>OX454333.1:23329608-24628304 GCA_949716465.1 Chalcosyrphus nemorum
CGCTGGACGCTCAGCCGATGGTAAGGGTGAGGGAAACTAATTTTTTTTTTTTTTGTTTTGTGTGTGTGTTTTTGCACTTGTTTATCGAGAGTGACAGTGTTCAGGAAGAAGTTTGTTTTGCATTACAATCGACTCAAAGGATTTATCATTGCTTGTAGTAAAAGTGACGCACTTTTTTTTTAAAAAAAAAAAAACTTAAAATCTTATCCAAAAATATTGTGTTCAGAATTTTAATTCCAGTTTCTTTATACCAATTCACTGGGAAACTGATTTGATTTTCGAAATCAATTGGACTTGACCGATCCAAATTTTGAACTCGATTTTGGTACACATTTTCTAATGCGTTACATCTTCACTAATTGCTACAAATAGTAGACCAAGATATATGCATCCAAATCTTAATTTTTACATGAGATTTCATTGCTTAATATGTATTCCTAAAAATGTGGTCAATAATTATCAAAAGGGCTTGAATTCTCTAGCCCAAACCAATTCAAATATATAGAAAGCTAAGTTTTAAGACATTCTTCAGATCTTGTATCAACATTTTTGTTTTTTCTTAGAGGTTAAGATACTCAAATGACCGCTTTGGTGAAAATTCTGTGATTGTTTTCACATTAATTTCTTCTAATTGGGTAAATTGCTAAAATAAGCACATCATACAGCTTTTATCTACAAATTCTGACTTTAAATAAAACTAAAGTGGGTTTTAATAAGATTATTTCTTCCACATTGAGTCATTGGTGTTTGTTAGCAAGTACTGATTATATATGATAAGTGATACTTCTGATTGTATTCAAATTTCGATCACATACTTTTGGTACATCTCAAATTTATAACGAACTAAAGGGTCTGTTGTCTAAAAGTCTACTGAGTGCATACTCCTGTACCTTATGCAATGCTTCCTTGACACTGTTCAAAAATGTTGTACGCACTTAATACTAACCAAAATTTAAGGTTTTCCTCTCAGCTAATTTAAACATAATATAGGTATCCTGAGTATAAATTTGAGCATAATATTTTTGGTTTGAAAAAAAATATCGAGTTTTCTCGAACAATATTCTGAACAATATTTCACATGATTTCTGAACTTTCTCTTATAAAAATGTTCTCTTTTTCTTTAAGATTTAAACAGAATTGTTAAGATATTTTTATTAAGCCCAAAAAAAAAAAAAGATTTATAAAACGTTTTTGTTTGTTCATCAACCAAAATTAATCTAATTTTACAAAATTAGATCTTATGAGACATAACCATTTATCCGAAGGAAATTGAAATTTTTTGTACCCAATGAGAGATAAAAACTTGTCTAAGATTCATTTTGACAAACAATTCTAAAAGTAAGCTACAAAAGCGATAAGATTTATTAGATACAAAGTCTTTTGAAATTTTCTCAAGAGAATGACCAACCAACCATTTGCACAGGTTGCACATCTCGGAGCATCTGCGTAGCATCACGTTCACGTTGTGATGCTTTAAATAAGAAAATCATAATTCCCAGTGAAACTTTCTTTTTCCATATCTCATCAGAGAGACACACAACTACCGTTGGTCCCAAGAAAATCCATTAGTCATAAACAAAAAAAAAAAAAAAAAAACAAGAAAAAGAAAAGAAAATCCACAGTCCAAAGTATATGTATATTAGAAAGCCTCACCATATACATACTCTCGGTATATAAAACGAACACACACAAATCCATTTGCGGATTACAGAGGGCATGAAGGGTACAAAAAAGTAATCAATGAAATAATAATAATAATAACTGTAGTTTCATTCTGTATCTTTACAACAATGATAGTCTTGCTTCCACTTCCCCATACATTAACTGCTTTATGATTAATTTCATTCCATCTTCGTCTTGCTACCGATGCCGGAAATTCATTTCACATTCTTGTTCTTCTTATTCGACTTCTTCTTGATTTGGTACCTGTGTGTGTATATCATGTCTTAGCCCTTAAAGGGTCTTAGCACACTTCCGCAACATCCAAAATTATTACTCAAAAAACGAAAACTGTGGCAAATTTTTTCTATGTGACTGTCCCACCCCATTGTCAAACTGGGGCAGTGGGAGAAAAGAAAGTACCTAACAGTCTTTGCTATAAACAACAAGTACATAGATACAAAACAATCTCAGATACACAATATCTTAACAGCGCATGCAAGTTCGTAGACCTTAAAAACCAGTCAATGGAAATGAAGAGAGAGAAAGCAATTGGTTTGGCGGTCACGTTCAATGCAAGAGCGCGAGCTCTATCATGCTGGTATGGTGGTTGTAGAAGCTGTTGTTCGGGTTGTGTTTGGCTCAAATTCCAAAACAACTTTCGAATTCGATTTGCAAAGTGAAATTTTTTTTATTTCTTAATTTTGTTTTTTTTTTTGCGTTTTTAGTATTGACCATCTCAGTCGCACCCATTTTAGAGAAATCCTCATGAGTATCGGATGTTTGTAGCTCTTACAGATACTTTCTAATTTTTAACGATTTTTTTTTCACTCAGAGTTGTACGTGATTACGCGAGGAGTATATAAATATGATTGCACCATTGTGCAGATGAAACAGACTTTTGATGGGCTATGAACGAGAAAGTAGTCACAAAAGTTTTGGGTGGTGTAAAGTTGGAGAAATTTTAGACAATTGACTTGTTGCTATCAGTCTTTGTATCGAAAAATAACTAAAGAATTTAGAATTTCACGCAATATCAATCATTGCAGTCCTGTCGGTCGGAAATTTTGTCTATTTTTGGGCATTTGCGAAGTATCTTAAAGCTTAATCAAGATTTTCATGGCTTAGTATTTCAAGTTTATGTTAAAATTACAAAAATGCATACATAGATATATAATTTCTTTTGGATCAGACACTTCATCTCAATTTTTGTTTGTTTAGTTGAAGTCACCAACTTTTGGTGTATTGCAGGATTTTATGAAAGACGTGGTTCTCCATATGGTGTGTACTTTAGCTAAACACAATTGCCAACAAACTGCAATTTCTAGTTTAATCTATAGATTTCCATGTCACCAAAGCTGTGAGGAAGTTCATAAAACTTTCTCCTGACAAATTGGTTCGAGCCTTTACTAAGCTTCATTAAGTGATTAATAAATCTTTGTTGAGATATTTGTGCCTGTAATAGCTCTCCATTTTCTGAAATCAATTCTTCCTATATAGCTTTCACTTCAGTAAACGGTTCTCCTTTTACAAAAATAAAGCTGTGTATCTCAACAAAGCCTGAAGAAGAAACTTCAGAGTTCAGTCGTGCACTTGGTAGTTTTAAATAGTTGCTGGGTCTTATATCATGCTCAGGCCACAGAAATCAGGATTTCTTATATGTATATCCGCCATGTTGTCAAACAATAAAAAACTTAGTCTTTTTTGATACCCTTTGGCATATTTTATAAAACGAGTGACTCAAGTCATAGACAGTGGCAAGCGCTTCAATGTTGTCAAAAGGAACTATAGATACTTTTAATGCACACTTGTCAATGGATACTCCTTCTGCATACTTGGTTGATATCGTTGCTCGTGAGATGCAATTATTATTTGAAACAAAAGTATCGATAATTTACACATTTTTGTATCTGCTTTTTAGAAACCAACACACCAGCGACACATGCCACTTGTGCGTGCACTGGGCTTTAAAGATACATCTGTTCTCATATCAACGCGACCGATCATTTCGCTTAGTTTCCGTTGGAGCATTTCTCTCTCCAATTAAGGTGGCGAAGTTGAACCCACCTAAGCACCTCTTGTCTGTCATCTGTCATCATCTATGATGAAACTTACTGTACTTATTCCCAGTTCTTTTATACGAATACTTTTAGAATAACATAAATGTTTGTTAAGCAAATTTTATAAAGCTTTCGATATTTAGCTGCCCTTACCTCAATTATTTACATTCTAACTTAAAACGAAAAAGAAAATTCCTTAGCATCGCATTCATCAACCTAGCTGGGGCATGGCATCAAATATTCACTGTATATTTTCAGGAGATCCGACAACACTTACTAAAACTGCATACAATCTACTTTTAGGTGTCGGCTATTAAATATCACTTTCATTTCTTTAGCAGATTAATTATTGCATACTTTTTGTCTTTTTTACAGAGTCGCGTACCAGGAGGGTCAGGAAAGTGCTGTTGCCACTCCTTTTGGCTTTGAAACTGAAGAAGGCAGTCGTATTCAAGGTTCTCTTCCTCATTGTTAAATTCATCTCTCTTAAGGCGTTGGCTATTAGTTTCTTGGCTCTCATCTTCGCCGGTAAATTTCATCAGCAAATCTTCTAGGTATAACAATCATACTAAACCAACTTTCTTGCTTAGGTGCCACCTTCTTCAAGGATCTCTTGGCTAAGAAGAAGGATCATGTTACCACCGCATACATCACCGGAAGCCCATTGAACGCTGAAATTGTTCACTCTGACTGGAGTCGCAATGGACAAGCTACTGCCCAAGAATTGGCCTACAACCACTATGGATTGACTCAACCCTACTAAATTAATTTAAAACAACAACAACAACAAACAATTCATCCAAAGAGAAAACCAAAAATTTCCCCTTTGTAAATTAATTCATATAGGTACCCTATAGTAGGATATTCTAGTGAAATACTAGACTAGGATATAGAAAACAATAATGGCAAACGACTTAAAGGACAATGCGTTAACGATAGAAATCCAAAAAAAAAAAACAGAGAGAGAGACACAACACACACATGACAAAAGACGGATGTAAATAACTCCGAAGGAAATTAATTTATTTTATTTCATAGTTAAATGTAAAGCAATTTATTTATTTGAATCATTCAACTATTTATCATCATGAAAACATTAAGAAACAATCAACTGATTCTCTACACTTATCTATTGATTGTAAAGCATCATCATCATAAGACACTCAGGATCATTATGTTTGTGCAGAGAATTGAGTTTAGTCATCTTTTATAGTAAGAGTCATCATGCAATTGAATAAATAGAATTCAGAATTAATTTTGTGTTGCATTTTATTACAAATTTTATAAGCATTCTATTCCATTTCCCTTTTGCTCTAAATTCCCAAGCGACTTCATGTTTAAGTGGTGAGCTTTAGTGAGTTGCAGTTGCAGTTCTTCTCAATCTACTTAAGTACGTTTTTTGGATCTATTTGCTGATTAAAGAACGATTTTTTGTTGTATAGTTCGTTTGCTTTTAATTGTTCTTCAATGTGGTTTAAGACTTCTTTTTTTCATTACGACATTATATACATATATATGCTATTCGAATTTGTATTACATTTAGGTACTCTGGAATTTCAATTTGGGATGTTTGTCTATTGAGCCAAGTGAACTATCAATTACAACGAATTTATTATACTAAAAGGCATACTATACATACATACATACGTACATTTCTACATATATCCCATTCGAAATATACGAATAAAAATATGCCATTGAACTTGAAGCTGCTGAAGGACGATTAAAGCTAAGATAGTTGTGGAACTAAAGATTTGCTCTGGTCATCAGTCTACAATTAGTCCTCCAAGTCGAAGACCAAAGGAAATCTTAGTCGGTTGACACTTTCTTACTAACTACGATGCTGTAAAGTTATGAAAACTAATCAAAACGCCGAAGAAAACCATTGCTAGTATTACTTAAAGTACTGACCTCCGTATAAGCCCCAGAACATCTGCAAGTGAAGATCCGCATCTGAACATCTGCATCCACAAAACAGTACCCCTACACCCGAATCCGCAGATGTGATTTCAAGGCAAAAGAGACTCTCGGAAGAGTCTCTCAAGAGTCACTGTTAGGCTAAGCCGTGTAAAATATTATATGTAATGTCATACTAAGAATGTTAGAGGAAATGAATTTGTCGGGTAAGTTGATGATATCGCAGCAATCATCGTAGCAAAAACACTGTACGAGAATCCAAAAAGTGCAGCCAACGAATAGGATGTCATGTTTACAGGCATTATCTAGGTTTGGAACCGGCTGATCACACGACAGTTGTTGTTTGTTTGAATCCTTTAACCCCTCGGGGGGCATAGGGCGTCAACAACGCCTGTGCGCCACCCCTTGCGCCACCCCCTTGTGGGGCTGGTTAGCATCTTATGCTCTACTATCTTATTTGCCTCCTCGGCCCTTCTCAATGCTTCCATTCTAAGCAGTTCAATCTGCATGGCCGTTATGACGGAACAAATCTCCACCCAGTCGTCCGGTGATCTCATCATGTGGTCTATTAGGCGCTCCGGGCTTCGTACATTCGCTATGCTAGTTGTAAAGCGTCTGCACTGGAACATAACGTGCTCCTAACGTCTTCCTCTACTTCTGGGCATTGTGAGCATTCTGGGCAAAATGGCGAGCTATCGTGCCCGAATTTGTGGAGGTATTTTCTATAACCACCGTGCCCAGACAAGAACTGCGTAAGGTGATAGTTGCAGTCCCCCTGCGTTCTTTTTATCGAAGTTTCGATGTTTGGAATCATCTCATGGGTCCATCTACCTTTGGTGGTGTTGTCCCACCAGGCTTGCCAAAGTGCTGCAGATGTTGCATCCATCCCATCATAAGGTAGTGGGTTCTATTGCATCGCGTGATTATTTATGGACCTGCAACCTTTTCGGAGAGTGTGATCAACTTTCATTCGGCTTCAGCAATAATCCTATCTTCAGATCACATCATATGCATATGTATAAAACCAATCACAAACGTCAAATAAAATCGTATCTGAAGCTAACTTATTTTATACCTACTGCTATTAAGTTTACACAGCCAGTGGCATGCCAAAAATACCCAAATTGACCGATGAACTGAAAATAAATTTCAGTCTTAAAAAACAATGCCGAAAAATTAAGACTACCAGCGAAATATTTTGGCAATTTGCGTATTATCTTAAAATTGTACCCTTTGGGTATCACTGCTACAACGTCACTTTCGTGTTCAAAAATAAGATATCCATCAGATTACCCCAACTAACACTCATGTCTTTCGGTTGCCAATTGTCTCCAGATGTGACCATCTCGCCAAATGTTCTCATAACTTTTACTTTCATTTAACTTTATTGCACGCCATTACAATTAACTCTATTTTTTTTTCCTAACATTTTCATCCATTCTAAGCCCCAAAAGCAGTTGTAATAATTTCAAATCTAATTTTAAGCAATTACTTTCGCTAACTTTAAATTTAATTAATTGCACCTTTAACCCAAGATGGTGACTTTTGTGTTTGCATTTTTTTTTTTTTTGCAAATTTCTCGCACTTAATGACCATAAAAAAAACAACTATTAAATGCCCACCATTTTTACTAGCCCTAAAGATAAAGAGTAGTAGATACGTTTAAAGTGCTCAATTCGCAACGAGATAATAGCCATAGAATCACCATAAGCATTCCTTAGGCTCAAATGTAAATAGTATCTATCTATCTATAGTATCAATGTGGGTTTAATGCTCCAATTCGCTTACAAATTCCGATAGGTGCCGCTGCCACATTGTTAATATTGTATCTAGCTATGTGTATCTTCTGAGGTAAAAGTGAAGCCTAAAGGAAATAAATTAGATTTTTTTAGATATCCGACAGGCGTGAGTGATAATTTGCGTCACATAACAATGGCCATGACGTCTGGATGATAAATGAAATGAACACTTTCCACTTTTCTTTTAGGGTGAACCGAGAAAAAAACAGTCCAAGGCTTAATTAGTGGTGTTGACATCTCAGAATCTTTTTTTCTGTCATTCTGCGCGAAATTACCCGACCAAGCATAGAAAATAGTTCTCAGTCTAATTACAGTTGACCACCATTCGTCACTATTGTTAAAGGTCTTGATTTATGGGACAATTTGTGAAGAAAAGTATCTAAATGCCAGCAACCGGGAAGAATGGGCGGGTTAAGCTACCATACACATTTGAAAAGGTCCACCACGGATGAATGGGTGAGGAATCATTTTTGCTTTCATCGGAATGAGCCCCTCCGGTCGGTGGCAGGTTCTTGTTTCTTTTTTCGGTCATCTCTTTGTTGGTTTTCTTTTAACTTTTTGCTTGTAATGAGGGAGGAGGGGGGCTCATTTGGACAAGCGCTATATAAAGATAGGCTACTTAAAATAGTCCATTAGTTCTAGTGTGTCTATTCGTTGGACAGGTGTGCCAAAGTGGGTGATTCAAAAGGATACACAAAAAACAAAACAGAGACAAAAAAAAGGGTTTCATAATGTCTGTGACTAAGGGAATATCAGTGTGCTTTTTGTTGTTGGCATTTGTATCCAGTGGATTGACGGCCAGTTTAGAGGATAGAAAAGCGACAAAAAAGGCCTTCGACAATTGTGACAATGAGTTGAGTTGGACTTGCTTAAAGTTGGAGTTCGTAAAGCTAGTTGAACGCCTGTCGGAGCGAAGGGAATTTAACATTCTACCCGGATTAAGTGTGGTGCGAGATAATAATGCAACGGATCAGAAGAATACGGAAATCATTGCTGGTAAGTGAATGGATTAAGTTGTGAATGATTTAAGTGTTTTGAAAAAGGTGTTCGAAGTGGAATGTGAACTTTTGTATGTTATTGACCTAAATAAGTCTTATTTCATAGCCTATTGAGTATTTTGGATAGATATGTTTTATGTAGGTAATATCTCAGAACTTAGATGGAATCAAAACTTTGGGTTTTTCATGGAAAGCGACAATATTAGGCTTTCATACTTCTTAGAGGAATTTGCATCTGTTTTGAAAATAAAGAACTGAAGCTAGTCTACTGCCAATGGAATATTGTAAAAAATAGATAGAAAGGTCGTTTGTCGTTTCTTTGTTTTCAGTGACAGTTAACCTGTATTAACAGTTCGGGAATGTATCAATTCTTTCGCAAGACTAAGCTCTACTCACTACTCTTCACTAGTATCTTGGAAAAAAGGGCTCAGAGAAGGACTTCTCGGAACCTGAACCTTCATTGCATTTCCTCGTACCATCGGCTACCATTGATGATTGAATAACTGAAGAGCACAATTGCGTATTGTCTCTCAGAGCTACAGGCGGTTTCAACGAAAGCCCCCAACGTTTTTAAGAAAGCAAGCAACTAGATGAGATTTTGAAGGACTTCACCTTTGAGTATCCTCTCTTTGCTCGCAGTAAGTAATGAATTTTCGGATGAGATGAATGCTGTTGCCCCTTCTCAAGGAAGAAATTGATTTTCTATTTTCTATTTATTAACATTTTCCACGAAAAGGGAACCTGAGTGTTCCATTCAAGTCCTTCATCGGGTCTGACACAAATCAAAACAAAGGAGCAATGGTTTGACTGGGAATGCGAAATGACCAGATTCGGGCTTCTGTAATCGTCTGAGTCCTAACAATACAAACTTCTTCGTTTGGTTAATTGAGATCTCTTTATTTTTTTGTCCTCCCCTTCATGTACAACTATTCATTCCTTTGGTATTTCTTCCCCAGAAATTGCTCGCAGTTTTCCAAATGATCCTGATCAGCGACTAAACGGTTTCATTATTGCCAAATTGGGAAGCTTTCTACAATCTCATTATATGCGATTCAAGCTCCTCGATCCATCTACTGTAGCTGATGCCAGATCTGCGGTGACTGGTCGTAAGGGTAAATTCGGAAAGAAGGGTGGTATGGAGGCACTTATCGCAGCTGCTGTTATGATGAAAGGTTTGTCCAATAAACATTCAATTATTCGTTAGGTGTTAAGAATTTATATTTTTTTAAGGAACCTTGATGGCCATCGGAATGGGTGCCATTGCTCTAATGGCCGGTAAGGCTTTGATGACAGCTTTGATGGCATTAACTTTGTCGGGGGTAGTTGGACTAAAAGCACTTGCGTCTGGTGGCGGTAAGTCGACAACATATGAAATTGTCGCAAAACCAGTCTATACATCTTCGCATTCGCATTCAGTAAGTCATGAAGATGCTCATGCTCATGGTGGACATTATAGTGCACACAGTGGCAGTGGTTACGGTGGAGGATATGGAAGGTCATTGAATTTGGATCTACCTAATCATCTGAAAGGACCTGAATGAGGGATGTAGTTTTAGTGTAATTTAGAGTTAATATTTAAATTATTTATTCTATTTATTTATCAACGTCTAACAATAAATGAAACTGTTATGAAGTATGAGTACTTTTTCTTAGTTCTATTTTTTTTTTAATTTCGTTGCTATGTACTATTGCACACCATGCATTTTCTTACGACTTTACACATATGTAAGTTGTTTGTCGGTCTTGCGTTTTATATATGTAGTTGTTTACACCCACCTACAGATTTTTAATAGGATTTAGGTAACGAGACTGTGCTGGATTGCCTTGGATACAGTATACCTAGAAACAGGTAATAGACTTAAGATACAATGAGCGCTCTGCTCCAAATAGTTAAAACTATGTGCCTTAATAGGCATCAAGCTTGGTTATAACCACGGTTGGATAGCAAGAGCGAGGTTGCTACTTTAATTGCAGTTAAAAGCTATCCCCAATAAGTTTCCCTTCTATCCTCTATCGCCTCCTCTCCTCTCTTTCCTCTACCTTCTCTCCACCATCCTCTCTTCCCTCTCACCTCTCCTCCCTCCATTCTTCTCTTGTTGTCATTAGACTCTGCCAATCATCTATTTGATCTACAGAGATAAAGTTACCTTAACGTTAAGTGCTTATATAAGTGGTAAGTTATTTTAGGAGCTGTACTATGCGCTTTGGAAGGATGGAACAAAGAAGGAATCGGTATCTATCATTTCAGCGCTTTTTGGGAAAATGCTACAGGTCAATCTTGAACATATAAAAGATCCCAGTGAGGAGTTGCGAAAAGTTTTCAGCAATATAAAACTGTTAAACAAATACGACCATACTACATAAAGACGGCATTCAACCTTTCACCTAACGCTCCGAGTTACATGTTAATAATGGAAACAGGCTTGGTCACCAAAACTATTAAATTGCACGTGTATTATGTCCTGAAAGTTTTGAATATGTCTCAGCTAGAAAAAAAGCTATACAACCCATGTCAAATTATTGGAACTCATGGTAGGTAACGTTGCAAGCCTCAACGTTACCCAAACATGACAAGTTTGGATGAACATATTAGGTCAGTGTAGTTACAGAGAGCGACTGCATAGACAAATATAAATTAGACCGACAACTTTGGTTCGTTTGACAGAATCTGTCCCCCAAGCTAAAATCCCCTAGATTTTGTCATTGTATTCAGACACTCAAGCAAAATCAAATGGGAGCTCACTAATTTCACACATACAATTACAATATCTGGCGATTTTTTTGACATCTATGGCCGCCGCCATTTTGTACATACAATTTGTTGTTGTTAATGGAATAACAACTGGAAAAAAAATGTTTGCTCAAAAGGAATGAAAGAAATAACCCTAGAAAATAATAGTTAGGTCCTGGTCAAACGCTACTTCACATTTATTCACAAACATGGTAATTAGGCTCCTCCTATTCGCAGCACTAAGAGGGCAGGGGAAGTTCGAGTTGACTGTCTAGTTTACTTTGTATATGGCGACGGGATCACGTACTTCCCCGCTTGAAATATAATCTGAATCGAAATAATTACTTCCGCGGTGAGTTCAGCATTCAGGAAAAAGCTACAATTTTTAACTTGCGAGTAGAGCTTCTGAAGATCAACATTCAGTGAACTTGTCCACATCAATTGCCATCTTTTCAGCCCTCTTTTTTCTTAAGGACGATTTTCTAAATTATATTTAAGAATATATTCATAGGCACAAATTTCAGTATACATATGTATGTTGTAAAACCTTCAAAATGCGAAATTTGGGAAAAAAAACCTATGTATATTAATTAAATATATTAGTAAAGGAAGGAAAGGGCTATGGTATAACAGGATTCGCTCCAAACGGATTGTAGTATTTCAGTTTTTTTTTTTGTTTCTTTCAAGTTCCCTTTATTATTTTCTTAAAGAAATCCCACAACCCATACTCAAGAGGTTAATCTTCGTAGCAGGTGGTATTTCCTTCTTTGTTTTGAGGTGGTGGTGATGCTTACTTTTTTGTTTGGGGCTCAAATTCTCCTCACACATGAGTGATGACACTTCCCACAGCACAATTTTCACCATACAAAAATTATTATATAATAGGTTCTAAAATTTATATAAATATACCTATAGAATGTATGGGTAAACTTTTTGACGGCACTGTAACATGTATAACACAATCACTACCGATTTTGAACTGCATAATATTAGGCGCAAGTTGAAATAAAATGCTGATGAAAAGATTATTAGGTAGTTGTAGGATGTAATTGCTGAAAAAGTGAGCTAATTTATTCATAGTCAGTTTATGTAGATAGGTACTTATATGAAGGACATTTTATCACCTTAGTCAAGTTCCAAGAGCGATGAGGGACTTGTGCAAGTTATTAACACAATAGTTAAGGAAATGTGTGAACTTCTGAGCACAATATTAGAACAGAGACTCAAATATAACAGAAGACACGTACAAATTACAGACCATAAACTTCTCTGGAAGGATAAATAAAGACGAAGTATATAACAACAAATGCAAATATAACAACTATTTCAAGCGGCGCCAAATATATCGGCAGGTTTACTGCATCCGCTAATACGGAGAGCTTGGGATAGCGAAGAGTTTCCGTAGGAGTGGAAAAGAAGGATGATCATCAAACTTCCGAAAAAGGGAAACCTGATGGATTGTGGAAACTGGAGAGGTATTTGTGTTCTGCCAGCCGTAGCCAAAATAACTGCAAGAATATTTCTGGAAAGGATCAGGGAGCATTCAGATTCTACTCTCGATGTCGAACGGACCGGTTTTCGTGGTGGATCCTCTTGCATTGACCAAATTAACACAAATTAACAGGATCATGTCTCCGCTACATCAGAAGAAGAATTTGAAGTCCAAAGCGGAGTACGTCAACGATGCATACTGTCACCGCTGTTATTTTTAGTGATTATCAGTGATGTTCTCCGTGCAGCATTGACGGAAGGAAACCATGGAATTCGCTGGACTATGACATCTTACCTTAAACACCTAGACTACGACGATGTTTGTCTACTTTCACATCGGATAATGGATCCCCATCTTATGGTCCAGAATCTAGAAGCTGAGGCAAACAAAGTAGGGCTCAAAATTAACACAGCCAAAACAAAAGCCCTGAGCACTTCTTACACCAGCGCCCAACTTAACATTGCCGGACAGGAAGTCGAGAAAGTTAACAACTTTCTATACCTAGGAAGTGTGGTCTCGGCAAACCGTGGTGGCACCGAACTGGATGTGTGCAGCAGAATCAGGAAGGCCAAAGCTGCGTTCAGCATCCTGTCCACCATCTGGAAAAGCAATGTTATCAGCTTAAGAAACAAGCTGCCACAGCTTTATGGGTGCAGTACCTGGAAAGTGGACACCATTAACACGCGCCAGCTTCAAGTCTTTGTAAACAAATGTTTAAGAATCATCTTGAGGATCTTTTGGCCGAACCGTATCTCCAACGAACAGCTTTATACGAGAACGGGCCAGGAACCTATAAACATCACTATACGAAGGAGAGTGGCAGTGGATTGGACACACCCTGCGGCGCGAATACAATTTCATTGCGAAATACGCTATGCAGTGGAATCCGCTCACCTAAGCAGGCAGAACAGCAGAACGCCCTAGGTAAACGTGGGGCAGAACAGTCGAGGAGGAACCGAGCTCTTTTGGAATGAGCTGGAGAGAGCTCAAACGCGTTGCAGAACTACGAACAAGATGGCGTGCAGGCGTTGTTGACGCCCTATGCCCCCCGAGGGGTTAAAGGATTCAAGTAAAGTAATATAAAAACAAAAGTTGGCTGTGCACTTAATATCTGCGGATAAAGCCTGATGATGTAGCTTAACTATCCTGAGCTTGTGCTTATTTCTATTTTAAGACTTATGATTATATATGAAGCGATTGCATGGATAACAAAGACAAATCTAGTTATAATAATGGCATCACTTAATAAAGCGATCGGTGGCAGTATGGACGTGCCAGCCCCACTGGTTTTTATACAAAATGGGTAATCACTCAGCATTTTTCCTATATTCCCGCTAAACATATTTTGACAAAAAATACATCGATTACAGGGTAGTCAACCTTCCATCAAGGCAAATGAACCTAATGTTGTCGAGTCTAAACCATGGCGTTGTGAACCCGCCACTCTACTAATCGGACATTGCTTTTTTTTTCTTCTAATTTTCTTGAGATTTTCTTTTGCTTAAGACAATTCAATGAACAATGGAAATGAATAAAAGCGACAAACAAGCACTTAATACTTGGAAGAGACAATTAATTAATGAAGAGACATTGCCCCTCAAAAAAGGTACGAATACTCTTTTCTTATTTAAAAGGTGTTTTCCATTTTCAATGGCTCACAATTCTTTCAGTTTACCTACTTATCAGTTTTGTTTTTATTTAGCAAGAAATCTTCTTCAAGTTTACTTTGTTTCTTAGTTCGAAGGATAAAAATGTGCATCACAACCTGTCTACAAAAAGGATATAAGTGAGCTTAAGAGGTAACCTCTCCTTACGACAGACTTTTTTATTGCTCAAGTATCTAATTAAAAGTTATTTTCTTTCATTTTACTTAGCTATTCATTGGCCTTATTCAAAGGTAATTAACTAGTTAATAACGAGTCCTTCTATCTTATAATAAATCACTCTTTGTTATTGTATTACTAAACTACTGTACGAAGCTATAGGAATAACCATTAAAACTTCAACGAGTTGGTCTTGAAGTGAATGAGGACAAGACGAAGTATATGTTATCAACAAACAAAAATTTATCTGTCCAAAACATTGGGCAGAACGTCACTGTTGATAGCTATAATTTCGAGGTAGTTAAGGAGTTCACCTACCTCGGAACAAATATTAATCCTACAAATGACATCTTTGTAGAGATCCGACGAAGAATAACCCTAGCAAACCGCGGCTACTTCGGTTTGGCGAAACAACTGGGTTTGAACCCGTCCTAACTCGATGGACCAAATTAATGCTCTATAGAACGCTCATCTTACCAGTCCTGCTGTATGGAGCCGAGTGCTGGACGATAAGTAGAAAGCTGAGCAAATATTGGGCACCTTCGAGCGAAAAATACTCCGTCGGATATTAGGTCCCTTATGCGAGGAGGGCGAATGGAGGAGAAGATACAACCGTGAACTCTTTGAGCTGTACCAGGATGTGGATGTAGTCCATAAAGCCAAGATACGCAGACTACATTGGCTTGGCCACATCGAGCGAATGGACAACAATGCTCCAGCCAAGAGGATCTTCGAATCCCAGCCCCCAGGTTCGATGCGGCGAAGAAGTCCGAACCTCCGGTACAAAGACCAGGCTGTCGCGGATGCCAGAAAACTTGGTCTTCACAACTGGAAGAAGCGTGCTCGGGACCGCAGAGGATGGAACGCAACGACAGGCAGGGATTCTACAAGGGTCTGGAGCCCTTTAAGTAAGTAAGTATCAAAACTTCTCATGCCCCTTTGTTACTTATGTCAATGAATCCTACAAATCGAAGGCTCAGTTCCTATGAGAAACAATTCACATAAAGTAGGAGTATCGGGTACTGCGTTATCCTTGCTATTATCAATGGCAGATGCACATTCCATCGTAATAGTCCTTGGCGTGTTGATAGATGTGTGGTGGGTATGAATGAAATTATCACGAGCAGATTTATTGTACTCTATTCAAAGGGTATATTGTGTTTGAAAGGTGGAGAAATATTAAAGATAATCCCAATCGCGTATACATATGTATATATAAATGATCACAGGCCAAGGCGATTGAGTCATGTCTATCCGTCCCTCTGTTGGCCGTCAGTGTGTCACCAGTTTTTGGGCATTCAATTTTAAGCTAAGTCGATTAAAATTTTTATACGAGGTCATTGGGAAAACAATACAATTTTAGAATATGGCTACTGACAATAATCAGAAACAATAACTTTCAAAATCCGCCCGTTTCGAAAGAAAATTTGTGTTTTCGAGTAATTTCATAGAATATTAGAAAACAAACGAACATTTATATGCAATTATATTGGAACTAGCTATGTACATTTATTCGGAAAGGATATGAAACCACACGATCCACTCTAGACGCATTGTAGCATTTCCATCTGTTTTTTTTCCATTTCACGCATAGAATGACTCCTGTTTGCAAATACACAGAACGGCCCTGGTAGAGAAAAGTCCTTACCTGAAGTGTTGAGCCATTGCTTGTACAAACAATTCAAGAATTCGAGGCGAGATTGGAGAAACAATTTCAAATCTTTTTCAGAAGGAACAGACTCACTGCATGCGTATGCTGAAGTTTACACAAATGAGCTCTTAGCTGGGTGACAGCCGAGTACAGGCACTTGTGGCTTCAAGAAGAAGATTTTATGAAACCTCCTTACGAATTTGATCATAAATAAATTCTTCATAAATTAGGACACAACATACGTTTGTTTCGGTTAAGACTCGCTGGGTTCCAGACCAACCAATCAGAGCTCTCTCCATTCGTCCTCTCCCGTTCGAAATTTCTAAAAAAACTCTCCCAGATGGCACCACGCATTAAGAGGTGGTTGTTCAGCCTACTCAAAAGTTCGATAGTAATATTCCCAACTCTCCTCCACTTTCACCCTTTCCAACGTTTTTTTTTTTGTATCTTCTTCTTTCGAAAGAAATTCGTAAGTCACAAAAAGCATCCTGCTATAGCCAATTAATATTAATTAATCATTCACATCTCCTTTGTCACAATCTCTTGTCAAATCCCGCAGATGCATGAATATTTAATTATAAAATTCTTACTTAGAAAGTACTAAAACAATTAGCAACCTTAAACTCACTGCCTACAGTGGACAATGACAAAAGTTGGCCACCCCGATAAATCTCACTGATGCTGCTGAAGTGCTAAACGGAGGGGTTTTTGTAGAATAATTAGAGAACCAACACTCTGGATTCTGTGATGTGCTTTGAAAATCGTTCATCAACGGAACAATTAATAGAAACTGTAGTTTAACATTTGATTGATGGCGAGACTAGCGGATGGCGTTTTTTGTACCCCTAGATGAGCACAAAACGTTACGAACTGATTCGGTCAGTAAGTCAGTTGAAACCGTTGCAAGTCATTATTTCACACCAGACTGTGGGAGCAAAACTGCCCCATCATTGCAGTTAAAAAGTAGCACTGACATTACTGTTGATGTGCAATTGTTCAGGGCATGGTGTTGCTCTGCGAAGTGCAACAGTTGTAATGTCACACTAATGTATTTGATGCATTAAAGGATGCATGAAACTATTAAAATTATTTGCTTGTCAGCACTGAATTGGAGTGTTACCTTGTTAGTGGTGCAATTAATCTATTTGACTTTGCACACTTGTTGGTGATGGTTAATAGATTGGTAATTGGTTTTATGATTGATTTAACTCTCGTTGTTATATTTAGCTAAATACTCTATCAGACTGGGTTTACTACTGTTGACGTTCGAGAAAAATGGGCTACTAACTGACTGCCTTTCCCAATGGGTCCAAAACGAAAAACGAAGTCGAAAGACTGAGACATATACCCCTATTTTAACCTTCAAATCAGTCAAACTATTACTGTTGTTTGTGCTGTAGTATGCCGAGGTACTTCAACTCTGATTTATAAACTGCAAAGTGGTCGCCCACGGTCACTCTTATAGTCTCAAGTACTCTTCTTTTATTGGTAATAACTAGTTCCGTTTTTTCCTTTGCTAGTCATAGGACCATGCTTACTAGCCAGTCCTGTACTACCGCGATGGCTTCATTGCAGTTATGCTCTAAATATTAAAGAAGCTCGCGGGGCCAAGTATTTAAGAACATCATCGTACATAAGGTTCCACAGTAGTGGACTTCGTTGGTGGAAACCGGCTCTCGGTGATAATGCACTTAGACCGAGCCCATTGTGCTGGCGATGTGTTATATTGGTGGGTCACCCTCTTACTCTGGGAACCATTTACTCCTTAGTATGAAGGAGCCAATGTTGGCCGTACAGGTTACGTTTAGATCATTGAACAGGTATTCATCTAATGTGGCCTTTTTAATGTTGGCGAGTGCGGGGCACGTACATAGGAGGTGACTGATGGTCTCATCTTATTCTTCATCTCTACAGATGGAGATGGAGAGGGTTCCTCTTTTGTGTTGCAGAAGTCCGATGGACCTGGTTTTATTTAGCATGGGCCAAAGCAGCTTTGCAGTGTTACAGTGGTCGAGCCACCAATGGTTGACTTAACTCTCCGCATTGGAATGGATATAATGGCATAAAACGTTTGCGCCTCGATATCGGTGACGTTTATGCTGTTTAAACCTGAGGAGCCTCGTCTGCCCAATTCGTCAGCTTCACAATGCCCTGGTATGTCACAGTGACACGTCATCCAGCAGAGGGTGAGCTTGTACTGTCCAACAATCTCGTTCAGAGATACGCGGCAGTCTTTCACTGCCTTGGATCTCGTTGTTCTGGATCCAAGGGATTTGATGGCCGCCTGACTGTCGATGTATATAAAAATATTCGATACTGGGAGAGATTCTCAGTGCACCAGTAATACTGTGACAAACAAATCGTTGAGTTTTTCCCATTAGCACACGATTGGAGGTCTTCTCCAGGGCATGCCGCCAGACCAGTGCTCCGTACATGAGTATCAGTTCCATTACCCGGTGTACAGCCAGTGCATGGTGTTCGGTTGCAGGCCCCAGGTGGTGCCTACTGCCTTTTTGCAAATGTATAGAGCAGCTAGGAATTTCCTGGCACGTTCGACTCTGTCTTACATCTTAGCTTTGGGGGATTAAAGTCAAGGAATTTATGCTTTCTGTTGAACAGGACAAGCTCGGTCTTCGTCGGATTGACGGAAAGGCGGGCTAGCGCAGTCCAGCTTGCTAGTTTAATGAGTCAGCTAACAGGTTTCTCCATTGAGATATATCATCTGCCAAAGCCCCTTGCATAATGGTACCTGAATATTAATATGCGCTTAGAGTATTTTCATGATAGTAGCAATCACACTCCAAGTACCACATCTTCCCCACTATTTGCTCTACTGTGTGTAGATATAGATGCACCTACCATGTCACAATCAATCCATGAAGACTAATTATTTTTGCCATCAAAACATGATAAACATTCTTATCAGTACTAAAAACTTCTCTTCATCATTAAAGAGAGAACCAACATCTAAGATGAAGTACATCTCCAACTCAGAGACATGTTTGCAGAAGCTTCATCTTTACTTACCAACTTCATTCTCTTCCCAACTCTCTTTTGTATCTTTTATACCATTCGTGTGTACTGCAATATGATTCAACGAACCTCTTTCACCCAAACCGTGATAAACAAAACACCATACAGCGATACTCTGTGCAGTTAAAACACCTTTCTATGGCTTGGAATAAAACCAACCGAAACCTCGTTTAAGCCTTTAGTCAACCGGTTGCTGTCGCTCCATACACGTACGAGTATCGTTCTGTACAAAAATCGCGCGCGTACTTTAAAAACGGATGTAAAATTTCTTTCCGATTACGCCGCAAATTAAAGATAAAAATAAAAACAATTTTCGTGCAGTTTGGTGTTGGATAGTTTTGTTTTTTCTGTTTCCAATTTCACTCACGCATTCATCAGTTACTTTTTCGGAGGCAATTAGCAGCTAATTAATTGTGCGATATTGTGTTCCAAAAGTGTGACCTCAAAATTGATTTCTTATTTTAATTTTACTGGAGACATTCATGTACCCATTGTGTTGGATTTTTGGACACCGTTTAACCTAGATAGCCTTATTGGTAAGTGAAACATACATATCTAATTGCATTCACTGAAAACCAATCTCAGTTCATGTGCAGATTTATTGCGCTCTAATACACAAATATGCAGAAAAGTTACAAAAAAAAACAAGAAAAAAGGTAAGTAACTCTTACCGCTAGATAGAGGTGGTGATAATATTCTTTCTAAGGAACAAGTACACGGAAAGCCCCACAATTGGCATCGTTAAGATGCTGGTCTTGGGTATGAACGTGGAAAGTAAAACCCGGGTAGACGATCGGGAGCATTCCAATGATGCAGATCGTTCAAGCAGGCTTTGCGACAGTTGGTAGAATTGAATTTCTATTGACTCTTAAAGAACTTGTCTCTATGCTGTAAATGTTGTTAGTTATTCATCATCATTAAAGGCAGTAATGAGAGTGCTTATTAGTCGCATAAACTGGTTAAAAAAAAAGACAAATACTTTCCTGTTGAGAAAAATCTTTTTTTTTCACGTATACAATTGCATCTGATGGCTTGGAATTCGAAAGCGAGCGTTTGAATCTACCGGTCTATATAATCGAGGATCAACGTTCATCTTCTTTTGGACTAGCAAGAATGGCTATGGCGCTGGTTGGAAGAAATCTTCTCTTAAAACATCCGAGTCTTGTCTACATAATCAGTTTATGTATGGCGGTAGTAAAATAACTATAACTCCTCAGTCCTAATTATTCAATTCGTTTGTTTGAATGAATGTTTATTGACTAATTTCTTCTTGACAACCGGCGTTTTCTCTTTATGCATTATTCATGTTTGGTATTGACGACTTGAGTTACTGTTAAAGAAAACCATTCATCGAAGGTTTTCGACGGCACGAAATAAGAGTTTCTGATTACAAGAGTACAGCGGACTTGTATAAAGAATTTGGGTGTGCGATCTATGTATCTGATCAGCCATAATCAATAATGATCAATTGTTCTAATGTCAGCTTTTGGTATGAATTTTGCTGTAACTTCCTTTCCATAAGTAGGTTTTTATAGTACCAACATACATATGTATAAAGCAAAAAAACAAAAAAGGGTTCAAGGCAATAATGGTGTAGGATTTAAGGAAATGTCAACTACCATTCAAACAAAGGTTAAAACAGTTCACAAAATTACAAAAGAACGAGAAAATAGTTGCTTTTATTCCAAAACATTTGCATTCAAAACTGTTCTTGCATCATTTTCCAACCTTAATTATAATGACAAGTTCGAATTTCACCTTCAGAACCCATTCGATGACCCAACATTTCTTATGTAACAGTTCTTAGGTCACAATTCGATTCGAGCTCAAGAACAAAATTTATCCACTCATTCATTTAGTAATATTATTCAAATCGCTTAATTACTACTTTCTGTTATAAATTAGAAACTGACAATAGGTTACACAAAAAATCGAAAGTGTTTACCACTAGGCTTTGTTGTTCTTATGATGAAAAAGATTCTTTTCAAAAGCAAAACAATACAAAAGTGTGGCTTTTCATTCTTATGCTTATGCTACGTTACATAATCAAATGAAAATGTTTCTAATTAATAATCCATCTGGAAGTTTCTTTTGATGAAGCGAGATCTTAACATATCAAGAGTAAAATTTGTCCGTATATCGAATTTTTAGTCCTTTTTTGAATAAAAGCGACGCTGTAATACATTTACGGCTCGACGTTCAAGCGAAAGAATATAATTTTCAGTAAGTTTCATAATTATCTCCTTTTTTCACTCAATTGAGAAGCTTTCGGTACAAAACATATGCCATTATAGTGGCTGCTTTCTTAATAGATAGAATGCTATCAATAAAAAGTTGACATGAGCTTTTTAAAGCTTATTTGGGTAGTATCTGAATTTTGGGGGGAAAACAGTGTGTAGGTCTTGTACTCTCTTGTAATTCACAGTATTTCTTAGGCGTTGGAGTATATTTTTTCGAGTGAATTAAATAATCTGTTTCTTGTTGTTTTTATGTTCGGGGCTTATGTTGTTGAGGCAGTTTATCAAAATTCCCTTTCAATTTGCTTCACTGTCTTCAAAAGCGGACACTATCGGTGCTATCGACTAGTCTTTTTTCTTCTATCTCACTTCTGCACCAATGATATTTTGAACATACTCGTATATATGAATATTTCATTCTAGTTATGTTCCTCGGAAGAAGGACCTCTCGAGTAAATGCATCTCGGTTGACTTTTATCTTAGATACCGACACAAATGATTCAACTGGCCTACTTCTTAGCAAAGTATCCTGTTTTATTGCAGAGGTTATGAAGTCTTCTACTACATCTACATCTATGTAACGCTGAGTATACTCGTAGTACCTCTTTGGTGTGCAAAAATCTTTCCAGAGAATAGTATACATTTGCATAAAAAGGCTCATGGTCTTTGATAGGATACCCGGTTTTTTAGAATACGCCAATGAATGACGCTGTCCGAAATTCTAAAAGACGAAGATTGTTTTCACTTATCGTCATGAGCATGCGTGAAATTTTCTCATCTGTCAATCAGCAGCTAAACAGAAAAAACTTGTTCAAATGCTAACCATTCATGCCCATCAATTAGAATCGCTCTCACTTGTATAGATACAAAATTTGCTCAACCAAACAAATGCTAAATAAAACAGTAAACAATAAGAATCTCGTAGAGCTTTCATATGTATGTAGTACCTGACCTAGTTTTGATTGAAAAATGCAAGTGATTCCATACATTTCCACCTCGAATGAATCTCTTGAAAAGAAAAAAAAAAAGCAATAAAAACGACTTTTCACTTCCCATATGCAAAATATTTCGCCATTCCTGCCAAAGGAGCAGTTAAATTTAATTTAAGTACGTAAAGAGGAGAGTGAATGTGTATTCCTTCTGAATGAATACCCAAAAGTACTGCATTAATTATCTGCTCTTTGTGGTTCTCGTGAAATTCCCCAAAGTCCCCGCGGTCCCCTATGTCCGAATGTCTGAACCTCAATTAAGTTGACCACTGCATTCGGTGGCTGGGAGTGTCAGAGTATTCCGAAAAAATGTGTTAACATTTTGGTTTTTTATTGCCACCTACATGCAAAAGTGAAATTGTCAAATAACCTCATGCATGGTGTGAGATTCTTTTTACATAAGCGTTGGAGGGAACTAGAATTTTCTCTTCCCAAATGACAGTCTGTAGTGCTGGCAGTAGTTCGTATCCATTATTATCTAATCGTTGTTCTGCGTGTATCACATAAATGTTTGTTATGGTTTGATTTGTTGTCTGGTAGTAAAGGAAAAAAAAAATGGATTATTAAAAAAATAAAAACAAAAATGTACTTTCACTCCAAGACAAACTTGGGTTAAACGAGTTGCCATTGCTTAGTGTGGTACCACGGAATTACCTTGATATGTAGGGCACTAGTAAGAGAATACAAAAATAAAAACGCATTACCTACTCACAATACTCGTAGGTACAATTTATTACATTTAATTAAGACGAAACAAATGGGGCTTCATGTGTGGTGTTCGTAACACCAAATGACAATCTTTCAATTGAAAGCTAATGGGCCATTAGCCAGCCCTCAAATTAACATCGTAATTGATAAGTATCATGGTTGTGAGTTGTAACTTTATTTTTTGTTTTGAAGATATAATGGTAGTGTAATCTTATCTGGATGGGTTTTAAGTTGAAACAGCGAATAATTGAATTAAATTTGGGTTTTGCTTGAAAATGATTTGAGATACTTTCTATCTATAAGTTTTTTTTTTCCGAATATAATCATAGAACAAAATAGTGGCATATTTTATGGTGTAAAAGAAGATCAGCTGAAGATTTAAATAAGTTCACTCATCTCGTATTGAACCCCAAATGACGTCTTGGAAAAAGAGATGCAGAATGAAACCGCTGTTTGAATTGACTCAAAAACTGAGCTAAATCCTATCCCGACGACGGCAATTCCTTCCTACCGTCTACTATTAGTAGTTTTCTTCATAATCAAAAAAGGACGCTGGTATAAAGTCCAAAATTTTCTCCGAATCACTGGGAATATCCAAATCTATACAAATCCAAGACCACACCAGTGTTTTCCAATCGGCAGTGACAACAGCCGACCCTAAGATCAATCTCACCAGAATTACCTTATTTATCGACAGCCTGGCAGCTATTAAAGCAATTACCGCCACAGAAATCAAATCCAAGTTTGTGAATAGCTGTCGCGAAGTGTCTAAGGTTCTTGGAATACAGCACTAGGGTCTGATTTGAAAAAGTTTTTGGCCATCCTTCGATAAAGCAAAGACTGATAGATTTATGCGTAATGACATACGATTTCTCTGCATGCTTGTGGGGATCCTTACGGAACATAACTATTGTGGTATCATATGAGGAAACTGCATTGAATGGAAGAAGAACTCTGCAGAGGATTTGGCGATGAGGAAGATGTTGAGGACACTACCCACATCCAATGGAAGTGCTCTGGACCACAGCATTCTAAAAAATAATCTCCTTCCAAAGCCTAGATGAAGTGCAAACATCGAGAGGCTGTTGAACTTAACCAGAGCATCAGGGTGGTTTGTGTACTCTGAAAACAAGTGAGTACTATGAAGTAGTTTTTAGACATATGACCTAAAAGGGCAAGGGAATTCCTGGTCCGCTTGTGGCGTTTGCCGGTTTGATCTGAGCAAGTTTTACCTCAGGAAGTACTTCGACTTGTTACTATGGACATCATTGTCCTGCAGAACAAGATGATATTTATTAAAATACCTTCTTTTGGTACTATTCCAGCCAATATGGACCTAGTAATTATTTCCGATCACCTTCCTTTCTGATCCTTTTAATTGAACCTTTAAGTTTTCCGTAGCTGGCTTAGTTGCTTGAAGCGCTGGTACAATAAGTATACCCTGTGGCACTCCACACGCAGTCTAGTGATGTCATTTAGAAATTTATTTATGAAATTCAGCCTCGATTGGGGGCTGACATGATCACTTATCAGTTATAGTACTCCTCTTGTAGAAAAGATTCCGTACATTGAAAAAGTTATCTCCACTTTTTCCTAAAGACAGCGTTATTTTTAATGGAATGCCGTCAATATAAATAAGTACTTGTAATAATATAGAAAGTGCAAGAGAATTCGTTTATTTTTTATGAAATTACATATTTGAATTAAACCAATTTCAAAATTGATGCCATAATTCGTTTTTCTTTCTGAGGGGAATACGAGTAGTATCTTAGTTTTCATCTAAAGGATGACTTCTACCGAGTTCTCACGCTACCCCTATTTTCTTGATTGTCCGATGCGCTTTATAGTATGACATAGTAGGTAGTAGTATCGTTACCTTTTATTAAAGTAATTAAAATACAAATTACAATAAGATTAGTAACATTATAACCGATCTTACAAGGCATAATTATAAAGAAGTGCTCGATGGTAAAAGTCATATCATTTAACGGGTAGTCCGTACCTACCGGCATTAATTTCACTTTGTAAATTATAGTGTCTCCCCTATTAATCTTCAACTATCATTTCGTATTATAAAAGTGTACGTACATTTGTATGTATCTGATAACTAATAATATTATTAAATTTAAACGCGAGATAACAATCGATTCTGACACACATAACGTTGAAAGAGAAGCTTTTTTTAATTTCATATTTGAATTAGTTAAGGTAAATACTTTATAAAATGGCTTACCAAATGATTGGCTAAAATGCATTTAAACAGTTCTTTTCTTATTAATTGGTCTTGCAGGAATTGCTACTTCTCGGCTTGTACTTTCTCGGTTTCGATCAAAATCAAAACACGAGTGAATGGCTTTTGATCAAACTTCATATCTAGGGTCTGTGGGGTAATCTCTAGAGGGAAAATTGAAATTTTTGTTCTAGCTCTAATATTAACGGTACTTTACTTAAAGCGAATTTAACAAAAAGCATATTTGCTAGAAAATGGTTCCTACAATTTTTTTTTAATTTTCATATTTCGGCTAGATTGGCAAAGTGCTTTAAGATGGCGTACCACATTTTTGGCCAAAAGCGTCAATAACGGTACTTTACTTACAGCCAAATTGGTAAAAAACAGATTTGCTGGAAAACGGCTTTACCTATTTTGTTAATACTTTATGCTGAATCGAGCTTAGATACATGCATTAAAATGTCTTACAACATTTTGGCTTTTGGTTAAAAGCCGGTTTGTTAAAAAACGGCTTAACCTATTTCATTCAAATTTTTAGAATGTATAGAACTGTGGGTCAAGAGGTTTTAGCCAATTTACTCGAAAACGGTTCTAACGATTTTGTTTAAATTTTATATTTGATATATTTGCGTATAACAGTACTTTACTTATTAACTGGTTTTCGAAATATGGCATTTAATTTTATAAAGAATTTAAAAAAAATATATATTTTTTTAAAACTTCATTCATTTCCAACTAACAGCTCAAAGGTGCAAGTACGTACGACCCAGTCGTGGACTTTATTTTGGTTTGTTTTTTTTTTTTTTGTTTTTGTTGAAAAATCGAAATTAAATGCACTGGCAGCAAGAAAAGAGAAATAGCTATTCGTCGGCCTTAGATAAATTTTAAATTTTAGAAAAACTTAGTATCCAAAAAACTTTGTGTAAAAATTACTAGGATTACATGAAAACAGGTGACCAATTTTTTATATTTTCGTAGAAACTATATAAGATAAAGGAATTTTTATAATTATTTCACAGTCAAACATATACCCAATTTTTTCCATAGCTTTAGCAAAAGTATTTGTCAAGTTTTTTTTGTTCAACAATTTTTGTCAGAAAAAAGAATATAAATAATTTGAAGGAAAGGAAAATATTTTTTTTTGCTCCTAATACAAGGTGCCCCAAAAAGTGCACACAAATTGAAAATCATTACCACCATCTTGTGTGGGCTCCCACGTAATGTATACGGATTCAGTTTCAGTTTGCTCTCTAGACGCACAGAGGGTCAAACAGACAGACAGACGCCGAATTAAACCCATAAAATGCTCGGGGTTATTCCACTTACATATGTATCTATTAAGCTCCAAGTCAAGTGTTATGCTCTTTTTCTGTCACAAATGAACAGAGCATCTTTCAAATTTTTGCATTGAATATGAATGTTTCTTTTCGCATACTACATACATATGTATGTTTTTAAACATTCAGTCCAGATACATATATTCATATTCACACAAAGGCTATTTTCAAAACCCATATTAAATTATCTTTCATAGACTTTCTAAATACATGCTACAAATCAAGCTTTTTTATATTTTAATTCGATACGGATCTATATGTGTATCTTTTTTACGTAAGAGTTCAAATTGTTGATAACATTGTGTTTGTCTAAATATAATTAAAAACAAACAAAAAATGAAAGTGAACGAATTTACTAAATATAATTACAAGTTCACCGTCCAGCTGCAGCTTTCCTAACTTTAATTGCTCTTTTTTTTTTGTTAATTGTTTGTTGTCACAGCTTACAAAATGTTACTTGTAAGCCCAAGCGTATGTATCTTCGTATAACAACTCACATTTATCTTCCGCCTGCAACCGTGTGTCGCCGTAGGTCGCTGTAAAAGACCATTATGCAACCATTGTCACACAGATCACGTTCTGGGGTTAAAAAGAAGAAAAAAATTCCATCAAAATAGAAAAAAAAAAACTGGTTTTTCTAGAAATTGGAAATCTAAGATACATTTCAGGCAATCCTCTAAAGATTTGAAAGTAGCAAACAACAGATACTTCTTAGCTTTGTTTAGATTGGAAAACGCCGAGTTTTTTTTGTTTTTCTGCCAAATTAATCTCACTTTGCTGATTTGTATCTGTACAAAAAAAAGGGTTAGTTGCCTAAATTTGGCAATAAATTAAGATGAAAGTACATACTATGAGTGGCGATAAAGAAGAACTTATGTCAGTTCACGAGCCGACAAATGAAGTAGTAGATATGTACATACTCGACAAAAATAATAATAAACAAACAGGTCTTCGTACCTTATTATGTTGCAATGTCCGGAGGAAAGATGGTATTCATCTTAATTTCATGCGAATCCCAAGACATTAATCCTACAATTAAACAGAACATTTTAGCCTAACTGTCTTGAGCCAGCTTTAGTAGAGGGCAAAGTATCTTTGCAGGTACAAACCAACGGGTGGGCAGTTAAGAATTAAAATTATAAAAATGGTCACTTGTCACAAATAATAATTAGGTAGATTTGAATAAGAGACGGTTCTCCTTAGAAATTCGGTGTGACATTAGAGCACATGAAAGAATGTCTCAATGTATCTAAGCGATAGATACGAGGAGAAGAGGTATTTAAATTTTATTTTGTGTCTAATAGGTTTTTTTTTTTCTTTTTGTTCTCTTCCATATTTGGTAACTATGCCAAAGTAATAAAAAATTCTAATTATGGATTTAATAGGTCACCCGGGCCGTTGAATATTTGTGCATCCACGTGATGGCCATAGTTGACAGTTGATAGCGTTCTGTTAGATAAACTTTTATATGGGTAACTTAATTTGGAATAGAAATGTGTGTTAATTGGATGTAGAACGGATTCCAGATTTCAAAGTCGAGCATTAGGAACAGTTGGATACTACATTTGGAAATATATGCCAAGAAGGAGGTAAACAATAAGTAAATCATATGTATTGCAAGAATTTTATGAGGATAAAGACCTTGGATTATGACACATAGTTATACCAGAAGCTCTTAATTTGTTACAACATCTCGTAGAATCGAAACTCTTATGTAAGAGGCCAGTGCCTGTTGCATGTTGTGTAAAAGAAGTGGGGAACAAGATAGGTCTTGATTCTATGAAATAAGAGGTTTTAGATACAAAGTAGACTGATATCAGACTGAAATTACTAGCCGGCTTTTATTTAGATCAACAGCAGTAGTTTCATCTGAGTGATCACAAATGCAGGATGACTTGATATTGTACTTGGTGAAAATACCATTTGATTTCTATATTCTCATCGGCACAGAAGAAGATTCTGGATTCAGCGTAGGTATTTGTTTTCACGAAAAGCCAAGACATCCAGTGATTGGAGGTAGGTTACCGTTACTTCTTTAGTGCTGTATAGATAGAACAGTTCCTCTTTCTAAACAACCTTTCTGTCGTGATTCTTTAAGTAAGTATCTCCAGCTTGCATCGTAATCTCTCTCCAATTCAACCTCATATGGACCAGCTATTAGGTTTAAATTTGTCCGAGTAAAGGGCATGGACTCTTTAAGATCCAGACTCAAAGAATTCAATATCTCAAAGAGTTCTTGCACTCAAGCACTGGTGGAAGAAATAAGGTAAGCCCCTGCTTAGAGGCTGTACATTATAGTGTCAGTTACGCTTGCTAGGGCTTTAAACATGACCTGACCTGACTGTGGAGACAGGTTTAGATGACAGGTTTAGACCAACCCTACACATACTTTCTACCGCCATCCGAACTTCAATGCAGTCCTCTCCTGAACACAGTTCAGATGGCTTCAGAACTTGCTAAGCAATAATTCCTTGATTTAAACAGATAAATATCTGGTGGGTTATAAGAAGCAATGGCAACAAATTGGCAGATGGATTGTCAAGAAAGTAGTCTGATGCCTGTCCAAACTTAGACAAAGAAGACTCTATTTCCTTTGGAAGAGCTCAGTCACTTTGTTTCTACTGCCCAGCTCATATAATTTGACTTAAGGCCGTTGGCATCCATCGTGCTTTCACACACCCCTGCATCCTGTTCACTCTGTCAGCAAATTCTCATAGCCAAATTTGGTAAATTAATTATGATTGAAATGCCTACACCCTTTCTGACTGCAGATAAACTTTGCTTTCTTTTGAATCTAAATTGAAAACTTTCTCAATTAACAACTTACGCTGCTGATAGAATTTAAGTAAACTCACACACTTTGTGGAAGTGACAAATTATTAGCAAACAAGACACTGCCTACACTTACTGGAATGCAATCTCACTAAACCACCATCCATTTGGAACTCATAACTCAGTTATTGGACAGATCCAATAGACCATAGAAAACTACAACCAATAAGTACTAGACAAATTAACATCTCCGACCGCAAGCCAAAGTCAAGTTCTGTCAAATGTTCGCACATTTTTTCCCAATGTCGATACATCATCGTCATCACTCTCTGATGGATGAGATTTCTACATGCCTCCCCATTCCATTTTCTATTTGTACAAACCGAAAGAGAAATTGGTCCACTGACAAGTTTCCACCTGACGATATAAACGTACTCGTAATAGAGATGCATTTTTGCCCGAAACGGGCTCAAAACCCATCGTTATACCATAGTCGACGATTATCAAGTAAGACTAATATCAAATTACTTTTTTGTTGCAGATACTTTTTGATCGTGATCATTATTCGAACAGCTGAGAGAAGAATCTACCCATCGCGCAACGGTGTGGTGATAACGTGCTTTGCAGACTTAACGAAGTAACGAACAAAAATACGCACACGAAAAAAAAAACTTTCTTCTTTCCATTTTCGACCATTCCGATACGGCGATACGTGGAATCAAGGTTATGCTCATGCCTCCGAAGTGACCATGGTCTCACTTAGTCACTAACGATCAACGCTGAAGCACAGTCGACGTTAACGGTTGAGCAGACAAGCAGTCTGTCGAGTTTTTTTTTTTTTTTTCTTTTCTTTTCAAGTGTACGAGTATCTATTCGTTCGGGCGCCAAAATAAAATGTATCTATGAGGTATTTTTGCTAAAAAAAAATTGTATCTACAAGTCGCAAAACAAAACGTGATTGTAACAAAGTGTGTGATAGCAATGCAAAAGTTAAGGCGGCTTAAAAAGTGGAACTGTACAAGTTCAATGTGTTCAAAGTGGACCAGATCGATGGCAATCAAAATGACAGATCAAAATCTGGTTAGTAGGACAATTATCCGATCGAGTTCGCCGATCGCGTTTTCTTTTGTAGTTTTACTTTTAGCTTGCGTGACAGATGTGCGTTCGTCCGATGTGTATGACAGTACGTCCCCGATGACACCTGAAGTTAGCTCTACCACCGAAAATATAAATTTTGAATCTCGGAACGCGACGGGCGGCAAGGGTAAATGGTTCTCGAGTCTATCGACGGGTAATGATCTGTGGGATGGCATCATTCGAGACTGCTATCATCGGCCAACGTTTACGTGCTTCCAAAAGAATGTGTACACGTTTCTTGATGGTGCCCTAGAGTCAAGTGACGTTAATGTGACGGGTCGTTTCAAGTTGTACAAAAATCAGGTGGACTACGCGAAATATACAGCCGAAGCGAATGAGCTACCTCATGATGAAGCCGGTGATGATCATTTGGAGAAAAACGAAATTCCCAATGAATCGAGAGCAGGTGAGTCAATAATTTTTATAGCTTATAATATCTATAGTAATGTATCTGGCTTGGCTCCTTTGCATCTGGGGTGCTTTCACTTTAATTTTTGAATATTTGCGTGGATTTCTTTCTTTCGACTAAACGGGAGGGGATGTATGTATTTATTACGTGGACTGCATGGGTAACGAGTTTGAGTGGCGCGCGCCGGTATAATGGGTAATCAACTGGGTGATCATGCGAAGATGTTCTGCGAAGAGTTAAGGTAAGGTTTTGGCATAGCAGTAGAAAGGTTGATAAATGTTTTCAAACTCGAGATAAATGAGATAAAGAAAAGTTTATAGAGCTTATTGCCACATAAATTACTTTCGGATTTTACGGTGACTAAAAAGTATGGGAATAGTAAAGAATGGAAATGGAGCTATGTATTTGATTAGCGAATTTTACTTAAATAAATCAAACAGGGCATTGAACCGGATTGTGTTGGTCTCTGACTTCCAACATTTTGCACTATATGCAGCGTTTTATATTGTAAGTGAGCACATCTTCACTTTAAAGCATTAGCCTAGAGTGCCGACGTCATCACAATAAGATTTTTGATTGACCGTACCTTTAAAATATTTGATCTGTTGATCTGTTGTGTCGGTATAAGTTCTGGTTGACAGAGAGAATTAGCAGAACGAGCAGTAGGTCTATCTTGAACTCATCCGATGCTCGTCGCAAGATATTCACTTACCAAGGAAGAACAAAAGTTTGAAGGGTTATGCTTTACTTTCTAACAAAACACTCATAACGTATAAGCCAACTTGGACTGAGAACCTATCCCCTAATACATGTTTATTATCGTATAAGTTCGTCGAATGCGTTTTCTAAATCAACCAATGCGATGTTGAAATCACTCAAGCATTAAGACCATGCTTTGATTAACCCATAGACTAAATAAATTGCCCTCTTACTTACTATAGATGATTACAACTTACAACTTACTCAACTCAACTTACTCGCTACAAACTCGCTCTTTAGATGAGCATTATACTTTCCGCAGATTTTTTCCATTTTGGTGGTGGGAATTTTTTAAAGACTTCCTCATTGCTGTCCTACCCCTAGTCCACGCGTCGTATTTTTAGTCGTATGTAATCTGCTAGTTCGAGTCGGGAGATTTCGCTGTTTTGCTACATAAAAGTAGCGCTAAATGCTTCCCAAGATTCTTCCATGCTCAGCATCTGTCTGGTGATATTGTCTGAGGTTAAATCCTTGCAAAATGTGCTCACCAGTAGGGCACGCTTTCTAGACTAATTCCACGCACGTTAAGATCGTCGTATCCAAAGCATCATCGATGTCCTCTACAGCTGTGGAAGACATTTGACATGATCATTCCTAGTGCAGCTGATGTATTTACAAAGAATCTGTAGTTAAAACATATCAAAAGGCTACAATCCGTTTGGAGCAGATCGTATAATACCCTATCCCTTTCCTCTGCACATACTAGCTCCATTTTTCAACCAATATACCTACTTCCTTAAGCAACTTTTTTCCAAATATTTTATAAAACTACTCCAAAACACAAATTTTCTCAATAAGTGGGCGTGGTAGTGGTCGGATTTTGTCAATTTTTCGACATATACTGCATTTTGCTCCCAAGAAGTGCTATTATATCGATAAGACCTTCAAAAACGCCCCTAAAAACTGGGCGTGGCCATACATAATGTACTGAAGAAATGTAGGGTAAGAGAATATCAACATATTACCTTAAGTAAGTTTTATCGAGTTTCATGTAAAATTACTGAAAAAAGAGATTTTTTCAAAAAGTGAGTGTGGCAGTGGGTGGATTTTAAAAATTTTAACACTTGTATTGCTTACTTTTCCAAAGACCTTGTATACAAAATTTCATCAACCCAGCTCAAAATTTAAGCCTCAAAAACTGGTGACATACGGACGGACTGACGGACGGACATGGCTCAATCGACTCGGCTACTGATGCTGATCATTTACATATATACTTTATGTGGTCTATCTGTAATATTTCTCTATGTTACAAACTATGTGTCGAACTTAATATACCCTTAGGAAAGGGTATTAATAGCGACGCTTAGATCAGAGTCTGCGCTTACAAAATCAGAAATTTACTGTTCTAACTGGTACTTCTAGTTCGATCAAGCTTCGTTAATAGGTGTTGCTGTTAATTGAAGCATGACTAGATATTAAGATGCTTATCGACTAAGCAACTATGTATCTAAAGAAAATTTCAGCTCACTACACCACTTACTCATAAAAGAACCCGCCCTCTTCCATTTGGAATTAACAACTTCTTGGCAAAATTTACAAATAGCCGAACATATGTTTCTACTTAAGCAAGTACACACCCAAGCAAAAAAGAAATTTGTCAAAATAAGCCTTCCAAATTAATTAGATACACTCTAATCCACTCTGCCCAACCTACCAACACGCAATATTATTTCGAGATAAAATAATCGTTTGCTAAATGTTTCGCTTTCAAATTTGTATCCATCATCTGTTCACTGACCTCAGGTAGTATCGAAAGTGACTTATTTAATGGAGATACATCTCATTAAAGTTTTGTATTTAATGGATAAACAAAAGAAGATAATGTTAACGGATACTGACAATTCATTAGAGATACCAAATCATGGAAATGACGCATCATAAGATACTTGACTTTCATCCTAAAGGCGTAAGAAAGAAATCTTTAATCGAAAATTATCCGTTTTTCTTCTTTTTTTTTTGGTTGAAGCTTAGCAAATATTTTTGTTTTTTAATGGATTTTCTCTCTTTTCAGCTGAAACACCAATTGAAGAAGTCACAAATGCACTGTACGGCAAGAGTGTCAAGTTCGTCATGACACATGATGTTGAGCTGAAACTACCCGAGGTGCTATTTGATGGAGCAACGTTTCGGATATCGCCCAGATCGATTGAAGGAAACGGAGCTATTGTCAAGTTAGAGCTAATACCAAAGGCCGAGATTGAAGCACGAGATGCGGGGAAATTTTTCATTAAAAAGAAAATTCGTAAGTATTTGTTGATTGATTTAATAATGACTTTCTGTTCCTTACTCAATTAGAAATCTATTTATCATATTCAGGGTAAATATTAATCATTTCAGGCGAGTTTTTAACTTTTAAGAGAAAAGTATCTAATGTTTATAGACTCATGCGCCGTTCTCGTATACAGCTGTTCTTTGGAGATGCGGTTGGGCCAAAGAACCAATAAAAAGGATTCCAAGTACTGCACCCATAAATCACAGATTCTACTCGTATGCTGGAGTAGACAAGTCGGGTTCTAGACCTGATAACATAGCTTGCGCTTAAGCTTAAGACGGATTGTGATTTGAAGTAATTGCTACTGAAAATAGTAATCCACTCAAAATCAGTATTTAAAAGGACTGCCTCGGCAAGAATGAACTACGAGTTATTATTAAGATTTAAGACGAAATATAGTTCCATCAGGAGACATTTTGTAGCAAACTCATGAGAGCATTTTGCTCTGAAGGATGCTCCACTGATGCCTTTGCCTGCGAATAGAATCCACGCCTACTTGTACCACTACATGTTCTAGAAGGATATACGAATAGCCTTAAGCTATCATTGCATTAGAATTGTATGTGTTGTGCGTGGTATACCTACATTCCTGCACGAAAAGGCAGAGGGATTGTTTGAGAATCTTTTTCAGAAATACTATTGGATGTTTGTCAGAAGCTCGCAAGAAGTAGAACCATGAAAAAACCTCTAACTTGGAACTCCATGCGCTGGAAATACAGTCCTAACTCGATTCATGCATATACTTGATTGCAACATATTCATTACTTATGTAGTGATGATAACAACGAGGGTGGTCTTTCCGGACTTTCCAAACAAGTCTCACGATTTTGATTCGTCAAGTCTGGGACTATGGAGTTCCATCCATTTTGTGCTTCAAGCAGAAGCCGGGATGTTCATGGATGAATGCAGAACTACCTCTTGCCATTGGGTCAGGCATACATTTCCCAGTAGTCCTTCATGCAGTGGGTATAATCTTGGGAGAGTTGCCACAAATTTTCCCAAAGATTCGGTTGATGGAGTGAAAGGCTGTTGTGGTTTTCTCATTCATGTTCTGCCTCCAGTGATTATCTAACACAAGTGCTATATTTTTCGCACTTTAGGAGAAATTAAGCTGTGAATAGTACCAATGTAATCCCTTGAGGATTTACGGCAAGTCCACACTTTTTCCTCCATGTGTTTAGGGTCCTTAGTGCCCGCTAAAAGTTATTTACTATTTACCTATTACCAATAGAACAATGTAACTCTGATACCGTTATATCTTAGCTTTTGAAGTATATCCTTCAGTAATATGATCCAAAGATGTGGGAAGACCTATACATTTATCTCCGTCTCTCCCAGCTAAGTTATGATTTGTCTGTCTTCTACTATCCTGTTAACTGTTGAACTCAGCCTTCAAAAAAACTCATTTTGATAGAGAGATCACTTTCACGGGAGGCACAATGCCATTACCTCTTTGGTGGCCATTAGGTTCATTGATTGCCTACAATTATTAGCCATCCGTTGAAATATTTCTTAACGCTTAAAGTATCGAAGCATTTTTGATTACAGGTTATGGTACGAACTAAGAATATTTATCTGTATTTCTATGGTGCAAACAATTACTTATTGCCTGAAGAAATGTATCCAGCCAGAGCAAGCCACTGTAAGTTTTCCTAGCAATGAGAGTAAAAGTAACGAATTCTTTTACTTTTGCATTTTTTGCAATAAAAACTTTCATTGAAAAGCAATTTATTTATAATAAAAAGTTAATTACACTTATAAAGATTTGAAACGATGGTATTGTAGAACAAATTTGCCTGAGGTAGGTGCTCAATATAGAAATAGTTATGATGTCTAATTCAGTAAATTTTATTTGAGATATAAGGATACCATGCGGACAGATCAATTGTGAGGTCTTCAGTTAAAAAAAATAAATACTTGTTAGTATTTCGTGAAAATTACTCTTTAAAATACCTTTTGAAAGATTTTTAAGGCCAACCTCACAGTCGGAAATATAGCGATGCTGTAATGTTGGATGGCTATGATTCTCATAATTATGTTTATATCCTCGCCGAATAAAGGAAAGTAAATCTCTTGGTACGGACTTAACGAAGACGGTCTTTTTCCTCTTGGTCTTAAGCTAACGGTTATAAAGGGTATTTCAATAAGGATAGTCAACTTTGACTAGTTGACTGTCTATGTAGATGTAGATGTCTACTTTCTTATTGCATATCAGGGTTCTATATACTTTCATTTGGATCAAACCTACTTAATAGGGAAGACCAGGCAATAGTTTTTTCGTTCGAGGCTCCCTGTGAGCCTGTAGTTTCGTCGTCGACTTGCTCAAAAGTTTGGGCGTCTTGGTAGGAATCATGCGTTCTCTTTGCGTTAGATTCGTTCATTTTTCTTCCAGTGAATCTACTCTCTATCCTGGTCTCCATGCGTGGGTACTGAAACCTCTCCTTATGCACGCAGAACCGTATCAGGATGCGCTTTTTACATGCGGACTATGAGCAATGACTGCTACGACAAACTTAGACAGAAACGAGTTGATTTTCGGGAGTATTTTAGGGTAGGCTAGATTGGATGGCTGCAGTAGGTGCAGGAACGCTTAGGCTTTAAATTGAGACGACATGGCAGCTACACAGAAGATAGGTGTAGTCTCCTCCTCCTCTTCGTCCATGCGGCTTCTTCAGAAAGCGTTTAAAAGAAGGCCCAATCTAATTGCGTGCCTCCCAATGATTCAGTGTCCTGTGATGACATCTACTACAGTACTAATACGAGACCTGTTTGTCTTTAATAGGTTGTAAGAACGCTTGAGTAAATTGTGCATCGCATTTTTTTAACTGTGTGCAGATGTAGCAAGAGGTATGTTGAGTTTCAGGAGAGAGCTGTGCCATGTCTGACGAGTTTGTCGGTAATATAGTTGCTTTGGATGTTAACCAGCATCTTCTAAGGAAATACAACATCATTGATGTATTACTTATGGTGCCTAGTGCTCTATGATAACGTCATGACCTTACACTATCGAACCGAACCTAACCTAATCTAAATTCCATTTCAATTTAAGATTTTTTTATTCGAAAGATGGTCTTGATATACAAAGCTCTCTATAAGGTGATGGTACAGCTACAAACTACGGATTAATAATAAAGTAGGTACTTTCTTGAAGAAAGTTCTTCCTTTCTAATCACCCGACATTTTTAGTCCAAAATTAGTCAAAATTTTCCACTCACGTACTTTGCGTAAATCTTTAACACCGAAAGCGATTTATATTCTCAACTTAAGCTGATCTTGCAGGTCACTGAAACGTGACAATCCCCTTACGCTTGCCTTTCACCAAAAAATTCTCTTATTCATCATGTCAACTTGGTCTGATTGACTTGCATCCGAGATGAGAGAACCAAAGTAAAAGTAACACGTCACACGTCAAATTTTTTTGAGTGACAGTCTACTTTTTTTTAGAGCCAAGCCTACGAAATGCCAACCCCAACACGCATTCTCAGTCAAATTACATCTCAGTACTGTATTTGCACCCGACAAATATGTTTTTAATTCGCACTTAGCCACTTAGATACAAATATACATACAATATACTTTATTTTTCTTTTTCTTTGCAGAGAAATTCTTCAAGAGCAAGATTATGCTGTCGTTCCTCGCCCTAATCCTCATTTTGAAAATTATTAAAATCAAAATATTTTGGCTACTGCCCCTCATTGTCGGTGTGGGTACGGCCAAAAAGCTTCTGCTCAAATTCCTGCTGTTCCTCTTCCCGGCACTGTCGCATCTGTTCAAGTTGTGCTCGTACTACCAACAGGAATACCACTCGACCAAGTACCATCATCATCATCACCTCATCAATCATCATCATACGGTAAGTTCTCCGGGGCGGCTTATGAGTATTTTAGAAAATGAAAGTTTTCAGACACTGAAACCGGTTTTACACCTTTCCTCACGCAATGCGAACGGTCAATTCGACGAATCGAATGCCAGCTCGTAACTGGGTCACAGTTTTAAGATCTGAATGTAAGGCTTTTTATTTATTTATTTTTTTTTTTTTGAGCAAAAACTGGCACCGTGGTGGGTGACAAGCTAATTCATCGGCTCGAGATGTTTTTCTTTTTATTATTCGGAATTGTTTGTGTTTGCTTGTCTCTGTTTTGTGTCAATTCGACGAATCGAATGCCAGCTCGTAACTGGGTCACAGTTTTAAGATCTGAATGTAAGGCTTTTTATTTATTTATTTTTTTTTTTGAGCAAAAACTGGCACCGTGGTGGGTGACAAGCTAATTCATCGGCTCGAGATGTTTTTCTTTTTATTATTCGGAATTGTTTGTGTTTGCTTGTCTCTGTTTTGTGATTTTGTTTTGTTAGCCGTTCGGTGGTTTCGGTTTTCACAGTGAAAGCTGCAAAGTAAGTGCAGACGGATTGATTTGTTTGTGAGTTTTTAAGAGCGAAATTGCTTTGGCACTCTCGGCAGCAGTAGTGGTGCAAGGTCATCCAACGGGGATGCGTGACAACGTGTCTAGAGTGTTTGTACGTATATGGTTAGATGAGATTTTCAGCACGCGATGCTTTAATAGAGTTAATTAAGTTTTTTTTCCTGCAACAATATGGGTTGATGGATGGTGTTCGAGGAGGTTCCCTCCGTTCCCCAGCAGATTATGGACTCGGTTTATCGCTGCTCTATATACCGTAGTGCACATAGCCTGTGACCGCCTCATCACGAGGGTTCCATTTTAACGTTCGGCTGCAGCGCTCAACATGGGTATTCCTCAGAGGGGTACGTACATACCACAGTTTAGACGTGCTAAGTCTCATTGTTTTAGCAGTGCCTACTGCCCGAATGCGTTGCCACAGATCATATAGACCCATAAAAATCTACTCCGAAATATTCCGGGACCTCGTTTAGCATGCTCAGCACTCCCCTCGTGTTTGCCGACTTTGCCGGGATTAGGGCTTTGTAAAGATATCCACCAAAACGTGATTATATCTACAAAGTCATTCCTTTTCAACGCCTAAGATGATCAAGATGAATCGTTTCGAATGGCAGGGGTAGTTCCTCTGTCATGTGCAGCTATTCGTCTTCGATCCCATATGTACCTTGGTATACTCTTCTTCTCGCATTAGTGGAACTCAAAACTAGAGCCAACGTCTTCTCATCCGCCATACGTCATTGTGCCATAGCTTCAGAAACCGCCAATCGCTAAAGAGCTACATGTACACGCTTTCAGGTGTACCAGCGCAATCGGACTACCCTAGGTTTTAACCTCAATTTTACCTGTTTACTTTGGTATGAATCGCTCATTTATGACGACTCGCAGATTTTTGTCTAGATACTACATGTTGACCAACCAATTGGTTTTGGCAATGAATGTATTCAAGGTCTATTCTTTTTCGTTCCTACTTTTTCTATATTCTTTCCTGGCTGATGAAATGTGAAGGAGAACAGAAAGAGATTCAACAAATAAGACCTTCCATCTTGTCGGATAACCTTCTGTTTGTTTTTCGCAGTCCGCAATTGCCTTAGAACTCTTTCTCCGCAAGGGGAATATGGAAACGTTCCAAACTGCTGAAAATAGCTGGTAGGAAAGGTACTTTCTTTCTAGAGATCAAGAAGCGTGTTAAAAAACTATTGCCTTTCAGGATATATGTTCGTTATTGCCAAATAAGTTTTCAGAGCCCGAAACATTTCGCAAACGTCCACAAATAAGGCATGACAAACCTCTAACAGTAGGCACAGTTTATTCTAATATTTACCTCACCATCTTTTATTTTAAAATAACATAACTGTTAACACATGTAATACACACTCTTATACAGATTGTTCCCGCTTGGCATAGTGAAGGTCCACCGCATTCACCAAACATACACCATGGACCCCATCCCCCACACGGACATGGGCCACCGGAAATAATTTACACCGACCCACCAAAAGTACACCCATCAGCATTCTTCCATGGAGGCGGAGGAGGAGGAGGAGGACCAACTCACCAAGATTATGGCAGCAACGATTGGGTTAGCTCTGGACCAGGACTAGGCTCCGAGTATGTATGAAAATTAATAACACATTACAGGATCTTGCAACACAAATTCTAATGTACAACATAACTCACTCTCTCTCTCTCTCTCTCTATCGCTCCCAACCGGTCAGGGAGCCTACCCGAAATGAATATAAAAATGAAAAATTGTATCCTTTTAGTGGAGCCACATGTGACACTCGTACCACCTCAGCTCACGCACGATATCCTTTTTTTTGCCAACAAGTCCCTTCCTGATTGAAATGCTCTGCCTATGGGGTAGGCAAAAAAAGGGTTCTTTCATCGTATTTAGTTATGATGACGTATCCTAATGTGACTTTAGGTCATGTTGTATCCATTGGATTGAAGTAATTTGTATTTGTTGAATATATTTCACCCAATAAGAGAGGTAATCGGATGAATGCGAGGAGATTTGTGTAAGGCAATTTGCCTAGCAAATATGAATAGATGAGTTATTCATAGAGGGTACTGAGTCTAGTTAAAGGACCTTTTTTTTTATTTGAGTGTGTATAAAAGTTGGCTCTTTAAAAATATAGTACCTAGTAGTTTAAATTTGCTAAGCACAGGAAATTTAATGATAATTGTAATAGAAAGAGAAAGAGAAGGTTTTCCTCCATTGTTGTTTAAATATATGAGTATCTTTTCTGTGAGGATTTTATGACACATATTCCTAGAAAAATGACTGCTTCTGATTTTTCCTCTCATTAATTTTGGATAAGTTAGACGCAGGCTAAAAAGTTCACTGGAGTCAGCCATAAAGATTAAGGAAGTAGGTAGGTGGTACTTTCTATTGAAGACCCTTTCATTCTTCCTCTTGCCAACCAATCTGAACAAATCTCTTGACACAAAGCTCTCAAGAAGGGTTAAAAATGAAAACGATAAATTTTCTGTACAGGAGCATATCTAGGATCTTGAAAATTGGGTCCCTTCTAGAATCTGCAATCAATCTGATGTCAGACTGATCAAATAGACAGATGTCAAACAGAAAGATATATGTCAAACAGACAGATGTCAAATAGACAGCGTAAAGCCCAAAAAAGGCTTTTCGCAATTTTACATATGTATACGTGTCTCCTTCTTTTACATAAACATAACCTTTTTTTTCTTCTCTATTTCAAATCTTACAATCTGAACAACAACATTCATAACAAAACACCTTTCAGATACATCAGCGATATAAATCGTAGCTCACAAGTTGATGGCAACTACTTTAAGCCACGACCAGATGACGCACACGAATTACACACCTGGGGTTTGGGTACAACAAGTGACCCACCTCAACAACAGCAACAACCACGTCCACCACACCAATCCACTAGTCAGAACTTTAATACAAATCCTTTCATAAACGATCCACAGAGGTACATTTATAAAAATTGTTTTTTTTTTTTATTTTTTATCCTCAACTTTGCGCTTTATTTTCTAGTTACATTCAGGGTAAAGTTAGATTACAAGGACAAGGACCAGTCTACGTGCCACAACGAAACTCCAACGGTGGCCAACAGGTTGCTCCACCAGCAGCCGCCCAAATTGCAGCTCAATACGACCCTAATAGGAACAAACAACTGACGGTAAGTCCTCATACATATATGTATGTATCTAATGGAACTATTATAAAATGTCAATGGAAACAACCCGAACACCATGAATCAATGTATGTATGTTAATCAAATTAACACTTTCGCAGTTGGAGCTGGAGCCATCGGTGTAAATAACGACAACGGCGACAACAGACTTCTCTGACACTGATTGCTTAGAAAGCCCATTTAGTGGCGTTTGTCATATTTGCATTTCAATTGATAGAATAATGCAGCTTCTATGGTGAGTGTGCATTGAAGGAAAAGTGTCAATATTTATCCGAAAGGCACGCACAAGGGACCCATGAATAGTAATGTCAACGTGTTGCTGACTTTAAGCACTTGACCTACTGATTGGAAGGAAGAATTCACTCAAGTGGTTCACTTTCGTCTCTCCGTTCGATGGAGACATAATAATTATCCGAGCTGCAAATGGAAATCGGGGACATCTGTATCTATTAAGTGCTAATGCGAGGATTGGCGCTACCATGACATTTACTCGAATAAAGCGAGGAGTTATAATTTAATTCAAGTTAATTACACTCGATTTATTTTTTATGCTATGAGTGACATATACCCCGACTCGTTTTGATTTAAATTTTAATTCATTCTGCGAGTCAACCGAGTGATTGACCTAATTATGGTTATGAGACTGTGGAAAAATGTCACCGGAAGTTGGCGATGCCACGCCTTAGGGAGTGCTGTGTAGGCCTACTGTGACATTTTCTTGGAATGTCACAAGTGAAAGTGAAATGAACTCAAAGACATTTTATGACATGTTCCATAACTATTAAGTCAGAAAAGTTTTAAATAAAGATACACTGAATAGAGTTGTCTGACTTAAGAAAAAATGTTTACCATGAAAATGAGATGCAGCTTTGAATTAGTAATGTTTGTTGTTTCGAGACGATCATATCAGGCATCAGTATCACTGTTGCGGGAAGTGTATCGCTGATGACAACTGAAAAAAGTAGCAGTGACAGTCTTCACCCCTGATGTACTGCACAGAGCGCCTTTCGTTTTGACATATTTCCCTTTTTCAGAATTCATGCAATAAAACAAAGAAACAAACAAACCTTCTTTTCTAGGAATACTTTCAATAACAGCATGGTCCAATGACTGTTATTGACTTAGGTCATAGTAGTTGGGGAAAAAACAAATATCTCTTTGGTAATTCTACGAACGGTTCTGTTGTCACATGCAATCCACCAATTCTTCGATTAACCGACAATTCATGCGAACATTTTCCGAGTGTTATTTACATTTTGTGTTGTAATGAATATTCAGAATTTAGTTTGGAATTAAGTAAGTTTTTAGTCGTCTAAACAAATCTCCTTACGCCTGAATGGTATAGTCATCCTCATTGATAGCACGGCTATTATATGCGGATATTTGCCATTATATGTATTCTCAAAACTGCTAGAACAATGCAGTGAGGAAGTCTTCAGTTAGTCTTCTTTGCTGAAGCAGGTCACAGCATCATCGAGGCGAGAAGAAGTTCCGCCCTTGATGGTTTCGTTGCGGGGAAGTTGAACGTCCCATTGGGTGGTGATATTAGGTAACCGAGGCTGCAAAGCTGTGTCAATCTAGACCGATGTTGCTCAAATACCAATTAAAGAGAAAACAAGAACTACTAATACCAGTGCTGGTCACTGGCCCATAGGGATCCTACTTACTTACTTAAAGGGCTCCCGACCCCTGAGACATCATTGCCTTCCATCCTCTTCTTCCAGTTGTGAAGACCAAGTTTTCTGGCATCCGCGACAGCTTGGTCTTTGTACCGGAGGTTCGGTTTTCTTCGCCGCCTCGAACCTGGGGGGCTGGGATTCGAAGTTCCTCTTGGCTAGAGCATTGTTGTCCATTCGCTCGATGTGGCCGAGCCAATGTAATCTGCGTATCTTGGCTTTTTGGACTACATCCACATCCTGGTACAGCTCATAGAGTTCGCGGTTGTATCTTCTCCTCCATTCGCCCTCCTCGCATAAGGGACCTAATATCCGACGGAGTATTTTTCGCTCGAAGGTGCCCAATATTTTCTCAGCTTTCTTACTTATCGTCCAGCACTCGGCTCCATACAGCAGGACTGGTAAGATGAGCGTTCTGTAGAGTATTAATTTGGTCCGTCGAGTTAGAAGTTTTGAACCCAGTTGTTTCGCCAAACCGAAGTAGCAGCGGTTTCCTAGGGTTATTCTTCGTCGGATCTCTACAAAGGTGTCATTTGTAGGATTAATATTTGTACCGAGGTAGGTGAACTCCTTAACTACCTCGAAATTATAGTTATCAACAGTGACGTTCTGCCGAATGTTTTGGACAGATAAATTTTTGTTTGTTGATAACATATACTTTGTCTTGTCTTCATTCACTTCAAGACCAACTCGTTTCGCCTGCTCATCAATAGACGTAAATACCTCTACGCCGGCTTGCCGGGAAAGAAAGGTTTTAGACTTTCACACAATACTTTGAATAAGATTTTATATGCGACATTTAACAGGGATATGCCTCGATAGTTTTTACAAGACATAGGATCGCCTTTTTTGAAGAAAGGGAATAGGGACCCATGTGGCCAAAATAGGAATTAGGTTTAATACTTAGTTGCGCTGATGAGTCCTACACGAACATGAAGAATAAGTCCCTCCTTAAATGGAATGAATGCATTCGTTGTCTGTGCGTATATTCAATATCCTCTTTTGTTTATACACAATACATTCCAATTTGTAAAGTTTAACATACAATAATTTCATTAAAGAATCCTTTAAATATAGGAAGGAAGGATTATTAAAGTAATCATATTTATCCTCAAGGGTTATCATGTTCCTAATATCTTAACTTTTCCAAACCCAAAGTTTTGTGTTTGTATTTCATTTTAATTGGAAATAACTTCTACAAGAAATTCAAGCTTGTGTGCTTTCATATTTCTGCATATTTAAGTTTCAGAGAAAAACAAACTTTGTCTATGTGTTGTAAGTGCATTATTATTGCACCGAAAGGAAACAGAGGAAATCTTTTTTAATGGCTTTATTGTACTAGGTACGAGTTACCATGAGAATATTTTAAAATCGATATGTTGAACAATCTCAAATGGCATATGTTACATGTAAACATTTCGTGGACTGAAAGGAAAGGATTCACATAACATAGTACCTACATACAGGGTGACCCAGTTAAGCGGTATAATCCTGAACTTCTGCCGAACAAAAAATTGTACGGCAGGGGAGGTCTATTCTCACCCCTTTTCAAGTTATAGCCCCCCAAAGTGGGTGACCTCTAATTTGGAGGTGTAGCCACTTTACACGCTATAACTTCTAAACTATTATAGGTATAAAAAAGATTTTGTACATTTTGGAAAGACAATTTAGCAGCGCATACAAGTCGCATACAAGTCCTCAACATCATTGGGTACATCTGTGCAGCTACAAAAAAGTTATGGCTTCTTAAACTCAAAATTATGAAAATTTGTTGTTCCATTTTTTTACTTAAAATGCATTTTTCTCCAAATTTTTACTCAATAGTTTTTTTTTTTATGAAATTTTTATCCCTGAAAAATTTGCTAAAAATTTTGTGAAGCAACTTTTCTACGTACGAACAACTGAAGTTGCAGTAAAAGCTATTTTTTGTCAGACAAAAATTTGTTGTTCAGGAATCTCCCCTTAAAGGATTATACCGCTTAACTGAGACACCCTGTATATGTATGTGCATGCATGCTTAAAAGCTAGGGTAAATTTTAAAACTGCATTTAGATCCAGTGACAGGTGAACCACTTTTCAATAATGCAAAGCTTCTACCCATCGAAATACTGAAATTGAAATGGAGATAGAAACATCACTTTAACTGACAGATGTACAGTTTGCATGAGCAAGTACTTTTACCTTATGCAGAACATGGATTCTGCTGTCAGACGGCAGGGTTACAACTGACTTGTGCTTGTTGGTCATGTGAAAGCAACATGCTAACTGCTTTTGGCGTTGAATTTTTAGCTTGGACTACAAAAATTGATGCAAGTTTTCCAAAATATTGTCTTGTACGTGTTAGTGATGCTCTACGTACCATCTAGCAGATAAGTAGCATAATTTGATGGAAGAAGATCACAACCATGAATGCGCCGTAGATGTGTAGCCTTCATAGATTCTTATAGCGCAAGTTCTAATAGTATGCACGGAATCCTGAGTACCTAATCGATGCCAGGAATACGCCAACCCGAAGACTTGCATATTTCACAGTCTTTCTTCTGGTCAGCTGAAGCGGTTCAGAAAAAACTGATGAGCTTAACTGCTTGCAGTATCGTTAGGAGCACAACACCGTCGAACGTATTCAACAGCAGTGGTCCAAGGACTGTACTTAACGCCATCGACAGTAGAACCCAAATTTCTGAAGCCACACTAGGCGTCCGACAAAGCTCCTCTATTCTCTGCCGCCGTCTGCTGTATATGATGCATTCTAGGTCGATGCAGGATTATTTTTCGATACGATAAAGGTACTCTGGGTAGCTCATCTCCTTGAGTAATAACACCAGATGCTAAAGTTTCTATCGATGGTTCAAGGAAGATGCCCTCCTCAACGCACCTTTCCATCATTGCTGTAAAAAAGTCCGGTCTCTCATGGCCTTTCATTCAAAACTAGAATTTGTACCAAGTTTGAAGTATGAAATTTGCTTATGATATATCGATTAGCACTTTCTCCAAATTAGGGTTTAATCATATTTTGAAAATAATTTTACTTTGTACACTAACCAAATTAGTTTTTACTTAATTGTATGTGGTATTGTGTGTTGGCAGTCCTTGCATTTAAATTTTTAACTAGAAAATATAATTACCCTATAATAATTTGGCTGCTGCCGAAACCACCAGTTAAACCTAAGCCTTAACGAAAGCCACCATACGTAATTGGACGAGCGGTAGTCAGAAAAACATGCACATAGGGAGTTTGCATCAGTGAATTTGTTTAAATTTTAAGTAGGTATGTATCTAGCTACTTCGGATGAGTACTGGAGTACATACATAATGTGGAGTAAGTTTGCGCCTCAATGATGACGATTGTTGTTTGATTGCATGCCAGTGAATGTCGGAGATAGTGTTTTGTTTCTTCTTGTCTTTTGTTTTTTTTTTCCTTTTTTAATGATATTTTATAGTACGACGTTAAAAGCAGATGCGAGAGATCGCACGCGTTTAACTGACACACTTTCGCTGAATTTGTAGTCTGGTTGGATGCATTTGACGGCATGGCATCTTGTAGAGTATACCCACTTTGTTAATTTATGAAGGAATTTGTATCATAGTCTTACAATGTTACAACTTGTATCCGTAAAAGGTATTAACAAACCATTTATCTTCCAACTGTTTCAGCCTGAATTGAAAGAAGCCCTTCGGATTGAAGCAGAAAAGCAGTTGATTTCGCAACAACAACAGATACTCGAGAAGCAACCATTCATCCAGGGTGGACCGGTAAGTAATCGTCTAGCATTCTTGGACAGACTAATTCCAAGTTGAAATTTAATCTTATGCAATTGCAGCCCATCATGCCAAAGAATTACGATGCATTCTATACACCAATTGTGGACAAGATTGATAAAATCCTTGGAACGCTAGGTTTTGTAGATGATCATTGCAGAGAACGCCTGGTTTGCAGCATGTACAAGAATCCGATACGCTTTAGTCCACATAGTAATTTCCTGTCAGCGGAGCTGAGTAGGTAAGTGATTCTGTCCAATTGACCCATTGTCCAGCTGTTGTATTACACAATTGCATTAGATAATCATTGAGTCTTGCTCGACTGGGCATAAATACTCTGCGGTGGTTTGTATGAAGTCCAAGGTCAGTGGAAAATTGTTGGCCATTTTATTTGCTGTAACGCTGCAGACTGTAGGGAAGAATGACATTTTGAATGGGGACAAAATTACCAAGAATTTAGTCTGATTAGAAATGTATCGATGGATTTTTTGCACAGCGAATATTATGCACTAGGCACAACTTATTTGGACATGATTAATGTCAAAGATACCAGGCTTTCACTCCTGTAGACGTGAATTAATGTACTCTTTGATAGAGAGGCGAATATGAAGTATAGCTGTAGACGTATGCTTTGAATCATCCGTGACCAGTAAGCATCTGCGTCAGGAAGAAATTCAGCTCTCCATTGATGATTGATACAAAAGTCTATATTGGGGATGAATCTCTGCGTCCTTTGCCAGAAGGTCTCAATCTGTCTTGCCATTCTTCTGGCTTTGTCCTTCGTGGTACTTTACAATCACTTCGACTCGTTTCTATTGGCATCGATGTCCTTTTAACACGATATTTCTATTCGACTTCTGCCTCGTCGTATGAGGTTGTTCGAAATTTATTGATTCTTATTTAGGTCCTTCAATATTTGGCATGATCCTTGCCAGGGCTGCCATTGTTCTTGCTGCACTCTTCGCTACTTGTTGAGCTGTTGCTTAAAATTTAGCCTTGGATCTATAATAACACATAACCTGTCTGCTGCTAATAAGTACTAATTCAGCCTTTTCCTATCCTAATCGTAGGTCCATGCTTACTAGCTAGTCCTATACTATTTATCTCAATGGATTCATTGCAGTTATTCAAAATATAACGGCACGCGTTGAATACCGCCGATTCAAAGTGACTTCTTCAGTTCCTGTAGATTCCAATCTTTTCATCTGCAGTGACTACAGCAATGTTCCCTTGAAGTCTTGTCTGGCTCACAAGCAGTCAAATATGGGCTGCTCCCCACTGCTTTCAGTCTTAAGTCCATCCCACTAAAATTGGCCCTACGTGTAACCTTTGGAAAGGTATTCATAGGAAGAATTTTGTCAGTCAGGCAGCACTTTAAGCATTATCATTCTACACAATGATTTCTAACACAGTAAAGTACTGCTATAAAACATTCTTCGGATCCCTGAGCACCAAAGCATTGCAAAAACTCAATCTGCCGATCAACTAACTTAGAATTTGCTTTAATAGAATAAGAATTTTTCTTTAGCATCAACTGGACCGAAGTCGGAGTTCTGATTTGGGAATGGGAACACCGATTTCATTTGAATACCTTATTACATATTTATTTCTAATTCAACCTTAGGCTCAAGGAAAACTATAAAATTTCAGACTCTGAGTCATGAGCCTTTCGTGTATAGCACTTTTGGCATTCGATTCGTTTCTGTGAAAATTATCTGATCAGATTCATGATTATCACACTCAATATCTCGATGTAATTGCTAATGTCATAGACCTTATGGAAAAAGTGTCTACAGCAATAAAACGGCATTTGTTTATACCTCGCCAGTATCTATTTTATTGTCGCCCACAATGCAATTACGTCTTTCCACTTGGTTAAAGGCATTTAAAGTGCAATTAGACTCCGAAGAAGCACCACGCTCTAGATACATAACGTCTAATACGCACACAGTACCGACCCATAGATTTATCCACCTCGAGTTAACGTCACTTTATATCTTTAACAGCAGTTAAAAATTGACACTCCGCATGATACTCCTTCTTTTGTGTTGAAGTGCATGCATTTTGATTCAATTGCGGAACGAACATCCAAGAAGATGCACAAAATGCAGATACCATAAAGCGCCAACACAAAAAAAGTGAAAAATAAAAAATAAAAGACAGACAAGGCATAACTTTATGAACCATCACACATGTGTCATTGCTAACTTCGCTGGAATTATTTATGCAGCAACTAGTTGACAATGTTTGAAAATTTATTCAAAGTTTATGACGCTGATTACAAGTTGGAATATTCACTTAAATCGCATAAACAAGACAAGCAAGAGTATGTATCGTAATTTGGAAAACATCAAGTGACATGTGGTAGCATCAATTTCACGCAAGTTTGCACATTCAGAAGCTGTCAGGGATAATTTCAGTGTCAGTAACATCTATGTATCTTTAAGGTGAAATTCATTGAATAAATGAGTGAATATGGAGTGGGTGGGACTGTGGAAATTAAAAATCCCTCTTACGAAAGTCCTCTTGAGATTTTAAGATTAAAAGGAAGTCCTTTCTCTTTTAAAATGGACATTCAATTAATTTTCCCTTGTTTCTTTTATTCCGCAGAGATACAAGTGAACTAGAGACGCCAGATCCAACAAATCCGACGGTAATACGATTCTACCGACTAGTGGATGCAGCTCGTAATGGCCAGGAGCAACGCGATTGCTTGCGTCTTTATGCCCAGTGTTCAGTCAATACAGAACTGTAATTACTCTGAAATACGAGAGTAGGGCATCATTGTAGTTAATAAATTTAATAATTGTTTGAATGTCAAATGCAGGAAAAATACGAGTGAAGTGTAAATAGTTTTTATTTGTAAAACGCAGTTTAGTTAAGAAAAATAAATGTATTTCGTAGTAAATTAGAATTAATTAAATTATTTATTTATTTATTTACTTATTTAATTAATTTATTCTATCACTTAAATTTTAAAACATGGAGAAGATTATTAAAAAAAAAAACACTTATTTGCTTACGTTACAAAGGATGTAATTAAAATACGCCGAAGGCATTAAGTTTGTATATTCTAATTAGTCATGCTATTTATACGCCAAATTTTGTTCTATTTTTTAATAAATAATGTAAAATTTCAAAGAAAAATATAAAAGATACACATTTCTTTTCGTTTTTTATCTAAGTTTGATAAGGGAACGAATTATTTTTCTTATAATTGTTTGACAGACAATTGAACCAGCATGCAATTAAGAGTGGTTCCACGGATATTTCGTCTTATCTAGATAAAATGGTGAATAGTTAGCCCACCGTTTTATGTTTGGTGTTCCGGGCCTTAATAGGAAGACCGTAACATTTAAGGGTTTGATAGGGTGCCAGACTGTTACAGAATTGTAATTTTTGAACCATTCAATTTAGAGCGCTGAACCTTTAGCTTCGTATACATATGTACATTATGTGTGAATTCGCACAAGATGTTGGCAATGAATTTAATTTAATGGGCCACCTAGCATGAAGTCAAAAGAAAAAAACTTTGTTCTCATCACGTGGCACTTCAAATGATAAAGAAATTTACAAGTGCTCCATATTTGTAGAAAATACCTATTTTTTCCGAAAAAAAATTGTTGTACTAAAAAGCTTGACAAACATTTGTAAAATATTGTCCCCTCCCCCTAGCCACCAAACTATAAATGTAAACAATTTTTGATAGGTGGAATAATAAGTAGATTGTGAAATAGTAATTATGAAATTAGTTTAGCCTTATATAGTTTCTGGAAAAAAACAATAAAAAAAATTGTATGTTAAGTCACACAATCGTATTTCCCCTTTCTTTGATGATTTTTGAGTAAGATCATTAGGATACTACGATTGTCTAAAATTTCAAGTTTTAATCAAATCCATCGAGTAGGTACCCCTCCATTTACAGATTTTAAAAGTCCAGCATTCTGATTACTCAGACCATCAGTACCTATCTTCTGAAGATTACTCCTCTTTCCTTCAAAAAACTAAAGTACACGACTGGATCGTACGTACTTGCACCTATGTATATGCTGTTAGTTGGAAATGAATACATTTTTAATAAAAATAATAAAATTTTTGAAAAAATATATTTAATATTTGCATAAGTTTAAATGCCACATTTTACTAAACATTTAATATTGCCCACATTTCGATTTTGATGAAAATCCATTGAGTTTTAGCCGAGGAATAGCCATATTTCTAAAATCAGTTAATAAGAAAAGTACCGTTATACGTATTTTTAGCCAAAACCGTGGTACGCCATCTTATAGCATTTGTCTAGACTAACTCGAATATGAAATTTAATCAAAATCGTTAGAGCCGTTTTCGAGAAATTTTGTCTTTTTGTGAAATTGGCCTTAAGTAAAGTACCGTTAATTGATGCTACAGAGCTCAGATATGAAGTTTGAAGCAAATCGGTCTAGCCGTTTAGGCTGCAGTCCAGCGTCAGACAGACAGACCGACAGACAGAATCGGCAGACCCACTTTTTCGAGCTTCTCTCTCATCGTTATGTCAGAATTAATTGTTATCTCGAGTTCGAATTTTTGCACGAATCCAATACTTGCCCTTTATTATAGGTGCAAGTAAAAATACACATTTTTTACCAGAAACTGGATATGTAATCTCAAGGAATCTAAACAAAATCAAATATAAAATTTTATCAAAATCGTTGCAGCATTTTTTGCAGAAAATCAAGCTTATGTAAAATTGGCCCTATGTAAAGTACTGTTACTAATAGGCATACAGTGCCCATACACGACAAGGATACGTCGCTCAGTGTGTATTAATGTCGCATGTTTGGAGCGACCATCTGCGTGAATTCAAAATTTTTTGAATTTTCCATGGTCTGCAGCGACTTGACTGTATCGTGTATAGTGAATTGTGCTCAAACGAAAGGGAAAAATCATATCGTAAACCTGAATAAAAACACGAATAGATTGTTTTGGATTGAGTTTTTGGAAATTTATAGAAGTTTGCCGGTTTTGGGGCAAGTTTTTGTGGTTTGGCACAAACAATGCCTGTGGTAGGCCGCGATGGAAAAATGAAATTAGACCGCGTGGTGTAATTTCATTTCTTAATCGCGGGCATATTTCATTTTGAAAATTAATTTTGAACGTCAATACAAAATCATCCGCTGCCTCATTTCACGCGTTCTAAATACCATCCCCCGCTTAGAACGAAAATTCAGATTTGTCCTCTAGAGTCTTTGCAACAGACCTTAGATAATGAGGTTTGAAGTAAATGGCTTCACCTATTCAGTACATACGAGTAATACAGACCGGCTGGCAGATTCAAGAGACCTTCTTTTTTGAACCCTTCTATTTTGAACTATAAATTAATTGAAATCCAAGCATAATATTATGCTTATATTTTTAGTGTTTGATAGAATTACGAATTCACTGTAATATTATACTGTTCATATGGAAACCAATATAAGGTTTATGCACTATTCATACCCTCTCAAGATATGATTAATATTGCCTACTATATTTAAGTTATAAGGTATATGTATAATACTAGAATGCAACTAAAAAACGTCCGAAACAATATTGTATGATCTTGAATGAAAAATTGTACAGTGAAGGGTGTCTACTTACTTTTGTGATTAACTGAAGATAACTAGTAAGCAAAACTTGGTAAAAGTCCCGAAGTTTTTAGCTCAAAAGAATAATTGCACCTAGACATATATCTACTGTATTCGACAGAATAGAATTAGAAATTGCATTCCAAAAAAATACCTTATTAATTCTGACTGCTTATTTTACCAACTGTCTGTTATGAACACTTAATACTTTGTTATCTCGACCATTGCACGCAGATATTTCTACTGTAGTATTCCTCTTACCAGACAAAATCAGTATCAAAATCAAATTGCCAAACCATTAAATGAACAACTCTATATTCGCAGTAAAATAAATAATACAAAGGACTGCCAGTATCCTTTTCAAGATTCACGTTGAATTCGAAAATGTTCACTTCATGCACAAAAATTAAAGAAAAAAAATATTTTATCTGACGGCTTATCAAAAGAAACCTTTTTATGGCACACAATATACCATAAGTCAATTGTCACCTTCAAAGACATTGATACGAACTCGCAATTCGAATTTTACCCTCAAAATGTGGCGAGACATAACAATTTAAAAAAATAACTTAAACTTTCAACCACATCACTTGAATTTCTATGCATTCAGTTAAATTTTAAAAATTCCTAAAAAAAATGCATTTAAAGACTCCTTCAAGGGCTTCAAAGGTTTGCTCTTCTTGACTTGGTTAAGATGAACAAAATACAATATCACAAAGACTTTCAATCGAAATCCAATGAACAGATTAGTATTTCAACAATTTTTTGAACACAACTTATGCTTATATTTATGATAGGTACAGCAAAAAACAAAATTGACTTCCAATGAACAAACAATAACTCCTCGCCACCATCCAGAGCAAGCAAACACTTCAGACAACAATCAGCAATAGAATGCAACGCACAAAACTCTAGCCAACTTGTCAGAGTCATGTCCAAGCACACGATACTCATATGTCTGACAATAATAGGCAAAACTTCCAAAATAAAGAAAAAAAACAAAAACAATCCGCCAGCCTATGTGAAATGAATTCAACGTATTCGAAATTCTAGGCACGTTTCCAACCTGATTTCCCTCTTTTGAAGCTTCACAGATACTTTACCGAAGCACCAAGTGTGTGCATTTGCCCACATACCCCCAGCCCGTTTAGAAGTTTGATTTCTTTCCCGTTTCATATCAAATGGTCGATTATTTCATTGTTAACGTTCTCCCACTCCGAGCAAGGGCCGGCAGCGTATAGATACAAGATGCCTTTACATGCAATTGGACACCCAATTTACGAGTCAGCCAAAAATGTGTGTTCGACACAACAAATGTGGTCTTTGAATTCAGAAAAAGTGCCCGATTGCAACCCGCGCGCGCTTTGGAATGTGTCCGCCTCCATAGTGGCTTCCAGGTGAAAACAGTGTGTCTTCTTTGATAGTGCGGGTGGCAATTTGTAAGCGTCGTATAAAAACCGCGTCCGGTCCGATAGGCCATTACACATCCACTTGGATTGTCTGAGAGTACGCACGAGATTTTTTTTTTATTGTACGTTGAGTGTTTACATCAAGGACACAAGCCTTAAGTGACCATGAATAAGTTTGTGATTGTTTTTCTGGTGGCCACAGCCAGTCTGGCGGCATGCAATGCTGAGGGATCAGCCACTGATCTAGCCTACGATATGTATCGAGGATGTCTGAAAGATCTATCGGTTGCTTGTGTGAAGCCCAAGGCCATGGCATGGTTCAATGAAATCATCAAGGAGAATGAGATCAAGATCACCGATGAGATGTCAGTGGTACGAACTGCTAAGGATGTGGTGGTGGAAGAGAGGGCCGAACGTGATCCACAACTGGAGTTGTTTGATAAAGTCGACAGTTTTCTTGCCACACACGCACTGCGTGTTAAGGCCCCGGAGTTTTTCACCACCGAAGAGGCTCGTTCAATGATTCCAAGCTTTTTGAGTGATAATTTGTTGACCAAAGGTGGTCTAGTTCCACTTTCTGATGAAAGTCCTGAAGCAAGTAAGTTTTTTTTGTTTTTGGTTTCTCAAACAAAAGTTTATGTTTCATATGATTTCAGGACGCCGAGGAGGTGGTGGTGGATTCACAAGGAAGGTTATGCTTCCATTCTTGTTGGGTTTGAAACTGAAGACAACTGTGTTGGTGCCACTTGCCCTTGCTTTGATTGCCCTCAAGACATGGAAGGCCATGACTCTTGGTCTGTTGTCTTTGGTTCTATCAGGAGCTTTGGTCATTTTCAAAATTGCCAAGCCAAAGGTGAGTTGTTTTCTTTTTTTTTTGTTCCAGCAGAGAGAGATATTTGTATTCATTCTTCTTTTAGATTGTAAACTACGAAGTCGTCCACTACCCACATGCCCATGTTGAGCACATTGAACACCTCCCACACGCCCATGTAGAGCACATTGTTCCACATCACGTCGAACACATTCCACAACATGTAGAGCATTATATTCCCCAGCATTTTGATCACCTCGAACATGTTGAACATATTGAACATGCCCCACAAGGATGGGAACCTTCACACGCCCAATGGGCGCGATCATCCGTTGAAGCCCAGGATGCCCAAGACATGGCCTATGCTGGACAACAACCCCAACAACAGCGATAATGTGTTGCCGCCGTTGGTAACAAACAAATCGCAAACGAGACTACACTCCGACAAAAAAAAATACAAACCTCTAGATTTAAAAAACGAAACTAACATTATTGATGGTTACAAACGTCATCCCAAAGATTTGCTTGTACGTGTATTTATTTATTTAAAAAAGAAAAACAGTAAACAGAAAATAGAAGAAGAGAAGTTAATTTATTGAACGAAACAAATTTTTTTTTACTTATTTTTGTCGATGAAAACAAACAAGCAGATGCGAATTGATTTGTTTTGATGTTGGTTTTCCTTTTTCACTTTTGGCGATCACTTTCACTGGACGGATGTTGAGGATGGAGTTGAATTTTAATTTATCTCCTTTTTTTTGGCTTTTTGGGGTTGCACACGAGGCACGTACTGTACATCTTGAGGAGCGAAAAAATAGATAAAACGTGATTGAAATCGATTTTATCCAAAACGAATGGTCGGCTGATAAGGAGTCACGTTTTACAACATACGAAGTCATTTGATTAAAAAATCCGTTGTCGTCGGAAGAAATTGTCTGGGTGGTTAAGTTATGTGAGAAGGGACAAGGTGATGCCATTAGCAAGATAATAAATACTACGAGACAAACGAGTTGTTAGTTCTTACGGAAGAAATTCACTAACAAGGAGAGAAATGGGTAAAGCTTATGGGAAAACTATTGCGAGTCTTACATACTTACTTAAAGGGATCCCGACCCTTGTATAGTCCTTGCCTGAGACATCGTTGCTTCCATCCTCTGCGGTCCCGTGCACGCTGCTTCCAGTTGTGAAGACCAAGTTTTCTGGCATCCGCGACAGCATGGTCTTTGTACCGGAGGTTCGGTCTTCTTTGCCGCCTCGAACCTGGGGGATGGGATTCGAAGATCCTCTTGTTGTTCATTCGCTCGATGTGGCCGAGCCAATGTAATCTGCGTATCTTGTCTTTTTGGACTACATCCACATCCTGGTACGGCTCATAGAGTTCACGGTTGTATCTTCTCGTCCATTCGCCCTCCTCGCATAAAGGACCTAATATCCGACGGAGTATTTTTCGCTCGAAGGTGCCCAATATTTGCTCAGCTTTCTTACTTATTGTCCAGCACTCGGCTCCATACAGCAGGACTGTTAAGATGAGCGTTTTGTAGAGCATTAGTTTGATCCGTCGAGTTAGGAGTGGGAGAGGAGCGAGGTCTAGCAAAGTCTTTTCGCTCAGTATTTGCCTCATTTTCTTATCTGTAGTCTAGCACTCAGTGCCGTAGGGTAGAACTGAAAAGATGAAAGTTTTATAGAGCAATGACAATTGACCGCCGCCTTTCATAAAGATGGAGTAATAAGCTGAAGCTCTAGTCGGACATGCTTTCCCTTAAATCTAACTTAAGTAATAAAATGATACACGCACTCTACCCTTTTTCAACTTGAACTATGAGTCTGCAGGTGTGCAATTCAAAAATACTTCGATTTCTCTGTGGATTCTCAGCCTGGGAAATCTAGTGGTACTGCGCAGCTCTTATTAATGGGAACCGTTGTCTCTTATATTGTCGTGAATATTTTCCTTATTGAGTTCCGCATTGAAGTCTAGACGTTACACCTAAAATAGGTTTCGCAACCACAGGACAGGTCATGGGTTTCTTTCATACTTATTGGGTTGGGATTGAAACCCTCAGGCACCCTCCCATGTACTTGAAATATTTTTTATAATATAAAGAAGAAGACGTTTGATCTGTACTACCAGCAGAGTAGATTGAGCAATGGTCCTTTTTATTTTGCCTTAACTTTCGACCTAAATCTCTGAAATTTTATGAAGGAAGCAAGTGCAATTTGATAAGAAATTTGAAAAAAAAAACATATAAAAAAGCTACAAACCGTTTGGAGCGGATCGTATGATACCCTATCCCTTTCCTATGCACATACTAGCTCCTTCTTCCACCAATATACTTCCTTAAGCAACTTTTTTTTCAAATATTTTATAAAACTACTCCAAAACACAAATTTTCTCAATAAGTGGGCGTGGTAGTGGGCGGATTTTGTAAATTTTTCAACATATACTGCATTTTGCTCCCAGGAAGTGCTATTTTTTCGTAAAGACCTGCAAAAAACATTTTTTTTGATAAAAACGCCCCTAAGAACTGGGCGTGGCCATACATAATGTACTGAAGATACATATGTAGGGTAAGAGAATATCTACATATTACGTAATGTAAGTTTTATTGAGTTGCATATAAAATTACTGAAAAAAGGGATTTTTTAAAAAATAGCCGTGGCAGCGGGCGGATTTTAAAAGTTTTTACACTTGTATTGCTTCTCTATGTTACAAACTATGTGTCAAACTTAATATACGCTTAGGATAGGGTATAAAAACTCTCTTTAGCTAATCAGAAAAGGGATAGGGTATCATACGATCTACTTAAAAGTGCCAATTATTTATTTCAACTAATTTTTCTGTGAAATTTGCCTTTATATATAATTTACTAAATTATTATACACGAATGCCATAAGCTAGTGCAAAGTGCACGGTATAACGAGTTATGGTAGAATAACATGCAACGAAACTTCTATAAATCATTAAAACTTTGCTGAAAATATTCTCATTTCGAAAAAACCTAAGTCAGAATGAAGTTCACTATCGCTATCCATTTAGTATCCTTATTCCATGCCACGTGCCTTGGAGAATCTAAAATTCTTAAATGTCAGGCAAGCTTTAGCGGACCTAGCATATTTTATTACTTTTGTCAAATCACAAATTGATAGTTTGCGGTATTCAAAAGTGATATTAGTAGGAGGATCTTATGCCGCTAATATGGTGACATGGTTCAAGCGATTATATCCTGATATGGTTGTGGGAGTTTGGGCGTCAAGTTCTCCCCTAAGAGCTAAAGTCAATTTTTACGGTGAGTTGGCGACTTTAATTAAACATGTTTATGTTTCAAACTAATAGAAAACTTTTAGAACACTTTAAGGCACAATGGTGTTAAGAATACTCTACTCTCTAGCAAGAGTAATCTAATCCAGTGGAGTACACTTTTATATTTTCTTTGTTTTTAGTGACCATCCAGTTTTGTTTTTTGCATACTGACTAAAGAAGCGATATGGACCTGGGTTTTTATAGCTATTTTCAACAAAAAATAGGTCCCTTCCATAGTGTTGATATGTATGCTGCACACAACACTTATAGTCTTGAGAAGCTAGACCTTCGCTTTTTATGTTCCACTTAGGAAGGCTGGAGCATCAATTTCGATCAGCTATCTAAGTCATGGTATGCTAACTCTTCCATCTCAATGTCGCCCTGCAGATGCTACTTGTGCATACAAAACTAAAAACACACTTAAAACATTGAGCTCTTGACGTGGATAATGCATTCCCTAGTGCCTGTAGCTAGTCTTCGTCGAGCTAGTTCGAAGTAGAAAAAGTCATTCTGCAAAAACATATTCTTATCTCCCCCTCGAAAGCTTATCTTGCTTTTATGTCTCCCTTCCAACATAACCTGGTTGTGCCCAGACTCGGATGGTGTACGTGCCCAAAAAGAACCCAGCAAATCTGTCATCTTTCATGGTAAACAGGACTTCGATCTAAAGAGATTGGTTCACTAATTCTCAGTCAAGGAACTTGCCACCAAGGAGGTACAACGTGGCAGTCGATCCCATGGACTATCGTTAGACTCCACCTCAATTGGGATATAAATCCCTTTCAGATGAACAAGAAAACAAATCAAAATAAAGTATATTAAAACGAGTGACTGTATCTGAGTAGAGGAGTGCAGTGGACCAGAGTATTAGCCTCCTTATTACATCGCTCTACTGCTTCACCTGTTTGATTAAAGTCAACAGAAATATCTACTTTCTGTACTCCACCAAGTCCTTTTCATTTCTCGTGCGAGATTTGCTTCTTACTAAAAATTTTATAAATTTTCAATTTCAATTTGAAAATTTTTCCTCAGAGTACAAACAAGTCGCTGCTCAATCAATCAAACTGGTCGGTGGTGACAATTGCATTAACCGAATTCAAAATGGATTTGCCGAATTTGAAAAAATGTTAGATGAAAACCGTACTAGCGAACTAAAAAGTTTGCTTCAAATTTGTAATGGTTTCGATGAAAGAAATGAGCTCGACGTATGGAACTTGTTTAGTCAAATTACAGACTTTGTCGCTGCTACTGTTCAAAGTGCTGAGTAAGTACGTAATTTGAAAAAAGGAGAATCAATTTCAACTTCTTTTATAGCGTTGCCGAAATTCAAAATAACTGCAATATGATTCTAAATGGAAGCGACGATGTTTATGGATTAAAAGATTACATTCTCTCCTTTGGCAGGGGAAGTTGTAACGATTTTACCTACAAAGCATACACTGATAGACTAATATATTCTCAATACTCCTCATCAACGGGTAAGAGAAGTAACCAGAATCAGTTAATAAGGTAGTTTTTTTGCATCTCATTCATTTTTTGATCTTTTCAGACAGACAATGGATGTACCAAGTTTGCAATGAATTCGGCTGGTTTAAAACTGCAACTCAACCGTTTGGAACGATGCCACCACAGGATTATTACGTTCGAACGTGTCAGTACCTCTTTGGTAGCCAGTTAACGAGCGAAGCCATAAATAAGTTAGTCGATGATAACAATGCATATTTGGGTGGTTTAAATCCTAGTGTACAAAATGTTTACTTCACTTACGGTCAACTGGATCCATGGCATTCAATGGGACTCTACGATCCAAATAAGGCTGCAATTTTACCACGTATGATAGTAAAGTCATTGCAATGCCACCACTAGCACTTTACTATTCGTTTTATTTTCAGTACTAGCCCATGTGAAGGACTTTAATTCAATTTCATCAACTGATTCAAAAGAGCTAAGAGAATCTAAGGAAAGAATTGCAGCGCTATCAGCCTCTTGGCTGGCGTCATAAAGACGATGTTGAATAAAACCAGTGAAAAATGCTACAATCCGCCTGGAGCGAATCGTATGATACCCTATCCCTATCTTATTTGGTCGTGTGAGTGGGCGGTGGAAAATGTATTCACAAAATTTTCTATTTTGCCCTATAAATTAATATTTTTACTCGAAAATTAATTTTTGAAGTAAACGCCCCTAAAAAGTGGGCGTGGCCATATACAATGTATAGACAATTTATAGATTAAGTGGATATCTACATATTTGCCCAAGTAAGTTTTTTCGAGTTTCATATGAAAATAGTGAAAAAAACGGATTTTTTGAAAAGTGGGCGTGTCAGTGGGCGGATTTTAAAATTTTTTACACTTGTATTGCCTACTTTTTCAAAGACCTCGTATACAAAATTTCATCAACCTAACTCAAAATTTAAGGCCCAAAAACTGGTGACACACAGACGGACGGACAGACGGACGGACGGACATAGCTCAATCGACTCGGCTAGTGATGCTGATCATTTATATATGTATATACTTTATTGGGTCTATCTGTAATATTTCTCTATGTTACAAACTATGTATCAAACTTAATATACCCTTAGGATAGGGTATAAACATGATTTGCACTCATTATGCAACTCGAGCCCAAGGTCCACTCCGGACTTAAGTAAGTAAGTAACACAAGGGACTCGCCCCACAAAAGACTCAAAAAGATTTAAGACTTTAAGTCTAAGCAAATACTCGGACCAATTTTACAACCTACATTGAATCGATCCTATAGAAAGGTGTATAACAGTCTTGAATCCTTGTTTTAGTGGCGGAAAGTTTCAAATAATATCCTGTGGTAAGAATCGCTCGTTATTGAAAGCTTAATGCTGGTGTCGCTGCAGTCTGTTAATGTGTTTCACTACAAGGGAAGTTATTTTAAGTAGCTGCGTCGGTTTAATATCCACCATATTTTCATGGTTTCCGTAATTGGGTAACGAAATCCCGCACACTTACAGCAAATAGTGTAGTAGGTTGATATCCTCCTGTGTCTGCTGCAATAGGATATTCCCTAACCTCATACAAAATATTGTACTATTTGCATTCAATGCCGACTTGTTTCAGCCTTTTGACCCCATATATTAGACGATCAATCTTATCCATAAAATATAAAGTTATGGTAATCATATAATTAAAAGCCAACTAACATGCAACGTAACTTTAATAAGTCAACCAAATTCCACAGTAGATACGTGAATCTCATTTGAAAAACAACCAACCTTAGAATGAAGCTTACTATAGTCATTATATTTGTGGCTTTATTCTATGACACGTGCTATGGATTATCATTAAAAGAAAGTACTTGCCAGCGCTTTCATTTTATGCCTCCAGCATCAACAACCCCCGCAACTATAGTCGAACAGTCTAAATGGATTGAACAGAAACTGGATCATTTCAATAAAAATGACACAAGGACTTGGTATATGGTTGGTGGGCCTTAATAGATTTAGTTCGAAATTTCCAAATAAGTCTATATCCGGTTTTAGAGATACCTTGCCAACAACAAATACTTTGTGTCAGGTGGACCCATTTGGATATTTGTCGGTGGCGAATGGGAGATTACAAGTGAATATTTAACATCTGGACATATGCACGACATGGCCAGGGATCAAATGGGTTATATCTTCTCCACCGAGCATAGATACTATGGAAAAAGTCGTCCATTAGGGTAAGTATATGCTGCGATTATCTTATTGTGAATGTTCCTGGTTTTTATTTATTTTATTTTAGGGACCTTCAAACGGAGAATCTCAAGTTTCTGAGCGTAAGACAGGCTTTAGCTGATTTGGCGCACTTCATTACTTATGTTAAACGAAAGATTACTGGTTTGCAGAATTCAAAAGTTATGTTAGTAGGATCATCTTATGCGGGTGCTATGGTGACATGGTTCAGGCGTTTATATCCCGGTTTGGCAGCGGGCGCTTGGGCATCAAGCCCTCCACTTTTAGCTAAACTCAATTTTTACGGTAAGTTAGTGAATTCTTAATTTGAAATCTTCAATTTCGTATATTACTTACTTTTAATCCCTACTCGAGTAGGTCGGGTATCATACTTAGCTTCGTGAGCTATGACTCACACAAGTGCAAAAGGCGGGATCTTTTTCGTCGACACTTTTTGACGTTTTTCTTTTACTTTATTCAGTAATTTGACATAAAATGAAAAGGAAACAGAAAACTGTCAAATTTGCCAACGAAAGTCAAAAAGGGAAATTGAAAAAGAGCCTAACGAGTCAACTTGTGATAGCCTACTTAGTCAATTTCGAATTACTAGCTATAAACGCTAGATGCAATTGACAAGCTCTTTTGCGGTTAGAAAATTTATAAAAAATCTCTATGATACGCCCGCGGGGTACATTAAATAAGTTTGCGATGGAATGACGTTGGAAAGCGAGCATTATTATGCAGAATTTGAAAAAGAAATTTCTGGCGAAATAATGTACAAAACACCGGCCATTCTGTACGTTGGTGTGTTTATAAAGCTCGTGGGATTAGTTTAGGAAAAAAGCATAGACAATTGAATCAAGAAGGCAAACGTAGAACTATGTGCATATACTCGTGTGTAGGCATGCCTTCGGAAAGACTTGAAGATTAAACCCTAGAGAGTTGTACTGAGAGGCTGCATTATGGACCGTGTAGCCCTACGGTCATGGCTTAACCCTAAGCCGATGCAATAAATGGAGGCTCCGGATGAAGACTGACTATATCATACCACTTTCAGAATTCCCAGCCGGGAGGAATGGGGTATAACTATGGGCGAAAATGAACTGGCCAACTAAGATGGTTGTAGGTACTTCAGACTCAAGGATAATTGTAGTGTAATTGGGAGTTCCTGCAATTAAACAAGCTGAGGATAATGATTAAAGCATTAGAGTTAACAGCCGTAAGATCCAAGCTCGTGAAAATGTACATTAAATTACTGGAAGATATTTCAACAGGCAATAACGTGACCCTGTGTTGAGTACCGGAAATCTCCGGTAACAAGATTCTGGACAAATTGGCCAGAGATGGGTCTAAGGCACTCTGCACAGGGAAATAGACATTGAGTCCAATGAGAAACCTATAGGCTTATAGGTAAATCACTCAGCACATCTAAGAAGCCTTCATAAAAATTTCTGTAAAAGCCAGAGTGATGAAGACGAAATTGAATCCATTTGCCATTTACTGTTTTCGATTATATTTCGAATACAATATCAAACATTACCTTATGTTCTCGCATATTTGCGGCTGGATGTTGTAAGATATTTTATAAAGACTCCTCCTGCCCCTCGCACATACAACTGCGACAGAACTCATTAACTGAGATACTGACTTATGTGGCGTGTCTTTTGACCATTAGTGCCTATTCACAGAGTACCTATATGCCTTGTATTAATATATAGTAACCGTTTTGTTTTTATTTAAAAATGCCAAGAAGTCTCAGTTACAGCAGCGAAGTATGTGAAACATCTGTAGTTCAGTGCCCTCTGATAGCACTACTCCTTGTTCTGAATTCTTAATTGATATCCCTGATAGAAAACATCTTTTGGTCATGTGTCTTAATCTGGTGCTCAAAAGTATTTCGGTTTTCCACTTCTAATATTATTGCCTGATTTGAAATGATTCAGCGTTTAAAGAAGTTACGATTTCCTTCCTCAGAATATAAAGAAGTAGCTGGCCAATCAATCAAACTAGCCGGAGGAGATGCTTGTTACAATCGAATCCAGAATGGATTTGTCGAATTTGAAAAAATGCTAGCTGAAAACCATGGCAAGGAATTGAAAATGCTGCTCCACATATGTGAAGGTTTCGATGAGAATTTCGAGCTGGACTTGTGGAACTTATTTAGTCAAATTAGTGACTATGTCGTTAGTATGGTACAATTTGGCAAGTAAGGAATCATACAAAATAGTTTCTACTTTATATTATATTTAATTTTAATTTCAGTAGCTCTGATATCCAAAATGACTGCGATGAAATACTGAGAGGAGACGATGATGTTACTGGACTAGCAAATTATATTGTCTCTCTCTATGAGGAAGACTGTAATGATTATTCGTACAAAGCATTCATTGCTGGTCTGTTGTATCCTCGTTATTCTTCTTCAGTTTGTAAGTAATTTTGGGATTATCGGGCTGTAACAAGTGCCCTGTGTTATAATTTAGATACTTTTTCTTTTTCATTTCGAGTCTGTATAATGATAGCTTCTTATTTTAGCTAGACAGTGGACGTATCAACTTTGCACTGAATTTGGCTGGTTTCGAACCACAGACTCCAAGGATCAACCATTTGGAAATAGCTCGCCGGAGTCCTATTTCGTCCGGACCTGCCGATATCTTTTTGGTAGTCGATACATGAGCGAATTTATACAGAAAAACCTTGATAAAACAAATGTATACTTTGGCGGCTTAAATCCTGGTGTTGAACGTGTTTACTTTACATACGGACAGCTGGATCCATGGCATGCTGTGGGCATTTACGACCCAAATAAGGCTTCTATTTTACCACGTACGGTACTTAAGTCTGTAGTTCACGTAGTTTACATGCTTCAGTGTTATTTTGATGTACGAATTTGGTCAAAACGGTTATGAATATGGCTTTCTGAATTCCTTGTACTAAAGGCTATAGACATTTCTTCATGATATTTTTCATTTTCTTTTCAGTTTTATCACATATGTCGGATTTCGATTCTATATCCTCATCTGATTCAAAAGCGCTGAGAGCATCGAAGCAACGAATTGCGAAGTTATCGCGTTCTTGGTTGCAACAAAGTTGAGTAAATTATGAACTACAGTACGGGTACACCACACGTTACGCTGAAATAAAAAAAAAAAAAGTTTAACATTGTTACCAAGTGTGTTTTTCTCTTACTCTTACTCTTTCAATGGAGAATGCACAAAATACATAAGTTTTGAATGGGTTAGTTGGTTAGTAGTAGTTGAATGGTTAGTTTTGGGCACGCTACCTTTCACTCCTTAAAATCAGACATTAAATCATTATTTTATGAAGGAGTTTAGCTAGCCAACCAAGTCCGCTATCCTAACCTATTGGAATATCCCTCACACAATCGTTTTCTGACCCTAAGTAGCTAAGTTTTTCTTTCGAAACAATACTGAATCTCCTTTTCTTATCACCTAGTTCGAAGGCTCGAGAACTAAAACTTTACTAAGCTGGTCGCCATGGCCATATTAAGATATTTCATGCTGATATTCTGCAAGCTCAGCAAGGGTTTCCATCAAAATCATAGCGATGCGAGCTCATATAAGGTGCAAATATCAGGTTTTGACCAGGCAACTTTATAAGCATATCCCCGGAAATGGACAACCGCATATAGTCGCCCAAAAGCGGTAAGATCTGAGCATTTTACAGGACTGCAATTTGCCGGGCCTGAGCCCGAATCAATATTTACCCCTGGAAGTTATTGTTTTTCAGAGGTGAAAAGTCTTCGCGTAGCTGTAGAATCGCCTCTTCCTCCTTAATATATTTCTGTATGTTGTTTGAACATGAAGATAGAAGAGTTGAATATGAACCTGAACATAAAGTAGCGTTACTCGTTTAAAGCATTAGAATCAGCTGAATTCTCTGTAAGTTCTCAGGCTTAAAGCAGGAATGATAGGCACAAGAGAGGCGAACTTAAGAAGGAACTCTATGGAAACTCGTAATATTACAAGACAACTATGGCCATAATTCAGCGAAGCAACGTCCGAGAGACTTATGCGTAAGGACAGAAGATCCCTCTCCATTGTGGTGGGGATCTTCACGTGGCCATCAAACTGTGCCAGAAGGAAGAAGACCTATACAGAGGATGTGGCTATGAGGGAGTCTTAGAGCACCACTCAGTCTCTCTTTCCAGAAACAAATTTCTCAACAATTAATACTTATTCAATAACCTAGAAGAACTTTCTGACGTTGCTGAACTTCACCAGATCATCAGGGTGGTTTGTGTACTAGAAGAATAAGTAAATAACTTAGTGGGGTAGTTCTTAGACATTTTAAGGGTTCATAAGGGAAGGGTATACATTTTTTTCCCTGTGTATAAAAGAATGGGTTAGCATTAACCTGTGTGTGCCCTAATCTAAACTACCCTGCTTCCTAGGCTTTAGGCTCCATATGTAGGACATAGATTCTTATTGAACAAGCTAGTCATCGCATAGCTAAACACATATTTTAAGGACCTCTTTCCAACTACTTTCCAACTTTAGGTTTTAAAGAGGCTAGAACATTCTTGGGAAAAGTCTATCGACTTAAAGAGAGCCCTCATTAAACAAAAACCAGTGAAAAATGCTACAATCCGCCTGGAGCGAATCGTATGATACCCTATCCCTATCTTATTTGATCGTTTCAATGGGCGGTGGAAAATGTATTCACAAAATTTTCTATTTTGCCCTATAAACTAATATTTTTACTCGAAAATTTATTTTTTAAGTAAACGCCCTTAAAAAGTGGGCGTGGCCATATACAATGTATAGACGATTTGTAGATTAAGTGGATATCTACATATTTGCTCAAGTAAGTTTTTTCGAGTTTCATATGAAAATAGTGAAAAAAAGTTTTTACACTTGTATTGCTTACTTTTCCAAAGACCTTGTATACAAAATTTCATCAACCTAGCTCAAAATTTAAGGCCCAAAAACTGGTGACATACGGACAGACGGACGGACGGACATGGCTTAATCGACTCGGCTAGTGATGCTGATCATTTATATATATACTTTATGTGGTCTATCTTCAATATTTCCATATGTTACAAACTATGTATCAAACTTAATATACCCTTAGGATAGGGTATAAAAATAAAACTTGTTGCTATGTTAGACTCAAGACTTTTCACACGATCCTGGTTCTTTCTAATATGAGACGTTCCGTGGTGTCCTCAGTGATTGTATTTTAATGGTATTGACATTCCGAGTACGATATCCATAAAGAATAACCAATTTCCGAGAACATTGCTCCTCTAGACTTTTAAAGACAGCTTAAGTCTTCCTGAATCTGCAGATCCGGTTCCACCTGAATTAGTTGATACTAAACTTTCTAGATAAATAAAACGTTTATTTTGTTTGGAGATAGGCACAGCGTAGTGGCAGTGCTTAAATCTTAAAGATATCCAAAATGAAGTAACTCGCTCGGAAACATTTATTCTGTTTTAACGAGAACGCGAAAAAATACTGTCAATTACGACCGAAAGCGAAAATCATATTCAACTCTCCGCAGAAGACGACCCATGGAGAAATAAATAAGCTTTTTCCTATTCCTTCTTCTTCTCCACAAAACAAAACCAAAAAGACAAGGAAATACGCCAAGATTTATGAGTAAGGACTACCAAGTCTTTCTGTGACTTAAGAAATCACATAAGTCGTCATTTATTGACTTACCTTTCACAGCCAGGGTAACTTTTCAAATTCATTTTCTTCTTGTACCCTAAAACCTATAGTTCATCACAATTCTCTCAGTGTCCTGACCTCAAAACACTTCGCATAATGAGTTCATAATTCATCCTTGAAGTACCTGCTACAAAATTCCTTAAATTCCATATTTTGTTACCCCTTTTCCTTGAAAGCACCTGTATCCTGCGTAAGATGAATCATTCCTTTTTGGCCTTCTCTGACATGTCCTCCACTTACAAATTATGTCAATGAAAAATGATAATTTACGAGTGCTTTAGGGAGCAACGACTTCACTGTCATTATTAATTTGGCAACTCGAAAGGAACTCAATAGTAGTCCTTGAAAACTAGTAGGGGATATATCTCCTAGCGCTGACATCAAACGAACTGAATTGAGTTCACTTCGTCTAGACTAAAGGACCAACCAAACAATTGGATATAATTCACAATAACTGCAATAATTTGATACGAGCCACCCACAATCGTATACATATAAAAAGGATCCAATACCATCGCCCGAAGGATACTGACTTCAGGATAAATTGCAAATCAAATGCACCTTGAACTCAGCATTGATTAAATTACAAATCATACGAATCCTTTTCTCAAAATTCAATTTCGATCCTTTCTACTTCCTAGGCAATAATTGTGTTATCCCTTCTTGTTCGCATGTGGTTTTGGATCCGGGATTTAATTACAAAACACATTTTGGATAGAGTATCTCCCTCTCTCTCTCTCTCTGTAGTGAAAGCTGAAGAATTTCCAAGCAATTAAGCCCCAAATTTCATTGATTAGTTTCGAATAGCTGCACAATTCCAATCGGATTTGAGCTCTGGCTCAAATGCAGACTACGAGTCTTATTGGCAAAGCTCTTGGACATTGTGTTCCGTGCAGCAATGCGGGATGCCACCCATTTTTGAAACGTGCGTATTTTACATTAAACGATAATTAACATTTTGTTGATTGTGATTTTGTTAAAAGCAAAAAAAAAAAAGTTTCGAAATTGATTTCTTCTTGGGCATGTGCCGCGATGGCTCTCTTCCTCGTCGTCTTTTGGGGATTGGTGTGTGCTTTTTGGTTTGCACTTTTGCTTCTGGCCATTTCCCTGTTTGTCTTTGGTCACTGCGTAGGCGGGACGTTTGATGAATTTTCAATCAGGGGCTTCTTCGTGGATCATACACCATGGCAATGGCTTTGAAGTGAAAACTTTTTATTGCGTTTTTGTTTGAATTTTTTTTTTTTTTTTCGAAATTCATTCATTTTACAGCTGGTGTGTGATACGAACTTACTATCGTAGGGTTGCATCGATTTATTAATAAACCGTGTGATGTTTTACTTTCGCTTTTCAATATGGAAACACAAAGCTGATTTTGGTCATGACACCCAGCTGCCAGAGATTTCACTTTCTGTTCCGTGGCTGGTATCCTGTGTGAGGTTACGAATTATAACTTCCGATTGAGCGATTGTTGATTCCGGCAGAGATTGGTGGAATAGTACGTGGATATTTGAATAGATTTTTTTTTGTTGTTGAACTTAAACAAATTTATTTGTTTTAATTAAAAACATAAAGCTTTTTTTTATTTTATACAAGAGTCACCTTGTGATGATGATATTTCTCGAATAACTACGAACCACATTATTGCTTCGCTAAGTTAAGCCCATGGATACGGTACGTTAAAGGACGGTGTAAGCCTGTTGGAAACTAGTGTTTGACTGAATCGCATGGCATCTCTTTGACGGTGAAGTTGTACTCAGATTTCAGATGAAAGGCGTTTCCATTTTCAAGGAAAGTGGAAGGAGATAATACTTTTACTTGCTTATGTATCTATTAAGTGATTGGTTTCCTTGTTTGTGTAGTTTTATACAGGGTGTCACTTAAATACTGGCTTCTTACAAGTGAATGGGTTCAGTTTTTTCAGTAGACTTTCCAAAAATATCTTATTTTACAAGGGCTAACTACGATGCATCTATGAATATGTGACGAATACACGTTTTGAAGTTTTAAGTAGAATAAAGTTAGACGAAGTTATGCAACCAATTCCAACCAATTGAAATTGTTGTCTGGCAGACTCTTGAAACTCTTCTAAAATACTAAAATCACACGGCGTTAATTTCAAAAAACAAGGTAATGTACCAAATACAAGTTGTTGTTGTCCCCGGCTCAGACATCAGCCGTATTTTTCTTGTTTTTAAACCATCACAGCCAGTCGTTCATTTGGACAATCCGCAGCAAGCAGAATTTGTATATCCCCAAGTTGATACGTGTGATTTCAATTTTAGCACATTAACTGCCAGACAAATATTTTCGCTTCTATAGGTCCTGAGTTATAACTCAATAAATATTAATGTAAATGTAAAATTTTGGACTCACAGTTTCTTTGCAAATATAAAAAAAATAATGACAATGTTCTGGTTATTTCTTCTATTTATTTTCTTTTCCAGCATCTAATAAGGACGGAATTCGTTGAGGTGATTCGAAAAATAGGTACACTTAGACAGAATAGTTACAAATTAATTTGTGGCTCAATCTGCCGAAATATGCGAAATGGAAACAGAATTTATTTTAAAACAAGGAATTGTTTTACGATTGAACATTATTCCTAAACATAAGTTTTCTCAAAAACTGGGCATGGTAATGGGCGGATTTTGAAATTTGTTCAACATATATAAAATATTGTTCCTAATAATTGATATTTCTTATCATATTAGGAAAAAGGTAAGGAAATCTCTATATATTTGCTTAAGCTAGTTTTTCCGAGTTTCATACAAAAATACTGAAGAAAATGAATTTTTCGGAAAGTGGGTGTGGAAAATGCTTACACTTGTTCTGTCCCGATATCCAAAGACTTTGTATACAAAATTTCATTGTCCTATCTCAAAATTTAAGGCCCAAAAACTGGTGACAGACGGACGGACATGGCTCAATTGAATCGGCTATTGATACTGAACATTTATACATATACTCTATGTTACAAACTATGTATCAAACTTAATATACCCTTAGGATAGGGTATAGCATATGAAAATGCTACAATCCGACTGGAGCGGATGGTGTGATACCCTATTCGTCTATATCTAGCAACTTTTTACACCAATATACTTGCAATATACAATAAACCTGAATTTTCTCAAAAGTAGGCCGAAAAACTGTTTTTTTTTTTTTTTTAAAGAAAAATGCCACTAATGTAGTCGTGGCCGTACACATTGTATGGGAATAGGTTTTGTCAAGTTTCATGCAAAATTACGGATAAAAAATTCATTTTTCGAAAAGTGGGCGTGGCAGTGGGTGGATTTTGAAAATATTTTCACTTGTTCTATCCCGAAAACAAAATTTTATTACATTATTATATATTATAAAAAATCAGTTTTCATTGAAATAATATCATTTTCAAGGAACAAAAAACTGTATATTCTTCACCTTTGGGCGAGCTTATGATCCGGAGTAGGAGGTTTAAATTCATCCATTCATTCATGATTAAATGGCACTTGTCTCACAAAATATGTCACATGGATAAGCAAGAGGAGGAGACTATACCTAGCCTACATACTTTGTACATGCCAAGTTGTATCTGCTCGCAGAAAACTACAACTTGGACTTTTGCCTTAGTTTTCTGATATCCGTGACATTTTAAAGCAGAAAGGGGTATCCCTTCAATCTTTAATATGTCACAAATCATCCATTCCTGTACCAGAGAAAATGTATTTACCTAAATCAATTCATTCTACCGATTCACTGATGCAATCAAACTTTAATGTCATATTATGTAACTACAACTGTGAAACAAAGAACGTTAAGACAAGACTCTTAGAATACACTGGCAGGTATTTTTTCATGTACAACTGCTGCCAGAAAGACATAAAACTTGACAACTCTAAACGACATTATTATCACTTTTATTTTGAAATAACGAACAGAAGAAACCACGACCACGCCAGTAATCCGCCCTCAAATGGTAACCATCTAAATCTCATTGCGATTGCACACGCTTCCCCAAAGTGCAGGACGTGCTATCAATACCAAAACGCTTGAATGGAAAATAAATTCTGCTCTTATTTTCTTCTTCTTCGATTCGTATCGTTACGCACAAACTTCAGCATAGATAGCTTACTCGGAAGCAATTTCGATTGCAACACATTAACACTCCTAAGCTAAACCCCCCAGATACTATGCGTACTTGTGTACAAAGAGAAAGAGAGCAAGAGAGAGAGAGAGACTAAAAATATCCGATTTGTAATTCCAAGAGCCACCGATACGACAGTCTCTCCATTTCGGAATTTAATTCGGCCGGAGTATAAAAATCGATGACAGTAGGGAATCTAATATTATTCGCAATCGTTTAATTCGATCGAGTGGTCAGGTACACACACACTGTTAGCCTCACTCTCTCTCTCCACAAAATCAAAGCAAAAAAAAACAAAGCAACAAAAATGGCATTCAAATTCATCGTCCTTGTAGCGATTATGGGATTAGCAGCCGCCAATCCCGGGGTCCGACCAACAAACATGAAACCAATGATAGATGAGATGAGCGCAAAATGCGTCACCGGCGAGGATTCGTTGGCCTGTGTGAAAGTGAGGGCGATGCGATTCCTGGACACTGTTATGAGCAAGGATAACTTCAAAGTAAAAAGCCAGATTTATTGCGCTGTTTCTAGATTTCTTGACAGTTTTTCTCTCTTCTTTTTCAGGTCAGTGATGTGGAGGTTAAAGCCAACGGAGCCAAGACTAGGGCAGCGCGTGCTCAGGGTGACTTCATAGATGCCATTGAGAACTACATCGCAGGACATGACGTCACCGTCGATTTGCCCGTTGCTGATGCCAAGGTCACTGTCTCATCGAGGAACATCGAAAGCGACGAATTGAATTTGAACATCAATTTAGCAGGATCCGCTGTCGAAGGAAAGGGTAAGAACAATCCCACCCACCTCCTGATATAAACTAAATTAAGTTTCTCTCATTTAGGTCGCAAGAACCGTTTGAGGAGGATCGCTCTCCCAATCATGGTTTTGATCCTCCTTAAGGCTATGACTGTCATCCCAATGGCCATCGGTATTTTGAAATTGAAGGCCTTCAATGCCCTTGCCCTTGGCTTCTTCTCTTTCGTGGTTTCCGTTGGTTTAGCCATTTTCCAACTCTGCAAGAAGCTCGCTGCTGATCACCACCCAGCCCACATCAGTGCCCATGGACCATGGGATGGACGATCAGCCGCTCCAGCAGCTCAAATCGAATCCGCCCAGAGCTTGGCCTACAACGCCTACGTCTAAGGGACACGCACCCAAAACCAAAGGACTCAATCCAAAGATGCAACCACATAACTACAAGCCAAATGGTATTTTCTTAGGCAAACAAATCGCATAGAATACTTTTAATTTTAATTTATTTATTGAAAACAAATGAAACAGAAAAAATGGAAAAGCCGAACAATAAAGTTCAAATTTATCTTTTAAAAAAATGTATCTTTTTAATTGCCCTCGGATGTGGCGGCGAAATTGTATCTTTTTTCTAGTCCACATCGCTTTCGAATTTGGTTGCGGAACACGTCCGCTAATTATTTACCCATTTTAACCCCATCGATTGCCGATAAAAAAAAGAAAAACAAAACTTTGAAGATTTTCACTGACCCCAGCACGGTGTGGTTTCAGTGAAAGTATATGTAGGGGTATCTTTCTTTTTGCCGAATTTAATTTCTATTTGATAACGATTCGATTCGATGGGGTTTTGGATTGGAGGGCCTCCCTCCAAATGAATCTAATTTGTATTCATGCTGCGTTTTTGAAAATATCGATTGGTGCGTCGTCGTTATTAGGCTTCGCAATGGTAGTGTGATAATGTTTAACTTGCGATTTTCCAATTGCGACAACACAGGTGGAATGGAGTGTAGCATTTTAGAAAGTGCCTCTCGGTCTTCGAAAGTACTACTGTCGGGGAAAATAATTAATTTGCATTCATTAGGTGAATAGGGTTTTAATTAAATTGATATTTGATTTTCATCGATTGAAAATTCGAATGGTATTTGAAAAGCATTTGTGGGTATTGAACGCAGGAAAGATAAATTGTCAGCAAGTTGTACGAAACGATAAAGGATTTTGCTCTTAGGTTTATCACGAGTATCTACAAATAAAAATGTTCTTTTTGCTGTTCCAAAAGAAATATGTTTTCATTTGATTGGATTGTAATTGTGGGTAAAAATGGTTATGTATATTTTATAAAAATTGTGTGGTAAAACTGCTAATTTTCAGATTAGATTTTTTTTTAATTGAAAGATTGATGTGTAAAACCTCTTCCTTAGTAAAACAACACCAATCTAATATCTAACATCATCATCACAGCTCCTGGATATGGAGTTGGACTGCCACAGCACGCAGAGACTTAATTTTCGGACAGCCGCATGGTGATAGGGTTATGAGGACCAGATTCCGGATGAGATTACTTCGCGTCACCATTATACAATGTAACACCCTTCATCTGAGAAAAAAAAGGAGATCTTCTGTAACCAGTTGAGAGCTGTTTATAATTACTTAAATCCTGTATCCCCTTATGGGTCCTGGGGCCTCTAGAACGCCTACGCGCCATCGTGTGCGGTTTCTGGAAATATGCCTCAGCTCCCCCAACTCTTTCCCAGTTGCTGTGCTTCCTTCTCCACTGTTCTGCGCCACGTACTCCTATGACCGCCGCATCTCCTACCATCCTGGGTAAGTGGGTTCCATTGCATCGCTTGGCTAGCTATGGATCTGTCACCCTTTCGGAGAGTGTGACCAATCCACTGCCACTTTCGTCGTCGTATGGTTGTGCCTATAGGTTGTAGCGTAGCTTCCTCGTGATAGTGACGGTCACTCTCCAGGTACCACATCCATATAGCAGCACGGATTCAACGTTGGAATGGAACAGTCATAGCTTGGTCTTTAGGCTAATTGCATTACTTTGCTAAACTGTGGATAGCTTTCCAAACGCAGATTTTGCTTTACCTATTCGACTGGCTATATCCAGTTCGGTTCCGCCATCGGTTGGGACAATACTCCCAAGGTATTAGAAACTCTCTACTCTCTCAACTATTTGTCCAGCAATGCTTACATTCGTACGGTCCCAGGCTGATCGTTTTTGTTTTTGCCTAGTTGATTTTCAGCTCAACGGCGCCTGCTTCCCTTTCCACATTGGCTGTCATTTGGTGAAGGTCCATTATTTTGTGAGACAGAAGGCATACATCATCGGCGTAGTCGAGGTGCTTGAGTTCAGATGTAAGAGTCCATCAAATTCCTCCATTTCCTGTTGATAAGGCTGCATTCAGCGCATCGCCAATCACCAATAAGAACAGTATTGGTGAAAGTATGCAGCCTTGTCGAACCCCACTGCTCGATGATAATCCGCAAGGTGTTGATGTGGTCGACACAGGAGGATCCAGATCGGAAATCAGCTTGTTCGGCGTCGAGTGTGTCTTCAAGCTGGTCTTTGATTCGCTCCTGGATTATTATAGCTATTATCTTGGCCACAGCAGGCAGCACGTAGATACCTCTCCAGTTTTCGCACTGCATTATCTGTATATAATGCAACACCCAACATTATCACTGTTACCACTGGGACTCATCTTTTTTAGCTTGACTCAGGGGCTCATCTTTTTTAGATTTGGCTCATTTTTTTAAGAAGCGATGTAGAGGAGCAAGGACCCACAAGGAGAAACACGACGTACATAGATAAGTAAGTATTTTCTTGTACACATCCTGTCCATTATTACTTGTCGAACATACTATGTTGTAGTGGGTTGGCAACCTATATGTACACAGCTTCATTTTAACTAATCAAAATAAGTTAGGAGGGCTAAGAGAACATGAGAATCAGCAAGTAAGATTTGTAACATCGTGGAAGGAGTACAATATCTTTTTTCTTTTTGTTTTATTTTTGTGGGGTAAGAAACGGACTCGTACGCAAATACCCATAGTCCATTGTATGTCCACAGTACACGCCTATTAAAGCCCCATTTTACTGCTATAAGTGTCCCAGTATGCGCTGCACTGATAAGTAGCTTACTGTAACAGCATTTCAAACATCAGCAACTAAAATCTGGTGCTCAAATAAAGCCAGGACAAACGCAGAGGAAGTGTTCCGCAACACTCCCCACAAACGGGTACCCTTACAAAATACAGCGGGGTATCTGTTGCAATAAATGAATTATCATTTCTAGGAGGCTACTAAAATACGAACTAAATTCGATCAACATGGCAAATTTCCCTCATTTTTTATTTACATCCTCCTTTCGGGAATCATGGCAACTTTTATTCTTATTGGCATCGAGAACCTTTGTAAGTAATTATTAAAAACTTTTGTAATGTTTCACTTTTATTTATTTGAATTTTTTTGAAAATATGAAACCCATAAATAAAATTACAAAAAAATATACTCTGGCTTCTTTTCGAATGTGAAATATTGCAATTGCTACTGTCTTTGTGGCTGCGCGAGTAATAAATTAAACAAAGGCAATATTGGCCGCAATAAATCGTAATATAAACATTGGCTGTGTGAACATTGTGTACAGTTTTCCACATTAAATCTATACCATTGTCATATTCTTCGACCAAAAACTTAGCTTTATATTCCGAATCCAAAATCAACAAAACTATAAATCTGCCAACTGCGAATGAAAGGATATTTCACATGTGTACGAAAGAAGTATACATGGCTGTAGTAGATGACTTTTACTGTAAAGATAATGTATTAACTTTACGTTTTTTGCTTGTGGTTGATGACATTAGGCCTTGTTTAAAGTTATTCGGGATAAAATTTAAATAAATTCTTAAACAATTCGGCTTGGTGTTGCTATCGATCCTGAATAAATCGACGACATTTTCCTATCTCTGGGACTTAGTGGATAGTACTGGGATAACAATCTGGATTCAGCCTTTGTATCTTGCGACTCAGCATGGTTCTATAAAATTTCTCCACGTCCTAATCATAATTTGTATTTAAATCCTATACTTGTAGTTTTACACGTCAACCGGCTTTAAACTTCTGCAAAGCCGCTTGTTTATTTTTCTCTATTCATTCCTGCACAGTCTATGTAGAACCTTAATGCCTGCCAGGCTATCTATATAGACAATGATCTTCTTTCTAACGATATTAGTCTTAATCTCGGCTTGATAGATACTGCAGCATCGTTTATTCTGAGGGACTGGTACCAACCAACGTCCAACTTAGAACCGTTGGTACTTCTTTTTCTTCTTGGTTTTCCAGTTCCTCCAGTAAATTTTGTCAGGAATTCTTATATCAAAACTCATTTCGGACTCATATGATTAGTTTCCATCGATCCAATGGTATCCTCGGGGCAGGTTTCCCTTTTCCTTATAGCAGTTTTGTAAAAACTTAAAAAAAAAATATACATATATGTACATATATTTAGCTGGTTTGAGACCCCTAGTGTTGTTGATATTTCTTTTTGCAAGAATAGAAAACTACGCCTCGTTTTTCTATTTCCCTTCCAGTTTAGTTTGGAATCTAAGCTGAACATGAGACATTTAGTTTGACGCCACCGAGTCTGAGGGCAGGAATTGATCTCTCCTTAGTCCCGTATTTGAAGGGTTCTATCTCAGTCCTTTACTGTTGACCTACTTATCCACTAGCTGTAGTGCGAAATTAAGCTGGAGGATATTTCCCCGAAACCAAGATAAACTCATCGTGTCGGCATAGGCTGTCGCGTTGAAGCCATTCTCCTTCAGTATCTATTACTAGAATCTTATTCATTACATGGAAACATTTTAGTGGAGAGAGAACTCCAACTTAGGGTGCTGTAAAAAAAATTTCGAAGAATTTTTCGGTTGAATGGTAAGTAACTTGCAAAGGACTCAAGTCGCAAGGCGTGCAAGTCTTGCAATAAAACCCAACGACAACTCCTTACCGGAGTTAAAAGGGAAGGGAAGCGAAGTTACATTTGCCCATATTAACTATCAAGCCGAATTTTTGAATAATTTTTTTAGAAGCAGGGAATCCTGTCCTTTGAAGCTTACCAGCATATCATCGACGCAAAATAGAAATAGAACGAGAGCTTTATATAGACAAAACCTTGAATGGGCATTACTTGGTGGCCATCCATAATGGTATGTCTCACAACATCGCGATCATAGTGCAATTAGGATTATTTTCCTCGGGTTTCATCACCTTGTTTGGACTTATAAAAGGTTTAAATAGAATAGGAAATTAATAAAAACAAAACATCCCCATCCCATACAGTTGCCTTAAGTTCATAATGGACAACTATAGCGGTTGGAAGAAATTGGGTGGGCTTATCGTTCAGTTTTGACATAAGGTTCAATCCCACTGAAGTTAATTTTGGTTGTAGATTCACATTATTATGCGCTGACACTTCTGACATGAGAAAAAGCGAATTCTGGCATGATCTAACTCGATTACCTAATCTCAATTCGATCGGTGCGATGTATACATCCGATTAGAAAGTTGTTTTCTTCGATTTTTGTTCGAATCGACGAGGGATTTTCTTTTTCACCTGCACAACAGAATGTCAACTACTCGCCGTGACATTGTGTAAATTCGCTGCCGGTTTTGTGCAATTTCATGCACAAACTTCAAGTTTGGCGCCACGATTTGGTGGCGTAGATACACAGTCATCAGGAATGCATAAAGGGTCTCTGAGACGTGTGTCTGCATGTGCAATTTTATTATTGTTTTCAAAATATTGCATACCACTCACAAATCGCATAATTGCGACTGTCAATGAGGAGGGATTGTTCTAAATATTTATTTGTTATATACCCACGCATCGTTAGGGATTCCCAAATTCAGTATGATAAGGAGGAAGATAAGATTGAAAAAAAAAAGTTGCAAATGAAAACCTAGTAATGACTTATATTTTTTTTTTTTTTTTCCTTTTTGAGGTTAAATATAGTCCTGCAGCTTGAGTATAATAAATGAACAAGGATGCTATCTAAAATTGAGCACAATGTGGTAGGCGTATTAATCACAAACTTTTACAGAAGATAAACAAAATAGGAAAAAATGTGAAGGACGATTTAAGTATTGATGCGCAATATCATCCCTAAAGGTCATACAAAAAAGGCGAATAACCTTTACGCAGGTTTCTTAAAAAAAGGACAATTTTTTTTTTTCTTTAAGCACACAGTAATTAATTAACTTTCAGTCCCATAGCCACAGAAAAAGAGGACATGCATATTTTGTTTGTGAACGGCAACATCATTGCCGTTGGCGTGATGATTTCACAAAAGCAGGGTGGGAAGAAAATTGATAAAATTTTTAATTTCCAATCAATTTATTTCAATTTTGCCAGAAGAATAAAGAATTGGTTAAATTAAAATCTCTTTGGCGGTTGATAAAGTTAAATAAATAAATAATTCCGCGAAAAGGGTCTGGTCGACAATAAGCAAATATATTTTTGCTCGCGAAAGACACTAAAAAAAAAGGAAAGAGGTAAAAAATGGAAATGGTTTAAATGTTAAACAAATGTAAATTGTCTATCCATTCAATAAAATACATTTGAATGTGTTCCGATCATATACGCCTATACATATATAGAGAACCATAGAGCGCTGATTATCCACCTTATAGTGGTGCTGAGGTTTTACGTGAGACCTTTGTACAACATGTATTTACAACATGTGTTCGATTGTTTACCTGAAATTTGTTCGTGGAATGCGGGTCTGCTTATCAAAGTGGCTTTTTTAGGAAACTAATTTTTTCACACTACCTTCCCCGCTCGATACACATGGACCACATCAGAATCAGAAAATACAAAATTCACCAAATAACTCGGAGAAAAGCGGATTATTTTTTTGCATAAATAAAAGAGCGCTTATTGAACAGAGAGGTGTCAAACACAGTGAATAATAAGGGACAAAAAAGGAAAGAAAAGGAATTTGTTTTATGAAGTCAGAAATTTTATAACCCGCAAATAGGTATGCGATCTTTCAATTGAGGAGAAATACCACTACTTACATTGAAAGTACCTACCTATACAAAGTATTCACAGTGTTATGGCGGGGTTAGCCTGAGGCTAGGTTGCGCCCGTGTGTGATGGCAAAATGACTATAGTAGACAAGGCCACCTTTCGGGGGTAGAAGGAAATATCGTAAATGTTCGGCCAACTTCAAGCAAAATGTATTTAAAACCACTACCGGGAGTTCGAGAAACTATCGAAGATGTGTGCCTAACTTCAGGCTCCATGAATGGGGGACCTCTATTGAGGGTTGAAGGAACTATCGAAGATGTGCAGCTAACTTCACACTAAATCCATGAGAGACCTCTATTCGGAGTTGGAGGAACTATAGAAGATGGGTTCCCAACTTCAAGCTAAATGTATGGGCGACCTCTATTGTATGTTGAAGATGTGCGCCCAACTTCAGGCTAAATGTGTGGGGAACTCTATTGGGAGTTGGAGGAACTATCTAAAATGTGTGCCCAACATTCAGAAGAAATAAAGGTTACAAAATAAGAGCTACTTCCAAAGTATTAAACGATTTGATAAGCCAAAAAAATCATTATCATCACCATTGGTTGCAATTGTCGGAGTGTTACGGGATCAGGGTAGTTGCCAGGCTGCGGTGATGTTCTCTCCATTCGGTAGCGCGTCCTAATACGTTGACGGCTCCACAAGTTCTATACTCGATCGGTGACTTCGCTTTCCCCCTGTCTGCTCTTTCTAGGACTCCTCCAAAGTTATAGCCGAGTACTCTTGCTTATTACCCCAGTTCTATGGATGGTTTGCGACTAATATCTAGAATCCAGATTCTGCTTTGGGACGAGCCATGCGGTTTACTGGCTCCTAATATTTATTGATTCTGAGAGTTATGTGTACCCAAAGCAGCTTGAAAAATGATTTGAGTACAAGGGTTTTAGACGAAAAAATTCATGTTTTTTTTTAGTACAACTCTGTCTGTCATACAATGACAAATCTCAGATCTATTACACAAAAATCCCTGATAAGATCCATTTAATTACAAACGCAATGATGTAACACGGAAATGTCAACTCGACACTTTCGACATAGCAAACGTAAGTTCTAAATTCCTGGCACATTAACGCAAAAAGTACCAGAGAAATTCACTTGCACTTTTCGTACTTGGCAATGGTCAATGACCCAATGACCCTCTTCGCCCAATTTGAATCCACACACAGACAAAAAAATTCAGCCCAAATAACCGATCAACAAAGCATTCCATTCCGCATTATGGACGCGAATGAAAAATTAATTTTGAAAAATGAAATCAAAAAAAAAAAAATTAAAAAAAAAACGATCGGGGGCTTCATAACCAAAGCAGGGCTTATAGCGAAATCGTAACGGATGTCGGCTTGAAGAAATTCGTCAACGTTTTTGGACGAAATGCGTCTTCAAAGCGTCATTCATAGACGCATAAGGTTTGGCCCAGAGTGCGTGCGCCCACAAAGAAGAAGAAGGGAAACTGATTATTGGATTATTGTCCACCAAGCTGTTAATTATCGTTCGTCGAACAACAAAAAAGAAGGCTTGCAACTGGGTGAGCTCCATTGCATACGATACTCGAAGCTATGTACACGAGGCTTGCATACTGATTAGGCTTTATCGAAGACCATGGCTCGCTCTTTTCTTGTGCTCTCACAGTGTACATTGCAGCTCGCCTGGGAGCTCCCGATGGCTATTTGGCCATCACGGTGACAGAAGCTACAGCAGAAGTGGCAAAGAGACCAACCACACTGGCTTGGATGGAATTTGGAGTACAGAGTGTTTTGGGAGCGGCAGTATAAAATCAAGGCCTCCCCAACAATTGAATATCATTCACAGATTATCCACGCTCAGCAGCTGAACTGAAAGTGTGTGCCGCGCGGTCAAATTCGAGTGTTAGACTTTTTTTTCGGATTTTTCTTTTATTACTACATTTACGATGGCGTTCCGTTTGTCCTGTTTCGTATGGATCGGTTGCTTGCTGGCTTTTGCCAATGCCGCCGCTATTGACAACTCGGTGTACAGTGTTGAGCCAAGGATTCGCTCTAGCGAAGAGTTGATCTCGAATATTGTTGCGAATTGCTTCCATGCCAACGCCATGCACTGCATGAAGGAGAAAGTTCTTAGCTTTTTGGATACCATTTCGGGAGTTGAAGAGGAGCAAGGTCGATCCTTCGCCGAGGAGAATATCGAGCAAGTGATCGTCGATCGTGTGGGAAGGATTTTAACCACAAACGAGTTCCACTTGCAATTGCCAGAGACTTTGTTCCAAAACTCCGTGGTGACTTTCCGTGCTGATCGTGGATTTGACTTGGAGTTGCCAGCTGATAATGGTGTGTGAAATGAGTCTTTTTGGTTGCAAATGTCCTGGTAACTTTCAATTTATTTTTTTAGCCCGTGGACTTCTCTTGAAGAAGAAGCTGCTATTGCCCGTCCTCCTACTCCTCAAGTTGAAGATGAAACTCCTGATGCCAATTATTGTTGTCTTGATTGGCCTTAAGGCAACAAAGGCATTGATTTTGTCGAAAATCGCCATCAAATTGGTTCTTGGATTCCTCATTTACAACTTGATCAAGAAACTCGGCGGTATGAAGATGAACATGATGCCAATGATGCCAATGCCACCACCAGAGACTGCTTATGGTGCACCAATTGCCAGCACAACTGCTTCTTCTTACGACCCAGCTAGCTGGGAACCAATGAGCGGAGGTCCTTATGCCCGTTGGGACTCAACCAATTCTGGTTCATCTCACAACTTGGCCTATAGCTCGTACTATCCCAGCAGCTCATCATACAGCTCATCGTTGGGTTCAGCTGGTACTTCTTCATCTTCATCGACTGGCGGTACTTCCTCATCGAGTTATAGCAGCTCAGCGTAAGGATAGACATAGGTACTTCCATTTCTTTTTCCCCTTTCGTCCTTCTTTGACACCCTTGCATAGTTCTGACTCTGTGGCTTTTCCGGCTTTTATTTAATTTTTTGACGAAACGATGAGACGATGTATTTATTTATTTATTTATGAGAGACAATAATTGTTAATTACATTTTAATTGAAACAAAAAACAAAAAAATCTTAGAGGTAATATCGAAGGAAATAGAATTAATAAATTATTTTTACGAGCAAATTGAAGAAAATGAAAACTATCTCCGATTGGAGTGTTGTACTTTGTTATTTCGAAGAACCAAAGGACGTCCTTTTAAGCGATTTCATTGTATCGCGTCGCCAGCTATGGACCTGTCATCTTTTGGGTGTGTGATTGATTCACTGCCACCTCCATTATTGTATGGTAGTGCACATTGGTTCATAGGCTGTTGTCTGAAAAAAGCTGTTCGAAATTAAGGTTGACTAAAAAAATAAGCAGCCCATAGAGAGCCAAGGCCTAGCTTTTCCCAACTGTACGTATTGTGCGGGGTATACTTTTCTGTACGTCCAGAAGGGACCTACAGTTTTATGCCGTATCCCGAGGGCAGGGGGGTTTTGAGAAGCTTTCTCATGACAATTACACTCTTGAATGTTTGTCAGATACTCGGAAGAGGTGGGGCTGTGAAAAAAACTTTTGATGGTATTGTTCTGGATTCGAACTTGGAACCCCTTGCGCAGTAGTCCAACGCACTAACCACTGAGCCACGGCACCCACTAATTGACTAAAAGATCCTTAATATATCGCGTAGGCAGATAGCGGTTTCTCTCCAAGCAACATACATATACATACATATGCATATAGTATAGCACAGATTCAACGTTGGAGCGGTACAGTCGTAGTTTGAGCGATTTTTGGGCAGTAGCCCTCGCCCAGAGTTTCATTTTGCCGAATCATCTGACAATAAGATACCAATGCTCCAATGTAAGAAAATGTTCAATTTATCTTTTGCTAGGTAGATGAAAAGTCTGAGCCATGAAATAAAGGTTCAAAATGCAAAAAGGTTCAAAACGTATTTTTTGACTTTATTGCAATTTTAAAAGTGAAATAAAGTCTAAAACGCGTGGCCATCTTTAATGACTTAAGTATACTCATAAGAAAAGGACTTTTGGACAACTAAATTGTATCTTTGTTTGTATTTAAATATTTTGGTTATTTTAGAAATAGAAAATTATAAGCCGTATCGCACTCAAACCTCTTAGTACTGACTCTCGGTTGGAACTGGAATTGTCACAGCTTGGTTTTTATGTTTCAGAAATAAATTCTTCAGACTCAAGCTCTAGTGATCACTTTCAAGTTTGTATATTGCTGATGAATATCAACAACATTGACAGTATAGACTCCTGAGGTATTCCGCCTTGAACTAAAAAATCGTGTGACAAATTATCATTGCGTAAAATTGGGACATTCGTATGTAGTTTTAATAGGAGCTTTGAGTTTTTCTGGAATGCCTATCATGCGTAATGCCTACCAGGACAATCAATGTACCTACAAATGTACATACATATGTAGATATGTTTTGTAGGGTTTTTCTTGGTTTTTCTTGAAGATATAACATATTACTAGCGACATACGCAGGCAACATTTTGGAAATGCTTCGATGAAGTGGCGAAAGATGGAAATGAAAATTATACTAAGACTGAGATGGAATTTCTTTTAAGAGCTGTTCGAACCGACTCGACTTTACTAATTCCACTGCTATTTTCACGTGCATTACCAATGAATACAAGTATGTACTAACGAAAGTATCTATTGGCAATACAAGATCACTTCTCTTGTTTTTTTTACTCAAAAAAAAACTTTTTGTCCTCATGGTGGTCACGGAAGTGAATTCGACATTCTATAAATGAATAAAAGAATACATCTCAATTCGTATAAAAATAGATGTACTTTCGTTCCCTTCATACCAATACGTCTAAACGGTGTCTGTATTTGATAAAACCAATTTGATTCTATTCCTGACTAGTCGTTGATAGATGGCGCAGCACCAGGTTGCGGTCTTCGCTATTGATGTTGCCCAGTTTTTGCTTAAATTTAAATTCAAATTTATTATGGAAAAGGAGTTATAAAAGCCGTTAAATCTCGACGATTTCTGTGATTTGCGTCTGTATTGGCAATTGTTTGTGCGGCACGGTATTGCACGTTCGGCAATTCATATTGTCGCTGTTGGACTTCTGCATGCTTCAATAGTTTCTTACACCCCGACATGGCATCTGTATTTTTACGAGAAGATCAACTAGATGCCGCCTTGGAAACGTTTAAACTCAAGCCGAACCGAGTTTTCGCAAGAGCGAGGTGTCGCAAGAAAGTTATAAAGCATGCATAACTGGGGAGCGTTTAGCGCAAAAATAACCTGACTATTAGGAGATAATTGATTCGATTCTGTTTTTTTAATTTTTTTGAGTTAGAAGGCACGCATATTTTAAATATGAAACAGAGCCCGTACTCCATAACAGTCTGAACTGTTCACCCAGCCTAGGTTCTTGGCTCATTCATGTTGGCAGCCTACTGCACTGCATTTCGTTGTAACTATTGTCTTCATGATAGTTTCCACATTATCAATAACTATTTTCCATCTTCCGCAACTTAGCATTTATCTGGTTGTATTGCCGGTGGTGAAGTCATTGTACACAATGGAATATGATGTGTTCTATATCTTCGACTGCTTTCGAGCAGATTTGTGAACTATGTTCCATAGCAACCATTGCCAGTAGGCATCAGTTTCAGGTACGATCAGTCTCTGCTTCTCCCTTACTGTGTCGCAGTGATAACATCTGTCTTGCCGTTCTTTGAGACCCTTTCATTCCTTGTACATTAGTATGATTCGTCTTCTAACTATTAACCCTTGTCCTGCTTGAATATCAACACACATTTGGACCCACAGTAGAGGACTTAGTACGAAACCTTGGCGAACACCGGTTGCAAAGTCGTACTGCCTTATCACATCGTCGACATTGTAATGCAGTCCGTCACACTGGCGACAGGGTAAATTTTGGTGGAGTCTCTGGTCAACTAGCTACAAATATTATAACTAGAGCTGGTGCAGAAAGTTCCAGTCAATCCTTTTCAATTCAAAACACTGTCAAATAAGATAAAAATATGGTGAAGTAAACATTGATAAAAAATTGATTCAATTTAGTGTGCTGAAAATCATTTTGCTACTGTGAATAACTTTCAAATCAAGTAAGTCCACCTGATATGGGTTTCTTTTTTTAGCTTCCCAACACTGGTATTTTTGTAAAAATAAACCGTACAACCAAATCAATAGAACTTTGACCTTTCCGAGAAGTTTCAATTCATCCTATTGACGCATCCTTCCACCGAAAAGTGAAACCAGGAAGCAGAGAACACATAAACAATTAATAATTATTAATCGAACCAACTGACACCTTTTCTTTTCTTCTTTAAATGGCGTCAATGCGGCTTACCGCCTTCTCGTCTGACATCTCTCTGACAGGGCTCTCTGCTTTTAAATTCTAAATTTAAATATAATTTCCAACAAAGTGCATAAAAATAACCAACAACGACGCTGACCGGTGGCTCGAAGGGATCGACTGGCCAGTTATAAATTTAAAATTCAATTCGTCTGCTTGCGCGCATGCTCATTTCAGATTTAATCACCCTCCCGCATCGTTCCGGGGGTGTTTTTGTTTTCTTTTCCCATTTAGAACCTGACTTTAAACTGCTTAGCATATGAGGAGCATACTAGTCGCAATGCAAATTTATGAGTGCACATCAACACGCCACCGCTGCTCCGATCGCTGTAATAATAATCTGATGATTAACTGAGCAATTAATTAACTTAATGAATTTATTATTTTGCTAATTGTGTTATAAATTATTATTGCATCGGACTTGTCTGTCTGTCTGGCTGAGAGTGAAAGTGGTAAATAAAATGTTACGACTTACAATGACGCTCAAATGGAAGCAAATTACTTAGCGTTACTCGGTCAGTGTAAAATATTAACGCCTCGACTTTAAACAATTTAATAATGCAGATTCTCACAGAGAATCTCAAAGGTCAATCCTGACAGCAAAAGTACTTAAGAAATTGTGTAATATAGCTTGATGCAGTGGATTGAGTGTCTACTCATAAGAAATGATACAGGATGCTTTAAGTACACCCAAAAAAAAGGTGCTGTAAAAATAGAGTAAAACGCTGTAGATTCTACTGCATTCATTGTCAGAATCGACCCGACAATTTTCGTTGTAAATTTTACAGAGGGGTGGTTGTAAATTTAACAATCTAGTTGTGGAAATAACAGCTAAAATTGTAGATTTCACAGGACTTTGCCATCGAACAGCTGTAGAAACAACAACAATTTGCTTAAAGTTCTAATTTATTGGTATGGTGCGAGAAATGGGTGGAAATAGCTTTTACAATCCATTTAGATGGTTCTTGTCCAAGAAATACGATTAGTGTGTGTTTAAACCGAATTATATTTACTAACAAAATGTGGAAAATGTTTGGATCTGGCTGGGGTTGAACGTGGAACCTCTCACTCGGCGACTGCATACACTACAACAACGCCATGGTATCTACTTTTTACGTAGATGGCAAATCTACAACTTGTTGTAATTTCTACAGCTCCTGCTGTAGTTACCACAGCAAATAGCTGCAGATTCTACAACATTTTGAAGTAGATTTTACAAATTCATATCTGTAGATTTAACAGGCGAAATTGCCAAAGCGCTGTTGATTTTACAGTTGGGGATTGTAGTTGTTTTAACAACTTTGTTGTAAAAATGAATGCATTCGCTGTAAAATCTACAAAAAATTGTTATTTTAATCAGATTCCCTGTTAATTACACAAATCTACAATGAATTGTTAAATCTACTGCATTCAATTGTAAAATTTACAGCGCTTATTTTTTTGAGTGTAAGTAGAAAAATTTTAGGCACAAAAGTAGCCCTTCTTTTGTCTTACACAAATATCTGTCAAAGTGAAAAAAAAAAATCGAAAATGGGAAACAGTTGCAATTGAGGTAAATACAATATTGTGTGTATTTTTTTTTCTAAAATATTAACAATTTATTCATTTCTTAATTTGTATTTGGCAGCGACGATGATAGCAAAGAAGCTAGTTCATCAGGTTTTTCATTATTCAGTTTCGTTCCAATTGCACAGCTGTTTTCCTTTTTTTGACATTGTATAATGTGGAGTTGCCATGCAACCGAATTTGTTTTTTTTAAATAAAAATTTGATCATTTCGCTGCTGCTTAGTATCTCTCTGCGTTCCAGAACAGCAGTTTTAGAGTGGAAGTTTTAGGGCAGTTACGCTGTATTGGTGTCATTCCAATACAAATACAAATATGTATGTATTCATTGCATTCATTTGAATTTTAAGGCTAGCAAATAAAAATAGTAATAAAACATATTTTCTTATGCGTATTTATTACATTTGTTTGCTTATACAAGCATTTTATTAAAAAATTATTATACAGGTATAAATTTTCATTCAAAAATTAATACTTCATTAAAAAAATTTTATGCTAAAAGGCAAAAAATCTTCATTTTATTATGTTTTTGTTTATTACATAAAATATATTTTATACTTTTTGGTTTTCAAATAATATTTTATATTCTGATGAGGCAATACTGTCGCTTGACAATTGTGAAAGAATAAGAAAGAATGCATAAGTTGGCCAACAGATGCTTGTCAGCGGTTTTTAGTTAAGAGGAATCCAATGTGGCCGAATTAGGTATAATTTTAGTTTACCATTCGACAATTCCTCTGTCAAACTCAAACTCCTTTAGTGCCATATTTTTGGCTAGAAGTATGGCATTAAAAGACATAAAGGGGTTTCCATGAAGGATTTCCGAGCGACCATATTATTTACGTTACATCTGTCAAAATGGCTTTAATCTGCTTTTCAAATCAACGGCTTTAGGGTTATAGCGTTCAACAACATGAAATGATTAAATTGTTTTATGAAAGTGCTTCTGTTCGAGCAACATTTCTCGTGCTTCGTCCAAAAATAGCATTCAACGACGAGGGCTATTTTTGGATAAATGGGTTCGTCAACAAGCAAAATTGTCGCATTTGGGACTATAATTATTCACACAGATCTATCGAATTGCAATACATTTGGAGAATTCTATGAGAAATTCTTTGAGAAGCGTTATCGGTCGATGATAACCAATTTCTTTTGGCTCCAATTGAATGATATGGACAACGACGACACGTGGTTTCAACAGGACCGTGCAACGTGTCACACCAATGGATATTTTGCGCGAGCGATTTTAGAATATACTTATCTCACGCGGTGGCGTTTTGAATTGGCCACCGAGATCGTGTGACTCCGAAAGACTTCTGTTTGTGGAGTTTTTTTGAGTCACAGGTCTATGCCAATATACCACAAACCAATAGTGCTCTTAAGGCCAACATAAGCCGCGGGGGATGTTTGAATGTTGCTATGTTCCATACATAATGGCAAACATGAGCCTTCTAAATAAAAAATAAATTATATCTTACTTGCCGTTTTTTTTATTTGAATTTAAAGATAGGAAACCTTTACCCTTCTTCTGAAGGCTTCAATTGAAATGCACATGAAATTAGAGCTTTATTGAATTGATGTCACGGGCCATATGTTACTGTCTTGTGGGCCGTGCAAACATATCTTTGACGTGCCTATTCTATTGCATTCTAAAGGGGATTTTTCAACTAAACCATTCGTTGGTTGGCCATCAGGTGTTTGTTTTTAGCAGAATTTGAGACAATCCAAGTTAGCTGAATAAGGGAGATTCGATCGTGAAACAATTTATGGATTCAAGATTAAATACATACTCGTACATATGTACTTATGAATACATCTATAACTGCTCGTATTTTTTAGTCAATTAGTATTGTGTTTTACAACGACCTTGTGATTTGAAAGTTATATAAAATAGCAGGGTATAAACAATATTTTAAACAAATGCCAATTATCTCTCAGCAAATGTGTAAATTTGCATTGTGGTCGTAAAGTGTAGGGTATAGCTTTTCAAGTCTTTCGTTCGTCACTGGGCCACCAGGAAAGATACCGAATTAAGAAGATACTAAAGTGGAGAAATAACGAGAGGAAGGTACTAACTTGGTTAAATCAGCAAAGGCTTGTTGTTTCTTCTTCTTACCTTTGGATTAAATACTATCTTCGCCGGAATGATAATCACCCATTTCAGGTCTTGCTGAGCAGTTTTTTTAAGTTACCATCCATTTTTCTGCCCTGGGTCTCTGATGCCCTTCCATCTAACAAATTGCGCTATAGACTGGGCGCAGAGTTAGCAAGGAGATAAACTGACTGCCCATCCTAGTCCAGCGAATTTATACCCATAACTGACTAACCTTTATACCGTATTTCATGCAACAATTCTATGAATAACTAACAGGAAACACTTAAAAGTCATCTGTCATGCCTGATCATTGATCGTTGCGTTAAATTGTCAAATGTTCCAGAGAAATCAAGAAACATCTAAGCGCAACTAGAAACTAAGAAATAAATCAACAATTTTAATGAACTTGGCAACCAAGAGACGACCGCAACACACATCTTGCAGCAAGAAAATAAGACGACAACACGACGACGATCAACTACTGGCATGATATCCGCCTTGTTTTGCAACATCCAAGGTCTCAAATTAATAATATATGTAATTAAATCATAGAACACCCATTTGCCATGTCAGACGACTAAGAGTGGCGACAACCAACACCACCACCACCACTAGCAGCAGCAGGGCGAGAATAATGTCAAACTATTTATGAGATATCGCGAGGAATTCTCACTTAATCCTCGAACCAACCTCCACTCCCGTCGCACATATCCCCAAAGGGCGGCAGCACTCTACATACATACTACCAACTAGTATCTGGATCTCAAATGCAATTGTGCGTTCATTAAATTAATTATTATTTTCCATATTAATTTGATTGGTAAGTGCGACGCGGAGAGGGTGGTCGTACCGATTCGCAATAAAATATCATGCGACATTTTCAATGGACTTTTGCGTAGGCGCGGCATTCCGGGGGGATCTACAACTATTACTATTTGTAAATCAGAAAATTATTATCAGTATGTTTCTACAATTGCCTTCTGCACCAATGGCTGACTCGCACTTTATAAGGCAGACAACTGATTAGCATGCAACTTCTGCATACTTTGTTGCTGCAGAGATTATTATGTGCGCTTGTGAAGTAAGGAAAAATGCTTTCAATACAACCATGACCTTGTGGCCATTTTTATTGAGTAGATTCCTTGCACATTAAGAGGTGGAGTCATGGGCAATTCATATGTCAATAAATCAAACTATTTTTCCATTTCCACTTGGTGAATACCAAGCAGCGCACCTAAATAATTAAATGGATTTGTCAGGCTACCAAGTGGTCTTTGCGCAAACCTAAAACCATAATTAATTCTGAGAGTAATGTTATTATTTTATTATATATGCACTATTAACTATTTATGCGTCAGCAACAACTTGTGCGCAAGTGCGGCTCGCGAAAAAGTTGATTGCTTGGACTTTCAGGAATTCACAGAATGTAAACTGAATACGGTGGAATGTGTTGATTGACATGGTACATATTAAGTTTAAATGTAAGGAATACCACATTTAAAACTACGAGTTAAGGCCAAGGAGAAGGACTCTTCCGGATCGCAAGTGGCAAATAGTACTCCGCTGTCATCACACAAGCAACATTTTACGAACACTAATCCACCAGAGAGTATTAGACTACCTGGAGATGGTACTGCACTGCAATGCCGACGATGGAACAAGGGATTATACGTTACCGCTGGTGTTCTTTAAGCCTTGGTAATACCAAAACCTTATTACGTCGACAGACATCTTATGTTCGAGGTCTTCGAAAATATTTGGATATTGAAGCCCGAGAGCACCTGTTTAGTTATGCTACATTCATGGAAATCACCATTTGGTTGGTTGGTTGGTTGGAACAGACCCTCGATGAGGATGCACTTAGACCAGTAGTTGGTCCATTGTGCTGCCGATGTGTAAATGTGGGTGGGTCACCCTCTTACTCAGGGAACCATTTACTCCTTATTATGAAGGAGCCTATCTTAGCCGTACAGGCATTGTTAAGATCACTTAGATTGTTGAATGGGTATTCACCTAGTGTGGCCTTTCTAATGTTGGCAAGCTCGGGGCACGCGCATAGGAGGTGACTGATAGTCTCCTCTTCTTCTTCATCTCTACAACTTCTACAGAAGTCATTGTAGGGGATGCCCAGTCTTTGGGCATGCCTTCCTATGGCACAGTGTCCCGTGAGAGTGTTTACGATTTTGGAAAGGGTTTCGCTCTTATGTTTCAGAAGTCCGATGGACCTAGTTTCATTTAGCGTGGGCCAGATCAGCCTTGTAGTGTTACAGTGGCCGAGCTGTTGCCACTGATGGTTGGCTTCTCTCATGAGAATGAGAGTCATAACGAAGAAGCATTCAGCCTGAGCTAAGTGCGAGCGCGAAAAAAATACTGTAAATTACAAATAAATGCAAAAAACTATACACAATCCTTTGAACAGATTATTGAGAATTTAAATGAAATGACTTTCAAATATAACTACACCAACTGCTTCCTATCCCTCCATCTCTTTTCTAATTTAACCGCAATTCGTGCTTTGTGTATAAGTACATATAACTGCGCTCATATCTGCTTTGGCACGTGCTGGAATAGGATGTGGATTAATAAATTCTAGTTCCCATCTACTTGAATCTTCAGATGAGCATCTACATCCATTGTTGATAAAAACCCCATGGCTTGCCCTTGCTAGTTGATGTTCGAACAACTTTAACTATGTTCTTACCTGGAGCATTGCATACTATATGTAGGTAGCTATCCTTGAGATTTGCAGCCGTAAACCGAATATTTACTTTCAATTTCAATCTAGAACAATAAATTCATAACATTGCCCAAGGTCATCGCAAACAATAACTGCTTGGTTTTCATAAATTGTCTTCATAATATTTCTACTTAAAAAGACATTAAAAAGGATTTCTACAGGGAGGTCTCATAATTTTGTTGGCATAACTTCCCTATTCCACTAAAGGGAGTCCTATTGATTTTGAGAACAGGCACAGATACTAGAGATGTAGAAATATGTGGCATAATTTATTGGAATCCTTTCTAGATAAGAAATGCATACACTTTTCCCTTATCTCTATACATAAAAACATTACATGTGGTCCTGTTCAAAGAACAATAAGGAACATTTTTGGTTGAACAATTTCATGGATGAAATGAAAAAGAAATAGTTTACGCAGTTTTGTGCACCCACTGCGAGATGTGCACATTCCCAGTCCCGACAGAACACACCATTTAATCAGATATAACAATTTAGGGACTTTTTGCAGCCATAAGAACTTCTCTAATTCCTTATTGAGCACGCGATCGTGGCATTCCTTTAATGTTGAGAGGAGTTCTGGATTTTTTTTTCTAACTTCTTGCCATTGGAATGAGTTTGTGGTCCTGGGGAAAAAAAGGAATAGAAAAAGACTAAACCTGTCAAACCATTGTCCGGAGACGCATAATATCAATGTAGCCATGAGGTTTGATTTTTTTCTTCGTCATCAAATTTTTTTTCGGCAAATCACAATGACTGAAGGATATCAAGAGGCAATCGCCTTCTTGTCGGTCTACGACACACTTTAATGCCGCCCGCGATTCCTCTTTTATTTTTGGTTTTAGTTTTTCTTTTTTTTTTTTTTGGTTTCTCTGTCGGATTATTGATGTGTCGCGGTTTATGGTGCATTGTTGGTTCTGATGAGAACAATGATATAAAAGAATGCGATACTGGACATCGGCTAAGGAGTAAGATAGTCGCTGTGATTTTGATCTTGCTAAAAGGACACTCTGTGTCCATACGCTGTGTGTTTGATCTTTGATTGGCATGCAAGCCAAGACTAAAGGCATTCTAGAGATCTCGTCATAAGGTGCAGTGTTTTCTTTTTTTTTGTTGAAGAGCACGGATTAAAGTTTGAAATCTCTAAGGACCCCAAAAGTTTTATGTTGTTATTAGTTGGATATAACATTTTCTTTTTTTTTTTCGCGTCGAAGATGGGATTCTTTAAATTCAAGATTCCAATTCTATGGAAGTTTACTCGAAAATCAGCTCTCCATGATTGCTCTTCATCTATCTGTCTATGTTGAGAATCAACCTCTGATAATAGATATAATGTAAAACATACGTGCATCTCAGGACTGGGTGAGATAAGATGGATAGATTCTGGGGTGTACGAGAACCAATCCATGCACATGGAGTGAGATTTGTGCTAACAAATATAGACGGCTGAATTCCAGAGAAGAGTAAAAAAATGACCAGCGTATAGTGTTGTGATTCGTTGGAAGAAGCGGCTTAGGATAAATAGGATGTTGGTAAGCGAATAGTTTCTGCAGAAATAAGAAAGAGGGATGATCAAGGTTCCAAAAAGGGAGACTTCATGGACTGTGAGAACAAGAGATGTCGTTACCAAGGTAAAGCAGTATAATTCTGAAAGAAATCAAATAATTATATAGACTCTCGACACAGTCTGGATTTCGCGCTGGATACCCCTGACCAAGGATCAAAAACCAAAGCCGAGGCGAACAAAATGGGACTCCAAATTAAGACAGCCTTAGCAAAAGTTCTCAGCACTCCTAACATTCGCTCAAACTCGACAAACCTGTCCTTTGGCACTCGGCATGTCACGATGCCAGGATATTGAGAAAGAATTGAGAAAGTTTGAGAACAAATCGGTACTGCTTCATAGGTGGACACTATTAACATCATTGACGATATCTTCAACAAACAATTTTTATCGGAGAAGCCAAGAACCTATAGACATTACCGTTGAAAGTGGCAATGGAATACATCAATGCAGTTGGCTATTTCGCTGGAGCATTTTTTTTGGTAAAAGCGATAAAATAGTGAGAGACATGAGACATTTCTTCGATGTTCGATTAAAGCTATGGAGTTCACAATGTTACTATCACCTAAAAGTTTTAACGCACGCTTCTGGATCCTATCTAGTAAGTGCAAAACGGTCTTGGGTGCACCTGACCAGATGTGGGCGTTGTACTCCAGTTTTGGGCGGCCAAATCAGTCGGGGTAAAGTATTTCTTGCACCGTTTAAGGAATCCTAGATATTTTCCTGCATTTTTGGCGATCTCGAATTGTGATCGTTCCATTGGAGATGGTTGTTGATACACATACCGAGGATGGCAAGTCTTTCGGTCTCTGTTGGTTAAACCCCATTCGATTATGCTGTCAAGATCGGAATTTAATGAGTTTAGCATACGTTGCCGTTCCTCTTCAAGAGCAGGGACGTGAGTTGGGGAACGAATATGAAAAACTGAGGGTACTGTCATCAGCGAAGGAATGAATTGGATTAGAGGTAGCAGACAATAGGTCATTTATAAAAATAAGAAAGAAAGTCGGAGACAGAACTGAGCCCTGGGGGACACCAGCATTTATGTGGTGAATAGCAGATTTGAAGCCATCCAATACAACTTGTATTGAACGGCACTCACCGTTGCGGAAAAATTCATGCAGGCAGAATAGTGGGAAGCTCGAAGAGGAATCAAACTCTTCAAGTTGAATGCAGCTCAAACCCGTTGCAGAGCTCCAAATGCGATGGCGCGTTGGCGTTATTGACGCCCTATAACCTGTGATGGTTTAAAGGATTTGAGATTTACGTAGGTATGTGTGGTATCACTAAATTTAAATAAATGCTACAGTGTATTTGATGGCCTCATTTATGACCGCCACCTAATCTGTAAGTTTCAGCAAGCTTCTGTCTTTTCAAAATGCCTTACGAATCGCAGGTTTCGACCTCCGAAACTCTTATACCTACTCTAAGCTTGTGTCTGACCGTCTTTAGTCTTTCGTAGTTTCTGTGGCAACTAGAACTCCAATTCTTAGCTGTATCCTCTCCCTTTCGTCTCCATACTGGTACGGTCATAAATATCATTTAAAAAAAAACCCAACGTCCTTGATGAAGCTAATATTATTTTTCCGCTATTTGTATCTCATTTAACGATTCCCCAGTGACGTTCTCATAAACACAATGAGTAACGCGGTACAATTAGCTGTCGAACCAAATAATCCGCGTAAACACCAGTGTTTATCGAAGTCTCTTCTCCCATACTCACTAGTTGGCACTTCTAAATCGTATCATATTTATACAACAATCTTTACATAAGCAAACTATTATCCGTAGAAAAACATGTGTAGGTACAAGCATAATTTAACCATTAAAATACGGAATCGTGAAGTGGCGGACTTGTCTTTTTTTTTTTTTTTTCTAATTGCGAAAATTCCAAGTAAAAAAATGAAAATAATCAAGTTAACCTCGGCATTTCAGCCCACTTACGAGATACAATTAATTCCAAGAAGTATCTCTCATTGCAGGATGTCAACAAAAATCTATACACACACACACACATCCTGGAATTCCCCACTTGAACTACGTCATCCCATCCATCCAATTTTATATCCTCCATAATTAACCATTCATAGAGATCTAGCTCCATAATGATTTGCGTATCTTTGAGATACAAACCCATGAAATATCATTCGATTGTCAATTTATTAATCGACATCGCTGCCGCCTCTAGCAGACAATAAAACAAATAGGTACCCCCCCGCGTGTAATTAAATGAAATCCACTCAGACTATCTCAATGAATAGAAAAAAAAAAAAGTGATTCTATGGTGCGCTTGCGCGACTACTACACTTCTGAGGCTAATAAATTAATGCTAATGCGGTAATTATTCGCGCAAAGAATCAGAGATAAACGTATGTAAATCTGCTGTGGAATTTCTTTGTTGACTGTTGACTCAACTCGACATGAGGCTCCTTCACCGGTTGGTATTTAGAGAGACGACCGGCACACAGTACCACCATGCCACCGTGTAATGAGCTCTGAAATTGAGAAGAGAATTAGATACCAATTTTGTAGTCGTCGTCGTCCGTCTGTCTGATCAGATGCTCATATAGATAGAAACGTTTTTTTGTTTCTCAAAGCTTGAAGTCGATTAGATTGGCATCCAAAGCGCAGACATGTCGGATCGCATAATTGACACTCAGTTGTTGTTGTTGTTGTTATTGTGCCGTACCGTCATCACCACCAAAGCATTATCGTGGGCGCGATAATATGCTCGAACATTTAAAATTAGCACCGGTAGCGATGGGATACAATATCTGTCGGACAGGTAGGTAGCTCGACACTTTGTCACTACGAATTAGTGGCGGATAATTTGCTACATCTACCTGTGCTGCGGCTCATATGTAAGTCAACAGTGTTGCTTGGGCAATTAATAATTAGTCAATGAGAGAGGTGAGAGGTGAGGTAAGTGACAATTAATCGGGTCTGGTATATATATCAATTATCCCGCGAGTGGTATTATGGGGCGCTTAAGACCGCCGCCGCGGCACAATATGATTGATGGTTAACCGATTGTGATTGTCATTTTGAAATTCATTTTCCATGACAACTCGCCGACGCGAACGCAAATACTATTAACTACCTCGACTATATATATGAGTTACTCGCATTGTGTGAGCATAAAGATCGTAGGTGGACCCGGCCGGCGTGGACAAGTGAATAATTAGCCTCATTGGTGAAGGCAGTACCGGAGCTTAGCTGCTGGTGTGAAACTCAAGAGATAATGTGATAATTTACATTTGCAGATAATTTTTTTTTCTTCTGTCTTTTCCTTCTCAATATATCAATCATTTTGTTGACGTAATTGTATTTATAAGGTCGGACATAAAGTGATTTGTATCGATTTATCAATCCGTGAGTTGGTACACTTCCGGAAGGCGATTTCCGGTGATAGATCTATTGAATCAATTGGACCATCATATTTACAACAAAAAAAAAAACTGTTCAAATCATCTTACAGAGTACAGTTTTTGCATGAGCATGGTGATGGAGAGAAACCACATCGTGAATTTCTAGCTGAGCTAAATCACGATCATGATGGCGCTTTTTGATTGTTAATTTAACACGAAACTCTCATCATTCTTTAGATAGCTGTCACAGAGTACTATCTAGCTTTATCTCAGAACATAATTGCTCAGTGTCAGATGTTAAAGATACAAAGTACCCATGTTGGAAACCGTCTGTAAGTAGTCCCATGAATTAGCTGTATATAAAGGACAATGATCATACCTCAGAAAACCCTAACTTCCTATTCCTAAAGAGTATTTTACGTATTCTTTGGGCACAGCAATATAAAATAAAATGCAACGCAAAAGTCTGAAGTTACCTTAAGTCAAACAAATGGAGAAGGACACCACCTCAATCTAAGATAGTATTTTCTGATTCACGTATATAAACGGAATCAATGGATTTCGGTAATGGATCAGCCCACAGTAGCGAGTCGGCTCGAAGTACTCATCATCCTTTTACTCCATGCCAACATTGAAATAAAGACTGGACCTTGCTTTTAGACTGCTTTTTAACCATCCAACTCGTGACAGGATTAGGTCACTTCAAATATCGGGAGTGGAGCATCAACTACATAATCAGCTGCAAAGGTATCAACAGTAGTCACAGACACCACCAACAACGGGTCAACCAAAAGCTACTGCCTCGAACTCTTACTCACCGGAGGAGGCCGACTTACCTATACTAGGAGATATAAATGCGCATCATGAAACCTTGACAACAGCGGGCATCAATACTGCCAAACAAATTGACAGCTCCAAATAAGGGAAATTACCTGATGATTGCAAGACTCACAAGCGATGTACTTTTATCAATTTTAGAATTAACTTCATTATAGCGGCTAATCCATTCTGATGCATTAAAATCACTGAACTTCACTCTGAACCCCGACGGCTGGTTCATGAACTTTGGCTAAAATGGGTAAACGTTTTTTCTATTCCATTTTCGCGGACTTCCGTTCTTATTTCCTCTTGGCATATTTCTTTGCACACCTCACACTAAATTAAGATATCAAGTCAACAATCAGTAAAGAGTTGTTTAATATCTGCACGATTTCTTATTCCATAAATAGTAAAGCCGCAGAAACAAGAACAAGTGCATTTTGTGGTCAGAATTATAACAACGACGGCATTTCACTTACATGCAAACATACACATGATCCCTTTCAAAGCTACTATTCTGAGAATATTATTCATATTTAATTCAATAAATTTCACATGATGAAATGACTTAATTCTTAAAAATGACTTTACTAATAGCTGTGTTTTACTATCACCTATGATCTATATACATATGTAGATCACACGATAAATATAAAACAGATCAACGAAAAATGTAGATTCTGATTTGTGCTAGCTTGTCACAGAATATGACATTTAAAAAGCCCACTAAGCATGAAGTTGCCATGCCACATCTCTTTCGTATCACTGCATTTCTCCTATCTGATTGCGCATCACAGTTTCATTTAAACCCAATCCGAATTTGACAAAAAAACTTATGAAAATGCTACAATCCGTGTTGAGGAGATCGTGTGATGCCCTATCCCTTTTCTATAGACATATGCATACTCGTGAACTAATTCCTCCCCAAATATACTTTTTTCAAATTTGTCATAAAATTACCTCAAAACCAAAATTTAAATTTCGAATTTTAAAAATTTTACAACATGTAATGTATGCCACTGTATGGCTAAGAAGCGACATTATTTTGATGAAACCGTTTTTTGATAAAAAAAAAACATCCCTAAAGTGTAGTCGTGGCCGCACACAATGTATAAGAGATATGTACGGTAAAAAAATCTGCATATTTGCTTAAGTTATATCAAGTTTCATATAAAATTATTGAAAAAGTGCATTTTTCGAAAAGTAGGCGTGTCAGTGGACGGGTTTAAAAAGATGTTTGCACTTGTACTGCAAACCTTTTTTGACGGAGAGACGAACATGGCTAAATCGACTCGGCTAGTGATGCTGATCATCTGTCTTCAATATTTCTTTATGTTACAAACTATGTATGTGTCAAACTTAATATGCGCTTAGGGTAGGGTATAAATCATAGACAAATCTAAATTAGACAGACAACTTCAGTTTGTTCGACACATTCGCTCCCACAAGCTAGAATCCGCTAGATTTTGTCATTGTATTCTGACGTTCAAGCAAAACCAAATAGGAGCTCACTAATTTCACACATACAATTACAAAATCCGGCGATTTTTTTGACATCTATGGCCGCAGTATGCTAATGGAATAACAACCGGAAAAAAAAAAGTTTGCTCAAAGAGATAGTTAGGTCTTGGTCACACGCTACTTCACATTTATTCACAAGAATGGTAATTAGGCTCCTCCTATTTGCAGCACTAAGGGGGCAGGGGAAGTTCGAGTTGACTGTCTAGTTTAGATTGTCTATGGTATAAATATCCCGTATAATAATTTGGGCATATAAAGCAGAAGAATTTTAAAGCTCCTACCTAAAAATCTTAACAACCAAGCGCAACAGTCTTTGCTTTAGTAGAAGGCCGCACGAAAGGTGGCGCGAATAACCAACCTAGGCGAGGTGGTTGGAGAAGATTGCTGACTGAGCCCTAGGTCCACCCGGATTGTAGAGCCACTGTAGCCAATAAGTAAAAGGAATACTTATACCTATGGTTACTGGTACTTGGCCATTTCGTGTCAATTCAAGTGACTTGCAGCCATAAAAATGTGGAGGTTGAAAACGACAAATCGTTTAATACATTGCAACATCACGATTCTCATGATAAATTCCTAAGACTTGACCAGCAAAATTCCTTCCATCGAAATTCTTATGTAAAAAACTGAAATCAAACCTAACACTCAAGAGCAAAAAACTATGCTAACGCCCACCACATTTTTTTCAAAAACGATGAATATTCTCCGAAAAATTATATTTAAATACGTTTACCATTTTTTGCTCAGAAAAATGCATTTAATTTTCAAAATAACCGCATAATTTATTCCCAAAAAAAAAACCCAAACATTTATCTGACATTAGTCGTGATTTGATCGCGTTTCCATTTCTATTCCTAGTTATAAAAGCGGCTCAAGTTGCATGCGAACCCATCCATAGATATCGAGAATCGATTTAATTCGACGACTCCATTTAGATTATATGTGTGTATGTATGTATGTAACTCTATATTTATGAGATTAAAAAAGTTTGCAAAACATTTCATAATAGCAATGTGGATTGGTCATTCCATTTATAATGACGGGTTGTGTTGCCGAATAAAGACTCCGCTGGATGTGGTGTTTTGCAGATGGTTTTTGAGACGCAGTTCCGATTAATTTTGTGCGCACCTTTACGGAGGAGTTCAAGGATAAATTCAAGTCGGTAGACTTTACGGTTGATGAACTGCCGGAAATGTCTTAAATGGTTGAGTTGTACAAAAAAAAAAAAAGCATGACACGCGATTAAAAATCGGGGGAGTTTTCAGTATTGAACAGTGACGTGGCAGATGCCAAATCCATTTTTTTTTTTTTTTTCAAATAAAAAACTTTCTCAAAAGAAAGGGTAAAAAGTGAAAACTATGATTTGTACAGTACACAGATGTCACAAGGAATCGATTACATTGAGTTCGAATAAATCAATCGAGGTGAGGGCGTGTCAAGAAGTCGTTAGAGGGTTGTTTTGTCATAGAAGAAGCAAGTGAAGGGTTAAACAACCCCTATTCCAATTATATTATATTCATCACCTTGGAAATTGCCTTAATTACAAGGGATTTTTACCTGAACAACACTGCCTAAATCGTATCGGTTGAGATGAAGGATAAGCATTTGAGGGTGGGTTTTTTTGTTTTTGTAAAAAAATAAACTACATTTTATATAAAGCGGATGGGATTATTGACATAAAGACATATTATAGACTTGTTTTAGTCATGTCTTCCGCTAAGGCTTCGTTTTCATAAAGCCAGTTTATACTTGGTAGCCTAGAGGAGGATGGATTTTAAAATTCTTGCTAAGAGTAGTCTCTTATTATGCTTTGGTCCTCGGATATTTGACATGATCGTTGTCAGCACAGCTGTTGTCCTAGGTGCCTGATCAGTGCGAATCATGCTTAAAGACTGGTCTTACATCTTTAATTACTTCAGCTCTGGTTAATGCGGTACAATAAGGCTGCCAACAGTTCTTTAACATTAGTCTCGAGCGGACTGTGCGGAACTCAGAAACCAACCAGTGACTTGTATATGAATGAATGAATGTAGAAGGACACCAACGCTCCGATCCAAGGAGTCTTCAAGTCTAACGACGCAGTAGAAGGCCTCCACGCCGCAGGTAGCGCGTAAATGTTGACCAACTTGGAGTGCACAACTGGAGGCAATAAGCTAAAGAGGAGCTAAGTGAAGAGGCTTATTGGATGAGACTCATAATCAGCCCGAGCGGTAACACCATCTAAGTAAGTAAGTAAGAAAAGCCGTTCTAATGGAGTTTTGGGCTTTAAAAAACCTTCAAATGTCAAAAAGGTTCGAAATGAGTTTTGCGATCTATTCCAAATTTTACATGTATGTGAAGATAGAGCACTAGCGAAGAAAGAAATGAGGAGGAAATAATTATCAGTCTAAAAGCTACTTAGAATCACTGGAGATGGCCGACTACTTAAGATACATACTTGTTCCTACCTACAATACGTAGCTTGTAACTTTGTGTGGTATCAGGCCTACAAGACAGAGTTCATGCAATTGGTATGAAAAATGGTTCATAGTGAGTTAAAACGGATATCCAGTTAAGGAACTGGAATAGACTCACCCAAGATGAGTTCCACATTTTTGTTAGTCAGACATAAAAATCAAGAAACAAGTAGAAATACCTACTTGAGTGGGAGAAATCAGAGCCAAATCGATTCAAATGTTCAGACTTTTTTAATAAGTCAGATATTTAGACTAGTCTTAGCGATACATTTCAAAGAGTAGCTTGTTTCAACTTCCAAAGAGCCTTGCTAAATCTAGTTTTATTCATACATAAAAGGATGCTCTATCGAAGGAAACTTTCATAGACGAGGTACACGAATCTGCAACTAAGAGGCTGCGGTACACGAATTTTTGCAGATGGCTCCAGAGCAAGTCTAGAATCTGATACTGGCGTCTAGTGACCGTCTGAACTCAGTTGCAAAACCGATTTATTTCTGATAAATGAAAAATTAAATTCTCTGATTGCGACCACTGAATGAAAACATTACTGTGAATAAAATACCAAAACTTGCGAACATCCTCGATGTGTCTACTGCTTATGTACGACCTGGGGCCCAATTTTGCCACGGCACTCGCTTTGTTTAATCTTCTCGTCCATTCATTGCCTTCATGAGTATGTTAATGCGGATAAGTGCATAATGAAGCGTCTATTACATTCATTACAGATGCTCATCTCGACTTATGTCATCATGAATCGCGTAAATATTTACCACGCGCAAATCATAGGCCACACACGAACCAAAATGTTCCTACACTCCACCCACAGACACGGTAGTAGTTGTCATCTTCTCACCTTAAGACCTCTAACTCGTACAAAATTATGACACTCGTTAGTTTTTAATCACTCTACCACTGTGCGATAGTGTGATTTGCATTCGCATAGAAATTGAATGTCGACGACGACAACACTGTTGCAGGTGGTGGACCCTAACAGAGACATCACGCAACCAAGCTAACAAGTGTCACTTTGACACTTAAACAACAACAGCAATTCGATGTAAATTGAATCGATAGCCTAGCTGACATAAGCTCTAGTCGCTTATCGCGCGCCGTGCGGGATAATTTATCCCAAACAACTGATTACAACTGCGCAGCGGCATTGGCGGCAGCGGGGTTGCATACGCATTCCTTCAGCTGTAATAGAACCCTTCTATTGGTATGTAACCACTGATTGCCACCCGTCGGTATTTTATAGCCCGCGAAGGTTATCCGGTCACTAAGCTGAGTGACAGTCGTATGGCCCCTGTGACTTTAGCACCAGATACACTAGTTGCTTCCTTTCGCGCCTCAGATGGCAATGGAGTGGGGGTTGATTTGATATGGACCTCAATGGTCACTTTGGATAGGCGTGAAGCAGCGGGCGGTCGCGCGGTTGACGCAGCATACGACGACGACGACGACGGCAACTTAGACAACCACGACGTCTCTCGGATGGATTAGAAGTTGTCCGACCGGGCGAGTGTGGTTAGGCTATAATTACAGCGGCGCGATGTTAATCGATATGCGCAGGCGATCGAGTGCAAAATGCCATTTTCATTCACTTACCCCACGACCCCCTCAAGTCGACCTTATGATTCGTTCGGTATATAAGGGGAGTATAAGGAGGCACACGGGGCCACTCATGGGTAAGATAATCATAGGAAGGCGCTCGGCTCTGATTTATGACCTCTTGATATTGGCGCTTTAATTTGTTAATCGTTAGTAATACACACTACACACACATACGCTTAGTGTGCGAGCTTTTTGACGGGCTGAAGGGATGCCGCGGAGTACTTGGGGGGAGGCGACTGTTAATAGAAAATTATTACATTTTGCATTAATCGTTGTTCGGTATCGTGGATTGTTGGATGTTGATATGTTTCTGTGGCGGTAGGAAATCTCTCGCGCTCTTTCTTTGGCTTGACCTTTCCCAGGGTATATTTGTTGTCCTTGGGGCGATCTTCTATGATTTGTTATACGATTGTGGCAATATCCATCGTATGCAAATCCATAAGTGACGTGATTTTGTGTGACATTTGGTATTTGGAATGAACGTGCGCAACATGGTAATTGTAAGTTATTTGTAGATGTTTCTTTTATTCTTTTTGTTGTTTTTTTGCAACCGCAAACACGTGACGATGAGTGCTTGGTCTTTACAACATCGATGTACTTTCTGAGTATAATCAATTTGTAAGTGATGCTAATAGAATACTATTGACTTTGTCATCCTTAAAGACCTTCGGAACTTATTTGTAGCTTCTGGGCAAATAACAAGGTCAAAGTTTGTAAGCTCTTTTAAAACTGAATTCTAATGCCAAGGCCTTCTAAGTAATTATGTACCTCATATTTATATCGGATCCGATATATCGATATTGTCGATCTCGGGTCATAGAAAGTTGGTTAACATTGCTCTATACCTGAGACCAATGACGGTAACCATTGACCGCACCAAACAAGTCAATCTTCCTGGATGAAAAGTGTGGAATGTGTTCGCTTTAATAATGGCAATTTAAAAAAGTCACTGAACCAGAAAATGGCTATCGTCCGAGAAGATGATTTTTTGGCCAAAAAGCGGATCTCCGGCCAACATTTCCAGCACCCAAATAGGGTTTGTCTATAGTCTTCCAGCTTCACTTCTTCCGCCAACATAATTTTATATATATATAGGCCCAAACCTAACAGCAAAATAAGCCAGGAAACCACTCTGATGATCGAGTTGCCTGCCTGTACCCTGATTCCATGGTGACGACCAACCTTATGACAAAGTTCACTGTCTTACAAGAAGGAACTACTGTCCGCACTAATTGGCAGAGCCTGGAAGAGCGAGAGTATTCCAAATGAATAGTAGAAGAGAATGATCGGCAGATTCCATAAAAGAGCAACCAAATATAGTGGCAAGACTAGAGAATCCAATGTTATGTTTAGCACAGATGAAGACTCTTTAGGGAACTAGTAATTCAAAGTGGGACTTGGTAAGGCTGCATTCTTTCACCAATACTATTTTTCATGGTGATTACCTGTGCGCGTAATATTACTTTGTAGAATCAAGGAATTTGATAGATGAATAGACAGGCAAAGTATTAGCTGTTGCATTTATTCGTAGAACCCAGAAGTAGTCTTCTTGAGCTTCAATGATACGTTCCGTCGAACGGGGTTAGCCATTTTTGAAGACCTAACGCCAGCTTATTCATTCCCATTCATTTGGAAAACATAAATGCAAAAATCTTCCTAGAATCCCACCAAAACTATAAAAATTTCTTTGAAAAACCGAAAGCATTACTTCGTCGCTTCGTCCAAACACTTTTCCCTCGACCAAGCAAATAATTTTCCAAGAAAGAAAATTATAACTCTCACTTAGCAATTCCACCAACGTACCATGCACAACCACAACACTCTCAGTCCCAGCACTATGCCATACCATGTAGCCTGTACTGGCATACTACTAACTTGCTAACTTTTATAACTAAATAAACTCGATTATTTAATAGGACAGACAAACAGAAATCGTGGCCAGCATAGGTAAAAACCCCCCCATCCAAGACGACATTGTCTTCACAGCCTAAATAGCAAAAATTGCATCCATAAGCCACGGCCATCGAGAGCTGCCACTGCGCAGTAGCTCATCATAGCCAGAGCCTATTTAGCAAATATTTTGCACTTTTAAAATTCAAGGTGGGTCATAACTTTCATGTGGCTTGGTATTGGTGAGACTCCTTCTACGAGCCGACGGACAAGAAACTGGCAATAGGTATGTCGTGTCAGTTATGGAGACCTCCACCACCACCATCACTTGAGGAGTTATTTTTAAAGTGAAATTCACTTTGGCTCGGAAAAGTGTGTTGACTTTTCACTTTTCATTGCACTCGACGGGCGGTTATTAGTAATTCCATGCGGGTCGCTTGCAGCAGGAAAATGTGCGTGCAAAATATTAAATTGGCCTACAAATGGATTTCTGTCTTCATGACTGGCCCAAAGGAATGGCCATCGTTGAGTTTAGGTGGGGGGGAAAAACCCCCCTTTGTCAGTCATAAAACCATAAGCGACGTGTTTCCTTATGGCATTGGCGTGGCCCAAGAAGAGAACTGCTGCTATCTGGTGCCTGGTTCTATTACACACTTACTTCCCACTTTGTTAAAGAAAAATATAATAATAATTAATTATTAGTTATAAATTAATTCAATGCCACATCTCAATTTACCTTCCAATTAGAATCTATTAGCTCGCAGCGGGCGGCAGCGGTTGGCGGGAGGTGCCTGATGTTGATGGTTGACTTGACGGTTGGTGGTTGGCGGAATCGCCAACACAACTATTGTCTTACATAATGCACGCATGTCTCTAACAGACACCAACACAAAAAGATTAGAAAAAAACAAAAAAAAAATCGCATTTCCTGATCGCAGCTTAATGCGATCGACATCACCATAAAGCTCACGAGACTGACGCGATACCGCGCGACACACAAGGGGCGGTTGCGCGTCGTCGTCGTCGTCGTCGATCGGCCCATAGAAGCCATAAACAAGCATGCGGCGGGGCCGGTTTGGCGCACTATAACTGGCCTGGCGACCGGCCTCAATGCCAAACAATTCAGATGCAAATTTATCACCGGATAAACCAGATGCTGTGCGATGACAAATGGTGCAGTGTTGCCAAGTTGGCTGAAGTGGGACGGCAGCGGTCCGGTCGATCGGTCGGCGCGGTTTCGTTGAGGGTGTTTGCATAATTTTTTTATTTATTTTTTTCTTTTGCCAAAGCGTGGGAGTGGCGAATGAAGAGATCCAAATTTCAATAAAATTGTTAGTGTTCGTTTTTTTCTTATTGGACAGTTAGTGAGAGGTTTATGTAAGTTAGGTAAATTGGCTTTCTGATAATCACTTGTTTGGTTTCGTAATCCCAAATAATGTTTTAACTTGTGTAAATATTTCATATTGCTGTCATTTTTTAGATTAAATTTACTTATCATGCTTACGTATGGAACGCAGCTCAGTCTAATTCTATTAATACTACCTAACATTGCTGCCAATGTAGCCTTCTATGCGTGCAGTCGAATGGTAGAGCCTGGAGAGCTGCTCCTAAAATAATACTATAAAACTTGAAGAACACTAGTGCACGCATTCGCTTAGTATTCTTAACTCTCTCTACTTAAGCTTAATTTCCAAACGAATATATGTATACAGAAGAATATAAGACGACAAACAGTTTAGTGACATGTATTAGGCACATAAGTATCGGTTTTACATAGAGAGCGCCAGCTGACTTCAAGTCTGTTGTATAAAGAATCACGTGTGCCTGTAATCTATGTCCGAGTTACAACAGCTATCCATCCCCGTTGACCTTAGGAACCGTGCTGTCTATCAGAATTTTCATCTTTTCATGTATCGGGAGACAATAAAGCAAGAAAGCTTGGAATCTCTTTTTTATATCAATCCTAATTCTAACCCTAAGTCAATTGAGGATCACCAACCTTCTCCACACATTGTTTCAAGAAACTTAATTAAAAAAGTGTGCGGCACTCGGAAGTGATCTCAAGCCTATACTTACTACGTAACCGCTTTAACTATTCCGTCAGCACAAAATTACACGGACAAGCCTACACTTGTGTAAACATCTCGCTGCGTATAAACAATTTGTTAATAATTTGCCTAGATATCGAGATGCTATTATCTCATTGAGCTTTTTTTTTCCATCGCATAACTACTCATGACGATCATGCGATGCATAGTTTTTTTTTTCTGTTGAAACTTTTTTGCACAACTGTTTCCCAGCATTGCTGTGATGTCCGGCCATGTTTTGTCTGTCTATTTATTTGTTTGTATTTGAGTGCATTATGCTCCGCATGCACTTCTCGAACAGCATTGGACTTGACCGCAGTTGCGGAACTAACTGAGTCAGGGCACAAGCACTTAGCTCCGTTTACGTTGGCCATTAAAACGAGTTCAAAACCAAGGTTGACATTTAATAATAATAAAATAGTGGTAGTAGCTGAGCTTTATTCTCGAGTTGAGTACTGCTGTGTCATACTGTGAGGATTGGGGGCTCGGGTGCTCGGGTGCTGGAAAGAGAACGTCTCGATTGCGTGTTGCACACGCTATGTGTGCCTTTTTTGCAAAGTGCAAAGTATGCAAAGTATTTTCCTGTTTGCGTTGGAAACGGGGGGTGAACTGCATAGCAGGTGGTCAAGAGGGTAGGTTCGTGTCAACTTGATACGGCAACTAACCGTTGTTGGCGGTCCATAATACTGTGACATCTTAATTAGCCGTGTTATGACACTTTGTGTGTTTCGCGCCAGCCTCTCAATGACACCACCTATGTAGAAGCAGTGGCCGAACAAGTTTCGTTTTTATATCTTTTGTTGTTCTTCCGATTCTTAAATTTTTTGATCTGAATTAATTAGATTCACCCAGAAACGACTTGGTGAATCCTTGTGATTTTCGATTTGTCAAAACTTGTTGGTTGATGATGTTTGCAAACGAAACAGAGCACACATACTTTGTTCGATTGAATAAGGCGACCTTGATGGATTCTAATCATGAAGGCAGACGTTTTTAGACACAAAAAATATGCGAACCCGATGAGAGATACAACAAAATAAAGCAAGTTCCAATTTCGTGGATGCAAAATTGTTTGAAATTCTTACTTTACGTTATACATACATGACACTGTTGTTAAACATGTTAGATGATGTGATGCAAAATCTGAAAACGATTGCAGCATGACATTCACGCAGTCACTTCATGTTTGCTAGACCTTTGAGTACTTGGATTCTAATTGACTTTGATTGAGCTGGGAGCCTGATTCGGCGGCTTCATCGGTAAAGATAAATTTTTTTTATTTTAACCTAGCTACCAATGAAAGGTTAAGGACTGACTCTACCGACTTTAAGACTAAATGAAAGCCCATGGAATCTACTTATGATTCTAAGGAGGTCTTTGTTTGTATATTGACCCACTATGGGATAAAAGTGGAAATCTTCGCTGTCGGTGCTGAGAATATGCAAAGAACACTTCTGGAGACATTTATACATCTACGATGCTTAAAATCCCATGTTGAAGTGGAACGAGCTTTTCAAGAGTAATGATGATGGCCATGAATCCCATAATAAATTAATAGCAATTATTAACGCTACATATGATGGGTCCACATGTCACGTCTTGCACAGAGGAAGGCTGTCTGAGGAATTCGAAGTCCAAAGTGGGGTTCGACAAGGCTGCATACTTTCACCAATACTGTTCTTATTGCTGATTAGCGATGTGCTGAATGCAGGCTTATCAACAGGTGATACTTTTTAATCTTAATTTCGACGTGATACTTCGATTTGTGTAAAATGCCTATTTTGATACTTTTTAATTTCGACAACAAAATACTATAATATGCCAGGCAATACTCTTATTCACTGAACTGTGAGTTATTATTGCGTATTTTTTTTTTTTTGATAATTTATTTAAATATTCTTGTAGTTGACTTGGCGCCTGTTTGAATGGATAGATTTTTTTGTAAAAGACTTGAGAATATTCATGTTATTTTGGGCATTATAGCTTGTCCTAATTTTTTTTATTAACAAAATGATAATAATGGCAGTTTTACTCATAATTTCTATTAAATGTATCAACCTTTTGATACTTTACTTCTGTCTGCGGAGATACTTTTTTCCAAACTCTTGCGGCAACACTGTTTCCAATACCTTGGGATTATTGTCTCAACCGAACTGGATATAGCCAGCCGAATAGGTAAAGCAAAATCTGCGTTTGGAATGCTATCCACAATTTGGCAAAGTGGACATACCAAGCTACGACTGTTCCGTTCCAACGTTGAATCTGTTCTGCTATATGGATGTGGTACCTGGAGAGTGACCGTCACTATCACGAGGAAGCTGCAAACGTTTGTCAATAGGTGCCTACGCTACATTTTTAGGATATTCTGGCCAAACCGTATCTCTAACGAACAGCTTTATCAGAGAACGGGCCATGAACCTATAGAGTTGGGGGAGCTGAGGTATATTTCCAGAAATCGCACACGATGGCGCGTAGGCGTTGTAGAGGCCCTAGGACCCACAAGGGAATACAAGATTTAAGTAAGTAAGTATGAATCCCATCATCTCTACCAATATGAAGTGAAGCCGCAGGACTTATTCAGAAGCATACTCCAAATCATCTATAATATTTGGTGGGATAAAAGTATGCCCTTCTTCTCTCTTTCAATTAACTAAGCGCCCATGCCCTATATAGAAGTATAAAAGTATACCATCTTTTCCTCGATCATGTGGAAAAAACTATAATACCCCATAAGTCTGCTGAACATACAGTATCTTGCCTGCCGTATTATGTTCATAATATTGTGTCATAAAATTTGAATACATTGGACTACTCGTACTCATTCGTTGTTTTTCCACATGTAATCTGATAAAAGTAACGAGTAGGTACTTAATATAAAAAACATATTGGCAATTTGGATATAGTTCTGTCTCTTTCTACGAACAGAATACAAAGTTTATCGCCTGGTTTGTTGTTGTTTTTTTTTTTTGTTGCTTGCAAGAAGTGCGGCTGTGAAAAAAATGGTATGGTATTTTCTTGTATTTGAACTTGGAACCGCATGCACAGTAGTCCAATGTACTAATTGCAAGCGCACTACGGCACCTAATATAGATCTGTGGCGAATAAGAATCTCTTGAAATGTTATATATGTTTGTTAGGTAGTCCAAAATAAACAATAAAAGACCGGGAACTGTCAATAGTGATGGTTAAGGGAAACTCTCCTCGCCCTAAGAAAATGCGTATCCGAGTAACGAGTAAGTACTTATTACGTGGTGCCGTGTCTCAGTGGTTAGTGCGTTGGACTACTGCGCAAGGGGTTCTAAGTTCGAGTCCAGAAAAATACCATCAAAAGTTTTTTCACGGCCCCGCCTCTTGCGAGTGTCTGACAAACATTCAAGAGTATTCACTGCCATGAGAAAGCTTCTCAAAACCCCTCTGCCCTTCGGATACGGCATAAAACTGTAGGTCCCCTCTGTATGTGCACAAACGTATACCACGCACAACATGTACAGTTGTGAATAGCTAGGCCTTGGCCCGCTATGGGTTGCTTACGGCTTGATATTTATTTATTTATTTTGCTTATTACGTGGTAATAAATAATAACGAATACATTGTAACGAACGACTCAATTTTTTACACTTGATGGGATGGGTAGTAGGTAGATGCAGGTCACGAGTTGTGGCTAAATTTGAAGAATGGAGACATATGAAAGAGTTGATGTGGTAATTAGGCTTAAATGTTTATTCTCCGCAGGTCCAAATTACTGGGTAGTATTGTATGAGATTTTTGACTCGTTTGTAATTCACAGTTTTCTTTTTTGTTCCTTCTGAAAGGCGTATAGGGCGTAGAAGCACAGCATTGGGTTTTCTCGCGAGGTCCAATGTAAAATTTCTAAATCCGATCTAAACTTTGAAACTTACGTCCTACTCTTGGCGACCTTGGCTATTCATATATTCGTAAGAATAATAAGCAGCCACTTTGTGTCAAAAATTGATCATTACTCATGGGATTGATTATTTGCATATTTATGGCTTTATTTCCCTGCACAATGCGCATACAAATAAAACCCCTTTCTTGGAACAAAGTCTTAAAATACACGCATTCAGGTTCTGCACCTAATTTAATTAACCGCCTATGACAGTGTGACTGCATTTCCGATTTCCTCATATTAGTCGCGGCCAGATTAGATTCGCAGTTTCAAAGTAAACTGCGGTTAAACGTAAACAAGCTTATCTGCCCACATTGTATGCGCGCTAAAAATCTACCTCAATACGATGACAATAAAGTACTCGTTACTCGTTATTCAAAATCGTAATTGACACTTTGTCCAACTAAATAGACTCTAAATGGACGCATTGTACTCAGTGTATGTTTGTGTTGGCGACATAACCACAACGGCCTCGCTATAGATTTCAATTCATATTCTAAATTGAATATGACCTCTGATTTCACATACGAGATGTTCTTCACACTTGAAACGATCATTTGATCACAACGCGGCGCGGCTTGTCCGTCTGCCAATCATTTGAGAGAATATTGTCTCATCGGATCGCGACTCGAGCTCGACTTGAATGTGCGCCCCGGGAAGGTCAAGTGTGAGAACGCAACCGCACGCCGACTCATGTGCAATCGATTCCGGTTTTCTCAAATATACACATTAGATCGAGATTTTTTATTTTAAGGCATTGTTATATAATACAAGTCCAAAGGTTTCGGGGGGTAAGTTTCGAATTAGTTACGATCGATCTGATCCGTCTTCGCTTTCTGTTACAATGGTTTGGCGGGTTTTATGGTTTTATGGGGAACTTAACGGTGGGAATTCCCAAAAATAATTCAATTACAGCATCGAATACAGGATTTGAACTGAGACAGTTTCTTAAATCATTTAGTCTGAGGTGATATTTTTGGAAGAACAAGTTCCAAAAATGGATTCAGTGGCGAGTTATAAAGGTGCGACCAGTTTGACAGGACATACATATAATTAGGTTTTTGGTCATATGTACGAGATGAGACGTGTTGATAAACTTAGCGTCTGGAGGAGATATATGTAATTAAATTCATTGTCTATCAGTATGATTTGCATAAAAAAGTACTAACCGAGACAGTTTTCAATCAAAATCAGATAAAAGGCATTCTTTCCAGACAGTTTTTTTTAAAACGTTCTTTCTTCTGTAAGGATCTGAAATTGCAACTCGGACTACTATATATAAGTGTGGATAAGGTTTAACGGTGGTCTTATTTAAGCCGAAATGCTAACTTAATGGGTTTTGGAAGAAATTTAGATCTTCACAAACGTTTGAGAGAATTTTGTATGTCATATTTAGTAGGGATATGCCTCGATAGGTTTTTTTTAACACTCTCAGACAAAGCTCCTTGAGAGAAGCTAGCAATAGAAATGTAGGCTGTGTTTACAACTAGAAATTTTGAGATCATAAGCACTCTAATATTCATAGATCAGCTAGCCGACTAGTGACCACAGAAAACTGGACGGGGACCCATACTTACGGAAAGTCCTTAACTGCAAAATTCTTTTGGAAAAGTCTAAAAAGTTATTATGATAAAGTTGCTGAAAACAGCCTGCCACGCCAACAGAATTTCTCGAAAACATGGTCGCTATGCTTTTTCCGCAACAAGAGGAAACAGAGGAACAAGCGGAGAGGAGAAGCACTATGAGTACGTTGCCAATACCCCTAGTCCCAGTAGAAGAGGGTCTCAAAGTCTAAAAAAAACATCAAGGATCAAAAAGCACCTGGAACTTAGTAGACACCCACAAAGCAAGCGAAAAGGGCTATAGAAGAAAGACAATAGAAGGGTGGGAGTAATGAGTAGTGTGCAATCATCACGCTGGACGTTAAGAATGCCTTCAACACTGCAAACTGGATCAAATTTCTCCTAGCACTTACCACCAAGGGAGTACGCAACTAATTCCAGAAGATAATGACGAACTATTTTAGAAATAGAATACTGCACTACGATATCGACGACGGGATAAGGTAGTAGAGCGTCACAAGGCTCCGTACCGTACTAGGTCCACGACGACGCGATCACGTTGTAGTTTCTATGCCAGATTTGAATTACCCTGGTTTACTATTGATGTAAGGTTAAGTCTTAGAAAAAAAGACCCCCTGATCTGACCTGAGTGCGGCGGAGGTATTTCGTTTCCTCTGCCAACCCACAAACCTAACCTAACCTAAGGTTAAGTCTTAAGCAACATCTGCAACATGCAACGAAAAAAGCAGCGAGAACAAGCCGTTGCCGAGGCAAGAATCATGCCAAATATTGTAGGACCTAATTGATTGTGACAGCATGGTTCAAAAATTATCATTACTAGGACATCAGTCAAAACAAGGTCCCGTAACCACCTTTAGTGCATTTTAAAAAATTAAGAAATTTATTATTCAACTTAAAAAGCAATTCTTTAAACTTCACCACATTCATACTTATACTAATTGATTGCATTAAATAATTTATAATTAAATGGCTTAACACTTTAATAAAGGAATTTATCTTAATTATTGTTTAAGTACACGTGCAATGTACATAATTTAATAATCCCGCGATACCAGTTCAATCAATTATCGATAACCCTCGCTCCGTTCTTTATAGGTTTTTTTTTTAAACAAAATTTAATATTTTTTTAAACTTAGTTGCTAACGTGACATTGACGCAAGACAGTAAAACAAAAATCAGGTATTCCTGCATAAAAATACAAACCAGTAATCATTATTATTACAAATACAAACTTGATCCTGCAACAAATAAAAAAAAAACAAGGATTTTCACACTTTTGTTATATAATTTATTTTAATGACTGCAATTTGATTTTTTTTTCTTAAAATTGACATCTCTACACTTATGTAAGTCCATAAATCTTAAACAAATCGACTGTACATATTTGCATATCTTATCTAAAATTTTTATTATATATTATTATTTTTTGTCTAGAAAAAGCTTCGATTTGTTTAAACATAAACGATGTAGGCGAGAGCATCGACATATAAATCAAATAATTTCTAATTTAATTGTTTTTTCTCTCGCTCGTTGGTTAAATATTGTTTTTTTTTTTGTTTTGAATTTTTTTCCATAACATTATCAAAAGCGAAAGAAACAAAAAAAAATGTAAACAAATAAAACTAGTTTCGGTCTATGAATGAGTCAAAATACCAATCAATAGGTCAATGATTTGTGTATTACATTTTTTGGGTCTCGTGTTTAGTGGTGGACCCCTTCTGGCACCACTACCTCGAGCACAATTTGTATGATGGACTGGAGCTTGATGCGTAAATTAGATTCGGATTGTGCTAATCGATAGATACGCATCGTTGGGTAAGTTTTCGTTTTTTTCTTTTTGATTTTTTTTTTCAAAAAAACCGGGTCATGTCATAGAATTTAATTAAATGAATATTAATTGGTATTAATTTGTTGTTAGCTTTTTAATTAGTAGTTTTTTTTTATTTTCAATTTTTTTTTTCTAAAGCGCTAAATATAATTTAAAATTTATGTTAATTGGAAGAACTTCAGTTTTGGTGTAGATTATGTTTTAAACAAGGAACATGAATTCTTTTGGATAAGAGCAGGCATGTTATCATGAAGCTGGCTTCAATTTTAAATATTAGACAGACTTAAATCTAAACTTTTAAAAGTATGTCCTTATTTTCAATAGATAAACCACTAAACAGAGAGAGATTGGTGCGAAATGAAGCAAACATAACGGTGGATGAATCGAGCATCTGCAGGGAGTAAAATTCGGCCTCCATTCGTTTAAGATTGTGCTGACGCAAGATGTGAAGCCGGTCAACAAGGTCGACCGGTCGATTTAAGGATCATAATCGAGCAATGTGTTGAGTACAGGTCTCCGCTACATCTGCTGTTTATCGACTTCGAGAAGGACTTTGACAGTTTGAATAGAGATGCTATCTGGTTGGCCTTGGTCAGGAGAGGTATCCCAGAAAAACTGAGGGCAATGGCAAGGTGTCAGAAGAATTTGAAGTCCAAAACGGAGTACGTCAAGGATGCATACTGTCACCGCTGTTATTTTTAGTGGTTATCAGTGATGTTCTTCGTGGAGCATTGACGGGAGGAAACCATGGAATTCACTGGACTGTGACATCTTACCTTAAACACCTAGACTACGCTGACGATGTTTATCTACTTTCATATTGGATAATGGACCTCCATCTTATGGTCCAGAATCTAGAAGCTGAGGCAAACAAAGCAGGGCTCAAAATTAACACAGCCGAAACAAAGGCCCTGAGCACTTCTAACACCAGCGCCCAACTTAACATTGCCGAACAAGAAGTCGAAAAAGTTGACAACTTTCTATACCTAGGAAGTGTGGTCTCGGCAAACCGTGGTGGCACCGAACTGGATGTGTGCAGCAGAATCTGGAAGGCGAAAGCTGCGTTCGGCATGCTGTCCACCATCTGGCTTAAGAACCAAGCTGCGACTGCTTCGCTCCAACGTAGAATCGGTACTGCTTTATGGGTGCAGTACTTGGAAAGTGGACACCATTACCACGCGCCGGCTGCAAGTCTTTGTAAACAAATGTTTAAAAGTCATCCTGAGGATCTTTTGGCCGAACGGTATATGAACAGCTTTATACGAGAACGGGCCAGGAACCTATAAACATTACAATACGAAGGAGAAAGTGGCAATGGATTGGACACACCCTATGGTGCGAGGACAATTCCATTGCGAAATACGTTTAAAATAAAGTCAAAATCAATCTCATGTATCACATTTTTGCTGATTTATTTATTGTTCAACCATTGGGTAAAATATACAAAAAAATCTAAAAGAACTTGGTTAGAAAACACATTCTTCTCGTAGAAAAAATTAAAAAAAAAAAACCTGTAACTTCGCTTCTCATTTTTGATAGCTTGTATTTTTGTGTATTCAGTTTAGACAAAATTCATATCTACCAGTTTACCTATTGAAACAAATAAACCGGCAACAAGACACCGGTACCGGCTTGACTCTTGTTCTTGGTTCTGGTTTTATAAAATACCTTAAACATTTGACTAACTAACCTAGTTTTTTTTTCGAACTTTAAGAATCTTAAAAAAAAACAAAGTTATATTGATGGCTTATCATAAAGCAATCGCCCACTTGGATAAAACACTAAGCAGATACATATATAAATCCCATGCTGTCGAACAAGTAAATATGGGATATTAATTTGGCAAACAAATTTTGCTGTCGTCATAGGATAGAACAGGGTCCTAATACATATTACCAATTAATGCAAATTGTGCATATTTAAATATTGCTTCGACAAATATAGAAGCAAATAGAGTTTAAATATAAACCAAACAGGTTAACCAAGTTCAACTATCTCTCCCACATTTCGCATTAGTATTATGATTTGCCAATAATATGCACTGGTAATTGTTTATAAAAGTCTTCATTAAGCAGTGGTTAGCTTATCTCGTCTAAAGGTAATTATTTTAAGCTACCATACAACAATCCGTAGGCAAAGAGCTTTAAAACCTGTATTACATCATTGCCAATGGCCGAACCCTTTACCTGTACACAACAACTGGATCAACAATTATTGCAAACGCTTATAGGCTGAGGAGCAGATTTTTTTTTTTTTATCGACGATTTTTATGGGCTAGGTAGGCCGACAAATTGACCATCATAAAAAGGCACTTGTCGTGCTCTAACAGCACGACAAAGACTCGCTCGCTCGCGACAGCCAGCCAGCTATAGAGCCCACCCAAAGCAGTTGACCTCCAGTATCTAGAACCGCGTCACATCATAATCATGTTGTTAAACATTTATGACGGTAGTGCGCGAATTTATGTAAATTGCAACAAGTTTGTATGTAGGTAGGTATATGTGTACCTTTGCTGATGCTTTTGCTCTGTCTGTTGGAGAGTTTTATTGCCTTTGAACTTGAATCGATCAAGTTCTAGATATTTGGTGTATCTTATGGGTACCTGCTTGCAGTCTCATATTGATGGAAATTATATTCTGTTTGTTTGTTCCTTTTTGTTTCGATTCAGAGATGTTATGGCGGTTTTGCGAAGCCAGAATAGGAATCAATTTTCGGTGATTTTATTGTCTATATACATACATACAAAAGAAAAAAAAAAAAACTTGCTAATTTGTTGTATAGTGGCCTTGACTTTTGTCATTAAAAGAATGACCAATTAGTATTGGCATACGAATATATATGTCCATTTTTATTCAAAATTTGTAATTAAACAGCGATTTGAATAAGAATTTAACACAATTAATCATTCGCAAGTAGTTTGTGGGCGCCTCGCAATGATTCAAATCATGATAGTTTAACAGCCAATGATTTCCATCATCATTAGAGGCGGCCATAAATCTATTCTAAGACTCAGTCTGAGGTAGTAAGTATTTGTAGTTAAAAATATCTGCAACGTAACCATATAAGACATGCCTGTCTGATCCGAGGATAGTTAAGCCTACGCTTTGGTATCTTTATAGACTTTTTGTGGTGTTTCTGATATAATTCTATAGGGAAAGGATAAGTTGTAGCAATATCAAGGGAACCATAAATTTTAGAGCACATTTAGCACTGATTCTAAGCCCACCAAATTAACTTTGAGCTACAATTTCCTTTGCAGCCAGAATAAATGCACTAGCGTGTCTATTAAAGATACGCATGGACTACTTTACCGACATGAAGCTTAGATACCAGGCTGGCGATGGCGTTAAGTACTACAACATTCATTACCACGGGAGTTCCGAAGGCAGTCGTTGGACAACGTCTGTGGAATTTTATGTACCATGGCGTCTTACCCCTAATGCTACCGGAGTTAAAGTAATCGGTTTCGGTAAAGATATCGCCGGGGTGACTGTGGCCAGGCATATTCACGAGATAGAGTTCAGCACGTGTAAGGTAGTTCCAAGACTAAAAATTGCCGGCCTAGAACTAGCTGACCACAAAACTGAAGCTTCCTAATGTAATACAAGTTTCCAAGTTAAGAACCGTACAATCTGGTCTATGGAGGTATTAAAATTCCACTCTCTGGTTTGGGCAGCCGAATCTAAGAAAGAAGGAGGAAACCTTCGTTGGCTTGAAGGCTTTGCGCAATTAGAACAATTTGAGGTTTCCGAACAGTTTCGACCGAAGTAGCCTGTGTTATAGTAATATTCTCGCCAATGAGGCTTATCGCAAACCGATAAGATACGAGACTTCTCAGGATAGTAAAGGCGGAAGAAAACATCTCAACATCTACAATATTCTGGCAAACTAGGACGGATCACACAAGCTGGTGCCTGACCTTGAAACTTGCGCAAAAAGAACACACGGTGACTGTAAGCATTATCAACGCAGTTCCTGTCTGAGCATGGTGGCTTTCGAAAATATTTATACAAATTTGGGCACGATAGCTCGCTAGAATGCTTCGAAAATGAATGAAGTACAGCACGTTACGTTCCGCTCCACAAATGGAATACGAAATCAACGAAGAGGACATATCTGGTTGGAGATATGTTCCGTGTCTTACCAGTATCGGATTTTCACCGTACAGCCTTATGACAGAATAAGCCAATGACTTCCTTGTACATATCCATAACTAACTGCTCCATACAATTGTAGTGTTGTTAGATCGTCTGTTAAAGCCAAAGTCCTTGAGGTTCATCTAACCCACATGCTTCCTTCTCAAACCATTTCCATTGAAATTAAACTTAGATCAGGTCCAATTTCTGATGTCATTTCACGAAAAATTTAATCAAAATCCAAAAGAAAAAAAAAAAAAACTTTGCACCAATTAGCATACGCCTTGTGGGTATCTTTTCTATTAAAATGCCCCCAAATTCGTTAGGATTTTACGAGCGCTCTTTGTCTCGTCCCGGCTAATTAAATGGCGAAATTTGATGAGACAATTCCCACCGCAGTTCCTATAAATGGAATTCTCACAATGCACATCATCCATTAGCACAATTAATTGACAAATGGAAAAAAAAAAAAATTGAATGTTAATGCTAATCAGTTTCTAATCAGTTGAAAATCTCAAAAAACAATAACAAAAAACTGCAGAACCCCCAAATACAAAATCTGACGACACAATTACGCATCTTTGTTGCTTGAGTGAAACTCAATCCCCACCGAAAAGACACAGATATGTACTTTATCCAAACAAACACACACTCAAACCCCATTCAAACGACGACGACGACTGTGCCTCCTCTACTGTGAGCCATCATCACATTAGTGTCAGTGTATAGTAGAGTTACAAAAATATTTCTTGTTTGCATTTTTACGATATTTTCGGACAGTGGTCGGATAGTACATTGAACCTGGCCGAAAAAAAAAGAAAAAACAAAAAAAAAAATATCCATACTACGAGACGAGGCGAGGAAATGTTTATGTCACGCAGTGTAGATGTTCCGCCCCACTCTGTCGTCACCACCTCACCAACAAGCCGTAGCCGTAACATATGTACATCGGACTTCATCGGACCTCATCGTCGTCGTCGTCGTCGTCGTCGTCTTCGTCGTTGTTGTCTTCATCGTTTTGGTCGTCGCATTCATCGTGGTCATGATAATCGCGGTTAGCTGCGTGTTAATTCGAAGAAGACCAACAAAATTAAGTATTTAAAAGCTTGTCCAGCGATCGATTCGATTTTTGATGATGATGATGATTGAATATCGCATAGTCGTGATAAGAAGTACGCGCCCATCAAACGTAACGCATCTTATGGATCCGATTGGATTGGGTTCGCGCACACTCACCGTCCCATGGATTAGTTGTTGATCAATTGAGATGTTTTGGAAATCTATGCAAACACGTTTGAATAAAGTGAAATCAGATAAACCGAGAACTTGGATTGTACAAACATGCATATGTATTTCAGTTTGAAATCGAGAAATGTTAATTCTATTTATTTTTTTTTTCAACTGAAACCAATCGAATTATGATTTATAAATTCATGAATAAAGATGGCTAGTAAATTAGATTGCAATAATAGCATTGCAATAAATATGTGGGATTAAATGCACAGTCGAGGCCTTAAGTTGAGTAAAAATGACTTGTTTCCAGGTAATATTTCTTTTAATTTTATTTCTCGGGCATTTTTAAGCGAAGGGTGACTGAAATTCTAAGTTAATTACTTATTTTATCCATGTCCTTTATTCCCTGAACTTTTGTACTGTTGCTTTGTTGTGCCTATAGGTCATAACTCGATATTTGATAAAGCTGGCCAGAAAACCCTAAGAACACTGCTTTGTCATCTAAATAACGAGAGTATGCAGTTTTCTCGTAAAAGTAGCTGTCAATCTTCAAGTAAAACATCCATAGAGCAGCACTTTGGAATGAAATAGTCGTAGCTTCCCAAATGAGCTGATTGTATTACGACAGTAAATATTTATAGAATCTTGAATCCAGACTTGGCTTTGCTACACTCAGTTCGATTCCAACATCTGTAGAGACAATACTGGTATTGGAAACTCTCTAACTTTTGCCAGCAATACCTATTCATCGACAAAGCTCATCGTTGGTCACCAATAAACACAATTACTCCAATTCTTGAACTCGAATAAGACAGAATAAGGATTGGACTGTCGTATTCGAGTTCAAGAATTGGGGTGAATATCGGTCAAAGCATGCAGCCCTGTTCTTTCACGGACAAATCAGTCTGACTTGGGTGCATACTTCTAGCGAATATTCGGTTTAAAACCATAGTAAAATACTCCTAAAATAAAGCTGTTGAGACAATTCTAATATGGTATGAGAATCACCTAAGCCTTTTATTCGGCCTCCCATCAGCCTTGTGGTTATCCTAAGACGACTCTGCTGTCTTCCCTATCTGCTGTTCTTTTGCTTTTGTCTGCGCCTTTCATGCCAATATACGGACTCTAGTTGCATTTTTTTTTTTTTCGAAACTGTGGTCAGTGTGATAGAAGGAGGTATATTCCTTGTCCCTTTCTTCTTCAGATAGACCATTCGTTTAAGCAAAGCCCTAAATAATGGTGACGCATTCTAATACAGTCCGAAATTTTGTGATCAAAGTATTCTTACCATTTAGCTAACAGGTGCCATAGCGAGGATGAAATCAATGAAGTTCTATCTCCTAGACAGCCAATGAGAGTCATCAGTTGAGACAATACTCCTAAGGCATTGGAAACTCTTTACACTCTCAACCGTCTGTCCAAAAATGCATGCATGATTTGATGAGTTCGGTACTAGGCTGATCGTTTTTGTTTTTGGCCAACGACGTCTGTTTCACTCTCCACATTTGCTGTCATTTGGTTAATGGACAGCCTTCCTTTCTGCAAAACGTGATATGTGGACCCATCATAATACGTAGCCTTTTCTACGCAAGGCACACCAAATAAATTCCCGATTGACACAATCAAACGAATTTTCAAAAACGATACCCAGCAGGTAAAGTAGAGATCGATATTCAACACATTACTCGATGATGATCCCCAGGGTGATGATGTCGAGTGCGTTTTCGAGGTGTACCTAGATATAAAATTGAAAATAAGCTCTTATCTCATTGTGTATCTGACTTTAATCAAATCTGTACTAAAAAGAGTGCAGTAATTCTAAGTTTACTTCACAAATGTCAAAGTCACGATGACATTTGACGCCATTTGCTAATTTGAGATGACTCTTGTGCAACCTTGTAGTTATGGTTCAATGAGCATTTTATCATGAAACGCTTCAAATGAATAGTGCAATGGCATAATGATTTATGATTTTTTTTTATAGTTTTTAAAACAGATTGTGGCACTTAAATAAGTCGAAAATTTCTCTTGAATAGTGATGTGTCCTACACATATGAACGTATCTAATAACCCCACTGCATGTCTACAGTACCCCTTGAAAACTCAACTTTCCAAATGCTCATTTCCCTTCAAGAGAAAGATAAAATTAGCCGGCTAGCATAAAACATCTTCACACTCATCACAACACAGTCGTTTTCTTTTCTTTTATATTCTACCTGCAATAGAAATTCGAACAGCAATCTTTATCCCAAGAAAGTTTCTCCAGACTTTAAAAATAGACCAATGACACTACGGCAGCCCAAAAAAAAATAAAACGAATCCAAAAGCTGGAACAAAGAATACAAGAAAGAAAAAAAAAAAAAAGTGCAGAACTCCCAAAATATTCATCCAACAGCTGTTGTCTCCGTCTAGCTTTTGATGGTGTTCTGTATCTATGTGCACATCGAAGAGTTTCACATATAGTATCTGCTGGCTATGTGGCAATGTGGCGCTCGCTCTTATGCTACTCTTATGCTCCACTATGCGCTCTATACTCCTGTTGCTATTCCTGTTGCTACAGTTGCGAAGCGCTTAACTGATTCTCAAGCATTATATTGGTCGTCCAAAAGATTCCAACTCCTCCGACTCTGGTTCCAATTCCAATTCCAACTCCGACGACGACAATGAAGAGAAAGAAGTAGGTAGGTACCACCATCGAAGGTGGTGTTGAGGATGGATGGTGGTAGTAAGTGTAATATGATGACAGTTGGTATCACATCTATAAGCGTTCGAGGTTCAATGAACTAAGCTTTTTTTTTTTTTTTCAGTCTCTCGTTTTTCGTCGCAGACAGACGACTACATAGACAGTTTTTTTAGTCCAAAAAAAAAAAAAAAGGCACAGAACCTACCAAGTGATGTCGGCCTATCATATCTCACACATGTAATAAATATAAGCCTACACGAGGTTATGTGCCTCCAACTATAGTTGGAGATACTAATATTTTTGGGACGCAATCTGCCACCTTCGATGTGTATCTCTGCGTGGACAAATTCGCTGGTAGGAATTCGGGAAAGATGCGTTCCTTTTATCTGTGTTGAGATACTCATTTATGTTAATGAATGTGTTAATGACGTGTTGAATGGACTCTGAATTGAATAATTTATTCGACTGTGGCGTGTCGTCGTCTTTGGTCTTCTCTTCGAATCAGCTGAGTTGTAGGTGACGAAAAATGATATATTATGTTCTGTCGTTGTCGTCTTTTTGTGTTGTAAGCTTTTGTAGTTGACTTTGAATGAATTATTTAAGTAAGGGGCCGCCATAAATTGATTGAGTTGAGTATATAATCTGGCATAATTCTGAATGTCATGGAAACTTTGGTTAATAAACGAATTTCGTATTCATGCATGCACGCCGGGAATATAGCTCTTTTGTCATCAAATTAGGCTTAAGTGTAGCTTTGACTAATGGGAATCCCATTGATGAAGTAGCTCGACAATAAAGCTGAATTTATTTTAGTGATTATATTAATATGTAGTGTTGTGTAGAGAGCACATTAGAGCATGAAATGTTTTTAAGCCCAGTTGAGTTTGAATTTCCATATTGGTTAGTTCGTTACCACTGTGTGCGTGCATGGAATCAGGTTTCGAAATATGAAACATTCATGCTCTGATTTGTGCAAATTTTGGGAAAATCTCCAATAATATTACTATTGTGAGAGACTTTCCAAAGTCCTCTGCCATTTGGATCCGTTTACTCCACATTTACTCCCTCTGTAAATGCCACATCTTCATGCCCTGCAACAAGATATTGGCATTGTCGACATCGTCTATGTACTCATCCGGCTCGAAATATATACATAGATCTTGAGTTTGGTATACTATTTGTCGAACTTCAGATAGTAGGCAGCTGTATCCAATATCTGTATCCCTAAAGCTTCCTTGTGTTTCTTTGTGGTCTTTGGCAATAGTAATTAAATTTTTCCTTTTGATTTCTCAACCTCATAAAGAATATACATATGTGTGTTTCTCGAATTAGTGTCTTCGTTGGACATTGATGCTATTTGGCTTGAAGTATGCAGCTAATCTTTTGACGCCCTTTCGGTGTGCCTAGCCCGGTATATGATGTCATAAAAGACTGCTTTGGTATAATAGTTCAGCGACCATCTGGTCTAAGAAGCAGATAATCAATAACACAATATGTACTTCGGCAACAGACAGAGGGCAACTTACTTAAGAGGCACGTGAGTCTCAACTAACGCCAGTCCGGTTATCAGCCGTTGCAAGGCACCCATTTTGGACATCTTAGCACACCAGAAGGAGTCACATGTATATACGAGTAGCATGCGACTGAGAAGCTTTATGCCGGTGTAGCTCCATTGGGATGACAAGGATGACCCGTTGAACAAGCCGGGGCAAATTATAATTAATAAATCACTAGCTGCGTTCGCCTTATTCGCCAGGGTTGTCCAAGTATTACTCTCGAGGATGTAGTTCTCTTCAAGCGGAAGGAGCTTGCCATGAACTATAGTCTCTTTCTTCTCCCCCTTAATACATATTTTGCAGGAGTCTTGAGAGAGGAGACAATGTCTTTTGGCGTGCATTCTTTTAATGCAGTAGCATTGCACTAATCAGGGATCTCTTTTTCCTGACAAGACAGTTAGAGCTAGATCTGTTTGGTAGAATCTGGGCACGTGCTATTGATCAATAACTTTGGTTAACAACTAACAGAGAGTTCACCATCACCTAATAGTGTTTGGTTCGTCTGTGTAGCAGACAGACATTTTTTTCCGATTCCACTTAGTTCTAGACGGGAAGTGGGTCTCTCCAAGCTTATATCAAACATAAATTGTTTATGGGAGTAAGAGCAGTTTCATACAAAGGCGAGTCTAGAGTGGCCTCTGTCAAATCACTTTCGTACAAGTTGCTGCAGTCCCACTCATTTGTTAGCTTCAAATATCCAGAGAAAGCATATCTTAGATCTGTCGTAGTGGTTCTTATAGCTCCACTGGTACACAAATGGGGTAATCTCTGTACACTGCTGAGGTTAAAAGTCCATTTGAGCAAAAATTGAAACTACATTTTCTGTAAAGAACCATTAAAACCTCATTATCCTCCTCCCCTTAAATTGCTATCTTAACTCCCATTTAGAATGACAATCGAGCTGTTAGCTCCTTTGCAGTAAATTCCACACCTCCAAAGCTTTATTTGAATCCTGTGCTTGAGAGTGTTAAAGTAAACATTATCACTTGCACAGTTTCAAGAGTTTTCAAAATATTCTTCTGATCCAGATGGCACTATAGCTCTAAAGAGGAAGAACTCGCTAACGAAACCTCTACATAAACTTTTCTGTCTGTCTCACTGGTCTCTTTTCAAGTAGATGAAAGCCAGCATTTGTCCAACCTGTCCCTAAAAATTGCGAATCTTCCTTTCCGACCAATTACTGACCCATTTAATTCCCCGTGGTAAGAAGGGAAAGCATTGCTAAATCATCAGCTTATTCACAAATACTTTTAGGAGCAACAGGTCCACTAGCATATCTCACCGAGAAGTAAAAATAATCGCTCCATCACTCCAACAAAAAAAAATATTTCAAAGGCATTTGACGGAGTTTGGCACCAGGCTCTCTCGTCAAAGTGCTTGCATACATACTTATAACTAGTGTTGCCGAAAGAGTTTGGGGAAAAGTATCTCCGCAGACAGAAGAAAAGTATCAAAAGGTATCATAATAGGAATTATGAGTAAAACTGCCATTATTATTATTTTGTTAATATTAAAATAATGAAGACAAGCTATAAATGCCAAGTCTTTTGCAAAAAATATATCCATCCAAACAGCCGCCAAGTCGACTACAAGAATATATGACGGAAAAATAACTCACAGTTCAGTGAATAAGAGTATTGCCTGGCATATTATAGTATTTTGTTGTCGGAATTAAAAAGTATCGAAATAGGTATTTTACAGAAATTAAAGTATCACGTCGAAATTAAGATTAAAAAGTATCACTTTTAATACTTTGGTATCATTGTGGCAACACTGCTTATAACATTGAATGGATGAGTCTCTAGTTCAATTGAAATGCTTTTCAATGCGTTCGGTTATGGATTCTCAATGCAGCCCTTGTTTCGAAGTTATGACCGACTTCGTGCTCCTGCCGATCAAGGTATTCCTTTGTAGGGGCATCTGTTGACATCCTGTGTTATTGGATCACAACTCTCGGTGATGAGCCCTTGGGCTTATTCTTCCTAGAGTGCTTCTCGCAATTTTGCATTTTACGAGAACTTGTTCAGAATCTGGAATGGGTCTATTCCTGCTATTTTGTTCTTTTGGAAGTATTCCCAGAAGATTCAATTTTCTGTTGATAACTGAATAAGGTAGAAGTTTACCAGAACTTTTTTTTTTTTTTGCGGTCCACTCTTCGTTGTTCAGCAGAAATTTGTAAAGGCCGCTACCTACTCCATTCTACCTTGGCTGCCTACTCTGACCTGCAAGTCCATAAGTATTCCCGCTGATATTAGATTCGTGTATCTCCCGATACTGCTTCGCATGCGATACTGAGACATGCTCTTCTGTGCACCGATTCTCTTCTTGTGGATCTCATATGGACATCTCTTCTGTATCGTTAAGGAGGGTCGTGTCTTCAAATAGCACGCAGTTATTCACAGCAGATAATAACAGTTGCCAGAGTTTAAATGGCATCACGTGCTATATTGCAAGCTGCTTGTATCGCACGGATAGCGTTTTGTTTCTTCCTTAAAGCGTATTGTCGGTTTAATATGTGTTCTCTGTGTCTTCGTGTTCCCTGCTTATCTCTTCCAGCCTCCTATATAAATGCTCTGAATGAAAGTGTTCTAAAATGTTTCCAAACAAAATAAAAAAAGTTGCGTATACGCCATGTTGACCCAAAAAGTTAATTTCACATACCGAATCGGTTATTAGCATAAAAATTCATTCAAGAATTTCTCATTGTGTTTTCGCCCCTCTCCGACTGACTGACTGACTGACTATTCGATTAAGAAAATTTCTCCTCAAACGAATCAAACCAACACTACCTCAATCTTTAAAAAAGTCATTTACCTCCCCAAGTTGCCCGTAGGCTTTGAGCAAACAACTACAAATGGAGATAAAGAAAAAAAAAAAAAAACAGACAACACACATTTCTCTCTCTCAAGCCTCAATGTAGGTCAAGATACTCTATACTTTGACACACGAACACGCAATACACCATCAACTCGTGTATTCGTTCGTTACTTCTACTTTCACTTAGAAAGTTCTCCACTCCGGAGGTGTGCTGTCTCAAATAAACAAACAAACAACTCCAGTGATTTTCTTTTTTCGTCTTAGAGTTTCCTCCCCCAAGCCCCTTGGCACCTTTAAACAAAAAAGCAAAAAAAAATTTAAATAAACCCGAGAGTAACGATACATTTGGTGAAATTTTTTCGTCGTTTTCCATCTCAATTGCAGTTCCTTTTACTTTCAAATGGTGACGATGATCGCGGCGGACAGAAAACAAAAAAAAAAAACGGCCAACCCCCGCCTTGAGAGACCAAAATAACTGAAGTGCTCCTCCAGATCTCTGGACGCCGCCGCGAGCAGCGTGCCAAAATAATTACATGACACACACGCAAAATCACACAATACAACATGAATTCGAGTGCGAAAAAAAAAAAAATTCGCAACGAAATAATCGCACAAATTGACACGTTGAGGGCAATGACACATCGATGATGGGGAGTTGAATTGGCATGGCATGGCAGCCAGCGGACGGACGGATTAGTTACAAAACAATCAAATTACCTGCTATTCGAGCGTGCTCTCGTCGTTCGCGTTCGCGTTCACTTTCTATGGACTTGGCAGGCGGGCAACTTTAGATAGATGGACAACCCCAGTTCGGTTCGGACAACAATTCACGGGAAGTGCCGAGTCATCGGACAAGTGGTAAACATCTCTCATCGCGCTACCCGCCAACCGATGAGATGACGATTGGGTGAAATCTCATTCAGAGAGTTGACCCAAAACTGGTCCTAGTCGTGATGTTGAGGTTGTTTGTTGTTATTTTGTAGCTAAATGGATGGATGGTTAATTTTTCTCGCTAAACAGCTGAGATTTGCAAATGGTAGGTAGGTAGTTTCCCGAGTTCCATGTCGATGGTTCGGGAAAGTGAAATCTCAGGGGAAACTCTCGACTCATGTGACTCATTAGGTGAATCATTTCTCGGCGCTTTGGGGTATCAATTAGATGCACGCTGCAAAGAAAGTTGGTCGTAAATTTTGAGGTTGAGCTCGCCGCGCGAAGTATTTAGATACATTTTTGAAGAGATAGCAGCTCTGACTATAGTGAGGATAGGTTATGAGCAATAAGTTTATACATGTTTATCTTTTGGTTTGTAGTATTTGAACTGAATGGAATATTTGAACTGAATATTGTTGAATACCTAAAACTACTTGATAAAGAGTATATATGAGATGGATTTTGGAACTCACAAAATGAACGGGCAACAGGACAGTCCTATCGTTTTAAACTATATAGCGAGCACAGCGGCATACTACCAGGCAATGTTGGCCAACTAACAGAGACACAGATGCTAACGGCAAATCAATTCAAACCAATCCAAGATGCCTCGTTCTGTAGCTCCAATCTAAGATACAGTTTGATCCTGCCTTTACTTAAGGCTATGATGCGCATTCAGTCACTTCATTCCACAGAACCCTCAGTCTTATTTAAGAGCATATTTCTCGGCCCATTGAATTGCCCATTGTGTTATGATCAAAAAGAATCTCAACGTCTTCCTTACTTGACGTAGTCCACTGACCATCTGGCTCCATCATGCAGCTTAGTTGGTTGGTTGGTTGAAACCGGCCCTCGATGAGAATGCACTTAGACCAGTAGTTGGTCCATTGTGCTGCCGATGTGTAAGGGTGGGTGGGTCACCCTCTTACTCAGGGAACCATTTAGCCTATCTTAGCCGTACAAGCATTGTTTAGATCACTTAGATCGTTGAACAGGTATTCACCTAGTGTGGCCTTTCTAATGTTGGCAAGCGCGCGGCACGTGCATAGGAGGTGACTGATAGTCTCCTCTTCTTCTTCATCTCTACAACTTCTACAGAAGTCTTTGTAGAGGATGCCCAGTCTTTGGGCATGCCATCCTATGGCACAGTGTTGGATGAGGGTGTTTACGATTTTGGAGAGGGTTTCGCTCTTATGTTTCAGAAGTCCGACGGACCTGGTTTCATTTAGCGTGGGCCAAAGCAACCTTGCAGTGTTACAGTGGCCGAGCTGTTGCCACCGATGGTTGGCTTCTCTCACCACATCGGCATGGACAAGGTATTTAGCATAGGACGTTGGCGCCTAGATGTCGGTGACGTTTATGCTGTTTAGACCTGAGGAGCCTCGTCGGGCCAGTTCGTCAGCTTCGCAATTCCCTGGTATATTACAGTGACCCGGTACCCAGCAGAGGGTGAGGTTGTACTGTCCAACTATCTCGCTCAGAGATACGCGGCAGTCCTTCACTGCCTTGAATCTCGTTGTGCTGGATCCGAGGGATTTGATGGCCGCTTGGCTGCCGATGTATATGACAATATCCGATACTGATACTGCACTAACCGCCAGCCAGTCAGCTGCCTGACGAATGGCAGTGATCTCGGCTTAGAAAACGCTGCAGTAGCTAGGAAGGCTGAAGGAGAAGTGAATGTCCAGATCTTTTGAAAAGATGCCAGCACCGAAGATTGTCAGCGATTCATGGTGAAGGACCTCCCGTTGTGTCCATTCTGTTCTGTCGGGTATTATGCATTTGTAGCCCATGTTGAAGTTGTGTTCAGTGGACAAGTAGTCGGTGATCTTTGGAAGATGGCGGTGCATCAGAAGTATTCTGGCGTGTCCAGTATGTTGCTGTTTCCATTATTTGGAACTTCTCAGTCTTATTGCTGAGCACGCAGCCAGTTGTTTGCTGACGATGTCAGTTGGAAGTATGTTGCAGCTTAGTATTTGTGGTTCTTTGGAAAGGATTTTACCTTGTCTGGAAGTGCCTGTTCTCACAGAAGTAACCAGAATGTACACTGCTTTTGCCATCGTGATTTTGTTATATGCTTCAACCTCAATCACCTCATTTTTTAGTAGTTTGCTCTATTAAAAAATTGCCTGCAGTTCTTGCTAAGGCAGCCAAAATTTATGTTCAATCATTAAGGATTTCTTTTGCCGTGAGGAGTACTGACGAGACAGGTCCTGCTCATGGATTTGTTAAGGATATTCGTCAGTGAGTCCACAGTCACCTCAAGCTCGGCAGTATTATATTAGTACCATCTCTATATGCAACAATTGTACTGCACTCTGAAGACCATCGTAACTGTTCTGCCAATGCCATATCGATCTAGAACTACCGATACCTTTATTCAAGTCATAGCATAGAATAGTACTTCTTTTTCGCCAATATTTGCAAATAGCTTGATTAATTTTCAATATTTTTTGGAACAAAACATTGGTACCAACTTTTCTTCCAATCTGTCAATGCCCTGCTCCTGCATTAAAATTGTATCTACCTACCCATTACACAATTAAAAGAAAATAAAAAATAAAAATGAATCAAAATTGCAGACGTAATCCTAATCGCGATCATGTGCTGGCAAAGTCACCAATATCACCATGACCGTCCCCATAAAAAGCAATCACATTATCGTTATTTGCTTATGACATAATCTTATTTATTTATAAACATTCCACTTGACAGACAGTATCCCATCCGATCGTGCAACTGAATTTCTCTTCCTTCAACAAAACGTTCTCTCTTTTTCGAAGAGCAAACTCAACGTTGTTCTACGTTCTTTTCCCCCATCCCTTTTGGGTGCTCCCCTTTATCGCGTATTGCTGCTGCTTCTTCTGTTTGTGCAATAATAATGCAATAAATATGAGAAACTGGGGCTTCTCACCAACCAGCGTATATATACATACATACATATACCCAACAGAATGTGTATCTATATACATAGTGGCACATGCATGTAAACACTGATTTATTGTTGTTTGCAAGTACGCTGGGCGTAGATTCTTCCGCATTTTGTACCTACTATATGTGCATGGGCACTCGCGAGTAGACTTAGTGGCTAAGTCCACCACTTAAACCTCGGTAGAGTGGGAGAGAGGGTGGTGTCTTTAGCTGGAGCTTTAGATACTTGTGGCTGCTACGCTCTCCGCAAGGGACTCTTCTTGTCTGCCAATAATTTGTGCACGAATTACCTTTTTTTTTTTTGTTTTTTGTTTCATTAATAAATTTTCTTACGTCTGTATTTGTGGGATATTTTTATTCATTTCTTTCCAGGAACCTCTTTTTCCGAGTCGCTTCACCTTCGTTATTGTCGACGCGGCCGTCGCGGCGGCCTGCGGTGTTGGTGGTGGCGTTTCGAGTTGGCAAATTTGCAAGTCTGCGTTTCTTGGTTCTTTTTTTTTTCTTCACACTCAGGTGAAGAACTGAAGGCTTTTCTGGGTTTGTTGTTAATTTTATGATGGCCTTCAGGCCATTTAGACTGGGTATTCTATTTCTACATTCTTTCGTATTTTTTTTTTCTTTTCAAACGCACTGCAATCCATGAATTCTTTTGAAAATTCTTGAACTTTATTTAAAATGTCAGAAGCTAATGAGATATATCAGGTGAATTAAATCAACCGTCTAGAAGTGCATTTTCTTTTCTTAATTATCAACTAATTAAGAAGATACGTATCTAATAACACGGACTATTCATTTACTATTAAGTTAAGCATAAGTACCATTTTAATGTATCTGGCGCTCCTATAATAATGATCAATAATGCCACCTGTTCTATAATATATTTTCTCACTGTAATCGGATATAAAATGACGACGTGGAAGTGTCGCACTTATTGGATCTACAGTGCTATTTAGAGAGGTTTAAGGGAGCAGCTCTTCGCGTTCCAGATGGCAGCGAACGAGTGGCGAACCTAGATGGAGAAAACTATAATGTTGAACTAATTTAAACAATCCCTTGCTTAATTTGTTCCGATATATTTGAAGTTGATAATGAATTTGTAAGGCTTGGAATAGAGACAACTGAGCAAGATTCTAGCAATCAGGGATTCTTGATGCAACTCCAACCTCCTATATAACACGCAAAGTGAGCATAAGAAATTAGGTCTGGCCAGTATGGCACAAGGTGCGCCAGCTTTTATGTCGATGCACCTATAAACATTGAATAACTTTGACATTTATCAACCGATTGACTTGATCGTCAACTGAGTACAATTTTAACCGCTTTTAATCGCTTCACACCGAATCAACTCGCGGAATTAGTGACGCTGTACATTCAATATACATACATATGTAGTCGTTCAGTTGTGTTAACTCAACGCAGCAACAAGCACCGTCTGACAGCACTATTTGTCATTTGGTGTCGAATTTTGTTGAGCATGGGACAGTGGGAGGTCGTCGACATTCCATTCATCAACATTCAAAAAGTCCCAATGAACAGGTTGTAGCATTAAGAGACTATTACCGAGAACCTACATGGTCAGCGGGACCACCTTGATTTGCATTTGTTTCCTTATAAATTACAATTGACTCAAAGAATATTGATAACAGTCCATCCAAGTCCCTCGAATAGTTGACCGAACTACCAGTCTACGACTTGACAGCTGTCACGGCAACTGACATTAGGAAAGGGCATTTTGAATTTTAGGCTTAATTTTAGGCTATGTCAATTTTCTGTAATTAAAATTGAAATACCCGGCAACATTAAAATTTGACTAACCAAAATGAGTTCGATTAAGGCAAGAAAACTCATCACCAGAACAGAAATAGAAACAAATACGAGGCATCAATATCAAGCTAATCTTTTGTCCTTCATACAAACCCACTAAAAGGATTCGATTTCAATGGTTTCAACAATTCAAATCGATTACAGTATCGAATGCTGTCATTTCATCAATCAAACATATTTAAAATGTTACCACAATATTTTGATATTCTGACAATGTACATGATCACAATCGACCACACTTGGACGGACGTCTACATTAAGCAATCACTGAATCTATCTATCTTTTTTTAACTATTAGAGGGACACAACGAAATTCAATGCGATATTTCCCACCTCGGACGCAACTCATACCATATCGCTGTCCACCACGAACACCACTAGATAGATACGATCTATCTATTTCTCATCAATTAGTCGATATGATCGATCAGAGTCTTCTTTCCATTACCTACAACTACCAAAACCAAAAGCCATCATCATCGCCAGGCGACAAATGACTTAAGTGACAACCTCACACCACAATGCAAAACAAAAGCCTTCCTCTCGAAACCGCCACCAAACACCACAATAAAACGTATCACCTAACTCGCTGGCGCAAAGCGCGCACCTAGTCACAAGTCTTGACTCGTCTCGCCAGACAACGACGATGACGGAAATTTGTCGTCATCGCCATGAACGCGATTCTAGCAATTCTATACTTCGAATCGGCTTGAGAGTGTTCCCCTCCTTCCCTTCCAGAATGAAAAAGAAGGCCTGTATGTTGTGTGTCTCTATATAATCGCAGATGAGAAGAGCAAGTAGAAGCAGCAGCCCTACTAGTATCTAGTGTCTACAACAACAACAACATTTTAGTTCCCATAATATAAAATCCCGTGCATGCGGAAGTAAAAGTTCAATGCTCGTTTCTGCTCCACAAGTGATTAGGTCAATAATAGCACAAAATGGCAATGGCAACATCAACAACTTAGCAGTAGATACATACTTAGATTTTTTTCTTCCTCCATACCTGTTGAAGCGCAATGATGAGAGTATTAGTGTTAGATGCAGCAGTCCGAGTAGTAGTAGAACTCACAGATCGAGCAGTGCAGTCTGCGAAAGCATCTCCTCTCCAAGTGTGTTTGTGGGCATAAAATATCTCAAGCAAGAGCGATTAAGAAAGAATCGCCGCCGCGCGCATTCAAAAGATTTGAATAATGTATCTCATTCAGTTGGTTTTGTCGAGAATACGAGTCCCCCATGAGGACGACAACGAGGATAAGGATGCAATTATATCTGTCTTGTGTGTGATGCTCGAGGTGGCAATGAGTGTCAGCCGAGTGGTGAGGGCGACAAAATTTCAATTGCATGTCACATTTTTTGTCAACAATTTGTTCGATCGTCGTCGTCGTCGTCGAGTCTTGAGTCTTGAGCGGTGAGAAAGTCTTTTAAATGGATCGTAAAATTTGCAACTGAAGCAAGTTTTGTGTGCAAATACTTTCGAGTACAATGAGCTTGTTTGATTATTCAAGCAAGTGTCTGACCATAATTAGACGTCTGAAGGCAAAAGATAACGCCGTCCTGTGTTTAGGCATTTCAAATTAGGCTAAACAGAGAAGGCGGAAATATCTGAAATTGGTACACGTGTGCAGTGAGGAAATTTCTATCGTTCTTCTGTGAGAAGATAATTCGATTAAAATCTAATCCTAGAATCAGTACTAAAACGAGGTATAAGGTACTATTTTGACTTAAAAAAAATTCAAATTTTGACAGCTGCAAAAATATATTTCGGAGTACCACAAGTATGAGTACTAGGTTCACTATTCTTCTCTTTTTATTCGACTCTTCTTTTGAGACAGAATGACACTGAATACCATCTGGAAAATATCTCTCTTCTAGATTAAGCTTATGTAACATTCTAGAACCTGACTAAGGGTAAAAGGCAAACAACTCCATTTGGTGGACAAGAAAACTTTTATCTCTGCCAAAAAAAAAAGGAGGAAACTGTAATGTACTTCGGGATTTTCACAATAAGAGCAATCAGTTGCTCGCATGTCCGATATATCCAATATTCGACTACTGGCATGATTCATGAGTCATCAGTTCATTACAAGTGGTCCAGTACTTGTTCTCGGTCTGACTTCCACTCTCACCCTGAGTTAGAGACAATACTGCTTCTTATCAATGGCCGAAATCGTGAGGACATGACCCAAAATCACATTCTACCTTCTACTTAGTCAACATTTTGTTTTGATAGTTTATAACCCAACAAAGTTTGGTTTTGATAGTTTCTTATAGCCTCAACATTAGAAGGGTCAAACCAAATACTATTTTCGCTAACCATTTGACCCACTACATCCTCGAAGCTGGTAGAACAATGAAAGGAGGAACTCTCCTCGCTGGTTCACAGGTTCATAATTATCCTCCTTTGCGTACTAGGTCATAGGAACTTCGAAAGTAATGAGGGAGCAGACGAGCTAGCATGGAGAGGCTCTGTCCAGGATCTTCCGTTGCGGAGGCGCACTATTTATTGAGAGCTGATACTATGTGACGAAGCTGTGTCATATCTGGACCAATACCAATTGAAGAGAACACAAGAACTACTGAATAGAAATAGTCCTGATATTGGAAGAATTCTACTAGGTGAACCCCTTTTTATACCCTAATAGAGCAACGCGGTGAATTTACCTTCAAAAGAGTTTGTAAATCCTAAGGTAAGGAAATCTCCTTCTGCTTTTGTTTTATTAGACCAATTCCAACTCAAGTCTGGTCTACCTAACAAGCAACACATTTGTATCGAATTCAGTGTGACCAACTGGGATTTTTCTCGACTTACTCGAACAAATCAGTGGCCACAAGCCATTGCCGCTTCCAGTTTTGAGAAAAACGCGTTTAAAGTTATGATTTTCTTCTAAATAATATGAAATTGTGGTTTTGTGAGTTTTGAAATGAAAGATTAGCAGTGCATGCTTCAGATATTGGGAAAAAACTGTGATATATTTAACTCTATTTATTCTTAAGTCGACTTAGACTTGACATTTGTTACAATATTTTTTGTATAACAGCGAAAATTATGTGCAGAAAACTCAAACTGACAATGAATTTAAATTCATCAAATTGGTGGAGTTCAAAGAGGTTTGAAATCTACTAGCTTGGCAGTGGTTAAAGAGCTGGGCATCTCCTTAAGCGCAGCTTGACAGAAAGACAGAAGCTGCTGCTGCGTTCCACCAACGCCCTAGGTAAAAATTACACAGCAGCACACGCCTGTGCTTAAGACCAGAATCGCCTTATAAATTTTCCGCAAGGTCATCGAAACTACAGCGTGGCCAGGAAAGTGCCTCCTCCCCCTTATTAAATGATCAACAAAAAATCTTGCAAAAGCAATATCTAATAAGAACCTATAAAGCTTTCAATAAAAGACATTAACTACTTATTTAACTGAAACGCTTAGAGGGTCTGATTACACCACATCCCACTTATTGAGGTAGGTATTGGAATATAATTAAAATAAGCATTACTTGCATACTCATTAAAAGTCTACTAGCTCTTTATCTAACCAAATTACTGACCTGTCAACGTTCACTGTAGATTAATTAGAAATTTGTTATTTAAATGGATTTTATGGAATTGCAATTAAAAAACACTCCGTTTACGTTCATTATTCTCATACAAAAGGCTTACTGTCAACCAGTCTTATTCGTCAGCTTAGTCTTTGAAAATGTCTCCCACATCTTGTTGAAGAAAAGGCTAAGTTATCGTTCTGATAACAAGGAAAAAAATTAATAGAAAATGAATAAAAATGCATTTTAATTGACAATATTTTCTTACATTGTTGTTGTCGAGAGTTGTGATTTTCTTTAAAAATATAAAATAAATAATAAAAAAAGAATATAAACATTTGTAGTAAAGAAAGAAATCAATTAGATATTTAATGAGTGAAACTACAAATGGTACTTGTAGATAGTGACATGGAGACCAGACGGACGGTTAATGTATTTTAATTTATGATAGTCTGTAGTATAGTGAGAGTTAATACATTAGTAAAGGTATGTTCGTACAGAAAATAAATCTATTACTTTATATAGATATAACACAACACAAGCGTCCAATCTCATTGGACAGCTGTTTTCCAAGGGGATATTTATGCTATCTTATTGACAACGTGACATATTGGAAGAAGCAGGTAAAAAGGTGAGTTTGAAAAGGTCGCTGTTCTTCTGGTAATGCAGATGACTGTATGTCAATTTTAATTCGAAGACACGAGTAGTTGTGAGACGTAAGGCTTGAATCCTTTTGGCCGTCGCTTGAGACTGGGATCTCAAGAGCTAATAACCCTAACGAGGATTCTTCAGGACCTGAACTCTCGATTTGGTCTTAAACTGACGTTTGGATATCTTAAAAAAATAATTGTGTTACTTTTCAAGCTTACCTATAGAGTTTGTAAGAAATCAACCAAATCCTTGCTATAGTTACTTCTCAACCTTCAAGTCGTCAGGAGTGGACGGTATCATATCAGCCCTACTTTAAAAAGAGCAAGATAAATTCCTTCCCTACCTAACAAGGATACTAAAAAGTAGTCTTGCATTAAGATATATCCGAAAACAGTGAAGATGGAAAAAAATATAACAAAAGTAACCCAACCCAACAACCCAACACTGCAAACAGTCAGACACTCAAAATAATGTGGAAGCTGTCAAAACTACGTCAGTCAAGATGTGTACAAGAAGGAATAACAACGTTACACAAGGCTAACACGTTGTGTTGTCCGTAATTAGATCTTGAACTTTATTCAAGCTTTAAAATCATGAAACAGTCTAAGAATATATTGCAAATAATTTACCACAAGTCATAGTGCTCCGTTAAGTTGATTGTCATCTTCACTGTCATCTAAAAAACGTAAACTACACTGAAGTCTATAAAAAATAGCTCATCATAGAGACAGTAAAAATTTATAGCATATTTGTCAGTTAAAGTTGGGCTTTCCCATTAAGAATCGGTTTAACTTCATCATGGATACGACAAACCCCAGATAAGTTTAGTCACTATTCACTAGATAGCTGCTTATGAATTGTTTTAAAAGTTTGGCATGTCAGCATAGGCAAACTGAACTGTTCTTGGAATCCTAATTAAAAACACTGACTTGAAAATTCTATCATTTAAAAATCCCAGAATATGAGCACAATGTCATGGGTAGAATCTAACCAGTTCTTCAAAATAGATTTACTAGCAACGACCAAGCAAAAAAGTATCTTTATTTTCTTAAGAAATTTAAAGTGCTTACTAATCAGTCACCCTACTCCCTACAGCTATTGGGTAGCTATTGGAGGTAATTGCTCTCTACCTTGGGTGTTGAAAAATGTGCAAGCAAAACCATCCTAAGACCATGATCGAGAACTAATGAAAGAACACGAGCAGGAGTAGTTGTGCTCGCAACTGAATACGATGAACCCTTTTGCTCATGCACCAGCATCTTTCAGGCCGAAATATAAGCCATAGTCCAATAGACCTAGGAATCTATCTGTCTGTCTGCTAAGGTGGAGATCAACTGGCACATCTACAAGTGATTCAAAAGAATTCGTTTTAAAGGCCCGTAGAATTCTTTATAGTTAAGGGTCCTATATTATATATTCTAAACTTGATTTGTCTGTCTCGACCTGGGCATGTTTCTACTGTTTCGTCTTAAGCAGTGGAACTATAATGATGAACCTATTCTTGATCTATAGTATTACACAATCAACAAACTGTGCTGATGCATTGGTACCACTTTGCCTTATAGAACTGAACTTAGGTTGTATACTCGACCAATAACTGGAGAGTAATCAACGCACAGCCATCTACACTTGTAGCAAAACACTAGCCAAACAACTGGAGCCAAACCTGTCATCACCACGGTCAGACCTATACCAACATGTGGGTGTCTAGTCAATTTGCCACAGCAGCAGGAAAAGTCACTAATCTTAGAGAACTTACAAAGTAGCGCCTATAGAGGTTATGTACAAAATACCTACCGTCACACTTACGCACTTGGATCTCAGTAGACTCATACGTCAGTGAATCTCCTGCGATGAGTACCCTACAGTTCAAATAATCCAACGTTTGAAGAAAGAGTTACATGGACCACCAAAATTTTGAAAGATATTCTAAACATGACAACACTACAAAAGCACTGAAAATCATTTCAAGCGGCGATATCCACTCTTCATAGTCCAAAATCTCACTTCTGTTAAGCGTTCCTTATCACGGCTGTATGTTTCAGGTGGAAGTCCTATCAAAAGTATTAGTATCCACTAAAATAACTCTGACTGGTAAAAAGTTGCTCGACATAGTCTCTGACGACGCTAAACAACACTCTTGTAGGTTCTGGAACATAAGGAAGTCCCAGGCAATGAACATACAGATCAAATGGTAAGAATGGAATCTGAATCAAAAAAGCCATTTGAATCCACAAGACAGACAGACAATAGAAGAAAACTGTGCCTCTGGAAAGTTCAGCAAAAGCACGATAAACTCATCCTCATATTAAACAAATACAACTTGGTGGTACCAATTCGGCCATAAGTATTAATAGATCACCAGAAAAAAATCCGTACAAGCTGCACCTAAACTATGTCCACTAAATGGGTACAGCTTTCTACTAGGTCTTAAAAAAAAAACAAAAAAAAAAACATATAATCACCTCGGTAAGACTACTAATGTGTTGGACGAGATCCCTGATCCGGAATGATCCGTGAGCATTGATCATTGAAATAATAACGTTTTGTGATAGATATGATCGTATGTTTGTATCCATACCAACGAACGCAGCTTATCGAAATGCCGTACCAAATGAGGAATCTATTTCCAGAAAGTACTAGAGCCTACCACTTTCGTAGATGAATGCAACAGCGAATAGGCCATTTAAGTCTTCGCGAAGCTTCTGAACACTGAAAATGTAAACGAAAAAACGTCCAAAAGAAAAAGTATTTCAGCTACCAAAAAAATACACAATAATTCACATTTTTTAAATAAATTTCATTCTTTAATTTTCGATATTCCTTTTATGGTTTTCTATAAATAATTAAAATATATAAATATATATAAAATTGTTCGATTTAAAAAAAACACATATATATTTATAATTACTTTAAAATTAATAGTAATACATATTTGCGCGCATATGTATAATAAAAAATAGTAGCATACATATTTCCATAAAAAAAATAATATAAACTTCCATAGGTGACTTCTAATATGACACTTAATTTAATACTTTTGTTTTAAATTAAATTAAATATTTCTTTTTTCTTTTCATAAGGCATTCAATTAAAATTTAAACAATTCAACTATAGTACACAATTTTGTTTTGTTTTAATGCAAAGTGATGTATTAGCAATTTTTCATCCCAAAACTAGTTATTTTCAAATTTAAGATTAAAGAAAAAAACTGTTCAATTTTTTTCTTTAATGAAAAGGAAACAAAATATATAAATTCTTCTTTCTATACAATTTTATATAAAAAAAAACTACAATTATATATAAATAGAAAATGTTATATGTATGAATATATGTCTCATTTTTTGTTTTATTTTTTCTATCAATGAATGAGTCAACAATTTGTTTTATATATATTTTTGTCTTTAAAGTAAAAAAAAAAAAGTGAATACATAGTTTTTTTTTAAACTTTCTTCTCTAAATTAGTTGCAATTTGTTTATCTAGCTTTCTTCGATGGCGGCAACTTGAAGTCTCCTCGCGGCCACGGACACTCCTCCAACGTATCCTTAAAAATGTCCAGTTCATTTCTTTCGAATTTTTTGTAAAATTTTTGTATCAAAAATATTACATTTTTTTTAGGAAAAAAATTTATATTGAACAAAATTTACGCTTAGTATTGTCCTGTAGGATCTAGATGTGAATTGTTATTTGTTCTTTTTGTGTTATTTGTTGTCCTGATGGTGTTAGGACGACGGTAAGTGCCGGTAGGATCGAGGATATTCATGTTTAATTTATATTGTGTGTGTGTTTAATATTTTAAGGCGAAAATTCGCAAGCAATTATAAAATTTATGAATTTGAAGTGAGTTTTAATAAGTTCCAGTAGGGTCCAAAACGTTGGCCATAGTTTATGAAATTTTTTTATAAACAAATTTTCAAAAAAGATACAAAATTTATAAATGAAATACAAATTGTCTTAGTACTGACCAGTAGGGTCCAAATCAAAAGCCATTTTTTCGAAATTTAATTAGACTAAGTTAAGAAAAAGGAAAAGATAAAAGATATCTAACCGATATGCTAATTACAATGCGCTTAATTTTTGTTTCTTTTTCTTACAAACAAAGGAGAACTTTCTTCGAAATAAGTGATAATGATCAATCGATCGGTGATGGTGGTGATGTTACTGATGTTCACTGCTACTGCTTCTTACAGAAGATTGGGTCTAACCACTGTGTGTTGTTGACCTGTATTTGGATAGATAGTTTTGTTGTTGCACAGTGAAATTGATGCTGATCGGTGAAAGTCACTAGTATTGGCCAGTTGGATCAAGATTAAAAGCCATTTTTGATTGAATTAGTGTGATTGAAAATGGTAAGAAAAAAAAAACAAACACTTTTGTATTTAGTCCTTTTGCGTTAAAGATCGTCAAAGAAAAAGCAAAGCGATCTCGTTTAGTTTAATCACGTCGACAAAAGAAGTCACTGACACTGTTTATAGATAAAAATCCATTAAAATCTTTGCTTAAAGTTGTATCTTTTTATGATTTTTTCTTTTTTATGAGAGAAAAAGATTTGCTCACGATCACTGATCACTGAATTTGTGCAACTTGATCACAGTTACACGTAAATACTTTTTATTTATTTTTTTTAAATGAGGATCTTTTTAATTTATTTGTTAAATTTGCCGAGAAAATAATTTCTTTTGATTTTTTGTGCCACCTTAGTAGATGTTGATCTTGCGAACGTTGTCGATCTTATGAAATGATCTTCGTTAAGTCGGGAGCTTAAATCCTAATGCGGTCGATTGTTGTATTGGTGTCTGTTAGGTATGCGAAGAGAAGAGAAAAACAATAACAGAAAGTATGTGTGTATTTGTTAAACATATGATCGGTTGCGCTTAAGAGCGAACACTCATACACCCACAAGGGAGGCAAATAGCAGGTGTGAACAGAATTTCTCTTATGTGAATACGCCTCTCTTTGGGTATGTCCGATCGCTAGATGGTATTGGTGAATGTGTATCTATTTTCACCTGGAATTTCCTTGTTGAGCAATAAGTATATTCTATGATTTGCACCTTTTGTCTAAGAGAGGGATATACCTATGTTTTTTTTTTGCGCAAAATAGTATATGAAGATCCCTTGGGTAGAAGAAACAGCTGTGGTGTGTCTACCGGCGCGCGGTGCTTGTGTCTTCATGGAGAGATAGAGGTTGATAGGCCTGTCTGCTAGCAAAACAACCGAAGAGGGTGGGTATATCTTTGGAGTTTCTTTTGTTAACCTATATCCGTGATAATAGGTTAACATTTTAATATGCAGGTATCGTTCATTGCCTCAGGTAGCACGAGGCTGGACGATGTTGGACGCTTATTGGTTCAAGGGTATATGCTTGGATGTTGGTTTGTGATGATGATGATGTTGATGATGATGATGAACGCGATCGGAGAGAGAGCGAGCCTATTTACTATTCTATGAGATCCTGGCGGTGTTTGGTTGAAAGTTTTTGTTTTGTATTGTTTTTCTATCGAATGTACTTTGGAGGAGTTTTTATTTATTTCTATATTCCTTTTTGTATTTGTGGATTCTTTAGTGGTTGGAGGAGAAAGGAGTGAACATTTGGATAATATTAATGGGATTATACTCCGCCTATGATTGGTTTGGTTGTGTATTGTTATGTATTGGGCCTTTTTAAAGGAGTTTACGATATGAGTTGGGAAGCAGATGCAATTGGAGGTTTCTTTAGAAGATATGTATCTTAGAAGATCTGGAATAAATTTGGCAAGCAGGACAATTTAGAAATAAAAAATACTTTTTAAACATTAATAATCTACAATTAATATCAATCAACTGAATAAGTATTGGCTGACATGATGGAGACACGTAGTTTTACGTAGTTTCAGCGTTAATCTCCAAATAAATAAACATCAAAGGACCGATTAGTTAAGCCATTTATTTATGTATGTTGGTGGAAAAAAATAATTTGGCATTACGCCAAATACCTATTTCGAAAAAAATTGAAAGCATGTTCTGTAGACTCGTCATTGCCGTATTTTAGAAAAGATCAAATGGTTTCAGTCTGTTATGTTTGTCCTTGATATTTTCTTTTGTTGACAAAATTATGACGACAGTATAAGCGTTAAACATCTGATGTAATTCAGAAAAGAGATTTCATCTGCTCTATAGTGAGTTCCGCGAATGACAACAGTGGGGAGATCAAACGAAGATTCGCTCTTGTCAATCGGTGTTTCTTTGGGCTAACAACGCAATGGAGTCCTGCTCTTTGGTGATTTCTTCTAATGAAACTGAGAGACAGCTACAGAGACCGGGACAAGTGATAGTCAGAGGGTGCTGTCTCTGGACAGATTTCAATTCAAAAATTCAAGAGGAAAATTTTTGATGTGCCGTAGCGAATCTAGTCGATATGCCTTGGCATTTTGTATTACGTTTACTCGCTAGTAGCTGAAACTTGTCATAGAGTTTGACAGTAGTATCTTCTTCTTACCGCCCTTCTATTATATGACATCTAATACCTACAGGATGTAGTATCTTGATGGAGTTTTTAAATGGTCTAAATGTGCTGGAACCTACTTTAACCTTACACAACCTAATCTATTACTTTTCGTGTCAAGTACGCTACTGCTTTGAGCGAGATATGTATGATGTCATACAACTTGAAGTTAGTCGCGTCTCGAGTCGTGTCCGCCAGCAACCTAAAGTGAGGTACAGTTCTGGACTCTGGTACACTTAAGAACAAAATTAGTACAAAATTATAGGTATTTTTTAAATGACTACTACGTTTAAAAGTAACAAATGGTTAAGAAATTTTATGAGTAAATACATAAATAAGATCGCTATTTATCTCCAAGCTAAAATCTTCTTAATAATCTCTTCAAACAGGAGTTTCACCAAACAATGTCCTTCCCCTTTCGATCACAAGCAAAAGAAAAAAAGTTATAAATTAGCTTTCCCCATAAAATCTCCTCATTCCCATTTTATTGGCAACAAAAACAAAAACAAAAAACGAACTGCAATCAGTTTGGACTTACCACCTCTTCAGACTATTGACACCGACCAAAGAGGCATACCGCAATCCGATGCATATCTTTCCCAAGGCGGGCTGTCAAATTCCCCGAAAAAGAAGAATGATGTGGGCCATAAATTAAAACCGTTTGACGTTCTATACTATGTATATATTCTCTTTTCTTTCTTTCAAAACTGTACCGTAGGTTGTTGGTTCGTAGTCGTCCTATAGGTGATGTGACTTCTTTTGTGATTTCTTTTCCTCATAACGGTTAACCTACTTTCTTTAGCGGACATGAACCTTTCGTGATGGTATCCACCATCGAGGGTATGGATACCAACCCACTGGGCTCTCACGCATTTGGCTAAAGTTTCGGATTTAATTGCGATTTTTTTTTTTTTTTTGTTTTTCTTCTGTAGATTGAAGGTTCTTAAACTTTTTTTTTTTCTTAATTTAGTTGCAGCTAATTATGTACTGGGGTCATGTCTGGATATTTGAACTTTGAAAAGGCAAAACGCCGGAAGAGATTCAGATATGAGACTCTGGTGATTCTTAGTATCAATTGGCAACAAATCCTCTTTTCTGGCACAGAGAAAAAAAAAGAGTTTGATACTATCATCTCTGTTGAGATTTCAAAGGAACAGTAACAAAAAAGGGGTCTCTAGACACCTACGTAGTACAAACTGATATCTCGGGTCTCGATGTTTTTTTCCCAACCTTTCAACAAACTCTGTCGAGTAGAGAATGATAGAACGATCGTCAGCAAAGTATAACAGTCGCGATTTCTTCAAGCTGATATTCAAGGACTTCTAGCTACGTGGGCTGGCAGAGGAAACGAAATACCTCCGCCGCACTCCGCCGCATCCATGGTTGTACTTACTCGTTATCCGTGTATACAAACCATCCTGATGTTCTGATGAAGTTCAGTAACATGTCGGTATTGACATTGGGGAGTTCTCCTAGATCCTGAAAGAATTGCTTGCCGAGGAATTAGTACCTGGAATCTTGGAGTCCAGGGCACTGGCAGAGGAAGTGGGTAGTGTCCTCTATAACCTCCTCATCGCCGCATCCTCTACAGAGTTGTTCTTCCGTCCGACGTAGTTTCTTTAGGTGGTACCGCAGAGTGTTGTGACCCGTGAGTATCCCCACGAGTATGCACAGTGAACGTCTGTCCTTGCGGATAATTCTCTCGGTCCTTGCTTTGTCAAAAGTTGGCCTTAGTTGTTTTGCAGTTTTGCAAGTGTCTATGGACTTCCATCTCAAGTTCGCCTCTCTCATAGCCAGTTTCTCTGCTTCAAGGCAGAGAGCGCAGGGCGGGGTGCTTATGGAGAGGTTCTTCTTGCTAATTCATCTGCCCTTTCATTTCCCGGGACGCCCTCGTGCCCATGGACCCAGCAGAGAGTAGAACCTTGTGCTGTGTTCCAAGAGCCTTAAGCTCTTCGCGACAGCACTTCACAAGTTTGGATTTTATTTCTATTGCAGTAATTGCTTTGATAGCTGCCTGGCTGTCGATAAAGAAAGTGATACCTTCTGGCGGTATTGTTCTTACGGAAGCTGTTGTCACTGTCAGGACCTCCGCTTGGAAAACACTGCTATGATCTGGGAGTCGTATAGATCTGGATATACCCAGTAATTCGGAGAAGATTCCGGATCCTACACCGGTGTCCATTTTTGATCCATCAGTGTAAGCAGCTATGGATTCGGCATTTGGTATGCGGCTGTCTTTCCATTCATCTCTGCTAGGGTAAGCTGAGGTAAATGGTGTTTTGAAGTCAAGTTAAGGCGTAGTGTAGTCTGTTTTGGGTGTATGACCGAAAAATCTGCCAAGGATGGTCGCGTGCCCTATCGTACTTGACTCCCAGCACGCAGTCTGACTTATTCTTAAGGCACTAATGGCTGCTGTTGATCTCATGTGCACCAATGCACGCTAGTCTTTGTACTTTAGTGAGATCCTTCAGGTAGTTGGACTTGTTTAATGCTGGCCACCATACTAGGCTGCCAAGAGGAGGTACCTACCTTCGGATGCGAGAGAACCCATCCCGTAAAGAAGAAGATAACTTTTCACATAACTTAACACTGTAAACAACCTAGCGCCAATGGAAGTATGATCATTTCTATGCAAAAATGAGAAACGACGCCTAGGGAACTTTAGAAATATCGGTGCAACCTTGTCATAAAGGCTATCATGGTTGGGCGTAAAATCACCCGAGCATGAAACATTATATTTCAGTTGGTTGTCGCTTAAAAGTTGTCCTAGGGGATCGGTCTGTGATCGGTGCATGACATCGCGTCAGGCTTGTGGAAGAGAGTCCGTCTTTACTTCTAGCTGACCAGCCTCCTCATCAATTGTTTTATGTTATATATAGAAAGTTCTTGGTTGACATGACATACTATTTCACGAACTCTATATTGGAGCAAAAAGGTCTTAACTGTTCCAGTAATATATGCATATCTGTCTTTACCTACTTTTTCGCTGTGTGGCGGTTTAACTGACGCTCGTAATCGATATCGGAAATGTAACAGATTTCAAGGGCTTTTACCGTCCTGCTGGTATTGATCAATGTGTCAACTAAAATGTCCTTCGCTTATGATTCGTCCGAAAATCTGGCATCAAATTCGATCTTAGGATAGGAACTACAATCAAACAACGCTGATCCGTAGACCACGTTTCGGACAGTAAATTTCATGAGTTCTAAACCCTTCTCCGAGCACGCCAAGGGCTTTACGATCTCCTGCGGTCTCAAAGAAATATGGATGAGGCTCTTGTGATGTCCAGAAAGAATCGCTGTGACAAGCTGCTTACTGACTACTGACAATCGCCCATCCTTCCTCTAATTCCTCCTTCACAATCAATTAAGTGAGAGTATCTTCGATCATAGCAAATGCTAATGCATTTCATTTTCAAAAAATAAAAATTCCCCCACATCATATCCTGTAGAAAGTTCAAGGATATCCTCACCGTTAAAATTCCCATTTATTTGCGTAACAACATTTGTTTGCCTCACCTTTCCATTATCCAAAAAGGTGTTCTCCTTTTGATTTCATTAGGTGTATTCTAATTCACTCTCACTAGGGTGTGTTGCATCATCGTCCTTATGCGTCAATAAAACAGCAGTTGCTGTCGATCACGTGGCAATCAGCATCATAAGGGAGACCCGACCCCAACTATTTTTGTCCTGTTACCTTTCGATTTCCTGACAGACTCTAGATAAAGTTTTAATTGAAACGGAAGAAACAACAAGGATTTCTATTATTTTTAAGGTAACGGTGTGGTCCGCTACCTTTGTCTACGTATATATAGAGACAAACAAATAGACATCTTCAAGGATCATCAAACATGTAAATCTTCAGGAAAAAAAAAAGAACCTACGACTGCTGCTTCCTCTTAGCGCCGAATATGTAAATATTTGTAAACGCCATCAGCGGTTGGATTTTTTTCCTTTTTTTTTACGACAAACGACAAAAAAAAAATTCAAAGGATAACCAAAAGGAATGTGTTTCTTTTGATGAAATTTGATTTCGTTTTTTTCAAATCAATTTACACGTGCTTAGCACGCGTTTCTTTTTGGCTTGCGACATTTGTACACCGAGGGACACCCTTATTTTAAGATCTCGACTGATCGGAAAAAAGGATTAGATTTATGTTTCCTTTTGATGTGTTTTTTTGATGGAGAAAAAGAAAATAAAACACAAACTCAAGGATGTAATCACTTTCCAGGTGAATGAAAAAAGAATCTTGTCAACAGATGCAACCAACATGCATCCTTTGATAACTTGATCCTTTCGAAAGGAGTTACAGCAAAAAAAAAACTCAGAGAAACAAATCACTTTATCAAAGAATTGTTTGCAGTTTTTTTTTTTGTAGGAAAAAAGGACACAAGGTGTGAAATAAAAAAAAAAAAAAATCATTAGAAAACCCAAACCCAAATGCAAACCTGACCAAGGGACAAAAAGCAAACGCCTACAAATTGTTCCTTGTGGTCATTTCTTTTGTCGCAGGACGTCAGTTCATTAATTTAGAGATTAACTTTGCATTTTGTCCGTAAACAAAAGGATTTTAAGTCAATAAAGGGTGCAAAACTGCATAAAGAGGATTGCTACCTGCCACCGTTTAAAGACTGTGTCATGTGCTATTTGTTTGTTGCAGGCATGCATAATCCTTTTCAAAACGATGATGGTGTCCTTTGATCTTACTACATGGATAAAGTGCGGCTAAACAAAAAAAAAACAAATGTTTATTTAAAGGTTTACCATCTTATGGTGTTTAGAAGAAGATTTACTGGTTGTTTTCAGCTCACCGCAGGTGATTGTTAAAGGATTTAGGGACATCATTAGTTGGTCATTTTAACTTCATCCGATGGAAGGGAAAATGTTTTTTTCATTGTTGAAGGAGCTATTTAAAATTTGTGTGGTTAATGGTAGATAATTGTGGGGATTTTCAAGAAATTTCAAGAGGAAATGTGTTAAATCATTCTTAAAACAAAATTATTTCGTTCTATCCAAAGAAAGTCATAGCATTTCAATTCAATTCAACTGATGGCACTACCAAAGTCGAAGGGGCCAAGGAAGGATTCTCGTTTTCACAAGTACGACTTAGGTTTATGATGATCTAAGTAGCGCCTGCATGCCTTACATTGCATTATTATTAGCCAAGATTGTAAGGTAAGATGCTGTCTTCCAGCTTTCTTAGTCAGTGAAATCATAATAGACCTATTCTTGGTCTAAGAATACATCATTAAGTTAATGGATTATCCAAATCGGTTCGTGTGCAGGCATTGAATCGGTCCTACCTTACGGCGCTGAAATATGGGCTTTATTGAAAGCGGATGAAGATATCCTTGGTCTCTTCAGGGAAAACAACATTGACGGGTTTTGGCGGGTTACAGCGACACCGATCTGATCTGAAATGGCTAAGACATGTAAAGCATCAACTGTCTGGCCGGAAGAGTCTTTGAATCCAGAGGGACGACGCGTACAAGCTCAAGGGCACATCGACCAAGTTGGAGTGTCTATCTGAAGTCAATTAGCTAAAGACTGAGGTAAATGGAGAGGCTGGTTGGTTGAGACCCCGAACTGTAGCGTAAGTAGATAGAGGGTCAAAGCCTAGCTTACAGACATGTTTACGCCACAGCACAGCCGAAGAGTAGAGGGTTCTTGAGAAACTGATAATAATACTCTTGAATGTTTGTCAGGTATTCGCAGAAGGTGGAGCAGTAAAAAACGTTGGTAGTATTTTCTGGGATTCGAAACGAGAACTCCATGCCCAGGGGTCTAACGCACCAGCCACTATTCTCTGCTAGAGAAACTAGTGCTCTCCGTACACAAAGCATCAGAGCGTCTATCGATGAGTATAAGGACATCCTTACCTATTAGACAGCCAACCAGTTTTCAAATCATTCAGCAGAGTATATTTAGCTTCCTTTGGAAGAATTCCTATCATTTGCTCAGTGCTGTTTCATTCCCTCTTTAACACTTCTACCTTCCCTCTCAAAAAGAGCCAACCAACCCACAACGTTCTACACAAAGAACTAACCATTCACTTCGAACATTCAATCCATTACCGCTTCTGTTAGAAACAAAAAATAAATATTGCCACTAACGGTTTCTTGAAGAGCCCGTAAGCACTTATTATTACTTAAAAGGCCAATAAGAATGAATAAAAAGAGCAATCATTCGATCGAAACGAAATATAAAAATAAACAAACAGCATTTTTGCGGGAGAAAACATAACATAAAACTTAAAGAAGATGCACACAAGAACCCAACCACTAAAGCTGGCTAATAAAAAAAATCCACAGGATGATTCCTTCATATACGAATGTTTAGTGCGCATACTCAACGTTCGAGTGACCTAAATTTAGGTCAACACCAGGAAGAGAAGATGCAAGAACAAACAAACAAACTGAACAAAAATAAGTATCTTTTTCTATACCACCGATTGACTCATGCTTTATGCTAAACACTGTTAGACTTTTGCTTGCAGTCGTCCGAACACAAACACCCGATCGTTAACATGATCATCATTGTCGGACTTGGCGTTGGACTTCTTGGTTCTTGGTACGTGTTGGTACCAACGTACCATCATCATGATGGTCGTCAACCACAGCCCGAGCGCTCTGAAACCAGTCCACCTCGTCTTCTTCCAAGATCCCTCTGTGTGTAACTTGTGGGAATGGGAATGGGAACGGGACTGGGAATGCACATTCATCTCGAGAGGGGGGGGAGTCAGGTCGCTTTGTATGCATAGCATGGCTCCGCACATTACTATGCGCGGATGGTTGAATTGGTAGGATCCTTTACCGTCGCACAAACAAGGCGGTGGGCGAAAGAGTTAGCTCGATTCCCACTTTCTCACTTTGGGGGCGCGCACACAAACATTCACACGCTACGCATGCATGTGAGTTTGAATGAAACATATCCCCCCACGATGATGGGGCATTTCCTCATTGGCATTCCGAAAGAAGTTTGCATTCTTTGTGTCGTCCCTTGTGCAGTTTTGAAGGTATCAAATGACTTCTACCCGTGGCCTAGATTCACACCAGCCCACCAGAGGTAATCAAATTTATAATGACCCTCTCTGGTGAGTCACACTTAAGGCCGCCACCTTGCTTTTTTTTTTCATTCATTTTTTTTTTTTGTTTTTTTGCTGAGAATTCCACTTCTGGTTGTTGGTTCTGGTCATTAGCGTGAAGGGAACCCCCGCGTTGTCGCCCACAGGGGGATGAGATATTAAGAATAATAATGATATTGTGTTAACGGCACTCGCACACACGCAAACACCCTGACAAACTATAAAAAAAATCTGACCTATATAATCCGAGATGAAATGCTCACTGGACTGGTTCCAAAGATTCGCGCAGAGTTTGTCGTTCTCAATTCTTTTTTTGTTAAATTTTTTTTAGCTAATTTTTCTCTCCTTTTTTTTTGTTGTATTTTCCAGAAATGTGAGCAGAAAAATTAGGTCGCCAGTGAGTTGTCTGATATTTTATTTTTGCGGAAGTGCCAATTGAATGGCTGTCAGGTAAAATTAACACAATTTTTGGAATTGTACACCGTGTCGTCGTCTTGTTGCTAATTTCATTGACATCAATTGGATGAGGCTTTTAGGAGCACAATTCAATTATCAAGTTTTTATTTTTTTTCTTTGGTTTGGTAAAAGTATGAGAAATTGATGGAAAGGTTATTTGTTCATCTTTCGTTGGCTTTCTTTGCAGATCAATGGAGGAAAGAAGTTTTAAGATGGCAAGTATTCACACAAAATTTTTGTTGAAAGAGACAGTGGAGTTCCTAAAAAGATTTCAGTCGAAGAGGACAAAAACTTCTCCTATTGAACACTGTCTAAACAAGCACAAACCACATAAAAGGGTCTAGGAATTTCAACTAGGACTGTAAAGCGAAATGTTAAAACAACTGTTACCAAATTTTAAAAAAATATATACATATATTCTCGTCGGTCATTAAAATGTGCTTCCGAAAATAAGGCGAAATGTAAACGAATCGATCGAGTGTACTAGCAGATTTTAGAACAATTTCAACATACAGTCTTACTATTCCACATTTCTCCTTCGATGAATCCTTCAACACGGTAAACTGTCAAAGAATCTGCTAGCACTTGCTGTCAAAAGGATATAATATATATAATTTTTTTACTTGCACCGATTTTTGGATTCGAAAAAATTTTCGATCTCGGGATTTTGATAAATTCTGATATTAGCTTTATAGAGAAGTCGAAAAAAGTGTGTCTGAAAATTTTGTCTGTCTGTCAGCGAGGCTACAGCCTAAATGGGTAAACGGATTTTGATCAAACTTCATATCTAGGTTCTGTGGGGTAATCCCTAGAGGAAAAATTGAAATTTTTCTTCTAGCCCTAATATTAACGGTACTTTACTTAAGGCCAATTTAACAAAAAGCTGATTTTCTGGAAAACGGTTCCTACGATTTTTTTTTTTTTAAATTTCATATTTCGGCTAGTTTGGGAAAGTGCTATAAGATGACGTTCCACATTTTTAGAAAAAAACATTAATAACGGTACTTTACTTATAGCCAAATTGGTAAGAAACCGATTTTCTGGAAAACGGCTATACAGATTTTGTTTAAACTTTATACTGAATCAAGCTTAGATACATGCTATAAAATGGATTAGAACATTTTTGACACAATTTGTTATAAGGGCACTTAAGGCCAATTTGGTTAAAAGCTGATTTGTTAAAAAATGAGTCAACCGATTTCATTCAAATTTTTAGTGTGTATAGAACTTTGCTAATGCTAAAAGATGGCGTTCCAAATTTTTGGCTAAAATTGATAATAACGGCACTTTTCTTAGGATCAAGCGGTTTTAGCCAATTTTCTCGAAAATGGTTCTAACGATTTTGATTAAATTTTATACTTATGCTAGTCTTATGAAGTCTAATACAATGACGTACTACGTTTTTGACCAAAATTTCTTATAACGGTACTTTACTTACAGCCAACTTAACAAAAAATCGGTTTACTCGAAAACGGCTCTAAAGATTTTGATTAAATTTTATATTTGAGCTAACCTATACAAATGTCATAAAATGGCGTACAACGTTTTTTTCCTAAAAAAGCATATAATAATACTTTACTTATTAACTGGTTTTAGAAATTTGGCCAAATGTCATTCAATGGACTTTGGTCAAAATCAAAACGTAAACAAAATTTAATGAATACAAAAATATGCCATATAATTTTATGAAGAATTTAAAAAATTTAATATATTGTTTCATATATTTTTTTTTTAAACTTCACTCATTTCCAACTAACAGCTCAAAAGTGCAAGTACGTACGACCCAGTCGTGCACTTTATTTGGTATTGTCTTACGAAACCAATGATAGAATGCACACAGACAGATGAAAAGATATAACCTAAGTACAGTGCTAACTAGTCCGTGAAACATCCTCACTTAACTCAACGAAAGCTTCTGTAAGTGACGTGTAGTAAGTACCGCTAAATGAAGAAGCTTACACATCTGTCTATGCGTCGGATTGTCAATGTGAATTAACAAATCAACCTGAGTATATCTAAGAAACACATTCTAATATCAGACCACAAATTGCGCTCAAAAAGCATGCTTCAACAACGTGATACATCAAATTAAGGCACTTTCATTGAGGACTCATATGAAACTGGCATCACGCACGTCAGACCTCAGTAGACCAATGCCCTCGGACGAACCCTAGTGCAACACAAACACGAAACACCATGCAAATTCTTAAAACCAAAATCTACACCGGACATCCATCCGGAATTAAGGAAAATTATTCATTTTCAATTTGGACATCACTTTCAATCGAACGCCAAAGGACAGTGTATAGCCGCATGCCACTGCCCTAGACCAACAAATTGTATAATCAGTAAAGTCTATGAATAAAAAAAACCGGCACCGTGTTACTAAACGTGCACCTCCAACTTGTGGTCCAAATTCAAATCAGATGTCGATACCTTTCCCCCGCGTGTCTTGGAGTATCTGCATGTGTTATGCCAATCTCCTGCATTTATTCGTAAATTATTTTCCGCATTCAAATTTTTCCCAGTTTACGGGTGCGTTCATAACTTTTATTTGTTTTTTTTTTTTACATTTACATTCGCGTAATATACATAGGTCCCATTCTGAGATAGTCTTGCAGGCCTTAACCGAAACAATGATCATTGACTTTGGGTACAGCAAAGGTAGAGTGTTTGTGCAACATCCTTGAATGTAAAATTTGTTAACAGTTTTAAATAAAAAAAAAACGAGATTCAGAAGTAAAATTTGATAAAGTCAGCTTCTTATTGAAATTTAAATGAAAAAAGAATCTGTTACATGAGGTGCTGTGCTGATGTCCAACAAGATTGTATCCAATCAACCCAATGTAAAGATGGATAACTTATGCAAACTTTATTGGGAACGGGTGGATTGGATTGGAATTTCAAATTCTTTGTTTGTTGAACAATTGATGCTGGGGCTAAGTTCACGTGTAATTTGAGCATGCAAAGTGCAACGTACGACGAAGCCAAGTGGAACTGACAGTCCACGTGATGAGAGACACCAACTTGCGTCAAACGTCGTCGAAATTCGGGATGAAATTGGGCAACAATTGATGTATAATTCATCTTAAAGAGAAATCTATTAACACGCAAGTTGGAGCTTACATTGTACGTTGTTGGTGAATTGTGAATTAGGCCTACGTGATGTCGGGAGTGTTTAATCGAATTTCAAATTCGGACGGTACGTTGAACAATGGTATTGCTTTTAGGCTGACAATGCAAACCTCGAGAGCATAATGGACAATGGCTTCTTGCCCATCTACAACTCATCTGTTCTGGGGGAAGTTTCATCCAGTTCTTAGCGAAAGAATCAATTTCGCACTATAGCTAGTGGATAACTGGGTCGGAATCAGAGGATTGGGAGTGAACCCCTCAAAGACGGAGATTGTTCTATTCACTAAGAAGAAATCAATCCCCAACCTTCGGACTCCCAAATATCGGCGGCGTTGAGCTAAATATCTCGAGTTCAGCCAGATACCTGGGTGTGATCTTAGATTCCAAACTAAACTGGAAGGAAAACATTGCTGAACGCATCAAAAAAGGAAGCATAGCTCTCTACTCTTGCAAAAAGGCATTCAGCAGCACATGGGGCTTCAGACCAGCTGTGGTATACTGGATATACACGGCGGTTGTAAGACCCATTCTGACATATGGTTCAATAGCATGGTGGATGGTACTCAGATTTCAAACCTCACAAAAATCCAGAGGGCAGCATGTATCGGAATTGAGAAAAACACCGACGGCGGCAATGGAAACCATGCTTAGTTTCATTCCGCTTGACATTTATTGTAGTAGTCTGGCAGCCAAAACTGCTACAAGATTGAGGGAAGGTCGATTGTGGTCATCAAACTCCTACGGCCACGCCTCTATTCGGTCCCGATGGGAGGCTACCAATGGATTGACGGAAGCAGATCCCATGAACCCGATGTTGTTAACATTCGAAAGGAGATTCAATGCAAGGATTTCTGACAGAAGTTACTGGAAGAACTGGAGGACTAAATAGAAAAAGGAGTTGGCATTCTATAGCGACGGTTCTATCTGCGTGGTTCTAACAGCGAACCCTATTACAGCGTTCCCAGGGTTAAATGATTGGGCACAATGGACCCGAATTGTGGGTCTAAGTGAGCAGTGACCTTCTGGTCACAAGGCATCCATCTACCTAACCTAACCTAAGTCCTGTACCCATAAAGCAACATTGATTCCACGTTTGAGGGGAATAGTCGCAGCTTGTTTCTTGAGCTGTTAACATTTCTTTTCCAGATAGTGGATAGCCTTTCGATTCTGCTGCAGACATCCTGTTTAGAAGAACACAAATACGTCACCAAGGTCACAAAGCGGTCTCATCTCAAGTGGCTCGAAAGACGCTGACTGATGCCGCGCAGACAATGTGTATTCTCGTTGTATTCTTCTTCGTACTAAAGCCTTTGATCAAAGTATTAGGGTGAATAGGTGATCATCTTACAGACCGCCGATATTGGGCAATATCCACGAGAGTGCTTCCTGCGTATGCGATCCTTTTCTTGCAAAGTAATCAAGACGGTCTATGTGGAATTTCTTGCATGCTAACGAAAAGTTATGGGGATGTGGTATAATGGTTATACACCCTTCTGGATCTCGAGGTGGCTCAACTTAGCGGTGAGTACTTGAAATTTTATATTCTCAGGTTTCTGATTATTTGGACATAAACACTTCTTCACAGAAGAGCCTTTGACAATCTCTGTTAGCAAGGGCAGACATTTTTCTAACCTAGGTGGCCAAAGTGCCTTCCTTATATGATTAGTTCTGTTCTAGACTCTGACTTGGCATAACTAAATAACATTTATTTTTCTTATCATCTCTGTCTATCAGGCAATTATCAGAACTTTACAACTTTGTCAACAAAATTCTCTGGATAAGCTCTGTCAGATGCCTTAATCTCTTCAGATACACATTTTCAGAACAAAAGCATCTACTTTTACGCTATTAAGCTACGACTGTCTACGCATCAATTACACATTAGAAAGCTCATCAGGGCACTCATTTATTAGTCATAATTTGGCTCATAACCATATCTTAATTCTTCACTACGAGTTCCCACTCACCAATTTTCAACAATATCGCCAATTAGTATTCAAAAAATATCCGCTTATCTAACTTACACGACAGTTATCAACACACAACAACCGAAAGAGAAATCATTAAGATAACCGCCCACACTTAATCAAACCACAGGTACGCTCCAACAGCAGCAGCTTCAAGAATTGTATGGTACTCACCATGCGATGGATGTTTTTTCGTTCATTTTCTTACTCTCCACTTAGCATAATTGACACGATTCAAATTCTTCCGGATTCGACAAAGAAACGAGACAGAAATCCCTAGCAAAATACAAAAAAAAAAAAAAAACAACTTAACACCAAAATAAGCCATCCAACTCACCTGAGCTTGTCATCGAAAGACAAAAAACTTTCAATTCCAAGACTCTCCAAAGGCCCAGAGTCGCGCGAGTCGAGTCCGAGTATACTTGACGAGACTCAACGCTCAGGTCTTAATCCATCTATTCGTGCTTCAAAAGATACAAAAAAAAAAATAATACGATACGACATATGGAAAATAAAAAACGACTGCTTAAACATAAGCACCACCACATATCGGGGGCTCTCAGATGAAATAAGCCCGACCAAACCACCAACCGGTGTGGGAAAGGTTTTATGCCACCAAAGGGTGGTGCTGCTACTTGCGGAGACCGGGCAGAGATGCCAACAGCAGCACTAACAACTGTGAACGAAAAAATAGATGGCATGCACCCATACAGAGCATGACTTATGTTTCAGATACAATAACAACAACAACAACAGAAAAACGAATCAAGAAACAAGAAGAAGAAGAAGAAGAAGAAGAAGTAAATGAGTAAAAATAACCTCAACTAAGTTCACTGGGGCGAGGTTGAATGAACTCGGTGCGATGTGAATATAAAAATCGTTTTTCATTTCCCCACAGAGCACCAGTATACAACACACACACCTCCTCAGTGCTCTTAAGAACCACCTTGATACTCTTTATAGATCCTCTATCGATCGGTAAGAGATACACAAAACAAAGCAACAACAAAAAAAAGAGTGCCCACGTAGTTGGAGCATGATCGCGAATAGTGGGCGACAGGAAGGGAAGGCAGATATCAGGTTTCCCAGTGTTAGTGCTGCGGATAAGAGAATACAACCACCACGTGGGTGAAGCAAAGAGTATGCGATACTTAGTCTCTTTCGAGTTCGTTTCGGGCCCCCTTTTAAAAGCCATCCACGATGAAATGCACGAATTTTTCACTTCGCATGAACTTGGCTCAAAGTCATAGGCTTCAGCTGGTGCAATTATTTTCAAAAAAATTTGCCAAAAAACACCCAAAAGATATATCATCTTAAAGTTAGTTGCATCAGCAGGCCTTTTCAGTTGCAACAAGTATCTAACGATGAAAACCAGTAAAGTATAGTATGAACATGAATGGGGTCAGCACGTGGAACAAGCTCAGTTAGCAACTTAAAGGTCTTTGAACTTTTTTCTTGGTTTTTGTTTTTTTTTTTTTTGTACAAAAGAGTGCGGCTCCACTCTAGAGTGAAGCTTAAAAATGTGCTATCACATCGAGTGCGTAGGTGTAGTTGAATGCGACGAGGTTTGGTAATGAGTTTGTTTACGTGGTGTTATGATAGGCGGTTATTTTTGATACGAACGCATAGAGTAAATATTTGGATACATTTTTTTTGTTTTTGAGTGCAGTTCCTAGCTTGGGGGGACGAGTGAGTGCATACACGTGTGTACAACTGTAGGGACTTTGAACTGGAAGCATCTGAAAGTGGTTACACGTGTATAGAGAGTATAATGGTTGGTAATGAGTATAAGATTTTTGTTCAGTTTTTGAGCTTTGTTAAGGGTTTGTTGTATGGGTATTAAGGCAACTAGGCTTTGTTCGGAAAATGAGGTCATTAAACAGAGGGCGGCAGCCAAAAGTAAGAAAATGATTGAGCCTGTAGGCTATACTTTGACTAGACCTGCTGTAAAAAGCTATAGCATGTGACAACATTTTACGTCAGACTTCACAGGTGAACAAGATACGCTTCATAAATTATGTAATCAAAAATCAAAGATCTATATTCAACTCCCGCTTTAGGAGGCATCATGCCCAAAAACACAATCTTACTTTCCCTGAGAACCAACCCTACAAACTATCAATTTGTACAGCTAAGAACAGATCGATGGATGCTAATCCAAACTGTCTCGATGATGACGGATTACTTTAGCCCAATGCTTGGCTTTAAAATAAGATTCCTATCAGAGTTCACTGGAATCATCCTCATCAGAAATCGGAAGGCTGCCATCTAGACTTTTCACCGGGTGTTGTTTGGAGCTCCGACCACCAGTGAGCTCCTTGGTGATACTGTAAACAGTTCTACTGTCGCATCTGCTCGCTGCTTCTTCAGCCATTGAAGCCAGTGTGTCGATGTACTGACGTTTGTCATGCCTCACACAACGCTGCACTTCTTTCTTCTACGCACGATATTGGGTTTCTAGCTCGGTTTTCTCCACTGTTGAGGCGGCTGCAATCCGAGCCTTTATTGCTGTACGCTCTTCGATCCGTCTCCAGGTATCTGCTCGGTGGTATTTCTACCTCTTACCGACGTAGGCACTTGCCCCCGTTCACTGGAAGAACCAAAGAATCATCAACACAAACGTACATTTGACCTTAAATGCTGATGAACCTGGACGTACATATGTATATTGATTGTGAATGGCTAGAATATAACCATAGAATAAACGATGACAGCAGATCAAATCACTAAGATTTTTCAAGCTTTACCAATGATACCCAAAAGCAATAGGGCTATTCGTTGGCTGGACGGATAGTCTCTATTTAGACAGCCAGGTAGCACTTAAGCCTCTAGACTCTGCTGTAAATAGATCGAGGATGCTGAACATCGTGAAATCGTTTTTGATGGAGATATCTTAAGCTAAGGGGTGTTGCTATGTTGATCACCAGCGGCCTGTACCACAAAACTACAAGTACCTCAAGTACAAGTGAAATTTTACAACTGATCCAGTGCAATCAGAGAACCGTCTCTGTTATCAGTAACATGGTATGTTCGTGCAGCCCCAGGGGTAAGTTTCTCAGTTTTCAGGCTGTTGCTCTGTCTTTTAGGATGTGCTTGCCTTTTTCTGGTTATCCCTATTGTTAACAGTTCTTAAACCAATGCTAACTTGTCGACAAGTAAATGAAAAATGAGCTGGCGACGGAAATGCTTTGAAGAACGCTTTGCCCATCAATAGTATGAATGAGTACTTCGTCCTATCATCCGATATTGTTAAATTTTAGCATACTTTACTTTTGTCCTGTAACCCTTTGCGGATCCTCTACAACGCCTAAGCGTAGTTTCTAGAAACTTGCCCAAACTCTCCCCTTGTTTTCTACTCGACTGTTCTGCGCCATGTACTCCTAGGACCACCGCGTATCCTGCCATCGTTCCATTGCAAATTTTAACATAAGTTTACTACGAATAAGAGTAGAAATGACTTCCGCTTGCACGGAACAGATAATTGAATTAAAACTGAAGTATCAGGAATCTGCGCTCGCGACTGGCACTCAAGCCACCCATGTGGGTAAATAACCATTTGAACGCACCTCTAGCTGGGAGTAAGTCACTTACTAAAAAAGGAATTTGAGAATATAGAAAGGTTCATACATATTTTCTTCCATTCTATACATATACCGCCCATTCTGGCGTGCTGCAAACTGAGTAAACCTCTTTGACAGCCATTGCAAGAATAGTTAGTTGACTTAATTCTTTTGAAACGTATCTTCCATCTAAATAAAGTCATTTTCATAGCCTGACCGATAAGCGCCTGTTTAAATCGCATGTGCTGTGCTGTGCCTGTCGTTGTATAACTTTCTGAAATCTCGGTGTAAGACTGACAATTAACTTTAATGTATCTCGCACCAATTCGAGGAAATAAAAAAAAAAACGAAAAAAAAAAGCAATTCGAATCATTTGTTGTCTTCTGCCTCAACCTATGCCAATGAATTCCAAGTTCTTCCTTGTGCACGAAAATGCAACGACCAAGAGATGACAACGTAACCGCGCGCCACCCGCACCGTCAAATAAGAATAATAAATTTTATTTCCGTGCCGCAGGCGATCGAGGATGGTATATTCGCTCGCTCGCGTCTCGCGTGTCAAGCGCATTCGATGTACGAGTTTAGATTTTTATTTCTTCCTCCTGTTTCGTCGTCGTCGTTGTCGTCGTTTTTTTCTTCTTCATCATCTTTATTGTTTGTTATTATTGTTGCTAGTCAGCAGCGGCACTGCTACTGAGAGAAGCCGCTTTCACTTTCGGTGAAATTAATGCTTGTCATGGGGTTAAAAACCTCAACTTGACTCCCCTCAAAGCCCGCTTCAACCCTCCGACATGAGTGTCTCTTTTTTTTTTTAATCGAACGAGCTCTCACATACAAGCAAACATTGATTTTGTTGTTTCACATTGTTCGCTGATCGTAGAGGGATGTGGCGGCGATTGGTCGGAGTCAATTTGTTAAGCTAGTTAGCGCTACAGCTTTCTACTTGGTTGGTTTCCCAAGAAATATAGGAAACTGAGTTTCGCCTTCCTGATGGTGCTTGTGCTGGCGTGCATCGGACCCATCATCACTCTCTTCTTCTTAACACAAGTTGTTGTCCGTTCGTTGTTGTTGTTGTTGTCGTCATCAGTTTATGAGGTAAACGATTTGTTCCCGGTCGTAATAATTCGAGTTTAATGTAGATTTTGTCGGCATTAGGAGTCGGGATTGAAAAGGGAATCAAATCCAAAACGAGAAAGAGAAGAACTTGACACTTTGTGTCGTTGCGGCGGCGCAATGGCTGCGTTGACAACGTTTAAAAGGCATCAACAACTATGTTGCTGCATTTTTGTTTGTATCATTTTATTATGTATGTATGGATGTGTGTGGATGGCATGAAATGGAACTGCTATCCAGCAGCAAAGATCTGTCATTGTCTCAAATTAGCGGAAGTTATCATTAAAGAGTTCAGCTTGATTGGAGGGAAGTATCAATTGAAGAAGTTGAAACGTTGTCGTTGTCGGGTCTGTTGCCACTGCTCTGAATGTGTGGCAATTAAATTAGATGACCCTTATTGTGTGATGATTTTTTTTCCTTACGTTCAGACAGTAAAATAAATTAAAGGGGAAGTCTTTTAATTAATTGCAATTAAAAGGGATTATATGTACGTTCCCATGCCCATGCCAATGTGTGCAAATGTGACAAATCTGAGAAAATGCAGATAGAGTTACTATACCGTCAAATGGAAGGAAGTGCAGTGGAACTCCGTTAAGACCGCTAACTAAATGTGGGCAGATGAATTCAGAATTGCTTCTTCCGCTCATAGATACTGTAGGTATGCAATACTACAGTCCATATTGGTCTCAATTTTTTTCAAGGACACCTTTAGACATTTTAAAACCCTCTTAGTGGAAAGTACTATTACAACGACAGGGTGTCTGCCTGACGTCACTAGGTAGGAAGCGATATCTGAAGAATTACAGGTAATCATTCATTCATTCATTAAAGGGCTCCCGACCCTTGTAGAGTCCCTGCCTGAGATATCGTTGCCTTCCATCCTCTGCGGTTCCGAGCACGCTGCTTCCAGTTGTGAAGACCAAGTTTTCTGGCATCCGCGACAGCTTGGTCTTTGTACCGGAGATTCGGACTTCTTCGCCGCTTCGAACCTGGGGGCTTCGAAGATCCTCTTAGCTGGAGCATTGTTGTCCATTCGCACGATGTGGCCGAGCCAATGTAGTCTGCGTATATTGGCTTTTTGGACTACATCCACATCCTGTTACAGCTCATAGAGTTCGCGGTTGTATCTTCTCCATTTGCCCTCCTCGCATAAGGGACCTTATATCCGACGGAGTCTTTTTCGCTCGAAGGTGCCCAATATTTGCTCAGCTTTCTTACTTATCGTCCAGCACTCGGCTCCATACAGCAGGACTGGTAAGATGAGCGTTCTGTAGAGCATTAATTTGGTCCGTCGAGTTAGGAGTTTTGAACCCAGTTGTTTCGCCAAACCGAAGTTTGCTAGGGTTATTCTTCGTCGGATCTCTACAAAGGTGTCATTTGTAGGATTGATATTTGTTCCGAGGTAGGTGAACTCCTTAACTACCTCGAAATTATAGCTATCAACAGTGACGTTCTGCCGAATGTTTTGGACAGATAAATTTTTGTTTGTTGATAACATGTACTTTGTCTTGTCCTTATTCATTCATTTTCTGGCATTGAAATGGACTAATGTGCCTGGGGATTCGTGTGAGGTATATTCTATCCTGTTTTTTTGCTGTTTAGATTAGGGTTCTGATTATATTTCCCCGCAGGCATTCTCGAACGTATTATTCTATTGTGCGATCTTTATTACTCCATCCTTGGCGGTCACCAGTGATTACTTACGAATCTCATATGAGGATTATGTCTTTAAGGTTGAGAACTGCATCTCCGTAGACGATGCAAAGAATACTCAGTGGGTGAATGGTACACAGCAATCTCGTGCCTAGTTGATGTTAATCTCGGTTAGACCTGTTCCTTTAGTTTGATTTCTCTAAGCTTCCTATTCTTGGAGAAAGGCACAAGGATAGTCTTGGCAGTGTTGATGAGTAGACCCTTTTCTCAACCCATTTAACTTATTTGAATGCAAAGGATCACAAGTGAGGAGCTCCTACTTTTAGATTTTCCAAGATTTTACATTGCTCTAGTCAAATATACACTGTCCATAACATTCCACAGAATAAGTAATATTAGAACCAACTGTAGAAATAAACACTTGATCGCCTGACCGACAAATATCACTTCAGTCAGTACGTATGGCTTTTTATCTAGAATTTCATTAATCAGCGAATATAATCCTTAAACTATACCACTTTTGCCTGTCTGATATCACTGTCAACAAAATAATTAATCTTACTCTAGTGTTTTCTGAACATCAAAGGACTTTCTGTTGGTAAATTTCACAACATTGTTGACAGCCATTAATTTTCAACAAACATACCCTTGATGTCCTTTCAATATAAACCACAATAGAACTCTCTTCTATCAAACATCCTGAGCTATCGACAGTTGTAATAAAAATTCACTTTTTATCAGAACAAAAAAACCCAAGGAGAAAAAAAAACACGGAAACGTCTGTGGTGTATTTTTTCCTCATTCTACAAGGATAATTGGGCAAAAAAAAACTCACCCCTCACGGATACGAGTATGTTAAAAAACCAAATTCCATCAGTCAGATTTCGTTCTTCTTATTCATCCGTCAGCCAAAAAGGTAGGTCTTTCAAAACACCCACATCAGTTCGTCATGATCTTTCATTAGTTTCGCTGCAGATACGTATCTACGCACTGATTATAGCACCCTTAGCGGCATGTGCGTCTAAAAACGACAGGATTTCAATGAATCGATCAGTTTTTTTCTTTCTTTTGCATGTGCTATGGATTTTTTTTTTTTTTACCTTTTAGGGTGAAACTGAGAGTCGCGCACACTTTCGCTGCATAAAAAAAAAAACAATAAAGTAAAAAAAAAACTATATCCTTGAGGAAGTAAATCGCAATGTAATGGGCCAGTTGGTTTTTCCTTTGAGGGTGTGCCATAAGGTGAAGGAAGATATTTACTTCTGTGAGGGCACGCGTTTTTTATTCATCGGTTTTTTTTTTGCATTTTTTTATAAGTCTTTTAGATATTTGAGATGATTGAGGCTCGTGCCAATCTTTTAAGAAAGGAAGAGTCCACATGCTATTTTATTACGCATTGTTGTGGTTCGGTGATTTTTTTTCGATTTGCGTAAAAAATTGTTTAGAGAATTTTTTTTTCTAGCAAAAGCTGAAGCATCTGGTGATTATGGCGATAGGCATCTGACCTATGTGGTTTCTTGTATTTCTATCAGTGAAAGTGAAGATCAGTTTTCAGTGCGATTGGATACCGAGTCGTTACACGGATAAATTTGTCACTAGCAGAAGTGTTGGAAAATATTTCATTGCTCCGCAGAATATTTCAAATCAATGACTTTAGTAAAGACTTTAAATGTCTTTAACGAATGTAATGCAATCAGTGATTTATGAATGCTAGTGGCTTGAATACATTTCACTTCACCATTCTGACACAGCACCGCAACCCATGCCACCTAGTATCAGCTCTCAATAGATCGTGGACAAACATTCTTCCTCTGAGAGTACGCAGTCGGAGGTTCACCTTTTTTGTAATGGAACTTCTCTCTAGCTCGTCCGCTCGCTCATAACCCAGGGTGTCATTCTGACCTGAAGGCTAATTCTGAACCTGTGAGCTATTGAGGAGAGCCCTGCACTGGTCTGCCTGATTCAAGGATATAGTCTCAGATAAGATGACTGTCAATGAGGATGGGTATAGTGTTGAGGGATAATGAAATTAGCTTAAGTAGGCGGTAAACCTCAAGTACAGCAAGTCCTTCAACCTGAAAGACGCTGCACGATTAAAGAAGCCGGCAAGATGTCCCACAGTCCATTTTTTAATTGTCAGTAGAGAAAATTCCTACCTGCTTGGAAATCTATCCATGGATTAAGTTCACTTTTCCAGTAATATAATTAGTTACCAGATCTCTTAGTAACTAATTTAAAATGCTGATTTGACCATAAGGGCTGGCTATCAGAGCATAATACTGAAACTTTTCTTACTCATCTCTGAAATCTAGCCATCATTTCTGGGATATGAGGCTTCGTCGACGTGCCCTCCATGTACTTGCGGTTTGTTAAAGTAGAGCCTAATACTCCTTCTTAAGGAATTGGTATTCTCCAGAATCGAACTATCTTGTGTGTATATCTGTCAACCACAAGATGTATAAGATACTTACATACATACGAGGTGTGGGCATTATGAAGCCCTACCTAAAGTAAGTCGAGAACAGTCGTTATCAACATGACACTAAACCCTCAATAGTCGCACATACAAATTTCAGCATCACATGACCGCTCAATAAAAATGTACCCTCCTTTTTGCACATTTTTTAAAGGAAAACATGCTTCCAGCAACCAGTGCTTTCGGTGTGAGTAGCAATACCCAGACCATTCCCACCCCCAGAATTGCATAAAGTCATGTAACAAAGTATCAAATAAGAGTAGTCCCAACCCCTCTTCTTCTATAACTCTCCGCAACAACGTTGTAATAGATGAAAAGAGTACTGATAGGTCTGTAAAATCTACCAGGCCAACATCAAATCCTCCGCAGGCGATAGGTACACTTTCTAACTGAGAAATCCCTTCTTTTTTTTATTTAACCAACGCCACAAAGGGTTGCATTAACCTTCTCCCCCACCCAACCAACCCAACGAGTCCTTTTCGCTCTTGCCTTTTTCCAAATGTCATTAGAAGCACACACACAGTTTTACCTCGGATAGAGAAATACCCGTCAACTCTTCAACATTCCAATGCCAGTCTAGGACTTCTGTTCGCCTAGCTTGCAATTCTATAGGAGTTCTTTTTGAATTCCAACCATCCAGTGGGCTCTTAAGGACGAAGAAAAGAGATGTGTTAACTCAAAGAGAGAGAGAGAGAGAAACTGAAACTGAAACCATCATGGATTAGGAGGACACCTACTAAATCCCAAGATAGGGAAAGCCCCACGAGGGCCTGCTCCACCTACGAGATATCCTTCTAATCCGGCTTAGGGTGAAAGGAATTTCACATAATTCTTATCAAAACCCTAATTCGACCAGGAAAACAAAATCACCAGCAGCGTTCTGAAAAGAATCCATCCGCAAATCGATTTCTTGTGTTGGATTCTGCGCAGAAAACAAAAGAATCAAACAAGGACACGATTTTCTCTGGGAAAGAAAAGATTACTCCGTTCAGCTTTGCTGCTGGCCTAGTAAAAAGTCGCGTCAGTGAGATGACTATTTTCACATAAAAATAGAAAATTAATGGTTTTCCGTACACAAAACAACACTCCTCTAAATCCTGCCACCCCCCTTTTGGGTGGGGAGAGCCGGCTATGTTTAGAAAAGAATTTGTTTTTTCCTAATATTTCTATTCGAATATCTCGCTGCCAGGAGACAAGAACACACCAACAAGTTCGAGGTGCATTCCTTTCGATGATTTTTCATCCACCTCGCCTCGCCCACAAGAAAAAGGACGAGACTATGCTGTGACGTATACGTCCTTCAAAAAAGAAAAGGGGCTTGGTACAAAAACTTACATGTAATGAAGGACTTTCACTCTCAATGTCCCCGCGAGCAACATTGTTACACAGATTCACCTACTCGTCAAGCTGGTATCCTGATTAAGTGTGACGAGAATGGAAATTTCCTTCATTATCCCTTCGAGTGCGACAAAGTGCGATAGATAAAAAGAGAAAATCGACATTGCACATATGTTGGCTCCATTAGAAAAAAGACAAGAAAATAAAATACCCAGCACAAGGATATGCTGTGCCGGAAACTTGCTGTTGCCTTCTGTTATCCTGGTCAAATGGACGAAAAGATTGATGACTTGACATGTCAATGACATGACGTAATTGTCCTTTTATTTGTTCTGTAAATGTCATTTGCCGGCCGGCTCGCTCCTAGCGAAGAGAAAGAAAATCCTTGATCTTATGTGAACCTGGTAACAAAATCCGTTGAAATGTTTTTTTTATTAAGATTAAACTGTTTGTTTTAGGATGGGATAGATAGATAATTTGAATGTTTTCTTTTCTAAATCCATCCATCCTCCCCCCATTTTAAGGTTTGAATTTTGAAAATAAAGTTCTCATTCTCATGTTTGCCTGGTGAATTAAAGCCCTTCGATGGCTCTTTAAGGAAACTCCAGTGAAAAGTTTTAAAGCCTTCGAGGCGTGTGCGTGAGTGTGTGTGTTGTAACGTTGTGACGTTGTGACGTTGGGGCTGATCCTCTTCTAGACATATTGGCTCCTTGAATCCCCTTTTTTTGTGGATGTGTGCGAGTGCTGTCTACAAGAGAGTTTACTCCTTTTTTTTGTGTGGGGAGCCAATCAACGGCAATCGTTGGTAAATTTCCTGACTAAAATCCCTGTTCACCTGATACTGGATAGTCGAATTCTAGGGGGAGCCGTGTAGCTTGTGGAGCACTGTTGGAGCACGTTAGCCAACCAGCAAAAAACGAATGGATAAAGTGGGAGGAACCTACGACACCGGATATACGAATTTTTGGCCAAATATAGGGGGCCGTAAATATTCTCTACACAAGGACTTTCCCTTTGAAGGTTGGTTAGTTAGTTAGTCCCCAGAACCAATCCTTATTTTGGAAGTTAAAAAAAAAAACATTTCCGGTGGATAATGTTAAAGGGAGCCGATGAAGCGTAAGGAGGAGTTGTAAATTTCAGAATATAATATAAATCCTTTTTCTCAGCTCATGACGTCGTCGTGGGTTTTAGGAATTTCCATTGGTATTTGTTGGGAAACGAAGAATTCTATACAGAATAGGACTACAGAAGGACGAAGCAGGAGATTGTTATAACATTGGAATGCGACTACTGGCAACAGGAATGTTTGGAATGTTTGTGTGGAATTTTTAGCGGACGCCATTGCGCGATTCGAATTGGAAATCAGGATTTAGTAGAATGTATCCACATGCCATCCACATGGAGAATTTCAAATATCCATTAGGCAGTTAGACAGACGTATTGTGCGCGCCCTTATCAATGTTGGAGTTATGAATGAAAACAGGATCGCAGGAGAAAAATCGATGCTATTTTGTTGGGCGCCAAATACAAATCGGGTAGTTTCCTTCGCAGCTCTGGCATCCCATCGTTGTCTCTCTTGCTCTCAAAAAAAAAAAACAATCGCCCTTCTCTTTGCTCTTAGAGGTGGTAGTATTCTGCACGGCTCGGCTGAAGATGTATACTTGTACGTATGTGAAAGGATGGAAGTTCTGTCACTTGTCTAAACTGGAAGGTGGGATAAGGAATTCATGAATTTTTGAACAGAAACAATAGAATAATTGAATCTAGCTACATCATTGTTGGGTCAAATGGAACTTTTCTGAACAAAAGAAGGAAGTCTTGCATAGCCTGAGACGTTACAAGACCCAAGCTATGATATTCCAGTTTTCGTCGTAAACAGTGTTCTATGTGAGATTACGCTTAAGTGCTTTGGGCTTCGGCTATGGCTAAAAAGATTGGTAAATGAAATTAACACACCAGACTTCGGTTTCAGTCTCAGAACTGAGACACAGTCTCCACTATGTAACTCTAAAGTATACGTTGCCCCAGGTATAGGGCCAGACTTCTTTCTATGCTCACTTGTTCATCAGGGTTATCTTTGAGGTATAAAAAACCGAAGTTAAATTTGAAGTTTCGCCTATACGCCGACTAAATTTAGTTCCATTTTATGAGCAGTCACTCAATATCAAATTATGTGGTAACCCTGTTCCAAGTGTCGCAAAGTTTACTACGAAATGATAACCATTTTGTAAAGTGACGGAGAACAAAACAATTGATAAAATGCAAAGACAGACTCCAAAGTATAAAAAGTTGTATAAACAAGGAAAAAATCACCAAGGAGCTCAGAACTTTAGAAAAACCTACTGCAAAAGTTATAGCTTTAAAGGTTAAAGACCTGTAGAAACAAAAAAGTTTAAAAACAAAAACCCAAAGGATTCAACATATCAACAGGAAATTTGTACACCCAATAAGTATACATATGCTTGTACTCGACTATCCCTGTTTGGCGAAAAAAAAAAAAAAAAACTCCAAATGTGAAGGACCTACATTGGTTTCCTGTTATCCCGATGTATTTTCATCTACTTATGTATGTTACATTTTAATTTCGTTCCCATTTATGTGTTTTGTTAGCCAATAACATTCTCTGTTATTCGTCCTACCCTCTTCCACATACAATGAACAATTTGTTCGCAGGAAACGGAAACCATGTTCAAGCCAGTTGAATCGAAACCGCCCCCTTAAATAAGTAAATTTATCCAAAACTTTACCACTTTCAGTTTTTGCTGTTCGCCTATTCCAATGGCGACTCAACTTTCTCCGCCATTGTTTGGGGCTTTCTCCGGGGAAAATTTCCTTTGAAATTCCTTCCCTCTTCCCTCTTTAGCTTCTTTTCGGGCTTCAAAGCGATTTGACAACACAAAACACAAATTCCAACATCAAAGTCGCTTTCATTCTCTTTGAACCTCAATTATCAATTGTTGCACATCGTTTCATATGAAACAATTTGGGGGCGTGACACACAAAAAAGGACTCGACGGCTTGAGTATCCGCAACACACAGCTTTGATCCTTTTGAAGAGAGCATGTCTAATGAATGGCTTGTACAGAATTTTCAGGATTCATTTTCTCCAAATTAAGCGACTTCAAAAGAATTTTAAACGTTTTGCTATCTTCAAAGCTCAAGAAATGTTATTCCACCAGGCGTACAGCTTGGCAAAGACTGATTCTGGAATGTTGAAGCAATTTGTGTTGGAGGTTGACATTTTGGGGGTGTGTTGTGTTCTATGTGCATGGCAGAGAAAAGTCGAGACATGCGTAAGAAATACATCCACCTAAAAGGGGGTGGTTGATTGTACTTGTATCTAACACTTGGTGGATAGATGCATTATACCTACTGAAGGCGTCTGTGCGCCTGATGTTGTCTAATATCAAAATTCTTCGCACGTTTGGATAGTAAATTGGATATTTTTTTTTCTGTGTTCTTTCTAATGCCGTTTCTAAGCATTAGATATCCTGGAGCAAGGAATTCTCTTGGAGAAAATACTGGGCGCTCTTATGTGACCCGGTTATGAAATATCCTATCGTGTTAGAAATTGTATGTTCTTACTTCTCTTTTTCGCTACCATACCCAGTTGTGTCCTTGCAGTGCTTAGAATTGGGCATGAATGTTGTTTTGCTGTTCCAAGCAAGAAACATTCCGATACCCCATATCCTTTCTGAGTGCCTGGTGGGTACAGGTAAATTATGCAATCTTTTTATCACGTAAACGCCATGAAGTTCTGATTGATGGTTTAGATCTCTGGCGGCAGGTAGTAAAAAAAAAAAAAAACGGTCACAGGTAAGTAAGATTTTCAAACACCCCTTTGGGTGGTGTAATAAATTATGTAATCCAAGGTTTACTAACCCCGAGGTTGTATAGCGTCCATGACAGTAATCACCTTCAGAAAAAACACCCGATTGGAGTTCAGCAGGAGTAGAAAGTATCTCGCACCAAAACAGTTTTGTAGCTACCTACCCCCATTTGGTGTCATGCGCAGTATGCCGTTTAGTGGGTGGCAAAGGGGGCGAGAATAACTCACCCTCACTTAGTGAGAACATGTGTTAGATGTTGTAGTTTCTCTTGACCGCGTGTGAGTAGTGGAGCAAACTATAGTTTAAGCGCTCTACTGGGTTTTCTGTTTGCCTGGATGTTCCGTATGGTAATGGCGATAGTGGGAAAACTAAAAAGTTTTCCCGTTGGGGATAATATGGCTTACGTCACATTTATGTTACAGCAACCTTGTTAGAGGGGGTTGGGTTTTTCTCATTCATGGCATTTCCTTAGACGTTACAACACCTCTTTAGAGAGTTTTTCTTTCTTTCAATAAGGTACCATTGAATAGTTTCTCTTTGAGCTAGGATAGCAGAAATATGAAGAGGACAACAAGTTTGGGGATGTAAAAGGTATTTCTACCTTAGTTTATGATTAATTTCTGGTGGAAACCTACTAGGGGTATTTCAATTTTGATGGTAATACTTCCTAACTTACTTATCTCCTGGTTTGCACTATGGCATTGTACGTAGGAGAACGATTACTCTTAAAAAAAATCGGCATACTCTTCTCCAATTTATGCGCTATATTCTCGCCTGATGAGGTGTATAGGGGTGAAAAACTCTTAGATAAAATAGAATAAGAATTAAGAATAAAATTCTTTAGATGGACTCAAGGATTCACCTCCTCAGTGGTGTCACAATTACTGATTGATGTGCGAAGTTTCTTTTACCGAATCCGAGTTCGGTGGATTCTGTGAAGCCATATTAAATTTTAATTGAATTTGGTGTCGAATTTTGTTGAACACGATTCTGTGGGAGAGCGTCGATATGCATATCATCAAAGGCCAAGGTCTTCCAATGGACTGGTGAGAGAGGCTGCCGAGAACTCACATGGGTCGTATGGTAACCGCACTCAGCAGTTTGGCGTCAGTGGAACCGCCTTGTGGCGCATGTTGGAGGATGATATAAAAGCGTGTAATTGCTTGAAATACGGCGTAACAGTGGCTCAGTAGACAAACAAATTTCCTGCCTTTGGGGACAGAAAGAATCCACACGAGATCCATGAAACACCATTGCATGACCAAGAGCAAGAAGTGACTATTTTGGCCAAATTTCTCATTTTACCATTTTTCTTCAAATACAATATCGTAGCTTAAAAATCTCAGTGTAAGTCCAAATTCAAATCGGATACTATAAATAGATAGCTTACTTTTATATCTTGCAATGGTCCATCTGGTGGTGTTTCTAGAAGTTGAATTGCTTTAACATTACGGTACAAAAGCATCAAATAAATATTTCTGCACAAATTGTCGGAGTCTATTTAAAGGCTTGAGCTTCAAAAATCTACTCTGCACTCTCACGATTTGTATTTCATCCATCCAGACACAATAGTACTTGGAAAATTCTCCAGAATACCAGCCAAGAACTCTCCCCTATACGCCGTACGCTGGACGAATAACTTAAGCCTTGGCCTGCATTTGCAATTTCAGAGCACACTACTAACACACCCACCCAATGTGATCAAAATTTTGCATATCGTCCATTCCCTTCATAATTGATTCTGTCCACCTTCTGCTTTTCAAATTGGGACATCTATCCGTTCATTGAGCACGTGATTTATCCATCCAAGTGTGTACGAGTACTTGGCGAGGAATACGAATCGAATAATAGGCTATCACCAGTGGCGGCGCATTCCACAATGCAACCAGCAGCAACTATCGCCAGAGTGAGGGGTTGTTGACAACTTTGCATTGTTAAGCACCTATAGCACCTTTCTTTTGTACCTTTTTGTTTTGTTTCTTACCTGTGGGATACCTAGAATGTGTGTCATTTCATGTCTTTCTCTCTTTGAATTTGAATAGAAAGATGGACACACGAACCGGACTTAGGTGTGCTCGATTAATTTAGGATAAGCTGAAGGACATGCAGTGTTAAAATATTTGAATGGTGCCAAATTTTCCGTCAATAATACGATTTGCATTCGACGATACAATGAGGGCCATTTATTTGTGCTACTGTGTTGCAAATTTTGACCGGTGGCGAAGGATGATCCTGAAGGAAGGACACTTCCTGTCACGAAGTATTGTTCATTTTGTCGAATTGTTGCACCTTTAGACCAGGTATTCAATTAAAAAGCGGATTAAATTTTGCGTTACTTTCCAATTGAGAATTGAAGTAGAAAATCTGGCGCTGAACGTCGAATTTTTTGATTGATGGGTCAATTTAAGCGGACAACCACATGGCTTTTGGACAATTGATAGTTGAGTGATATTTTTAAGGAAATTAAGAGCAGCCTGGTCAGCAGACAGATGGTATACGACTATACAGAGTTCCTTAAATACACCTTTCTCTTATTTTCCATGCCATGTCCAAATGATAAGGAGTTTGAGTTCTAGATTGATTATAAATCACTTTTTACCAACCGAACAGAAACGACAGCAACGCTCGTTTACAGGAGTAATTTTTTGTCAGAATCCATATCCGCCTGCGAACCAATACCTACTACTACTACCGTTAACTGTTCCCTTTCAAACTTTCTCTTTCATTGCCAAACAGACACTCCCTAAACTGAATAAGTATACGTCATTCTATAGACTCTACCAAAATAGTAGCCAGTAGCTTTGCTACATTGTTATGTCATCCCAGGATTCCATTACAATGTTGTTACTGTCATAGTAACCGTTAATTTTTTTCGGTGTCTCATATACAAAGAGATTGCAATGTTTGTAAGCACTTTAGCTTCCTATATCAATAAGGATAGAAACCAAGTAGCAAATGTATTCCATCCATTCAGGATACAATGTAAGGCAATTAAAAGTGTAACCCCTAACAATTTGTAGCTTCAACTCTTGCAATGCGCGAGTCCTTGCATTCAAACTGGTGATAGAGAAAATTTCAGTCAGGAAAAAGGCGGCAACCTTCTCTATTTCTGATGACCTAGTTTTAATCCTTGGCGTGTATCCTGTGTATGAAACGAAAAGGGAACATTTTCGGTAAAACACCAAGGTTTGTTGGCGTAGAGAAGAATTCTTGTTTTCTTCTTTCGAGTGATAAGGGTTTGGGTCTGATGATTGATTATACATCACTTTCTACCAAACGAGCAGAAACAAGAGTAAGTTACCAAGGTTTTCGGGACTCCTGGTGGAGAAATAAATGAATGTATATTCTTTGGCTTTTCCACTGTTAAAAGAAAAGGAACCTGGAGAAAGATATTGATTTAACCACATTTAACTTGGGAACGTTCATGTATGTATTTGATTGGACGGTACTTTTCAAGCAAATGGTTGGAGTTACATTTATATCGAAGGATATTTTAGCGCATATATTTCGAGGGCATCCGCACCAGCAGCTATTGGCCACGTGGTAGAGGTGATAGCATCTCTGGAAGGTACGGATATAAGACTTACATATATACTGTAACTGTAACATTTTGACATGTAACATCTGAAATTATTGCAGTCTTAATTAATTACATCAATGACTTGATACAAATCCATGTGAATTCTGAGGATGACTTCAATGAATGCATATCGAAGTGATTACGTTCTTCTAGAGCACAGAGGAATCCATTGCTTGGGCGCTAGTAGATGTTCTCGATTAGAACATTTCTTGCAAAGCAATTCATGTAACGTATCGAAGTACATGTGTTGTATCCAAAGACGATACCTTTATTTATGGTTGGAGAAGAGTAGGTACCTATTAAAGAAAGCAAAGATGGTCACCTCTTGCAATCTGGTTCGTCAGCAGTGGTCGGCTCGGACGACGTTTGCTTAATCGCAACTTACAGGCTGACAGACAGAACATTTAAGATGCTAGAACGAGGTAGTGGATTTTTTTAACTGAAGCAATCCATTCGAGCGCTGACACCAAACAACCAGGTATGAAAAAACCGGACAGTGTACAAAGATCGCCAGCAACTTAAAGACCATATTGTTCAAGGAGCAATCAGTAGCGGCAAGCCGTCAAATATTCCGACGAGTGATCAAAAAACGTTCACGTACCTTATGCAGATGAAAGAAACTTTGCGTTGCATTGCCCTTCCGAATTTTTAAAAGTTAAAGATGTGTATTCAGTTGACACCGTATCCCTTTATTTAGTCAATGACTCTACATTCATCATATACTAGCTACATATAATTTGATTCATCTTCACAGCGTTTCATCTCAACGCAAACGATCTCTCTTCAGCCCTAAATTAACAAGCAATTGGATCTTTGTCATTGGATCAGTCTTCCTGCCTCTACAAAATAGATCACGATCATTCTCATCCGAATAGATGAATGCCTTGTCAACAAGCCATCCATAGATTTGATTCTCTGTCATCGGTGTGTCATACAATTCACGTGGTCCATCGGTTTCTCTCAAGCCGACCTCTTTCATGTACTTCCAAACGTTTGGCTTATAAACAGCTTCCCTGTATGGGGCATCATGTCGTGCATAGAATTTGTCTGCGACAACAGTTACATTTAAGCTTGGTTGAAATGCCTCCCTCACTTTGATGAATCGATTGTTCCATTGGATGACCTCTCTCCCAAAATTATGGTTTATTTTATACTCGGTCATTACCAATTAAGTATCTGCATATAAAAAAAAAAGAAAGATAAACTAATATAAACGACGTTGTAAATTGAATTGACTTTAGATACATGACATACAAGTCTTTGCAGATCTGAAGCAGCAAGTATTCCTAACTAGCACAAGTTGTCTGTTTTGAAGTACCTATCACTCTACTTCGAGTATCTTCAACTAGTATGGGTCATATCTGTAGATGCGCTGCTTAACAGTTGAATGCGATATTTTTTCTTCTATTTTTTTTTTTTTTGATTTTCTACGGATAACCAAATTCAATGACTTGTCAAAAAAAAAAAAACGAAGAAGATATGACAAGAGATTGCGTCTTCAGTTCGACCATAAGCTGCCATAATAATCGGTAGATGGCTGCGAGACATCAAAAGCCGATATAATGTATGATTATTGGGGCGACGCGGCTAATCTATTTCCACACAGATGTTGCATTTAATTGGCAATGTGATGACGACGAGCGTGTAAGATGTCGAACGTGTAAATTGTAATGCCTAATTGTATAAGCTGCCTGAAAAATGTGCCTAATTGTGGATGTGGGAGTATAATTGGGTGTTCGTGTGGTTTGTCCGTTTGCATTTGAATGGTGATCGTAGTAGAAGTATAGAGTTTTCTGACCCCAGACATTGGATTTGGCGGGAAATTTAACAGGACTCTGTAGAATTTGCTCGTGTGATGAACTCACGTGGTGAATGTGCGCCATGGTATTGGAATTGTTTAAGTTTGGCCTATAGAACGCAGTACAATGTTTTATAAGTACTAGATTGCGTTTAAAGAAAAGATTAAGGAAGACTTGATAAGGTTAGGTGTGTACCCACCATTGGGAGGCATACGATTTGGGCTATGTACCAAACTAATGGAAGTGGGTGAAAGTGGAAGCAACACGACTAAGGCTAGTAGTTTTGTGGCTAAAAAACTTCAGGGGAACTGTACCTTAAAAATACTCAAACAACAACTTTCGCATCCTAGTGGGCATCCTGGCTTTTGGCTCAAGGAAGACATAAGAAATCTAGAATAGCCGAAGAAGATTTTGTAAAGAGCCAATAAGATTCCAGAACACCTACTTCCATAAACCGATTATTAGGGTAAGAATCGCGTCTCACAAACTTCTCAAGGTACTTCAGCACAGTTTTCTCTCACCAGACAAGACAATCTCGATTAGCTAGTTAAGCACAATTATTTGTTTTTGATAGCTCAATCAATCCACATTATCATTCAAACGGCAAAAGACCTTGGTCTGTCCGATCTACAGTACAATCGTTACTCTACAAAAACAAGTGACAGTCTCTTTCGCCGTCAAGAAACCGGCTACAAGATTTCAAAATGATCTAATAAACTTTATTTTTAAATCAAAGTGACTAGCTAACTTTGTCTTTGCATGTAAATTATTGACCATCTGGTAGCGTGGCCGAGCGGTCTAAGGCGCTGGTTTAAGGCACCAGTCTCCTCGGAGGCGTGGGTTCGAATCCCACCGCTGCCATAAGATACTTTTTTCGATTTTAAATTTATTTTTCTGCAGTACAGATTCATCTTAACATATGATACATGTGATTACATTGAATTACCAAAATCACGTTAATTTAAATTATCAAGTGTTGATCTATTCTTTTTGCCATGAAACTTTAGCTGAATGTCGTTTTTATCTTTATACTTTCCAAAGCCAACCGTTTTGATATTAGTTTTATGATTATAGGCACCTAGATGACATAGCTATTCCAGGAAGAATCCCACAACTTTACGCGATCTCGTTGAATATGTAATCCAAGAGAGCTCTGAAGGGAAGTAAGATTAAATCAGAGCTGATCAGGCCCTCTTGAACCAGCTCATCTGTCTCGATGGGAGGCTACCAATGGATTGACGGAAACAGATCATATGAACCCGATGTTAACATTCGAAAGGAGATTCAATGCAAGGATACCTGACAGAAGTTACTGGAAGAACTGGAGGACTAAAAAGAAAAATTAGTTGGCATTCTATACCGTTCTAAGAAGGACAGTGGTACAGGAGCCGGAGTTTATTGTGAAGCCCTAGGAACAAACTGCTCCTTTAGAATAAACGACGACTGCAGCGTCTCTCAAGCCGAAGTCACTGCCATTACGCAGGCTGTTGGAATTATACGTGAGAGTAATATCGTCGGACAAACGATAACTGTCTACATAGACAGCCAGGTAGCCATTAAGGCTCTGGACTCTGCTATAACTGGAGAGAACCTGCAAATCACTTTTAAACGAGCCAATACGGTGACCCTCAGTTGGGTACCAGGGCATATGGATATCGAAGGAAACCAGAAGGCGGATGAGCTTGCCAGGAAAGGCTCGACGCTGCAAATATCGCGGGCCTTTCCCTTTGTAGCAGCCCCAGTCAGTTCTTTAAAGAAAAAAGTAGAAGATGAAGCCATCGATCGTACAAACAGACACTGGATTCATCTGGATACATGCGTAACGGCTAGAGCTCTATGGCCGGCCTTTAGCAAGAAGAGATCATCAACTCTGGTTAAACTCAGTCGTCATAACGCACGGGTCGTTTCTGGTGTAATTACCGGCCATTGTGTCATTGGCCTTCACGCAGAGAGACTCAGTATAATGACTATTGTAAAAGCTACAGAGACGAAGAAGAAATCGAATCTATTCGTCACCTGCTGTGTGACTGTCCTGCCCTATCTGTTAGAAGAAAGAGAACTCTTGGCAGTCATTTCTTTTCGGAGCTGGAGGACTTAGGCAATGTTGAGCTGGTAGTCCTCCTGGTGGTCTATGCACTATCTGGGTGTTTCTAACAGCGGACCTTATTACAGCGTTCCCAGGGTTAAATGATTGGGCACAATGCACCCGAATTGTGGGTCTAAGTGAGCAGTGACCTTCTGGTCACAAGGCAGCCATCTACCTAACCTAACCTAACCACCTCACATTCAAAGTGTTTGGCTGAACGGCCAATATAAATTTCTTTCGTAAGATTTAGGCGCTGCGACATGCTGTTCTAAAGGTGACAGTAGAAAATATCATATCACCCTGTGAACCTAGTTTAGCTGAGGAATTGAACTATCAATCATACTAGTTGCAAATACAAGTAAATATCACATATTGCGGAAAGTTGTATCAATGTACGTAGGTACATATCAATCGTTTTCATTCCTCTAATAGTCGAGCGCGTCAAGCCCAAGTGGTCATGCCATCAATGACTCACTTTCATTCGATGGCAAATCTAGTTGCAGTTCATAATGACATACAAACAAAGCCGTATGTATTTACATTTTTGTATTTTACTTTTTACAATGAATATTTTTCTATTCGAAATTTTATCGTGAGAGATTATACTTTCGATCTCGTTTTATTCCCATATTGACGTCATTTTGAACTTTCATAATTGCATCCCCAATTTTGCGATGGACCATCAGTTCAATATCATTGGCATCCACGTACCTTATAGCTTTATCCCAGAGCCATCCGTACATTTGATTTTCTGTCTCTGGCATTTCAAAGCGTTCCTTTGGCCCAGCGAATTGTCTAAATTTGACTTCTTTCATATACTTGCGAAAATTTTCCTTATGAAATGGAGCCTTACTAAGTGAATCATGTCGAGCATAAAACTTTTCTGTCAAAAGTGTCGTCCCATACTTCGGAGTAAATTTCTCGACCACTCTTATAAATTGATTAGACCAATCTATTTGTTCTCTTTCGAAGCCATGCTTTATTTTATCGGCCATAAGCAATTTTATTTGAACAGAAAAAAATAAACAAATAAATAAACAAAATCTGAAAAATCGCGCCAACGAATTTATGTTTTAACTGAGAATTTTTTTTTTAATTTTTGTATTTCGAAACATGACGTAATTTTAGTGATTTCAAAAAAGCTTACAGTTTTTTAGTAGAATAACGAATCATTGTTTATTTTGATGGAGGTTTCAAATATAAAGGGCCGGACAGAATCGGCGCCTGAGTCTTAGAAAACAGAATAAAAACGACTGTCAAACTTGCATCTTTCAATAATTTGAGGCCTCAGTTGACAGACAACATACCTAATAACTCAATTTCGAATTACTCACCACAGCCGTAGTATCAAGTGTTCTCCAAAGAACTCCAAGCTTGATAGGACTTTTCCCCACTTCATTTGATAGTTGAAGGAGCAATTGTCTCCTTGAGACGTCAGACTCACTTATGTGTGACATATATCGCCTTGTGAATCCTGTGACATCTGTGTTGTTTCTTGCTGGTTGCTGGCTTCTTCCCTCTGATTGATCTGCACCATGTATTTCTAGGATCAATAAGAGCGGAAAAATCTTTTGGTTAGTGTACCCAGACCAAGATTGATTTCTAGAATGTTAACTTCCAGGTAATCCCAGATTTATTTGACTGGAATATGAGTTCATATAATATAATCTGGGAGTAAGCGGGATAAGATGGTTAAATGCGGACAAGTGCCTATCACCAACGCTTGACAGTTTAAGGCTTTACTCCGAAAGACCAACTGGAACCTTCGTGAATATGGAGTTCCATTTGCTGTTGATCGCGGATTATAATAATTTGTGTCACAACCAAGCGTAGTTGGGTTCCAGGGTGAAAAACAGCTTATTCGTCATCTAGAGGTTGCCTTCGAGGTGTTCTCGTCCTAGTTAGGTTCAAAATGATTAGCTATGCATTTTCATTGAATTTTCGTCTGGAAAAACAACAAAATCTCCATCTAAATATACATTCTTTATTTCCATATGAAATGTGATTTCAATTGCATCATAACTAACAAATATCTAACCCTCCCTTCGTCCCATTTTTCGCCCCATAAATTACTTCACACACTCACCGCAACTCGTACATACAACATGCAACCTGAGAATACAACAATGTTGTGTCTGATTGAGTGTGCTACTCTGCAGCACCATAATTTAGTGAAGCAAAGAAGCAAAATTAAAAGAAATTATCCGCCACGGGATAAGAACACATTAAGTAGCCGAGCCCTAGCATAGTAATTAACTTACGATCGCTAATAAATTGATTATGTAAAATGACGGAAAATCACAGCACGAATTGCCGACATACATATTTCTCAATTCGAAGAGGTTTCCCCGAAGAGAATTGATCGAAGCTGTGGTGTGGTGCCTCTCTTCCCTAAAGAGGTGGTGTAAAACGATTTTATGCTTACACACTATCGGAAACGAGTTATTTTCGTTCTTCATATATCGCGAGGAGTATCACAATGCAGTGTTGCCAGAGATAGCATGCCCTATCAAAAGCCGTGCTTTTGGCTTTTAATTGGACTTAATTTTAAAGATAAGAATTCAATTTCCAATAGTTGTACGAATCATTATGATAGTATGGTTTATTCCAAGCTTAAAGTTAAAAACAACAATATACAGCAACTGACCACTCGATGTCATATTTCCCTATGTTGATACACATACTATACTATGTTGATAAACATTTCTCTCTCTCTTCTGCTTTAGGCGTGTTTATGATCCGGAGTATGAGGATCACAACTAGTGCTTCAAAGTATCCGAATATTTCGGATAGTCGGATAGTGTCGGATCCTCGGATCCAAGATCCGAGATCCGACTTTTTTCGGATAGTGTCGGATAGTTTCGGATAGTGTCGGATCCTCGGATAGTGTCGGATCCTCGGATAGTGTCGGATCCTCGGATAGTGTCGGATCTTCGGATAGTTTCGGATCCTCGGATAGTTTGAGTTTGTGAAATGAAATGGGATGAGATTCGATATCAGTGAATTCATATGAATGTTGGCTGGATCTTGTTTTTGTTTTTGGTATTTGGTTTTTTTTTTTTTCATATGATTCGTAATTGACTGATGAAAGTCGTAGAGAAAAAAAAATATTGGGGTGGATTTCTTGCAAGGCGCGCATGTGTGTGGATTTGTTTTGCGTATAGATGTTTACATTTGATCAGAGCGGTGTGTTGATGGAAATGTGTGTGGGTTTAGTTTGTAATTTTTTTGCGTTTGCTGAATTAAGATTTTGATAACGCGTGTTGTGCGCGTCGTAATGATGATTTTTTTTGTGTGTATGAAAAAACGTGTGTGTATGTTTATGAATGGATTTGGGTTATCGGTTATCTTTTAATGAATTAATTGTGTAGGTTAGGTGGGATATTTCAGTTGTTGGATGTAAGTAGGTACATACATTCAATGAAAACATTATATTCTATGATATTGATACTTGAATGTAAGAAAATTAATTATTACTCTCTGTATCATGGGATGCAAATAAAATTTTTGTTGTTTTTCTGCTATTTTTGTGTCCAACTCTATGAATCAAAAAAGATAAAATAACGAATATTGAAATAAAAACATCCTAATTAATTTCTACAGTAAAAACATCGGTTTAGTAAGAATAAAAAAAATTTATTTTTTTGTGCATTGTTGCAAAAGTTTTTTGTTCTGGTTTATAAAAACTAAAATATCTACATTATGCGGAAGTAGGGCGTTTCTTTTCGATGTAATTATGTTTCCAGCCGTTGAAAAAACTCGCTCCGCAGCTGCTGATGTAGCGGGAATGGTGAACATTTTTTTGGCTAGATCAGCAACAAGTGGATATCGCTTAGCTCGATGCTTCCACCACTCTAATGGACTTGCGTTGTGACTCAGTTGCGGCTCACTTAAATACGCTTCAATTTGATGTTTAGGATCATTATCGCTGTCCTTTTTCTTGAATAAAAGGTCAAACGCAGTCGGTTTCGGGGTAACTTCTTGTTGACTCTCGTTGGCGTTGTCGTTTGTATCAGCTGTAGTTCTGGATTTACTGACTTCTGAGCGCAACTCGTTCATCACTGCAACTTTTGTTTCCGGCTGTTCATGTTCTAGATCTTTATACCGTGGATCCAATAAGGCAGCAAGTTGTCGTGTTTGGATAAAATTAGGATTATTGATTTCAAAACGATCATCAATTTGTTTTGAGACGTTCGATAAAAAAGAGCATATCAAGTCACTGGAACTGGTGGGTCCAACGTTGTCACCGGTCAATTCACTATGGGAAAAATGTAATTTCAAGAGACTACTTACCACAGGTAGTACTAAAGATGTCGAGGCGTTTGCTCCGGAAAATACGGTAGTGGCTAGATGCAGTGGTTCTAACAGCGGTATGAGTTCGTCTATTATCTTCCAGTCGGAATCCATCAAAGCGAGGCGAGCATCAATGCTGAATGATGTGACTTTTCGATCACTCAACACAGACTGTATTGCAAATTTACTTTGCTGGACGGATTTCAGCATCATATGCATCGAGTTCCACCTCGTTGGACAGCTCTGCACTAGTTGATGCTCCTTAAGCTCCAGAGATTTTTGCTTTTTATGCAATTCCTTGGTGGCAAGATTCGAATGCTGAAAATGGGAAACAAGTCTACTTACCTTTTTGGTTATTTCGGCTATTCCCAGTTGTTGTAACGATTGCGTTATGCAAAGATGTAGAGTGTGCGCCGCGCATGTCAAACCCGAAGTATATTCTAAAAACTTGCAATTTCGCAACGCTGCTTTCATATTAGAAGCATTGTCCGTAACAACTGCTACTATTTTATTTTTTATACTCCAGGTATCAGCTACTTCTTCCAAGCGCATTTCAATGTTGAGAGCAGTTTCTCTATCGTCCAAAGCAGCCGTAGACAGGGTAAAAGTATGCTCAGTCCATTCGGAATCTATAATATGAGCATTGACAATTATGTACGTATCATGCGCTCTTGAGGACCATCCATCAGTGCTCAATGATACGTATTTAGCGTCATTTAAATAACTCTCAATTTTGGATTTTAGCCCGTCGTATAGAAGTTGAAGTCTATTTTTGATTGTTGGCTCACATGGAATGGTATAAGTGGGCTCCAAAGTCGACATGAATTCCCGAAACCCCTGACCTAAAAAAGTAAAAAAAATATTATACAATAATGCGTGGATACTTCAAGATTCTGTCTTACCATTCGGAAAAGATATTGGCAGATTATCTACTGCTATCATTTTCGCTAAAGCTTGACTAATTTCTTCTTGTCTATCAACTTTAGTCAAAGTCTTCCGAAGTTTAGGTGCTGGTTCCAATAACCGAGATGTTGTAGGGATGTCGTCCATATTACCCTCAAATCTGAAATATAAGGGATTAAAAAAAATGCAAAAATCTAATTGTAATTATATGTACTTACATAACTGCTTCATCTTCAACATCTCGCTTATTGCCGATGTTTTTTTGTAAGTGTTTATGGATGAGATGCTTATTTAAAGGAGACGTCGATTTTCCATTTTTAAAAACAGCATTGCATAATTTGCACGTTGTTCCAACCTCTGTTTCTTGAAAATATTCCCATACCCAGCTCGTTTTAGGCATTTTTTTTTTTTTTTTTTTTGTAGTTTGTTGAAGATACTTGTAATGAATATCAAGAACACACTTGTAACTTTCACACAAAACGTTTGAATAATACTGAAAGCTATCCATTTAGCCGCTTTCTTTTATACCTCATCGTGCCTAGAAGTGTGACGAAAAATCGCTTAGCAATTTACAATTATTGCTTAAACCTCAAAACGGATGCTGCATATAAAAAAACCCAATACTCTTCTATGACTTCAATATACTTCAAGGATTAAGTGCACAAATAGCGGATGTTTGTAATTGTTTATTATTGTTTTATGACACACTTATGCTTTAAGAGTAAATTAATGCCCAATATTTGCAAAGAGGTATAGGAGCCACGGGGTGGTATACTTGGAAATGTTCGAGGTACCGGAAATCAGCATCATAAATACCCTTTTCTTATAGACAAAAAATGGAAATTTGAAAAATAGGGTTCATTGAGAAAAATCCATTCAAAGTTAAAAATACCCACACTTGATAGATGCGCAACAGCAAGAAAAACCCAGTCTGCAATAAAACAATAAAAGATACAATTGAAATCAGAGCAGGCTGAAGAAAATTGATCTGCTACCTAAACCATTATTTTATTGCATACATATCCTATCTGATCCCAAGTATGTTAACCACATACATCGCTATGTACATACATATGCATGTACATGCCATCATATCTAATAAAAATATAAACAAAGGTGAAAGGTCTTGTTTAATCCATTAGATTCTATTTGCATTCCATGATACAGAGAGTAATAATTAATTTTCTTACATTCAAGTATCAATATCATAGAATATAATTTTTTCATTGCATGTATGTACAAATGTACCTACTTACATCCAACAACTGAAATATCCCACCTAACCTACACAATTAATTGATTAAAAGATAACCGATAACCCACATCCATTCATAAACATACACACAAAAAAAAATCATCCTTACGACGCGCACAACACGCCTTATCAAAATCTTAACTCAGCAAACGCAAAAAAATTATAAACTAAACCCACACACATTTCCATCAACACACCGCTCTGATCAAATGTAAACATACGCAAAACAAATCCACACACATGCGCGCCTTGCAAGAAATCCACCCCAATATTTTTTTTTCTCTACGACTTTCATCAGTCAATTACGAATCATATGAAAAAAAAAAAAACCAAATACCAAAAACAAAAACAAGATCCAGCCAACATTCATATGAATTCACTGATATCGAATCTCATCCCATTTCATTTCACAAACTCAAACTATCCGAGGATCCGAAACTATCCGAAGATCCGACACTATCCGAGGATCCGACACTATCCGAGGATCCGACACTATCCGAGGATCCGACACTATCCGAAACTATCCGACACTATCCGAAAAAAGTCGGATCTCGGATCTTGGATCCGAGGATCCGAGGATCCGACACTATCCGAAAAGTTTGAAGATTCGGATAATGGTTGAAGCACTAATCACAACATCGCAGTTTACAGTATCTTTAAAAGAACACTTCCCTTAATCCTATCTGACAGCACTTAGTTCACAAACTCACGACGATTTATCTGTCACAAATCTAGGTACTCACCAATAAACAGAAAAATTACAAAATCGCAACTGGTAACACTGTCACTGAAAGATGTTCTGACTACCACCACTCTGGGATTTCTTTGCAGAGTTGGTTTTGGTTTTGGTTTTGATTCGTTTGTTGGTGTGTTGAGGTAGTAGCCGTTTGTAGCAGACAATCTGGGTCAGAATTTGCCATTGAACCGGTGACGTCACAGGGCAATGAACCAAGAACCCAACACCAAACGTACATACATATCTCTCTCTCTCTCTTGGTGTAGAACGAATGCGAGAATACCAACACACAAATCTGTTACGCTCGATTATAAAATGCCATAGCGAATGAGATGATATGCGCTTTTCTTCTGTACTCTGTGTGTGTTTGTGTTTTTATAGAGTCGCCGTGAGAGCTTTATAGCTGACAAATGCGAGCTGGGATTGAATATTATCCTCTTTTAGGATTCTTAAATGCGTCGCATATAGAAAACAGGCGTCATATGCACTATTGTTTGCGGGTGGGGGGGAGTACTGTTGTATCCCCCCCTCCAGCCATGCCACCATCCCCTACCACCTTAAGCGTGTACTTAACACTTAGCACTCACTCTGGAGTAGTAATTATGCTACCACCCAACAAACTCGTTGTTGCGGGCAAAGCCGCTACGATGACTCGACGGCCCAGGTGGAGGATTAAGCCTTTAACGAGTATTTAAATGCGTCCGTCTGTTGTGCGATGGTCATGCAGACTGGGCACACTACAGCACCGAAATGGAGCTCCATGGTCACATCTCTCACATGATGGAGGATGGGGGCCACTAGTAGTTGGCATGGCCTGTGTGTTGATAGTGGATTTGTAATGACAATTATTAATTTTATTGCGAGAGAGAGATTCTCTGGATTCGTCGTCGTCGTCGTTGTTGTTGTTGTTATTGTTGTTGTCGACGTATGACTGGTACGTTGTTAGTAGCTAGGCTTTTGAATGTTTGTCGTTTGTTGGTTTGTTGGTTTGTTGGTTTTGTTTCGTTTCGGAATGGAGAATAATTGGCGATGATTTGTTGGCAGGAAAAATCGTTTGGTGTTCGTGTCGCGCGACTTTATTGCATGTTGCCGTGCATGTTGAGTCCGATGGGCGCTGGCAAATTATGGGTTAATTAAGGTTTCCGGGTTGATTGTGACTTATGACGATTTACACGGTAGAAAAGAAGGCTTTGTTTTTTTCCTGTAAAAATTTGTTGCCAGAACTTCTACGAACCAACATTAGTTGGGAGTCTTGGATATGAAGATGCGCATCGAGATTGATATATTGCGCGAGATGGATACTTTAATTGCTTGTAAGCACTTGATCTACAACCAGAGATAACTAAGAAATATAGCTTACGTGTTTAGAAAGAGTTAAAATGTAGAAAAAAAAACTATGCCTTTGCAAGGATGGAAGGTCTTGTAGTGGACAGGAGGGATGTCCCCTCCCATGGATTAAAGAATTAAATACAAAATGCATTGCCTTTTTGAGTAGTTCGGAGCAAAGCGGATCGTCTGTATTCTATTTCTGATTCTACTGAATCCATGTGTTTGAATAAGGTACCTACACCGCGCGTGAAGCCAATAACTATTTTTCCAACAGCAACATGATGATGCACAGAAGGGGATCTAGCACTAATCGTTCTGAAACGCCTGGCAAGACAGTACTTTCTTCACATTCATAGGTTACCTTGCTTTTCTTAGAATACTTTAATGGAGTCAATTATACATGACCAAGTTGCTTAGTCCAAATTATTGCCTAGCTAACAATTATTTATTTTCCATCATCATTTCAAAATAAATCTGTTAAAGTACTAAGCCCTAATCATACCTAGGACAAAGAATCCACACAATATACAATGGGCTGATTCATTATCTTAAGGACAAAGTCAGTCGTTTCTAGCGATGGTAGTTAGGACAGCATTTATATTGTTCTTACTAATTGCTATTATGTAGTATGATCTATTGAGGACAAGACGAAGTATATGTTATCAACAAACAAAAATTTATCTATCCAAAACATTGGGCAAAACGTCATTGTTGATAACTATAATTTCGAGATATTTAAGGAGTTCACCAACCTCTGCTACTTCGGTTTGGCGAAACAACTGGGTTCAAAACTAACTCGACGGACCAAATTAATGCTCTACAGAACGCTCATCTTACCAGTCCTGCTGTATGGAGCCGAGTGCTGGACGATAAGTAAGCAAGCTGAGCAAATATTGTGCACCTTCTAGCGAAAAATACTCCGTCGGATATTAGGTCCCTTATGCGAGGAGGGCAAATGGAGGAGAAGATACAATCGCGAACTCTATGAGCTGTACCAGGATGTGGATGTAGTCCAAAAAGCCAAGATACACAGACTACATTGGCTCGGCCACATCGAGCGAATGGACAACAATGCTCCAGCCAAGAGGATCTTCGAATCCCAGCCCCCAGGTTCGAGGCGGCGAAGAAGTCCGAACCTCCGGTACAAAGACCAAGATGTCGCGGATGCCAGAAAACTTGGTCTTCACAACTGGAAGCAGTGTGCTCTGGACCGCAGAGGATGAAAGGCAACGATGTCTCAGGCAGGGACTCTACAAGGGTTGAGAGCCCTTTAAGTAAGTATGATCTATTACTTGGGGAATGAGGTATTTTAAGCCATTTTCTGAATTCCAGTGTGAGCGTACTTCTTGGCATCCCCGTTGGCTTAATTCACCCCTGCCTAGCTAGTAGTTAGACCATTTAAGAGTTCAAACCAAATAAATAGAAACGACTTCATTGCTGGGGATCCCCTTAAGTTCAAGAATATGTCATATTTATTCTTTTGTGTGATAAATTTGAGAGCTGTCTGAATATTTGACAATATGTTAGTCCACAGCTTGTGAAATACCAAAATTCCAGCTCAGACCCCTCTTTACATTCACTTGACATAGCTCAGAATATAACTGATACTAGTATCTTGCTCGGTAAGTTTCTCTACGCAAAACTCTATGTGAAACTTAACGTTTCACCTAATTACACCCTTGACCTAGAAGTCGTTCATAAGACAGAACTTATAGACCTCAAAGTGCCCTCGAAATTAATGAAAAACAATCAAACCCACTTAATAATCTCATCACGAAACCTTTCTCCTTTCTGTCTCAGTCACTGAACTCTGTGCGGCCTTCATTGTCACTGGTAAACTTTCATTACTTCCTCAATATTATACATTTAGGCATTTCCCTACAACACAACAAAAGTCACGCAATTTATCATTCATTTACTTGCTTCATCTGATCTGTCATCACGTCTCACATTTATTAGGATCCTTAGTGTCAAAATATCATTTTGTCACCTCCCCCACAAAATATTTAAATCATTTCCATTATCATAATGTTTACCATTCTTGGTATTTATTACAATTTTTATTTTATTACCCTTCTCAGACAAAACCACATGCACACGGGCTTGGTATCCATTAAAATGTCGTTAAATCTCGTACGGATATGTACATAAGTACGTACGCTTTCACCTCGCCAACCGCCATGTCGTATCAATTATATTATCACGATGGGGTGCCTGCATTTATTTGAAAAAAAAATAAGACTTCTCGTTCGACATGCTACGACACAATGGGTGCATAACATAAAATAATAAAAAAAATATATGTATAAGTACTTAGTTACACGCAAACACTGGTAAGAGATTTAGAAAGAGAAATCGACACTCTGGGGAATATAATTTATTTTGCTCTTGCCTTGCGTTCAAGTGAAGATCATGAACAGATCTTGTAATTGGGTTTATTTTTTTCCACCTCCTTCTTGGTTGTTTTTATTTTTTTATCTTTAGTCATTCTCACACAGATTTAGTTATTATCTCTCTTTTTTTGAGAGAGTAAGAGATAGTTTGCTGTTTTTTGAGAAAAACTTCCGCATTCATCTCTCAAAAAGTTGTATCTATGTGTCAGAGAATTTAAGAGGATCACTGTCAAAAGTCATGAAACAGCTGATTATTTTTGGGGTCTAAACTACTGCAATCTACCACTACAATGGCAACTCAAAACATATGGTTGGTAGTATGCACTGAAAGAGGGTTGCCATTGGGAATAAGAAAAGAGTACTAGATATGAAAACTCCATCAAAGAGTACAAAAAGATACGCTTCGCAACAAGATCAGCTGGTTTTGTGTCAATGTGATTGACGACTCTCTTGACCATGGCTTTTTTTCTCTTACCGAACTTATGATATATTTTTCGTTTTTAAAAACAAGGAAGTGAACTGCAAAGCATAAAGATTCCCATGGATGCAACACAGTTTTGCAACAGATGCACATATCAGGGAGGGGACGAAGTTTCTTGTTTTGTTGTAAAATACGAGTAGGTTGTTTTTTTTTTTTTTTTTGCCGAGGCTTTGTCCTATAGTAAAGCAAATTAAATGCATTCCATCCCCCCAAAATGCGTTTGAGTGCGTATCTTTTTTGGATTTGTTGGATGTGGTGTGCCTTTCGGGTATATGGATACCATTTTTGGACACGGCTTTGGTTATTTTTTTGGTGATTTTTTTTTTTTTAACTTCTTTGCACAACGTGGACATTGATGACTCTGGGAAGAAAAAACGAAAACAGGGATGTTCATCTCCATCTTATCCGCCGCATTTCGGAAGGGATTTCAGCTTTTGGGTTATAAAATTCCCCCCATTTCCTCTCGGTCTTTTTTTTATTTGTTTGTGGTTTCTTTCTCGTTCTTTTTCCACTCATTACATATTCACATATTCACTTTGTTCTTATTTTTTTTCGGGTATTTGCCTTCTTGTCTGTAGCCCGTTCACTCCTCCTCCTCCCTCGTATGGTACTCTATTTTAATTGTAATTGCTGGTAGTTACTTCTTGGCATTTGTTTAATGCTAAAAGGGGGTAAGAAAGAGAGGAGTAGGTACAGGGAAAAATGGACAGTCCGGGGCCCATATGGAATCGACAGAAGAAAAAAAAGAACTCAAATATATAGGTATTCTCTGGCGGACCGAATTTTTCGGGAGGTGAATGGCCGCTCGCGCAACGTTTTCATTTTGTGTGTTGTGTTCCCTGGTCGTTGATGTCGTTGTATTGTAGTTTTTCTGCTTGGATCCATGGAGCTCTCGGGGGAAGGTATACACAAGAGTGTAGCGCTGAATAAAAAAAGATCTGGTGGGGTTAGTGATAGGTAGATGGGCGGTGGATTGGGGGAGGTGGGAAATGCAAAGGGAAATCTTACAATTCGTTTCGTTTCTCGTTCTTTTTTTTCACGTCTTTTTTTTTGGTTACTTGAAAATCATTGCAGTTCAATGGTAGGTTGTCATTGTGTGGATGGATGGATGGATGATTAGAGGATTTATGACATAAACGTATCTCTTCGTTAAGTATGGCGGCTTGATATGTGTGCGCGATTGGGAGTAAATGTGCGGATGTGTGGGGAATCTAAATTTAGAAAAACATTTTTTATACTTTACGGGAGAGAACCGTCGTTGGTGATAGAAATAAAAAAAATGTTGCCTTTTCTTTCAGTAGCTTTCATGCATTTTTACGGAAATTTTATGCTTTGTTTTCGCTGTGAAATTTGCTAAACTAAGCCCATAAATTATAGGGAATACTGGAATAATTTAAACACTTTGTATAAAGAGACTGTTTGCCTATTTCTATTAGATTTAGATTTATTCGATGGCAGATTTGACCCCGCAGGTTAAAGTTTGATCAATAGAGACAAAAAAGACTATTTCATTAATTCAAGGTAAGGATAAGGTTCTTTTGTCTCACTTGTAATATAATAATATCTAAATTAAACCAAAGGGATTGGGAATAATACCTTATCTTTATTTGCTTCATAATATTCGTTGGTAAAAAAATTTCATCAAAAAATCTCATTACCATTCAATATAGAAGAAATTTTCAAAATGTTCAAAAAGGCATTAAACATTTAATCGAAACTCAATTTTGCTAGTTGCAATGGGGCTTGAACTTTTTATTGCAATATAATTTTTTTTGAGAGACCAAATTTTTATTAACGAGAAATCTATTACAATTTTTTAATGTTAACTTAATCTCTTTTCTAGGACTAGTTCTCACCGCGTCTTGAATTCTGCGTGTCAAAAACTGACAGGCTCTTCTACCTTCGCGACTAATGTCAGTTTCATGACGTTTTCAATGTTTCTCGATGTTATGTATTGTTTATTACTAAATTCGAACTCAAGATTTTCATTGATTTTGACATAACCGTTATAGAGAAATTCAAAAAGTCAGAAAGGTTTGTAGATTACTTACTATCCAATTTCGGTAATTATTAGGTTCATTTCTTGAAATTTTGACGAATAATTTCATAAGTTCTTTAATATAACTTTCTTTCGTATAGAACGAAAGAAAGAAAAGAGTCATCTAAGCGAAAGAGACATGAATAATCTTCTTCCGAGTTTCATTTAAACTTGATCTGCCAACTGAAATATGAAAACTAGCTATGCAACAGGTCAGAATCAGTATCAGGAGCCCAGCCAGAATAACAAATTAATTCATAATTGGCTCTTAAGACACTTAGTTATTGAAATGATATACCACCTGGGTTCCAAAGTTACACCAAAATTCTGTAAAGTTGGAGTACACGCGAGGATCTACTCTCATCGGATCTTCGGCAAGAAGATTTCATCTGCTTGGAAGAGATTCATAGTGTGTAGGCCATTCGAAACACGGCATCCACCAGCTGAAATGTGTCCGCTGCGTTGGACAAGACAAGACAAGTATGTACATGTTATCAACATTCAAAAATTATACGTCACAAAATTAGTTTTTTAAAAGTTGTACGTAACGTCATTGTTGATGGCTAGAACTTCGAGGTAGTTAAAGAGTTTTTATACCATAGAGTGAATGTACTCCACAGCTTTGTGGAGACCCGACAAACAATAATCTTAGCCAATGCAAACGGAAGATACTTGTAGTGTTTTACAACTGCCACAGATACTAAATCTTAAACTTCGGCACTTGAAAACTCACCAAGGATACCTTATACTCAAGATTCCAGACAAGAAGCTCCAATTCTCCAAAAAAAGTTTTAACTGGTGATAGATGTTACTCGAAACTGGAAGTCCCATAATACTACCCTACCAACTATCTTATAAGCTGAATTCATTTCCTATGCGGTGGCGTGAAGCACGTATGGTAATGTATAGAACTATGTACGTACTAGAAGCCAGGTTACTTTTGTCGGCTCAGAATCATATTTTGGAGTACAACCTAGAGGTAATCACTTCACGATAACACAAGCAAACACCGAAAGGTTAGTTGAATAATAGGCCCATTCGGTTATAAACCTTCAAAACCTGATTAAGAAAAATTACCACACTTTGTGGAAGATCTCTTGAAACTAACCTTAACTATGCTAAAAGTTTGTCAAATTGTTTTTAAATATGCCTGCTTCAGTTAGAAATAAAAAGAACATACGAGTACATTATAAAACGAAACTGATACATTAAACTTCAAAATCTATATTTATCAAAATGCTCTCAAAAGCTTCAAATCTTGAACTGCATCAACTGCATCAAATGAAAAGAAATATAATCCCAAATTACCTGATAATTGGTCCTCGCCTTTTACTTTTCCATCACTTTTTCATCCAAATACCACTTGGGATCAGCTTCAATCAACTTTGTGTACATATTACATAAGGCCTGCTCTCTTTCTGGGAGATAAAAATCACTTCCTACTATACACTTATCCATGATGAAAGTTCTTGAAAAAGAGAACACAATTATTTTTGTACGTAGCTCCACTCTTTGATTATCGAGCCCCCACTTGGCCAGGCTCACAGGCTCAGATGACATCAAGATCAACAGTAAGAGAAAGACTCAACCAAAGAGTATGTAACATAGAAAACAGCACAACTATACACACTATTGTACACTTGTATGTTGTGTTGTGTTACCTATTTGTAGTATTCATAAAGAGAGAACAAGTTAGATTGAGTCGACTGCAAGAGCAATCGTTCTCATGAGAGGCCAAGAGTTCAACGACCGTACAAATAGTGACCCACTAACATCCGCGAGTACGTTCACCCTGTGACGTATTACTCTTCGTGTGTCGTGTCGACTTGATCGTCGCTGTTGCCGTCGTAGTCGTTGTCATTATCGTCGTCGTGGTTGTCGATGGTGCAAAAGCCGTTGATCTTTTACCTCCTCTCCTACCATTTGGGGCGAGTAGCCGTGGTGTTTTTTTTTTTTTATTTTAGTGCTTTTTTGCCATTTTTACTATTCGTTACTCACCATCGAGAGAAGATGTTGTGGGGAGTAACTTTTTTTTAAGTTTTGTATGGATTATTTTGGACTTGGACTTTTTTTTAAATACCTTTTCCAGCTTAAAGTTTAGTTTTACTTTTTTTTGTGAAAATAACCTACTTTAAGGTTAGATTAAGATTAAGACTGTCAAACTAATACGCGTAGCTAGATTATGATGGCACAATGATCTGGGTATTTTCCAAGATTACCCCTTACACTGGAGGCGACCTCTTGTGAGCTAATTTGGCGACATTATGTGCACATAAGTTGAATTATAGTCTCTTCTTCCACTTCATCCATACTGCTTATGCAGAAGTCCTTGACGAGGAAGTCTAGCTTAAAGACGAGGCTTCTTATAATGCGGTTTTAATGAGCAATGTCTTCGGGTTCAAGTTAGTCCTAGGTGATATGTGGATCTCAAAGCTTGTACTGACGATGAGTTGTGGAAGAGTTTCCAAAAGGAATTAAAACAATATTTTACCATCCAAAAGGAGTTACAATTTTCTGGAAAGTCGTTAGGAGGTTCTACAGTTTATCAAAGAAGTACTCTCCAAGACTGTTATTATGGTAGATATCACTAAGATGGTTCATATGCAGGTCCACAGTTCGAATACACTAAACTATTTCAAATCCCCATGTTTCACTTCTTAAAATACTGGGGATATGTGCCGTATTTTGCGAACCTTTGGCCTGCCAAAGTAACTTATAAGCAGACAGTTTATTTGTAAACTATAAACCATACAGATGTATAAAAAGTTGAATGTGGACTTTTGCCATTCCACATATGTATGATCCTAGGCAACTGCCTACTAATTCGGTGTTATTATAGATTTTGTAAAACTCTTTAAATTTAAGCCACATTCCACTTGTCAACTTAAAGCATAATGTGTTTTGTTTGACGGTATCAAAAATTGAGAAACCAGTTGCATAACTTTATGCCTTGATGCATGTACCCTTCTTAACACTAAATGTTATTGTTAAGTGGTGGTCTCTGTCCTCAACCTTGATTGGTATTCTTCTATAACATGAGCACATAAAGAGTGAACAGTGAACTTTGCCTCATGATGGTTATACTCCTGTAAGGATGCATTACATTTCATGATGCTTACGAAACATTGGTACAGCTCTCTCTGATGTCATCATTCAGGGATCTTGGGTGGGATGCTTCTCTGGCGCTAAAGTCAGTCTCAGCTTTTGTGAAACTGCAAAGCACAGCATGTCTCGGGTGCATGAAAACACTGACACACTGCTCCTGCTCTTGGCTAAGTTATCCACCGACTCAGATGTTTAAGTTTTTGACATGAGCCGGATAACTTTGCTTAAAACAACCTAGTGCACTTCAAAATGAACGCGAAAAAGAAACTTCCTCAGTCAAATTAGATACCTCCCCAATCAAAGTGGATACCAGTACACCAACTGTCATTATTTAATGTGCATGTACAGATTAAAAAAAAAAAAATTCCTTATGACCCAGTCCAATGGATATGCTGTCTGATATTATTACACCAAAGCTCCTGGTATTTACAATTTTACTCCTATCCAGGACTGGGGTGTGTAGTCGAATCTTCACAGATAATTACAACACCAATCCATTATGTATTAGGATTGCGACAAAATAAGACTGCAGGAGTCATTAGGCAATCACATCTCTGCCTTCTTGGTGGAGATTTTTACAACTCTAGTAATATCCCTTGAAATATGGAAGATATAATATCTATGTCAGTGGCGATACTCAAGCTCCACTTAAGGCCTTGTTCAACCTTTTAGCCGCTTCTAAACTGTTTGGTATATGCAGTAGTTGGCTGAACAGTGTCGCATCCATTGATTCCTTTCTAACTCTTAGGTCATACTGAATCATGAGAAATGAGATCTCCGTCCAAACTCTGAGACTCAAATGAAATTTTCTAAGTTGAGTCTTTTCAAACCTTAATCAGAGTTTTGGTTTACGATTGGGTTTCTTATGAACATAATTGTGTTTGTCCTGCTCCTTCTGGATATAGGATAACGTATTTTTCGAACATCAACAGAAAATTTGCTATATTTTTACTTACCTAAAGGCAGTCTAAGGAAGCAATTTGGTGTTGTGGAGCATCTTAACATGCTGGTCCTTAACATAACTTCTCCCTGTGATGTGACGCGAGAACGATCATACTATGGATATTTCTGATGTGATTTTCTTGCTTTTGCCTTGCATCAGACTAAAGAGATTTTAATGATTTCATGAATACTCTTACAGTAAGCTTCTAATCACTTAAACGCATATTTAGAAAGACAAAAAAAATCCGTAAAATGAGACTCTAAGGCCTTGCCCTCTAGCAGTGCAATAGACATGTTATATTTAAGTGCAAAAATTATGACTTCACAAGGAAAATTTTGTATTTTTTTATTGTTAATTTTTATGAATTGTAACCAAAGTTTAGGAGTGCAATGCTCCATTTACTTGAACCACATAGTTTTTACTTGATAGCTGTCAGAGGATGACAGTATTATGCTTAAAAGAGCGAACGCAATGCAAGCCTTAAGTGTCCAACTCATAGAATACGCCGGTCAGTTGTTTTGTCGTCTTTAACTGACAGATCGATTACACACATTCTTATGGGAGGCGGCCCATAGCCAACGGATGGTGACTTCGACGGATAAAGTAGGTATATTTTCTACTTTTTCAATCCATCGAACCGTTGTCAGTATACATTGAAGTTCACACATAAGAAAATTGAGAGTACCTACGCATTTTCATTGGTGGTAGCAGACAGAGATTATAGAGAAACTGTCATCGCCTTTGACTATCAGCTGATTGATGTCAAGGATTCTATGGAACTGTTGCAATATGTCAACTTAAATACGAACGCTCAACGGAACGACGGAACAACTGATCGACGGATTCTATGGTTTGGGCCCTTTACCTACTCATTCAAATGATGTTCTTAAAGCTAAGTACTATACGAGTATACTTGTAAAAAATTCCCTGAAAAGTGGCAAAACATCAATCAACAACAATCTCTTACCAATATTTTTAAAGGACCGACCATTGCTATGATTAAATCCCAGTTGCGAAACCAAAACTATAACTATTGCGACCACTCCATATGAAACCTTGAATTAGACACGAATTGTCTAACTATTGCTCAGTTCTAATCCCAAACAAAGACACAATTCTACCCAATTCGGCGTTGGAAATCATCAAACCAAACCGAATGCTACACGCGAATGTGATTTCTATCAGCGCCAGCACGCCACCACATCGGTCGATTAAATGACATCTTTATGTCAAGTCATCAAACTATCAACGCTCTTCCTACCCACACTCTGGAAGTTTTCAAGGCACACATGCATACATATGCTTATATCTATACGCAAGTCAGAAAAGACCTCAAGACAACATCCCGGAAGCGAGTCTCTTGTACTCCAAATGTATATCTGTAAGATGCAGTCAACTGTGTGTACCGTGTGTCTGTTGGCTGCTGTTGACGTTGTTGCCTTCCTGGCTGACTGGCTTCTTGGGTTTAGTTGTTTCTACTTTTTTTTTTTTTTTTTGACCCTTCTTCTGTGTGTACCCACGCTCATGTTTATGTCCAACATATGTGCGCTGCTGCTGTTTCCATTATTATGAACGGACGCTGATGCGGAATAGTTATGTTACCATGTGTGACACTCTATCGATAGACAACAAGGAGAGATTCAATTTCATATACAAGACGATAATACAAAAAAAAAAAAGCTCCACAAAGTCCACACTGTCTGGGTCCAGCATCTTGGTGACATACTGTTACTGTGGGAATATATTTCGCTTCCGCTACGATACCCGATACTGATTTTATTATAAACCAAGAGGACCCACGCACAGGACGTAACTGGAGAAGGTCCTTCTTCTAATTACGAACTTGAGATGGATCAAATTCTCTAGAATTGCCAAATTCATGTCGTCCTCCCGGCCCGATTGCTTATGGGTGGGAATTTTTAACGCAAGGACTACGATTGCTTCTCCAAAGGCCTCTACTAGATCTGTAAAAGAATGTAAACATTTTTGAATATAATTTTTTTCCAGATGCTCGGATTATTTTTATTATTATAATTTATGTCCGTTCGCGTACTTTTTGCACTAAAATTCGTTAATAATCCAATTTCAAAGAGTAGGGGTGAAATTCTCTCAGAGAGAACTAAAATTACGAAAAAGTAAACGAGCGGGTTGAACAAGAAAAAGTTGAAAATACGCTGATTTGACAGATTTGACAGTTTTCACAAACCAGCCTAAAGAAATTTCTTGCACTAAAATTCGTAGCATGGGGAAATTTCTTACTCTCCCGTGAGCGCTCTCTTCTGCGAAAAACTACGAAAATTCTCCGTATGCGAACAGCTTTTCGTAAATATTCGTAAATCTTCGTAAAAATTCGCTGTTTTGGGAGGGTACGCGAACGAACCTTTTAATTTCAATACAAACATTATAAGCGAATAAAATTCTAAATTCAAAAATTTTAAAGGTACATACATTCAAACAATAGATAATTTTATTATTCCCAAAGAAGAGAGCTTAATTTCGCTAATAAGCGAATGGTTCTTGCAAACTGTCAAATTTATTCAAGACCAAATCATTCGCGAGAGTTTTACCTCACAATTCTTTTTGTTTTTGGTCAATGACAAATGTCACAAATGTCGCAGTTTGCACCGACAGGATAAAAAATTCGCTGTGAATGAAACGTCAAAATCTACTAATATTTGCTCGTTCGTATTCGCAGATCGCTGAGCTTTAATGGAACCTTAATGCATTCAATGACTTTAAGGAACTTTAATGAATTGAGTTAATTGAATGGATTCAGTAACTTCAAATGATTGAATGGATTCAGTGAATGCTCTTGAATTGAAATTGAATTCTTATTGCTAAAAGTAGAGATCCCTTCATAGCTTAGCGAACTACGAATACGAACAAACGAATATTCGCAATTTCATTCAGAGCTACTTTTTAATTTAATTGCAATAATCTTCGAAATTCACTTGGGCATTTTAAAATTGTCTAAACTATCGCGTGTCTTTAAACGTGCTAAAAATTTTTTATTCGCAGTTCGCCCATTCGCCCTTTCGCCGGTCCCTGAGCTGTGAATGGACCTTAATTGCTCCAATCATGACTTCAAAATAAAATTCGATCTATTTCTTCAAGTTATTATTGAATTGAAAAAAAAAAAAACGAGTGAATCCTTGTCAAAAGATGATGTCCGCTGTGATTTGTGATTGAATCAACATCCGCCCAGGTAAGGAAAATATCAAATTATCAAAATTCATATGCACTAGCGCCACTGCTAGTAGTTGCATTGCCATTCATAACTGCCGATAAATTATCCGTTTTTATTGAGGTCCTTTATATCGGACCTTTTAGATCTATAAAAGGTGCGATGTGTGTCCTCATTGCAAGAGTGTCATCTTGATGTCATAAATTTCCGTTAAATTATGACTTTGCTGATTTTTTGTTGTTGTTCTGTGTGGTTTTCGGCGGTAGGTAGAGAGAGAGAGGCACACACCTTTTTACTTTCATGCAGTTCCAAAGGCATGGGAGTGTCACTTTCACCCGCTGCTTTGTAGGTCCTGTGGATCTTTTTCTCTCACTTTTCGGTGGTCTTGTCTTGTTGGTATTCGGTAATGTGAAAGATTTTTTTTTTTTTTTTTTTAATTTTTAATGTCTTCATCTTCAGGGCGATTTCGCATGAAATCATTCTTTATATCCGTTTTGACAGTTTTATGGGTCTGGCGCTTAGAAATATCTTGAATTATGACGGCACTGAGAATAATAAAGGTGGATTGTGTATGATGGTTGGGTAAACAATAGGAGGTTTTATTACTTTTATTACCCATGATAATTTTCTTGCAAAACAGAGGACGTACTTGTTAAGTAGGATGCTGGTTGAAAAAATTTATAAAGGTGTTTGAATTTTCCTTTTAAATACCTTCTGGGTGATCGCTGCGTACAGCTCGGCTGCGGCATTGCCATACGTATGGTAAGGCACTAGCATTGCCTTTGTGGAGATACAATAAAGAATAATCCTAGGAAACCGTTGCAACTTTGGTTCTGCAAGACAAGTGTGTTTTAAACTCCTAACTCGGTACACCGAGCTTTTATCTTCATTTTGCTTCTTTTAAGATTTTATAGAGATTGCTGCAAAGTTAGCCTGTGATGTATAACGCCAAATCCTTTTCTTGGAAGCTTGTAAGCTATTTCATCTATCTGTGTAATGGCTGTGATTTTGTCTTAAAAACTTCTGTCTTTTATTCTAAAGAAATGTTTAATTATTATTTTTTTTTTTTTATAATTTGCACATGCCAAAGGGGATATGAATATCCTTTTACTGATTAACAGGGCACGGGCGTTAGTTAATTTGGAAGCGAGTAGTATTTGAAACTCAGGTGATAATAGGTTTCAATTTTTATTCTCCATGGGTGGTTTCCAATTTGACTGGGGAGAGAGTTGTGTGTGATTTTTGCATTCGTTCGTAATTCACAGTATTTTTTTCGCGTTCATGTTGAAATACACAAAGTACTATATCCAACGACCACATAATAGCCAATGTAAAAAACTAATTCCACTGTATTTTTGGTTCCATTGTTCTTTCAGAAGCTCTCGCCGGAAATCGTATAGCAAATATTATAGCCGATTTTTTAGAGGTTAATCATAAGTGTAGATACATGACCTTCAACCATAAATGACTTTCGTTTAGCCCAACAAAGGTTTTGGCTACACTACAGTACAAAAACCTTTCCAAGTCAAAAGACATATCCTAGCTTAAAACAACTTTTGAATATTGGTTTACGAATAATAGCTTTACGAACTCATACATATCCTAGCTTAAAACAACAACTTTTGAATATTGGTTTGAGCTTTAGAATAATAGCTTTACGAACTCATATATTTTAGATGAAAAGTTGTCCATTCCTGGTGCTTTGTACAGAGCAAAGAATTTAATTGATTATTCAAGTTAATTCTTAGTCGTCTTAGTGAGCTTATAGAAGTACCTACATATGTATGTATGTCTGACATTTCTTCCTGTCACTCTGCGAGCTAGAATCTTGCTAATCTCTAAGAGGTAAATTCATGAGCCATGCTTGAGTTTCTTTTTGCGAATCTAATTCTGCCTTTACACCAAGTTAGTTCTTTAGTCTTCTTTTTTTTCTTGCCAGTAGTTAAAGTCTAATTTATGTAATAATTGAATTATCGAAGTCCACCAGCGGACCATTTAGAATGCAGTAAAGTAAAAGAAAGAAGATGTACCGACTATTGGGTCATCGTTACAAACATTCCCTACGGCAGTAAACAAGAAGCATAAGAATATTTCTTTCTTTTTCGGGGCGACTATTTCATCTAAAAAAAAAGTTCGCCCTCTTATCGAATCAATTCGAAATAGGGAACGAAATTTTATTGACCCCACTGTATTTCAAAAAGCCCAGCACCCTCGCAAGCTTAAAATTTCATTTTCACGTTGATAAGAGAAAAATAAATCAAAATGGAGTTTTTATCAATTTTGATACCACCTCCTCGAGGGTAGCGTGGCCGAGCGGTCTAAGGCGCTGGTTTAAGGCACCAGTCTCCTCGGAGGCGTGGGTTCGAATCCCACCGCTGCCATGTTCGTTTTTTTTTTTTATTATTTCTTCAGAGAAATTCAATCCGATAATTTATTTGTTCGATGTACAAAACAACTTGCGAAGCCGTAACAACATTTCAATTAGAAACTTCCCGAATGCTCTTGTACCAGTCACTTATGGTAATTAACGCAATTATTGCCACAACCGCATATTTTGCGTGTCAATTGATTTATGCCTTTAAAAATGAAAAAAAAAAACACAAGACCTATTGCCTACCGTATGCGAAAAAAAAAATCGAATTTCATAGCCACTAAGTCGGTGTGTGTTAGCATTCCTGTCAGATAAGCTCCGCTGTAAGTGTAAGTGTACATAAATCTACTCTCTATGTACACATGCCAGTTAGATTCAATTTCAAAAGAAGCAAACCTCAAACTCGAAACCAAACCGCTGCTACAGAGCGGCTGGGCACATCTCGGCTTGGTCATAGTGACGGTAGTGGCTGCTGCTGCTGCTGCTGTTGCTTACCTCCGCAAACAGAGGAAAGCACCTTCATCATCGGTTAGATACTTAGATACTTGTTAGATCTTCTAATACTAACTCGGGGAGCTAGTTACGTAATGCAAGAAAAACTTCCGCATTCATTTTAAGAGTATTTTTGTTGTTATTGTTGTTGCAACTAGTGGTGTTGTGCTCTTGCTGTTCTGTACTGGGTTTTCCACTATAAGGAAAATTTTCTACTCTTAGTATTAGTGGTTGGACGGTTTTCCACGCTTTCTTACTGGTAGTGGTGGGTAAAAATATGTTTTCCTTAAAGATTTCTCAGTTTAGCTCGGTTCGGTTATAATTAAAGTTTTTTTTTCCATCTATGTTTGTTTTTCTTGGTTTTCCTTTCGGGAAAACCGTTTTTTTTTTCTTCTTTTTGCTTGGAGGTTTTTTCCTCAAACTGGAAAATAATATATTTGTTATTGGTAATCAGCTGCCTCTGTATACAGCTATGGGTGAACTGTGGTAACGTAGATATGTAAGTATATGGTAAAGCGGTAATACTACCGCTTTGGAAAAACTTTAACTTGTAGATTTCTTGTATGGTTCTCCTTCTCCCAATATGTAGTTTCATTGACAATCCCGGAAAGAGTTTCGTAGAAGACAGCCAGTAGGGAGTAAGGATCAAGCGAGGAATTCATTTGAAGAAGGATTGGGTTCTCTCGATTATTGGGGAAGCACATTTTGGGTATAACTATTAGAAGGAGCTACAGTTCAGATTCGGGTTCTTCAGGATACGCGGCGGTCCTAGGAGTACGTGGTTCAGTTGAGAAGGAAGCACGGCAACTGGGAAAATTTTGGGGAGAGCTGAGGCGTATTTCCAGAAATCACATGTAGAGGCCCAGGACCCGCATGGGAATACACGACATTGACTCGTGAAACGTTTTTCTCAGTTCCACTTCGCATACCAATTAGCCCTTTTGATACTGACAGATACATTTAATACTTATTAAACTTAACTTTTTGATTTTGATCGAAATCCATGGAATATTGACCAAAAAATAGGTATATTTTGAATACTATAACCCTTATCTTATAGCAGATATGAAATTTAATTAAAGTGCACTTTAAAAAAAACGCACGATCTTACAATCATTATTTTGGTAACGCAGAGTTGTGCTTACAATTTAAGCCTGCTATTATGGAGAAATTCAAACAAGCATTATAGCTCTTTACAAATTTGATACTGTCATACGGGTCCAATCCATGTTGTGGGCAATCAGTAGTTTCTCCATTTCACTCTGAGCGTCAAGGAGCGTCTTGGGTATTAATTACATAAAATTTTATTGAGCAATTCGATTCATAATCATCAAAGTAGATCCATCAAAGCGTTAAATTGTTCTAAGACAAAAACTGATATCTAAAAAAACTGCTGCCCCCAGATCCGTTCGCTCATTCAGACCTAGTGTTCACTGATGCATCATAAATCACCATCGCCACAGTGATTATTGCACCTCCCTAAAATAGACCGACTTGCATCTAACAGCAGACTCATTTAGTATGATATCGATTTCGATATCAAACAAGAACCTTGCGCAATATAGAAGGATCCAACACGCAATGCACAGCAACTCCTCGCTAAGAAGCCGCATTTATGCGTATGGCATCTTGTCATCTCTGGCTGGTGACCGAAAAGGTGCAGTACACACCCTGGCAAAACGCATCCATTACCACCTTAGGTATGAGCATGGGTGCCTTTAGGGCATGTAACGTGCAAGCAATTACACCACCGCTGCCGCTGCTGCTTTACTGGAACAACAACAACCTCCCTCCTCCCTCTGTAGGTACCTACTCTCATCTTCTAGGACGTATAATAAATTTTTCAGATCTGATAATTTGTCGATGTGGAATTATGTTCTCTTTGCTATGCGTCTTCAACAAGGAAGTCTGTCTCTCACTCCCTTAAGACTGTACGCCGCCGAAGTGCGCTAGCTACACTACGCAGCAGCAAGAGCGCGCGAAAATTGACCAAGAAGCAGACAAAAATCACTTTTGACGAATGCGGAAATCGAAGCATCCAAGCTATTAATGGCGTGGTGGTTGGTCTGCGCCGCTGATGGTGTTGGTGGTGGTGGTGGTGGTGGTGGTATTGCGGTTCAGGCAAGGAGAGCTGAAGTGCAATTAATAGCCAACTATGGGATAACAAATCAATTTAGAGGCGAGGTGTATGGAGATGGAGATGGAGATGCACTGTTGCTGCAATGCAGATCCAGTGTTGCTATATGTCTGCCGGTATAGAAGCTAAAAAGCCCGAAGAGGTATTTGATTTGTAGACTCATTATTAATTCAGTTGGCTACTTGATGGAAGAAATAACAAAAAAAAAAAAAAACGATAAGGACTCACAGCGGTGGCAATTAACAACGCCGAAAGGAATTAACATCGAATATTAAGTAAACGTCTTGGCAGGGTATTAGGTTTCGACAAAGATTCATTTGACTGTAGAAGATGGCCAAATTTATGGCTATTTGAGGCAAACAAATTTCTTAATAATTAGCTTCTGAGACAAAATCAGAAAACTCTATTTTGATCAAAATATCAGCATAAGTCTTGCGATTGATATCTTCGATCCAGATTTGTGATTCCTAAATTGTGACATCACGGCATGGTGCTGGTATCTTCAGAAGTGCATTGAGTTGCTTCTCCTACCCTAATATTAGGATTTGGCTTTCGCTGCCAAAATTGATTTATTGTACCCGTTTGTTTGACAGAAGAAGTCTTTTTGTTTGAGTCCTCGAATTTTAAGCATTATTATGGACAGGACTGCACTCACCCAATTTACTTTTGCATAACTTACTTAAATCCTGTATCCCCTTGTGGGTCCTAGAGCCTCTACAACGCCTACGCGCCATCGTGCGCGATTTCTGGAAATATGCCTCAGCTAACCCCAACTCTTTCCCAGTTGCCGTGCTTCCTTCTCCACTGTTCTTCGCCACGTACTCCAAGGACCGCCGCTACCTACCATCCGTATGGCCGTATCCTACCATCCGGTTGGCTAGCTATGGATCTGTGACCCTTTCGGAGAGTGTGACCAATCCACTTCCACTTTCGTCGTCGTATGGTTCTGCCTATAGGTTCATGGCCCGTTCTCTGATAAAGCTGTTCACTAGAGATTCGGTTTGGCCAGAATATCCTTAAGATGTAGCGCAGGCACCTATTGACAAACGCTTGCAGCTTCCTCGCGATAGTGACGGTCACTCTACAGGTACCACATCCATATAGCAGCTCGGATTCAACGTTGGAACGGAACAGTCGCAGCTTGGTATTTACGCTAATTGCATTATTTTGTAATCCATCTCAAACGCAGGTTTTGCTCTGCCTATTCGGCTGGCTATATCCATTTCGGTTCCGCCATCGGTTGAGACAATACTCCCAAGGTATTGGAAACTCTCTACTCTCTCAACTATTTGTCCAGCAATGCATACATTAGTTGATGAGTTCGGTCGCAGGCTGATCATTTTTGTTTTTTGCGAGTTGATTTTCAGCCCAACGACGTCTGCTTCCCTCTCCACATTGGCTGTCATTTGGTGAAGGTCCATTATTTTGTGAGACAGAAGGCATACATCATCGGCGTAGTCGAGGTGCTTGAGTTCAGATGTAAGAGTCCAACAAGTCTCTCTTCTTGCTACATCTCACTAGTACTCTGTTATTTGTAAGCCAAACCGCCTCACTCTTTGAATACATAAATTACAAATGTCCTCTATTTCTTTCAGTTACATATTTCGCCGCCACCACAATCGTAACATTATCTGTGAAACGTATGATTCTTGCTTCATTTGTGGTTTCAAGCCTCACATACTTAATGTTTCATAGAATATGTCCTACTACCGCCAAATATGCAGTTCTGTACATCTTTCCATTTGCTGAATATTAAGACATCTTCAGTGTATCTAAAATTTTGTTAAGGCTAAGGTTGAAATAATTTAAAGTATTTTGGATCATTTTAAATGTGAGGTTGTATTGTCTCGTTAAACGGTACGCAACAGTCTTCATTATCTTAGGATCTTATGTTGTTGCGATTTCATGTCTACTGCTAAACTGCTTGTCAATTATCCAGTTGTCAAACGACAACCTTTGTCTAGGTTTTTCTAAAGAACTCCAGTATCGACAGTATGTGTCCTTGGGAAGATGACATTGGATCAAAAATATTTTAAAAGTTGTGCATCGCTTGGAGCACCACCCTGGTCATTGCTTAAGTTTTTATCAGTCTTATTGATTGGCAGTCAGTTGTTTTCTAACGAAGTCAATTAGCAATAAATCGAAATCCAAAATTTCTTAAAGCAGACATTTATGTATAAACTGAAAAAGAAACATCATTTCCTCATATACTGATAGTTACAAAGTATCTATCTAATAGCATTCTCGAATAGAATTGAAAACGAGGAAAATTGCATAGTTCTCCGCTTATGTTCATGCTCTAAAAGTCTCAAAGTACCTACATGTTTGCCGGTATATCTATCTCGTATGCCCACATTATTTGCAACCTAAAATGGCAATAAGGTTTCTTCTTTTCCTTATTTTTCTTACTCCACAATTGGCCATGAACAACGGTCAAACTCCAACCATGGAAATAAAAATCCATTTACATGCACAACACCATCATTGCACCCATAATTTCTCCCAGGAGGGAGCGCACTTTAGTCCAAGATCGAATTGTCCGCAAACACAATCACACACACAACCTAAAAGAGATCCCACAAGTCTCCCACTCTTGTCAAAGGCCTGAAAACTATAAACATTATCTACCAAAGAAGAAAAGGGATAACAAAAGGCACACAATAACACGGTACACCGTTAGGAATGTACTGCTGACGATCGTAGTAGAACGGATCATTACATAACATGCCACTGTTGGCCTACATTCGGCCTACGATCGTGTCCGTCAGTATATGATGCTGGGCTTAGTAAGCGATCGCTTGGTTGGTGGTAGTTAATGTACCTCTTGGCAAATGGTCTAGGGCAGCTGCTATGCCACAGATGGCGCGCATGCACAGAGCCAGAGAAGAGCCGACAAATAGTCAATGGCAAATGGCCAGTTGCTGCTATTCCCTGCCTCCTTGCCAAGAGTTATAGATTGCACACACATATGGGACTAAGATGTGGCTGGGTGCTGGTCGGGGCCTCCCACTGGAAACCTAAGAAGACTACATCGGTGGCGGTGGCGGCGGCGGCGGGGTTTGGCATTCGCAATTCAATCGTGCACACACAGAGGAAGAAAATATTCAGATGGAACGGCTCGCAAGAGTACAGGGGACCAGTAGATACCGGTAGAGCAGATAAAGGCGCTGCTTGACACTACCTCGAAGCTGCCGCACCACCACTATCACCACCGCCCTCGAGGAGTCTTGTGCACTAGTGAATGGAGTTATAGTTGCATCGCCTTATGGAATGTGCATTGAAGGTGATGGCCAGTTGCAGTATGCATTAGTGAGGAGATTTCCTGTTGGGCATGATGTGGATGGTAAACTTTTTCTGCCCACACATTCACTGAAGCATCTGTGTGCAGAGTTTTTTGTTGTTTTGGTGTTGCATTGAATGCCAGAAGTGGAGCAAGGAACTCGCAGCCAAGTTGAACTTTGTTTTTTGTTTTCATTTGAGTTTATTGCTCTTTCCTCATGTTTTGATGTGTTTTTTTTTTTTAAATAATCCGAGTGGATTCGTCTTGAACTTTCTGGAAATGAGAATGAGTGGCTTGAACTTGCCTTTGTATGTAATTGTTATTAAGAAATCACAACATTTCGCTTGTCATGTTGAGAAGTTTATTGATCCTGACGGTATATTTTTAATATAAAATGCTGATGGCTCATCTAAGGGCATCCGCTCTACATTTTGCTTCAAAATGGGAACAGCTTTTAGCAGTCATTTAGTTTAACCGTGGATTATGGGTCACACAATACCAAGGGAAGGTAAACCCGTACTAAGATCGGCGCAAGAGTGCGGAGCGGAGCACCCAATTTTATGTGACCTCTGTGACTTGAGAGAGCGAAAGTATATACACATTTGTTTTACTTCCTAGAAACTACATGTACTCATATATCTCTTTCTGATACGGGTTAGCAGGCAGTGGCAATTTTGAATTGAAATATGCCAGGAAGCTAGAAAGAAAGATAGATAGTCACATGTCCTTTATCGGTACTCCTTAGTGGAAATTCACAAATGTTTTTCGAACTAACTAGTATCCAAAAACATGCGCCTTCAATCCCATCATTGGTCTTGAGAATTATATAACCATGCGTCCATTCGGTTCTGTCTGGTTTCAACTGTCTATAGCCCTGATAGTAGGTAATATCTACATATAATTCACATAGTCTGTAATTGCTGGAGATATACCTATGCATGTATACTGAATAACCAGTTTGGTACTTATTGTATTGTATTGTGTGCCTCAGTCGACTGGTGACGATGTGAGACGGGAAAGATTCTCAGTGCGCCAGTAACAATTAAACAACCAACTCGAAACTTAAAGTGTATTTAACTGAGACACCTCCAAGTTCCATCCTTTCTGATCACAGAAACACTTCTTCTTCTGGTTCGTGGTCTTTATAAATACCCCAGCCTAGTTTTTATATCCAAGGTGTAGTTTAGAATTCAAAGACCTTTTTTACAATAAAATCGGATTTTTCAAGAGTCTATGACTACGTTCCTTCAACTTGAAAGGTGTCAGATGCCGCAGATCTCGAGCCTTATAATAATCCCAAAAAACGAAGTCCAGTGTTGAATGAACACGAAAGAAAATAATATGAAAATATGACTTCAAATAGCTCTACTGTTGACAGTTTTGACTGTTGGCGAGAAATAATAGGTCCGTTCGCGTACCCTCCTAAAACAGCGAATTTTTACGGAAATCTACGAATTTTTACAAAAAGCTGTTCGCGTACGGAGAATTTTCGTAGTTTTTCGCAGAAGAGAGCGCTCACGGGAGAGTAAGAAATTCCTTCATGCTACGAATTTTAGTGCAAGAAATTTCTGTGGGCTAGTTTATGAAAACTGTCAAAACTGTCAAACCAGTGTATTTTTAACTTTTTCTTGTTCAACCCGTTCGTTTACTTTTTCATAATTTTGCCTTTAAATGTTCTAAAATACGCAATGCACTCAATGGGCTGGTTATGGTCCAATATTTATTTGTTTTCAACTGACTTAAAATTTAAAATAAATAAATAAATAAAATTGCAACATCAAAAGAACCTAGGTTCAGACCAGCACACAGATCACTGTTCTAGGTCTGCTACGATTTGGGCGCCTCTTCTCGCCAGGGCGCGTGCTTTAACTGTTGCGTTACGGGAAATTTGAAGAGCTTTCTCCTGTTATATTATTTAATAGTTTAAAATTAAATTATTTAAAACTCTACAACTTACCATTCTACTGTTTATATTCTCCATAAAATCGGCATTCGATTGCCCGGTACATATCGAAAGAATAAAACCAGTAACGAGGAAGATATAGTTTAGATTCATGCTTAAATGGAAAATAGTTAAGTAGATTCAAGTATGAAATCCAACAACCGATTGCCAATTGATAGAAAATTTCAACTTTTATAGGCTCCACAATGCACGCAAATTCAGTTCAAACTTTTGCGCAAAGTAAACGAAATGAAATATGGTGAATTGTTCGTTAGATTGACTCTCATCTTATATATAGGACACAGAACAGGCTGTGTACATATGTAGTGCATGAATTAAAAATTGTTTTATCGTTATACAATAGGAAAAGGAAGCCAATTAACAATGTAAATGTGTATCTATTTTAATTTTTGATGAAAGTACATATTTGTTTTGCAATTAGGCATGGCAGTGACCTAGGTTAGGTTTGTTTAGACTGGCTGCCATCGTTCAAATGCAGTTCAGCACCGGCATAAGACGGAAAACAGAAACACTTGAGTTGAGTGAGTGAGTTCCTGTTTGAAAATAACTAGAAAATGAATGAATAACACTTTCTCAGTATGGTGAAGCGAAAGCTACGACATTCACAAAGAAAGTGTAGTGAAATTTCGTCCATTGACTGTAGTCTGCGGAGGTGGAACCAATCTAGGCAATAATTACACCGTACAGATGCGGCGTTTCGGTGGATGGCCATGCGACACACAAAACAATCCTAGATTTTATTCAATTCCGGCGCTCTGGAGTAGAGAGAGGAGAAGGCTAGCCGAATGCTCTTCATATCTCTCGAAAGCTTTCCCTTGAATTCAACTCCTGTTTAAGATCCTCTACGGGATGCTTATCTACTTTCACATCGCAGAATAAATCTTCGACTGATTGCGCATAACCTTGAACTTCAATCAAGTCAACTTACAAATTAAATAAATTTCCGAATTGTTTATTATTATAATGTTTTTGACTGTTTTACAATCAAAATGTGATACATCTGTAGTGGTTTACAATAAGTACTTAGCTCTTATACAATTTTTTCTTTAACTTTCAATTAACATTTAAGCCATCACCTGGAATACTTTAGGCGACAAATTATTAAAACGCTGCGACAGTGCTATGAATGTGTTGGATTAGCTTCGAACTCAAAGGTGAGTCTTTGCTAAGGCAATAACTGGAGTGCCAGTTGGCATTTTTGGATACTCTCCAGCGCTGGCGGCAATATCCAAATGGGTGTACTTAAGTGGTTTTTCCGATTGCAAACCGTGTTTATCCAAACCTGTTGTGACGATCATGAATGCAGCAGGAACCTAAACAAAAGGATACTCAATTAAAAATGCACAAAGTATGTATATTAACTTACTTGATGTCCACGAGGAGTTCTCGATGAGGCAGCATTATTACACTGAACAATATCCTCTCCAATTACCTTTGCGCAATTGAAATCAAAGTCGTCCTGACGCAATTTGGAAATTTCAAATGGTTCTCCGAATGCGGTTCCGATTTCTTGCAATTTCAATGCATGACCAGCCTGCTGGGCTACACTGTTATCAATTACAATTGAATAACCCTCTCCAGCTGCAATGCATGCGTGCCCTGTTAGAGTGGCTATGGTGAACAAATGTGGATCTGGTAGATTTTGTTCCTTGGCGAGTTCTTTCATGCGGCATAGCGCATCGGCCATGCACATTCTTCCTTCAGCATCAGTGTTGCCGACACGAACGCGAACACCAGCTCGAGAGGTGATCACCTCATCAGCGACGTAACATTCTTCACCAACCGAGTTGCGTACCATGCAAAGAGCAGCAATTACATGTACGTCAGCTGGTTTCTGCTCTTGAACGATCTAAAAGAATAAAACCATTTAGAATTTCCGAAGTAAACTTCAAGTAAGGAAGTATCTCTCTATTATCGTCGCTATTGTTGAAAAGGTCTTAATAGAGTTAAATGGATTTATCGAAAATATCCTTAATTAGTCATCTTTATTCTGAATCGGATGCCTTTTGGGATAACTTTAAGATCAGAATCATAACAAACGCTTTCTTACTACAGATGTCACACTGCCTTTCGTAAGCCATCCTCCATTCTTATTCCCGGAAGACAGAAACGCATTATTTAGCGCAGACAACAATCAACTGTACACAGATGGGTTTAGAATAGACACTGGAACCGGGACAGAAATATTGACGTACGAACTAGTATAGAAAAGGTCAGCGTTAAAAAAATTTTCCCATACATCTTCACCTATCTCTTTAGGTACCACAAAACTAGAACAACGAGAGGCGACTGTGTATAAGATATTATAGACTATGGCCAACACTGAGCAGAAAAAAGACCAAAAATCAATTGTCAATGAACAGCCATCTCGAGGTAGGTGTAATAACTGGATTTATACCACAATCAAGCCTTCTTATGTAGATTAATGATTAGTTTTAACGCAGCTACAATGCAATTCTGTAAAAGAGCCAAAACTAATGAATATACCTGCATAAATCCAGCTACCGCAGCTGCTCCGCATTTATCCCTGGACATACCGGCCATGATACCTCCAGCCTTGATGTCAGCACCACCGGTATCATAACACACACCCTTACCAACCAGCAAAAGAGTTTTCTTAGCCGCCTGTGGTGGTTTATATTCCAAGAAAATGATACGTCCTTGATGGCGTTTTACAGAGCTTGCTGCTCTGTTTACAGCAGCAAAAAGTGGGTACTCCTTAGTAAGTACATCAACATCGCTAATTATATCCATTTTCAGTGATGGAAAAATTGACTTAATATATTCCTCTACTCTAGGTGGGCACATGCGTTCTGGATCACCAACACCTAGAAAACTTAAGAAATTCAAACGTCTGTCTACAAAAATTATCATAACATTCACTTACCAATATCACGAGCAACAAAGCGCCCAGATTCTAGGAGCAGAGCTTCCTTGTAAATTTCCTCAGCCTTAGGGTTCGAAATCAACAACGATAGATTGGTTATACGTTGCTTCTTCTCAGGAACATCTTCTCGCAGCTGAATTGGCTACAGAAAATATATATTTCATGTGAGAATATGTTCAATCATATGTATATATTGATAGACACTTACCACATAAAGCTCTTCCAGTGCTCCCAATACTGTACAAAGTTCTGCATTCGAAAAGTTCTTACTTTGAGGAACCACAAGTAATGGCGATTGAAAACCAGCCTTGATAGCACGACTAAGTGACTTGGCAGCAGCCTGTTGGTAGGCCCGCACATCATGATAGTCACTCAATTCAGCCACTGGTGAATAGACCACAGGAAGATCTAGATTTTGCGATCTAAAACAAGAGACCTACAACAAAGGATTATAGTAACTGAGGCATTGAAAACAATTTTACTTTTTTAACTTACCACACTATCGAATGCCTTGTCGAAAGCTCTAAACTCATTGAATTGGTCCACCAATTCGGATGGAATTTGTTTGTCAATAATGCATAAGACATCACAGCCAGATTTTTTTATGAATTTCGCCAACTTAACTGTGCATGGCACAAGCCTGAAAAGAAAATATACATGAATCTGAGCCAAGTAATTATGTGAGATGGACAAAAACAACGTCAACAAAACTAAGCACGTTTATGAAAATTAATTATGCTAACTAACAAACAGCTTTTTATTTCCACCAAAGCTCTTTACAGTTCTCCCACTCAGACATCGTACCTTTGAATAAATAAGCGTAGCCCGATATGGGCATGTTTAATGCAGTTTCTCTTCAATTGGCGAATGAAATTCTGTCTGTGGCAAGTCGTTTGACGTTTGTTTGTTCTTCAATTTGAGAAAGTCAAGTTCATTGCTAAATGAACTGAGATGAAAGTCAGTGTCATAGTAGGAGGAAGCAAGCTTAGAAAATTGTGGGTCATATTTATATGGCATAAATGAATAATTCTTTGTCGTATTTTGTGATCTAATTATATTTTTATTGTGTTGACTGCAATATGTATTCAGATGTTGTTGTATTGTTATGAGGCTTAAGTGACAACGAATTCAAAAAAGTCGGTCAGAAAAATATTAGACTTGAAACTAAGATTGTGGGAGGCTTTTTATAGAAAAGAATTTGAAAATGAATGGCTGCCAGTCAAGATTGGTTCAATAAACAGACATTTAAGTACACGAATCAGGAAAGATGATGGTTCTGACATAAATCAGAGACCGCCAAATCAACAAACACTTGGGGGAAAAAAGTGTCAAGGAAGTACGTTCCTTATCGCTTTTTTGTCGCAGCTAAAAGTATTCACACCCCTTATTTTGTTGGACGAAATGCTCATCTTTCGTGAGGTCACACAAATTCCTTGTGAATATCCACTTATTCCGCTTCAAATCGTGATCAGAATCAATTGTAAATTGAGCGTTCTTTTTTTCTCCTTAGAAGTATGTTTGTTGCTGGGAGACTTATTTTTAGGCGACCTTGTAAGTCTTTATTGATAAGAACAGTAGTTCATTAACCTTCGGCGAAAACCACAGCCAGATTAGTAGAAGATATAGAGTAATATGTAGGTTGATTTTGAATCCCTAAATCCAAGGGACAACCTCTCAACAAAAGTAAAAACAAATAGCGATCATTTATTGACATTAATCTCATGCTAAGCCTTAAAATGTTAAGCAATGATAATCAGTAGAATTTCCCAATCGCTAAAAGATTGGAAGGCACTTGCCTTCGAGTACTTATGTGGATTCATGTCGCACTACCAAGTACAAAATTGCATTTATAAACTCATCAATCAAAAGCTGATAACTTACATGAAACCAAATGACTAAATTGTTTTTGCTTAACATTTACGATCGAGAGTAATCTCATATGTTTTTTTTAATAAACATCATTTCTAGTGATAAGCCCTCGCAAAAAAACATATGATACTTTAAGCCAAGAGTATCTATGCGTCTGGTATAAACAAATTATTATTCTGGAGGCAGCTGCTAGAGTTCTCTCTCGAGCATTATCGTCAACCGATTAGATAGACAAGAATAAACAATTAAAACAATCGTGTGGGTTTTTTGTTCTTTCTTTTTATTGTTATGTATACACGCATAGACTATATTAAAATTGTGTCGATAACAACAAAGAGAAATGAGAAAAATTTACGAGACATTTAAAGGAAGTTATTAGACTCTTGTAGTGGAAACGTCTTTCAACAGGGTAACCCGATGGATATCTTCTAATTTGAGTAATCATGCACCAGATAGACAAGTTGGATAAGATTATTACTAAAAAAAGATGGAGCTGAATGATTACTATTGCTAAGCTATACGTAATTCCTTGTCTAATCTGAGGAATTCATAATCGAAATTATTTGTGCGTTTAATGGCGTTTAATTGTGAAAGAAACTGTTTCACAAGATGTTGATACGAACAGAAGAAAATTACAGGATAGAAAATGGATATTCTTATTGTTATTAGCAGAAGTATAGTCTTTTGGAAGATGCTTCTAGGAATATGGTCTTTTCGAACAAGACAGGAGTTCCTCGTTAGCATAAGCCTGACTCCTCTACTCGATAACGAGTGATTACCATGGCGTGAGTGATACCTTGACTGTAATAAGATCAAGTGCTAGCAAATTCATTGACAGAAACCAGGTACTACTGTCAGATTATAGGTGGCTTTCATGTAGCGTGTCTCTAGAGTTGGCACCACTTACTAGGTTAGGTTAGGTTAGATTGTTTGACAGTAGTGGGTGCATCTACACTTAGGATTAAAAGGCCCGTTGTAATACCGACCGGATCAAATATACTCAGTCTATCCATTACAACCAGCAGTTGCTTACTATGAAGCGGTGGACAAGATTAACGTCCAAATCAGTGAGTTAACCTAAATTGTCGAAGAAGCCTTCTATTTGTATGAAAACTGCACAGAAGATGAGAAATAGTATTCTCTTCCTCTTTGTTCAAGCAGCACTTACTAAAGCTGTGTCAATCACTTTGGGCATGTAGAAAGGGTTGTTTGTCTATTTAATAACTGCATTTTCACATTTTAGAAACTATTAGGTTTGACGTAAATCAAGTGGCAAGGCGCTACATCAAAAATAAAGTTCGTCGATTGATTTTGGCACAGACATCGAGTGGGGGATGAGATTTCAAACTAATAGTTTTGTATACAATGACTATAATATCTGGTCTCTAGAGACGACGCTCTAATTTACATCAAATCGAAATCAAACACTCTGAAGGCCTTGCGGAAGGCGGCTGAAGATCGTGCAAAAAAACTCAAAAACCTTCGCATGTGCTTTTTATTGCGAGAGGCTCTAATTAAAGCCGGCTGGAGAGGGTTGCTAGTATATGCCCTGATTTACCTAGCTTAGCCCCACCTAAGTTACTAAGTTTCCCTGTAATTAGCTCAGTTCCTTATCTGAAAAGTTTTCCAACGAAAAGCGAGTTTAATCCAAACAAACTCATAGAATAAACTTCAGCACAAGAAGAACATCTACAAGCACAAAACTGGAGAACACTAAATAGATTTAAGAAGAGAGCACCTTAATTATTTCCTTAAAATATTTTTCACTTAGCTGCAAAGTACAGTTACAGTAATCCATATCTAGCGCAGAGAATTTGTTCAAAGAAGCCCATCAAACAAGCAAACAATTTTGCCGGCATAGGAGTTAGAATTCCATAGAATTTTAATTTCAAGAATTGCAAATACTCTACTAACTTGCATCACACAAGTTTAGAGAAATACTAGATAAAATAAACCACTAGCAAACCACAACTTTAAGCTATTCACACAAACCACAATATAGGTCCCCTTCTATCATGCAATCACACAATCGCCGAGAGAAGCCCCCCTATTTGCGAATTGCCGAGAACAACTCGGAATATCATAAAGCGGTTTTTTTTTTTTTGCTAAGAACAATTCCTCATCAAACGGGTTACAAGAAGACACGCTATCTACAACTTTAAGAACAAAAGCAGTTATCTAACATTTATCCAGTGCTCAAATAACATATTATATGCGCAACTTACTTGTCAATTCCTCCCATCGCTGCTGCTACGGAGCTTCCAATTGGACTAAAATCCGCCTTAAAAGAAAACTGAGATCACCGCCCGAACGATGACTGGAGTGAATTGATTCTTCAATATAACCAAACAACACACACAAAGACTAGAAGGATAGACCAAATCGCTAGCCTGTCGATCACGAACTGAGAATACAAAAGCGAGCGGGAAGCTAAATAAACCAACAAAGTCAACTTCAAGCCCAAGCGATAAGACAATTGCAGGGAATGCACGAAGCCGCCACGAGCTTTTATTGTTCGAATTGCCCGATTGTTTGCGTACTTCGTTGGAAAAAATATTAGTAATCAAATGGAATTGCAGCGCAGAAAACTGCTATTTTCGCTGAGAAAAAAATGAATTTTCTTTACTGAAGCGTTGGATGGAGCAGACGTATTTTTCTTCTTTTGGGGTTATGTATGTTGGCTGGCGTTCGGCCGGTTGATAATGACGTTTATCAAATCAGCTGACTCACTGGTTGACAATGAAATTGAATAAAGTTGAACAACGATTTGAAAGAGGAGCTGCAGCACTACAGTGGGAAAGGAAACTTAATTTGATATTTCCTTATGCGATTTGTATTTAATACTGTGGTTTTGAATTCATTTTAAATCTTAGTTTATGATTAAATAAACGACGCCCATGACAATATTCGTAATGTATCGCCAAAGGAAAAGGATCTGGGCGACCGCCTCTGAAACTAAGAAGTAAAACATGGTCAACACTATTCGTCAAATAGCACGTAAGCCATCCTGCTGGAAGTAACAGGGATACGCACTTCAAATACACCAGTGTTGTTCGGTAAGGCAATCCAATTACTATGACGGGACTGCCGCGATCCTCAAGTCATACCAAACTCTCAGTTGTAGATCGAAAGGTTGCCCAGGAATATCTCGGGTTTTCGGCGACTGTTCTGGCTATTAAGGAAGCTTTAAAGCTGGGGATATGCTTCATAGTACACGATGTTATTTGTCATCGAATCAACAATGCTTTTATACAAAAATGACTCCATCCTTGGTTGTATTCTGTGCCCCCTTTAGTAAAATTGGAGAAAGCATGCGTTCGGAGCAATTGTAGTCATTTTGAGTTGAAGTCATGCAACGAGGACAAGTTAAAGTTACCTATTAAAGTAGATTTAATATTGTTCCATTCCAAATTGTTTATGTAGAGATCTTTTGCACTAATCTCCAAAGGAACAGTCAATTAGAGAGCAAAGCAAACGAATATATAAACCCAAAACAAAAAACGACTTCCATTTTAGGGTTTAACTAAAATCTGTTTTATTGCAACCCTCAACAATTAAAACGAATATAAAAATGGTCTCTATACAAAAAACAAAACACCCCTCTAGTCACCCCTATTCATCGTTAATGAACTTTTGTATCCCATCCACGAGTTGTGGCAACTTATTCGCGTCAAACAGGACCACCTTTCTGTATGGAACGAGCGTGTCATCACCCTCCAACCAATCACCTGTCATGCCACTGTCACACTCCCCAGCCACGGAGAACTCAAAGCTCTGCAAAGCTTGTTTTGCAATCAGTTCTTCCTCGGCGTTTGTGTATACATCCTCCACTGGTTTGTTCTTCTTCGCCTCGCGGCGATGAAACTTGACGATCATTATAAAGTACACGAAGCCGAAGGGCATTTTCTTTTGCTGTGCCTGCTTGATCTCCTTGTGGAGATTCTCCAACAGGGGGACTGAGATCTGTGGCGGAATGTTGATGAACCGCTCATTGATGAGGAAACCCACGGGACGGGCTTCATTTCCGAGGACATCACGCAAATGAACTAGCGCTGCGTCTGTTGCATGTTTCTCTGCCTTCGAGATGAGGTACGAACGAAGTTGCTCGATGCATTGGGTGTCCATTTTGGCGGTCATATTTATCGCTGTCGTGATGCCAAAGATCATATTCGCGTCATACATCTCCTCGTCCTCGGGATCGTCCTCTTCGCCCTCGAGCTCGCTCTGGACAATCACGCTGCCAACGTAGTTTTGTGCTAAAAGGATGTAGAATGAGAGATGATCTAGAAATCCGGGGAAACCACTTACCAATTATAATTTCGGCCATTTCATTGACATTGATGTGTGCCTTGAGGAAAAGCTGGTGCAGGAGCTGAGTTAGTCCATGGAAATCTGTGTCAGTGGGGTTGCGACCTTCAAAATCCACTTGTATTTCCTGTAATTTTGAAATTTAAACTTGAACTCTGGTGAAATTCTGAGGAAATGTTAACCTCGTTGCCGGCATAAGCATCTGGATGCGGTCCCTCTGTCTCGGACTCGGTTTCGGAGTCATTGCTGGATTCTTGGTCCATTGGTTCGATATTTTTCTTTTTGTTAGCCGACATGGTAGGCAAATTATTTCTATATTATGGAAAATCAGAGGAAATTGGGTGAAAAAGCACTTGAACACGTTCCACTTGTATTTTTGTTAGAAAATTTGACGGTCAGCCGCGTGTGGTAAGTCAAAACATATGTCAGTTGATGAAACAATGCCCCCTGCAAGCACAGGGATGTTCTCTAAATTGTCAGGGGGTTATGTTTAAATGATGTTTTAAATGTAGGAAATTATGTATTGCTTAATAGATATAAACATTTTGTTTTATCTTATATAAAAGAGAAAAAAGATTTTTTTTTTGGTTTGCGTATGTGTTGATAAACTGCAGTATTTCTTGTATTTGTTTTTACACGCTTGTCGCTTTGCCCAAACTACTTCACTGATTACCTATCCGCAATTTAATACCCAGTGGGGCATTATTTTTTCTGACATTTGATCACTTGTGGTGTTACGTCGTCGTCGGTGTTTTTCAATTTTCAATTTCCAATTGAATTTTGTGTTTTTTCTTACAGAAAATGCACACAGATTTATCGCCTCATCTGCACACACCCGAATGCAATAAACTTATTAACGATTTACAGATCTGCCACACGGAGGTAAGCCTTTTAACTTAGCCCTAACCAATTCTATAACTCTTCTGTTCCTTTGCAGCACCAGTTTGCCCGATTTCTTGGACACTGTAACGAGTTGGACTCCCTGGTAGTCAAGTGCCTCAAGCAGGAACGCATTAGTAGATCGGCAGCAAATCGCGCCAAAGCCATCGAACAACAGAAGCTCATCCGGGAGAAGATGCAACAGCCCGGGAATCCATATTTCTAAAGTTAAAAACACTGTAAAATAATGGATCCCCTAGCTGAGTTCTACTTTCAGCAGGAAAAGGAGGAGATTTGTGGCCTTCCCGTGGCTTCAATCACCGACGATTACGTTGAGAACTATCCCTCGGTAGTTGATCGATTCTTTACACGTTTTTATTACATTAAACCAGGTGCCAAACGTGAGCCCTACCTCGTGCTATTCCATTCGAATCGAGTGTGCCTAATATGCCTTGCTCCGGAGCATCCTGCTCTTAGGGATGGCATTGCTTCTGTGTCTTTTAATATAGGCAACATGGACCGCAGTCAAAATCAAGTGAGTGGAAAGGGCAAAAAGGGAGGAATGGCCCTCCAGCAGGATTCCACGCTGGCTATTATCACTGGTAAAGACGACGCGACATACAAAGTGCCTAGTTGTGTGCGAGGCAAACTAATAGAAGTCAATCCGCGGATTGTAAAGCGACCGGATCTAATGGCTATAGACGGCGAAGGCTACTTGGCAATAGTTCTGCCCAAGCCGGAGCATTGCGAGGAGGTGAAGGCGAACCTGCTGACAGAGGAACAGTATAGACAGCATTTGAACGAAAAAAACGGTGAGGATCCTGCGACTGTTTGATTTTGGTTTTCTTGTACAAAATTTAGTGTAAGCTAAGCACAATAAAGAAAGCATTTTGTTGTTTGTTGATGGAATGTTTATCCTGTCTATAATACTTAATTTTTTAACCGATCAGTTAAAAATAGACTTTACGGAGTAAACCAACAGGTTGAACAGCAAAAAGTTGATAATACATTGATTTGACAGTTTTCATTAACCAGCCCAAAGAAATTTGCAGTAAAATTCAAAGCATGGGGTAATTTCTTACTCTCTCGTGAGCGCTTTCTTCTGTCAAAATCTACGAAAATTTTCCATATGCGAACAGCAATTCTTAAAAATTCTTGAAATTTCGTAAAAATTAGTTGATTCAGGAGGGTAAGCGAACAAAAACAACGTCACCAAAATTATGACATTCTATCAAAAAAGAAACAGCGCCTTCAAAATATAGTAAAATGGGTTATAAAAATATGTACTAGACCCGATACTGGCTTTTACTGTCATAAATAGTGACTGATATGTCAGTCGTGTAAGCCCAGCATTACATCTAATTTATTTGATTGGGAGTGTTACCGGTACTAACAAAAAAAAAAATCGCAAGCTTTCTTTGATAGGTGATTGTGCAACCCTGGATAATTTTCTGACAAAACAAGCAACATCTTGAACAAACAGCATTATCAGATAACTGACTTTAACCTATAGGCAGAATTATACAACGACGAAAGTGACACTGGCAATGGTATCCGTTTATGGAAGTTCATGTCGCAAAACTGTCAAGAAGGAAGCACGGCAACTGGAAAAAAGTTGGATATAGCTGAGTCACATTGCCAAAAACAACACAGCATGGCACGTAGGCACAATAGGGTCCAACGATGTCATAGTCATAGCAAGGTCTTCACATTCAAACTCAGATAGTTTTCGTTGAAATAAAACTAATTTTCCTTTTGTTGTTGTTTTATTGTTTATATCATTGTTTTTCATTCTTGATTTATTGTTTTCAATATCTCTCTCTATCTCATGACACAGTGATAAACATTATACAGTTTGGTTTTGGTTTTTATAAAGACACTTCCGGTTGAACAAATACATTCCACATACATCAATTTCTGGACGTAGGAAGCGAATAGAATTAATTTTGTTATTATTTTTGTTTTTATTTTTATTTTTAATTTATTTTTAAATAAAAATACGTTACATTTGAGTTTATCTTACGATGTCCTTAATCCGTGTGGCTTTGTTACTACATTGATTGTATATACATATTTGTTTCATGTATTTATTTTTTTAACTTAAAAATTAATAACAAAATAAAGAAACAGAAAATATACAAAAATTTCAAAAACTTTTGCATTTTCACGATCAACTTACAAACTAGTAGGGTTTGACTATATCATTTAAAAAAAAAACACTAAGTTTTCTCTCTTTCTTTCTAAACAGAACACAGTGCAATAGGTTCGAATGAAACGATTAGGAAAAAATAAAATAAAATAAATAAATTTATTAAAATTAAATGCGTTGAATGATATTGGCTTTAATTATTAAAGTTAAAAATATATTTAATCGTGTTTTGTTCGTTTAATTCTTTTGTAAATAAATTTATACAGCGAAACATGATTAAAAAGCAAAAAACCGAGAAATTGTGATTTGTGCAGTAAAACTTATATTTATTATTCGTTTTTATTTAAAAAAAAAAAAAAAAAGCGCGGGAATTTCTAATTCACAAAAGGTCCTTTCGCGTCACACTCAAAGGGAAATGTCATTTTTTTGCAAAAGAAAATTAAAATATTTATTAAATCTCTCTCTATCTCACGGATGTAGAATTGGGTTGTTCTCTCTCTCTGTTGTTGTTTGTGTGGCCCCTCTCTTCATCTGTACTTTTTTTTTTTTGTTGTTAGAAAATACATTTTGACATTTCAGCGTGTGATCAGTTAAGAAACAGATTTAACAAAAGAAAACTCTTGTAAAGCATCAGAAACAATTTCTAGGTTAGTTTTTGTGTGTGTTTTTTTGTTGTTTTTTCTATTTAATTTGACAGATTTGACAGTTACTGCTGTAATTGCTCAACTTTTACTTTTTTGACTTTGAGATTCAAGGCTTGTCAGTGCCGCTTCAGCCATTTTCTTATATTTACCAGCCAATTCGGGTAAATCGTAAGCAATGGCCACGTCCAGTTTACTGATCGGACATCCTCTGAAGTAGGTACATGTCTCGGCTAGTTTTTTGAACTCGTACAACGGATTCAGACGGAAGAAGTCACGATAGACCTCTGGATCGGGCAGATCATAACGTGAGATATTTGTCAGAGTGGACAAGCCTTCGTAGATATGGTAGTTCTGTGGATGATCAATGATTTCATCAGCGATGCGTTTCTTATTGCCAAACAGGGTCTTGTGATTGAAATATGTGGTAAGATAGCAGTCAACCATTTTGGCGTGATTTCGAACGCGAACCTAAAAAAAAACAAACGATATAGTTCCAATCAAGAGGTTTTAAGAAGGAACTTACAGCAAAACGACGAGCACTAGAGATCTTATGTTCGATCCTCTTGTCAATGGCGGTACGCATGTCCCGAAGGAATGCACGTTCCTGTGCTTGCAATAGACGCACGGGTGATCCAATTTCATAGGGATGCGACCATAGAGATGTGGTATACATCAATGGCGGTTGAGCGGATGACATCAATGGGGAAATATTCCAAATGAGAGCACTTTGCACACGCAGCAATTCCTCAGGTTTGACGGTATCGGCTTTGTTTAAAACAATGCGAGTCTGATATTCACGGCCTTTGAGTTGGTCGAGAATTGCTTCAGTCTCTGGGCCAACATCGAGCTTAGCTGGATCGTAGACTAAGAAAATGATGTCAGCACGATCGATGAACCACTGGCAGGCATCGTTGAATGGGAAGAGGCGAGAAACTTGTTTGCGGACCTCCAAGATGCCGGGGATTTCAACAATGTTGACCTGTAATAAGAAGACAGACACTTGCTTTACTTAAAGTTGATCTAAAGTACAATAGTTTGTGTGGAAGGGAATCAGGAGGTTACTATTATCTAAGAAAAGGAACAAATAAATTCCTCGTGTTTACAGCTCTTTTGGTTTGCTGTATACTCATGGCGCGCGTCCAAATGGGAGTGCAGAAAAAGGAGCTCGTGTGGCATTAGCCTCAACGTTCGTTATGCGAACCATCTTCTGAGAAGCTGGTATTGGAAAAGAGAAAAGGAGATAGAAATTCAAGTGGTATTTAGTTTCAATATTTACTCTCTGTGACTTGAGTCCAGATTACGGAAAAGAATTATATGCAATTTTTTGCATTGGGTTACAGTTCGCAGGTTTTTTTTTGCGTTGCTATCAAAATCTAACGGATAATGGTTAGCGTCTTTGGCTAGATGATAGAATGCGTTTTCTACCCCATGGCCACCCTTTCTAATTACAACCCTTTCTTAAAATAGCTAGGTTATAATAAAATTAATTTTGTTTTTCATAAGAATCTAGAACACGGTCGGCCGGCGCCCCACAAAAAACCAACTCATGTTCCTGACGAAAATTATATTAATCATAAGCCTCACAAAAATATATTCTTCTATCATTTTTTAGGCTAATTTTTGCAAAATCTACATGCAATTCGGTTGGTAACAAAGCACCGCACACCGCACAACGGATTGCGACGAGCGCCAATTAGCCCGGCCAAATATTGCATTAAGCAAATCATTTCCGAATATGAATACCCTTCATGTGCTGTATACTCGTATATAGATAATTTTTGAAAATAAATTATTTATTTTTCAAAAATTGTTCTCTCACCTATACAGACGTAAAAGAGACATATGTACCAAGTTGAGAGATGAGATTCTTACAACGTGGGCAGTGGACACATTTGTGTGTGTGGTATTTTCTTCTGAACCACTTGGCCATCTATTTATAGTTCCCGGCCAAAAATACATCTCAAAAGAAGAAGAAAAAACGTGACGTAGAGATTAGCCTCTATAGAGCTGATGCCTTGACGAGGCGTTGCATAAAAGATTGCACTTATGTGTAATCTGTCACACTGTCAGACTTACCTTTTCGAGAAGTTTGCTTGGTAATTTTAATCCACGCAAGCGATCCTCTAGACCTTGACCGAATTTCTGTAGGCCAGAAAATGTGTAATCGGCGGCTAATTGGGTTCCGTCCAGAACTTCAGTCTCATTGCCCCAAGTGAGAATGTTAAAGTATGCTGGTGATGGTTCAGCACCTAGGAGAGAGTATTTTTAGATTTTTTTTTCTTGTAGGATGATTTAATGGTTACCTGTTCTCAATGAATTCGGGGTATATTCGTTGCCAGTGAGGTAATTGATTATAGACGACTTGCCGCCACTCCATGGTCCCATGAAGAGAATGAGTGGTTTGGAGAAAATTTCCGGATCGCCAAAGTGACGATTGCTGAGATCACGATATTTGTAGAGGGTTTCCAATGGCTTAATGGCATTCTCGTAGATGCGTTTAATGTCTCGGAGGATGATTTCAGCAACACGGTCGGTGGCTTTTTCCTTAGCCTCAAAGTCAGCATCGAGTTGCAGTAGTTCGGTGATGTGGTTTCGATTGCGGAGATTCTCAGGGATCACTCCTTCCTAAGTTTTAATAGTATAAGCATATTTCTTATAAAGCACAAGGATTCTTTACTTACCCATAGTAATTCGTCTTCTGGCTTAGTGTCGTCCTCTTCAGATTCTTTAGCTTCATCAGCATCCTTGTCGCCTTCACCTTCGTCCTCTTCTTCAGGTTTGCTGCTGTCCTCTTCTTGGCTGTCTTTGTCTTCTTCGGTAGCTGGTGCTTCCTTACTATCGCCATCATCATCATCATCATCATCAGCCTTAGCATCTTCCTTGCTGTCCTTGTCGTTATCGGTTTCTTCGGGCTTCTCATCTTCTGTGCTATCTACACCATCATCAGCGACCGGGGCAGCTTCTTGGCTATCTTCGTCGTCAGCCTTGCTATCATCATCCGTGGCAGCTTCTTCTTCCTTGCTATCAACACCATCATCAGGTTTGTCGTCGTCTTCTTTACTATCTTCCTTGCTATCTGTGCCATCAACGCCAGCTTCAGTGTCTTCCTTAGAATCCTTAGCATCGTCTTCAGCAACGTCATCGCCATCCTCAGTTGTGTCCTCAGGTGATGCCTCAGCTGGAGCCTCAGCTTCATCTACGCTTCGCTTGGATCTTGAGACTACTTCTTCTTCAGCTTCTTCTGCACTGTCACCTGGCTTGTCGTCGTCATCGTCCGTATTATCATCGTCTCCATCGTCATCCTTATCATCATCAGCTGCCTCGGTTGCCTCAGCTGACTCGGCCTTGTCATCTCCTTCTTCGCTCTTATTTTCTTCAGCGTTTCCATCGTCTTCACCTTCCTGTGCAACATCTTCTTCGGACTTTGCATTATCGTCATCGGATGAACCCTCAACAGAAGTAGCCTCTTCGTTTTCTTCCTCAGATGGCTTATCATCTTCCTGTTCAGGTTCTCCAGAATCAGCTTCATCAGCTTGTTCACCAGACTTGACGGCATCATCACCTTCGTCGGTGCCCTCCTCTTCAGACTTTTTGTCGTCGCTGTCGGTGTCAGTTTCATTATCGTCCTTATCGTCGTCTTGTTCTTGCGTAGCTTCCTCAGCAGATTTAGCAGCCTCCTCAGACTCAGCATCGGTTATTTCAACTGTTTCCAATTGTTCATTTGCCTTTTCCTTGCTATCGTCCGCTCCATCATCAGTGGCATCTCCGTCATCGTCATCGTTGTCGTCGTTATCGTCCTGCGCTGACTCAGCTGCAGGTGCATCTGCTTGAGGTTGCTCGCCTGAATCTTCGTTATCATCAGGTTCGGTTTCTTTACTCGTTGTGTCCTCGCCGGAAGCTGCTTCCGGACTAGAAACACCGTCACTCTCGGCATCTATACTTTCAAATTGAAAATAAGTTTGGTTCTAGTATGTTTCGGAGTACAGTGGAATAGTGTGAAAAACGATCGAACAAACGTCATAACCACTTGATCCGCCACAGGTTTTTTAAATGTTACGTATACGCCCTATGACATTCGCTAATAAAAATAAATTGTTTAAGGCCGGATATTGTAAAACATCATGTTGCTATGTATTAATTATTTTCTTTATTTGAAAATATACAAACTGAGAGAGAGAATTGGAAGACGTTACCCACTGAACTGAAGTCATTAGCAATTATTTTCGTATTTTTCTTGGAAAGCCAATGGCGTTTCTGACGTGAGACTTGGTCGAATTTTATATTTTTTGGAATTATTCCAATGACAAACTTTAATTGTTTTTTTTTTTCTTTTTTGTCGGTTTCTTTTGTCTACTCTAATTTATTAATGTTCCTAGGCAGTGAAATAAGATAAGAAATATTTTACTTTCAATGAAAAACAAAAAGCAGGGAGAAAGAAAAAGACCACATTCCATTAGTAATGGGCCATTATTTTTGAAAACTATTTGGCAATTGCTAAATATGTAAATTATTGAGTTGAACAGATGGATTATGTTCTTTGGATACCTGTGGTATGTCTTTATTAAAAAAAGAATATAATTTATTAAATTAATGCGTGTAAGAAGCCGTCTAAATGGATGGTGATAAGTTTAAAGGAGGAAAGATTATTTTTGTTCAACGGAATGACGTACTAGATGACTGTCAGTCTGAAATTCGTATCGCTAACGATAACGATAAAAAAATAGTTGTTTTATTGCTTCCGTGCTGAGTCAAGTTTGGAACACCTACGTCGAGATATAAGTTTTAGGCTTCTAGGCAGAAAAATCCGTTGTGCTTGTGTAATATCATATTTTTGGAAAGTACTAAATTTTGCCGGATTCAGCTGTCATTTGTATAATAAAAGTTCAGTTTATATAGGTATAACGAGGACCGATCGATTTTTTCTCGTTCTAAGTTTAAATGAATGTGGTTGAGATGAGATCTAAATCTATCGCGGAGTGAATGGCTTTCTAAGGAGTAAGTTTTTTAAACCTAATATTTATGAATATAATTTTGACTGGACACTGAACAGTAACTGTCACTGCTTATGGAATTTTGTGTAATTTATCAGACTCCTTTGACAAATCAGCCCAATAAAAGTTGTGTCGATGCACAAAAAGGTGTACTGTGTATGGGTTGGTGTACACACCGATTTTGGTGTCCGACACAGTGTGAGTCGGTGATGGTGCCTCGATTGGTGTGATATTTATGACGAAGGTCACACTTGTGTGATGACACTAGTGTGCACACAAGTGTAATGTGTATTGGCCGCTTAAATGAGTGCTTTCTTATGTGAAAAACTACGAAAATTCTCCGTACTGGAACAGGTTTTCATGAAAATTTCGAAAAAATCGTTGCTTTGGGAGGGTACGCAAACGGATTTAGTAAGTAAATGTAACCTATTCAAAAGGACGTTTAAAAAGGTTAAACGTTAAGCACCCATCATTCGCATGAGTGCCTAAAAAATATGAGAAACTCTCTTGCATTCACCCAAAGGTCTAAATACTCTCGAAATCTATTTTATTTTATTTCAATTCACAGGCCAATGTTTGATTTTCCTAAATATGCATGTTATTCCTATTGATGTGGTTTTTAATAACAAATAATTTCAGTTATCAAATAAATCATCAGCAGTATTAAAAATTCTAAATTTGTGGGCGTGTTCTTCAATTAAATTTGAAGAAAACATTATATCATCAACATTATATTTTTACTACATTATTAAACAATTTTCACATATTCCACTGGTGCTTAAGATTATGTAATTTCAAATTATGTTTACTCAAACAATCACATTTAAGAATACATACCTTTTTCATTTGGATCACCTGTCTTTAATTCGTTTATAGCCTTTTCGATGTATGGACGACATTCGGACTCGCTAGGGCCGACCTCAGCACTGACTAGGACATCTAAAAATTTATAAAAAAAAAAAACGAAAATGATTGCAACAATGGTTTGTTGTTTAGATAATCTTATTCTGAAAGCTGTTGCTGTTGTCGTTGATTTACTACATAGATTGCGTACCAAATAAAAGTATTTTTTCTTTTGTTTCATCTTAATCAAAGAGATGTGCATTTTGTAAGAGGCGCTGTGCATGAATTATACTCTTTTTTTTTTCTCGCACGAGACGACAGTTGGATGACACTAATTTGTATTTATTTTGAACTATTAAGAACTTTTTGTTCACGGCTTTTTGGTTTTACGCTGAGGGAAGGAGCAGTTCTTTTCTGGCTTTTTGGCAAGATGCCTTTAATTTTGTTGCTCTGTTGAATTCTTTTTTGAATTTAAGGTCAACTTATGAAACTTCACACACATAGTTTTGGTATTAAGTAATCGATTACAGATTTTTAAAATTCTATATTTAATTTTTTTCAATAATAACACTCATATGTTCGAGATTAGAATTAGATTTTCAGTTTTTTTGATGAAGGACACTCCATGGATTTATTTTGGTTTTTTTTCTTTCTATTTATAAACGGCATTTCTTTTATCTCAGATAAATATGATATATTTTTAGATGGATATTTATTTTTTTAATTTGCATTCTTTTAATTGACATTGAAAAACGCCATAACAGACATAAAGTGAGGGATTTATGGGTATAAAAAGAGGAGCGTGTAGAAATAATTTGTTTATAGCGCGATGATACAGATAAAAAGTTTTGAAAAACTTATAGAAAGTATGCATTGGTTTTGGGTTGGATCTTATGCCACCCTATCATAGTGCGGATCTACAAAATTTTAAATAGTAGCGGACAAGTGCTCAGATTTGTTGGGCCTTAAAACTTAGATGCAAATAAAAACGTTTGACAATCCTATCTCGGGAAACTTTTCATTCAACCATATCGCAAACATCTAGCAAGGGCAAAAGGTTTTGGATACTCTTAGAGATGTTGAAAAATATTCGCTCTAATTTAGAGGACAATATTGATGAATTAATATATGGAATGATAGTGAAATGTCAGGCCTTTACTACCGCTTTTGTTTCAAAGCATTAATATTATTTAAAGAGGTTCAATATTCATTTTATAGTTTTAACTGTAGGAACTTACGTTAAGTTGGGCACAAGCAGTTCAGAATTCGGATTAGAATGCCAGTATTTAAGTTAAAGTCTTTAGTTCAATTCATATGATTGAAGTCAATACGAAGAAGTTTTTATTGTGACTTCAATGAATGCACTAAGTACATAAGGTCCGTTCGCGTACTCTCCTAAAACAGCGAATTTTTACGAAAATTTACGAATTTTTAAGAAAAGCTGTTCGCATACGGGGAATTTTCGTAGATTTCTCCACTAAAATTCGTAGATTATGAAAGAAAGAGTAGGGGTAAAATTCTCTCAGAGAGAGCTAAAATAGCGAAAAAGTAAACTAACGGGTTGAACAAGAAAAAGTTGGAAATACACTGGTTTGACAGCTTTGACAGTTTTCACAACCCAGTCCACAGAATTTTCTTGCACTAAATTTCCCAGCATGAGGAAATTTTTTACTCTCTCGTGAGTGCTCTCTTCTGCGAAAAATTACGAAAATTCTTCGTACGCGAACAGCTTTTCGTAGAAATTCGTAAATTTCGTAAAAATTCGCTGTTTTAGCAGGGTACGCGAACGGAGCTATTATGTACAAGCACTATGCAACTGCAAGTCTTCTGTAAATAAACTTCGACAAGTGGCTTTTGCAAAGTGATGAATCTGGCCGAATAGTGGCTGCGATTGCGAATGTTAGATATGTTGAGGGTGAAATTGTCACATTGCTGTCTAGGTACTAATTATTGCATTCTTTTTTACTCCCGCTTGAGTCGCTGGCTGTGACGATAAAGGAGTTGTTCAAGGCACTTTTTTTGTCATTGCGCAGCTTAGGAGGTACCTAAAGAATTTTCCAATAAGGACTCTTTGTATAGAGCAACACAGTATATAGTTGAGTAGGTTACTATACAAGTAAAAGGGTTTAAGGCAAGAGTAACAATGAATCAGTATTGCACACATTAATGAAGTATTTATATATATCTTCTTACCAGCAAAGCCAGCCCAATAAAACTAAATAACTTATTGACATAATTGGTAGGCAACGAAATTCTTTTCTTCATATTTTTAGAATGGAATTGGTGTTTATTACAAATTCAATTACATGATATACCAAAGAAATTGTCTGACTTCTCAATCGAGTTTTTAAAAAAAAATCTTTCTGGTTCTTGTATAAAGTTTGTTCTTAAATTTTAACTGCATGGTGATTCAAAAATCGCAATCACATTCGTAACTGTGATAGCAAAATAGGGTATTTAGCTCAACTACAATTTATATTTTGCATCAAACATACGAGTATGTATGTATATTTACCCTACAAGATCGAGCCGGAAATATAATCATATTTTTATTCCTACAGTAAAAATGGTTAATTTTTTTGAACAGCTCTGAATCATTTATTTTCGTGAAATATCGAAGTATAAATACGAATGTGTAATAAAACACGATTAAATAAACATATTTGAACTATAAAAATTCTCGGGTCGTACTCTTTTTGATCAGGCAAAATTAAAGTTAAATTTTATTTTTTAGAGATTAATCATCTCTCAAAGTGAACGTATCAGAACTTTGTCTGGGTAGATTTTGAATATAATTTTTAATTTCACTTTATGATGATTTTAACTTTTCATTAAGTGCAACATAATGACGATGTTAGGCAACTTAGATGTACAATACATAATTACCCAGGGAACAATCGTCTGAATAAAATATGTATATTGAATTGTATTTTCCTTGATAGACTAGACTTTTCAAAACCAAAATCCCTTCGTACGATCACTAAAGTAGGTGTTTGAATACAAGGTTTGTTCTTTCGTACAAAAATTCTACAATTAATTGGGGAGAGTCCTGAAACGATTTTGTAACATAACATATGCATCAATTTTAGCTCTTCAAGTAATTCTGAATGATTTACATTATTTAATTTCTTAAAATATTTAAAAATGGCCAGCAAAATTAACACTTTTTATGCGATACATACTGAGAGCAATAAAGAAATCTTTGCTTCTGAATAGTTCTACCCTAAGTCTTTTTGGTCACGATCAATATTCGTCATTAAAGGGACTTATTTATTCTTCCTACATACTCCTAGCTCTGATAAATTCAGGTATTTTTTTTAGTAAATTCAACAGGTATCTGTTGTCTGTGGTACAAAGGAACTGATAAGGAAAATCCAAATTAAAGAATTGAAAAAACAATATCATTTCCTTAAAATATTATAAAATAGTTTGCGTTTATGGGAAAGTACTTGCAAATATATAACAAATATAAATAAAGAAGATATAGAATCAAAGAAAAAGTCTTATAAGTGGACATTATTTCAAAAAGCCTAAATATATTAAAAAGGACGCACGTGTATTGTAAATAACTTTACTCGAGCAATTCATGTACTTACATACATATGTATCTCAATCCAATGATTGACAGATGATTAGGTTTTTTTAAACATTTGGCAGCTGACTTTGAAGATAATTTAAATTTACGATTTTTTTTTCTGGCACGAGTTCGTTAAATATTTTCAAAAAATCGTTAGAGCTCTGAAATAGCTATGTCGTACCACTTCCGTTTAGAAACATATTATACATATCTAAATAAAATATATCTGCATAGAAATCTTTACTACAATCACATAAAGACAGTTAAAAAAACGTTTAAAACATGTTTTTAATCTAAGCATATGAATTTTAGACAACGGAAACTTTTTGCTTGTGAATTGACATGTCTAAATCTTTCCATCTAAATGAATGCGTCAGATCCGTCATTTACCAAAATTAAGTAGGTACTTTAGTTGAGCAGTTCTATGGTTCTTCGTTTCAATTCCATCGGCATTAGCATTTACCTAAATTTAGTACTGAATTTAGTGCTTCAAAAATAACTATTACATAGACAAAGTGGAATACCAATCAATCAGTAGATCAATTAAGATTAAGATTAAAAAAGCCACATTTATTTAAAAAAAAAAAGAAAAAATTCCAACGAATATAAATTTGGCAAAAAAAAATCTATAAATTTTCTGAAAAATAACTTCCTTAACTTTTTTTCCATTTAAAACAGTTCTTAAAAAAAGAAGTAATTTAGGTTATCGTGCAACAAAGGTTGATTTAAATTTACATCAAATAATATCTTATTCATAAGACACATAACTTAAAAGTGCCTTGGCTAAGAGGTTGGTGCATTGCACTACTGAGCACCAGGTTCATGGTTCGAATCTAAGAAAACACGATCTAGTTCTTTCACGGCCCAAGGTCTTGGAAAATATTCAACCATATCGGAATTCTGAAAGCAAAGTATAGATATTGCGAAAGAGTGTGCCCCTTTTTTTCAAAGGGCTCGTCTTGTTTTTCTCTAAATTTTACTCATTCGTATAACAACAAAACAATTTGCATGAAGCTAAGTATTAGGCTGCACTTCAACAACATTTTAAAAGCCGGGTTATCTGTTGGTTTCTTCTTTAAATTGTTATACAAAATTATGCAACATTTTCATGTTGCTAGCCAGTTAAAACCCATTAGAAGCTGAACCAGGACGCCAGAACTAAAAAATTCTTATCCGTAGAAGCCGAAAAAATTCACGAGCCACTTAGAAATATTTTACGATGGGCCTCACTGATGAGTTTTAGCTTGCTTGTTTAAATTAATTTACTATATAGCTTTCGATATCATTTGACAGTTGTTGAATGACATCTGTATTGACATTTCATAAATTAGTATGGAAAAACTCAAGTTACTATGTAATTGCTATTTGAGGGAAAATAACTCAGCAATTCTATCAATCCAAAGATATATGTGGATATTTTTAAAAATACGTTTAATGGTTTCAGAACTAAAGAGCTAATCTTTTGCATGGTGTAATGATGTAATTTCATGATTTTAATAATTAGTATGATTTGTTCTTATAATAGTTTCTATGTGTCATACTGTTTAATGAATGTCAAGCATGAAAACTGCCAAAAATATCATAAAAGCACTACTTCGGTTGGACAGAATTGTGAACGTTTCACAATTAATGATTGCTAATTATGTTTTAAAAAAAAAGTACTTCAATTTATAAGGCCTGAATCTAAAATATAGACAACCTGTAGACAGCAATATTTGATCGGTTTCTATTCGTGCAAAAACCTGTACCGCGCACAACACCATATTGTTTTTAGTAGCTAGCACTTGACCCTCTTTGCGTTGCATTCTTTGATATTTTTAGTTAAAGTTTGCAAAAATGCCAGTTTGATTCATATATTGAACGCAAAACTCCTACCATTCAAAGAGGCTAGGGGACACGTATTCCCTTAGAATTACTACAAACAAAATAAATTGCTCGCAGAAGGCAAAAACCTAACATGATACAAATTGGCAAATGCAACCAATTTATTTAATTAAAAACACGAACCGTAATACAAATCGCGTGCATCAAAAAATGTCAGCACTTGCTAAGGTCAAATTGAAACAAATTTCCACAAATTCCTCAAACTGACAGTCGATGCATTTCTGTCAATCAGTCTTCAGACTTTGACAGTTAGTCATGCTTTACAAAACACCACCTGTCATTTCCTACATAATATTCCTTCTGCTCCATTAAATAAAGTATAAACTCCATATTTAACTTCATGTTTTCCTACTCATCGCACAGACACTATCCTCTAATTAAATCTATACACACTATATAATGGATTAATGGGTAATATAGAAGCATAACCAACACTTTACATGATTTGTTTTGCGCAATAAAACCCATTCATTCATGTCAAGAGTACTCTTCGAAAATTAAGCAAAAAATACTCAAAATAAAAATAAAAATCGAATTGAGAGAGTCTCAAAAATATTGCTCATCCATTGGCCAAAGGAACGTCCTCCATACCCGCTGGGATATTTAATATTCCACCGACTTGTTTCCATTTTTATTTTGACACTTTTTTTCGAAAAAATGTTTTTTTTTTTTTATTTCCACATCGCACTTAAGAACAATAAATACAGAAGGAAAATAATATTTCACTAAACACTTTGTTTCTTTCGTTTTGTTGTATATTTTAATTTTTTTTTTTCAAAATAGATATACGTTTATTTAAATGTATATTTCTTTTTTTCAATTTTCATTTTTCACATTTTTTTTTATATTTTCTTTCATTTGCCATATTATTTCACAATTCTAATTTTAAATTATTACAAACAGCTCTTTCGCGTATGTGTTACTCTCTCTCGCGGCGGTGATATGTCGTTGTGTGTTTGACGAGAAGATTATAAAACTTTTTCTTCTTTTCCCGTATATTTTTTGCAAAAGAACTTGACGCGAGGCTATAGATTTTATAATTTTATTTTTTTTTTTATATTTTTTTGAGCGGGGAGGCGAACAAAAATTGCATAATAATTTTTAGTGTCGATGAAATTGAAAACTTTTGTTATATAAGATATTCACTTAAAAGCACATTTTATTTTTTATTTTTCAAAATTTATAAACAACAACAACAGCACGAATACTTTAGTATATTGTCGTAGGACCTACCATTGAATGAGACGGCGAATAACGTTAGTCCTAAAAGGACCCAAAATGAAAACCGCCCCATAATTTATCTCGTAATGCTTTTTTAGCAAAACTTTTTATTTTTTTTTATTAAATTTAAAATTAAAAATAAAAAAAAAATCACTTCACTCGGAACAGAATAGGATTTTCTCTCTCGATTGCTGCATTAATGAGATTTTCGTCGCGGTTTCACTAAAAAAAAATTCAATAATCTTAAATTTAAAATTAAAAAAAATAAATTCTCATTTTTATATATATATATGTAAGAAAAACTTTCAGTAAAACACGAAAAAAATCGAAACAAAAATTAAATTAATTAAATTTTTTGCAGTCCACTACCGAATGTTAGTTTGGAAAAAAAAAGTTTGATTATCCTAAGCGGTTACTGCATTTAGTGTTGTGGTTCGCTCGATTTTTTTTGTGCAGAAGAAAGAATTTCTTTTAATTTTTTTTTGTATATAATTTTTTTAAGTATATTTTTATAAATACACTAGTCGAACTCGCCCGGTCTAAACTCAATTCGTAACAGGGTAGCTGGCGAAAATTACCTTGTGACCGCGAAATATCCTAAAACACCGACTGGCGTACGCGTACTCAACTCGCGATGCGACTTTTTCTCTGTATGTTCTGTGGATAGGTAAAGTATCTCAGAGTAATCGTAATCGTTTGCTCTTCTCTCATCGTGGTGATGCTGTTTGCTGGTGGTATCTAGTTTGTTGTGGGCAACTGTTGCAATGATAATAATAGATGCCTGTTTGGATTTGGGAGCGCAAGACGATTTAGCGTTTTTTTTTTCTAGTGTAGTAGCACACTCAGCTGCTGTTTAAAGATTTTGCCAGCAGACGACATTCGAGGTTTATTTTTCATTTTTCATTCGTCCGTTTTGTTGTAGTGAAATAATAATCGAATTTTTAGTTTTAGGTTATTTGGTGAACTAAGTGTCAAATTGGTATGTTAGTCTGGTCCTTTTTTTTTTTTTCTAAATGTCATATATTTTAGGTAAAAGGAGAACTGTTGCAATCAGTTGTTATGGCTTATTCGCGTAATCAACTTTTGATAGAGAAAATTGAATTGTAGAGCTGTGCCAAGAATTAGTGGACTACTGTCTGGTGTTTGATTAATTTTTTTGGCAATAAGTCTTGTGTGTCACATGTAGAATTTAGAAGATTACTAAATAATTGTAATGGTATTACCTTCATTGATCATAGAGATGAAGACAGATAGCCCTTAATTTATGGTTTAAATTATTAGAGCAAAGGGAGAACCAACTGACTTAACTGGTCTATTTTTTGAACCAAGTACTTAGCTTATCCTGAGAGTACAATCTGAGTGGTATTGAAGATCTGCTACCTAATATAAACAGTCATCAATGGAAGCCCCAGCCAAGGATGCAGCAAGGACCATAGGTCCTAAAAAACTGCTCTTCTATCTAAAGCAGTGACCCAGGCGCCAAAGAACTCAGACTGAACTGGTTGAAACCGGCCCTCGATGAGGATGCACTTAGACCAGTAGTTGGTCCATTGTACTGCAGACTCAACTAAGAAACTTCTTGTATTCACGAACTGCACTGGAAGTGTGTATTTGCCGTAGTCTGAATCTGAAACCATTAATATACGACTTGTGGCAGCTACATACCTATGAGGTCCTAACGTCTGACGCCTGCAGGATTTCGTAATAGTTTTATACTATATTCAGAGTACTAGATTTTAATGTCAAAATTTCATTAGGATACAACAGACTTGGTTGTCTTCACACTTACAGATGTTCTACCTTTCACACAGAACGTTGAAAGCCTCTGCCACACTGAGCGACAAAAATGCTGTGCAATATGGGTAATTTTTCGATTCAAGATAATTCACCCAAAGAGGTTCAGTCTATGAGCTAAGATTACTCGGTGCATAAGCATTTAAGAGAATAAGTATGAAAGAATTTGCCATTACGGATCGGAGCGGAATTTCAAGTCAAATTTTTAGATTATCATTTTAATTTTATTTTGGCGTGGAAAAAGTACAAAAGTTTTGAGTTTTGAGTTTTTTAGAATCTCTTAAGGAGATTCATCACTTGTCACATCATTATCAATGTCATTCTTCTTCAGTCGTGTGCAATAGTATCTATCACTATTCTCAATCCAATCACATACATGAGTTACAGTATGGAATGCGGTACCAGGTCTACAGCTGAACTCAACTGGTTTCCCATGAACACAACGATAATACTGAAATATAAACAAATCATTAAACAAACTCAGATAAATTTAAATACTACAATCAACCTTTGAGCAATCTGAATGTGGAACATAATCCCTACTCGAACAATCGATCTTCGATAACTCATCTTCTCCTTGTGAAGCCGGTGGATGGCTGCTATCGTATTCAGTGTCAGGCTTCTCTGCTGGCGGGTTAATAACCGCTGGTCTTTCAGTGGTTGTTGGTTTCTAAAAATACAAAAGATGCACAATCTTATTCCCTCCCTTAATTTCGGTTCGCAAAATTTCAATGTCAATATCAGATGTAGAGTCGTTTGATCTTCACCTCATCGATTGATTGAGATCGATTCTAGGTGAAGAAAAATGCCAAACAAACGACAATGTGGCGCTCGAAAACAATTTAGAAACAAACAAACATTTTTAAATTGTTTAAAAATAGATTCTTTTGAACTTACGCGAGTGGTGGTAGTCGTTGTGGTGCTGGTGGTGGTGATTGTTACGGGTCGTTGAGTTGTTGGTTTCGGTTTTGGACGGCTTGTTGTGGGTTGCGCAGCAATGTTTACCTCATCTGGTGATGCCGGTGTTGATGGAGGCTTTGCCCATTCAGGCTGAAAGTGGAAAAAAAAAACATAAGAACTTGATTGGAAAAAACTATTCCCTCAAGCATACCCTTGGGGTTGTGGTTCGCGATGGTGGTGGAACCTTATAGTCAATCATATTATAGTAAAGTATTTTCGAAAGGGAATTTTCAGGACCGCAAAGTCCGTGAAAGTCATCCATGTCAATGGCCCAAGTCATAGCACCAGCATATCCCTTCTCCTTGATGTAATCCATTTTGATTTGGATGGATTTTGGGTCCTCATATCCGACCCATTGATTGCCCTTGTAAGTGTATGGGACTTTGCCTGCATCATCCCATTTGACGGTCCAACCCTTCTCCTTATCCTGAACTTCAGTGCAAATTTCGTAGTAAGCCAAGAAGCCACTAGCATTTGTATATGGTCCTGGAGCTCCTCCACCAGCTTCTTTGTTGATATAAGTACCCAGATTGTAGTTGTTATTTGAATTACTCAGGGTGAATGTGCGGCCGTAGAAGGGTACTCCAACGACGAGCTTATTGGCAGGACAACCCATCTCCTCCCAGAGGGCTAAACCATCGTTCTAGACATCGAAAAGAAACGCTTATCAATAATTCCAAGCCGAGCACACAGTGGTACTTACCACATTGAGTTTCTCATACGCGTACTGATCATGAGGACGCTTGTACAAAGCACTATGAACATCAGCAAAACCAGCCCAGTTTCCTCTCAAATCATAAGTCATCGCATGAATGGCATCTAGGAGTCTACAAATGTATGCAACTTTAGGCACATTTGACCTAAATAATTTACTTCAACTTACTCGCACAACTCTGGTACATGATAACCTTCTTGTAACCTGAATCTAGCTACTGGTACAGCCATAGTAATTTCCCAGCCCCTACCCTCACGATCGAAAGCACGTCTCAACTCCTCAACAAAGTACAAGAATCGATCCTTGTCACTGAAACTACCACCACGATCGGCAGCTCCTGGGTACTCCCAATCCAAATCGAAACCATCAAAATCGTACTTCTTCATAAACTCCACAACACTACGAATGAAGGTGAGACGACGTTCCTTAACTTCACACATTTGTGAGTATTTTCTGCCGCCCTCAGCCCATCCACCGACGGCTACTTGAAGTTTCAAATTCGGATGAGTTTTCTTGAGATTTGTGAAATTTCTGAATCCACTCTTTTCGATATCCAGTTCTGGATCGATGACCAAAACTTCCCAATTGTTGTCATCGACTCCAATGAATGAGTATATCAAATGTGTGCACAGATCAACGGGGACATCTTCGATGCCATAACGACCCAGTCCAGGACGGTAGACAGCCCAGTTACTGAAATAGCATACGATACGTGCAGGCTGATCTTCTGCTAAAGCTGCAGCGAAGCCCAAAAGCAGGAATGAAATTATAAGACTCGATTTACCTGAAAAGAAGATGTTGAAGAAGGATTGTTTGAAAAAAGGATTCGAACTGCCCAGTTTAAGCTAATATTTTGTCAAATAAGAGATAAGATTCAAGTTCCTGTTTTGCAACGAAAAGCTTTGGAATCTATGCAGTTTACCATCGGATCTTCACATGATCGAATGGAATAAATAACGGGCGTGGCAGCTTTCGAAGTAGCCGCTTGGTCGAGAATATTACTTTAATAAATGCAACAACATCAACCAAACGACCGGCTGTAATAGGCTTTCTTTTATGATAATATTAGTGAAGGATTTGAGGATATAATGAAATAATCGTGTACAAATTGCGGGTACTCCCAAGTCTTTCATTTTTACATTTTTTCTTAAAAACAAAGTTATTATCTTAACCAGTCTTTGAAACGCTGAAACATAGAACGAGGAAACATGTAAAACAAACCAATCAAATGCTAACTGTTTCCGGCCTGGTACTATCACCAATTTGTTGGTCTCAGGAACATCAGATGATGGCATTGGCAATAGAGAAAGTGGTTTGATTTTTGGTGATACTTTTGGAAGGAGTTTTGTGTTGGTTTGTTTGACTGCCTACGCATCGGTTCATTACCGTTGAATACTGAGTGACAAATTCGACAAATAGAAATATGCTTTTAATTAAAATCAAAAGAAGTATCCTTAATGTCATCTTATAATCTTAGGTATTTTAGTGGGACTATACATATGTATTTCAGAGCTTACAAACCTCGAGGAAATCAAGTAAGTGTTTTTGCGGCACCTTGTACGATTCTTTTTAATTCGACTTAGTATGATGTAAAATATTTTAGAATGGAAAAAATATGAGGATGGGAAATACCTCTTCTATCAGCTTAATTTGCTCATAGAGGAGCTTAAGTTGACTTAGTATTTTTTCTTTACGTTTAATAGTTCATGAATTTTTATTGTGTTTCTATATGGATTGTGTCCAAACTATTGACGAGAATTGCTGCAATTTTGTTTCATTCGAGTGTAATTCACAGTAGGTGTATGCGAGAATACACTAGGAAAATATTACTATATCTGAAATATTTAAGAAATGTGGTCTTAACTTCAACACACACACAAGATTGAATTAACTTCTTCTAGACCGTGGCCACGATACATAGGCTTAAAGTTTTAGAATATGCTATTCTTCCGTCAGAGAAATTTCCCTCAAGTTATTGATTTTAAAGAAACTTAAATTATATGCATTAGCGGAAAAATATCTTCATCTTTTCCTATTTCCAAATTGGTTAAGATTTTGATCTCGGAAAAAAGAAATAAAATATATAATATTTTTTAATTTAGGGGATATTATTCATTTTACTAGAATTCAGATCAAAAATTAAGAATTTATAACGAACAGCAAAAAAATGCAATTTTTCGATCATAACTTAGGTTCAAAGTTATGTTTTGGGTCTAAATTTGTCTTTGTTATATTTTTTATTGATCTATGCAGATCATCTACAAAACAATAAAATCGAAAGAAACAAAAACTTGTTACGTATTTGCACGCATAAACAATAAAAATTTCACCGTCTAACTTTCGAATAGTCACTCGTTATTTTCAACAATAAAACAATTAATATTTTTTCAGAAAAAATAAAAAGAAACTAATATTGAATGAAACAGCTCGAATGAAAGCGGAAAAGCCTTGCCACATTATACGCGTATGTATATATTATTTTGTAATTGTTTCTGTTATTTCTTTTTTTCTCTTAAATTTATTCCCGTACACTGTTTGAATACAAATCAACCGCGATTCGGATTCATCAAAAAGAATTTCTTCACTTCACAAGTTGATTGAACTTATTGTAATAAGACCGCAAAATCAAATTAAAAAAAAAGTGCAGACACAAATCCATACGTATTGAAAAACTCAAAAGAAAAACAAAAAGGAATAAAAGGTATTCAAACGCTTCACTTACCCATCTTGAGCAGGTGAGTTGACTTAGTCAAATGACAGTGCTTCCAAGTGTGGATGTGCTTTTTATACAACAGAAAGGAGCGCACTATCACGCTCAGTTACAGTCCCGGCCATGTATCTATGGATATGATGATGAATCTGGTTTTGGTGCGTTATCACTTGGGAGAATCACTGTGTGTACCTTTAAATGTTTTGTTCTCGACGAGAAAAAAAAACCCGTTCCAGCTGTGACAATTCTGATAGATGCGCTTGAGGGAGCATTGTTTGAGATACTCGTAGCCCAGTGGATAGCCAAGTCGAGGGTTTATACGATAAATAAATTTAGTTTTTAAGTGGCGCTAAATTGGTCTTATCAAAGTGTTTATGTTTTGGATGGTACTCAAGTTTATGGGAATTCGCAATGTTGTATAAGTTTTTGGAATTAGCATTCATTGGGGCTGAGAATGATTTATTTACTGATAATTAAAGATGAGTTGTAGCTTCTTTGTTGAACAGAATACGACTAGGACATATCTGAGGAACAAACTGTGTACATATTTGTATCTTACTGCCAGCACGTCGAAAACAATGCATTAACGTGACATCTAACAGCCATTATCATGCTTTAACCACAAAATTACACAATCTCTTCCTTTTGTGGAATCTTACAAAATACAGTGGGTACGTGTTTAATATATGTTATTCATGTAATTAATAATAGCAATTCAACAAGGCATTGAATGTAAATTTAAATATGAATGCCATTTTTCACAGCAGTTTTATGACTTGATGAGTGTCAACTAATCCGAAGAAGGATGTGCACAATGTAAACAGAGTTAAGCCATTACTGCAGGAATTTCTAGGTTTTGAGTGAAGATCACTGAAAGTGTGGTATCAACTTGGCGCAGACATAGATAGACATGAGTTGATGATGGTAATGATGACAGAGCAAGAAAAGGAACTGGAATTTTTGCTCCTGTCCTTAGCGAGAGATGGCCTTAAATTCAAATAACTAAAGAACTGCTGATTGCATTGACAAGCGTGGACATTTTGGACAGGAAACTCAGCAAACGCGTCAAGAAGACCAGACCTCAACCGCAACCCGTTTGTCGGCCTCTTCCCAGTGGCTGTCTCTCAACTACGGCCACTCCTCCGTTCTTAATGAATTTTACCTCATTGATGTGACCACCGACTACACCTCCGCTAAACTCAGCTTCTGTCCTTAGTCAGAACTTCCGCACATCAATCCAAGCTCGTGAAACATGGTCTTATGTGGAGCGGGTGGATGTCGGAACGATTCACATCTACACTGATGGATCTAAGACCTCAAACGGAGTTGGTGGTGGTGTATACTCCTCTATGCTTAACTTAAGCATCTCCTTCCGCCTCCCTGATCATTGTAGCGTTTTTCAGGCGGAAATTATGGCAATCAAAAAGCCTGTCATGGCTGAAGTGTAATGTACTATCTGCCACGGATATTAGCATTTTCACAGACAGTCAGGCAGCCATTAAATCTCTGGAATCAACGGTCGTAAAAGATTGCCGTTCATCTCTGATGTAGATCTCGGAACAATATAACATTCACCTATGCTGGGTGCATAGAATAGGGATATTCCAGGGAACTGTAAGGCTGATGAAATTGCCAAACTTGGCACTACCCTTCCAACTGAATCCGTAAGGACGAGAATTGGTATGCCAATTGCTACCTGTAATCACCTGCTCAAACTTGACGCTATAAGGAAGGCCAATGCTCGCTGGGCTCATTGCCCCTTCAGGATCTCGAGAGAGCTCTGGCCTAACCTTAACCAGAAACGTTCAAAAGAACTGTTGACTCTGAAGCGTCCAGACCTGAGCACCATCATCGGTGTCCTACACGCTAGACGTCTAGCCCTCCCATCTAACAATTTCTGTCGGAGTTGCAGGGACGAGGAGGAAGAAGAAACGATTCCTCATCTTCTCTGCAATTGCCCTGCCTTAGCGTCAAGAAGAAACCTCCACCTGGGGTCCTTCTTCTTTGACGACCTCTATGACTTGACTGGTGTACCCATCAAGCACCTTATATGCTTTATTAAAAGTTCCGGTTGGTTCTCCTGATCCAGGCAGAACCTCTTCTAAGTGTAATTGTGTCTGGTCTATTTGTACTGGTCCTCTGTCTCTCATTATAGTGTCGTTTTTTATAGTAATTGTTCATATATAATGTATTCATTTTTGAAGCTGCTGCTGAGATACTCGTAGAAAGAGAGTGAGCCTGTTCTTTTAGAAACTAGCACTATTGGATTCTATTCTGCTTTTTTTGGTTAGAGGAGGAGAAGAATCGTTTCTGCAGAAACTATTGCAGATGCTTAGTTTTATAACACGTATCATTGTTTTGATTCAATAAAATTTTTGGAGAATTTTCGTTCTAGTTTAAGCCACACCCGTCTGAAGATGTAACCGTTGCTCCAATTAACCACTGTCCAGCTGGAGTAGAAGTATAAATACTGTGAGATTGATATAAAATCGTGTAATTTCATGACGACTTCTACAACACAGAGTGCTGCAGAATCTGATCACATTCATCCATTGGATGGGGATGTAAATAGGTTCCTGATCTGTTTTCGAGTAGAGTTTTCAATTTGAACTGTGTTTGGGCCATACAATACTGTATATGACAATTATGTTTACCAAGACCTTCACCGGCAAAGTTGTATTAATCCGACACAAGTTCGGTGCCTGATCCAAGACCTGGCTTCTCACAGGTATATTTGGAGTCTGCTAGAAGACTCTAAAAGCAACAAGCGGAAACGAATAACGCAGCTGCACTTATCAGAAGGCTCGGTTTTCAGTCACTAACTCAATCTTGTTACGTTTTTGTAAAGTCCCTCTGTTAAAATGAATTTGTATTCTCCTTTTACTGCCGGAACAGATTTTCATGATCAAGGTTTTGTAACGAAAAGTTTGAGCTCTTAGAATTGTAATAAGCTTCTTATCGTGTTAAGAATACTAATAAGCATTCATTGCACATCAAGTGTCCCTTGCATACTGCCAAAAACAAATAAAAAAAAACCTTACAAACAATGGACATGCGCCAACTACTAACTATAGATACGACATATCCAAATAAAAAAAAAAAATAAAATTCATGATTTTAATGTACGACACGTTCTCTTTCGACGGCACTCTCCATCCATTATCGTGTGATTAACATCGAACATAAAAATCCACAACTCAATGGGCTTTGACTCTGAGACTGACTCTGGTCAACGACAATGGTTTTGATTTGAATTTCATAAATATTTGTTATGATTTAGAAAAAAAAACAAGTCTAAATCACCACCAGACGAACCACTTTCAATTCTTATCTAGATACTTGACGCACCTCTCTCTGAGGTACAATAACCCACATGCGATCTCGGAAGAAACTTATTTTTTAGTAAAAGTTTTTCCTCCAGCCACCCGGCAGCGCATAAGTGGTTTCGGTTATTGATTTGCAGATTTCGCCTCTTCGATATTGATAGTCAAAGTGACGGGCAATTAGATACAAATTTGAAGCCAATTTCTATGCTAACCAAATGCAGAAGTTTCTAAACGATCAACCGATGACGATTGAATTCCAATCTGTTTGGTCGCCCTCAATTGGATTGATAGCCATATGTATTCTACTTCCTTGATCCTGTCACTGTGAACCAAAACAACTACGACACACCCACCGAGTTTCGCATTTAATTGGGTCAACATCCACAAAAGATAAACAAATCATTGAACTCCCAACACAACATCGGATACAAAAGAAACAACAAAAAATACATTTTGTTTATGTTGTTGTTTGGTTATGTTGTTTTTTTTTTTTTCTTTAGAAAAAGATACAGAAATATGTTTCCTCATTGGAGACATGCATCGGGTAAAAACTGGTTCACTAATTTAGTACATAATCTCATACAGACCACAGGGAACAATCTCATGTGACACCACACCACCACTGTATGCGTGTTGGCTTTCTTGAACTTGGCCCCGCAGCTGCGATACGATGTGCCTATGCGGTCTGACCGATAACCGCAGTTCGTTCGAGTAAAAACAAAAAAAAAAGAATAGATGTCACCTGGAGATCTTCTCCAAGTTCATGGAAAATTCTGAACTCTGTTTGTGGTCAGTGGAAACTTTTTCTTGTGCACGCATCATGTGGGCTTCCATTGTAGGTAATCGGAAACGAGAAACGAAAATTTATACTGGTGCTATCGAATGTTAAATTAATGTGAAGAGAGATTGCATTGAATACATTAGTATGTCCGATTTGGGACATTTTCACCCGAAAAAATTCTTTCGGCAAGTGAATGTATTTTCTTGATAAAAACAAAAAAATAGTAATAAATTAAGTCGTGAATGTATATTGCTGGGTTATGTGACAATTTTAACCAAAAAATGTTATTCTTATCCGGACAATGGCTTGGTTTTAGAGATCGTTTTCGATTTGTAAACTTTTGAGCAAAACTCTTTTTGGAGGGAAGCCTTTAAAGCAGAAGCCTTCGGTAAAAGGCAGAAAAGGCAACGCAAATGGCTATCAGCAGATATCTGTAGAAAGAAACAGGGAATGGAGGAATTCGATGGACTCTTACATCTGAACTCAAGCACTGTGCCTTCTGTCTCACAGAATAATGGACCTTCACCAAATGAGAGCCAATGTGGAGAGGAAAGCAGACGTCGTTGGGGTGAAAATCAACTCGCAAAAAACAAAAATGATCAGCCTGCGACCGAACTCATCAACTAATGTATGCATTGCTGGACAAATAGTTGAGAGAGTAGAGAGTTTCCAATACCTGGGGAGTATTGTCTCAACCGTTGGCGGAACCGAACTGGATATAGCCAGCCGAATAGGTAAAGCAAAATCTGCGTTTGGAATGCTATCCACAGTTTGGCAAAGTAATGCAATTAGCCTAAACACCAAGCTACAACTGTTCCGTTCCAACGTTGAATCCGTGCTGCTATATGGATGTGGTACCTGGAGAGTGACCGTCACTATCACGAGGAATCTGCAAACGCTTGTCAATAGGTGCCTGCACTACATCTTAAGGATATTCTGGCCAAACCGTATCTCTAACGACCAGCTTTATCAGAGAACGGGCCATGAACCTATAGGCACAACCATTTGACGACGAATGTGGCAGTGGATTGGTCACACTCTCCGAAAGGGTGACAGATCCATAGCTAGCCAAGCGATGCAATGGAACCCACTTACCCAGGATGGTAGGATACGCGGCGGTCCTAGGAGTACGTGGCGCAGAACAGTGGAGAAGGAAGCAAGGCAACTGGGAAAAAGTTGGGGTGAGCTGAGGCATATTTCCAGAAATCGTACACGATGGCGCGTAGGCGTTATAGAGGCCCTAGGACCCACAAGGGGATACATGATTTATGTAAGTAAGTGGAGAAAGAAAGTGCATTCTAGAAGTTAATACATCGACTCACTTGCCTAAGGGGTTGATGAAGCACCAAGCAGTTGTGCAATAGAACTCTCTAAAACAAGAATAACAAGCTTATGTATGCCCTAATAACATATGTAGTGGTTTTTTATTAGTTTCTTGTAGATCAACCTTTTCATTTCGGATCAGAAACAGTTTTCAAAGAAACGAACTAAACTAGACAGTTAACGTGTACTTCCCCTTGTTTTCATGATAGATAGATCCTGGTTGTGACGGTGAACTATGTAAATCAGTTGTGAACCAAGTGAAAGATTTCTCAAAAAAGTTTTAATTTCGGTCGTAAGCGTCTCTGTGTTTCGAGATCACAAGAAACTGTTCATGTGTTTGAGCACCACTTCCAGCTGTTGCTTAACAAGAGGCAAATAGAAAGAGTGAGGACTAAAAGAACCACCAGTCAATGAAGTATTGAAGAATTTCATAATATTGAAAAACAACAAACCCGTTGCTTCTGATGGACTTCTAGCTGAACTTGTTAAATACAGAGGTGATCCCTGTTAAATGTCGTTCCTATCCAACGTATTGTGCGAACGTCTAAAAAGTTTCTGCAACACACTAACTTTTGGGCTGGCAGATCGACAATAGACCAAATTTTCACACTAAGAGAAATCCTGAAAAGACCAACAAATTTCAAGTAGAAGCCCACTGCCTTTTCATAGATTTCGAAGCCACCTATGACAGCAATTATTGTCTCGAGCTCTACCAGGCGATGGCCCAATTCGGGATACCGCCAAAACTTATCCAAATGTGTCGCATTACGCTGGAATACATACGATGCGTTGCGATGCAACTTGGAAGCAGCTCTTATGAGCTTTTCCAAACGTGCATCACATTCCGGCAAGGAGATGCGTTATCAGGTGACTTGTTCAATATCGTGTTGGATAAATAGTGCGTATGGCAGGTATAACCTTTCACAAATTTTTCCAACTACTGGGATACGCAGACGATTTGACATCATCGTAAGATCCCTGAGAACAACACCGCCGTGGCGCGCCGGCGGCAATGGAAACCATGCTTAGTTTCATTCCGGTTGACATTTGTTGTAGGAGTCTGGCAGCCAAAACTGCTACAATATTGAGGGAAGGTCGATTGTGTTCATCAAACTCTTACGGCCACGCCTCCATTCTGTCCTGATGGGAGGCTACCAATGGATTGACGGAAACAGATTACATGAACCCGATGTTAACATTCGAAAGTAGATTCAATGCAAGGATTCCTGACGAATTGGAGGACTAAAAAGAAAAAGGAGTTGGCATTCAATACCGACGGCTGTAAGATGGATAGTCGTACAGGAGCCGGAGTATGCAGGCTGCTGAAATTATACGTGAGAGTAATATCGTCGGACAAACGATAACTGTCTATATAAACAGCCAGGCAGCCATTAAGCCTCTTGACTTTGCTATAACTCGGTCGAGGCTGGTGAGAACGTGCAAATCACTTTTAAACGAGATATCCAGAGCCAATACGGTGACCCTCAGTTGGGTACCAGGGCATATGGATATCGAAGTAATCGAGAAGGCGGATGAGCTTGCTAGGAAAGGGTCGACGCTGCATATATCGCGGGTCCTTCCTTTTGTAGCAGCCCCAGTCAGTTTTTTAAAGAAAAAAAGTAGAAGATGAAGCCATCGATCGTGCAAACAGACGCTGGATCATCTGGATACATGCGTAACGGCTAGAGCACTATGGCCGGCCTTTAGCAAGAAGAGATCATCAACTCTGGTTAAACTCAGTCGTCATAACGCACGGGTCGTTTCTGGCTTAATTACCGGCCATTGTGTCATTGGCCTTCACGCACGGAGACTCGGTGTGGTGCATAATGACTATTGTAGAAGCTGCAGAGACGAAGAAGAAATTGAATCTATTCGTCACCTGCTGTGTGACTGTCCTGCCCTATCTGTCAGAAGAAAGAGAACTCTTGGCAGTCATTTCTTCTCGGAGCTGGAGGACTTAGGCAATGTTGAGCTGGTGGTCCTCCTGAGATTTATATTGCTATCTGGGTGGTTCTAACAGCGTTCCCAGGGTTAAATGATTGGGCACAATGGACCCGAATTGTGGGTCTAAGTGAGCAGTGACATTCTGGTCACAAGGCACCCATCTACATAACCTAACTTATCGTAAGATCCTAGCAAGCCATCCTTCAAATCCTAAAAATGGCAACATTGAAGTGATCCCACCAAAACTAACCATAGCAAACAACTGGGTTCAAAACTCCTAACTCGAATGACCAAATACATGCTCCTAAGAAACTTCTTTTACCAGTTTCTATGGAGCCGAGTTCTGGGCGATAAATACAAAAATGAGCAATTATTGAGTGAAAAACACTTCGTCGCTTGTGCGAGGAGCGCGAATGGAGGAGAAAACCCTGCGAGGTTCGAGCCTGCGAATAAAATCGAGCCTCCGCTTCAAAAACCAAGTTGTTATGGATGCCAGAAATCTTGGTCTTCCCAAATGGAAGCAGCGTGCCCGGGATCGCAGAGGATGAAAGGCAGTAGTGTCTTAGACAGAGAATCTACAAGGATCGAGAGCCTTTTAGCCAAATATTAAATGTGTACACTTGTATGGTGTAGTGAAAAGCTCCTTCGATATCAGGGAACCACTCTCAGTTATCTTGCAGTTCTGTTCATGAGACTCAAATAAAAACTCATAATAAATTGTAATTCATTAAATTTATTTAACTCTGTTTTTGTCTTATGATTAAAATAACATGATATTGATAATGATAATGATAATTTTATTTGCATGTCTAATTATATTATGTTCAGTATTTATTTATTATTTTTACACTTTAATTTGTTTGCAATATATCTCACAATTTAATTTTATTTTTAAGGTTATCCATAAGGTCAACTTTTCGTTTTTTTTTTAATTGATGTATGTATAATGCAAATAATGTTTAATTTCTATTTTTATTACCTTAATATGGTGTTCTATCTGTTTGTATATCGGATACTCTATATAATAAACCAACATATTTTTTATTTTTCTATTCAATTCTATGATATTAACACGATGTTTTGTTTAAGATTTTTACTTTCAATAAAACTAAAATAAAAAAAATAAAAAATAACTCAAACAAATGTTTATTCTTATAAAATACCAATTAAAATTTATAACTACATTATAGCACCGACGAATATCGATAGAACTATAGAACAAAATAAAATCAAATAAATATTTAAAGTAATCTAAATTTTTTTACATTTTTTTTCCTTCTGTAAATAATATTTATATATTTACACTAAAATTTAAGGGAAAAAATTATACATACAAAAATGCTAATTGTTTTAAAAATAAAAATAAATGATTATAGATATGATTTTGTACATTTTGTATTGTTTTTATTTTATTTTTTTTAATTATTTCTACAATGTTTATATAAATAATCGTATTTTAAATTTAGAATTAAAATAAATGTCGTTGACTTTTGCTGTGGTGTTTAATATTATTTTAGTGGATATTTTAATATTTTTCTTTTTGTTTATAATTAACTAATATGCGTTACAAGTTATGTATAATGTTCAGAGCCTTCTTTTTTTTAGACTCTTCAATTGTTTTGCTTTGTCATTATAATGTACTTCAATTTTGCATTGCATTAATTGACTTAAATAATTAACACATTCATTATTCCTATTGAAAGCCTAGTTTTCTTTCAAATGTCAACATTTAACAACTTTTTTTTTTTATTTAATTCATGAGATTTTATTTTTTATTTTTTCCAATATTTTGTTTGTTCAAAAATATTTACTTTGTTTTAATATAATTTGACAATGAGAATTTAGTTTTCTTTTTTTCAGTAGGTACTTGATGAATTGCTTTAAGTTATTTGTGTAGTAAGTGTGATTTTAATAGAAATGCTTTCAGAATGATGGTTTTGGAAATATGGTAGTAGCATCTTATTAGTAGTTATACAGTAAGATCTAAAGATCATTCTAAAGAATGATGTCTTCGGTCTTTAATTATATTAAGAGCCTTTTCAATCGCTTACAAGTCGATTCATTATTAATAAATACTCAGGCATTGTGCTTTAATAACGAATAGGGCTAATGGAGTCGTTAAAAATTTAGACAAAACTGACATCAGTGAATAATAAATTGCAACAGTAAGATTTTGAGGCTCTTGTTGACTTCATTTTTAAGCGACACGATTTCGAAAAGGAAGCAAATTTAGTTAAGACCATGCTTCTTATCGAATCTATGAATAGTTATTCTAATGCACTAAAACAGCAGAGACTTAAGGTGCTGATTAAATAGCACTGAATTAATTCAAAAGCATGGTTTATATCAAATCCCTGAATTACAACTGATCGTGGCACTCTTATTGGTTTTAAGCGATCTGACTACAAGAATAATTCTTTGCACAGAATTCGACTGGAAGGCCAAAGACGCATATCGTCTTTCTTATCGAAATGTAGAAGAAAACAATTAACACGTTGTTGCACTCATTTTTGAAAATAGTTTTTACAAATATTCTCGTGAAATTTCTCTCAATCAAAGACCCTCATTCTGAAAACATTCCTCGATTCCGATAAGTATGAGTAATTTTTTGTTTTGTGATTTTTCATGCTCTAAGTTCTTAAATTTAAATTAAATTAAAATGAAACTTTCTTTATCGACCTTCTAACATGATCGTGGTGTGCTTGTATACGTGACGTTGTCTTAAATTTATTTACCATTTATCTTATTCAATGTATCGATATTTGTTTTTATAGTTTTCTTGTTTAAGTAACTTTTTCTTTAAATATTTATTAAATATTTTACTTCCTTTTTTTTTGGTATTTTGCATGGTGTACTTACTGATTGTATTTTTGTGTGCAGTTTTTTTTTTATTTTATTTTTTACTTGTGTGGATGTTATTTTACAAAATCTACAGCTTTAGCTTAGTAAATTGCTCTCTGCATTAATAATTTATTTATTTTTTTACTTTGAAATCAGTCTGTTGTTTTGTTGTTGTTTGTTGTTATGAAATTTTTATTGTTGGTAGCAACTTATGATGTGATTTTTAAATATAAGTCTTTGATTATTGTTTCACGTTCAATTACTTATTTGTTTTCTGGTTGGTTGTCTAAACTTTTCCACGACAGTAAAATTATAAGAAAAAACAGAATAATTGATATGTTTTATAGTTGTTCAGTGTTGTAAGTTGGTAAAATTATTTGCAAAAAAATTTAATATAATGCCTGCGCAAAGCCGTGAGATATGGTTTAACTTTTAGTTTTTTTATTTTTTAATGATATTTAGCATTTTATTCATTTCGCTTAAGTCTTTTTTTTTTTTAAATTATCAGTCAAATTTAATGTTTTTATATTATTTTCTTGGATAAGGCAGGTTATGCTAATAATTTTCTTTCATTCCGATAGCCAATTCATTGTTTTAAGACATAATTAAGAAATATTATAGATTTTTGTGTAGTTTGTTTTTTTTTTTTTCAATGATGATTATAATGAATTAAATATTTTATTTATAAACTTTTCTCCTTAATAAAAATTTTGGTTTTAAGCTGTATATAATGGAAAAAATTTACAATTTAAAAACAAAAAAGAAAAAAAAATACTAATTGTATACTTAAGATGAAAAATATAGTTTGGTAGATATTTATTTTAATTTTTCCTTTTGTTTTTGTTTTAAATTGAAGAATATGTCAGCTTATGTAAAAAAATTGTCTCGTTGTTGATAAATTGGCAGTGAGTCTGTTGGAGATGACGAACGATCTTCCTCGGGTGTAGATGATTTATTTAGCTCGGCTATTTTCGATGGACGAGCTGCCATTGCTTTTTCTGTTAAAAGAAAGATTGGAAGATATTTATGTAAGTAAAACTTTTTTCGGAAACTGAAGGATGCTAGTTCTTGTGGGCCAAAGTAAATTGATATGCTATAATGTTTCTAACTGCTAGGTACTTACTATTTATGATATAATTTCCGACAAAACATATATTGTATTGGAATGTAAAAAAATAAGCTTGCGGGCCGGGCCGCAAATATATTTCTGAGGTGAGCTGCAAGCGAATGTTAAGCTTGGCATATTTAGCAATAAAGCCTATCAGGCTTCGAAATTATTCATGCACAAGAAAATTCTGCAGCTTTGACATATTAATATATAGGTACATGGACTGCCAGAGAAATGTAAGCCTCATCCTATGCCTGCTAAAGTATCCTTTTGTTCGTCTCGTCTTTAGCGAACATCTGACCATCTTGCGAGAGTGCGTCACGAAAAAGGTGGAACTTAGAAGCTTGCATGGACGAACAGTAATTAGATCAGTACAGTGGAAGTATTGCCTCAGCCGATGGCGGAATCAAACTGTATATAATGGACTCAATCGACAGAGCAAATATTGGATTCGGGAACGCTATCAGAAGTTTGCTTAGGTTATGTCAGCAGCTGAAATTGTAAAGTCAACTATTATGCTGCTTAAAGGATGTGGTAATTGCAGAGAGACAACTACTATCACGAGAAAGCTGCTCATAACAGGGTTATGGCCAAACTGTTCGTGTATCTCTAATCATAGAACGGGCCACGAAGCAATGACAACGCCATTCCAAAAAGGAGATAGGTCCACCCGAAACCACGCGACGTAATGAAACCAGCCATAACATAAGGACATAGGGAATATCTCGAGGTCAAAAAATTACTTTATTGTTCTTGAACACAACCTCTGATAATTGTACTTAATATCTCCAAGCCTTTAAGACTAAGCAAGCTCTATCCAAGCGTTTTCAGAAAGAAACATATGAAAAGGCTACAATCCGTCTAGAGCGGATCGTATGATACCCTATCCCTTTCCTGTAAACAAACTTTTTTTAATATCATCAAATTACTCCAAAACATAAATTTTCTCAATAAGTGGGTGTGGTAGTTTTTTCAATATATATTGTAATTTGTTCCTTAGAAGTGCTATTGCACGAATAAAAACGTCGATAACAGTTTTTCAATAAAAAACAACCCTTAAATGTAGGCGTGGTCGAATATAATGTATGCAAGATTTGTATCGTAAAAATATATCTACCTAATTACTTAAGTAAGTTTTTTAGAGTTTCATTTGAAAATACTGAAAAAAATGATTTTTTTGAAAAGTGGGCGGGTTAGTGAGCGGATTTGAAAAATGGTTACACTTGTTCTGTCCCGATTTTCAAGTACTCCGTTTACAAAATTTCATTATCCTAGCCCAAAATTTAAGGCCCAAAAACTGGTGACAGACAGACGGACATTGCCCAATCGAATTGGCTATTGATACTGATCATTTATATATATATACTTTATTGGGTCTATCTGTAATATTTCTCTATGTTTGAGACTATGTATCAAACTTAATATACCATTAGGATAGGGTATAAAAAGGAAACAAGTTGGAATTAGCCTTTTTTCGAACAATCCCCTAGGCTTATAACCTAATCAATTGGAAGAATAGGGTACCACCGTACATTCATAATATAATATATTTCCCCATATAAATATTTCTTGTTTTATAGAAATTTTAACAAAAATAAAAAGAAACTAATATTTAAAATATTAGTATAGTTATTTAATTTTTACATAATTAAAAAAAGTGCTATTGAAATTTAAAAGAATATAAAATCTTTCAAACAAGGATGCATTTAATATATCTTTTAACAATAAAAGTTCCATGAGATGTTTTTGGTATACAGAGTCTGGTTATGATGACTGTAGTTAACTTGGACATGCAAATGATTGAAATGTCTTTGTATTCTACAAATATTAACAAAATATCAACTTAAGTTTATATTTTTTTTAAATAATTTTGATTATATTGTGGATTCTATTAATTTTGAAAATAATTTTATACTGAAACTCTTTGAAGCATAATAAATAAAAAAATCTCATATTTTCTTCTAAACTATTTTTTTATCTTTCTATATAATAACTTAAAAAAAACCCTACTCTAGTACACTACATTGCACTGCAAAACATAAAAGAAAAATCAAACTGCCTTCTCAGATGTTTAATATAAAAATAAAAAAAAATAAAAACCTGGGTGTAAGAAAAGTTTTTGTACAAACCTGTTGTGGTGTTATGTGTGAACCGTTGAACTTTAATTGCAAAGCAAAAAATTGCATAATTTGTAATATTTATTTTGCGCTTTTGGTTTTTTTGGAAAATTTGTTGTAGTCTTATTCTTTGTTTTATTTTATTGTATTTTCTTTTTTTAATTGTTATAGCGTTAGATAGAAGGCATCCGCAAAAATAAACACAAGATAGCTCCAACTACTTTTGGTTAGACTGGCTAGGATTTCCTATAATTCACATCAGGAGCAAACACAAGCACAAAAAAAAAATTAAAAAATAAATTAAAAATCAAAAGGAAATTAAATTATATAACCAAAAAAAAAATACACATTTATTTATTTCATTTATAAAAACAAATCAAAAGCTCTTAAAACAAATCGAAATGAATGCACAAAAATACTACAAAAATTCTCAAAAGTAATTTTTACAATAAATAAAAAAAAAATAATAATAGATTTTGAATGAAATGACACGTTTGTTGATGGCTTATTTTTTCAGTTTGTTCACATGATTCGAATGAGTGATGATTGTACAAAATTGTCTCTGTGCGTTTTGTTTAATGACAAATGCATGATGACGATGATTCTGAATGAATTGCTTATTTATTTATATATTTTTTTTGTCTTAATTTTCATCTAAAAAAAAAATTATGAAACAAGATGAAAATACAGAGAGACAGGAAATATAATTTATTTAAAAATATTCAACAGCAAAAAAGTGAAAGAAAAAAAGGTATGGTCTGGAGAGCGTAAAAAATATTGTTTATGTCACAAAATTTATGAGCGTAAATTGTTAAAAGCAATTGTCAATGTTGTCTTTTCTTGTTTTGTAAAACAAAATCATTCAGTGATCAAGTGATGGATAAATTACGAACAAAAAAATGTTTAAAACAAACAAATCTCACGCATTCTAATTCGTTTTGTTATTTCAAAATAAAAAAAAACCTTAAGACTGTGTATTTATAAAAAATATATGTATGTTTGTAAAATATATTTTTACATACCTGCGACAATTTTACTCATTTGCATCACTTGTTGGGCGAGTATTTGATTCAGTTGAAGCAGATGCTCACGCTGTTTCTTTTCGGCGTTAATCTTACTTGGAGGTAAACTAACAGTGTCCTGGAAATAATACGTTAAGGGATTATATTGTAGTTTCGAAGGATTTTTGTAAATCTAAGAACGACTTTCCCACTAAATACAGTTTTATTAAGCCTCAGTTAAGCAATAGCTTGCAATCAAGTGAAAGAAGTCTTTCGTGCTTAAAGTGGTTTCGTTCAATAAAAGCGAGGTTGCATATGTATCCGTATGAAAACAGTCGAAACAGCGGAAGCAAATTTGGCTAAACTTTAGCATGTACACATCTATTAAGTCCATTCGCTTAAATTTTGCACTAAAATTAGTAGATTATCAAGCTTCAAAGAGTGGGGACAAAATTCTGTCAGAGAAAGTTAAAATTACTCAAATTAATTGTACAAGAAATGGTTCACTTATTGGACAGATTGGGCAATTTCAATAAATTAGCCCAAGGAAATTTCGTGCACTAAAATTCGTAGAAGCGCTCTTTTCTGTGAAAAACTATGAAAATTTTCCGTACGCAAACAGGTTTTTGTAAAAATTATCTATTCTGAGAGAGTACGCGAATGGACCTATTAATTTGGTTAAAGGAGTATGCCGAAGTCAAGCAAGAAGCTCTCACGTATAATTTGGATTGAACCGTGATGGTTTTGACTTAGACAAACTACGTTCATGGCTAGGCAAGGACTGCAGTTTTCGAGTTTTTCGAACTCTCGGGTCTATATGAACCAGAAAAAAAGCAAATATTTGAAGGAAACAATTTTGAACTTACATTTGATGAATTTATTGGAGCTTCTGAGAGCATCTTCTTGATGGCTTCAACTTTCTCTTGTCGTCTTTTCTTTTCCTCTGGCGAAAGCTCCGGTGTCTAAAAATAAAAACGTTTATAAAATCAAAAGCAATTTTTTCAAAAACAAATAAAAAACCTTCTCGGGGATGTATCTCTCCGGTATGACAATCTTATTTGGTGCCAATAGCAGATTGTCAATTGTGTTCTCTGAGATCTTCTCGCCATGAGCTAGCGCTGATCGAACCACATCTGGGGCATTAATTCTCGGCCGAAGAGCTACTTCCATATCGAGATCATCTCGAGCTCGCCAATTTGTATTCTAAAAAAAAAAAAGGATAACAGTTTAGAGGGACGCTGAAATCGAGGAAAAAAAAAAAAAAACAATCTTACATTTCGATTCATATCATTCTCAGCTTGAACATTCTCCATGGCCTTTGCGTTGACATTATTGGGCGCCGTGTAGTGACGTCGTTTCTCTCTAGGAACTGCACGCCGATGCTTATGCGACGAAGGAACCTTTTCCGTTATAGACGATGAATTATTTGTTGTCGTCGTAGTTGTATTGTCCTCTGAGGCACTTCCTGCAGACATTTCGTTGATTATTTGTCGAGCGGCTTCACTCTGGAAGACTGTACTTAGATCGGTGATACTCTTTGTTAGGCTCTGCATTGATTCGGTTTTATGGCGGAGGGCACTTTGTGTGGCAGATGGTGGTCCTGATCCCGGTGCTGGTGGTGGTGGCGGTTGATGATGATAGTGACCACCGCCAGACTTGGAGTGATAGCCATTTGGAATGGACGACTGTTGCTGATGGAATGGATAGACATTGCAGTTCCTGTCGGACATTGAAACCAAATAGGGATTGTTGGCCGCTGACGAGGCAGAGCCATAGTAATCGGTATATTTGATGGATTGTCTGGAGCCCGAGTGATTTTTATGAACCTTTGGTAGAGGTTTTGGTGGTTCAGAGTAGGTACGTGGCAGCGATTTTGAACGCGACTGATAGTCTTCGCTGATGAATGGCGATGAGTGCTGCTCCTCTTCAAGTACTTGATCGAGGTTTTGGGTGGAATTGTTAGTGCTGCGTTCTCGGTCGCGATGGCGTCGTTCGGATTCACGTTTCACTATGCGGACAGTTTTGATTTCCTGCTTTTCCTGGTTAGATAAATTAGCGAAGGGGTTTGTTTCAAGGAATCCATCACTGTCTACGCCACTAGTTTCCAAAGGATCCGAGTCGTGGTATCGATAGCTGCGGTTACTCTTACCGCTGTCATCGAATTCGCTGAGTTTGCTCGATCCAGAGAAATTCAAAACGTTCACACTGGAGTTGGCTGAGCTCGTGTCCACGTAGAGAGGAGTTGAAAGGTTGTTGGGAGTATCATTAACCGTACGATCAACACTGACCATGGAATCCAAGTCGGTTTCTATCCAGCAAGTACTGGAAGTCCTCTTCTTGATGTGCGACGATTGTGTCGGAGTCGATGAGGTCGTTTCCTTATTACCAATTTCCTGATACAACCGATTTGAGTTCTCCGTAAGCTGTCGCACAGCCTGGCTTAGTTCTTGTCGCTGTCGTTGCATATCGCCCACCAGCTGCTGTACTCGCTTCAACTCTGATTCCAGAAGCGCTGTGGTAGAGCTAGCATACTGCATATTCTCACCGCGCATTGGATTCAAAGCATTTTGTGATCCTCTGGATGCCTGCAACTTTTGCCGAAGAACAAGTAGCTCCTGCTCTAGACGAGCATTACCCGCAACAGTTTGTTCTAGTTTCTGCACAAAGAGGCAAAGGGAAATGATTAATAAAATAATGTCGGCTAGGAGGCAGTTAGCCAGCGTTAGGTGACAAATGATTGCGTCTGCTTTCGTGCAAGTTAAGTAAAAAGGATAGAAAAGAGAATCTCTACATAATTCTACAAGAAGAGTAGCTAAACTCAAGCTTAAGCATGATCGTGTGTGTGTGAGAGTCTACTTCTTGATGAGAGAAGCAACAACAACAAATTTTAAAACACAAAAAACAACAAAAAAAATAAGGAAAAAAACAGACGACGTCTACTAGGCACCTCGTCTACCTTAGAATTTTCAGCCAAAAGCTGGTGTACCCGAGAGAGTTCTCTCTCCAGCATGTGTTGTTGTTTTTTGGCCGCCTCCAGTGCCATTGGTGTACCATTGGAATCATGGATTCTAGCACGCAGACCGCCGAGAGCACGTTCCAAGTCCTCCTTGTCGCGTTGCAAATTCTGCAATGTGCCGGATTCTTCCTGTAACAGTTGATCCAACTGATACAGTTGTCTGACCTTGGACTACACGAACACATGAATTAAAACCTTAAAATCGAATAAAGCAATTGAATTGGACTAACCTGTAACTCTGTATGATTTGGTGACAGGCGATCCCATTGCTTTTGCTCCTCCTGCAGCATTCGTCGTTCTTGTACCCGTTGATTGAATTCCAATCGATCAAGGGTCACAGATTCGGGTCGTTGGACACCATTAAGGCGTCCGGTTGTATCGTTGCTGCGATAGAGTGAACCCAATTTTACCATATTGTCCACCAGATTTACAAGTGGCTTGCTCTTTTCATATTGACGTTCCAAATCGAGAAGGTGTTGCTTAAGATAGTCTAGGCGTTGGATAGATTCGGCACGCGTCAAGCCTTCAGCTGTGCGTATTCGGTTCTGTTCAAATAGATGAGATTTTTAGTTATTGAATGGAATTGAAATCAGGTTTCAGGCATTAGTTTATGTAGCATTAGCATTTGTTTATTAGATATATGCGCATTGCCATGCCCAGTCTGTCTTTAAATTAGTTGAAAAAATTAGTACAACTAGTTAGAGTCAATTAACTTAGTATAATGTTTACAGAGTCTATTAAGCCCGAAATATGTGTTATAAAAAAAAGCAAGAGATATTTACAACCCAAATTTTGTTAAAAGTCAACGTGGAAGTTGGCACATCAATTCATCCAACTAGTGTTAAGTTATTTCCTATCAAAAGTGAGAAATTAACTCACCAATTCTTTAGGTGAACTTATTTCCCACTAAATTTTGGTCAAGTTTAACAAATACTCACGTTGATATTTTTTTAACTTGATCCACCAATCAAGAAATAAGAAGTGAAGGCCAGCCTGTAGATTTTATGAAGCAAGATCTTCAATCTCTAAACCGGCTATCTCACTGATATCAGCAAAATGGAAGTGACTTAGAGATGCAGCTTCTACAGAAAATTTTGTGTGGAATTCTAAGCTTGGTTGTATAGTCACTGTCACAAATTTTCTCTCATGACCAGTGTTGCCACAATGATACCAAAGTATCAAAAGTGATACTTTTTAATCTTAATTTCGACGTGATACTTTGATTTCTGTAAAATGCCTATTTTGATACTTTTTAATTCCGACAACAAAATACTATAATATGCCATGCAATACTCTTATTCACTGAACTGTGAGTTACTTTTCCGTCATTTTTTTGATAATTTACTTAAATATTCTTGTAGTCGACTTGGCGCCTGTTTGGCTAGATATATTTTTTGTAAAAGACTTGAGAATATTCATGTTATTTTAGGCATTATAGCTTATCTTCATTTTTTTTAATATTAACAAAATAATAAAAATGGTAGTTTTACTCATAATTCCTATTATGATACCTTTTGATACTTTTCTTCTGACTGCGGAGATACTTTTGTCCAAACTCTTGCGGCAACACTGCTCATGACATAGTTGTTGAGATTGTTTCATATACGATTTACTAGTTGGGGGAAGTGAATAAAACACTTAACGAAACCCGGCAGAATGTCAACTGCCACTTCATGTGACACTTATTTCAATAACGTAAGTGTCAAGGAAGTCCCAAGTACCATCTGTCAGAAGTTAGTCACAATTTATTTTTGTGGCTTCTTCCAGGGGTTTTGGATCGTATTACCTACCAGCCGATTGTTGTACTCTTCAACACTTTCTTATGTGGAACGGTGGAGGTTCATCTCGACTTTGAGGAAATATTTCTGGGTGGCGAAATTATTATCTGCATGAGCTAGAATCCCAGAGATCAGTATGAAGCCAGATACGTTGGTTCACATACAACAAGACAACACCAATCAGTAGAGCATTGGTCTATGTATCAAGACAGTAGATAAGGTTAGGTTTGTTAATGCTTTGGTACGCTGTGTTACGTACAACTACTCCGATATTGATGCGAACATTGGGCAGATCTTCCAGATTTATGAAGAAAAAACTACCAAGAGGACTCATTCTCCTCACAGATAGGACATAACAATAATGTAGCAGAAAAATTGATTTCTATTTGTTAAGAGCTGAACGGCCGGGATTTTCATCTTCTATTAAAATTTGCTACAAAGTGTGCGATGCCCTTCCCTTCCTGATACACAGCAGAGGGTCACCACATCGTAGTTCTACAGTAAAAATTCAGCGGAATAAAACTGACCATGGTTTCCATTTAGGCAATCGGTGTTATGATTTGTGATCTCATGACACATAATGTACATCCAATTTCAAAACAGTGCGCGATGCTGACATACATATGAACGAATACAGGTATCATTATTCATGTTCAAAAGACAGTGCTCATTTCAACAGACACTGAAATAATGACTAACGCTGCAGATAAGCGCAATTAGTATGCACTCTAAACCAATACCTGACCCGTAATACTGAACATTCACCAAAATATGAGTAAAAATATTTCTTAAAACTATGAAAAGCATCGAGTTTCAATTTACACACGTACACCCTGTTGTTTGCACTTAAAGGTGTGTCCAGACTGAGCGAAACATTTTTGAAACACTGTTTTGTGAAACATTTCATAAAGATTTCTGAAACATTTATTTGTTTTTGAAATGTTTGTTTTGAAACAAAATTATTTTCCCAAATAAAAATGGAAAACGTGAAACATTTCATAAACATTTTATAAATGTTTCACAAAGCGTCCAGACCGAGTGAAACATTTCTGAAACATTTATTAAATGCTTATGAAATGTTTCACGAAACAGTGTTTCAGAAATGTTTCTTTCGGTCTGGACGCAGCTTACAAGTAAACTTATATTAGAAACGTAATAAATAAAACTATGAATAGTTAATAAAATATTAGTAATATTCGCCTGCAATAAGTTTTGCTCCCCCATTCAGATTATGTACATAGTTAGTTACCCGCACCTGCATCGCTGTTAAAGCATTTTCAAGCACAAAAACCAAATCCCATTTGAACAAACATAGAACATAGAATAGAAGCTTATCAACCTGAATTTCATGAATATCGGTGCAACATTGCTCTATGGCACGAGCCGTATTACTATTTTGTCGACGTAATTGGATCAACAACAAAACCAGCTCTTCGTGGGTGCGACTCAATAAATCTCCAGCCGATACGTCCAGATTCTGTATGTGTGTGTTTGTGTGTGGAAACATAAATGTGTTACATATAAAAATAAAAAAATCAAAATAAAAAATATATGTCTTCCAAGTGTCACATGCTAAATCAACCTCGAAGGTACATATGTGTATGGCACCTCAGGCGATTCGATTCGATAACTCACCCTCATCTGTGTGCTGGTCTCACGTTCGAGTAGATCGATTTCTGCCCGGCTACCAATTCGTCTCATGGGATGATATCCGTTACTGTCCCTGTAGGCGTTGGCTGCTGCAGCATTGATATCATAGTTGCTACCGTTAACGTCCATCACAAGACCGCCGGGCGTCATTATGGGGTTGATACTGCTGCTGCCGTACAGATTACGGTCTCTCTCTGTGGCCAATTGAGTGGTTTTAGCGTACTTTGCATCTAGGGTTGTGCCATAGTACTTGGCAATTTGGTCATAGCTGAGCATCGGATCAGATGGATCCGGTTTGACGGTCAAATTTACTTTAGGGATATTACGAACATTACGAACAGATATTGACGCTGCAAATAGAATTGAATTAAGAAGGTGAATATAATTTTTTGTTTCCTTTTTGAGGGACAGAAGGCGAAATTTAATTGAAAAGGGAAATTATAAATTAAAAGATAAATTTACAGGATTTACAGTTTACTGTCCAAAAAAGGAGTTTTTTTTTTTCTTAAAGTTCCAAAGGAGGTATAGTGTGCAGATAAATTTTGAATATATTTGTGAGCTTCAGGTGGAGCGATGATATATGTAACTGAGGTGCAAAACGGGGTCGACCGTGCTGGTTCTAATGTATCAGAAAAAATAAACTACGGGACCTAAGATTCAATAAATAAACAATTCTCAAACTTCGAACCCTTTGTAGTGGTCAAACTTCTTCAAGAGTTACAGCATGACTGCAATGAAGCCTTCGAAATAGTACAGGACTGGATGGTAAGCATGGACCCACTACTAGCAGAGGAAACGACGGAGGTTACCCTTCTCATCAGCAGATGGGGTAGGGAGACTATAAGATTGACTGTGGGCAGTTTCTACACCAGAGTTGAAGTACCTTAGCATTACTATAGATGCAATAGATGCGTCGGTTTCCAGAATCAATGCATTAAGAGCATGCAGCGCCTTTCGAACAACCTCATAAGAACCGGCATGCGTAGTGGCTGGAATGGTGCCAGTAGACCTTCTCGTTGGAGAAGCCGAAAGGAAATATCATGCCAGCCCGACAATGGTGCCAACAGCAAGGAGCCGAAGTAATAAAGAAGTACCACATAGAACAAACTTGAAAAATGGCAAGATAGATGGACCTCTTCTGACAAAGGTAAGTGGATGTAGAGATAAATCCGCAATATAGACCATTTGGTCAATAGCAAACTTGGAGAGCTGAATTTCTACCTGACGAGATGCTATCTGGTCATGGATGTTTCAAAATTCTCCAGATTGCAACCGAGCCGAGTATGCAAGGCTTAAGGGTATGTTAAGTGGGTGGAAATTTGCACACTGTTTCACACTGAGTATGGGCTCAGTTTCATCTATCAAATATTCCCACCTTTCAACGCTAAAAAGAAAATGTTGTGATTTACTTATATTCTCGTAAGGAATCTGTTTGCAGAGATGTATCTGAGACGAAAATGGAAGCCCCCAAGACTTAAATCCTAAAATTTTCCGGTCTCTCCGACGATTTGAGCTTTTCATAGTTTGAAATTATGGCAATTGAGGAGGCCTTACCGTAGCTAAGGTATAATATGCTACTCCTGCGCCATATTACAATTTTTACTGACAACCAAACGGTGATCTCTCCATCAGATTAGGCCTTCAGTTAAAGGATCCATAGGTTAGGTTAAGTTGGGTTGCAAGCCACCAGATGTAATATAAATAGAGATGTAATATAATAGAGACTCAGATATGTCATTATTACCTGGAAAAGTTTGCACTGGACTATTATGTCCTTCGGACCTTACAAGTTCCTTGGCTCTGATGGCACTCTAATAGTAATTTTACAGAAAGCGCCAACTAGAATAATCTAATGGTTATTTGCATAAGGTGCCTGAGGTTATGCTATATTGCCTCTACAGTGGAGGGAAAATAGAATTATTTTCATACCCAAGGCGGGCAAAGCTCTCCGAACTACGGCAAAAGATTTCAGACCCATTAGCCTTTCGTTCCTCCTACTTAAAGTCTTAGAAAGACTTCTAGATCTCCGTATTAGGAACAAGTGTAATAATCCATGCAACTTTCAGGATGCCTACCTTAAATCAGTGGAAACGGTCTTACATGAGGCATTTGCTGCCTTTCTAGATATCGAGTGCACTTTCAACAATGTTGTGGGCAGAGCTATAAGAATAGATTTGTATCATACAATAGCCGTTTTTTTTCGAAAGTGTGTACCCACTTTTCCACACAAAACGAAAAGTGAACATAAATTACTCAGTAACCAAAAGTGAACATAAAGTGTGCAGAAAGTCGACACATAGATGGCGTAGACTAAAAAAAACTAAAATTGTAGACAACAACCCTTAATTGTTTTACGCTGACAGTACGATTTATTCATTAATAGTTGGTGTCTACAATAAAGTCTATGCCATCTATGATTCGAATGTCATTTTGAAGATAAAAATGAGAAGTGAGTTAAAAAGTGAGTATTGACGTTTTATTCAGAGGCGGCTATACGCTTTCGAAAAAAACACGGCTAATATTGAACATAGCATAGTCACTTTTTGACTCTGTAAAATGTTTAAGATACATTAATTATATCAGGGGTTATAGCTCCATTAGAAAACATGTTACCAGAGGTACCCTTCAGGAAAGTGTAATCTGCCCAATTCTCTGGTTAGCTATCTCCGTCGTAGTAAACTACCGCCTATATGAAGCACGTAGATCCTTGGGGCATCACACTGGATCAACATTGGTCAAGGAGTAGCTGTATATTATGTAGAAGGCCACATAGGAGCGAAATATCTAATTGATATGTGAACCAAACGCCTCTAAATTTTAAAACGAAAGATTTAAAAGTTTCTCAAACTTGGCCTCGATTCTTTAATCCGTACCTACCCCTGGCAGAAATGACATTGTGTCAAAGACTGGTAAGGGCCATCGCAAAGACTTAAAATAATAATTGGAGGCATATTAAGAACTACAGATACAACTCAAATATGACCATGACCTCTTCCAAATTCTGCGTATATAAATGCTTCTTAATCCCAAGCTTAAACTATTAATCGGCTTCAAGTACGTTAGGCACCAGCATTTAAAAGAAATCAGTCTTACCAATATTTGTATATCCTTCATCGAAATAATTTTTAATTTTAGATTTTAAATTTACAAAATATTTACTAAATTCAAAAAAAGAAACAACAACTCAAGCTCACAAACATTAATTCAGCCAAACCAGGCAAAAAAAAAAAAAAAAGACAAAACAAAATAAAACATCTCAGATATTAAAAATAAAATAAAATATAAATTAAAATCTTACCCTTCGGTGGTGTGAGAAAATTGAAACAGAAACAAAAAGTGTGTATGTAGTAGTAGTAAGTGAGTGTTTGCTTTTATTTTGCAAGTGTTTTCATTTTTTTTTTTATTTTTCAAACAACAAAAACGACGTATTCTTCTTTTTTTTACAAAATTTGTACAACCAACAGAAAAGAAAAAAATCATATAAAACCATGCATTCTAGTCGCGCTTTTTTTTTTTTTGATTATTAATTAGTTTTACATTGTGCACATGTGTGTGGTTATTTAAATATTCTCTCTTGTGTGTAGAGTTTGGATATTGTTTCATTTGTGACATTTGTGTTGTCAGTACAAGCGATTTCATCTGTCAAAGTAGGATTTGTATTTGTTGCCGCCCCGCCCAGCCCATTGCCATTTGAATCGCTTTTCAGCGTGGAGTTCTCAGCAGCGGTATTGACAGGGTTGTTATTATTATTGCCACTATTCTTCATCAGGCCACTGGACATTGAGTCCCATTGCCTGATCGTTTCACGATCGATTTCAATCGATCTTGAGTAACTTGATCCGCCATGATCTTCACGTAGAACTTCGTATACATCTGAGTTTACATCATCCATACCCGCAGCCAATTGCACATAGACGTCGTTCTCATTCTTTTCATCTAAATCAGTTCGTGATCCTTCATGAATGGGATCACTCAGTCGAGCCTTGTATGTAGATCGTCCTGAAACGTTATCATTCACGTAGGTGACATCTCTGGTTATTTTTACTTTGGCTTGTTTCGGTTCTGGCGGTCCGGGTGGTATACGATCGAGCTCGTCCATTGATCGTGCATGGCGCTGAGATACTCTACGAAGACTTTCCCGCCACAGGGCGTCCTCCTCCCACAATTGCTCACCGGCTCCACTGAAGCCTGCTAATTTTGATTGATTATTCGGTTCCGCTGTGCTAGTTCGATCGATGTTTAAGTGTTTGCTTAGTTTAGCTTCTGATGATGGTCCCGCTGTGGATGTCGACGCAATCGATCGATGATAGTGATCTACAGACTCAACTGTTTGATCGCCACTCATCTTGAGATTCTTGCTTGTGCAGTAGCTCAGCTTCTCTATATTAGTCTTCATTTTGTACAAATTTTTGCTGTCGATCGTTTGATCCTTTTCCGTGAGAATCTCCACAGAAAGTGATCGTACAGCGCCTTTGAGGCTAAGGTTGTCTATCACAGGATTTACTGGTTTACTGATTGGATTGTGAATATGGGAGATCCCGGTCGCTGATCGATGAGGGCCAACTGTTATGTCTCGTTGGTTGTTAAGGGTAATCGGACTGGGCAGCTCCCGACTGCTGCTAAGCTCGGAGTAGTAATAGGGGGCCGACTGTTCTGAAATGTTGCTATTGTTGCGACTATGGATTGGAGTGGCTTGAGTTAGATCAAAAGCCGTACAACAGGACGTCTGGTCGAGATCTACAGATGAGAGGGTTACACTTTTAGCTGCATCAGCTGTTAGAGTTGCCACAATTCCGGAGCTCATAAGAACATCATCTGAGGCGCATTGAGCATCATGAAGCGAAAGATTTTTTTCTTTAAGAAGCGACTGTTGTGGATGATCCTTTTCACTGCCGACCTTTTGTAGAGAGTCTGTGGACGACACAAAGTTGATGTTTCCATAGAAGTGTTCATCACCCTTGTTCCGAAATATCTCCGGCGGTTTGATTAGGTTACCTATTATACCACCCATCACTCCCGATGTGGCTGGGTCATTCAAAAGGTTCGTGTCTGAATTTTGATAGATGTACAGATCGTTCGTTGTCTGAAGCTGGCTGAGATATGAGTCAAGATCTGTTGTAGTGAGCGTTTCCTCAAACTGCTCACTCATCGACTCAATTTCACTGATGGACTCTTCGGAGAGTGGACGACGACTCCGTTGCCTTTCGAGTTCTGAATCGGATCCTTGTCGATGTCGGTACTCAACTGAGTCAGTTTCACTGCTATCGCCTGTTGTCAGCTTTTGGGGGAGCGAGCTATTCGATTGATAGCGTGGACTCGACACAAATGATGGTGAACTGTTCTTGAGCTTGTTGTATAAATCAAAGTCAGACGAAGTATTCGAACTGTTGTCCGTTTGTATGCTGTAATTCGAGTCGGAAAGAGTTCGCTCGTGGCTCTTTAAGATCGGCGTTTTAAGTCCTCGCATTTTCGGAAACTGATCAGGCAGAGAGAGTCGCGAGCTTTTTAAACCCTCTGGCTTGCTTATGTTCAGCGATGAGTTACTCGAGTGGATCTTTGGAATTTGATCGTACGAAAGGTTGAACTTGTCCTTTCGCTTTACAGTGTCATAATTCTCGGAGGAGAAAATCTCTTCGGTGTTCAGTTCCTCCATGGGTGGTGGCGAAAGTGGTATTGGTGGTGGCGAGACGATTTCACTATCTGAACTTTCTGCACAATTTGCTAGAGGTGTTGTGGCACCAAGGTAGTAGGAAGCCGGTCGGAAGGTATCCGATAAACTGAATCTTGATCTCGATCTCATTTTGATGTTTTCCAAATTTTTCGAAGACTCATCATCAGCATCGGAGCTGTCGCTGCTCAAGATGGTGCTCTGTGAGGGCTTAAGAATGTCCGGAAGGTCTTTACGTTTGCTCTGTGCTCGTTCAGAGGATTTTTTCGATTTTTTCTTCAGAGTGTCTGAAGATTTTTTCAAAGTTTCAGTACTTTTCTTAAGAGAGTTCTTTTTTAGTGTCGACTTGCCTGAGCTCACAGGCTCCTCGGCTGGTGGTGGAGGTTTGCCTTGTGATAGTTCCATATAGACCGGTTCTGAGACAGTTTGAGGTGGAGTACCCGCTGTCGGTTTAACATTGGATAAAGAGGCAACACAAACTACTTCATAATTTGAGTTTGAATTATCTTCAAGACCTTTGGTCATTTCTACATAAGGATTCTCTTCGTCAGCTGTTGAGTCATTAAGGCTGGTGTTAAGACTGGCAAACACTAAGCTGGCTGATGGACTCAGAACGGTCCGCTTCGGTGTCATTGGTAGGTAGTGATCCTCGGGTTGTGTGCTCGCCAAAGTAGGAGGATCGTTTTCATAAAATTGCTCTGGATTTGGATCATCTAATTGAAGGCTACATACAGAGGTGACTTCTATGTCTTCTTTTGGGCCAGTCGGCGTTGGAGCGGTCTCAGAATCAGCTAAAGCTTCATCTAGATCATCGTCTGTGTATTCACAGGTACGATCGTCAGCGTCTTCCTCTTCCGATCCTGACACTTCTTCTTCATCTTCGTCTTCTTCTTCTACTTCTTCATCTTCTTCTTGTTCGTCTTCTGTTTGAGGCACAATAGCCTCTGGAATGGCTTCCACTGCAAGTTTAGGCTCGACTTTGAGTTCTTCAGATTTCTCTGGCTCCTCTGCATCCTTTATAGAAACATTTTCATAGTTTTTACTAGCCGAAATTGTGGATTCTAGAATCTTAGGCTTATAAACCGGCACATACGACGAAACCGTATAATCTTCAAGCAGGCTTGAGCTTAGATCTTTTTTAACCATCGCCGGTGAGTTTCGCTTCGGCAACGATGGTGGTGGCTCCAATTGAACCAAAGGCATTACTCGACTGCAACTAGGACTATCATTCAAACTAATGAAAGGGCTTTTTAATATGGGCTTAGGGCTATTTAGCTTAATTGCATGGCTTTTTACACTACTATTTGGACTACTATTTACTGTTTTCAAATTTTGTGTGGCATATCTTATTTTATTTTGTATTGAGCTTATGTCTATTGCACTTTTGTTTGTTTCAATTGCATATATTGAGGATGAGGGAGGAGTTGGAGTAGTAGTAGTAGTAGTAGTATTGGTAGTAGTAGACCTTCCTGCCGGCGTATTCTTGGGCCCATCTGACGAAATTATACATAACAAAATTTACAGAGAGAAAAAAACAACAAAAAAAAAATTGGTTTTTTGTTTTGCTTAATTGTGTAGTGAATTTAAAAAAAAAAAAAAATTAATTATTTATGAAATGAGAGAGACTAAAATTTGAGTTAATCACTAGAGAGTTTTTGCGATTTGTTTAGACCAACCACCTCCTGAGTACTAAAATGTGACTACGTAGTAGGGCAGAAAGTATCAAAAAAGAGCAGTAAATTACACCTAAACCATTTTGCCCTTTTTGCTAATATACCACCTTTAAGTGACCCAGTTTACGTTGCTTTTTTAATCTACTGATGGATTTTCGTGATATGAAAGGTTCACATGCAATTTGTGGTCTAAGTGTGTGTTCCAGAAAGTGGTTTCCGTTTTCTTTTCTGTTTTTTTTTTGTGTTGCTCTACTTACTATTTGGACATGAATTTTGTGCATTCATTACAGTTTTGTGTATTGAATGGATAAAATTTTGAATTTTTGTTAAAAAGGTATTTTTTTTAGATACATGGTGTTAAAATAAATAAAATTAAAAATAATGTTTTGGCGCGCACGGCAGGAAGGTAGTTAACAAATTTTTTTATTGCTTTTTTTAATTTTTTTTGTTTAAAAATAAAATAAAATGTTTATTTGGTAAGACTAGATAAAAAACTAAAATTATTTTAAAACTAAAAATTTCAAGCATTAAAATATGTAAATCTACATAAAGTTTAAATACAAAATAAAAACGTGCATTCTACGATACAGTAAATATAGAAAATTTTCTACAAAAATAAACAAATTTAGTAGGTACCTTTGAAAGCATTTTGAAGTTTTAGGTTGACCAATTGAATGGACCAATGGGCTTTTGCTGAGTCAAGTTTAAGTGGGATAAATGCGAAATAGTTGCAATAGACTGTAGAATTTCAAATTAGTAATTGTTACTCTTATGGAGAAGCATCAACACCGGAAGTTCTCAAAACTACGGGCTCATTCGGTGATATTTCACAAACATTTTAGGAACTTTTCAACAAGAAAAATATTGAAATAGCGGTTTTCTAAAGCTCGTACGAGCAACGCATTTGGTACTTGAATGTAGCGCTTGTGGTATGTAGCGATACAGATTTGTCAAAGTGAAGCTCAAGTTGATAAAAGTTATTAAAAAATAAAAAAATATAAACATAAGCATTAACAAAAACACTGAAACTCTGAGAAACTCGTGGACTGATCTAGAATTGGCTAGTTGATTGACAATTGGAATTCCCACGGCGAATTGGGTGTAATGGAACTCGCCTGGGAAATAATGGCCGATGACTTCTGAGGAAGAGTTCGGTAAGAAGCTTTGTTGAGCTTAAAGAAAATTGTACTAGATTTTCCCACAAAAAAAAGTGAAGTTTTTTAATTAAATTTTTATTTTAATAAAACAAAGTTCTACGGTCAAAAATTTTTCGGTGGGACGGAATTTTTGTAACAATATGTTATTTTTAACATATCTATGGCACATGATTGTACCGAATTTACACAGAGCACCATGATGACAACAAGAGGTCGTATTGATCGCGTTCAGGTAACAGATTGAGTGTGACATCAACAAGCTTACAATCTACTACAATAAATCTAAGTGATCAATTTTTGACGATGGAATTCAGCACTTTAAAAATAAATTTAACTCCGAACAAAATGACGCACGGGCATCTTTTGAGAGCTAAAGGATTTTAAGTAAATAGGTTACTAGTGCAACATAACATTGTGAGCGCGAATATTACTTTACCCAGTCAGCGAAGGAGTTATGAATATCTTCACATGTATTAAGTGCTATTAGAGACACAGACGGCGAGAAAAAAAACCAGTGAAAAATGCTACAATTCGCTTGGAGCGAATCGTATGATACCCTATCCCTATCTTATTTGGTCGTGTCAGTGGGCGGTGGAAAATGTATTCACAAATTTTCTATTTTGCCCCATAAACTAATATTTTTACTCGAAAATTAATTTTTGAAGTAAACGCCCCTAAAAAGTGGGCGTGGCCATATACAATGTATAGACGATTTGTAGATTAAGTGAATATCTACATATTTGCCCAAGTAAGTTTTTTCGAGTTTCATATGAAAATAGTGAAAAAAAGTGATTTTTTTTGAAAAGTGGGCGTGTCAGTGGGCGGATTTTGAACATTTTTACACTTGTATTGCTTACTTTTCCGAAGACCTCGTATACAAAATTTCATCAACCTAGCTCAAAATTTAAGGCCCAAAAACTGGTGACATACGGACGGACGGACGGACGGACAGACGGACGGACGGACGGACAGACGGACGGACGGACGGACAGACGGACGGACAGACGGACGGACGGACGGACAGACGGACGGACAGACGGACGGACGGACATAGCTCAATCGACTCGGCTAGTGATGCTGATCATTTATATATATACTTTATTGGGTCTATCTGTAATATTTCTCTATGTTACAAACTATGTATCAAACTTAATATACCCTTAGGATAGGGTATAATCAATGAAAGAAGAAGAGATATAGGCTGATGAAGTACATATATCCAGACAATGATACAGTCCCCTTATTTGGGACAAAAGGATTGAAGTTTCGGAAAATAAATGATCGTATGCCATGTGTTGGGCGCCAATTTAGATTTCATTGAATTTTTAGTGCTCCTTACATATGATATAAAAAGCATCATAAATCATATCATCGATTTTTCTTATAAATTTTATTCAAAACCATCGGCTTACTGGTGTTTTATGTTTATCTCCTCAAAGGACCATATAACTTATTCATCACTCTCGAAGGATCAAAATCAATTCTCAATGCACTTCCTTTCGACAAAAAAAAAATGATTTGAAATCGTTTTTCTATTGCCTTCCACTCATGGCTCCTCTTGACCGAAAACTTTCAAAAGAACAACAAACATTTCCACAGTGAGTCCTCCCTACAAGGAGCAAAAGTATAAGTACTCCCTCGTTCAACCTTAATACAGGCAACAAAATCGTTTTTTTTTCTTCCTTCTGAAATCGAAATCACTTTTCACTTCAAAATGCTTTCAAACGAAACAAATCGAATATTCCCAGGACGAAAGGAAGAAAAAGAAAAAAAAAGAAGCAAAATACTATACACAACTTTAATAACAATGTCCAAAGCATGCACAGAAAAAAAAAACACAGAAAAACATAAGCAACTACAAGAAGGAAAGTAGGAAAAGGGAATACATTAAGAGAAATCTTTAAGAAAAAAAAACAAACACCAACAACAACAAAGGACACACAAAACAACGGTTTTAATGGAAAGAAATTTCGTTTCGTTTACCAAAATCTTTACGGGGTTACGTACGTTATGCAAGTAAACAATTAAGAGAAAAACAAGAAGGATTTTATTAATAAATTTGTCAAATAAGGATTCGAATAAGAAAAAATAAGGAAGAAAAAACTCACCTTCATCATCTGATGAATAGCTATTGTAGCCACCGCCACCGCCACCGCTTGCATTGGCATGAGTCTCTGAACGACTCCTCTGGATGCCAGATACTCCACCGACAACTACAGCAGTAGATGTCGTGCCCATAACATTTGTATTTTGTGGAGTGACGACAGCATGTTGTTGACCCATGGCAGCGGCAGTAGAAGGACTCGATGCTGCTCCTGCCGTAAGGATATTCGGGTTGCTACCCAATTTTGTCATCAACGTCGCCGAACCACTCTGTTGCATACCTTTACGGGTGAGTGGTGATTGCAACATCCTTTGCTTCCATTCAAGTAGACGCTTCATTGACTCTTCACGTTTTCTTTCACCATCCTGTAGGGATGACGTTGTCGGTGTACTGGGTGCATCTTCGTCCCTGTTGCGGGGCAAACGGGCGCTGGCTGACCTCAAAAATTGCTCATGCTGTTGGTTCAATTGAGACGAAGAAGTAGAACCTTGATGATGGTGTTGAGACGGCTGTTGAGAGCGTAAATGAGTGCCACTACTACCGATGATGATATCCTTGCTAATGGCACTGTTGCTTATACCACGACTCATTCGTGGAACACTTGATGTCCCCTGATTTAGGGTTGCCTCTTGAAGGAGTTCGTTTCGTTTATAGGCTCGTTCATAGGGATTCTCATAGCCAATTGTGTGCATACCACTTGGATATACTCCTCCAGCACCCGTATAGTCCTGATGACGTCCATATGCTGACGCCGGCGCTGGTGGTGGCGGTTGTTGTTGCTGGGCCGTCTGTGGACTCTGCAGATATAATGCACTTTGTCGCATTTTTTCAGCATAACTGGCCTCGGAATAGTAAAAACTGTCTGGTGCTCGATTAATGTCTAAACTCGATTTGGGTCGTGGGGCACGAATGGCATCTGGTTTGATGGCGCCACCAGTAACTGCTGCAGCGGCTGCTGCTGCTTCTGCTCTGGCCTCGTATTCAAGAAAATCAGCCGAATGTGGTCGTATGATGGATGCGGTCGAGGGTCTTGTACGCAAGTTTGTACTGCTTCCAGTTGCCTGAACACAAAGAGAGAAGAAACAAAAAAAAAAAAACCATGAAAAAAAGATGTCCTATGAGAATTAGGAACGAGTCATTTGGATTGCTGCATTTCCGGGGACAAATCTGACACACAAATTGCGACAAGGATACATAAAAAAAAATACTTTACAGTTTGCGACCCATTAAATGAAAGAGAGAAAAAACACACCAATTAGGAAGGATGCCCAACGCGGAAACAAGGATGATACTTTGGGCTGTGTAATGATGAAATATCCCACCAGGCGAAGCCACTATATTAAGCTGAGAGACCCACCCGAAGCAGACAGTTTTGTTGTTTGAAAAACCTAGGGACATCATCTCCACCTGTACCACTACCCGAGCCATGTCATGATCCTTTCTCTGTTGTTGGTAACATCTCGTTAGAGTGGTTTATTTTAATGTCGACGAGATGGTGTGTGGTTTGTACAGATGAGGGTAGTAGTCCTTTTTCGTTTTTCTTTTGTTTGTTTGTTGTGCTTTGTAGGAGGATCTCTTCATCCTTTTGTGTGTGCTAGTTTTTAATCCTCATGTTGATTAATTTTTCTCCGAAGAACAAGGGTGTGTGTAATGGCTGGAAGGCGGACAGGATGACTAGTACGTAGTAGTGCACTTGATGCAATTTCTGGGCAAAAAAAAAATCTCCTTGTTAAAGAATGAAGAGAATCCTTTACGAGGATTCTTCGAGGCGCTATTCGGGCGTGGGTTTTGTTGCTTGTAATTAAAGTAAGGATATGTTTCTGTAACAGTTACAGTGATTGTTTTTTTTTTTTATTCCCTAAATTTTTGTTGAAGAGATGGAAAATGTGTGTTACGAGGGAGATTCAAATAGAAGTAGACTTTAAAATGTATACATTTGGATTTGGGCTAACAAGTTTTGAAGAGGAAGATGCTTTCCTTCTTTTTTGGGGGAGGAAATTCTATTTTGGGTCTAACTCAAGGCACATTCATTATGATGTATACGAGTGTGGGAGTGCGTGCCTTCTAGGGCGAGGGTGTACATTTAATTTGCTGAAAAGTATACTTTAGTAGATTAAGAAGAGCCGGAATGGGAGATGAAGGATCTAATTATATAGAAAATATTTTTAATGGGATGAATAATGTTTCACTGGAAAATAGAAGCAAAGCAAGATACAGTGAGGATTCGGAAGCAATCAGCATTTGGAATAAGTTTTCGAGGAATTAATTTAGCTTCCAATGGAAGTTAGAGAAAATATTTTAGTTTAAAATGTTTCCTGACATTCAAGGTACGATTGAGTTAAGACACATTGCCAGAAACCGTGCACACAGGCGCCTAGGCGTTAAAGGGACCAATATCCTTTAATTCAAGGAATGAAAGGTGTTAAAAAGGGGGGGAAGAAGAGAGGAGGTACTAGTGCACGTTGGCTATAAGTTTGAAGGATAATCAGTACCACTTGGATGAAGTAAATTTATTTGAAGGCACAAGAGGATTGTGATCCCGCCAAAGGTCAGGACGTGGATTGTAGCTTTGGAGAGAATACCACAAGAGATAGTAAAGGATTTTGTATACCTAGAAACTATAGTGAGCTCCGCGAATAACACCAGTGGATCAAACTAAAAATCAATCCTGCCAAGCAGTGTTTCTATGGGCTAGAAAGGCACTAATCATCACAGTCCTGGCGTAGAGACATAGACTTCGACAAAATCGGATGAGGATCACTTAGGTCCCGGCGAGTGGAGAAGAAGGTACGACCTTATTCAAGGGCATTGACTTGGCCTAGTTTCTAGGTCATGTAGAGCGGATGGAGCCAAACTTTCCAGCTAATAATGTCTTCGAATTCATACCGGATGGACAAAGCAGTAGAGGACGACCTCACGTTCGGTGGCGCAAACAAGTGGAAGGCGAAGTCAACCAACGTGGCGTGCGCAACTGGAGCGAGCTGGTTCGCAACTGGACTAGCTGGAGAGGCTTGTTGGTTGAGGCCTAGGTACCGCATACTGTTACGCCACCTATACTGTACTTAATAGTCTAGAGTATCTCCAGTCATGCTGGACTTCTATAACCGAAAGTGATTTGTAAATAATGAGTTCGTAAGTAGGTACAAGGATAATGCAGAAAACTATTTGTGACTCACTACCTCACTTACCTCCAAGTGGTTAGGCGTATATCTGGATGGCATCGGTGGAACATGTTTGGTGGTATCGTATGTCGGCGGACTCAAAGGTCTTCTGTACCCGGCTGCTGCTGCAGCTACAGCTGCCATCTCCTGCGGCTGTGGCGACTTACATTGCGTCAGATTGTAAATGTCCTCATAGTCCGAAAACGGTCTATTTTTCGATCGTCCATAAGCATCTGGTGTCCTACGCTCAGCGTTCGCATAGCCCATCTGTGTCGGTGGATATCTCTGCTGAATGATTTTTTGCATGTAGAGCTCCCTCTCGCCGTAAATATCATCTCCGACGCTACGCGATGGCATACGCATTAGCTGTTCTTCAAGGTCCATTCCAGAGTGATTGTATCCAGCTCCAGTGATAGCTTGTGGCACCGAAGCACCGTGGTAGGGTGATTGCCTGTTGGCATCCATGGCCATCTGTTGAAACTGATTGGCCAGGTTATCTGCAGAGTTTTGCATTCGAAGCGATGATGTTACGTTTCCAGTGCGTGAATCATAGATGGCGTGGTGCTGTGATCTTTGCATTTGCTGTAATGATGGCGACATGACGGCGCCACTTCGCCGTGCCTGCTGGGCGTGCTTTCGTCCGACGCTGCCTTCATTATCGACCGAGTGCTCGGGGCTGGGCGACGAGTATCCACCGTCGTTAATGCGCCTCGGCTTTGGTGGAGCGTTGGCATAAAGGGGTTGGGCTCCGTTGTCTGATGCCGGCGTTACAGGACCTTGACTCAAGCTCAATTTACTTTGCTGCGACTGAAGCGTGTGAATGCCCGAATCACTATTGTCTGCACTTTGATTTAGTGATGACACGCTGGGCTGTGACGTTTGATCCGACTCGCTGCTGGCCTGCATCATGGTAGCTGCTGTGAGTGCACGAACCCACTGAATCATAGCCTCTGCTGTCTCGGCTGCCAGCCAGTATGTGCGCATATTGGTATGCTCGCATTTGAAGGCGTACTTGCGATAGATTTTATCCTCCGGCAGGCATGCAGATACTTTGTAGGACGGCAGAAGTATTGAGCCCAAGAGCTTCTCCTCCTCGGGTCCTTTGTAATAGTATAGACAATACTCGGCCAAGACAAACCACCGCTTGCGCCATACTTTGAGTCCATCGGAACCTTGTTTGTATAGCCAACCAGACATAGCCACTGGGGAGGTGGGTGGACGCTTTGTTATCGGCGACTTAAGTGCTTGTATTGATCCGGAACTCTTCTTTCTGTCCAATTGCGAGTGGGTGGCATTGGTGGAAGTGCCCGAAGGGCTTTTGTTGGAGCTATCCTCACTGCTGGGCGTTTTTGCTGGAGTTTTATTGCCGAGGGCACCGGAGATTTGCGTCTGACACGCCTGATTCATAACATGACCAGGATGATTTTGCTGGATGTACACAGGACTCGGTTCACTGCCGGGGGTGATGCCACTCAAATCAGTTTTCAATGGCGGCGCCACCACCTTTTGTCTCTGCTGGCCATTGTCTTGGCTGGACAATAGCTGATGATGCTGCTGCTGCTGTTGTTGTTGTTGTTGTTGCTGCTGCTGCTGTTGTTGTTGTTTTTGTTGTTGCTGCAGTTGCTGCTGCTGCTGAAGTTGCAGCTGCAGTTGTAACTGGTGCTGTTGTTGGGCGTAGATACTGGCCTGATCCTGATGAAAGTGCTTGGTGTTAGGCGGCGCGACTTTCAAAGGACCCGGTGCCGGTTGAAATTGACTGCTTAAGTTAAGGGTGGATGGCGGCACCGTTCGATGTGAGGCAGACGCTGCTGACTGATGGTGCGGTGACTGTTGTTGCTGCGGAGAGGACATCATGCTTGAACTTTGGCTCATGTGATAGTGACCCTGTGGGACGGGTGGATTTAATTGCTGACGCATGGCAAACGTGCGCTGCTGCTGTTGCAGTGCTTCATTTTGCGTCTGAATCTGTGCCTGGATCTTGGCTTGCTGCAGTTGTTGATATTGCTGCTGCAACGCTGTGACTGGATGATGTTGATGTTGGCTGCCTCCAGCTTGGTAGAGCGGTCGTCCTGCTGCCGCTGACATTTGATAGGTTCGTTCTGGCGGTGTTTGATAGATTTGCTCGCCCGTGAATTGCTGCTGATGGTAGGCAGTTGTTTTGAGCATGAGTTTCCCCTGAGGCTGAGCATCGATGGGCGTTAGCTGTGATCCGCTCGAACTAGGTGACTGTTGCTGCTGCTGCTGTTGTTGTTGATACATCGATTGATGGCCATGATACTGCTGGAGATGATGATTCTGGAAGACTGGCGAATGCGCCGATGTGCGATAGTCAGCGATGTTTGTTTGATACGACAGTGGGACTTTCTTTTGCGGTGCCAGATGCGAATTGGCCTGCTGCAGTTGTTGCAGCTTTTTGCTCTCCATGGTCGCTGCAGTAAAAAGCGGCGGAGAGTCCAACCTAGAAAAAAAAAGAAAACATAAAAACTTGTAGTGAATGGCAACGAGGTAATTAAATGAGATTTAGATTGCAATAATGGCATGTGCTCATTATGTGTGTGGATTGAATGGGGAGGACATTTAAATTGCACATAATTGATTAATCGCGCAGCAGCTGGTGCAGAGGTCTCTCTTTTTTTTTTTCTTACAACTTCCGCCGGCGACGACATAGTCAATGCTACTAGTCAAACGGATGAAATAATTGCAGTCGGTTGATAGATAATTACTTTCAATTACCATGTAACAACGTTTTCAATCGAATAGAGTTTCTATGGGCTTTTTTTTGTTGTTCCTTCTTAAGTGTCCTTTTGCATGAAGTAGTGTAACTAATCGGTTAACGCTTATTAAAGCAGTTATAGTATGCATCTGAAACAGTATCTGCTAAATGCAGTCATTAGTGGAAGGCTGTTTGGTGGATTTTATGTTGGAATTTCTTGAGAGGATTACGTTTAGTTACAAGTGCTACAGAGCAGATAAAAGACGGTGGAGAAGTGGAAAAAAAGAAGGAAGGTTGAGCGGTAATGAACTTATGAACGATGTGCCAGAACTACTGGATTTTCTGCTGACGAGAGAGTACTTAACGCTGGAGGATACTGTAGCATTGCGTCACTTTGTACCACGACAAAACAAACTAAGCTCACCATCTTATGATAACTCCTGTCAAAATACGCATAGCTGCCATTCAAAGAATCAACAACATGGGAACACTAAGGTTCTCATATCGAATGTGGACCAGCTCAGATGGAACGACCATTTTGCTTTGGTTCTGAACCGAGTATACACCAGCAATATGCAACAAATCTCAAGCGTCTGTAGAAAGAAATTACCGAATTTGCATCACAACCTCCAGTAAGGATCTGATCATTACCTCGATCAAAGCATTCAAAATCCAATAAGGCGGTAGGGCTTGATGGCACTTTTACAAGCTGCGCCAAGTGCAGCGGCTGAGCTGCTCTTCTCACTCACCGCGAGAACGTGGGAAGCCTAGAGTTCTCTGGATGAGTGGAAGAAGTAAATAAAGGCAATCTAATGCAGTGCGAAAACTGGAGAGGTATCAGCGTGCGGCCTGCTGTGGTCAGGATAAAATCATCCTGGAGCAAATTAAAGAACACTTTGAAGACACACTCGACACCGAACAAGCATGTTTCCGCTCTGGATCCTCCTGTGTCGCCAAATCAACACCCTACAGGTCATCGAGCTCGAAAATGCGTTTGATAGTGTCAATGGAAAATTTATTTAGTGTCCAGTAGAGGAGAGGTATAGCAATAATCAAAGCTACATATGATGGGTCCACTGCTGTCTGAGCAATTCGAAGTCCAAAGTTGATTTTGAACCGATGACCCAGGGAGGCGAGGTCCTCTTTGTACTGTTGCACTAATTTGGAGAATGTTTTGGTGTATGCAAGCCGTCGTAGAGGCATTTACGGCTATTGAAATGAAGACTAGACGAAGTCTATGTTATCAACAAACACAAATTTATCTATCCAAAACATTGGACAGAACGTCACTGTTGATAACTATAATTTCGAGGCAGTTAAGGAGTTCACCTACCTCGGAACAAATATCAATCCTACAAATGACACCATTGTAGAGATCCGACGAAGAATAACCCTAGCAAACCGCTGCTACTTCGGTTTGGCGAAACAGCTGGGTTCAAAACTCCTAGCTCGACGGACCAAATTAGTGCTCTACAGAACGCTCATCTTACCAGTCCTGCTGTATGGAGCCGAGTGCTGGATGAGAAGTAAGAAAGCTGAGCAAATATTGGGCACCTTCAAGCGAAAAATACTCCGTCGGATATTAGGTCCCTTATACGAGGAGGCCGAATGAAGGAGAAGATACAACCGCAAACTCTATGAGCTGTACCAGGATGTGGATGTAGTCCAAAAAGCCAAGATACGCAGACTACATTGGCTCGGCCACATCGAGCGAATGGACAACAATGCTCCAGCCAAGAGGATCTTCGAATCCCAGCCCCCAGGTCCGAGGCGGCGAAGAAGACCGAACATCCGGTACAAAGACCAAGCTGTCTTGGAAGCAGCGTGCTCAGGACCGCAGGGGATGGAAGGCAACGATGTCTCAGGCAGGGACTCTACAAGGGTCGGGAGCCCTTTAAGTAAGTAAGTTTGGTGTATGCAATTCGGCGTTGATGTTATGAAAAGCAACTTCTACGTCTAAGAATGTAGCTTGGGTGTATTGCTTGTATGTATTTTCTCAATCGTTATTTTTTAGGTAATCTCAGGAGTCCGATTGCCATTAGAGCATAAAGAGAAGTAACGCAGTTACCAAAAAAAGAAGAAAGAAAATGCGAATATCAATTTGAAATGCAGGGCAGCCATCTGTTGGTGAGGTCTGAAGTTCGGTACAGGGATGTTAGCTACCTACTGGCAAAGATAATACATATAATTCAACACAATATTATATGGCCTTTGCTACTGGTGAGTTGGAAAAACCTGTTCTATCGTAGAAATTAAAATTCAATCTTGTGTTTAACGTATTAAAAGTTTTTTTCTTTTTTTCACAATACGTGTCTAATCAACTGCAAAAAAACAGAACTTACCAATCCCATAGTTGATACAAACAGGTGAACATATTGCCAATAAATATTCGGCGCCGCTGTCCGTTAAATTGAAATTATGTTACAAAAAAAAAAAAAAAAAATAAATTAATAAATTTTTATCTAACACGAATTTATTATTCCTTCTCTAGTTCACTTAACCGAAAATATTTTATTTCGATCTCAAAATATTCCTCTATCCACTTCACATTCTCATATTTGCGATACATTATTATTTTTTTTTTTATTTATCTTTTTAGAGCACGTTGCGCGCGAGATATCACTGTAAAAACACACGAAAAAATCTATTAGGCACAGCAGATTTGATTTTTTTTTTTTTTTAATAATAATTCGCTCCGATGTATTTCAGCATGAGACTGCATTGCATTGGCACTGCAGAGCATCAAAAGTACTTTTTTTTTGCAATTTTTATAGGTCAACAATGTAATATTGCGACGGTCCACTGTGTCAGTTGGATTTTTTCTGTTGAACCGATCTTTTGCGCGGATTTAGGCACGTCTCATGAGGAGGAGATTACCTCACACACAATGCAATGCATTTTGTAAATGAGTTTTTGACCAACTATTGAGAAAATTCCCCCAAAAGATACACACACAACGAGAGAAAGATTTTTTTTTTCGTTTCGCTTTGGGTGGAGAGGGCAAGCAAGATTCAATGCACTAGTAAAGTATCTTGGATGCTGTAGCAGCTGACGGATGAACAGAGTACAATTTGGCCCCAATCTGAAGAGTTTAGTGTAGATATTGTAAAACGAAACGATTTGCAAAAGGAATTTCTCGGCCCATCTGTGCCGATGGTTTTTATTTTTTAGTTTTTTTTAAGGACGACGTGCGTGATGATGTGCTACTTGAGTTATTTGCTGCGATTTTTTTTTTTTTTGGGTGCGCGTTCAAAGTTTATTCTGTTTCTGGCAGAAAAACTGTCCCTAATGAGAATATTTTTAGCCGATTTACTTATAATGAAGACAGCGAGAGTGTGAATTTTTGGCGTGATTAGAGCTATAAAGCACAGTATATGTTACAGGGAGCAGGCATTTGTACATTTACAAAGCTACATTGCAGTTCTTAATGAAGTGACATGCCAGAAGGTTGCCAGTTAGGTCTATATAATAAATATTTTGTAATAAAGGGGTTGTGAGCGAAGGTAGAAGGTGTAGGCCAACTCAGAAATGTTTAGTTATATTAAAAATAGCTACTTTTAGGCCTTAATGTTCTAAGAATAAGCCGGTGTAAAGAAAGATTAAGAACCAATAGAAAAAAAAATTGGGCAAGTGCGAGGAGGGCCTCGTGCAATAGTGTTCGTGCAAAAACACGGAGTTTTCTCCAAAATGGTTTCAACGATTTTGATAAAATTTCATATTTAAGTTTTGGATAAAAATGCATGTAACGGTACTTTTCTTGTTAAATAGTTTAGGCAAAGCAACACACTGGCAATACTTGACATGCGAAGGAATACAGCATTTAGAGTTTTAAAAATTTAAGAAAAAAATATTTTTGAAAAAAAAAAAACAAAAAAAAACTTATTTAGTTTTCAATAGCAGCATAGAGCTAACATATACGATCAATTCGTGCAAATTACTTATTTTTCAAATGTTTGGCAAGCTTTTTTGTTCAACAAATTTTGTCAGACAAAAACGTATATGGAGCCCTTGCTAAATTCTCTTTAATTTGATATGCCACATGATGGGAAACAAAATAAAGACAAGTTTGAGGTCGGCTTTTCTGGTTTTTAGGATTCAGTCAACCATAGTCGAATTGTTACAGATAAATTCCAAATATCCCTTGAACATATTTTGCACTTATACTCTCTCTAACAAAAAAGGTATAATTTTAGGTGCAATGGTTTCAAAACTCGATTTGTTTTAGTACATACACTATGGATAGCGTTCAAATTTTGATATTTAAGTGATTCTCTCCTACTTTATTTTAAATTTCATTCATAATGTACGAATATTAAAACTCGTAGCATCCAACAGACAGCCGAAAAACGTGTGTGCGTTTCACAATACTCCTGCTTAAGGTATCATTATTGACTTGCTTGAGTGAATTGAGGTGTTCTTTAAGTTTGTTCGTTTATTCGCCATCAAGTTGACTGTTTATGCTAATTTTTGAGCTGAAAACTTTCTCAGATGCTACAACCAACTACAACTTTTAACTCAATTACCAAAACAAGACCTTTTGCATTTGAACAACTTTTTCAACAACGTTTCTTGTGCTCACCAAAAAGTTTTTGCATTCAATTACCTCCCTATAAAACTAACTGCACATTTTTGTTCTCACAATTTCAATCACCAATTGATTGATATCCTTCTAAAGCCCATCTCGATGTCAATGCTTACAAGGACACGCAGTTTTCTTTGTTTTGTTCTTTGCAAAAAGAGTGTGAAAAGTGATTTATCGTAAATTGAGTACTAAGTCTTCTACAACAAAAAAAAAAAAAATCCTTGTCTCTAAAAAACTCATTAAAAGTATCGCCTTCCGTATTATTACCTACATCAATCACTCGCTTTGCAAATAAAAAAAAAAAGGAGAGAGTAAAACTTTTCTTTAAAAGAAAAAACCACCACCGCCTTCTTTCGAGTTGAAGAAATTCTTTTAGAAGATATCATTTACAAAGGATTTACTCTGTCATGTGCGTGTGTACTGTGCTTTGTTCCTTGCTTTCTGTATCATTGAAGAGAATCCTGCTCCTTCCCCGCCTCTTTCTAACACACTTGTTATTATCCTTAAAAATACATACATATATATATATTCGTCGTGCCTTACTCAATGCCAAAAAAGAAAAAAACTAGTAAAGACGATGAAAATTCACGACCTCGTGAACAATATCAGAAGGATTTAGCTTTTTTTTGGGATTTACTAGCGGTTTTAGTCCTATTCAGGATTTTGGGACGTTCTTCTTCGAAATATAAAATAATAAATGTTCCGTTTTGGAATTCTCAAACTTGCGAGGAATCTTCTCATTTTTTTTTTCGAATGAAAATGGAACTTTTGGAAGATGTCATTAAAAATTGGGGGATTTTTTTGTGGGTGTGTGGGATGCCACCAGTTGGCATATGAATTCAATTTTGAAGAATCTAATTTTAGACGGAAAAACTTAATTTGGTGTGTGGAATTGAAAATCACAAAAAAAAACAAAAACAAAAACACCACATTCCGGCCTTGACAATAATTTGAACAGGAGGAGTGGGTAGATAGATACATACAGTCTGTATCGCATGAACGTAGTAGATATGGATTAGAGATCGACGCGGAGGGAAAGGAGAAATTTATGATTTATTAGACACGTGCAGGCGGATAAATTAGAATTTAATCGATGTTGTAGGGAACAAAAAGGGGATCGAACGAACGGTGTTCGAACTTTATTATGTTTTTAGGCGCAATGGTTTTAAACTTCAATTGCTTTAGTCGACCACTCAAACGTTGAGGCTATTCTGAACCTGCCTTCGCTAGACATCTACATGAGATCAACAGCCTTAAGAATAAGTCAGACTGCGTACTGGAAGTCAAGTACGATAGGGCACGCGACCATCCTTGGCAGATTTTTCGGCAATACACCCAAAACAGACTACACTACGCCTTACCTTGACTTCAAAACACCATTTACCTCAGCTTACCCTAGCAGAGATGAATGGAAAGACAGCCACATACCAAATGCCGAATCCACAGCCGTTTACACTGATGGATCAAAAATGGACACCGGTGTAGGATCCGGAATCTTCTCCGAATCACTGGGTATATCCAGATCTATACGACTCGCAGACCAAGCGGAGGTCCTGGCAATGATAACAGCGGCCCGTGAGTCTGCCGTAAGAACAATACAGCCAGAAGGTATCACTTTCTTTATCAACAGCCAGGCATCTATCAAAGCAATTACTGCCATAGAAATAAAATCCAAGCTTGTGAAGTGCTGTCGCGAAGAGCTTAAGCCTCTTGGAACACAGCACAAGGTTCTACTCTGCTGGGTCCCTGGGCACGAGGGCATCCCGGGAATTAAAAGGGCAGATGCATTTACAAGAAAAGCTTCATCGGACCCACTTGAACTGACCGACCTCTCCATAAGCACTCCGCTCTGCGCTCTCAGGCTTGAAGCAGAGAAACTGCCTGTGAGAGAGGCGAACTTGAGATGGAAGTCCATAGACACTTGCAAAACTGCAAAACAACTACGGCCAACTTTTGGCAAAGCAAGGACCGAGAGAATTATCTGCAAGGACAGACGTTTACTGTCCATACTCGTGGGGATACTCACGGGTCACAACACTCTGCGGTACCACCTAAAAAACTACGTCGGATGGAAGAAGAACTCTGTAGAGGATGCGGCGATGAGGGGGTTTTAGAGGACACTACCCACTTCCTCTCCCTCTACAAATTCCTCGGCAAGCACTTCTTTCAGGATCTAGGAGAACTCTCCAATGTCAATATCGACATGTTACTGAACTTCATCAGAGCATCAGGATGGTTTGTATACACGTATAATAAGTAAGTACAATCATGGAAAGTTTGTTGCAGATATTTTCTAAGCCCCCCTATGGGTAACACAATGGGTCAGTGCTGACCTGAGTGCAGCGGAGGTATTTCGTTTCCTCTGCCAACCCACATACCTAACCTAACCTAGTACAGACACAGATGGTGTTTGAACTTGGAGATTTTATCACTATTCACCTTCTTATTGTGTATCCTAGAGTATGATCAATTTGACGAAGCGTTGCAGTCACCACGTTAGAAGACATCAAACAGGAAGCATTCAGCACATTTTACAATTTTGATTCTCATTCTTTTACAAAATGTCAAGCAGTTCGAATGAAGAACTTATGTTTGCCCTGCGGCTTTGAGAACGCCCTCCGTGTGATAGGGGCTATCTATTGCAAAATAAAACAACTTGTGGCGGTAAAACGCGACGTCTGCTTATCCGTCAAATAACTCTAAATAGTCGGGGATAGTGCAGGCAGTTTTTGCATGGCTCCTATGTAAGGATCACAGGCAAAAATCGTGTTCTTAAATGACAAAGATCAAGCACCTTCCAAATTAGACAAAACAGAGCAAGATAAAAACGATGCTCCAGGAACTCTTTTAGTCTAGAGCATGGATCTACGAACTCAAGCAAAATGGATTTCAACCCAACTTTTTCGCCCAATTATTAGCTCAAAAGGTTAGGGAATGCTAAGGAAGGTTTTCAAAAGATAATTCCTACATTCTTTGGTAATTGTAGACTGGAAAATAGTCTTCCCCATAACTATGTGAGAATAGTTAAGGTGAACTTTAAAATGCCTGCAAAACTGTTCTCAAATTAGACTGAATTATTCAAACGAAAAACCCACTTTTCTGCGTAGTACCTCCTCATCCTTTTCCTTTAACATTCCCAGTTCAAACATCGACCTTAATTAAATACTGATGTTCCACAACTCCAAAAAGGAACTCATCTACAAAGCCACCCACCCGAGTTTATTTTATGTAAATAATTTTCTTAAAACTACCACAACAAATTCCACATCTATTCTCATGCCAGAACAACCTACTCTTTATCAAATGGTAGATAGAATACAATCTTATCGAAACCGAAAAAGGAAGCGATTCTATTAAACTCAAATATCGTATAAAAGGCATTTCGAGGAAAATTTCATTTTCCTTCTTCCGAATCGAGCTCAGACAGACAGATAGTATATTTTGACGGATGTTGTTGTAACAGACAATGTATTCTCCCACTGCAATGTGTGTAGGTATTCCCATTTTTAAGGACGAAACTTTTCCAAAAAAGGCAATAAAGAAAAGCAGGATGTACACAGTGTGGGATGGGTTGGTTTGTACCTTCATAGCTTTGATGGTTCTTAAGTAACATTACATCCTTTTTATTCTCAAGTCAAATTCACAGTAAAATATGTGTATCCTGAAGGAATGCACACACGGTTAGTGCTTACTAGTTCACCGTCAGCACCAAATACCGAATGCATTTAAGGAACTTTTTCTTCCTTCGTACCTATTCTGTTCTCCTGTAACTTTCGATAGACTTATCTATGTTATTCCACATTTCCTTATTGTCCTTGTTTTTGAATCGAATTCAATGGTACAACAAAAATGAAATGAAATCCTTTTCCTTCTTCTGTACGAAATGACATAATCTTATCTTTGTTGGGTATGTGGAGTGGAGGTACGAGTAGGTAAAAGCGGGAAACGATTATAATTGAATGGAATGGGTAAAACTAATGGTTATAGTTCTGTAAACAGGACGACAATATAAAGGGGATTTTACTCATTTTTTTTTTTTTGCTCCTACTTCGTCCTGAAACTATGAAGATATGGAAAAAAAAGCTCCTTTTTTTTCTGTTGAAGTACGAGTGCTAGGACGATCAATATTTGATTTTCATTGTTTTAGTTGTTTTTTCTTCTTATTTTTTTATTCTCGTTTTTGTATTTTGTTTTTATACGTGTCCACTTCAGGAAGTGGTATCCTTTCAACAACAGAAAACAAAGTGCAAAAACTACTACATTTGTTCGTGGAATTTTATGTTGAAGGGGGACCCCCATTTTTTCGTCGGTTTTGAAGAATAGTTTTCGATTATATTGAAAGGAATAAAAGGACTTGAAGTAGTTGTACCTAGTTGGGTTAGTGGTTTTCAATTATGAAAATCAAACGTTTGGTGACTGTTGGTTGAAGAGAAAGGTATGTATAACCTATTATTGGAATTATTCAAGTGGATTTTTGGAATTAATCAGGGGTAATCGTGAGTAAGTACCGTAAGTAGAGGGAGTAGCTATTGAAAAGGGAACTGCACTTGATGAGGGCTAAACAAGAATATTGAAAAACATATATAAAAACGGCAAATGGGCAGGTTTGTGGGATAAGTCAGCGAAACGTAAGCCTAAGTATACTCAGACATCAAGTCTAAAACCCCAACCATAATTGCCTTAAGCCTGCGATAGCTAATGTCGGTTGAACAAAAATTCTCCTAACGAGCTGTCAAAATGCACTCATACTTGCATTAGGGAAACGCCGTCGTATGTCATATCGCTTTTTCCTCACTTTAACATGCAGTGCTGCTACTAAGAAAAGAATTCGATACGATCGTAGCAAAGCAACAGCGCTGGTCGCACCATAGACAAACTAATATAGACGGTCGTCTTCACGCTCCCCACCCGAAAATTTTGTAAAGTACGCCGAGTTTAAATTTCCTATATGTGAGTACATGTAAACGAACGTGCGAACAAGACGTAACTATAAAACCAATCGTGGTGTCCCTTTCTTTCCTTTTGCACACCACATTTTCAGCAGACTGTCATTGAATTAACAACAACAAAATGTACAGAAAAATGGCTACGCCCATGAAATGTACCGCCGATTGAGAATGTGTGCGTGTGCTCCGATTTGATTTTGACGGAAACGTCAGAATACATACAAAATCGGTGGTACTTTTGCTCTTGTAGGGACCAACGGTCAAATCGGCCGAAGACGACCGTCTATATCAATTTGTCTATAGCTCGCACGATGCAGTCACTCAGCAAAATGTCACTCTGAGTGGAAGATACAAATTATATGCAATTCAAATGTGGTTGGGTGTTAAGACGGAATAGTGGTTGGAACTTAGATATGTGTGGTTGAAAGATACACTTTTACGCCGCAGGGATCCGTGGTAATAACCGCAGAATCAAATACACACTACTCTTGGGGGAAAGACGAATATCAACCCATAACAATACTCAAAAAAGGACAACATTTGAGGATCAAATGAGCTAGGTGTTTCTAAATAACACAGCACAGGATCCCTGAGTTCATCAAAAAAGAAAGTGAAATTGATCCTTCTTGCTTGAAACTTTATAAAAGTGTTGCAAGGGAATGTCTCAACTTCTGCCGTAAAAGTCCTTTGACGGGTGTCAAAACAACTTCGACTTGAGTGATTGTTTTTCGCTATCCCCTGGCAGGGCTTGAACACTTTTTCGAAAGTACTGATGAGTTAAAAACGTTGATTAATTGGGCATATAGGTTACTCATTCATACAGTTTACTTTCGACTAAAAAAATAAACAATATAACGTTTAAGGACAAATTAGCATATGAACTTTTTAAGAAAAATGGAACTGCACTTCCTTTTTCGCTTTCCACTTTGCTTGTCTGATTAAATATGTATGTACTGCAGTATCCCTCCACACCAAAAGCGAGTAAATGCATGCGTATGCCCTACATTTTCTTCTGGGAACGAGTACGAATGTCTAGCAATATTCAACTCATGAAACAACAATTGTCGATGAACTGAATATAAAGTGTAGATACTAGCGTTCCGTTGATTGCTCAGTAGGTCATGATATTGCAATGTTGTGGCTTTATTGCATTCGCTTCACAGTACTTATAACAAGGAGGAATTTTTTCATCCTTAACTACAGAAATTCCTTCTTCGAAGCAACAAAAAGGCAGTTTATAGCTTACGTTCTTTTAATGTACGTACAGACGTAAAAGCCTCACACAATTGCACTAATCTAAATGCAAAGCATTCCTTTTCAAATACAAAGTGCATCCAATCCTTACACAATTGCACACCATCAACATGCATTTAAATTTAATTCAATTATCTCTACACAACATACAAACAAACAGAGTACACATATGCATGCCCTAAAATGCCAATAAATATCCTAGAGCACATAAATTCCCATCACTCATTACCATAAACCATGATGAATACTTAATATTATGCATAACAGCCTTAAGGGATGAGTAATGATTAAACATCACTACAAGTGTCCGCAACGCCCACATACACCCCACCCTAAAATCTTATGACATTTTCCATTCAGAGCATCAAATTCATAGGCAAAAACATAAATAAAATATTATTACGAACGTAATGAGTCGAGCATTTATATCCTTCAAAGCGAGAGAGCACAAATAAAAAATCCCCAAAAATCCCTCCCAAAATCAATTTTTCATTGACATCACCCTCGAGATGGATTGTCCTTTTTTTTTGACCATTTAGTATCTCTGTGGCCTACTTATCAATCGTAAAATCCCACAGAGAAAAAAATGAAATATGAAAAAGGACGAATACAGCGAGAGAGAGAGAGAGAGAGAGAGTCCTGTCATTACATTTTCCTACACTGATTGAGAGTCCATTCGAATTTTGTTTTTTTGTTTTTTTCCTTTCAAAGATATCCCCTTTGGAATCCTTCCAAATAGAAAATTTGTCCGTGAAAAGAAAAAAAGTATAAACGAAAGTAAATATTACTCGTATCTACGTGTTATTTTTTCTGATGAATCCCTAATGCGGTACGTTGACACACTTATTTTTGTACTCTACCCCCCGTCTCCGTTCAATCTTGAGTATAGTCCTTTTGAATTGATAAGGACAAGGCACATTGAACCAAAAATGAAGGAAAAAAAAAACACGAAATCATTTCAAACGATGTCTGTCAGAAAAAGGTTTCTCATCTTCTGATCCTTAAATTTCCCTCCATAAAGGACGATGTTGGGGTACACAAAAAAAATTTTATCAAAATGAAATATAACACCGGCGGCGGCGGCGACAGGCATTTGAAAAACAGACCAGGATAGTGTAATTACTTTATTTAGTGTGCCCCTCCTGGCACAATAAACTGAATGGTGAGTAATTGATTTGATGTGTATCCTTTTTTTTTTTTTGGAAGAAAGACGAGTTGTTCAATTGAGAGTAGGTCAGTGAGAGAGACAGAGAGAAATCGATTTATTTAAAAGCTTCACATTCCAGCGCTGAGAATTGAAATAAAAAAACAAAATTACTTCCACGTGCTTGTAATTAGTTAAGTTTCATTTTTGATAGTCCTTCCGTTTCGGCAGGTATATGTATACTGTTTTCCTTATTTGCTGAAAATTACACATAAATGGAGAGTGAGTTGCTGTGGGTTGACATGCAAAGGAGGAGAAAATCTTTTTTAATTGAACAAAGTACAAAAGGATAATGAAAGCAGAAGCAGGAAAGAAGTACTTCACCATGTGGTGTGGGTGTGAATCAAAGCACAACGTTTTTGTTGATGGCAAATGTCGGTTAAGGCGGACAATTACACCCACATAAACTGACTTGTATGATTTAAATCATAGTCGAGGGATTTTTCTTTCAAAAAGGATCTTCAAGGTTTCAAAATACAAAGAAAAAACAATTCTTTTGAGATGTATTCTCAATTGATTGCTTAAAGTGTAGTAGGTGGCGTGGTATTCTTTTTCAAAACAAATATTACGTATACGCCACCGACGGTTTTCTTTTAAAATTTTTTACCTCTTAAAGGAGCAAACAACAAACCTACCAAACCTACCTTAAAGGGCAGATCTTAGCAAACGAATTGGTGTAAAAGCACCTTAAGACACGCGATCATGCTTCGTGTAAGCACACATGCGTAGTGGATCTGTCAGCATCTTCTAAAGTCATCGTCTACCTGTTAAATGGCGATGCTGTCAGGCAGAACGAGAACCTAATAGCTCCTTGTCAAGGCAACACCGGAGGTACAATCTTTTCCAACTCTGTACAAATACTCACTTATGCCGATGATCGACAGCAGGTTCATCTTTTGACAGCTTTGATATGTAATAAAGAACTACACGTAAAGCATCAGCTTTTCGGTGCAGTTTATTGGATTTAAAATTTGTCTGCATGCTTATTGACTTTAGAATAATCAAAAAGGTCCGTTCGCGTACAAAATTTTAGGAATTTTTACGAAAAGCTGTTCGCGTACGGAGAATTTTCGAAGTTTTTCACAGAAAAGAGCGCTAACGAGAGAGTAAGAAATTTCCCCATGCTACGAATTTTGGTGCAAGAAATTTCTGTGGACTGGTTTATGAAAACTGTCAAACCAGTGTATTTTCTACTTTTTCTTGTTCAACCCGTTCGCTTACTTTTTCGTAGTTTTATCTCTATCTGAGAGAATCTAACCCCCTCTCTTCGAAATTTGATAATCTACAAATTTTAGTGCAAAAAGTACGCGAACGGACCCAAAATAAGTTTTCAAAATAGCAATCGCCTATACTTTAGTTGATATGTCAAATCAATGACATAAAGACTTTTGACAGATAGTACAATGATCAAAGTTGTCCTCATTCATCAATTGAAATATTCAGAAAATGTGAAAACGACTTTCGAATCGAATTTGTGGTTTATTTTTTGTACTCACTTCCTTTTAATAGCAGATGTTAAAAAAACCATAGCTAAGCTGTAGTAAAATCTTTCCTAATCAAATTATTATTCGATTATTTTTCTTAATTAAAAAAAAAAAAAATGTTTTTTTATTGCCAAAGTAGATGGCCTTCTAAGTTCACAGGTGCGAACGTAACATCCCTGTCATTAAAACCAGAAAAGCCATCTCTTACTCTCTTCCGAAATGAGTATTTATCTTGTGCGGCTGTTATAACCTTTATGAAGGTAGAAACTCATAAAAAAAAAAAAAATCCATCATTTACTCGGGGGTAAAAGTGAATCAAAAGGTGCTCACATAAAAGACCAAGCAACATTTTCTTCTTGAGAAAAAGGGTAAAAATCAATTATTCAATTTTTTTATGATTTTATTTTGCTCCGTTAGAAGGGACCGAGAAAAAAAAATTCTTGTTTGTATTTTCACTTATGCGTACAGTAATCGCAGAAATTTACAACTCATTTTTTTTCAATGATAAAATTCGACACAGGATTTTCGTGCTTTATTACAGAGAAGTATGTAGCTCGTATCTTTTGATTTATTAAGGTTTCGAGGTGTTAAATACTTGAGGGGGATATTTGTACATATAGGAACTACAAGTACAAGTAGCTGATTCTAATTGTATGAATTCAAATTGTTGTTTCTTTCCGTTTTGTTTGTTTTAATAGCTTCATTCCATTTAGTTGAATAGAATTTTAAATGATACACCGCCCCATGCAACAAAACTAATCAATAACGAGCCAAAAAGACGAATGGTATCTGGAACAATAGACTGTTGTATCTCATGTAAATAAAATATGAATCGTGTAGGTACACAGATATTATGATCCAAAAATAGCTTCGCATAATGTATCTAAGAAAGTTTCGATGTATTATTCAGATGCACATGTATCCCATATGGTCTAGTGGCTAGGATATCTGGCTTTCACCCAGAAGGCCCGGGTTCGATTCCCGGTATGGGAATGTATCTTTTTTTCTATTTGTTCTTTGTCGTGTTTTCAACAGAAGTTGCCTTGTTATCTCTTGGATTTGAATGTCAAATGTTGTTGGCTTATAAATAGCTGATATTATTTGAGATGAACTTTGAGGTAGTACGCGAGAAGACAAGTGGCCGGAAAAAATTTCCGCTTAATTAGCATAATTTTTGGGGGGAGAGAGGCAGCAATTGATGGTTTGGAATCACTGAACCGAAATGAAAAATTCTTTGCATAGTTGCACATTAAACGATTCGAAATTGGATGTGTAATAGATTAATTGCACGTTGAGAATGGGAATAAATTTTAATTTGAAGTTGGGATAAATGTTTGCCAGAGTTTGGCGAAAACTTAGATAAAGTTTGAACTTTTGTGTGGGTGTGTGTATCTAACTGTGTTCGTAATCTAACTTTTGAAACTTTATTTTAAGACTTTCATCCATTCGTTTTGGATATTGGTAGGTTTAATTGAGTTTTGCAAGTTTTGCCAGCAGATAGATAGAATAAAGCTATGAAAAATTTATAATGTTTTAGAATTGTAAGAAATTTATTCATAGGCTTTTTAGAGATTTCGGGGTGAAAAGTCTTAAAAAAATATTAGCTATGGATAGTTGTAATGGAGTTTGAATTTGAATTTAAATATACTTAATGAGGTACACATATTCTTCTGTTGAGACAGGGGATTATTGCGATCCAACTGAGGGCTCAGGGCTGTCGTCTTCAACACGACACCAAATGGAGACATTGTTATAGTGATGACAGATTTGAATGCCAAGGTACGGAGTGACAACGAAGGGCTCAAACATATTATCGGGAATAATGGAATAGGCAACCGCAATGAAAGAGGCGAAAGGTTTGTAGATTTCTTCAATGCCAATAGTCTTGTTATAGGTGGCACCGTGTTTGAGCACAAGCAAAGTCAGTTGGGTTTCTAACGACAGGCAAGCAACATCCAACCCAATTAACCACTTTGCTATCAGCTGCCAGTTTGGTTAAGAAGTAGTCTCCTGGACATCAGAAACAATCTTTTCGACAATCACCATCTTTTCGACGCATTGCTGCAGAAGATCTTGACCTTGAGAAGATCTTGAGATCTTAAGAAGACGCCAAAATTCCCATGTTCAACATCGACAGACTAAAGGACCGCTCAGTACGGGACCATCTTTGGAAGCTGTCGAAACAATCAGCAGCTCACTGCCTGGAAGCATTTAAGATCACTGGTGTGCTGTAAAAAATGTGCTGAAAGAATTATTGGTCGATCGCAGGGAAGACATAGGACGTGACTTTCCGAGGACGGTTGTGGCGAGTGAGCTTGGATATATTGAGGCTGCCTGTTGCTGTCTGCATTGCGACCAGGGTTCCTTGCCGCAGGCGGAAGAATTCTCATAGTGTACATGCTTCGAATGAAATTTCACCACGTATTCTGAGTTGTTCGGAAACTCCAGGCACAGATTCGAGATGGGGTCTTTGGTGTTTTTATTGTAATTCCGACTTAACTTAGTTTTATCGTCCCCCAAAGCACTTACAGAACCTAATACCTTTAGACGATTATTTAATTAAGAGACCTCTCTTCTACCTACAGTCAATCGCTACAAATCAAAAGGCAAAGGTCAATACCACAAGACCCGAAAATCCGCCGCCTGCCCCCAAAAAAAAACTTTACCCAAATCCACCCGCATGTCGATTCACAAATCAAAGTCTATCCACATCACGGTTAGTTGAGCTGGAAACTTGTCACATGCTAATTAACGTAATTGAAACCTGCATCATCATAGCGCTACACATGGCTACACTCAACCATTCGGTGAGTTTCTCACACAATCGCCTTTCGATAAACACACGAATCGAGTGCCTTCGAAATTGGATACTTTATTTTCGTGTTACAACATCAACTCGCTCCTTCTAAGTATGCACACATACCTAAACCTCATATACATCCGCACAGTCTATCTGATATCGATTATGTAAAAAAGATTATTTGCTCATTTGATACAACCCTCATGCGCTAAAAGGGGAAACCCCCAGCCCAAAACAACCCTCCCCCAAAAAGATGTGCACTGATGAATGTGATGTGTTGACTGCTAATTAATTCGTTAGATCCACCACGCACCCCGGATAGATTTAGATTTCATGCGATTAATTTGCGCTCGAGTAAATGTTTGCAAAAAAAAAAAAATCAACAATTAATAAAATCTAGGATCAATCACATGTTCGACCACATTTCAGTTACACAAAGTAAAATTTAATTAACACAGTCGCCCGCTTGAGTGAGCACTTTGTCCGCCGCACACACAGAGTTGATATTTTATCTCAAAAATCGTTTTTTTTTTTTAAAAAAAACTCAAACAAATAAGGATGAGGAATTTCAAATCTAATTGACCGATTACAATTGATTTAATTTGATGTTAAACCATTTTGCGTGTGTACGTAAGCTGCTTATGTTCTGCTAATCCCTTGTGGGAGATCTTTGAGGTAATTTTGGGGTAGTACCGGGATTTTGCAATCAGTTGACCTAAGGGAGATATCTAATAAAGTTTTGGGCGAAAGAATTTACATCTTTGCTTTTGGTAGAATTGTAAAAGAATGCATTCATTGAAGTCACAAGAAAAACTTTTGTCTCAGTATTACTGGTGCACTGAGAACCTCTCCCACTGCAGCGCTCCAAACCATGCTCCACCTACTTCCAACTGACATCGTCAACAAACAACTGGCTGCCTGCTCAGCAATAAAACTGAGAAGAACAATGGAAACAACAACATACTGGACACGCCGGAATACTTCTGATGCACCGCCATCTTCCAAAGGTCACTGACCACTTGCTCACTGAACACGACTTCAACATGGGCTACAAATGCATAATACCCGACAGAACAGAATGGACACAACGGGCGGTCCTTCACCATGAATCGCTGACAATCTTCACGGACGGCTTCAAAACCGAAGAAGGAGTCGGTGCTGGCATCTTTTCAAAAGATCTGGATATTCACCTCTCCTTCAGCCTTCCTAGCTACTGCAGCGTTTTCCAAGCCGAAGTCACTGCCATTAGTCAGGCAGCTGACTGTCTGGCGGTTAGTGCAGTATCAGTATCTGACATTGTCATATACATCGACAGCCAAGCGGCCATCAAATCCCTCGTATCCAGCACAACGAGATCCAAGGCAGTGAAGGACTGCCGCGTATCTCTGAACGAGATAGTTGGACAGTACAACCTCACCCTCTACTGGGTACCGGGTCACTGTAATATACCAGGAAATTTCGAAGCTGACGAACTGGCCCGACGATGCTCCTTAGGTCTAAATAGCATAAACGTCACCGACATCGAGGCGCCAACGTCCTATGCTAAATACATTTTCCATACCGCGGTGAGAGAAGCCAACCATCGATGGCAACAGCTCGGCCACTGTAACACTGCAAGGCTGCTTTGGCCCACGCTAAATCAAACCAGGTCCATCGGACTTCTGAAATAGAAGAGAGAAACTCTCTCCAAAATCGTAAACACCCTCACCGGACACTGTGCCATAGGAAGGCATGCCCAAAGACTGGGCGTCCCCTACAATGACTTCTGTAGAAGTTGTAGAGATGAAGAAGAAGAGGAGACTATCAGTTACCTCCTATGCACGGGGCCACACTAGGTGAATATCTATTCAACAATCTAAGTGATCTAAGCAATGCCTGTACGGCTACGGCACAATGGACCAACTACTGGTCTAAGTGCATCCTCATCGAGGGCCTGTTTCAACCAACCAACCAAAGGACAGCAAATGTGGAGAGGGTAGCAGACGTCTTTGGGCGGAAAATGAACTTGGAAAAAACAAAAACGATCAGCCTAGGACCGAACTCATCAACGGTTGAGAGAGTAGACAGATTCCAATATATTCAGAGTACTATTCTCTCGACCGATGGTGGAGCCGAACTAGACACAGTGAGCCAAAAAGGCAAAGCAAAATCTGAGTTTGGGATGCTATCCAGTTTGACAAAGTAATGCAATTAGCTTAAACACCAAGCTACTTTGAGAAGTATCCTCAAGTCGTTATGAAACTTTTTTTTTAACTATTCTACTGAAAAAATGAATGCCGAGGACATATCATCCATTCATGTCATTCCGAACGCACACATGTTTTTTTTCAGAAGAGATTTCCACTATACCTCATCAACGCACTTAAGTTTCAACCGGAAGATAAAAGCATATAAACAAATGACCCCATATGTCCTCACCTACTATTCAAGTGCCAGTGTATCATACTCCACCTCAAGGACCTCTTGGGACCAAAGTGGATACACGTATGCGGATTGCGGATGTACCAACTCATCTTCTCCTGTCAGTTAACCGTGGACTATTTTTCTACTACTTCTGACCCATTTTTTCCCCAAAGGACTATTATCCTGATCTCATTTTTTTTTTATTTTTTTTGTTTCTTCTTCTTCTTCTGCATTCTCTCGGGCTACCATGTTCTCAATTGCAACTCTTGTTTCACTTTCTCTAGAATCTGTGATTAGTTTTTTTTTTTTTTGCATGTACATCCTGTCAGTCTATTATTATTTTAAGCCGTCGTATGAGAGTGCACTTGGTGACATCTTATTTTGTCCTGTACCCCGAAGGAGTTTCATTGCAAGAAAAGTGAAAGAAAAGAAAATAAAAACCCAAAACTCAACCACAATATGTCACATCAATCGGTAGAGTTGAAATGTGTTGCGTTTTGGTTTTTTATTCCTTGTTGTCGTCCTTGTGCATCCTACAGTCCACCCTCTTCGGTTGAAGCAAACTACACCGAACAGAAGACAGTACCACTCAAGAGAATGTTGGAAAAATTGGAATAAGGACTTCGTATATCCTTGCTCTCGTACAAATTGTCACAATTCTTAATCTATCCATCGAATGATATTCATATTCTCAGTGGGGGTGTTTTTCATTTTTTTCCTAGAGTCAAGGATATTGAATGTGGAAGAGTAAAAAAAAAAATTCTTCAAAACGCAAAAAAAAATATAAAATGCGCATAAATATTTGTGTGCGTATCCTCTTAATGTTGCATATAATTAGATTACCTCTTTTTTGCAGCAGTAGCACAAAAAAAAAAGGATATGCAAATTGAAAATTGGATTTTTCACTCCCGATCCACGTCCTTGCAGAGTTCATGGTACGTAGAGAGGTGTTGCAATACCGAGTCAGACCAAGGTAATCCGTGAGGATTACATTATTATGCGGCGAAGGAACAAAAAAAAATCATTTATGACGAGATGACACGAAACTGACATTGTAAACGTGTTACTTAGTAAAATATGGTGAACAGTTTGTTGATGCATAAATTATTATAGATATTCAGGCGGGAATGTTGACTGACGCTGCATTTTCAGTGGATGTCATTAAGGACTTTGTAAAATGTGCTGCACTTAGCCCTGTAGACATGATTTACAGCAATTATTCGAGTTACATTAATTTTATGTTTTGATATATGTAGTTTCACCTTTGGTAAGATTTGAAAAGAAAAGACCTGCCTTCTGGTTATCCTGTCCTTCTCTCCTTCGATTTGAATGCTAATTAAATAAAGATACTATGTATTTCTTCTGCGTGCCATGGGGACTTTGAAAAATTTTACACGACGCCCGCCATCAAAGGACAAAACTTTAAGAAAACAGTATTCTTATCTATCAGATGCAAAGGCTGATTATACACAGTCCTTGTGGGCTTTTTCTTCGACCCACAAATCCAATTTATTTGTCCTTTCGGCGCGAAGCATCATCATAGTTATCTATTCAGAGAATGTCTTTAGGTCATACACACATCTACATAATAGATTTCAAAAAAAGACAGAAAGAGAAGACGTTATCCCCGAACAAGGATATGCAAAGTGAAAATCAATGCGACTTCTCATCCCCTCCATTCATCTCTGGTGCAGTGTATCTGTGAAATAGCTTAATGTTGATGGAACAACTTTTCCATCTCGAACTGCTCCACATATCCTTATGGGTTGTCTCTACTACCGAAATGCTGTGAGCTAGAACTTCAATGAATAAACTTTTCATTGCAATTTTGTTGGGAAGGAGCTTTGTTTTTTTTTTTTTTTTTTTGTGACATATCTTGCAGGCATTACCTATATATACCATTCGGTAGACATCGTCCTTGTAATCGTTTACATAATCAAAACAGTTGTATCCTCTATATCTCTGGATATGTGAAAAAGAGAGGAAATGGAAAATTCGTTTCGTGTGACATCAACTTCTTGAAAATTTCCAATTAGCTTGTCGCATTTGAATTGTCAATGTGTGAGTGCACATGTGTGTGTGTTTGCATATGAGGAGAGAAATGTAATTAGATAGTCATGTGTGTAATTTGAATGTCAAAGGATGACATATAGTATAGCGACTCCTTGCAATGACATTTTAATGAATAATTTGACGGTAAAAGTTGGTGAAAGTTCTTTGAAGATTAAATCAACTTTTTGGAGGGAAATTTTTTTTTGTCAAAATTCTTTTCAAATTCGCGGATAATGTTTGGTGGAATACACAAGCAGGAAACGTACTGTATTAGAAGACTTTATGCATTGCTCTTTGATACATACATATGTATGTAGTTGACAGTTGAAATGGCAGTGTTGCCATTTTTTTTAACCTGAAAAACCAGATTAATATTTTTCAAAAGGCTCACGAGGTCCGCATAACAGGCCACAACCAAACTTAAAACTTGAAAGACTATCTACAAGGATTTCTGGTACGAGAACACGTCAGACAACAGCTATCGTATTAGGCTGCACCAAGCCAACAAGAGCAACTAACAAGGATAGAACTCGACGCGATGTATAGACAAGATATTCTGATAAAAGAATGCTTTCCCTCGTAAGCACATCGAAATTATTTTCAGATGATCTGGACAAGACTTTGCGAGGTGTGAGATATAGAAGAGTTTCTTGTCTCAACCTTACTTAAGTTAGAGCCACCTATAGACCCGAAATATCGGCCAGCCGCGGGACTGTGCCGTGAAACGTGTTTCGTTCCGCAAGTGTCCCACTGGAAAATTGTTCCTCAAAATATCCCGCAATCCACCTTTTATGTCCCGCATGTCCCGCCAAATGATTGTTGTTTAATTCAAATGTTAAATTCTCTTTAACTATTGTATGGCACTCAAAGATGTCTTCCCGTGACTCAAGAAAAACGTGATATCCACTAAAGATATCCATATATTTTCAGACAACCAAGCTGCCATAAAATCCCTGAACTCGATCTTTGTTTCTTCTTTAGAAGCCCTCGACTGACGATCGTCTCTTACGGAGATGGCAGAGCAACTCAACATCCACCTACATTAGGTGCCGTACATAGGGACATTCTATGGAACTGTAAGGCCGATGAACTCGCCAGAATTGGAACAACCTTACCTATTATGCCAGAAAAAGGCACTGTATGTATGCCAATCACTGCATGTAAACAAAAATTCAAGCTAGATGCAACCAGGAGTACAAAACATGTCTAGTCTAAGCTGGATTTAAAACGCTTTAAGACTTTGATTTCTCTCAATAATTTGCATATTGACATCATTATAGGTGTGCAGGCAACAAGGCTAGGCCTTTTCGCAAACAACTTTTGCAGAGGCTGCAGGGATGAGGAAGAGAAGGGTACTGTTCTTCACCTTCTTTGTGTTTGCCCAGCTCTCTCCCGTAGAAGGTTTTGGTCAAAGTGTGTTGACGTTTCTCAGCTGACAGTCACTTCGAACCAAGTAACCATTGTATGGTATATATGTCTCCTCAAATGTAAAAATATTGAATATAGACATGTACTCAATATCAGCATTACTAGCCTCATTTCAATCTATGTCAAAAATTAAAGCTCAAAATCTGGTAACAGACAGACGGATCAAGAGAGGGCTTCAAAGCCATAAAAACTTGATATTTGAATGTAAGTATGGAAAGTATCCCGCAGGCAATTTTTTCAAATCTGGCATCACTAGGCGGTTTAAGCTAATCATCTCAAGTTCAGCTAGATACCTGAGTGTAATTTTAGATTCTACACGTGGGACTTCAAACCAGCTATGGTTTGTTGGATATACAAGGAGTTTGTAAGACGTAAATCCAGAGGTGTGGATCAGAATCATGGGATCAATAAGAACAACACCAATAGCGGTAATGAAACCGTGTTTAGTTTCATTCTTCTTCAAATTTACAGCAGTAGTCTGGAGGCCAATTGTGGTCATCGAACCCACCCTTACGGTCACGCCTCCATTCTGTCCCGATGGAATGCTACCAGTGGATCGAAGTGATCACATGAGGCTAACATTTGAACAAAGAATAAGATTCAATATCAAGCCGAGCTTACAGCCATCATTCAGGCTGCTTATATTTTACGCAAGATTTCAGTGTTTAGATACACACTCAGGCAGCCATTAAGATTCTGAAGGCTTTTCGAGGCTTGTGTGAGAACCTGCACATCACTCTTAAACGGAAAGGGTCGACACTGCACCTATCGCATGTGCTTCCTTTTATATCATAGTAGCTCCAATCAAGATCCTTACGGAAGAAGGTAGGAGATGAAGTTATTAGTCGAACAAACAGACGCTGGGTTCATGCATAACGACCAGGGAGTTATGGCGAGCCTTTAGCAAGAAGAGATCATAAACTCTAGTTTAACTCAGTCTTCTCAGTTTCTGGCGTAAGTATTAGAGCTCTTGGTAGTAATTTCTTCTCGGAGACCGAGGGCTTAGGCAACGTTGAGCGGATGGTTCTGCTCAGTTTCATATCAATATCTGGGTTGGTTCTAAAAGCGGACTTTCCGCGGTTTAATGATTGGCCAAAATGAATCTGATTTATTGGTCTACATGAGCAGTGTATTTCTTCTCACAAAGCAGCTAGCTATCTATCCTAACCTAGAGCTCGTGAGTAAAAGCCAAAAAGGTTAGAGGTTTTATCACGCCGATCCTTGCGAACCATGGAAACAATTCAAAGGGTTTTTTTAATGCCAATTCTTTGGAATCAACTTTATGAATTGAATATTGAAAAATAATAAGTACACAAATCTTATCAAAACTCAATAGCATCCCACAAACAATTTACCAAAAAGGATATATGTAGAACATACATAAATAAATTCCCACTAAGATTAGCAACAAAAGCAATGATAGCAATCCACACCTCTGCTCGGCAGCAAATAAGAACAAGACCAAAAGACACCAAAAGAAGATCCATTAAATATGGATAAAACGAAAGCTTGGAGTTTTATCGCACAGAAGAGATACTTCTCTTCGCCCGCCTCCCGCAAAATTGCTCAAATGTTCAAGTCAATCAAGTACACACCTTAATTCCCTGGCACTTTAACACATGCACAGTACAATGAATGCGATTAAGCATGACATACATACGAGGACGACTCGTGCTCATCGTATGTATCTAGATAAATTTTTGTACAAATAAAAAATGGGCAAAAAAAAATTGACGAAATATATTCAAGTGCCGCACGCGTGGGTGTGTTTGTTGGTTGGTGTCCTGAAGTAACGATTATATGCATCCATAAAGAGAATTGTCTCATATTCTTCTTGGATGATGCTTGTCCTTGGCAAGGGATTATGATTTTTTATGCAAATAAATCTAAGAACGATTTCTAGGATTATTATCTTTTATGACACACCCCTCTTGATGCGTAGACTTCCTTTAACACGTAATATTTACCATAGTGTCCTTCGTTGAGGACATTAAACTGGAAAAAAAACGCCTTCTCAGAAAGGGACACAAGCGAATTCATAACAAATTAGCCCAAGGATCTGTAGTTACAAATCCACCCTCATTCACATGTGGCGAGATAATTTTCGTCCTTTTTTGACAAGAAAAAAACGCCGGGACTAACAAAATCAAGTCCAAAACATACACACACATGTACGGTGTACGTAATGAATACAAACGCAGGACATTTATAATTCCACTTGAATTGTCAAATTTTCATTCTCTCTCTCTCGCATCGGCATGACGACAAAACACACACGTCCTGATCCTGACACATATGATGACGGCGGCGAGCTGCGAGACAATACACATGTGTGTAACTATTGTCATTCAGTCGAGGACGACTAACGAATTGACATGCACGAGCCATTCGAAGGATACAGAAAAGTAACCCGCCTATACACTCCTCCGTCAGCGTTCTGCATTCATTTGGAACAATCTCTTCATCGATGCCGTTGGATTGGGAGGCCTGTAATTTGTAACAGGGGTATTTGTACCATGATGGGGATTGTTGTCACCCGAGCAGGACGGAGTGTGATGTGCGTGAAGGTTGTTGTGTTTTCCTTTTTTTTTTTTTTTTGAAATAACATGTACAAAAGCTATTATCCTTGGTTAGCATATTCTAATGAAATGAAGAGTAGGCGAACGTTCTGAAGAGTACTGAAGGATGAGTTACTTCCGTAGTAAAATGTCAGGGACAGAGGAAACCCAAATATTTATCTATGTATGTACCTATTTGAGTATGTATGCAGACATCTGTGCAACAGTGTTTGGAGGAAACAAATTTAAACACAGAAATGACAGATTGTGGTAATTGTTTTCATTGGTGACATTTACTATAAGTATATGATGGGTTTGACGTTTACAATTAAATTAAGTGATGGCCATACATTTGACCATAGAAGAAAGAAGTGCATTTCAAACTGCTACTAGACTTTTGATGTCAGTCACAGCTAAAACTGGCAAATACTCGCAAAGATGAAACTTACAGAACCTTGTAGGCCTTCAGTGTTTAAAACATAATTTACTACTGTCACAATGACAGCTGTCACTTTGGAAGCTCGATAAATTTATCAAATATTCGTATTGAAGGGCCGGGCAGAACCTCTTACGTATACAGTTCAATCTACCCTTTACTATAGGTTGAAACACGTAATGACAGTTCTCACTTGAATAGTGTGCTAAAGATGTCAAATATTCACCAGCGGGTAAAGTTGTCAAATACTTGTAGAAAAGACTCTGTTCTTTAGTTTAAAATACCATTTTCAGATTGAAACACAACTAAGTCTGTCACAATGGCAGGTGTTACTTTGACATAGTAAATTGGGGGCGTGGCTCAGTGACTTGTGGACTGAACTACTCAATGCGTGTGGTTCCAGGTTCCTTTTCATTAAGCCAATTTTTTAATATCTCGTTTCAAATTTTACTAATTAAGTCGAGAAAGAATACAAATGGAACTTATGTAACAAAGTACTTGAAAAACTAAAGAGCTACTAGACTCTCCTCGTGGCTGTAGTACAGTAAAATATTTGACAGATGTTCACAAGATGTAGGGTCGTGAAAAAACTAGTTGGTTTTAGCTGAGATTGAAACCTTGATGAAGAAAAAAGAAAGAATGGAGTTCTGAAAGTCAGGCGGTAGTAGATTACAATATTTGGCATCTGAGCGAGTGACATCTAAGTGAATTGAGGAAAATTGTCTGCCAGTCGTGTTGGTGTCTTAGCAGATTGTGGATGACAGCGAGCTTTTCACTCAAAGATAGCCATCCCTGGCGTCAACAAATAAGCTGGGTCTCTTCTAATTCAAAGTACTGCTGACTGGGCCAGCTAACCGAAGCCAAATTGGGGCCGTATGTTTGGTATTACACATTTCAAGTTTCTGCGGGGTTTATTTAGAGCCCTGAGCATTCACAATGTGTTGCGTCACGTTTGATTGTCTATTGCAAAGGCGGCAAAAGGCTGTACCTGACAACTTTATTTTGTTTAGATGATAGAAGTCTGCCTATTCATTTATAAAGAATCAAAGACTTAAGGCTTCTATGAAAAGAAGTGCCTCTTAGTTCACTAGACCTTCGCTTCCAAATCATTCTCAAAATACCGTATCAATTTTCCTCCGGTTACTAGAAAATTTCGCGGGCATCTCAGAGGTAAAAGATTGCTATGCCACATCACCCCCTCAGTATATTACTTGTCATGATTTGAAAATGTTTTTTTCTAGGAAACAAATCTTTTTCAGAACATATCCAATCGTTTTCCCCTTGAGTCAATTCTCCATCAACCTCTGCTTGCAGTAAAGTAGATTCAGGCGATACTTCAATTATGCGAAACAATCTTGTCGACCTAAGGACCTTCCTCAATTCGAAGACAGTCTTTGGAAGTACAAACCCATGCCTTCGTTAAGTGTCCTCTAAGGCACGTTCAAGTCGTTTCCTGTACATCATTAAATATGTACAACCCAATCAATGAGGGGACCATTTTCAAATTCACCTTTTCCGTCCTGCTCGAACGAAATCAACTCGAAAAGTCTCAATTGAACTTCAAAATGATGGTCTTGATATCCTGTGAGATATTAAACTGATTAAAGAAATTCCAAAAATACTTTTTTTGACTTTTTAATGAAAGAAAAGCTCAGGATTATTCTCAGTCACTTAAGGATTAAATTGTGCCTACAACAAGGAAACTGCTCTAGGTACAAACCACCACAATGTAACATAATTCCATAAATAATATACGCGTACACACACTAGAATAAGTAGCAATTACTCAAGTAAGGAAAGTAATGGAAATATCCTTTTTTGTTGTTCTTGTTGTTTTTGTTGGTTCTTCGTGCAGTTGGAGTGTATCTACACGGGTAATTTTGTACTTTTTTGATGATTCCCGGTGTAATAAATTCCAATGCGTAATTTGTTGAAGGATTATTCCTTGTTTTGTGAGAATAGAACGATGTGCATATCTTTTTCTAAAAAATGAATGCTTAATCTCAACATTTAGCCTTTCACTTTCTTTTAGAGAAAAAAAATCTTCCGACACTCAAGCACATCATCACCACGGCTACACTTTTTTACTCAAATATCCATACACATACGCACAATTGATTACAAAAAGGAATGCAAATTCTTCTAATTTTTTTTAACTATTTTCTGATAAAAAAGAAAACAAAATTAAAGAAAACCAAAAAAAAAGAGAAAATAGTCGGAGTAGAAACAATCACGCGCGTTGCCGGGGATCCGTACGTTTGATCCAACCGAAGCAATTGATGTATCAAAACTGAGAGAGAGAGTGGCTAGAGATACATGGATACGGTTGGTGTCGTACCTTGTGGAATATCGTATTTTGATTGGGGCACGAGGATTGTGCGAGTGTTTCCCCAACATCGACCAGGAGCAGATGGAAGAGCTTTCGGGTTCTTATAAAGGAAGAGACAGAAAAAAAAAACAAGTAGTGGGAGGACAGGAATTGCATGCTTTTTCCGTCTGTTCTTGGAACGATAGGGTGGTGGTGGTGGTACGATGGATGGATACCGCGCACACACGTCATGTATAAATCATGAGCGAAGGTTGAAACAACAACTAAAAAGAATTGGAACACGAGTGTGGAATGGCTGTAGAATGCTTTTATTGTGACGTAGAATTGGGTTACTTCTGCCCGTGTTCCGAGAATTCAAATGAGAATTTGTTAGCAGCTTTTTATTAAAGTTTCGTTTTTTTTTTTTATTTCGATTGAGAAAAAGCTTCAGGAAAAGGTGTTGCCAATTAAGCATACTCTAAGTAAGGAACTCTGATTGACTTTTCGTTTTCGACTGACGTGCTGTAAAAATTACTGAAATAATTCAAATTTTGTCTTTTAAATTTTTGAGATAAATTACTTTCCTAAGAAAAAATAAAATTTTGAAGAAGATTGTTTATGACAAATTATCCCGAAACTTACCAAATCAATGACATGTTAAAATACGGATCCGTCATAGAAAATTGGCACCGATAAGGCTATAATCCTTATTATAACAACATCCTGACGTGTGAGCATCATGACACTACCGAAAACGCTGAAAACATTGCGAAGGACAAAAATTACGACTTTGTGAACAGAGTCTGTTCAGAGTACCTATAACGTAAATCCACATAGCAACATGGCTTTTCACATCGAGCCGCGAGCTGCAAGCCACGCAGACGAAGATGCTTGACGTTGAGCACCTTAGCACGTCAGAAGAAGCCAGAGCCAACAAAGAGCACTTAGTCGAACAATTTCTTGAAATACATATATTCAGCCAACTCAAATGCCAATGGTCAATAGAACGAATACCGCAACAACCCTTGGCTACCAACTACCACCAGCAATTGGTATGGCTTATCATCCGAAGCTCTACCAAGCATTAGCCATATTCGGTCTATGGCTAAAACTTACCATAACACAGGAAAAAAAAAGCAAGGCTATTTGCAACCTCGAAATGACTGCCCTGGAGCCTCCCAAACGTGCACTGCATTTCAGTTAGGAGATGCGCTCATGCAATTTCTGTCCACAACCTTGTAAAAGAATACAATCATTTCGGAATGCAATCATTGAAGTCGTCCTTAGAATTCTCATGGATTTGTTTCAATTCAATGACTTCAACCTCAAAATTATAAACCACCATTCACTTTGAAGTCATGATTTAGCAATCATTTTTCCAATCATTATTTTGAAGGCAAAATGAATGCAATCATTTTGGTTGCTCTTGATTCACTGAAGTTGCTTTGAAGCCACTAACAATCACTGCATTCACTTAGAGTCTTTGAAGTCATTGAAGTCATCTGAAGTCATTTAAGTCTTAACGAATATAAAAACAAAATCAGCAAACTGGGCTAAACGAAGAGAGTCTCACTATCAGACTTTCAGAGCTGTGGGAATTGGAAGAGCTAAACCATTACCAATTAATTAAACCATCTTTTGACGTACGGCCATTCAAAACGAGCTAAGAGCTCGTTGATTTCGCAGGCACGTTTTGCTTAGATTGACCGGCAGAAGGTCGCAGCCTTCAAATAAATAAATATTTAAAACTCGGGTTTGATTTTACTAAATACTTCATGGTTGGAGTCTGAACTAATATGACTGACAGATTGCAACTTTTCAAATGATTCCAAACCATTTGCAGGAATATAAGATTGAAAAGTCTACAAATATGACACAACGTCTAGTCAGTCTGACAGAAATTGTTATTTAAAAAGTACCACGGCAACGCGAACATTTAATAAAAAAGCTCTCAAAAGCTTCTACTTACGATATAAGAGCAGATCTCTGTTTTCCTAAATAAACAAAAATTGTCATCAGTTTCGCTCTTCTAGGGAAGTCATGCGCCCTTTTCCTGGCTTTGCATGCATAATACATTTCTCTGTGTGTACCTTGCTTTCTTCCATGCCTCTTCGTCTGTTCTATTTCTTTATTTATTTATCCATAACTCTCTTCCCGATGGAATTTTCGTGTGAAAATTATGTAAGCTTTTAACTTTGCTGACTTTCGAGGCTTGTGTGGTTAAAGTAACACACATACCAAAAGGGACACCGCATCGGCCTTTTATTTTTTTTCTTGTGTAAAAGGATAAAGTTAACATAACTACCATCTCCTTTGGCCCTCTTACGAAATTCCAACAGTTTTCTACGACATCAGCGATTTTTTTTTGCTCCTCTCCTTTACTATTCTATTCGTAGTTGTGTCCTTTTTTTGTCGTCTATGTTTGTGTTTTATTTTTCTGTTTCAGGGTTTGGATTACGAGAGATATAAAAATGACTAGAAATTGTTTGTTACGTACTACTATGTAGCAGAGTAGAGGAATGTCCTTTCTCTCGAACAGGTGGAGAGACATGGTTTGCGTTATGATATCCAAACTCACACACACACACACACACACACACAATGGGGGATTCAAAGATGAGTAAATAAAACTACTTTTAATGAGATTATTTAAGTTATTTTTTCCGCTGCGAAAGGATACTCACTGCTCATATACCCAACGAAGATGAACCAAAAGCGAGAAGGAAAAAAATTATATTTTCATTTAAAAAATTCGCCTGCGGTGTTTTTCGTAATGTCGTCCTTTAATGAAATCGTAAATAGAGTTGAATGGTGGTCTTAGGACTTTTTTTTTTTTTTGTGTTTTTCGTTCTGAAACGTTTGTGGTTTGTGGTGAGGCAAGACAGGGATCCCATTAGAAATGTGGCGATATAGAGACAAAAAATAAAAAAGGGATCTTTTTTAAACTAGCCTTAGTGGCGGTTTGCATGACCACTTGCCGTGAAATTGGCTTATTACATAATCAAATGTAAGTTCTTGTACGGAAAAGGGGCTTAAAAAGGACTTTTCATGTGCGTCAGTCACATAGTGAGTGAAATAAACGAGTGAGATTTTCTGTAGGCAAACTATTGGGTAACACGTAGGCAACGGAAGTGTCATATGAATAAATTAGGTGATGACGTTGGTAATCTTGAACGCCTACGGATCCTTTTTTTAGTCGAAAAAGGTATCGAATTTCAAAAAAAAAAAAAAAAAAAAATGGTAGACTAAAGGTCAGGTTCATTGGTAGCCATAAGGTAAACAAAAATCTCGAGTTCCTGACCTTTTTCCATTTTAAACATTCAGTGGTTATTTTGCTTAACCCATTATTTCATTGGTTTCGAAGGAAGTAGGTTACTTCAATAGAACAATTATTGTTAGAATGCCATTTGTATTAAAACAAACAGATTAGTTGACAGGTGTCAAATAGCAGCATCCGATTGTCACAGATGTCAAGTTGGTTATGTGTAAAACTGCGAGCTGTCTGCATGCAGACTTTAGGTAGGCGTACCCTCCCAAAGCAGCGAATTTTTACGAAGGTTTACAAATTTCTACGAAAAGCTGTTCGCGTATGGAGAATTTTCGTAATTTTTCGCAAAAGAGAGCGCCCACGAAAGAGTAAGAAATTTCCCCATGCTACGAATTTTAGTGAAAGAAATTTCTGTGGGCAGGCTTATGAAAACTGTCAAAGCTGTCAAACCAGTGTATTTTCAACTTTTTCTTCGTTTACTTTTTCATAGTTTTAGCTCTCTCTGAGAGAATTTTACCACCACTCTTTGAAATTTGATAATCTACGAATTTTAGTGCAGAAAGTACGCGAACGGACCTAATGTGTAAAACTGCGAGCTGTCAGCATGCACACTTTATTGTTCAATTTTGTGATATTCAAAATCGAAAAATGACTAATGAGTTTGATATTATTCTTAACTGAAGAAAGGTGACAACTATATACATATATGACAGTGGATGACTAGAGACACAAGGGATCTTATTGCAGCTCCAAGTTGTTATGGTTCTAATCTTAATTTGACACCTCACCCCAATCGCAGAAGTATCACGAGCTTTATTTGTGATACTAATTGATCATTACAACAATTTAGACCAACTTGCTATAGTAAAGAGCTCATAGGACTTTCAAAGCAACACCAAATTACAATCTGGATATTGCAATATCAGAATATGAAAAAAATAAAGATGAATCAGCAAGAATGGACTCTGATCAAGACCTGTCAATGGTCTGTCCCCCGTCCTGGAGGAACTTTAGAAATAGGAAAATGTGGACCAAGTCCAAGCTCGCTCTAAACAAATAAAATTCAGAGCTCTTCAGGGGTACTAGTACCGACTCATTGAAGAAGAACGCGTCTCAAACATAGGACGTAGATTGGTCCCACTCTCCGAAGAGGTGACGGGTACTCCAGATTGCAGGATACGCGGCGGCCTTAGGAGTACATGGTGCAAAGTTGGAGAGAGCTAAAACACGTTTTTAAGCGTTGTAGAGGCTCTATGAAAAAGGGATACAGTACATCTTGCACTAACTGTGTGCATTTGTTTGTTTTATTGATTCGACTAGGTGATCGTGATTTAACAAACTAGGTCACTCGCACACGTGCAATATTTTCCAATCGAAAAATAGCCAAACTTATAAAGAAGACAATGCCTTCTAGTCTTGCCTAAATAATTGAGAACTAGGTCAAATATTTATGAACATATGTAACTTTATTCTTTTCACTTTTCCCCACATTTGTTCAACAAGGTCACTTTCACGCTTCTTTTCTCCCAAAGGCCAAAAAGAAAACCAAATTTACATGTAAATTTCTGCAAAAAAAAATAAAGAATTGTGTCACCACTTTAAATCATACACCCGAACGAAACTAGAACTCATTTCATGGAACACACTCTGGTTGATAAATTATCTGCTTACTCACCTTAAGTATCCAAATTAATTCCTACGAACACATGACCCTCTATTCATCTGAAAGAAACAAAACACAAAAAAAAAACTCTGCTTTAGTAAATTTATTTACCAATTTGCTATGCAAAGTATCTAAAACTTGTCAAATACAGTATTCATACACAAGAGCCAAGAATAACCTAAAGAAAAGTAAAGAGAAAAAAGTGAAAAGAATAACAAACTTCCTCAGCCGCCATTTAATGAGTCTGGTCACGTCTACTTGTTCGGCTTTTTTCTCGAAAAAAAAAAGACCCCAAAAACATGTTCTCCTCTGAACAAATGCACAAAAATGAGGTTCAATTCATTGATTATGACCCAAGCTTTCTGTCTGTGTGTATCGCTTGCCGATTTATGAGCCAATCCACCATTTGCATACATAACCAGGCTTTTGAATTCATTCATCGACAAAGGGGCGCACCACCACTAGTCAAATTGGACAGCCTAATAGTACCTACCTCTAAAACTGACCAAACGAATTCCATCACAAAAAGAGAAAATGGAATAAATTTTCGAAACAAAAGTGCAACGATAGTTTTATTGTCTGTCCGTTTCAAGTGTTTATTATTCTGTTGGCATGTCTGTTGGATACAACATCGTGAACTTCACCCGAAACCCATTTGCTGGTACCCTTTTTTCTCTCTACGACAAGCCATTTGCATAGCCATCAGGAATGATTTTGGCTTCCTTTTCCACCAAACAGCACCACCACCAACATCAATGTTCACCACTAGTGGCAGTTTGAAAAGCTTCATTTAAATAGCCACCCACCCTCTCAAGGCTCCTTCAGTAAAAGAGGAGAAAAATCGAGGATAAAAAGGAGAGAATCCTTGAGTACTCGAGCAAGGAATATTCCTTTTTCGCAACACTCGAGACCCATTTAAGTGGATGAGGTCAATTATTTAGTCCAATTTTTCACTCCCGTGAATGGTTAAATGATTTTGACGTTTTTTGTTTTTTTTTTTTTGCGCCCAGTTATTGCTTGAGTATGGGAGTATATTTGGCCAGGACTCTATAGCGCAAGGGGGAACAGATTTTGATGGTAGGTAGTGAAGAGGAACAAAAGCTGGAGGAAATTGGATTCATTATTATTAAATTGAAGATGGAATTTTTGGTATTGTTCCCAACTACGTGTGGGCAGCGGGTGCTTTTGATTTGAATGTTCAATATTATTCTGGGAATTGATTGCTTTGGAACGGTTGTGACAGGTGGAAGTGGTGAGAGGAACAGAAGCAGAGGGAGTAGGACTGTCCATTTGGAAAGTTTTGAAGTTTAATTGTCTTCATTATTTTTGAACGAAAGACTCTTGGGTGAATTTACTTTAACACAAGGCTTCACATTAGGTATTCGAAGACAAGACAGAAGTTTTTTACTCTGGATCCTCATCATATCAAGACCCTACAGTTCACCATTAAGAGGTATATTGGGAACCGATCGTCACCTGCTATTCTTTATCCCTACTCCTAGCTCGGCACATTTAGAGAGCTACTAAGTGGCCTTTAGATTGAAATTTCTCAACGCCCAACCGAGCAGTTGTACCCAAGAATGTAGCGACCTTCGAGGAATCTTCAGCACATCGAAACGGTGATACTAGGTATCTAGCATGACTCAAGGACATGTTTTAAGTCAGTCAAGTCTAAGAGGAAAGTTATTGGTCAGCATAGATCCTGATATGCCCTAGAAAAGCTGGAATGAAACGAAAGGTCCCCAAATTATTCGGAATTCACATAGTGGTGACTAGACACTCTTTTAGCCATGCAGCTTTCGATTAGGTTGTCTCCACATGTTGCTAAACTTTGGCCAATTACTACGCAAAACACAGCGTCCAATTAAACATGAAAAGTGTGGGCAGATCAGAAGCAGAGTCGGTACCTTCCTATCATCTAAGGGGCAGAAGGTTTTGGAGAAGCTTCACAGGTTCAGATCCTAAGTATCCCTTAAAATGATTTCTGTAAAAGTTGTAGGGACGAGGAGGATGTGTTCTGTGTTCTCCAACATCAGGAAGTACTTTTTTAAGGATCAAGAGCCTTACAGCAGCACAATGAATCTACTTCTGGTCTAAATGAGTCCTCAAGGCACTGATGTAATGCTTACTCTTTTATAAGAGGATGGACATTGCCAGAAACCGATGGGGTTTAGGTATGTTTAAGTGTCATGCTAGAGGCGAAAATGTCTACTAGCGTGTGGTTTCTGGGTATACGTATGCCTCATATCTCCTAAGCTCTTCCTCAATCGCTGGAACCAACAGCGGGATACAGGACATGAGTAAAGTAACTTATAATCTGAAACCTCAAACATTTCTCCCAAAGCTACCCCAGTAAGTGTTCAGTTTCCCTTCCAAACAAAAAAAAAACTCTTGTCCACAACAAGATGTTACATAGTCAAGGTGAATCGGAAACAACCAAAGTGATATACGACACCACAGCCGCAGCTACAAATGGAACAACTAATATATCATTCCGTTCAACAAAACAATTTCGAAAAATAGTCAAACAAACTATTTCCGAATCACCGGCCTCTCTCAATGAAAGCTGGGTTCTGGTCTAGTTAGCACGAGGCATACACACAATGGGGAACCTCATCACCTCCTCCTTCCTATACACGAAAATCAGTGATTTATTACATTTAACCCAAGTTTTGTGCCCATCGTTGTTGTCGCTGCTACGGCAGCCGAGAGACGAAGGACCACAATCTACACACTCATACACTCGCACTCACCCAAATGGCATATGTTTTTATCGGGTGCCTAGAATGTGTTCACATTAATTACGCTCGAAATGCTTCCGGTTGAAATTATAGGCTTTGAACGGTTCTAATTCAATAAATTATCGCCCCGATGGAGATGTAATCAGAAACCAGAGAGAGAGAGTGAGTAAGGATTCTGTTTGAAAAGCAAGAAATGAAGCCTTCAATGTGGTGTGACATTGATTAAGTTGTGATTATGGACTTGTTCATAATTCCAGCAGAGAGAAACTGCAATTTCATCTCTCATTAAAGTTTCATCAAGTATCCAGTCTCACTTTGGCTAAGGATATTCGAAATATTCACTCTTGGATGGGTTCTAAACGCATTTGTACGTAAATAATGAGTTCTTCGTTCGTTCCTTTCCTTATATTCCTACGAGTGTGATGTGCCATCAGAGAATAAGCATAGAAGCACATCATTTTAATCTCGGTCCCTACTCTTGTAGAGAGTTGTAGACTACCTATGCGCATTTTACACACAAATGCATTTGGGTGCTCTAGCACAGTGTGTCCTGCAAGTGGGGAGAAATACAAGGAATGATCAGCATCTCTTAATGGGAAGAGTTAATGTCCTCAATATTCAGTGTGGTTGTAGTCAGAGCAGCAGGGCATATATTTTGCTGGTCACTTCAAAAGAAGAAGAGCAAAGGCTAGGTAAAATAAATCTACTACGTCGCAGTGTCAGTTACTTGGAACACGAGGCTAAAATGGGCCTGTTAAGATGGTCATCCGGAGTCACTCACGATCTGGCTGTATTGATCGAAAGAATTGAAGAAAACTGCTGCTATAGACGTATTCTGCGGACCTTAAGGCTTAACTATCCGCAGAGAGTAAAGGCGTCTGTCAAAACCATTGGACATGCAACATAAGAAACGCCCACTATCAGACAGCGCACGATATGACATCCTAGTAAAAGAAGAGATAGACAATCGACAAGAGCGAAGAAGAAGTTCTAGCCAGGTTTTGAACTAAACCATCAAGGACTTCTCTGGTCGCTTGTTGCAAAAAAAAACCAGCAATCGTCTTCTTTATTGCTGCTCATACTGTATTTACACTGCTGTAAGGGCATTCAACCTCTCCAGACTGCTAGTGCATTTCAATTAAAGCAACACCGGTTCGCTGTGTCATAAAAGCCAAAACTTCATTTTGAATAATAATTACAATTGCACTTTAGGATCTGCTCGAAGAGTGGCAAGCTCCCCAGTCCCTCCGGGACGGGAGGAGTTTGGTCTCAAAGCTCGTTTCGCGTTAAAGTCTCGCCTGTTTTATATTTGTCGGCTAATAGTATGCGCATTCATTAATGATACGGATACTGTTCCTTTAATCTTTCACCATGAGGAGATGACTTTATTGTGTATTTCTAATTAAGGCGAACGACTGGGGATAAAACCCCCCCCAACAAGCCATTTGCAACATCTTTATGTCAACAAAACCGGAAGGAAACAAAAACAAAGAGCAAAACAAAAAGAGTAAAAGATAAGGCAAAGTCATAAAGAAAAGCCAACAGAAAAGAAAGCATAAACAGGAACTCTGTCAGCAGGAAAAAATTTATCGACATCCGATGTCGTTGACTTAAAGGAGGCAGACGGACAAACACATATGTATGCCTTTGCTTCTGCAAAGGATATTAAGAGAGCTATTCGTTGCAAAATCTGTTATCGATTTTATTTATCTCAAAATGCCAATTTAATAAGAAGGATGAAAAGGACGACGTAGTAGTAGTAGTAGTGAATGCATTCACGTCTCGTTGGGGACTAAAAACTTCCTTCTGGCTGCTGGCATTATCGGTTCATTCGATTCCTAATGGTTGTCGGCTAGCGGGTAGACAGGAGGGTGTTGGCATGTCACACATACAGGATAAATATTGTCTGCCTCATAGAGCAGGACAAAAAAGGGGGTTGGTAGGTTTTCAACAGGACATATGGTCATTAAGTGACGGCAGTGTGAGGAGGGTCAGTCAGTTAGTTTTAGTATCTTTTCTGCCGATATCCTGTGCGGGTATAGAATAATGAATGCATCTCGTACGGTGATGTGATTCTGGACCCATATTCAATGGAATTCAATTTTCTGATAGTTAAATGGTTTGTGCACTGGCTTAAATCAGTCGTCCTCTGAGCCGCACTAAGGGGTTATGGTTGATCTTTTATTTAAGTGGATGCACTGCATATGGCACACGAGAGTACCAGTTGAAGTTGTTGTTTATGTGTATTTTCAGATTTTGGAATCTTGAATGGAAGAAGAATTTTTTTGTATTTTATTTTCCTGCTTAATGTGGCATCGTATGTGAGTGGATTAGAGTAGGTATGCATATGTCTCAAGGGGAACTGCGACAGGATTCACTGAGTCAATAAAAAGGATTGAGGAGAGGAGTTATGGCGGTTGCAACACACCTATTTGTGTGTAGAGAAGAATTTTGTGAGATTATGAAATGCGATTGGGAGTTTAGGGTACTCCTCTGCATTTTGATGGGAACAATGAAAGCCCCTTACGATAAACTCTTAGTCGTCGTTTGTCCACTTCCAAGAGGTGTGCGTTACATGCATAACAGTACGGTTTTTATGGCCCGTTCACTGTCAAATTAAAACTACACAAAGTATCAATACCATATACATTCTTTTTGTATCTAAATCCAATAACACAATTGTTTTTGAGGCGCAAAGACTAATGAAATTCCAAGTCACGAAGCACTGTTAAACAATTAAAATTAATTTTTGTTACCCCCAAGTTCGATGCTCTTCTTCAATTGCCAGTGAATTGGTTTACCTTGAACTTGAATTTTCCGAATTTGGTGTTAAAATATTTATTTGCTAAAAAAGCCATCACTGTCCTCAAAGAGAGTTTCTAATGTTCCAGACACGAATGCAATACTAATTTGATGTTGCTAATTTCTTTTCACACTTAATAGTGGGCATTAGCATCGAATTAATCTGCAAATTAATAGGCATGCTTGCTTCACGTTATGTAACACAAGACTCAAGTCAAGGTCCGTATTGGTTTTCTACTTTCAATAGAAGAATTTTTACTCCAACTAATCTTGATATTCTATGTTCTGGACTGGCTGTTTGCAGATATATGATAGTGCCCTCCGACTAAATTGATTGATTAGAATAATCCTTCTTCTTAAATCTTTCAATCCTTCGAAAGGAACAACAAATACTCAGCTAGGTTTTCACAATCGATTTAAGGACATCGCAAACGAGAATTGCTTACTTAAGTTATTTTAGCAATCGCAAAGCAGCTCCGTCTCCTGCTGATAGAAATGATTACGCAGAAAGTAAGGAATAGTCTGAGGCTCTGAGATTAAATGGTACCATCTGGATAAATAAAAGGGCCAGAAGTTTCTTTAACTCAGTCTAAAATGTCTGGAAATCTTTGCAAGGAACTTGCGTGAAGGAAGCTCAACCAATACGATGAATTCCAAGAGAAGAAGCTCAAGTAGTTAGAAATTATAATGGAATAACCTACATATACACGTTGCTCTGACGTTAAGTCAGGTTACATATGCGCGTTGGCAGAAGGAAAAGACTGCCGCCAGTCAGAGCTGATCAAAAGGGAAAGAAAGGTGATGGCTTCATCGGGGCATCCTCTGCGGAGAGCTACTTCCGTTCTGCACAGTTTCTTCATATCAGGCGTTCCTAAGTTACAATTAGATTAAGATGCTTTCTATATCTGCAGGGGTGACAAAGCTGGATCGAATTCAAAACAGCCTTCATTGTGTAGATGACATAGACTTTTATGTATAGAGTGGCCGACTTAATATGCCCCAGGCCGAGAAGCCTGTGAAATTCCTCAATAAGACGATATTGAAGCACATTCGAGGTGACAGGCCTAAAAACTTCTGGACAAATTAACCCCATCAACTGGTTTGATTCAGTAATGAAACGATCCAACACCAAGATGCCTATACCTTTTGAAGGCAATCCGATGAACCTGACAGGCGGACTAGGGGATGTACAGAAGTGGAAAGCATGTAATCTCTAAAGCCGGGTCACAATCTCGACAGAATAAGCTAACCATCCTTCACTTTAGAAAACTCGAATCCAGTGCAGTAATCGTTGTTAACTGATTCTTATGAGAGGCGGATGATCAAATCCAATCACCCAATTAAGTGACTAAATCAAATCATGATTCGTTAAAAAGCTTTCCTGCTTTCCTTAGTCAAGCTACCTTTTTGAAATTTCTTTTAAATCACCAGTTCATGAACACACGCACTCACCTAGTTTACTAAAGTACATTTAGGACACCCACAAACAGCTTCTTCTCGTTTATAAGAACAAAAAAAACTCCAACCCATATCAAGTATGCGTTCACCTTAAATTGTCGCATTTTGTACTTCACTTAATATGTATGCCGCATAATAATGATACTTAACCCAGCCTATGTCACGCATAATACTCCACCGTTCTCCGCATGAAACTGAATCATTTACTCATCTCGGTGCATAGCAAAAACAAATACACACGCCCAACGCCCATTATACCTTTTTTTCCGACGACACGATACAGCTGCTTTCTATAAACACGAACAAAATGCAAACAATTTTCAAAAACAACCCACAAAATCGTTAAAGTAAACAGAAAATTTGAAATTTAAATCAACCAAAGCACGTTGCTTTCAACCATTTTGTCCATTTTTGTTTTTTACCTCAACGCGTAGTAAATTGTGTCATTTGTCGAATTTATTTCACCCATGATGACAGACGAGGAATGAAACAGTATACCTTTGTGAAACAACTGACAAGGCAATTACCTTCTGTCATCAGAGTATTTCGTTTATTTAATATGATTTTCCACTAAAGAATTTAACGGTATTTTAAGCACAAAAAATAATTCAACTCTTATACACATGAAAAGTTATAAATATATGAGTAATTTAATTCTGCTGCCGCTTAAAATTGTTCAATTTTATCCCGAGATAATGTATTTTTTTGCAATTTCTGACAAATAATTTCGGAAATTCCCTTTTTTTTAAGCGAGCGTCAGTTTCATGTCACGTTACCTCCCTCTGGGTGTGTAGAGTTCCCGAAATTGTATTTATAAAGTGAAAGTCAACACTCAAACTTAATACATATTCAGTGAACTTTTTAATTATGTTGACTGCAGATCCGAACAAAATAAGAAGAAGAAAAAAAAATTCCCATGACACCTTCGTTCTCATTCTCTTTCATTCCAGATGAGAGGCAGACATGTCGATAATTACGTTCTACTTTTTATGGTGCATACACATACACACATAAAACAGCGCAAGACAATTTAAATTTAAATGCAAGCCAAGTGCCAAATAGCATTAAGATTAACTCGAAATTAACAAGTCTTTAATTTATTCATACGGATATTATGTCACAAGACCGTATTCATTCCAGCCAGCCTCTGGTTGAATGACTTGCTGAATGGTTTCCTTTTGTGGCGCACAGGGAAATTTCCCACAGTTATGGTTTTGTTTGCGCGCGTAATATACTCGTATACCGTCATTTTCAACACTGTCAGTGCATTTTTAATGTGGCACCTTGTCACAGCACTAGCTGACTATTTTTTGGTGGGAATCAGTGCGAAAAGGTTAGTCAAATTCTATAAAAGACAGACAAACAGTCTGGGCGTTGATTTAGGAAGAAAGTATTTAATGAAATATTATTTAATTGTGTTCGAGCGGAAAGCGAAAGTACGATGAACGGAAGTAGATTGTGTGTGTGGAACGAAGGGAAGTTATGTGACTCTCGTTAGGAAATGAGTTTTTGATTTTCGTTCGTTAAAAATGAATTATTTACGTTATGGTAATTTTATTTGCTTGGATGAAATATGTTTATGCGCAGTTGAAGGAAAAGGTAACTAATTAGCTGTAGCAAATCAAATGGAATTGCGTAATTTGGCATTTTTCAGATGTCAGCTTAAAAATGGGTATGATTTTTTCTTCAAACTTTCATCGAAGATGAATACTTTCTTTGGACAGTTGAATGTTGTATTGTAAGTGACAGACAAAGTTTAGTTGCCGATGATTCGTTATTTAAAAAAGATCACTTGTCCATCTTATAGTTCATCATCAGTTTGGAACAACTATTAGTGTCTACAGTGCTATGACCTAGAGATGTACCTTTATAGTAAACTGGGTCTGGATAATAAGAGTTCGCACAAAATTCCATTATATTTCACAAAAATTTTACTATTGCTCTTTTCATTTCGTCGAGCAGGATATCGGTGAGGAATATGCCTACACCCTGGGGAAGACTTCCAACCTAATCATTATGGAAAAAAAACTCAACGAGTTGTTTGTCTCAGTATTACTGGTGCACTGAGAACCTCTCAAACTGCAGCGCTCCAAACCGTGCTCCACCTACTTCCAACTGAGATCGTCAGCAAACAACTGGCTGCCTGCTCAGCAATAAGACTAAGAAGTTCCAAACAATGGAAACAACAACATACTGGACACGCCAGAAAACTTCTGATGCACCGCCATCTACCAAAGGTCACCGACCACTTGCCCACTGAACACAACTTCAACATGGGCTACAAATGCATAATACCCGACAGAACAGAATGGACACAACGGGAGGTCCTTCACCATGAATCGCTGACAATATTCACGGACGACTCCAAAACCGAAGAAGGAGTCGGTGCTGACATCTTTTCAAAAGGTCTGGACATTCACCTGCCATTCGTCAGGCAGGTGACTGGCTGGCGGTTAGTGCAGTATCAGTATCGGTTATTGTCATATACATCGACAGCCAAGCGGCCATCAAATCCCTCGGATCCAGCACAACGAGATCCAAGGCAGTGACGGACTGACGCGTATCTCTGAACGCGATAGTTGGACAATACAACCTCACCCTCTCTGTTGGGTACCGGGTACAAGCTGACGAACTGGCCCGACGAGACAGCATAAACGTCACTGACATCGAGGCGCCAACGTCCTATGCTAAATACCTTGTCCATGCCGACGCGGTGAGAGAAGCCAACCATCGGTGGCAACAGCTCAGCCACTGTAACACTGCAAGGCTGCTTTGGCTCACGCAAAATGAAACCAGGTCCATCGGACTTCTGAAACATAAAAGAGAAACCCTCTTCAAAATCGTAAACACCCTCATCCGACACTGTGCCATAGGAAGGCATGCCCAAAGACTGGGCATCCCCTACAATGACTTCTGTAGAAGTTGTAGAGATGAAGAAGAAGAGGAGACTATCAGTCACCTCCTATGCACGTGCCCCGCACTTGCCGACATTAGAAAGGCCACACTAGGTGAATACCTATTCAACGATCTAAGTGATCTAAACAATGCCTGTCATTTTTTTGATAATTTATTTAATATTCTTGTAGTCGACTTGGCGCCTGTTTAGATGGATAGATTTTTTTGTTAAAGGCTTGAGAATATTCATGTTAATTTATGCATTATAGCTTTACTTAATTTTTTTAATATTAACAAAATTATAATAATGGCAGTTTTACTCATAATTTCTTTTGATACTTTTCTTCTGTCTGCGGAGGTACTTTTTTACAAACGAATCTGGTGTAATCCAAGAAAACTTTGAAACTCTGTGTGTTTACAGTTTGGTAACTGCCAATCAAATGACGTTTGAACACAATATGTCTGATTCGATTCCTACATATTTAATTCTATAGGTATATGATTCTCTCCATGAAATTCATCAAAACTAAGGAACAGAACACAAGTAAGAGTTTGCATTCAATTTCTGAAGTCTATTTCCATTAATCTTGGAGTCTGTCCAACTTGTTGTATTGACACTTGATGTTTATCAGCTATAATTCAATGGGTCACATACTTAACTTCAAACACAATGCACATCCCTGTTCATGACTGCACTTTCTTAATCGATGCTAATTCAAATATCAAATGAGAAACCTAGCAATAGCCGTACGTGTGTGCAAATCTCACACCTTTCGCTAGTTTCTCTTTCGCTACTTCATCATCCATGCAGTTGGGGTGAAGCAGGTGTTTAAACATCACTTTTTCTCCTTCCTCTTTGTTGAATCTTATTCAAACCAGGTAACGCCTAACCAAAGCGAGCTACATTTCTGTCATGAATTGACCATCCTGATCAAGTTTTCCCTTTTTAAGAGCAAAAAAACCCATACAGCCAATCAAAGAGACAACAATCTCACTGATAATGGTAATTTTTCCTCAATTTTCCTCCCCAACAACTGGTTTAGTTGGAATTTTTCCATCGCTCCAAGCCGGGGTTGGGTCATTGAATTCACCGAGATTGGCCCAAGGAGTGACTGTGTGTGCGCATAAATGAGAAACTATCCCGCTACCATGGCCAGCTGAATATTTCACAATGAAAAACAAAAAAAAAAAAAGTTTAATGCCCTCACAACGGCTGGATAGATACTACTACTACTAATGGTCAAGATGAAAGTGACTTTTTTAGGTCACACGGCGGTGTAGGCTTCGAAATACGTGTTAAGCATTTAAAGATTTCCTAAAGATACTTGGCAATTTTATGGGAGTTCCCTCTTATTTTTTTTCTCTTTTGTTTGAATCCATCTTAGTTTGATATTCGAAATCGGAAGAATGGAAAATCAATTAAAATTTTAGTTTCAAAGTATGTAGGTACTTACTGCTAACACTCCCGGAAGCAATGAACTAATTACAGGTTATATCTTCAACTCGATCATCAATCATTTTAAAGAGTAGAGTTTTAAGGCTAACTTTTCCCATATACAAAGTTGTCTGTTCCACTGCCTCTTTCTTCCACTGTTCGGTGTTCAAAGCTGACACAGATCTTTTAAGGTCTGAGTGAATCACATCAATTTGATTAGGCCCTTGATTTATGTTTGACATGACTGGATGTCCTCTCCAAATTCAACTAGAGATTCCAATTCTTTACGTAACCTGATGGTCACAAATTTCTAAAACAAAATTGTTCTCAGTGCCATCCCTGTACAAGATACAATATGGCCTCCCACAGATGCCATGAAGCCATTTTTCCCATAGGGTGTTTAACTAGAAAGGCAAGTATCACTCTTAACCGGAAAGTAATTATAAAGATAAGGAACGTACTAACGACCTGATCAGCAGAAACGCCAATATTTCGTACATTTTCACTTCCTGCAGCTAGGCAATCGGCGGAGTAAATATTTTACTGGCTAAGTCATATCAAGAAAGCCATGGCCCAGCCTCACGACTATGCAATTCAAAACAAGATATAGCCAAAATTGTCGCCGTTAATACATGCGATAGGATATCATGCAGGTAAACTTACTGTCTGGCCCCAGCGAGGACCAAACAACACATTCTGGGTAGATCTAGTTGAGAATATGATTGGAACTCCAGGAGTTGAGTTTAGGTAGCCATAATCACCAACTAAGTACTATTGGTTTGCAAGAATTTTTCTCACCCTGTAATTAATTAATCGTAAAGTAGTTTTGTAGTTCACAGCATGGTGGCCTACATATTTTATTTCAACATTAACGTCGTCTTCATCTAAAACTATAAGACGAAAGGATAAATGTGATCTGATTAAAAGAAGACTCCATACACGTATCCTGGCGCAGAATGAAATCGAAACAAATTAGTTAAGCATTTAACTGGCTTCGTGATTCAATATTTACCACAGCAATACCAATAAATTAAATTACCCAAGATAAAAAATTAAATAGTACTTTCACCCGAAAATAAATCAACGTTTTCATGTGAACGACTGCATCCTCCGCAAGTCCTGTAGAAAGGAAGAAATTGAAAATCTATCCCTTTCTAAGGGGATTCCACTTATTTTCTTCTTGGTCACTTTATCATCTAAAGTGCCCCCCAAAGGGATGTCACAAAATTTCAATCCAAAATCAATTCCGTGGCTTAATAGCCCCATCGATGTTAGAAGGCACAAGGATACCCCGGCAAGAGGCAGAGTGTAAGATATTCCCTCAATATGCCTTTTGCCTTTGACATGTTGTGGCATATTGCACCATAAATAACTGGCTTGTGGTGGGTTTTTTTCCCGACCGTCATCTGCTGGGGGACCTTTTGATTTTGACGTCATAACTCTTTTTGACTCCTCATCGAATGAATTAGGTAAAAATTGAAAAATTGTATTTCTAGCTCATAGCCCTCGGTCAATGAACACGATTGACATGCACTCGGGTATTAAGACGAGACACCCACTCCCCCTAGTGTGGTGACACGAATATTCTCACGTAAAACTGAAACCACAAAGTCGGGACTTGGAGGCAACACTTTGTTCAATATTATAAGAATTTTCTGTTGCTGGTTTTTCGTTTTTTCTTTCTGGAATTATTAATTAGTTTCCAGTTCCAAGAAAAACAAAATGCTGTTTGTGGAACGTGGCCAATTATTTTCATTGGACACCTGCGTTATGTGTTGCATTTTAATTGAATTTTTACACTAGAAATTGTGTCTGCTATCACGTTCAAAGGTGCTGACGATGGGATTTCAAATTAAAAAAAAAAAAACACACACAGGCACAAACAAATGCATCAAAAGGGCTATAAAAATGTGGGATTTTTTTTTTTTAACTTTTATGGGCTTAATAATTTTGATTATTTTTTTATTTTTTCTTACACAATCTCTCATTTTTAAAGGGGATATGTTGCTGTGAATAATTAGAGAGAATTCTGAATCTGAAGAGTAATAAGTTGTTAATGACTTTGTGGAAAAAAAAAAACCTGCAACTGCAATGATTAGCACGAAATGAGGAAAAAAATAATAATTTCCCTAATAATTCTACGCTAGTGATTGGTAATCAGAGATTTTTTTTTTTTGTTTTGTTGGAATGCTTTATGACTTTTAAATATTTATATTTATATATAAAAATTACCTGACACGCTAATCTTCGAAACCGTCCAACCGATTTGTACAAAATTTTCTGAATTGTTCCAGCTTGAAAATAACAGACTTGTTAAGGTGTGTCCAGACTGAGTGAAACATTTCAGAAGCATTTATGAAACACCTTTACGATGAAAATTATCTGTTCATGAAATGTTTCACGAAACATTGTTTTAGAAATGTATCACGAGGTCTGGACGCACCTTTACGATGAAAATTATCTGGGTTTACATTTCGTTGCGAATTACTATAGATGGCGCCAGCAATTGAGACAAATCTAGTACCTGACTCTGTTTACAAAATACCTCTCCCACGCAAGGCTCTTCAAAAACATTTGCCACTATAAAATCGATAAACAGGAAAAGAAGTGACAATCGATATTCAACGCACTGTTCGATGATGCAGGAAGATCCAGAACGAAAATCTCATTTCTTGAGGTTTTCTTTGACTCATTATAGGATAATTCTATCTATTATTATAGCCACTGTAGGGAGCACATAGATATGTATCTCACTAATTTTGGGACTTGCATTCGATTATCTCTTTTGCTTCCGGTTATCTGAAAAGCCCTCGGCTTAAAAGGCTCTCCCAAAAAGTGGACCCTGTTTGAAATAACTCCGAGGGTATTGTACCAAGCCTTGTTGCTTTTTAGTGCATTGATCTAAGAACTTCACTGTACGTTGAGTAGAGCTTCTGCTACATCTTTGGAGGTTATATGAAACCCTTTATGCTGTTTCACCTAGCATCTACCGCTTCTTTCATTTTTATGCAATTTGAAGACTTTAGCACGATCCTCTTTGCAGCTGAAGTCGCTGCAATTCCAGGTCTAACAGGATTAATGCAATCGTATCTCAAGTAACGACTCTCCAAAACCCGGCAGCTTTTTAAGTTAGTTGAATGTACTGAGACTTTTTTCAAGTATCATAGTTTCGAAATTTCCGGATTGAGTTTATCAATAAACCCCAAGTGGTAATCCACCATTATTCCATGAATCACGGCTTCATTTCTCAACCCCAAAAGGACAAAGTCATGTGTCAACTTTGTGACGGACATATAGAGACGACCCAATACGACTGACTAATGTCAGTTTCATTAAGCCCATCGGAAACTTGGAACCGTTACCACTATTTAGGTTTAGCAGAGCAATACAAGACCTCCTCCAAGTATCATAAGGCATCGAGTAACAGATTTCCAATAAACCTTCAAGCATTCTTAACTTTAATTGGCAGCAGCTTCCCTAAACTACAGTAGTGCAAAACAAACCAATTTGCTTTGACGTATCTTCAAACGGAAGTTAGGTATTTGAAAATGTACATGACTTCAGTTCAAGTACCAGCAATTAGTAACTAACAGAGAGAGATCACAAATCGCAAGTACTCTTCAGTCATCACTCTCTAGAACTCCTTCCAAAGAAAAACAGTCAATTCAAAGCTCCTTTTTTTTTAAAAATAAAATAAAAGCACAAAAGGAAGAGCGAAAAACCCGGCTGAAATCCAATTAGAATACCCTCATTCCATACCATCGCTCACTAGTTTACTTAGCTAAGTGCGCTCTTAAAATCCATTTTCCAAAGCCTTTCACTTAGAAATTTGTATAGGTACATATATTTTTTTTAAAGGAAACATAAAATCTGTGTCACTACTCATGATCGATGCGAAAAAAAGAGGGCTGCTCTTCCCACAGGTTTGTTTTTGCGATTGTGATGCTGTGAGAAGAGAAAATCCCTTTTAGAATGAAACTACAAAAACCTCGCCTCACCTTTTGACCCATTTTCCGAACCTAAATCGACAACAGTCAGAGTGTAATCACAGCCATAAACCACGAAACGTCTTTAACCTAGAGTCACATTTTATATGCTGGCAGAAGTACCCACCACCCTTCTCCCCATCGTCGTCGTCATCGTCATCGTCGCGTCGTTGCGCATTGTATTACTTGACTCCAGGCCATGGCTTCATCTGCTGTTTGCTGCTGCACTACTCTCCTCTTTCATCTAAAGGGTAAAGGGTGAAACCAATAAAAGTCCACATAGCTCGAGGAAAAACTAAAAGAAAATCAAACAAAATGCGGTGGCATTTCTTCACTTTTCCGAGCCATCAACAAACTAATGAGAAATTAATGGGCTTCTCGCATTGGCAACGTCTTGTATCTAGATACGAGTACAACGTATCGGAGGGGGAAAACTCTTTTATTTTGTTGCCACCATTTTCTCCTTGTTGGCTTAGCGACGACATGGCAAATTACTTTTAGGAAAATTCACAAGAAATCAATCGTCAATCGACAATTGAATTGGAAGTTGAAGACAACAAGTCGAAGTTCGATTACGAGACGAACGACCGCCGCCGCGGATCGCTTCCCTTTCCATTGACCTTAAACTTTGTTGTGTTACAGAGGAGAATGACAGCAAAAACAAAAAAGAAGGAAGCCCTCGAAGCGTGGCGACTTCTTTGTAATTATGTTGCATGCAATCGGCCAACAACTCAAGTAATTAATTCATTTCATGGTCTGCTCATCGAATAATTTGTGGCCAATTGCAGAGTACGCCGTCGGACAGAGTACAAACCACGGAGAACTACACAGCCCAGCTTCGTTATGGTTTATAATTTAAAATCTCTTGCCCGAGCCAAACAAGAAGGGCCCATGTTTGTTTGACTTTAATTACCATGAAGAGGGTCCGGCTACAAGTACTCTAAAGTATCTCAATCTGCACCCCAAGTGATTTATCAAACTCAGCGAATGCATCTGTGTGGTGATTTTTCGCACAAGCAGTGCACTTTTTGAAAGGGTTCATTGGGGGTTATTTTATAATTGAGTAGTGCATGATGTTTGGACAAAAAAAAGGGTTCTGTCTATTGCGTGCATAGTTGCAGTTGCAATGAAATTCAAGTGTATACACTTTGTGTGTATTATTTGCTTTCAACTGAAATATTTCAACATACAGAGGGATAAAGCAAACAATTGTATTTGTGTTGTTAGATTGACTCAAAAGTAATCCATTTTGAGAGTACTACATACTTTGATGAGTTTGAACCAGACTAAATGGAATTTACAGGAACTATTTGTTGTCAACAAATATGACCAGTATCTTCAAACTGGTATCGGTTTAATTTGAGCTCTTTGATACTCAGTTTCTGACTGAGTTCACTTGAAATATTTTGAAAAATACTACACGAGACTACACTTATAAAAAAGTGTAGCCCCATGTTGGGCGCCATTTTAAAACTAATTTAGTTACAGTTTTATAGACAGATCAGATGTCCCTAAACATCAAAGGTATTAATAAAACCAAATCTCTGCCAATTACTCGAGGAAAATAATAGGAAAATCAAAGGATTTACAGTCGTAGGGGGCCTTTACTATCAAGCCTTTGGAATTGCCTCATATTTTAGATCTTCTATTCAAGAAGCAAACGTTACTGAAACCAAAGTTATCTGTTCCTGGTAGCAATTGTAGTATCTGGATTAACAATTGACAATATCTTCAAAACTCCGGCAATTCATGCAGGCGATTCCAACAGTCACAACACTCTGTGATAGTATCAAGCAGATGATAAAAATAGAATAAAACTTGCTAACTGGACAGAATCCTATGGTCTTATACTTATTTTAGCCTGCCAAGGACAGAGACGTAAGAGCATCAACCCCTATCTGTGCTTTGCTGCATCCAGATGCGGTGACAGACGACAACAAATATAGCCAGGCGAGTTCTAGAGGCCTTTCTCCGAAGTCAACATCGGTTAGTTGTACTTCATACTGGCATACAAATTCCAATTGTAAACTCCACCCTTAAGCAAGATGAAATTCAACAAAGCAAGATGACAAGATTTACCTCAGAGGCCCGCTGGATCCCTTTCACGTCTAGTAACTACGCAAGATTCGTGGGCACCTCATGGCTTTCGAGAAAATTACGTTCCAGACTGGGCAAAAGAAAGCGTTCGACTATACGAAGAATTCGAGCAAAATGATGACCAAGAAGTTGGACGGGAACTTCTTGGAACTTCTATGGAAAACTTTGACTTCACCAATTCTAGCAGAAAGGCATGGGGCTTGCTTCAAAACCAAGGGTCACCAACTATATCTCGTCACAAAAGTCCAAGATTGACGCCGAACTTGTAGTAAGTGGCATTGCGGATACCTCCAAAGCCAAGTCCGATAAAGCCTACACAAGATCCATTAAGAAAGTTTTAAAGGAACTTAATATCACGAAAATCACTCTAAATACTGTGAATCCTTTTAGACCTAAATAAATAAGTAAATAAATAAATATTAGGCCGCGAGCATCCCATAGATGGCCAAGATCTAGCTTCTCTCAACTGTATGTATTGTGCGTGGTATACATACAGAAGGCGTCATAAATAATACATGTAGTTCCAATTGGAAAGGGAGGTTCCAGGTATGATAGCAGCTGCACAGACCAGGTCTTGGCCTTAGCCACTCATACTGAATATGGCTTTGCAAATAAGTTTAAAACAGGTGCGATATTTGTGGGCCTCACAGCGGCTTACGATACAGTACGGCACATTGGCATGCTTTTAAGTTACATTTAACTGAGTAATAGGTCATTTCTGGTATTTATTAACGATAGTGCAACTAAAGCTAAGCAACTAAATAATGGTTTGCCTCAAGGGTGAGTTCTGCCTCCATTAGCTTACACAGGTAACTGAACTATTACCGCACAATCATAATAAGGCCTTTATAAGGTTTTGAAGTCATAAGAAAATATTTCAGACTTACACGCAGCCTAACGAAAACTTAAAACTAGGGCTTACTCCGAAATTTAACTCAATTTTACCGCACAGAAGGGTAATAAAGGCTAACCGTGGTGACAGTGAACTGAATGTAGGCAGAAGCTATGTTCAAAATGTTATCCAAAGTCTGTAGTAGCAACGTTCAGTGAAGGCACATACCTGGATTTCTTAGGATCTCATAGGAAAAGACAGGTTTTAAGGGCACAACAATGGAGTGTCTATAGTTGTTTCTGAGAGTTTAAGGTCAATATTCTGGTTTCCTTAATCCAAAACTAGTTACTACCTGCAGAAATCGAATATCAATTTCACTGAAGCCATCCGCACATTTTTCGTATAAATTACGTCTGCAATTGTAGCGATCCTCTTAATTGAGTGACTTTCGCTTAAATCAACCAGCCCTAGGGCTGCGATATACAATCTCTTTTTCCATTTTGTTATTTTCTGCAAGAAATGCGAACTTGCATTTCGAGAAAGTGGCTAAATGGGTAAATACATTGTTAACTTAATTGAATACTTGTCATATTTCATACACAACATCCAGATGGACAGAGGTTTTTCTTTCTTCTGGATAACTCTGTGCAGGTACCTACATACTATAGTTATACCTACAACAGTTAATCAAAAGAAAAAATCTTGTCACCAAACAACTTTCCCATATCTGTGGCTTTTTTAAGCCGATGAACAGTTGGTCGGGCTGGAAAATAATAATGATTGACATCCGAAGAGTTTCACTTTCATCGGAAACTTTTATCATAAATAAAATAGAAAAATGCATTAACAAGTGCACCGTCAAGTGGACATCAATCGTCTGACAGTACTGACAGGTTTATTACAAGCCACAATAGTTGCAGGCAATAGATACTCAAGTGGTTGGTCACTTACAGCCGAGACTAGACTAGTAAATTTCACATTCAGTCAAGAGATTGCCTTTGAGTGGTTTTTTTTTTTTTTTTTCAAAATTATTATCTAATAGATACTCTCACTTTACGCGTACAGATTGTTGGTAATTAATAAAAGGTTGTGCCCATCACTTGAAATATATCTTCATCCATCATTCATCGACTGATTCCATCAGTCTTACTAATGGAAATGGACCAAATAAAAGATAAACTTCGCCCCACTCTGAAGCGCTAAAAGATACAAAGAAAGAATTGCCAAAAAAGGTTCGAAGAAGAAGAACAACCAAGTATCTGTCTGTGTATGGTGGCGGTCTCGACGTATTGTAAAAAAATTGTACGTATAATTTCTCTTCCTTCCAAAGCCAAGTCTGGCCCACATTCAATTATGGGCGTTAAGTGGCAGGAATTGAATTTTCTTTTTTTTTTTTTTAATGCACCAAAGTTGTAGATACATATACTTTTTTTTCTGTTGCTTTAGTGATTTCTTGGAAATCTTTCTATTTATCTTGCGATACAGTTGATAAACTTCTGAACCAGATATTACCAGTTTGAGGGGTATACCCGGGTTAAAAATGAAGAATCCTGCACAGCACCTGAGTGATACAGTGATACACAGGGATACACGTTCGATCTGTAGTGAAAGGGCTTACAGAATTTTACCGGCTAGCTTGAAGACTAGAGTACCTTACGTGCCTTTTATAGAATGCTATGCCTCGATGGAAGAAACGGATTAGAAAACCGCAATGACAAAAAAAGCCTGTCGTAAACTAAACTGGATACCAACTGTCAGCTAGGTAATCTCCAACTAACTTGGTAGCAATTATAAGTAGTCTTCTGGACAAGCAATGAAAAAAGAACCTAGTGTTTATACAAAATCAAGGAGAACAGTCAAACAATAGGTCCGTTCATGTACCCTCCTAAAATAGCGAATTTTTACAAAAAGCTGTTCGCGTACGGAGAATTTTCGTAGTTTTTCGCAGAAGAGAGTAAGAGATTTCCCCATGCTACGAATTGTAGTGCGAGAAATTTCTTTGGGCTAGTTTATGAAAACAGTCAAAGCTGTCAAACCAGTGTATTTTCAACTTTTTTTTGCTCTCTCTGAGAGAATTTTACCCCCACTTTTCGCAATTTGATAATCTACAAATTTTAGTGCAACAAGTACGCGAACGGACCTAATAAGACGCTACGACTTGATGACTTATTCTCAGACTGCGTCAATTGCATCGAGCTACGAATGCTGCTTCCACTTGTTGAGAGAAGCACACGGTGTAGAGTAGAGGAGAAAAACCCAAAGCAATTGGGAGAGGGTCGAGACATAACAAAAAGTACAGGCAAATAGTTCTAATCTATTCATTGGCCCTCAAGTGAAACCATATTGTAAAATTTAACAAAAAGGGAGAATTTGATTATTCTATAAAAGGGAAAACCACAAGTAAATTAAAAAAAATCCAAAGACAGTGTCCCATCACAGTAATTAACTTATACTCTGACTTTCCACATCCACTGTTGAATTAAAATGAAAATACTAATTGATTACGTTGAAGTTACTCAACCAACTTAAGTACCAACTGTCAATAGTAGTGTCTGTTGAAGCTTTCAACCCCCTTCGCAGCAATTAATCACAAACCAAATGAAACACAATGGCTAAGTACATCGATTTGGATTTACCTACTTCACAACTACGCAACCGGGATTCACAGTCAATGTCAATTGGATTAGATAACTTAGCTTAATCCCAAAGAGGTCCTCCTTTACCAACCATTGAAACCATATACATTTCACTCATCATAATCACTCCATCACCCTGTAATCCCACTCTCAACAAGCATAAAATCCTCCCCCATATATGTAAGTGCAATGTATGTACTACTTCCAACCAACTATCCAAACAGCTTACTGTGTCGACGAGAACAACTTGCCACCGTGGCCCATTAGTACTTGATCTGCTAACAACGGTCAAGTGAAAATCAATGGGAAAAAATATTAAAATCAAAGAGAAAAATTTATGAAAAATGTGGAAAGAGAAAATTATAGCAATAGGGGTGTCGAACAACTCAAATGCACCTTTGTGTCATGAAACCATGTAAATTGTTTGGATTTTTCTTTCATCTGACTCCATGTGTCACAATAACCCTAATGCACTTTGAAGTCAATCTGGGTCATTGAATCTGTCATCGGTAATGTCAAATGCGAGCACGCCTGCTCTATGACATTTGACAAGCAATTGACGTTAATGATGACACAATGAGAATAATGTCTTCTCTGTTGTGCAATTAGTTTGTCTAGATAGATTTGTGAAATAAAAACAAAAGAGATGATCATACGTGCAAACTTACCGTTAATTGCAATTCGCCAAAGAGTTCATTGTCATCTGAAAAGAAAGACAATGCAAAGTGGAAATGAGAAAAAAAAATTATATTAATTTGCGTGTGGGTTTTTTAATTCTTCTGTTGAAAGCAAAGTACCTAGGCAAATGAGTTGATATGCTAATTGGATCACAAAACAAACTGTGTCTGTCAATGGCTTATGGAAAGCATTATTTATGACAGATGAATATTGAAAGTGGTTGCATAAGTAAACTGTCAATTATAAACGTCTGTAAGAAATTGAATATGGGCTTTATGGATACTGTCAGACAGTTTTCAATGAAAAAGGAGTATTTATAGAACTGTCAAGATGACAGACAGGAGAATTGAAACCTTGATTCAGCTCTGATAACAATTATATATTGAACTTCAAGAAAAGTATTCGCTGTTGTATGCAATGGAATTCAGTTTTTTTCTTTTCGTGTCCCCACCGAGCATTTCAGCGGAATGCACTTTGAAATAGGTTTAGAAGTTCAATGTCTTCAAGAGTATGAAGGAATATAATAAGGATTCTAAGGAATCTTCATCTATAATATTCACTTTTGTTCAAAAAACAATTCGCTATAAAAGGAAAGATAGGTATTTAATTGAACACCACATTCTCGTGCTAGTCTTTTCGTCTGACAACAGCTGCCTGCCACTACATTCTAGTCAATGTCTGACGCCTACGCCTTGCTAAATTCTGTGACTTGCTTAAACTTCATCAACGAGTTGCTATTGTGAATTCTTGCTAAAACAATCTCTATTGGTTGCTGAATCTGCAATAGATTCAACTCTGTTTTAACTCTCAATTCAACTGTAAGCTTCTTCATATTACAAGATTCGTGACATCGAAATGCTACACTAAGTCTTATTGAGTTATGGACTGTCACTTTTAGCCTACCTTGTGCTGATGGCTTCATGAACAGTAACAACATCTGCCTCTTAATTTTCCAAGAAAATGCCAATGCTATAGTTATGACAACTTGCTTTTTTATGAAAAGTGGGCGAGGTCTAAGCAACTATGTCATATAGTGACGGTCAGGTCACGCTTATGGCATTACTAGCTTTTTTAGAAAATGACTGCAGACAATTTCCTAGCGTCTTATCGAGCGACCTTAAGGGCTACTATACTATCTGCTCCTGCAGAGAGATTTCTGATGTCTTTGAAAAGTCTGCCTTCCATCATCTAGCTCGGTATGTAAAGTCTGCATGCTGCAGTGAACTTCTATCTATCACCATTCAAATGCATAGTTATATGATGATCGTCCTCTGACTATTGGATTAGGTTTCCCTTAACATTGGGACTAATTGTGACACCTTATGTACTACTTACTTACTTTACTTAATTGAGTCCTTTAACCTTTCGGGGGGCATAGGGCGTCAACAACTCCTGCGCGCCATCTTGTTCGTATTTCTTCAACGCGCTTGAGTTCTCTCTACCTCGATTCCTCCTCGACTGTTCTGCGGCACGTTTGCCTAGGGCGTCTCGCTGTTCTGCCTGCTTGGGTGAGCGGATTCCACTGCATAGCGTATTTAGCAATGGAATTGTCTTCGCGCCGTAGGGTGTGTCCAATCCACTGCCACTTTCTCCTTCGTATTGTATTGTTTATAGGTTCCTGGCCCGTTCGCGTATAAAGCTGTTCGTTGGAGATACGGTTCGGCCAAAAGATCCTCAAGATGATTCTTAAACATTTGTTTACAAAGGCTTGCACCCGGCGCATTTTAATGGTGTTCACTTTCCAAGTACTGCAACCATAAAGCAGTACCGATTCTACGTTGGAGCGAAACAGTCATAGCTTGGTTCTTAAACTGATAACATTGCTTTTCCAGATGGTAGACACCTCATGTACCTTAGAACAAAATCACGTACTCTGCCTCAATTCAAACTAACTCTCGTTGCAAGGATTCTAAAGATTGTAGGATTATTTTGGTCAGACTCAAAGTGTCGTACTTACCCAGACCACTTCATGTAGGCTATAGAAAGACCAATTCCCCCAAATTATGACATAAAGTTTCAATTTATGTACTTCACCTGGTCCTCCCTGATATCACTTCATAAAGTCCTCCATAAAGTCACTTCATGTACATGGTGTCCCAAAATAATTATCCTCCTCGCCATCCATCTTAGTCAATCAATCAAACCACCGGCCGGCCGTTGTATCTTATTTGAAACACAATTACCCTGTTCCAGTTCCGAAATAAATCCGTCACACTTAATCATTCCATCAATTACCGCCAAACCATTGGAATATCATAACTCTTCCTAAATGTCTCGACTAATTACATGTAAGTGCCGCCTCCCTTTCGGAAGACTTAAATCAAAGTCTCACCCATTCAAGACTATGGATGCAAGACTAGCCGCCCGTTTAATGGCAAACACAATTAACTTGGATTGGATCTAATAAAATACTAAGACGCCTCAGCCATGGTACACCACCACAACAACATTTGAGCAACAGTCATGCCCCACAGAAAATGCTTTTCGTCTCCCACACGATAGAAGATAAAAATACTCCCAAATAGCACACAAGGAAATGCACTGAAAAGATTCGATTTTCTTGGATTTGTCTCAGATGATATGAACCACCCTTCACCAGATAGATCTTTCAACTTGACACCTGCTGACTGCTTTCAAAGAGGGGGGAAGAAAAAACCCAAGGAAAATTGGAAAAATTCCCACGCTCTACAAAACTCCCGAGCAAGAATTTTAATTATATCTTACAGACCAAACGAGGAGGTAAAGAAAAAATATCTAAATTTTATTAAACGATTTCATTTGCAACCTCGTGTGCACGCTAATGTTTTTTTTTTCTGTTTGAGTTACTTTGCTGTTTTAAGTGTTTCCACTCGGTTGACTTTGACCACGAAAGTGATGCTTTACTCTATGGCTGAGCTGGCTTTGGACGATACAAATTTTGTCTACTACTAGTGGGCGATAGCTATGATATCAAAATGACAGCTTGAAACGGTCTGTTGAAGGCACGGAACCAAAATTGTTTCATATTCTAATGCTGAGTGCATGTTTATGTTATCTCTGATGGTGTTTAGATATACACGTTTCATTATTTAGATTTATTCATTAAATGGATTTTCTTGTGAACAAATGAGTTGCTATTTGAGTTAAATAGTTTTGAGGTTAAGTGAAATTAAGAGGCGACTGTTTTGCTTTGACTGGGAAAACAACTACCTAGTTGGTGGTTGATGGTGTGTGACGAGGTTTGACTTAATTGATGGAACGAATTTAGTTGATTCTTTTACTAGGTTACATATACTGGGGGAACGCGATAGACCTAGGGACTTTCGAATTAAGTAGCAGTCCTTAATGTGTGGCCACCACCAGGGCTGTAAAAAAATGCAATCATTTCGGAATTCAGTCATTGAAGTCATACATGTTTCAATTCAATGTCTTTAATTTAAAAAATAAATAACCATTCATTTTGAAGTCATGATTTAGCAATCATTGCCCTGCATTCATTGAAGTCACTCTTAGTCACTAGCATTCATTGCATTCACTTGAAGTTTCTGAAGTCATTGAAGTCTTTGAAGTCACTGAAGTCTCTGAAGTCATTGAAGTCACTGAAGTCTTTGAAGTCATTGAAGTCATTGAAGTCTATGATGTCTCTGAAGTCATTGAAGTCTTTGAAGTCACTGAAGTCATTGAAGTCACTGAAGTCCTTGAAGTCATTGAAGTCTTTGAAGTCACTGAAGTCTTTGAAGTCTCTGAAGTCATTGAAGTCTTTGAAGTCTCTGAAGTCATTGAAGTCACTGAAGTCTTTAAAGTCAGACAAGAAAAGAAAAGAATCAAAATTTGCCTAAGTCAAAACAAAAACTGTCTTTGTACCCCGACAGGCATGGTGAATTAAGTTAGGTTAGGTGTGTGGGCTAGCGGGAAGAATTAACTACTCGCCGCACTCAGGTCAGTGCTGAGTGCTGACCCATTGTGAAGGAAATAAACATGAAAACATAACCAACCAGTGGATTTGATGAATTTCCATACAGATTCCATTGATGTGCTGGAGAGTTCCTTTAGATCATTGAAGAAGTGTCTCACCAGGAACTTATATCTTGAATGTTAAAGCCCGGGACAGTGGCATAAGGAGTTTGTAGTCTCCTTAATAACTTCTTCATAACCGCAGCCTTTACAGAGCTCCTCTTCAGTCCTTCGTAGTTTTCTCATATGACACCACAGAATGTTGTACCCTCTGACGATACTCACAAGGATAAAGATGAATTCTTTGCGGCAGCACTTCCCAAACTTTGATTTTATCTCAACGGCAGTAATTGCTTTTATAGGAATATAGGCTGTCAATATAAATAGGAGGTAAGAACACAACGAAGGCTTCTTCAACTTTAAGAAATGCAGCTATGGTGAATTCTTTAGGCCTGCGACGGACTACTGTCTTCTTAAGACGCACTTAAGGAAACTGGACATAGGACAGAATGAGCACGCTAGATTCTGCAGTGACATTGAAGAAACATCAATCTACTATTTAATATCAATAATTGACAAAAGGAGAACCTTGCTTGTGTGCCTACACCTTCAGACACAGATCTACCGTCGCTCGACCGAATAAGAATACTCTGGTGTATTAAGACAATCGGATTGAAGGAACTGTTCTATCGGAGATTCAAGTTCCATAGGGCACCATCAACCGTTTCCCTAACTCAATCTAATTCATGTTTCGTTCTTCATGTCAAATAAATCATAGGACCGTGTTTCCCTAATCCGATTCGTGAAATATTTGTTCTCTTCTTCTTTAGCAGCTTCCATAAGTATTTAAATTGTTTCCAATCTGCGAAGCCTTAAGTTTTGTGAATCAAAGGAGTTTTAATGTCAATTAAGCGAACCAGTTCGTCCTCAACTTCTTTTCACTAAAAGAAACACTTAAATTTATGTATTCCCAGTAAAAGAAGCGATGGAAATGAATTTTAAAGCACCTAATGGTGTAAATTTATGTATGATCACAACATTAGTAATCAATATCCATAAAGCCACACACAGAAAGAAATAAAATCCCACTTTTTTTATTGTCAGATGTGTCAGTGTCTTTCTTCAGTACAATTCCCAAAAAAAAACATTCACACCGGATGCATGAGTCACTGCCTAAAATTCTTGTGCTTAAACCTCTCAAAGATACAAGAGAATCTATTACCATAAAGGTCTCAACAAATGGACACTTCACCGATAAGCTATAAATTCTTCTAAGACCCGTTCGAAACACCCACGAATTCCGACAGTTTCACAATTTTATCTCTAGTAAATGTTTCAAGACAGTCTTTAAATGTACCCACTAGCCGGTCAAGTCAGCACTTCCATTCCCCTAATTGGCCGAACAGCAAATTATGAAATTAGCTGATTTTCATTCTCTACCACTTCAGCTAGTAGCAAAGCAGTTGGAAGGTACTCTTGTCCCGGATCTCTGGATACTGTCCACGTTAATAGCATTGAAGTGCTCTTCTAATGTGGACAGAGATACTTTTATGTCCGTTTAATATGCTTCTTTCTTTTTGTCGTTTCTTTTTTTTTTCTTTTTTCCTGGAAAGTACCACCAGACTGACTAGGGAACTGGGTTTCCATAGAAGTGACGGCGGCTGTGTTTGTGTATCCCTCGCTCCAATTAGATTACAAAAGAGAAGAAAAGAATTAGATTACAGATCCGCCACTCTGGGTGGTAGTAGATACAGTGAGGGCATGACCTTAGCTGCCCTTAAGTGTCAGCACTATCTCTGGATTGTCACATGGTTGTTGAGCGGTTATTAAATTTAATGATTGCTACATCGCACAGGTAAACTTGAGAAATAGATACAAAGATACCTAAGAAGACTGTAAAACATACATGTTCTGGATAATTTTGCTTCCATCGTCTTCGTTTCTTTTCAGAGAAGGGGAACCGTGTGCCGGATGGGTTTCTAATGAGCTACAAGGTGCCTGGTTAATTTAGAGATACTTTTTCTTTTCTGTGTTTTTTTTTTTATATTCCTTTACGGTGGTCAAATTTGTATCTGCTACCGTGAGTGAGTTATTAAGCTATGATATCTGGATTTGTTTGTCTGTTTTTTTTTATGGCGTTTTAAGTGAAACGATTAAATTTCACTTTAGAATGTACACTGTACATTGGTGCTACTGTTAGAAAGTGTAAAGTTCATTGTGAATTTGTTCAGAGAATATGATGGGTTTATGTCTTAATTAAAGTGAAATCTTTTTGATGTTTTTATGAGGGAAAAGGGAAGGCTCCTTGGTTTTATAGAACTTGTTAGGGATGTTAGGTTGAATGGGGTTCAAGAAAGCCATTTGGTTGGTTTTATTCGAATCCAGCCCTATGATATTTTAATAGCCTGACTACGATATTCTCCTTAGCTAATGGCACTTTTTTACGATGTTGTAGTGGTGGATATCAGATTTAAGAAGAAAAAAAAATAGCTAAATAAAAGAATGGAGCAAAAGGAGGACCAGTTCAAGTTGCCTTTCTTTTACAACAAATAAATATATAAATATATGCACTAACGTACAGCTGTCACAGTAACCAAAAATACTTATACATACATACATATGTATGTACATGCATTGGGAGACCGTTATTTCTCGTTGAGGTACTAAATATTTCTTGTCCTACACGTTTGTTCTTCGCCAGACTTAATTAAAAGTGAACAACACAAAGCACCATTCCTATGGTACTCACTCCTATTTTAAAAAAAATCCTCGACAAGGCGGCAAAGCAAAACAGAGAAACTAAACCAACCTCATTAGCGAAATAGACGACCTGCCTGACTGAAGATACTTATTGCTTGAGGTCAAGGAACACCACCGCCTCCGCTCTTACGTTTGATATACTCGTATACACACACAACTTTGTTTTCATCTTAAAAATTTTCCTCACAAAAACAAAATAAAATTCTATTCAAATCCTTTCTACCCATGGCTCTTGTCCAACCACGCAAACACACATACACCCAGTCATCATCTCCTAATGAATCTTATTCACATCAAGTTCAAACTTCCAACATAGTTAACGTGTTTACAAAAACCTCTTTTCAAAATACCCATTGCTAACATTTACTTTTAGCAAAAGTTTCTCTTGTGAACCTCTGCATGCGATACAAACTTAGTTAACACATCTATTGGAGTATAGTTCCTACTTTTCCGCAAAAAGAAAAAACGACGAACTCAAAGTCCAATGCAGGTGCAGGTGGTATTCATTGAATGCATCGTACATACTGAATTTTTAATTGAGCCAAGTTAAACATCCTGGCACTCTCCGTGGGTGCGCGTTAAGTCCACCTGCTGGTAGATGCCCAAAAAAAAAAAGAGAAAAACTTTTCCATAGAATCACCTTCAGAAATGATTTTCTTTCACACACAAGTCCCTTTCAAAAAAAAAGCCAAAATGTTTTTCCTTAAACTTATTTTATTTCCGTTTACTTAATTTTATTTCCTTTCCTTGTGCGACAAGGATATGCCACTGCACAGAGGGTGCAAGAAACATGGTTATTTCCAATTTCAAGTTTGAATGGAAATTTATCTGCTCCTGGTGCTTTAATGGAAAAACTTTGAGTCGTTAAATGTTTGATTTTCTGTTTTAATTTTGACCCAACGAGGCTTAAACATTTTTTATAGAAAAAAGAAAAGAGACCAAAATGTGCGAAAAGTTTTAACTGCTCCCAAATGTTTAGGCAAAGCGCTTGGAAATGGTCCATAATATCTTTTGAGATTCTTTTATGCGACGAGCTTGAGGACAATTCTTCCTAATTTTTTGAAGTTTTATGCTGGTTGTTGTGCTAAACATATATTTGAGATGTATAAAATGTTAAAACAGATGATTTCGCTTACAGAATGGCTCAATTCCTTTCTGAACTTGCTACAATCCCCGACGGGCGGGTAAACCAAGTATTCATTTTTGTTGGCAACATTGGTTTTCTTGAAATAAGTCATATTCCCACCCAAAGGAAACAAGACAACCGGAGAACATTCATCGCATTGGCCAATATGTTTGCCTTATGGTTTTAGGAGATTAATTTTTTAATATGGCAACACTCAGATAATGAATTTGACAGCTGTCAACATCTTTCTATTCAGTTTCCAGTGTTGGAAAAGGTTCTTATTCATCGATGTGTCACCATCAAGAACTTGAGCCGATGGTTTACTGGCTCGAGGCATTATTAAATAAAATCAAAATGTCACTGTTAATGGCAACCAATACAAGAGGCAGGACATTTGTTTTCAGCAGAATGGATAGGATAGTGCCACAGGATTGGATAGTGCTGGGATTCGAAGATCCTCTTGGCTAGAGCATTGTTGTCCATTCGCTCGATGTGGCCGAGCCGTCCAGCACTCGGCTCCATACAGCAGGACTGGTAAGATGAGCGTTCTGTATAGCATTAATTTGGTCCGTCGAGTTAAGAGTTTTGAACCCAGTTGTTTCGCCAAACCGAAGTAGCAGCGGTTTGCTAGGGTTATTCTTCGTCAGATCTCTACAAAGGTGCCATTTGAAGGATTATTATTTGTTCCGCGGTAGGTGAACTCTTTAACTACCTCGAAATTACAGTTATCAACAGTGACGTTCTGTCCAATGTTTTGGATAGATAAATTTTTGTTTGTTGATAACATATACTTCGTCTTGTCCTCATTCACTTCAAAACCAACTCGTTTCGTCTGTTCGTCGATAGCCGTAAACGCCTCTACGACGGCTTGCAGGGATCTTCCGATGATGCCAATATCGTCTGCGTATCCCAGCAGTTGGACGGATTTGTGAAAGATTGCACAGAGCATCGCGTATTTTCCAGCGTTAGGCGACACATCTGGATAAGTTTTGTCGGTATCCCGAATAGGGCCATCGTCTGGTAGAGCTCAAGACGTTGAATGCTGTCATAGGCGGGCTTGAAATTCGTTGGTCTTTTCCATGATTTGTCTGAGTGTGAAAATTTGGTCTATTGTCGATCTGCCGGGCCGGAAGCCACACTGGTACGTGCCGATTAGTGTGTTGCAGAAAGGTTTTAGACGTTCACACAGTACGTTGGATAGGATCTTATATGCGACATTTAACAGGGATATGCCTCGGTAGTTCCTGCAAGACATAGAATCGCCTTTTTGAAGATGGGGCATATAGAGCTGTCGGGCATGCGTTCCTCCTACTCTTTACTTTGTTGTACGTTTGACACGGAATAGTCATAAAACAATTTGTGACCTGTTCGATTTCAAGCAAAAGGATAGTTTTTCTATCGAGTATTTACTCCAAAATAGTTCTAACAGGTCGCAGTGTATTATTGTACGCAGTGTATTAACAATACGTGGGATTTTTTTCTGGAAAAATATAAATTCATCTGGTTAAGTACAACTTAATATTGTTAAGCAATTTCCATCAACATCACACTGTTCAAAGCTACAATCAGATACTCGTCTGTTAACAGAATAGTATATAATTTGGCGGAAGTTCTTAAGTTTTAAATTAGATCGCACTAAACACAATTTAATAATGGCTCATAAAAATGTTTGCTGGACCGTAAGAAAAAAATGTTCTTAACATAAATGTGCAACAAGTAGATTCTAGTAAATCAGGTCAACACTACTAAGGAATACAACTCTTTTATTGGTTTTAAAGATATGGCTTGAGGGAATTTAAAACAACTTTTCATCCATATTAAGTAATTTCTTAGAGTTGTTATTTTATTTCTACCTTTATACGGCCAAGATCATCAAATGTTCACAATGAAACCCACAAGCGAACCAGTAGAAAAACATTGACCTGGCAGCAAATGGTACTGGAGCACCGCTCAATATTTGGTCCGTTTCTTTTTGGAGATCGAAGCAAATGTTCCGAAGGATGGTAATGTGTTGATGTGATGTGATTCGAAATGGTTGATCCGAAAGCTAAAGCTATGTACATCCCTGCTAATTTATATATGTAGTGGTAGTTTGTGGGACTACTAGTTTCATTTAAGCGAGGTTCAAGTTGAGTTTAGTCAATATTTTAAACAGTGCAGAAGTGTCCTACTATCCTTCCGCTGGACGAAAGTATCAATGCGTCCGAAATCTACCAGATGCTAGTGCTGCAGCTTCAAGTAATTCTAGATCTAGTAAACACAGAGGTCTTGAGTCTTGATTCGGCAAAAAAAAAAGGAATAAGTGTTTTGAGCTAGAGACTCTTTTTAACAGTGGCACAAAAAATATGGATGAAGGTACTGCTGGAGCTTCAAAACTTCCAAGCAATATTGAACCAAAATTTCCTGATGCAGGAATAACCATGGTCAACAGTTTTTCTATCAACAAAAGTGTATACACAACATGTTTATAAAATTCTGACTAAATAGCTCCCACAAGTGACATCGTTTGCATACAAAAGTGTAACCTGTAACGATCATGTGGAATCATGATTTTGAATAAGATGAAAGGCTTTAAATAGCGATCTTGCATATATGGGAAACGAGATTTTTCTCCGTGATCGGAGTCGGTCTTAAAGTGACTCCAAATAAACGACACTGTATCGATGAAAGCTCACTCTTTCTGACAGCTAACCAAGACGAGGCAACTCATTTGTCACTATCACTTATTCGATTACAAAATGTAGCTCATAACTCACCTGAAAAATTTACCCAATTCGTTTGGTTGAATAGCTTTACAAATTGCCCTGTGTTCTTACCTGAAAATAGAAATAGAGAAAAATGTATTTTTGAAACCCAGAAAGTGCAACATTTTTATAGACTCAAGTTCATCAACCTCAAACAGGGGGAGCGGGTGTCACATACTCCTTCACCACCCTCGTCAATATTATCGACCAAGTTAACCGTGAATAGGCATACAATTCCTTTTATCCACCCCTTTTTTGTCCTTTCAAGTTAAAAAAAAAAAAGAAGAATCAAATCGAATTCGTAATACCTCTCGAAATACACGGCAATCATTTCCCTTATATTGCCCATTCAGCTGCATGCATTCGATGTGGAATAACTTTACTGGAAAATCTCATATATATTCCAAAAAAGCCAAGGGGGGATTGGGTCTGTGCTACCCTTCCGGAATAGCACAAGTGGCAGAAGTGCCACAAAATTGTGGCATTTTGACTACCCAACGAATCGAATTTATACTTTGTATCAATATTTCCTTCCACCAATCCATGGCAACATATTGTGTATCTATGCAACCAGTCGTACACGTATCTAGCTACGAAAAGAAGAAAAAAAAAAAAAACACAACTGTTAAACTCTGGAATGTGCATGACGATAAAGTGGTGGCATGGCGCGCAGTCCAAATCGATATCCCATCAAACAAAATGAAATACTACCCAAATTGCCATAGATACAAGTCAAATTCAAAAAAAAAAACCTACTTCACAGATGCTGTGTGGCATTTCGCTTTCGATTTCCAATCGAGATAATGAATGCTACCTCATAGCTGGAGACGTGTCCATAAAGCATTGCAATTTACCTTCGGGGGCCAAGCTTTGGTGTTGCACCATCACTACACACAATGGAACGTATCTATAGATACAACCAACTCGTATCCCCTCTAACACCTCACAACGACCTGTTTTTGCCACACAAACTTGATGCAGGTAATTAGTATTCACCTGTTTTGACATCCGCATACATTTTGCAATGCACATATACAGTCTAAAGCCGATTCAAAGATTGTCAACTGTTTTGGCATGAAGCCAAGATAAAGGTCAGAAAATCATTGTCTGTTTTCGAGTTCTCCCATCCTTTAGACACACATCCTTCAATATTATGTATGAAATCTGTGCTGTGCTCTTGCCTAGGCAAATACTAATTAGACGAACCAACAAATTTACTTAGGCTCGAGAAAGTTTTTCATTTTTTTTTTTGTTCGTAGATACTCCAACGATGAAATTGTGTTTGAAATATGGATTCCATGAAGAGGTGTGTAAATACCTTTACTCTAAGACTAGTGGGTTAGACGTTAATTAATATTACGAGGGAAAGTGGTTTTATTTTAGGTTTTTTTTTTTTTTTTATTCCTCTGTAAGAGTTGGGCAAATAGAAAAAAAGAAAAAAAAACTTTTACCACACCTTCAGTGGAAGGAAATTGCATTAGAAAGGGTTTATGGGGTACTACAAGTTGTGCGGCGTACTAAAGTAAAAAACATTTAGTTTTATGTCTTGAAAGTGGAACAGGAGGATTAAATATTTAAAGAGCTTGTCATTTGGTTTGCAGTAAACTGAATTTAATGGTAAGAGACGAGTTGCTACGTTGAGGAAAAAAAATCTTTAAAATTTCATATCTGTGTGAAAAGTTACAGATTTGTTTTTTTGAAAAAGCGACTTTGGCGGATAGTTTTACATAAAGTTTTGTTAAATTATAGCATGTAGCTTGAGCTTCATATGCAGGATAAATGTCCTGTTTTAATTGTAAAATGTAGGCAGCAAATTTTGAAGAAGTTATTAGTTGTTCCCCATGCTTGACCTGTGCCTTTGATGGTGTCTTAAATAAAAATAAAATATGACGTGATAAGCGATGTTGCACACTATTTAAAGATTAAGCATTCGACTAACTTCGGGGTGGACCTGGGCCTCAGCCAACAAACCTCTCCAGCCAGCCAGGTTACGAGTAAGATCCCCCAGTTGAGCAGATCAAGAAGCGCCACCTCCATCCGCTGTACATGACCTAGCCACCTTGGTCACTGTATGCGAACTCTTCTGACCAAGCCGATGTCCTTCTATAGGATGTATACTCGTAGTTTAGCATTGTATCTTCTTCTCCACTCGACGTCTATGAAGACGGGACCAAAGATCATTGGATTTTTCGCTGAAAATAACCTCATCCGATTTTGTGAACGGCCATGACGCTGCGCCATACGGCAGGACTGAGATGATTAGTTGTTTAATAAAGAATTACCGTAGTACTTCTAGATGGGACTTTGCTACTCAATTGCCTTCCCCCCCGATTGACAGGAGTAATACTTCGTTTGATCTCTTCGTTTGTGGCAATCTGACCAAGACGCCGATGTTGAGTGTCCTTTTTTGAAGACAGCATATATTTTGTCTTGCTTTCATTTGCCACTAAGCCTATTCTTTCTCCTTCAATCTCAAAACTTGTAAATGCCTCACTGACGCGACGGCCCGCTAAGATTGTACCTCTGGTATTGGCTTGTGAGTTTCGCAAGTCTCGCAAGTAGTATACTAAAGAGGTCGCATCATAGTGCGTCACCCTGTCTAAGACCTTTCCCTTACATCAAATATTTAGAGTTTGATGAAGGAGCGGAGTTCAACGCTGAGATGCTAGTTTTCAGAAAAAATTATGGGATAATGGGAAGTGAAAAACTTAGAGCGAGGACTGTTGTTCTATGTTTGCGTTACTTGCAGAGGACTTTCCTGTCGTTAGACATCTTTGTAATTCAGACTTTTCCATGAGAAGCCTAAAATATGGATCTGCAATGATCATTTCCTAGTTTCTCTGCCAAAGTCGTCAAAATAAGATCTCGAAAATTTCTTCACCTTAGAGTTTAGTAAGAAGAATCACGCCATCTATCATTGACAGTTCGAAATATTGTTGTGATTGCACCTTCAGACCTACCTGAATTGCTGTCGATGTTCTTTGAATGCCATTTTGTTTTTGTATAATAACTAAAGATTCTAAGAATTACAGATTCATAATTGTATCCACCTCAATAAGGAAATAGTCTTTATAAAATTCCTTTGTCATTATTTCATTATTCATCGGCCGCTCCTGCAGCAACCGCAGAAATACAAACCTCTGCTGGTTCACCGCACACACAAATTGAATTCCAACTCAATGCTCAAAGCATGCCGTTATTTTACACAATTCATTTGCCAAAGAAACATTAACTACTCCTGCCGCTTATTGTATACTACAACCAATCCATGTACAATTATACTTCAATTAAATTGAACCGCTGCCAATGAACACACCTGCTGCAGTTTACACATGTATCCGAACCGAATGAAGGGAAACCACTTGCCTTGTATATACAATTGACTGAATGTTTGGATACATTTTTAATTTCCTCACAGGAAATACACTACACACCCTAAAGTATCGACTGTTATTTCACTGGACTCGAGGGTGGAAAAACCATTTGCGCAGATGTTTTCCCACCAAAAACACACTCTTTATGGTCCAGTAATCTATTCATACAATCGAACTGAACAATATTTGTCTAGGGGAACTAATACCAGATACGGGTCAATAGTCACGCACCAAATTTAGATACAAACCAAACTAAAATGCTCTCTTTTTGTTTGTTCGAAAAGCAGAACACATTTTAGATCGTTTTTATTTTTTAATTAGACAGATGCGCGTCAAATGGGAATTTCGATGGGATTAAGGTTGTCCAATATGATGTCAAGAATTGAGTTGTATGTTATGCTCTGATAAATTTTGTCTTTAAGCTACTTACTTAAGTCTATTTGTGTACTTGAAACCCTGAAGTACACGCGTCTATCTTAAGAAGATTAAAAGTTTCCTAAACGGTACTCGCCAAGTTCAATGGTTGATTTGTGTAAGCATAATTTCCGTTAAAATACTCTTAGATACACTTTAAGAGTTCAATGCTTTTGAATCGGATTGATGCCAAAAAAAAAATTAGCCCACTCTGTTGGAACTCATGCACTTGTTCTTGAACCTGAAACTTTCTGCAAAAATATGTAGCTAAATCCGCCCTCGAATTGAATATGTTGCCTGTGATGAGGGGGCTTTCTGCTGGTAGCAAAGGGTAAAGGAATAAATCCGTCATGGGCCGCATACGCTATAAAATTGTACGTTATGCTGCCAAGAACTTATCTCATGAATTGCATTCTATTGTAAAGAGTATCTACGGGATACGACGCATTGGAAATGAGACACCACCACATGGAGGACGAATCAATGTGGGTAGAGACCATAAAGCACACAAACAACAATAAATGCTGTGTATAACTGCGCTCAGAATTTGCCGAGACTAGAATTTCATATTGTTTCAACAGACAGACAGAATAATGCCAGCCATGGAGACAGTCTTTTTCGTGTTCCAAATGGTGAATGAGGAAGGGATTTAATAGTTAACTGAGTGGAAAGAATAAGAACACGCGTTCTTTCTACATATACCGTTAAAGTAAAAGACAATTTGATACTATTTTTGTTCCACTACAATACGGTAATTGTGACTATTTGTGCACTGTTACAGAACAGTTTACGACTTGCATTTTATGATTTAGTAGATGATTAGTGGGATAATAGTTTCAATTTCTTTCTAGTTTATGGTTAAGAGGCATTTTACTTTGGATGCAATGGAGTACCCTTATTGGGTGCAACTTTAAACGCGTTCAGGTAAACAGAAAGTGTCCCCAATGGAAAATTAACTTTTCCATACCTCACTGATACATCTTTTTATTAAATTTAAATAGATCATACTTCAGATTTACATAAAACTGAACACATTTAAAAGTGTAAAAACATTTTTAAAGGTTAAAGTCAGAATCGTCAGAATCATTGACAGTAAAGATTACCAATGTCAATGTCAGACAGCAAAGATGTAGAAAATAATAATTAGCAAAACGTTGTTAAATTTTAAAGAGTTCAAGGCCAAATAAAACAAAAACCGATTAAAACACGCGCACGTGCTTTGAAAATTTTACAAACGATATTAAACTCTGTTCTGCTGCTGACAAATAGAATTTATAAACAAAATGACCAGATTAAGATCATGTTTACATAAAGCAAAGCGCGACTACTCATTTTGACTTTAACACAACTGGCCTACTTTGGCATATGCCAGTCATTTACATGTCATTGCTTCTTTAAACAAATACAAAATGCTGCAAAAGTGGAAGATGTTCTCATTTTTTTTGAATAAGAGTCATCTAGACTTTAACATTTGTGAAGTAAACACATAGGAATGTATGTGACAAATCATAGACACTGCTAGAAAGCGGAACAATTGTGTCAATTATTTTATAAACGGTTGAAGGTTATGGCTCAACGTGAAATATTGCACATCGACACCGATACCTTGGGCGTGTGATATTAACTGGGGAAACACTGTTACGTTTAGTCACTTAAGTAACAAAACAAAACTAATCCCGGATCAGGCCTGCTTCTTTGCTTGTAGATGCCACAAATACCTTGGCAAGGACATCAACAGGCCAGAATATTATTAATACTACACAGCATAGCCGAATCTGCTTTAAAAGAAGACTTACCTACTTACTTACTTACCTCACTTTGGCATATCCGATAAATCAGTCATTACCCAAATCGAACTGACAAGCACTGTCAAAAAAATGTCACTATAGATACACAGGTGTCTTGAACTAAAAACATACATTTGTCTAATGAAATACTTCACGTATCCAAACCTCGATTTCATGAAATATTTTAACATCAGTAATCTTCAGTGACGACGCAGTGTCTAAACGTCTTAACGTCTAAATAATCATAACCCATAAACAGATCCATTTCTTTTCATTAACAAAAAATGATAGGTTAGGAAACTGAGTGACGTTGTTTGACATTTGTAGATGATCAAACCAACCTATGGGGCCAAATATAACTATCACTGAAATGCATTTTTGGAACAAATCAGTGGAATAGTGATTTTATTTTTTTGACAAGTCATTGAAAAACTGTAACCAGTTGAAGGTTCTGTCAGTGAAATGGCAACCACAAGGTATACATCTTGAGGTTAGAGATGATCATCGAAAGCAAAACTGACAGATGAGAATATCATCACTGAAAATATTGTGTTCTAAATTATAGGAACGATCAGTTAAAATCTAGAAGTGATTTACTTCATTTTGATTCCAATTATAATTCAATTCAAAATTTTCAATGATGCATTTGAATGATAGTTTTAACTGGGCCCTAACTCTTGTCGAACTAGGCAGAAGTCTTGCCAACGTTAGCATAGAGAACAACAATTAGTGCTAATTAGAAACAATTCTATTGCCACTCCCTAACCAACAGTTGTTTCGATTTTGCTCTTCAATACTTGACTTGGACACCAAAATTCGATGACAGTTTATGCTAATTTCAACATAAATCTTATGACAACTTTGAATAGCAAATACATCATCTTCAATACATTCTCATTAAGTAGGTATTTATTTTTTTGTAAATTAACCGAAAATTTGTCACAGAATTTGTATAAATTGTTTGATAAGCATTTCTGTCCCACGATTTAGTAATGCTTTTCAACAAAATTATCACCACTGTGAATATTTGCTGATCGGCGCTGATTTGTTGGGGTAAACGATCGCGTTATTATGCGAAAGAATCATCAATATTTTATCAAAAAACAAGCATAGAATAGGAAACAGGAAAAAAGCAAAAATATCAGCAAAATTTAAGTCAAATGAAATTGAATTTTAATTGGAAACATATTTCATTTAGGATCTATGTTTGTATATATCTGCATTTCTCCGACGACACAAAGAGAGAAAGAGAAATTCAACAGAAAAAAACAAACGAGAAAATAAATTAATAAAACCGGTTTTCTATTTGTATTTATGCGTGAAATCTTATGAGATACATGATCGATTGTTTCTTCCATTCCCAACGATAGATTGATTTCTATGGTACTTGTCTGTGTGTGTTTAATGATTGACACGAGCTAATATGACGTTTAAATATTCCATAAATATACCAAATGACATTTACTATACTCGTACTCTGACTTTGAAAATTATCAAACTGTTAGGTGCTACCACATCTCTGTCAAGTTCAGAAGGGGAATTCCCACCCAAGTGCTAAACAAAAAAAAACATTCTAATTTATTAATTTATTTACAGTTTGAAATTTATAGTACAATTTTTTTATTCATTCCATTGACAGCTAGATACTCATGCTTTATACATTAAACCGACTTGTGGGAAATAGCTCTATTGATTCAGGTGTTTATTTATTCTTTTGAAATGTATCTATGTACAAATAAACACATGTTTTTTGTTTGAATAACGTTCGGGTAATATAATGCATATGTAAATAGATCATGGCTTAGGTAATAGGAAGATTCATTGATATGGAAGAACTGATCTTAGGATGCACAGGCATTGGACTTAAAACTGACAGTTAAAGTTTGAAAAACATTGATTTTTCATGGAGACAAATGGTTAAAGTCTGTTTCAAACGCAGCTGAGCATATTCGTGTATATTCTGATGGTTAGTGGACCCCACTGGTCCCATTCAGAGCACACCGACTACAGTGCTTCAAACAATGTTCACAAAAAAGCGGTAGAGAATCACGATGACTGCAAGAACCACATGGGCCACAGCAACCTAGACATCATTACAGGCTATCTTTCACCAGGTGACAAGCTTGAAGTTATAACTGTCATCGCATCAAGGAAGAAGAATGACATACAACCCGCATAAGATCATAACAGTTAAAGACTGGTCTTCAGTGGAAGGTCATCAACTTAATGGAACTCGGTTCGGAAACCACGGTGATATGCTCCAAGAAAAGGTCCCACTGATAGCAGAAGAAGAAATTGATTTCAACATCGATAGCTTCAATAAAAGCCAGCTCATCCACGATAGAGAAATCTAGGCTGCTTAAATTCTGCCGCAAATAGCTGAAAATATTTTCTAAAGGACACCAATTATTACTCCGATTGGTTCCTGTTACATTGGCAAGTATGCGACTTGAGTAAAACCTGTCAATATTCCCTACTTCTGTCCGGGAGGAGCCTTAGAACTTGCTGATTAATTTTTAAGGCAAGCGACGATAGATGGAAGATGTGGACATAATGCCGTACAGGGTGAACACCAAATCTATCTGTGCTGTAGGCTAGACTAACAATACAAGGCACTCTCTTAAGCTACCAATTTCCAGCCACAACCTTGAGTTTCGTAAGATGTTCGTCAACTTTCTGTTGTTTTTCTTTAGGAAAGATTTTATTAATACATTCCGAACGAAACGCTGAGGATGATTAGGTACATTGTGTGACAGCAAATAAAGTGATTTACAACGGACATTATTACGGTTTGGTGCAGATTCTAACGCGGACTGAATTTTCGTTAAGTTATGACATTAGCTTATGCACACTTAAGGCTCAACCATAATGGACTTCAGTCGAATTAACCTTATGTCAAAGCCGAACGAACGTCTCATTTCATTTACACCCTCCTGTAGCCCACAAAAGTTAACGAAACTCGACGAAACTTCTGCCCTTGATGCTTAATTAATGCCCTTTTAGACCTAGCAAGACTTCTTACAAAAAAAAACTTATTCTCAAAGTCGATAAGCTAAAACTGTCTCACCCAATTCCTAGAATGCAGTCTCAAACACACCCCACTTCGCACTCCAATACGAATTCTATTAAATCAAAGATTCCGCCAATTTACGACCCCGTTTCCGCCTCGAACACAGACCTCTTCAAAACTCTTAATACAAACAGTGACTCCAGACTCTAATATCATATTTCTTCGCTCATTTAAGCTGAAAAAAAGTGCAAATATTTAGAGAAACAAAAAATGAAACCCAATCCAACTGTATAGGTAATGCATTGACTCTCTTTATAGGTATACACAGCCAATAGCCAACCATTTGTGCGGTTTTAATTCCCATTTTCCAAACTGACCACTGCCTCTACCACCACAAAGGTATAATAAATGTGGTTTTACACAGAAAAAAAATAAAATAACACAAAATAAACAAAAAAAAAAAAGAATTGGCAACATGTCGACCTGTTGAATCACGGCTAAAGTATGCCTTTTCAAGTAGTCACCCAAGCCAACAAAGCCAACAACGAACAACAGCCGGAGAGAGAGGAAACCTCAAAAATACGACACAAACCACGTATCTAATGACGAACTCACCACAGTCTATTATAGTATGGATGTGGAATAGTAGATCCCCCTCCCCCACAAGTTATAGTTAGGTACCGGGACAACCGCCAAATCATTCTAAATAGTGTCAGAGGCAAATCAGTGTCACTTCTGCAACTACTCCCCCTGTGTGCAGTATGCATAACACAAAAACAAGTTTAGATAAAAATGCACAAAAAGATTCAATCCTCACACACTAAAATCTATTGTTTTGAAGTTTATTTCTAGATTGCAGCACGTGCAATTACGGTGAATTAGTCTCAAAGTAGTTCTACCTGTTTCATCAGGATGCAATTCAAACGCCATATAATTCTATGTGTGCGTGTGAAAAAGAAAACTGACCTGACCCTCTAACCAAAGACGAACCTTACATCCTGACTTTATACATATTTACCTGAGACACAGTCTCTTTTTCGTTGCTTACCTGAGGCCTCCTCCTTGTGAGTCGTTCGTTGTCTTTTATCCAAATAACTGCCACTTGTTGTTGTTGTTATTTTGATTAAAATAAATTTTCCTCCTTCACCGTTGTTAGTTGATGCTGTTGCTTCTGCCGCGGTGGTGGTGTTCGAGGTGGTCACCTTGCATCGATACAGGTTTTCGTTCGATAACGATGATGATGAGTAATCCACAAAAAGTAAAAAAAAAAACTCCCAAAGGAAACACGGATGATGACGAGGATTTCTTTCTGCTTAGAGACGACACACACACACCGAACAATACACAAAGACAAATTCCAAAGGCTTTAGATAATTCAACTTTAAGATGTTACAACAAAACAAGTAAAAAGATAGAACAGAAAATAAAAATATGCAAAAGATAGACGCTTAGAAACTTGTTTAGATACACTTGCACTTGCCACACTTCTTCTTCAGTAGAGATACTCTTCTACTTCATTGAAATTTCTTTTATTTTTTTTTTCAATTTTTTTGTAGATATTTTCATACGAATTTCCATAGATACAACTTGTTTTCTTGCAATTTGAGATGGGAAAACATACAAAGCACTCAACACACTCGCACACACGGATACGTTGTTAGACAAAAGATGGTTAGTGAAAATTGATTTATTTATTTTTATCTAGAAAACGCTGTTAGAATAGTAAAAAACAGATCGGATTCAATTTTTGTGTTTAACGGACGTTTTAGCGTTTATTTTTCGATAGGTAGACACATCCGCTAGATATATACGTCCAACAACTCCGATAGCACGACTGAAACTACTTTAAAAACTTGTTTTGAAAAAATAAACGTTTGAATTCAATCGGTTTAACGCATACACATACTGTTGCACTATAAATCGCATAAAATATCTTCTCGCACACATGTATCCGAACAGATACAGGTAGTTTTTTTTTTTTCTATAGAGAAACAGTACAGAGGAGAACCTGCCTGATGGTGGTGTTCCGCCGCCACTTTTCGTTTTAACACACAAACACAGCCGGTGAATGAATTTTTAATCGTCTTGTTGCTAAGAAGAATGTTGCCGATTCGATTTGTTGAGAGGCGCCATTTGAGTGTGGTTGTTGGGAGCGTGGTGAGAAACTGCACATTCGATGCGAGGTGTGTTGCGCAGAGCGAAATAAATACAAACTTATGTGAGTGATGTTGCTGGCTGGTGTTTTAATGTGTATGAGTTGCCAAATGCAGGCTTTTCGAACAAAAAAAATTAGGAATTCTTATCTGGGAATTGCATTCATACGAATATGTATGTATGTATGTGATGAATGAGACTCATTGTCGAGATTGACAGATACAAAGTTTATGGTGGCGCTCCTTTGACTAGCATGTTCTTTTTGTTTGACATGGTTTTCATTATTTTTTTCTCTTTTTTCGACATTAGTCAAAAATGTTTTGGCTTTCTTTGAATGGAGATGAATAGATGGGTAAATCTAGAGTCTGTGTGTGATTTATTGAAGGCAATGGCAGTGTGATCTATTGAAAAGATAATGCAGTACGTGGGGTGTGAAATTCTTTCAAATAGTACGTACATACCTATGTACATATGTACATTTGTAAAATTTGTGTAATTCGCGGGAGACTAGGTATGCGCCATCGTGTTTGGTTCCTGATGACAATGTTCCTTAGCTTACCCCAGCTGTGTGCTGTGTGGTTACTGTGCTTCTTTCTCAACTATCCCTGTCCCCGCCCAATGACCCAAGAATTTAAGAAAAGTATTTTCAGATAGACCAGAAGCCAACAACCTGACCAAATTATAAAATTGAGTTGGGGTCTTGTAGAGAATATATCGATTTGCTTTCAGCAGGCCGTCTCTAACCAATTAGGGGTAATAATATTCAAGTCGATTTATTCGACTGATAATCCGTTGCATTTTAACTTGAATGTTCCTACCCTATTTGGTGCGAGACGACATGCTATTAGGATGCATTGAGACCATAAGTAACCTACTTCCTTACTTAAAAGGCTCCCGACCGTTGTAGAGTCCCTGTCTGAGACATCGTTGCCTTCCATCCTCTGAGGTCCCGAGCACGCTGCTTCCAGTTGTGAAGACCAAGTTTTCTGGCATCGGCGACAGCTTGGTCTTTGTACCGGAGGTTCGGTCTTCTTCGCCGCCTCGAACCTGGGGGCTGGGATTCGAAGATCCTCTTGGCTGGAACATTGTTGTCCATTCGCTCGATGAGGCCGAGCCAATGTAGTCTGCGTATCTTGGCTTTTTGGACTACATCCACATCCTGGTACAGCTCATAGAGCTTGCGGTTGTATCTTCTCTTCCATTCGACCTCCTCGCATAAGAGACCTAATATCCGACATGAGATAGAGAGCGTCCCAAGGCACCGGTTATACTGAGGGATGGAACTCTTTGAGTTTTTACTGACAAAGTTATGTTGAAACCAGTGCTCCATACATAAAAATCGGTTTGTTTTTGGTTTGGACCTACATCCTTTGTACGGATATATTGAGAAGCTAGAGATTTGTTTCAACGTCCTTTCAATTTAGCATTCGATCAGGCCTCAAGCTTATGTAGCTAGCGCTATTTGAAAATTCAAAAGCGATTCTTCTTAGTTTTGAGCATTGGAATCGGTGGGTTTGTGGATTTTGATAGGACCAGTTCAGTTTTCGTCATCAGCCGCATAGACAACAACTTTGCAGCGCATCTCATCCGAAAGCAAAGGCTCCTTTACACGTTTAGTATTTCCGCAGCTGCTGGCTATGCCACCTGTTTCCAGTTTGTTTATTGCGCTTCGAAACCTGAAGATTTGTTATATTTGAAGGTCCCACGTGTAACTAGTGAAGGCAGTCCACACTGTGTCTTGCTGTATTCCGCTGTTTTAAGCCCGATTTACTTAGTCCTGGCCTCTCAGTCGAGTTGAACACTTGATCCAATCAAGGGAATGAAGAAAGGGGAGAAAAACCAGAACAGACTAGGTAGTATAATTACTCTTTTGATTCCATCGAACCACTTCAAGTGAATCACTTATCATCATGGTGCAACAATCGTCTGAAATGTAATATATTCCCGATGTCAATTTCAAGCCTTTTGGATCCTAGTTAAGCCATCACTTCTCAACTACATAGGCAATCCAGTTATGGAATTGATAATGCTTTGACCGTTTGAGTAGAAATTGATGTTTTCATCATTCAAATTGAATGGGTACACTGCTATGCGAGACCTCAGATCAGAGAGAGAGCTATTCAAACTTCCTTCAACAAGCAAGCAGGCGACAGGTAGATCCCATTCAAATAAATATTGATTTCATTTTCCATTTATTCACTTAGATAATTCCAATATGAATTCATATAAAATTCCATCAACGAAATAACTAAAATAAGCACTCGTCCACCAACTGCCATAGGAGTGATATGAAAAAAAAAGAAATCCCAATTTAATACTCTTAGCACTAAATCCTTCATCAATGTGCGGCCACTGGTGATGGCCACTGCAGTTGAATTGATTTAAATTGGTTCACTGGTAGTCAGTCTATTACCCCCGTTAGCGATGTGGGGGGAACGAAATTACCTGTGTATTTCAATTGGGATATTAGAGGACAATAGCCATAGTTTACCTGAATATCCATTAGACCGACTGATGGCAGTGCCTGTAAGCCTGCAGAGGACCGAAATCCAATTCCCCTAACTAATTAGTTTCATGAATAGATTTTCATGCATTAAATACCGTGTCATGGTATAAAATGTGAAAATTATAAACGTTGTTTGTGGGAATGCGATGCGAAAAGTGAATAAATACAAATATAGATATATCCCGTGATGTTGGTGTGCAACCAGGAGCTGTGCTTTGTTTTGTTTATAAAACTTTTCCATTATATTATTTCATAAGCTAGTGTGGCACGTAGGTTTGGGATTTACTACAATAAATGGCATATGAATTGTAGATAAATCTGTATCTCATTATGGTATGAAATATTTTCCATGCTGGCGTGTGAATTTATTAATGTAATCACATTACAAATCACAGCTTCTTAAACTGAGCTTTAAATAGTTTAAAAGTGTTTAACTTTAAGAATTTAAATAGAGGGCTCTGGAGTAGCACCTGCATATATGTACATTTAAATATGTTGAATAATAACTTAATTGCCATCCAATAGTATACACAGAGAAAATTTCTCTGAACGCAACCAATTCAAAAGCAGGGCCCAGTTGAATTATAAAAATAAGACTCAAAAGATAGCAGGAGAGATAATTCCACTCTATCCAAGGCAGAGAGGAGATTGATTCTTAGTATAGACACATGGCGAACCACTCCAACGGCGGGTCTTGAGGCTATTCTCAACCTGCTTCCGCTAGACATCTACACGGGATTAACAGCCAGAATCACTGGGTATTTCGAGAGCTATACGACTCCCTGACCACAGCAGTGTTTTCCACGCGGAGGTCCTGGCAGTGACAACAGCGGCCTTTGAGTCTGCCGTAAGAACAATACCGCCAGAAGGTATCACTTTCTTTATCTACAGCCAAGTAGCTATCAAAGCACTTACTGCCATAATCCAAGCTTGTGAAGTGCTGTCGCGAAGAGCTTAAGGCTCTTGGAACACAGCACAAGGTTCTACTCTGCTAGAAATGAAAGGGCAGATGAATTAGCAAGGAAAGCTTAATCGGACCCACTTATACTGACCGACCTCTCTATAAGCACCCCGCTCTGCACTCTCAGGATTGAAGCAGAGAAACTGGCTATGAGAGAGGCGAACTTGAGATGGAAGTTCATAGACACTTGCAAAACTGCAAAACAAATAAGGCCAACTTTTGACAAAGCAAGGACCGAGAGAATTATCCGCAAGGACAAACGTCCACTGTCCATACTCGTGGGGATACTCACGGGTCACAACACTCTGCGGTACCACCTAAAGAAACTACGTCGGACGGAAGAAGAACTCTGATAGAGGACACTTTCCACTTTCTCTGCCAGTGCCCTGGACTCCAACATTCCAGGTACAAATTCCTCGGCAAGCACTTCTTTCAGGATCTAGGAGAACTCTCCAATGTCAATACCAAAATGTTACTGAACTTAATCAGAACATCAGGATGGTTTGTACACACGGATAATAAGTAAGTACAATCATGGAAAGTTTGTTGCAGATATTTATAGGTTAAATGGGCAAGGGGTACTTTTTTCTAAGCCCCACAATGGGTCAGTGCTGACCTGAGTGCGGCGGAGGAACCTAACCTAACCTAGTATAGACACTGGTCCACAGCAAGCAAAACGAAGGATTCTATTATCCAAGTCTGTAGGTACAACTACTCGCTTATGTCGATAAAATTGACTTGAATTGAGATTGAGGCAGCAAGGATGGGCTTAGCGGTAAATGAAAGCAAGACAAAATGTATTCTGTCTACAAAAATGGACACTCAACGTTGGTATCTTTAATAGAATGCCACAATAGACAAATACAATTTGGCGGTAGTAAAGGACTTTGTCTACCTAGGCTCTTTGGTGAGCTCCACGAATAACATTAGTGGGGAGATCAAACGAAGAGTAACTCTTTGCACTCTTGTAGCAAAGCTCTATGACGAACTACTAAGGCAATTCCTTTTGAGATATAATCAAACATGGATAGGACGGATGTAGCCCAACGTTCCAAATAAGAACGTTGGTGCGGCTGGCTTGTATTCGTTCTTCGGCGTGGCGGCATTGATGAAGGAATCTTTTCTCGTTCCAAAGCTTGTTCATAAGCCGCTCACTGTGGGCATTCAATCCCAATAAACCATTGATGTGGTGTATGTTCATCTACAAACCAAACTAATCAAATACAAGAACAAGATTTGAGTTAAGCCTCCATGGGACAGATTTGTTCTTCTGCCACCAAATTTATCCCAAGAGTCGAATTTCGAAAACTTCACACCGATTGACATCAATGATTCAATTCAATCAACTAAGCTGATGTCTTTTAAGATTTTCAACGGTCATGGTCATTCTTCTATATGATTCCCCGTCACACAATCAATTTATATTTCCCAAGTCACCTAATGAATCACATGAGAATCTTTGCTCCCCCTCGATCGTAGAGATGTGTCCTCTAAAATGCCATCGTTTAAGGAAATAATAAACAGGATGTTGTTGCATTGTAAACAACTCAACTGAAGCTGCCATACAAGAAGGGGAATTAAAACAAATCAGCAAAGGAAACTACACTACAACAAGTAGGCTCACAGCCAGAGTTCTTGGCAAAGGACGACCTCGCTCAACGTTGAAGAGGAGATTCTAAAGATATATCGATTCAGACATTTGGCCCAACTTCAAGTCAATCCCTTAACAGCAGCGGCAGCAGCTGTCACCAACAATGCTCAAGTGCAGTTTGTTCTCCAACTGAACAAGAGAGCATCGCGTATCATCATCTGATTGTCAGACATATGCCGGTACTTGAGGGATTCAATGAGACGGTGTGTGTCCTATCTGCAAAGTGCACTTTTGCACAGTCTCTTTCAGATGAAAGAGAGATCTACATTGTAGTGTAATTTGTTTTTCTTCCAGACTATGCCTTGTCTGCTTGGGAATGCAGTGGGAGGATGTCGTCGAATCGATCGATGACGGGCACAAGATAATGTCCTTGAAGAAAATGTTTTTTTTTTTATTTTTTCTATGGCAGCTTTGGGTGGATGCAATGCATCTAAATACAACCCATGGAATGACAAGCGGGGATGATAATAATTGCCTTGGGCTACGAAGCAAAAGGTTTCGTTTTCAATGGTTGAACAAACAAAGTGGCGGATACACACATGGACGTTGTGCTCGTGTGACCGTAGGTGCATTCATTTTTCCAGGAAAATGTAGCCCGTTGGCAAATATGAACTCGCTGAGACCTTTTATGTTGTTTGCTCTCCTTTTTTTGTAGTCATTAGGTAGGTTTACTTATATACCCGTACTTTTATGAGTTTGGGAAGTGTTGAGATTGTTATTTGCTGCTGCTATGGCTTATCTCATAGTACATATCTTCTCCCGGAAGGTAAATTCTAAAATTTGGATCAACTTCTGATACTAGAAAAGAACCAAGCATTTTCATATGTAATGTTTGACAGACATGACTGAAATCCAAATTTTATTTTAAAAGTGTATTCATGGAAAAGGAAGGAAGCAAGTCATTTGTAATCATTTGTCATCCCAAATCGACATTCTAAATCAACAGACCTGCAGCAAGTGGCTTGGTTTGTGTTCCATTCAAAATATTCGCTGCTTTTTAAGTATTCATTCACAAAAAGTATTCGTTAAGCTCACATCTTATTGCCTCTCCTAAAACAAATCTGAAACGAGCTCCCATTCACATTCATTCCAAGAAATGATTATTTACCCCTACACTTCTTTGCATGGCACTGAATTTGGAAAAAGGCAATGAATTTTTCGAGTGGAGCGGTTAGTGCGATCTTCTATCTATGTAGGTATGTGTTTATGTATTTGCAGTGCTCTTTGTTTTTGTTTCTTTTCAGTCGGCTTTGTTGTTTGTACTTTCAGTGTTCTCCGTTTTCTGCATACTTTTTATGAAACCATTTGGCACGAAGACTAGTCAATCATTTGTACATTTCACTGCTTTTGTGAATATTCTGATTGAATGAATATTTTGAATGTGAGTCTACTACACATGAATACCAGCACCATGACGATTCGTTTTCATTTCGTACATGATTCATACTCGGCTGTATGCTGTGCGCGTGAGATTGTAATAGGCTCGCTTTTAAGGAATGATTCACAACGGCAAATGAATGGTTTTATGCAGTTCTCTGTTCTACACTGGATCCGTCGATTGAGTTGAAATAAACCAAATAGAGGACTAGAGTTTTCATTTAAAAGGTTTTAATCCGGGGTACTCAGCCTTCATTTGGCTAAAGCGTCGCACTTTCTAAAATTAGCAGAGAAAATTAATTCACAGCACAGATACAATAATTCCAGTACTTTCTGGTGGCGACTGTGCGAAATTAAGGTACATTCTACTAGATCTGACCAAGCTCATAAAGCCAACGAAAGGAATTCGATAGCTTCTACACAGAGCCTTCCAAAGCTGAAGCATAATGTAAAAATTGTACTCTGGGACTTTAATACCAAAATTCAAATTTCCATTGGCTATGTATCTATCCCCGAGGGCCTTGAATTCGACTTAGATATTTTCCAATCACATAACCCATTCACCTATCCATCTAGCTGTGATCAAAAATAAAAACACGCACAAGTTGACACTAATTCTAATTTTTCAACTTGTTCGGGTCTACTGACCATAAACTACTTCGTGAGAATCATAAACTCATTCACCATTTGATAATTTATTTCATCCCTTTCAAGTGAAAATGAGGCCAAGGACCCTATCGAATCGGACATAATGCAGTACCCAAAAGTGTAGATAATTCAAAAACAACTTCAAACCATAAATAGAAATCCAATGATACTATTCACAAATACCTACCTGTTAGTTTTAAAAATACTCAACCAAATCGCATTCGCTTAGCAAATAGAACAACTAGTGAATTATGTATCCATAATGTTCATCGAAATGAGTGTTTCTTTTGAGTCACTCACTAGCGAATGACAACAACACTCATCTCGTACACAAACCTCATAGCGAAAATGAACTCTGTGCAACATAAGCCAAGATCATTGTTGTCTCGACTAAAATGTGTCCGAGATCAGAATAAACTCCATCTCATGTGTATCTGGATACATTTCTGTGTGCGTACACATATTTGCTGCGAAAACTTTGTCGTATTTGCGTATTTGTGTATGAAATTAACAAGTTTTAAGCGTGGCTTTTTGGGATTTTAGGTTTTCTCTTCTCGCTCATTGGATTTTTTTCGATCTTTTGCCAGCGGATTTTCAACGACTTCTCTATTAAAAAGGTGGGGACCACATGAATCGTATGTGTGCCACAACATGAAAATTGTGTCGACGTCGACATTTTATGTCGTTTTTTCTTCTTCTTTTTTTATTTTTTTGTCGTAAATTCCATCAGTGATCATAATGTTTTGATAATTAGGAAGTTTGGGCCAGGCTAAGGCATTCTTGTGCAATGGAGGGAAATTGATTTGTTGCGCAGCGTACGAAACGTAGAAAAAGAGGTGTGGCAGGCAGCACGGGGAACAACAATAAAACTAGTTGTATAAAACTGCATACACGAGTATATACTGTGCTGTATGGAATGTCACATGGAGCAATTAACATTGGGATTGGTAGGTAGTCAGATTGTCTTGTTGTAAAAGACAATCACTTTTATAATTGGGGCCTCTCTCGCTCTTTGGGTGTTTGTTGCTGGTGAGCTTATTGTGATCGTCACGGCTGCGCGGTTGGATTCTGTAAGGTTGCTGTGTGAGACTTAACCTTCGGATTTGGATTTTTTTTTTTTAGCTTTAATATGCTAAATGGGGCTAATGAATTATGTAAATAGTGAGATGTGAAAATAACCGTTTCACACTAACACTTGGGTGAATTGATTCGAGTCAAACAAGTATGAGATGTTCGATGTAAAATTTTCACAGAGCCTGACTTGTGAGGTCACGTACGTGAATGATTGAGTAATGTTTACAATCTTGCGACAGAAGTTTTGATATGATTTATGAAGGTTCTGCATTGAATGCCTTTTTACGTATTTTAATGGAAAATTTATGACTGATTCAGAACCTCGAGTAGATAGATACAGAAATGGGCAGGACTACACCTCTATGCGGAATAGTTCATTGGTTAGATCATCATAAGATAAATGGAGTTTGTGAAATATTTATTTGCTTTAAGTTCGTCGAATCGATAAGTGCATGTGACACGGGATATACATATGTTTGTACGTATGATTAGAAGAGCTACAACCATAAATATGTATGTATGTCCATGGGAAACTGTATGCTTAAAGTTAAAAAGGAAGTTGTATTGTAAAGTGTGGCTCTGATCGTTGTGTTCCATATTATATGATTACTCTAGTCCTCTTCAGCAAATGTGGAGAAGTCGTTGGGCTGAAAATTAATAGAAAACAAAAATGGTCTACCTGGACCGAGTTCATCAACTCATATATGCATTGTTGGACAGACTGCTGAGAGAGTAGAGACTTACCAAGAGCCTGTTTAGATGCTGACTCAAAACTCTATTCCATTTTATCATTTCTAGTTCGATCGTTGAGGAGGGTAGTTCGCGCATAAAATGAGTAATTGGACGAGAGAACACACAAAAAATACAGAAGTGTTTCAATTTACTCATTCCCTCCCCTAAACTTTATCAAAGTAGTGCAGGAGTGAGCACTATTGCATGTAGACACGACATTACTCTTTACTACGTAGTCGAGAGTCATCATCGAAACAGGCTCCAATACCTTGGAAGTATTGTCTCAACCGACGACGGAGCCGAACTGGTTATAGCCAGCCGAATAAGCAAAGCAAAACCTGCGTTTGAGATGGATTACAAAATAATGCAATTTGCTTAAACATCAAGCTATGCCTGTTCCTCCCCAAAGTTGAATCCCTGCTGCTATATGGATTTGGTACCTGGAGGGTGAACGTCACTATCACGAGGAAACTGCAAATGTTTGTCAATAGGTGTCTACGGTACATCTTAAAGATATTCTGACCAAATCGTATCTCTAACGAACATGTTTATCAGAGAACGGGTCATGAACCTATAAGCACAACCATATGACGATGAAAGGATTGGTCACACTTTCCGAAAGGGTGACAGGTTCTAACTAACTATGCAATGGAACCCCCTTACCCAGGATGGCAGGATACGCGGCAGTCCTAAAAGTACGTGGAGCAGGAAAGAGTTTGGAAGAGCACATATCCATTGTAGAGGCATTGTAGAGGCCCTACTGTGCCTTTATGATGGTTGCCACAGTTCCAACTACTACGTATGATGCTGTTGTTCAGAGGAAGCCGCAAACGCTCAAGGATTCTGTCTTTCTTCTTCACGAATTCGTCATTATGGGACTATATTTGAGAACCATAAAAATTCATGGACATCGCAACTCTTCCTAAAAGCAGAATTTGCTTCTGCTTTGGTCCTCCACTTGTGGCATAATCTGCTTTAGGAATAGTCCTTCCTGCCTTCTTAGCTGCATGCTGCAAACGTTTTTTAATGGTTAGGTTTGCATCTGTATATGAAAGTACCAAGGTACCCAAGCTTTGTTTTGCAGACTACAAGTGATCGCATACTCTTATAATTGCCGTCACTCTCCTGCTGCTGATTAACACTACTTTTGTCTTCTCATCTGCAAGTTTTAGGTTCGTGCAAACTAGACCATCTCGATAGGAATTTGGTCACTACAGAGATTGACTGAGATTCGACGACGCAATTTATTTTCAGTGACTGACATTATCATACATTAGGTTCCATAGTAGCGGACCTAGTCCGTGAACACCGTCGTAGATTTCGTAATGCAGAATCTTAATTCCAAAGAGCTCGTTATTGTCTTCTTAAAGTAGACAGGAACTGTTACAAAAGCAAACGCAAGAGGTTACAAAATATTATTCCAGGTTGCGATGTTGAAGGCACATACTAGTGATCCGAGAGGCCTACTCCTCCATCGACAACGTTCATAGATGTCTATACGATAGGGGAGGACCGGCTTAAATTTCTTCAGGCTTCGCATAGAACCCGAGTGATTCCCTCTCCAGCATCCACATCGCTGTAGTATGTTTATGCAAAAGTTTTTGCAGTTCAGTCGGATACTTATTTTCAGGGTACAGGGTACAGGCAGTCACGAAATTCAAGCCCAGAAACAAAATATTAATCTTTAGAAGCCGCTAGTGGTTCATGTTCAAGGGCAAGAGAAAGTCTGTACTAAACGTAAATTATTATGTATAAAAATATTTCTAATTAAGCGACACAAATCAATACTACTACTACCCACAATCCTTCCATTTTGAAATATGTCAACACTGACATAACTACCACACCCACTTCCATAGGAGCATAAACCAATTAAGACATTTATTTTCTCTTTTATGTCGGGACGGCGCGAACGCCATTCCCGGCTACCAAAAATTACACGCACGAGTTGCTCGCATTAGGAACAATCGCGGAGGTCAATCCAACCGAATGTGCAATGGCCAGACCTCACTCCGGGGGAACCGCCTTCATGATCAAGGTAACCCCTACGCCAGGTAAGTATGCTTTCCTCCGCACATAGGAAAGACTTAGTAAATTCTCCTGCACAAAGAAGATGTGAAGTGTATAAATGAATGGAATGGAATGCAAGAATATGTACAAGAAACTACCCTCTTGTGGTGCTTACGATGAGGGCAAGGGTAATTGTACGCTACTTGAAATATTTCCTGCAGGAATGCCTATCTACATATGTCCATCTGAATGATTTTGGAATTAAAAAGTCTATCAACTATGAAGTAAACTTAAAATTTGTCCATTTCTTTAGCAAATCCCATTGTCACATAGAATACGGAAAAGAGGTATTCACTGACAGCTGGACCTCTCTTCAAAGCTTGTGATTGATGATGATGATGTCTAAGACATGTTGGCACAATGGTTAGCAAGTTGAAGTACTGCGCGAAAGGTCAGAGGTTCAGTACAAAGAAAATTCCATTTTTTTTTTTTTTTCCATTAAAAATTTTTTCATTAAAAAGCTTCACAATCTGATAGAAGAGTAGGGCTATTTTATTATCTTTTTTTTTTTTAAATATATTGGCAAAAACAGTAAGGTCCTTCAAGAAGATAGCAAGGGAAGAATTCTTAGTTGCTGTCGTTATCCTTCTCGATCTTTCACAACTGATTCTATCAAAGCAGCACCAAATCCCAAACGAACTTAGAAATATATAGATTTTAGATTCGATCCAATTATTTGTTTCCAAGGCTACCAGGGAGAGGCTTATCTGATAGAATGCAAAGAAACTTTGTCGGTAGTCCAAAATAACCATCTTGCTGCCTTCTGGAATTACCACGTGTAATATCTCCAGTCAACTCTGGTTCAATTAAGACTAGAAGGACTCCAAGAAATCGACCTTATTAAAATGCGGAAGCCTTTGCGGAGCACACTATCCTACAGACCTTTACGCTAGAGCTCGGAGCACACACAGAAATGACTTCTGGGCAAGGACTTTTGCAGGAACTGTTTTTATAAAAGAATCGAAAACTAGCATGCAATTTGAAAAATGCAAAAAAAAAAATTGTTGTTTCGCTGAGTAAATTACATAAAAAGTTTGATGGATTTGCTTGTTTGTTGATCTTTTCAAAATCAGTGCAACGAAAGTGTCTGTGGATTGGCCACACTCTCCGAAAGAATGACAAGTCCATAGCTAACCACGTGGTGCAATGGAACCCGCTTTCTTAGGATGGCAGGATACGTGGCGGTCTTCGGAGTATGTAGCGCTGAAGAGTTGAGAGGGTAGCAGGTCAACTGGAAAAGAGTCATGGTCATTGTAGAGGCTCAAGAAGCCGCAAGAGGTTTATAACAATACATAAGTAAGTAAGTTGTTAAAGTCGAAGGTTAAGGGTGCTTTTTTGACTCTTACTTCTTCCAATAAGGCCTTCAAATCGTTTTGACATTTGTCAAAAACAAAATCAAAATTAAAAATTCTTTAAATTTTCATAAAAGATTGAATTTGGACTACACCCGTACAAGATCTAGCAGGTGCAGAGACTAAAACTAAATCCAATGGCCTATTAGGTCCTTTCGCGTACTTTTTGCACTAAAATTCGTAGATTATCAAATTTCGAAGAGTGGGGGTAAAATTCTCTCAGAGAGAGCTAAAATTACGAAAAAGTAAACAAAGTTGAATATACACTGGTTTGACAGCTTGACAGTTTTCATAAACCAGCCCACAGAAATTTCTTGCACTAAAATTCGTAGCATGGGAAATTTCTTACTCTCTCGTGAGCGCAATCTTCTGCGAAAAACTACGAAAATTCTCCGTACGCGAACAGCTTTTCGTAAAAATTCGTAAATTTTCGTAAAAATTCGTTGTTTTAGGAGGGTACGCGAACGGACCTTATATCTTCGCAAATTGCAAGCACCATTCGTGGTTTATTGTTCAGAATTGTTTAGAAATCAACGTCTTCTTTTTACTACTCAGGCTACCGAAACTTGCAGTAACGTAACGTAATAGCATTACATCCCGTTTACCAGTTGTCATACTATATTTACTAAAGCAAAAAAAAAAAAAACTTGTTTACAACTTGTGCTTCGTTGCATTCCAAAATAAAAAGTAGATTCATTTCAAAGCGCCACTATGAGTGAGAGAAAAGGGATTCTTATGATTTGTCTGGGTAAATTCCTATCTTGCAATAAGTGCCAATAAGTTATTAAACGTATTCTCGAGCAGGAAATATCTGCCGGTCGCCAATAGCCGAGGCTGTAATGCTAGACGTCATCCAAAAAGCAGGCAAAGACAACGAATGGCATGTGGAAAGTGCGGCAATTGGTGCATGGCACACAGGAGATTCTCCCGACCATCGGGCGATGAGTGTCATGAAGAAGCGCGGACTTAAATACTCGAATCACGCACGACAAATACGGCCAAAGGATTTCCAAGATTATGAATACATTCTGGGCATGGATGAGGATAATATGCGGCATTTGAGGCGTCTGGCACCGAAAAATGCCACAGCAAAGCTCTTGATGTTGGGTGACTTTGGACTGGAGAGAGCAGAGCGCATTATTGAAGATCCATACTATGTAAGGAGATTATTGTGTCGTCTAGGTCGTGTTTATTTTTGTTTCTTTTTTTTATCAGCTCGTCGGCGAGGCTCCCTTCGAAAAGGTCTACGATCAGTGTTTGATTGCTTGTGAGGCTTTCTTTAATGATGCGGTGGCTGGAAAGGTTTAGGCTTAGATCTAATTGAATGTTATTTATTTTTGATATTTTTTTTATTGTCTGAGAAAATGTTAAATTAAGTATTATCGTGTTGAGGATGGGATTATAAGTAAACAAAGTTCAAAATATAAGCCACTTGTTCTTTTGCAAAGGGAATGCTTAAATAGAGTTCTCTCATTAAAGAGTTCTACTATTCCTAGGTATGCAGTTGAACAAGTCGTTGAAAAAGATGTGTTCTAATAGTAATTGTCATGGTAAACCCTGGTCAAACTTAGTAACCTAAGGAAAAGTTCAGAAAACTTCTTAACAAAGGGGAAGGATTGTTGGGTGGACTATAAACTCTTTCTTAGGGTACAGAAATATGCAGTCTCATCTGTGTCAACAGGTTTGCATAATACTCCCCAATAGTCGATCAATCTCCTACTGTATCCTACTGTATAAGTAGATCAGATGAGATTGTTCGTCACACTTTAATACGCAGCATAATAAAATCCCTGAGTCTGATGCTCACTATTAGTTTGAGGCAACGCGTTAAAGTGAGTGGTTAGCTGGCAATTCTTAAGATCGATCTTACTATCATCGAATTCCAATGGAATCGAATAGCTCAATAAAATTGGATAGACTGCAAAGTGCAAAGATTTTTGACCAAGTTCAACTTATATGTATGTAAGTGTCTGGTTTTTGATGATTTTTTTTTATTTTTCAACCTGTTTGTACGAACCAATTTTGAATTTTCAAGAATGCAGTAAAATCTAGCTTGAACTTTTGCTGGTCTTCTTGCCTTTTTGACTTTTAAGATTAAACAAATCACAAAAATTTGGTTTTGCAGAATAAATCTCTTTATCACATACCAGCTAACCATAACCTATATAGCGCTGAAGGCACCCATTAGAATATTGACAAATCTGACATTTCATCGTTTAGTTTTTTTGTTTTGTTAAAATATACAACCCTTTGAGGCACGGAGTTATTTGTTTTTCGTTTTTTGTGTTCTACAATCAATTTTATGTATAAAAATGAATTCGGAAGGCGAAATTAAAAACTCTGGTAAGTTTAAAATACATTTACTTAAGAGTTGTCACAGTAAACGGCTTCCGATATAGACGACCTCGCTCATCTAATAGTGAAACAACTCTTCGAGGGTGCACAGCAGCCAAAGTCGCTAGATGAAAACACTCACGAAAAAGGACCAACGTCCGGCAAAAGAATTCGTCCGAGTCAAAAGGCAAAACGTAACAACTTCTTTGAGATTACTATTCCAGCGTACACACCTGATCAATTCCGCTGCTACTTTCGCATGAGTCGTGGGTGTTTCGCTGGTATTATGGAAAAAGTGGCGACGAAAGTCAAGATCTACAACATTGAGAAGAAGTTCCTCTTCACCATTTGGATGCTGAGCACTCGTGAAAGCTATTGTGCAGTTGGAGAGCGCTTCGGATTGGCGAAAGGTGCTGCGTATCAGTATTTTTGCGAGATAATCGAAGGAATAATTTCACTTTTTAAGGGGCACGTTTCATGGCCCAGCGATACGGAGTTTGCACACATCGAACAGGTAGGTGGTTGTGTACTCTTTAAAGTTTTTCAGGTTGACTGTAAGCTTAGGTAGGAGTGGCTGTCTGTTTCTCAACACAAGCACAATTAAACTACTGATCGGGCTTTGATACAACCCAATCGGGAACTATATGTAAGCACGCGAAATCCACAACGGACTTTAGACAGATTTTGAGAGAAAAAGTGAGATAGAGATAGAGACGGAATAGACAGGGCAGCTACCTCAATTTTCATGAAATATACCTCGATAGCTTATAAAAAGTTTCTAACTCAAATGAATTTATCTGTTCTTTGCTTTTAGGGATTCAAACCAAAGACGGGTGGGTATGTGCCTGGAGTTATTGGCGCCATCGATGGGTGCCACATTCAAATCAAAAAGCCATCTCGATATTCCATATACGCCAATCGAAGGAACACACATTCAGTCATTCTTCAAGGTATTTGCTGACTAAACAAAATCATTCCCGTTCTTCACTGACCTCATCTGCTTTCCAGCCGTTTGTGACCATCAGAAGATATTCACAGACGTTTATGTCGGGGCCCCTGGTTGCCTTCACGCCGACAGAGTCTTCCGCAACAGCCCGTTGTCGAAGGAAATCGAACGACTCATTCCAGAGGACTACCACATCGTGGGCAAGCCCTACTATCCGGCAATGAAAAATCTTGTCGTACCTTTTGTCGACGATGGCATGCTCACTGAAACACAGCTGCTTTTTAACGATTGCCTTGCGCGAGCCACGGCCACCATTGAACAAGCATTCCAATTGCTTTTGATCCGCTTCCGCCGACTGACATACCTGGACACCTCAAAGCCAGAGTTGGCGAATAAAATGGTTTGCGCATGCATTGTCCTCCACAACCATATACTGATGACCGATCCAGACGAGAACTCCGAAGAGTTACTGTTGGAACCAATAGACTTGTATCTTAACGAGGACGCTGAATCCCACACAATTACTCCCGACGAAGACTGTGAAGGAATGATGAAAAGAAACTACCTGATGTCACTCTTTGAGTTTATTTGATAATAAAAAAAAAACACCTATGTACACCTAAGACTCGACTTGATTTTTTCGTCTAGGGATTCTTTTTTTTTCTCTTTATGTACTCCAATTTGATTCGATTGAACTCCAGTCGTTTCTGCCGGATTCGATTTGACTCTCGGAACTCTTCAAGTAATTTCTCAGCCACGATAGTGCGTCGTTCCTCTAGCGCCAGAATGTCTAGCGAAAATCTCAGTTTATCTCCGACATAATTCGATTGTTTCGCGTCGTTGTGTAGTGTTTCTACGAAATTAATAGGCTTTCCCTCGTATTCATGGACGATAAACGTGGCTGGCTGACATAAGTCGTCTTCATGTGACGGCATACTTCTGTCGTCCGGCGATAGGGGCGGGCATTCGAATTTGCAGGGCACCGCTTGTGGAAGTTCAATCAATTCTTCCTCCTCGGTTACTTTACTGCCTGTGCTTGTAAGCGTTTGACTAGGTGCAGACAGATCTTCCATGTAATGTAACTGTTCCGGAGGCCCAGAAGAAGGCTCAATTTTGGGAGCTATAGGGCGGAATTTCATCGTCGTTGTCGGCGCCTGAGGAAGCTCAGAGTGGCTTCGCGGTAGCAGTGTGACCCTACTTGCTCGTGCGGCTTTCTTAATAAGATTCATCTTATTTTCCATCTCTTTGCCGTAGATATCCTTCAGATAATTGTAGTAAGGCCATGTTACCCTCCGTCGGCGGCCATTCGCGGGTGCTCGTTCGGCGGATTCAGTAACTACTTGAAAATGTTTTTTCATGTTTCGCAGCTTTCTATCGAGTGACTCGGAATGGAATTTGTAGCCTTTCAGTCGCAGTCGATGTCGTATGTCGTTGAAAATTTTACGACGACGTATCTGTGGATCCCATAAGTCGAACTTGCGTTTGCAACATTCACGCAGGAAGCAAATTACTGATTTATGCGTCCACGGTGTTTCCTCTTCGCCTATAAAAGAACAAAAATCAATTATAATCGCAACGTTATTTAAAAGCTAATAAAACTCACAATCATCCGGCTCTTCGAGGAATTCCATTTCGCCAACGTCGGACGGCGATTCGCAACCTGATGGATCTCCATCAATTTTCGGCGTCAAAATATCAACTGCATTCTTTGGAGGTGGTGGATCTGGATACAGTGATGCCATTGTAGGCGCGTCCTCTATCTCAAGTTCCTCGGCAAAGATCTCCATCATCTTATCGTAGTACGGCCAAGTGATGGGCCTTGGAGGAACCCTCCCACGGTCCCTATTCTGACAGATCGTACAGAAATGTTTCTTTAGATTGTAGAATTTCTTCTCCAGAGTTTTGGCGGAAAAGAGAAACCCTCGGGAGACCATTTGTTCACGAATAGCACCAAAGAACTTATTCCGACGATGCCTAGGGTCGTGCAGATCCTTTTTCTTTTTCAGGCACTCCTCGAGCAGGTAACCAACCGTTGCCTTGGTCCATGTTGATTCCTCTTCAGTCACTGCAAGCAGTATTGTAAGAATAGTCACCTCAGCCGCGCCGAAAATAGCTTACCATTTATGTCCGAGAACTCGGCAGCACAGTCAAAGTCGTCGTCTGTGACCTGTTGTAGGTTCTCATATTCAAATGGTATCGTACATTCACTTGCGATTTCGTTCATAATTTGCGATCGATAGACGCCACAAATTGGTGCTATTTCGAGATTTATTTGTTATTGTGTATAAAATAAAGAAGCGAATTTATTTATTTCATGAACAAAAAGTTTCAGGTCAAATCCAACCGATTGACATTTGCTTAGAACAAAACAAAAAAAAAGAAATTAATATAAAATGGCAGAGTTTGTTACGAAAGCGAAGCGCTGTAAAAAATCAATTCAGCAATGACAGAGTTCAGAGAGCGTACTTTATTTAGCAATTGGGAAGTCAAAAATTATAACTAGAAGATGTATTCAATTTAATGCCATGTTTTAGATGGCTATCATTCTTATGTCATTTTCCTTGGTTAGGCAAAAAGGTCTTAAGTCTTAAGTCAAAAAATTGCATTTTGGGTTTTTGATTGGGCTTAACTCATGTTTTTTTCTTCTCTTTCGTTTGGGTCTAGCACAAGTCAGAAAAATGTATATTTTATTGGGTTTGGTTAAACTATTTTTAATTGGGTTTTGCGAAAAAATGCAATTTCTGACTTAAACCCTTTTGGCTAACGTCAAAGATTTCTTCTTTCATACTTCTCACCCTAGCAACTAGTGGGAGCAGTTATTTTACCGACGCATATGGCTCAAAAGTGCTATGTAAGTGGCCATGCCGTCAAGGTTCTTATAATTTTTCAGCATTTCTTATTAGTTTCTTAAATTTAATTTATTCCTATTGGACTCACCCAATGCGATTCGACGCAACGTAACGTAATCAAATTAACCTATCTGTCAATGTCCGACCTTGACAGCAAATCAAAACACTACAATTTTCTCATCTGCATCTGAAAACATAATTCGTTTTTTTTTTGTTCTACAATTTTTGTACAAATTTTTAAGAAACTTGGTAAATTCCGATCGTAACCGAGCCACCATGACAAAGAAAATCTTAATGATCTGCTTGGGTACGCAATCCTCCCCTCGAAATCCACTTCCTGACTGAATTTCCTCCTGACACCAGGTAACATTTGCCGGTCGCCCATCGCTGAAGCCGTGATGCAGGACACAATCAAGAAAGCCGGAGTTTCCGAGGACTGGCAGGTTGACAGCGCTGCTATTGGTGACTGGCACAGAGGTAATCCACCCGACTATCGTGCTCTAAACATCATGAAGAACCATGGCCTCAGTTACTCGAATCGCGCTCGACAAATTAAAGACAAAGACTTCACAGAATTCGATTACATCTTCGGCATGGATGAAGAAAATATGGAGGATCTCGATCGGCTGGCACCGAAGGGTTCCAAAGCTAAGCTCCTAATGTTGGGAAACTTTGGCCTCGAAAAAAAGGATCGCATCATCAAGGATCCATATTATGTAAGGCTTTTTCGAGTTACATTCGAGCAATAATTGAGTGTTTTTTTCTTTTAGCTTCGGGGCGAGGAAGCCTTTGAAAAAGCCTATCAACAGTGTGTCGTGGCGTGTGATGCCTTCCTCAAGGACGCAGTGGCTGGGAAAGTTTAGAAACTAATCGAATTCTCTTGTGATTTTAGCGAAATACATAGATTTTTGTTGTCAACTTGTGCTTTTTCTTCTTTTTTTCGATGAGTCAGTTGGTTGTATTCTTCTTTTTATGTAATTTTATCTGTCAGGTATATTGACAGTGTTTTTTCTTCTGTAAGTTAGTTGCAATGAGCGGACTAAGCATGAAGTTGCTATTCGTTTGTTTGGGTAAGGTGCAGAAGACTACGGGTATTTTGTTGTCTATATCGTCTCTTTTTGGTTTAGGAAATACCTGTCGTTCGCCAATGGCGGAGAGTGTAATGCGTAAGTTGGTCGCAAAGAATCAACTCGATTGGGAGGTTGACAGTGCGGCGTTGCGCGCTTGGAACGTGGGCTATGAACCTGAGCAGCGCTGCCTTAAGGTTTTGGCCGAAAATGGGCTAAAATCTAGACATTTAGGAAGAGAGGTGATTTTTTTTTTTTTTTTTCTAATACATTGGTTGAGAACTCCGTTCTGTCTTTAGATACAAGATGACGACTATCACAACTTTGACTACATTTTTGGAATGGACGACGCTAATATAACGGAGTTGACGGAACGGAAACCAGGTGGTAGCAAAGCTAAGATTGAGTTACTTGGAATCTATAATCCATCAGTGGAGGATAGAATCATAAGAGATCCATATTTCGTAAGTAAACGATTGAACTATCATCATTTAAACAAATTTGTTGGCATTGCACATTGCGAAATTGGGAAAACCCTTGGTGTGTGTTGTATGTTTTCCAAAAAAAAAAAAAAACAGGTTTTTTCATTTTATTGTCCACTTGTGCTTTCCGTCTTCCTTTCGATGGGTCAGAGGGTTGTTTTCTTCTTTTTTTCTTAATCCAATCTGTCAGGTGTATTACACAGTGTTTTTTCTTCTGTACCTCAGTTGTATTTAGCGGACTAGGCATGAAGGTTCTATTCGTTTGCATAGGTAAGATGGAGAAGAGTATAAGAAGTTTGTTGTCTATACATATCACCTCTTTTGTTTAGGGAATACATGCCGTTCGCCAATGGCGGAAAGTGTCATGCGTAATTTGGTTGAAAATAATCAACTCGATTGGGAGATTGACAGTGCGGCGTTGCGATCTTGGAACGTAGGCTATGATCCTGAGCAGCGCTGCCTTAAGGTTTTGGCGGAAAATGGATTGACATCTAAACATTTAGGAAGGGAGGTGAGTGTTTTGTCCACTACCTTGGAGGAGATCTTCTTAAGACAGTTTTCTGTTTAGATTGAAGACAACGACTATCACAAGTTTGACTATATTTTCGGTATGGACGAGAGTAATATCATGGAGTTAAGAGAACGGAAGCCCGATGGTAGCAAAGCTAAGATTGAGTTACTTGGAATTTATAATCCATCGGAGGACGATCGAATCATAAGGGATCCATATTTTGTAAGTAAACGATATGATTTCACCACGTATACGTATTATTTTGTGACTGTTGCTCATCGCAAAACGGGGAAAACCTTTAAGAGATGCTGTTTTAGAAATGTTTCCTGAAAATGTTGATAGAACGAAGGTGCAGGTCAAAAAAACCAAGTTAGTGTTTAACTTTTAAGACCTATTACTGCTCCAAAGTCTTCGATTACTTTTCTGTTTTTTCCTTCTTCGTTTTGGATTCTTTCCCCTGAAATTTTTTCTTAAATTTGGCGTTTGGCTTACCATGTTGGTTCAGTACCTATCTTTATTTAACCAGATGTTGGTGGTTCTGAGCGTCTTTTTCAGGAGATCCAGAATAAAGAAGTCATATCCCACATTTAGCGAGGAGAATTGCTCAACATTTTTTACATGATCAGTCTTGGGTGATAAGACTTAGAGATTTCATACCTTTCATACCTAAATTTTCTACATTATTGCCAGATAAGGTGATGTCGTTTTTAAAGAAATTTTCTTTATTTATTTTCAGGAAAGTGGAATCGCCGGGTTTCGTCGATGTTACATACAAATAGACGCAAGTTGTAAGAACTTTTTGAAACAGCAACTGGAAAAGTAATATGTAATAATAAATAGTAAAATAAAAAAATTGAAGTATTTGTCCTTAAATAATTTTTTCTTTCGCTATTTCTCAATCGTTTTTCTCGAAGTATTTTCGGACAAAGCTCTAAAGCTGTCTTTGGCTAAAGCTCTCCTGTAAAATGGCGTCCGTTGTCAGACTTTCGGACCTATACTTCTGTATGGCGTGTCTGTTTTGTTGGTAATTCTAGCAAAGACTGTCAACATCACTCTCCTCGGAAAGGTTCAATGAGCTGCCTGCCTGCATCAATGGGGCTCTTTTAACTGCTCCATACGCAGCATTTTTTAACCTCATTCAAACATCAATCCCAGCTCGGGGCCCTTGGTAGACCATAAGAAGATCGATGTCAGAGCGGTCCATTAATGGATCAAGGCAGTGTTAACTCCTCTAAGCATCTGCTTCTAGCTTCCCGACAATTGTAGCGTATTTCGGGGGAAAATATTGCCAATCAAAGAAGCTCTGTTATGGCATAAGTGTAGTTTAGTATCTGAAAAGGACATTAGCATGGTCTTTGAAATCGTCCATACCACCAACAAAAGTCGTACTAGATTGCCGTTCATCTCTGATGGAGATCTCGCACCAATGTAACATTCACCTTTGTTGGGTGACTGACCACAAGGATGTGCCAGGGCACTGTAATGTGGATGAAATTGGCAAACTTGGCATAACATTCTTGAACTCGAATACGACAGTAGAATCCGACCATAATCGCGTCTTATCCGACCATAGTTGTATCTTACGAATATATTTACAAGTCTGTAATAATAAATACGACTATCGTCGGATCGAGATCAGGAGTTAAGGAATAGAGGTCCCTTCAAACGATTTTTGCCGATGCTATAGCCAACAAGAAAACAAGAACAACCTCCACCTTACTTCTTTGACGACTTTGGTGATCAGGCATCTGCTTCGCTGCTGTTGGATCTCCAATTTTTTTCCAATTAATCACAGAAGGCTCTGTTCCTTTTCTGATACTGGAAACCAGTATACCAGGATAAAAATTCCGAACCATCATTTAGAGAAAAGATGCATAAATCTATTATGTGACAAAAAAATCTATACATCTCGTATCACACTATTTCTTTTTATTTTTATAAACTCAGCACCTTTCCAGTAACAACTTGATCTAAAAACATATCCCACTTTTGCTCCAATATATTGTATGCTTCTTTTCGTTCCTCATCGTCCAACACTGAGTATCTATTCAAAAACAAGACACAAATTTGTCAGTAGGTACACACACCTTTTCAAGGATAATACTCACTTTATTGAATTCCATACCAACTCTTTGAGTGTCTTCAAGCCCGCATGATTCGGAGCAAAGCTCATTATGGCATAATACATATCATAACTCAGTCCTTTGGCATTCCAAAATCCTGGGTCATCACTAGCTATAACAACTGGAATATTTTCCGAGAAGAAAAACGCTGCAGGATGATTTCTAAGATCCCAAACCAAGTTCAAAACTTGATTCGATATCGGACTGACTTCAATCGCAATGTCACGTTTTTTCACAGCATTCCATAGGACAGGATGTTTGAGCAATGCGTAACCATGACCAATTCTGGTGGTATTTAAGAGAATTGCATCCAAGAGGTTGTAATCCGTAGATGCTCCATTCCAATCTACATAAGAGGAAACAAAACATCACCGTTCAGGGTTTCCTTCTATGAAATCGAAGTATGTACTCACTTGTTTCGCCGGCATGGAAAAAGTATTTAGCCGTTGATGGCATTTCTTTAAGTTCTTCAACGAAATTGTATAAGGGATTACCCAAGTCTTCTTGACCGACTAAGTCAAAGCCAATGACAAAGTTTGGGTATGATTTACTGGAAAATAGATTTCAAGAAAGTAAATGTAAACCTGTAATGGAAGCTTAGAAACCAGATCCTCAGTCGTTAGGTTCTTACACAAATGGTACCCCGTGGTGGTCTTCTGAACTGAGTGAGCAGAGAAAGTGCAACAGTAGGTTGGGACTATAAGGACAGCACTCAGAAAAGTTTTCCATGGCAACTGATTGGAAAACTACTGACTGCCCAAAACATGGATTGGACCACTAGCGCAACAATCAAGTTCGTAATGTAGTGCTTGCTTTACCTCCTCGTGGTGGCCTCGGGCAACTGCATGTATAAATCAATACATGTAGGCCAAAATTTCAAGGTGGAGATTGCCTAGGGTCTAATGCCTAGACTAAGTGACCTGGGCCAGTAATCTGCGTTACCGAGTCTGTTGACGATCTTTGGCTATCGTACCCGGACTAAAATTGGTTTCTGGAACGTGAAGACGCTCCTTGAGTGAATAACCTCAAAACGCCAGTTTCCTTCAATTGGAGCATGAGTTCATGCGATATAGGCTGGATATAGGAAGCCCCTGGAGTTGAACTACTGTAAACACCAACAGCATGCAGAGGCTTAATTTCCTGGCAGCCGCATGGTGATCGGATTTTAAGGGCTAGATTCCGGACGAGAGTACGTCACATCACCATTATACAGTGTTACAGTGGATGGTTTATCTGAGGAAGAAAAGGAGACCTTGTACAACCAGCTGGGAGTTGTTGATAATGCAACACCCAACGGCGACATTGTCATTGTGATGGAGGACTTAAATGCCAGGGTAGGCTGCGAAGGGCACAAACAATTGCCCGATTCTTCAAATCGCCAGTGGTATGGAGGACTGCTATCTTCCTTTAAAGCAGAACATCAGAGGATATTGCATTCCACTGTCTGGACAAGAACTTATGTAAAAGAAACACTCATTTGAGTATTCTTAACCCTACTGATTCGTAAGCAAATACACGGAAGATTTGTGTCTATGTCGTCCTATTTTTCAGGTTGCTCAACTTAGCCTAAATACATTTCTCTAACTTACTGAAAATCCTTGAATGTGTTCATCTTTTTAACGACTTTCTTCGATTTAACTCTACGATTTGTCGAAAAGATCACTTTAACTCCAATAAAATCTGGATGCTCTGCACGAAAACGCTCGACCAACGCTAAAAGTTCTTGGGCAGCAAACTCTGGAGGGTATTCTTTGCCTTCTGCATCATACAACTAATTTAAATAGATTACAGTTAATATTCAATATTTTACAAAAAAAAAAACAAATGGCTTACCTCCTTAAACTCCATTCTCAATTCGACATACATGATCCCATCCTGATGCATTTCCTCCAACATACGCCAATGATAGGCACGAAACGCTGGCACATATTTCAAAAGATCTGAAACAGTTCCAAAGGAGTTTTGAAACTTTTTCCACACTTTATTCAGAGTTGAGTATTCCACTGGAATAATAAGAATTCAAATTGAAGAACTGGCAAGTCTGACTATAAATTTAAAAGCTTACATTCTGGAATGGGTGTATACAAGTTGATGGTCCTCTCCAGCTGTCTATCGAAGGCTCTCTTATTACCGGCCTTTTGACGCTTCTCATCTACGACTGAATATGGCGAATAACAATCATGTTCAGGACTTTTACGGAATGAAAGGACAGTTACTCCTCCATGGTCTATACAGCTCAACAGTCCGGGCAAATAGGTTAGGTTCTTAATAACCCACTCGGAGGACACTTGTGCGCTGTTATGCGCATGAAGCAGAGCACCTTTAGGCATTGCTTTTAAAAACTGATAAACTCTGCTATTCTCAATAAGTTCTTTTGCTTTGAAAAAATGCATTCCAGGAGCATGACTATCTGTATCACGAAATCCATCAGATAATTCGGCCAATTTGTGTTTCATAAAGATTCTATTTGCTGACAGTTCTTTTTCAGATAATATGACACGACCACCAGTCGAGAGGAGATCCTCTGCGGTCATGACGGCATTACGGGCATCTTCGTAGCCTAAAGTGAGTCAATTTAGAAAGATTACTTCACGATGGTTTAGAAAACAAAGTTACTTACTCAGAAAGTCGGTTCTTGCTAGTTCTCTTTCTTCTAAATCAGTAGTTTGCGCGGTCAATAAGAAAGCCAGTACGAATATAGGTATGATTGCAAAAGGCGTCATTTTGTAGGCAGTACAAAGGACATATAAGTAAGTCAGATACTATGCTGTACAAGGAGATACTTTGACATATGTATTACCATATTTCTTCTAGTTTAAGATTTCTATCTAGTGTAAAGGGTTCAGGTCGACCAGAAAGGTCTCAGAACTGAACCTTCTAATCGTGTACTAATCAGTCCTAAGAAGCACTTCTCGTAAATCTAAGCCATACATAGATTTTGTGTAAGATACCCGATAAGAGATGGAACATAGTTATTTGATGTCGCATCTTAAGAGAACTTTAGGCAGAAATATTTGCTCTGAATAGATTCCAGTTGAACTTTAAACTCCTTACAGACCACAATTTAAAGAGGTGACATGTTATCTGTATAGGCAAGTCCTATATCGACTCTAGAGCGCAAAGAAACCATGGAAGAAAAATGATAGAAGGATGGGAGTAAACAGTACTGTTCAATCATCACACTCGATATTAAGAGCGCCTTCAATTACCTCAAACCGCAGTAACATTCTGTAAGCACTTGCCTCGAAGAATGACAAGAGGGAGACAGATCGAGACAGACATTTTACCTTGACAAGATGTTTATAGAGGCTTTAAGCCTATATCTACAGATTTAGTCACAATGCCTATTACCCAACGTGATGATGATGCGGGACACATCATGTTCCATTGGCCCTTAAATAAAGAAGTTGGTACCCTGCTAGTAAATGAACTAAATGGACTTTTAACCAGACAAATTCACTAGACATCTATACAATCTGTTGAGCACGAAAGGAGCTTAGAAAGAAGTAAGCTGTGGGAACAATTATGAAGGAACAACGACAATAAGACATACAACGAACTGAAGCATAACCTGGAACAGAAACGAGCCTAGTACATAAGGCTGAATTCCCAATGCTTGACAACCGTAAGTAGGGGAGACGGGTGTAGTGAGTGAAAATTCCAAGCTGTTACTGAGTACGGCTTAGTTTTGTCATTGAAATATGGTCAATTTCTAACGCAAAATAGCTCGGGCAAAACAAATTCAAGAGAAAACATGACCCGGCGCCATAATATATTTGCTTACCTTATAATGACACAGTGGTCCTTTGTTTAGGATGTGCAAAGCACAATAGGAGAAGTGCGTAGGATGACGAATAGTACTTGGCGTATTCCCAGCGACGAATATATTCAGGATTGTAACACCTGCATGTCAATAACTCAGACTTCTAGTTTCTTTGGGGAAGATTGAACATCTTTTGACGCAACCAAATAAATAAAATCTACACTTTGACTTGAGATACATGTGCCTATTTTCTTCAAAAGTCCACTAGAAAACTAGTTTTCAGAGGTACTTTCAGTAGCAATGGTTTCTTCTGATTTGCATTATGAGTATGCCCAATTCGCTCAAGTTTATTAATCGTGAAATTTACATCGTATTTTTATATACTATCCATTAAAACTTTTCGTTTTCTTAAACCATATATCTTTTACTTGACAGCTGTCAAGAATTGACCGCGTCGTGTTTAAAAGGAAATATTACTTGAAATGGACACTCTACAATCTTAAATTGAATGCGAAGCACCTTTGCGGGAATAACCAATAAGAAAAGATCAGACCATTAACATTTGTTACATTCTATTTTTTCCAATTAATTCTATGATGAGATGCAAAAATAAAAATTAAATACAGTTCTAAAGAATCATTTCGTAGAAACAAATCAAAAATCGTTCCGATTACAAATAAAAAACATATGAAAAGGCTACAATCCGCCTGGTGGGGATCATGTGATACCCTATCCTTTTTCTAAGTGTCTTTCTTTTCCAAATTATTCCAAAACATGAGTTTTCTCAAGAACTGGGCATGGTAGTGGGCGGATTTTGAAATTTTTTCGACATATATTAAATATTGTTCCTACGAAGTGATATTTTTCCAACAAAAACGCCGAAAAACAGTTTTTTTTTTTTTAAGAAAAATGCCCCTAAAAGGTAGGCGTGGTCATATACAATGTATGGAAGATTTGTAGAGTAAGGAAATCCCTACATTTTTGCTTAAGTAAGTTTTTCCGAGTTTCATACAAAAATACTGAAGAAAATTAATTTTTCGAAAAGTGGGCGGATTTTGAAAATGTTTACACTTGTTCTGTGCCGATGTCCAAAGAAATTATCGCATACAAAGTTTCATTGACCTAGCTCAAAATTTAAGGCCCAAAAACTGGTGACAAACAGACGGATAGACAGACAGACATTGCTCAATCGAATTCGCTATTGATACTGATCATTTATATATATATACTTTATTCGAACTGTCTGCAATATTTCTCTATGTTACAAACTATATATCAAACTTAATATACCCTAAGGATAGGGTATAAAAACCCCTGAATATAGAATTTCAGAGTGCAATTATTGCGTGCACTTAGTAGGTTTATTGCTTAGAATATAAACAAAATTTCTGTAGAAGTTGTATAACACTTTTTATTGAATACCTTTTGCAATTAGAAAAACTTCATTGACATCATAAAATTTGTGAGAATTTATTGCTTATTATTGTTTTACTATCACATTCATGTTCATTCGGAATATTGTGATAGAATTGCTTTAGTTATTGGAACAAGTTACAAAAAAAGCTTAAAAAACATTGTTCTAGCTTTCAGCATATTGTAGTTAAATAAGCTTAAAAAACCGTCTCTAATCTTACAAACAGAGTAGACACTGACGGAGCCAATACTTACATAATTGTCTCATTATGCCCCTTTTACTGTATAAATTTCCCCGTCTTCTTAATGAATTCAATGACGAAGAGCTTACGTAAGAGCATACACCAAATCCGCACCTAGAATCTACCGCCTGATACGAACAAAGGCAGGATAATCGCAAAGGAAGTGTTCCGCAGTGTGGTCACCCTCTCCACAATCGTCGCAAGCAGATATTTCACTTAAGCCAATCATATTAAGATGCTTAGCAAAAGCGAAGTGCCCCATTAGTATGCGAATAAGTTGTATGCAGTCTTTTCTGCTGAGAGACAGCAAGAATTCCGTTTCTCACTAACGTCTGCGATTATCCCCCTTCATCCAGGACAGACATGCCACGCACAATTGTGTTCAAAAGAAACCCAATCATCAATGAAAGCCTTGACCGTTGATGCAGGAAGACCTTACGCTGGTTTGGATCCTGAAAAACTCTCCTCTTAGCCATGTCCAGCAATCTCATCGGATATATTATTCGCCGTGATACCAATGTGACTTGGAGCCCAAAATGAGAGTCTATTGACTATAATGCCCGGTTTCACAGTGCGAGCTTAAGCCTCAGCTGGAGCTTAAGCCACGGTTTAACTCATCTTGGTGTTTCACAGCCGCCGATTTTGGTGGCTTAACTACCGTCAGAGCAAAATTCATCATTCGATGTTACCAGCATAAGCACATTACCTTTGTATAATGTAACTACCCACTTTATTTATGAACATGAACCTAATCCTGCAAAATACTATTGTTACATCACTTGAAACTTTTATATCTGGTTCACCGCCCGTGGCATACCTAGAATGGTCGCTTTTCCTCCGCATACATATTTATTTTTTGACGCTTTTTTTTAAATTATCGTATTTTTTTTTTTTTTTTTCAAAACACCTGAGCCTCGAAATATATCTCCACAGCCGGCATTGAATTAAATTTTAATTTTTCACGCAATTTTTCTCTTTGATAATTCACAGTAGTTAATTACCCACAAACTATTCACAATCACTTCTTATATATGGCCACAATTGTTAAATGACTGTGAAACCCGAAAAACTTAGTCTAAAACTTAGACCCTGCATTCTACTTATCTAAGCTGCGGCTTAAGCTTCCACCGCGAAACCAGGCATTAATATTAAATCTTGCGACTCAGTTTACGCTTTTTTGCATTCACCAACTCATTTGGATGAAGATAAAGGGTTGAGCAAGGCCTTAAGCGCAGCTTGACTGTCCCCACAGACACAGATACTACGACCCTTCCACTTATTCGTGACGATGTGACTCGTAGGCATTAGGAAGACAGAGGCATGATTACATGCAAAGAGTTTTGCAGTCTTGTGTTATCGTCTTCTACAAATACACCAGCCCCTGATCCTTGATCGGTTGTGGAACCATCTGCGAAAATAGGAGCTCAGACGCAATTGAAGCCTCGGCGTCAAAGCATCAGAAGGCATATCTATAAGACAAGGGTCATAGAATAAGTGTCGCGCAAGATCATCAAAGCTTGAGTGCGATTCAACCGATCCATTTGAACCCGTCACCTTAGGATTTCACTCTAGGCGATGTACTGAGAAATATATGGCTCAAAACAGTAAAGGAAGCACAGCAACTGGGAAACAAAAAGTCGGGGAAACCTGAGGAACATTTTAAAAAAACCGCACACTCAGTTTGATTATGCTTTTAGTTCATCATTTGACTGACAAAAGGGTTACAACACTGCGTTTCTCAACCACAAAACAAATATTAGTACACCACTTATGAGCAATTTGACGAGGGATTCAACGAAAATTCCCTTAAAACTTCCCCTACACAAAGTGTAAATCTCCTCAAGCACTGAGTAATTTCTTAAAGAACATAACCACCATACAACCACACTACAAATTACTTATAATTTCAATTAAAGAAAAATTATTTATTAATTTTGTGTCTTTTTGTTATCCGTCACACTCACAGTAATTGCTTATTTTCACTCTCAATCGACTCGTATGTACTTGTTAAATAATGGCAGCTGTGGCGTTCGCTAGTACGTTGGAGTTAAGTATGAGATACGCGAATGAGATACAGTATTTTTTTTTGCACGAAACTACAGAGACTTATGCGAACTAAGCTCCAAATTGTTCGACAGTACCTCGAAGACTGATTTAAGTGTCGTTTGTCAGTTATGAGCAAAACAACGCGAAACATCTCTTTGAATGAAATTTTGTGACGAAAATTGTTAATGAACCGGTCTAATTGTAAATTTAGAAAAGGTTCTTTACCTATGGGCGCGCGTATGTGATTTGTTTTTAAATTGTTTTGAGGGTGGGATGAGAAGCTATTGAAATTTTTCACATGAGAATTGACAGATACAAAACGTTTGAATAAAATTGAAGCAGCAGGCGTTAACTGTTGATTTTTGGAGGTGTGCGAGGGGCGTATGAGTAACATTTTTCTCTTTTAATTAAGTTTTTTGCATTGCATTTGTGGTAATGGTAATTGGCAAGAAGATTTTAAATTCATTTGAATAGATTGATTTATATTTAACACTAGCTGTAAGAAGGTTTAAGAAATTATTATAAAACCTTAAGGTTTCCCTAAGAATCTACAATAAACACATTCTACGCAGTGAGGCAACACTGAAGCTACCACGGTAATGGCCGCGATCCCTACATTTCGCTAATCTAGCTGCTAGAATATTTTTGCACCGGGATGACACATGTTGTACTAGAGGCCGCTAGATTCTCTAGGACAAAATTTATCATCCCGGTGCAAAAGTTTTCTAGCAGCTAGATTAGCGAGGTGTTGGGAACTCGGCCAATGATACGTGCTGCAACATTTGATTCCTTCTAGTACCATCTCTTGCATCCTTTGAAAGCCTTAAATTGTTTGCAGATGCGAGATCACACTAAATGTTTAAAATACATAAATTTTCGACTCATTTTTTGTTCTTTTACCACTCCACTACTGTTGTCGAACAAGCCTTCCTGTCTGCTGTTAGTCTTGTAGTCAGCTAGTAATTTTTAATCCAAGCGTATCGAGGTCATCTTTGCCATTTTAAGACTTGACATTTTATTATCAATAAGGCTATTAATTCATGCGTGTGTCAACTGTGGACATTCATAGCTTACCATAAAACCGACCCCGGTTCCGGAAACCGCATATAAGAACTGAATCATTGTGTGTGCATGGGTTTTTTGAATCAGTATCAATTACGCATTCAATTGGCACACTAATGCTTTAAAAACTGATGAAGACAATGGAGAAAGAATATAAGGCCGGAATCTTCAACAAAAGCACCAATATCTTTCAGTCTGAAATATAGGACACATACAGCAATAGTGTATGATACCCAACTTCATTGATTCTATATCATTAAAAGGAGACTCAAGACATATAACGATTCGTTGCGAGTACCAATTATTAAGGACAAAATTAGGAATGTGTACATGTGCAAACAAAAAAATTTGATGCGATACTCGCGAATAGTTTCGTTTCCTATTTTTGACTTCACGAAAATAGAATAGAAAGGCTTTAAAAAACGTTTTAGAAACAGTTTCGGCTCCCCCCGAAATTTACTATCACAAACTTCAAAACTATCAAGTTAAATAAATAAAGTTAAAGAAAACTAATGCGAATGAAATACAAGCTTAGGTCTCCTAAATACAAACAATGCAACAGCGTCAACAACTCCACGACTGAGAGGTATGTATGTCTATATATTTGAAACAAAGGGCATAGTGCAGTGAAGGATAAAGAAATCCTTAAATCCAATCGTGCAATTAAACGAAGACGAAGAAAACGAAAAAATGTTGATAGATTTTTCTGTATAGAACAATCAATTAAGTATGTAGACAATTTTATAACCAAAATATAAATTTATATTAAAGAAAAAAATAAACAAAAAAGTCCTTCAACTTGAACTTTTAAAATATAATTTATTTGCATAATATTTTTTTAATTCGCAAGATAAGGTGACAAATAAATACAGTAAAAGTTTGATTTGTTTGAAACTTGTTCGTATTGCTTAAGTCGCATCTGTTTTTAAAACGAGACGACGTGCAAGAGTACCAACCACCCCTATAAAAACCAGAAGTACTTCTTAAATTATCTAAAAATATGCAAAACAACATTGCAGTTTCTACGTAATATAATGATTTTTGACATTTCGGAGCTAGTCGCTGAATGTCAAAGGTAAACTGAGCGACGATGGAATATAACATATCGAATACTATTGTTTTTATTTATTAGATAACATCGGTTGACATATGTACACACTGACCCTGATATTTCAATATTAAGTAAGTTGGTGAGAAGGGTTAGGGTACCCACAGCAGATTTAAGAGTAATCGTCTAAACAGGGTTATTGGCCGCGTTCTTTAGCCAATAAACAATAAACAATATGTATATTAAATATGACTCTTGAAAGAGTCGAATTGGCGGATTGTCGAATGATCGAATTTGCGGATGGTCGGATTGGCGGATGATCGGATTGACAGATGGTCGAATGGTCGAATTGTCGGATTGGCGAATGATCGATTTTGGCGGATGGTCGGATTGGCGGATGGTCGGATTGGCGGATGGTCGGATTGGCGTATGATCGGATTGGCGGATGGTCGGATTGGCGGATGGTCGATGGGTCGAATTGGCGGATTGTCGGATTGGCGGATGGTCGGATTGGCGGATGATCGGATTGTCGGATGGTCGGATTGGCGGATGATAGGATTGGCGAATGGTCGATAGTTTACTCCTCCCTTTTTTAACTTGCGTGCGCTTTCAATTGCTGAGTCAATTGGACCGTGTAAGCGAATAATTCGAGATCTTTGTGCAGAATTCTACTCAGCCTAGTGAGTGAAATGTTAAGCTGTGGAGATCGATAGCGCTACATTCTCATCTGTACACTCTGTACAACGACGGGGACCATGAGTGTCGTCCACTAGCAAACCAGTCTCACGAACTTTTTGCACAAACCTGCGTACAGCATGCGCGGTGGATGCTTCATTTCGGCCAAAACTTCTTTTCAAAAAACCCACTGTTTGGGCTAGACAACAACTACTTTGGAAATTAGTTTTCAATAGTATCCAACGTTGTTCAAGCGTAAAGCGACTCATTTCGTTCCACGTTCTGACTTTCTGTCAAGACTTCGAGCGCGATCCAACTGCCAGTGTCAAAATAACCTGTGACTTAAATAGATCTTAGACACGGCTCCCAACACATATTCAGCACAATTTTAGCTAAGGCACATAATGTGCTACACTACAAAGCTATAAATATTAAAACCGACTTGTTCAGCAATTATTTAGAATATCTTGTTTGTTTATTAGCAATTAATTATTCAACCACTTTCATATAAGTACGATTACTTAGCTTCTTTCCTTTGCTTCATCCTTTAGAATCTCAAATTTGTAACATCGTCAATGAACTCATCCCATTTCCGTCTGAATACTTTGTTTATCTTTCGACGTTCTTCACTCGTTAACACAGAGTATCTGTTCAAAAATAAAATTAATTTGTATTTGATATAACCCATACGTCACGGTCTCACTTAATTGAATTCAATGCAAATTGCTTTAATATTCGCAAATCAGCTTCGACTGGTGCAAAACTCATGAAGGCATAGTAAAAGTCATAACTCAAACCCTTGGCATTCCATACTCCTGGATCATCGGCTGATATGATAATTGGTAGGTCTTCGGCGATAAAGAATGAAGCTGGATGGTTTCTCAGATCCCAAACTAAACCTAGAACTTGATTTGAAATTGGATTCACTTCAATTGCAATATCGCGGTTCTTGACTGTCTCCCAGAGTTGTGGATGTTTTGAAAGGGCGAAACCATGACCGATGCGACGGGTGTTGAGCAGTATCGCATCCATTAGATTCCAATCGGTTTTGCCATACCATTCTATCGCATGCAAAATACACTCATATAAAAGTGTTGGCTTTGAGGAATGGAAAGTACTTACTTGTTTCACCAGCATGAAAGAAGAAATGTGCTCCAACTGGTATATCAGATAGTTCGTTGATAAACTTATGCAGTGAATCACCCAGATCTTCTTGCCCAATTAAATCGAATCCAATTACGAAATTTGGTTTCGCAGAACTGAAAAGTATAAATCATAAATAATGGAAACATTCAGTGAAAGTCATTCAGCATAGCATTGATATGATAGGTGAATGATCTAAACGTGACACCCAAGAAGAAGTGGTCCAAAAGGGGTGAATCAAATTTTTGAACTACACTTAAGTTTAGACCCGGTTCGAACCCACGTAATTGAAGATTTTCCATAGATTAGGCTGAATCCACTGCTAAAATTGTTTTAGAAAAATGTGTCTTACTGAAGTTCCTTAAAGCGAATAATCCTCTCCGCCATATCATCAACGGTGCCCTTGTTTCTTTTCGCATAAATCACTTTCATGCCAACAAAATCCGGATTAGATGCTTTGTACTCGTTCACGATCTTCTCCAACTCATCGGCGACCTCCAACGAGTCGTAGGTTTTATTTTTCTCCCCATACAACTAAAAATAAGTACAAAGTTTTGGTGCTGCTTGGCGTTTTCAAAAACCCAACTCACCTCTGACAAAGATGCTCGAATTTCGGCATAAATAATGTTGTCTTCATAGAATTCCTCCATCATGCGACGATGATAGGCTCGAAAAACTGGCAAATATCTATAAAAGTTGTCAATCGAATCGAAAACGTCTTCGAAACGCGTCCACGTCTTTTGAGTTTCAGTGATGAGTGCTGAAATCAGATATTAATCTATATATCATCGTCTCCTCTTCTTTGTTTTTGTATGTCAAAACCTACACTCTGGATGCATTGTGTACATGTTGATATGTTTCTCCAATTGTCGATCGTACAGCCTTCGATCCTCGGTATTCAAACGTTCGACACAAACATTTTTCAACTCACTGGCACATCGAGTGGTATTTCGAAAAGTGAACAGCATAACCCCTCGCTCATCACGACATGTATAAACATTATATTGCGATGTCAAGTTCTTGATAACCCACTTAGAGGACACTATCCCCTTGTTGTGACCATGAAGAAAGGCTCCTTTGGGCATTTTCTGTATTATACGAAACACCTCACTCTGACGTATCATTGGTTTCGCAAGAAAGAAATGCATTCCCGGTGGGTACATGTCGGGCTTTTTAAGACCTTCGGCAACCTGAAAAGCACATTACCATAGACTAAATTAAATCTTAAGTCATTCCATTTAAATGATTCAACCTCCTGTCGCTTGGCGTTCATCAAAATCGAATTGGCCTTCTCCTCTTTTGGTGACAACCACAAATTACCGCCAGTTGCAGAGAGACGTTCCGCTTCCATGATCCTTTCGCGTACCGAATCGTAGGCTGTAATGTAAAGTAAACTGATTTAAGTTGTAATAATTTTTTTTATCAATTGTTTGAGATGAAATTATTGTGTGAAATTGTTTGCAAATTGTTTTTCAGTGTTCGTAATGAGATTGTCTCTTTAGTGAACAGAGGCGAGAATACTAATGGAGTAATCAACATTTAAGTATCAAGACGAATGGTTAGAGCGTTTTGATTGAGCGTGAAAGCATTGCTAAATGGTTTTAACAGTATGTATATATGTCACTTGGGAAAAGTTGAAGGTCATAATTTAGAATGGCTGCCTTGAGTTGGTTCTTTTTTTTTGTATTGAAAGTGTGCTCAACGTACGAATAAAAGAAGTTGGAGGCACGCCTCTGAGGAAAGTACTCTTATTGGAGAATAAAAATAATGAAGGAGCAAAAAAGCCACCGCAGGCTCTTATTTATGGAGAGAAAATCTGCTGAAGCTCTCCTAAAATACTACTCTGGTTGTAAACCGATTTTCAATTTGTTTGGCCGCCATTTGTCAATTGGCATTTGACAGTCGAATAAAGTAGGCAAAACTCTTTATTACTCTTGAATTGACAACCTGTAATTGTAAATGAATTGTGGCCACCAGAACATTACTCCAGCTGATATTGGCAATCTTCTGCGTGTATTCATCTGTAACTAGGATAACGACAGCATCTAGAATGGGGGCTTAGAGTATTTAGAAGACATTGTTGAGCACCAGTTTCCACCCACTGGGAATGCCTCGGTATGGCTGTCATTTGACAGTACCTAGTTCGTAAAAACAAATATTTGTCACTGCTTTAGTCTTAGAGCTTTTGTGAATACTCTGATTGAATGAATACTTTAAATGTGAGCCTACTACGCATTCATGTCTGTTTTCTGTGGGCGTGAGACTGTGAAAGGCTTGCTTTTTAGCGAATGATTCACAATGGCAAATGATGCAGTTCTCTGGTGTGAATACCTAAAAAGAAGTGAATATTTCGAATGGCTTACAAACCGAGCCACTTGCTACAGCTACGAAACGAGTCTAACAATTAAGCATCTGCAAGTTTCAGTTCATAGAATAACCAGTGGAAATATTTTTCGATATGATACTAATAAGTTGAATCTGCAGATTTTTAGGCCTTTTTTTGGGAAGAACGAGCCAAAGAAGGACAATCACAGAGGAAATATCTTACAGCATCAAGTGGTTTCGCTTAAGCCTAAATTTTTAAGTGCACCAACAAGCTGTTTATTGTCCGAATTTAAGGCAAGGGAGCATTTTGAGAAGAGTATACATAGGCACTTATGCCAATAGATATTGCTCTTGATTTTTTGACAGACGCTAGCTGGTAAAAGTTTTTTTTAGCTAAACAATGTCTAGATAGGTTCAGTCTATGTATACATTCAAGCTAAAGATTTTGAACCGGGGATTGTTCGTAGTGTACAGTGTAGTGTGCTCCTAGAGTATTTCTGTATCAAATAGTGTTCTTATTTATTTATCTTTACATTACCCCATTGTTTTGAAAATCCACCTGAAAGAAAATATTGAATTTCAATTCTAATTCACCAAGTGGAGAACAGTTAATTTAAAAACTAAAAAAAAAACTATTCTACGCCATTAATAGCATTCAGTCAGTCAACAAATTATACAAAAAAAAAATAAAAACGAATAACAACAATCAAATCAAATCACTGACCAGGGGGTTGCAACCCCCAAACAAATCTATTCAATCCAAGGGTATCCAATACTTACACAACTCGATTGTTTCAACTGCACACGACACAAACGAATTGAATGCCATAGCATAAACCACAAACATAATTCCATTCATCTTTGCAAATTCGATTGCAGCGTAAACAGATTAATTTAGAAAATAACTTTATAACTTTGCATTTAAACTCTTAATAATGAACTTTCACTTTAAACCTTGAGCGAGAGTATGTCCTTCAGGCCATACATTCAAAGGTTCTTGAAAAAAAAATCACAAATAAATCCTTATCTCGAAACTGAAAACTGAAAACACAAATGCAATCCGACGTTTATGAAATCGCGCACTCAACTGAACCGATAACGAACATATTTCATAGTCTATTTTGCAATATCTGGGTTGAAAAAAAAAAAAAAATAAAAAACACACACCTCCAGCTGGTGGTCTGGATGGATGCTACTGTTTGGGGTGATTCTCGAGAGTGGGTAGGTAGGAATCTACCTCTATATGCAATATTCAAAACATAAACAAAATTGTTTTTAATTCGCTTTCTCTCTCTCTCTTTAAGTACGTCTATATGTATGTGAACTTGTCAAGTTCAGGTCAGTGTGACAGTAGGTGATGTTGACATTCATTAGTTATGTGCATGATTGGCTGGTACATCCAAATTGATTGGACATTGTCAGTCAAAAGTAATGACACAATTTTTTTTTTTAAGGCAAGTTTTAGAACCCTTCCTTGAGCTAAAAATGACTTATTTCTAGGAAGGAAGCAGAAATTTGACTTATGATTGCTTTAGAAGTAGATGTGCATAATAGGTCTGTTCCCTTACTGACTAAAACTATGGGAATTTAGGGAATTTTATGAAAATTCGACGAATTCCTGTTCCCGTACAAAGTTTGGTAGCTCACTAAATAGTAGCTCAATAAATTTCCCCTCGCTGTGCATTATAGTCCAAAAAGCCACTATTACACTTGGAATCAGTTGCTTCTTTGGAAAGACGAGTTGATTTTAATCGTACAGGTTTGAAGCTTATACTTACTTACTTACTTACTTAAAGGGCTCCCGACCCTTGTAGAGTCCCTGCCTGAGAAATCGTTGCCTTCCATCCTCTGCGGTCCCAAGTACGCTGCTTCAAGTTGTGAAAACAAAGTTTTCTGGTATCCGCGCCAGCTTGGTCTTTGCACCGGAGGTTCGGTTTTCTTCGCCGCCCGGAACCTGGGGCTGGGATTCGAAGATCCTCTTGGCTAGAGCATTGTTGTCCATTCGCTCGATGTGGCCGAGCCAATGTAGTCTGCGTATATTGGTTTTTTGGACCACATCCACATCCTGGTACAGCTCATAGAGTTTGCGGTTGTATCTTCTCCTCCACTCGCCCTCCTCGCATAAGGGACTTAATATCCGACGGAGTATTTTTCGCTCGAAGGTGCCCAATATTTGCTCAGCTTTCTTACTTGTCGTCCAGCACTCGGCTCCATACAGCAGGACTGGTAAGATGAGCGTTCTGTAGAGCATTAATTTGGTCCGTCGAGTTAAGAGTTTTGAACCCAGTTGTTTCGCCAAACCGAAGTAGCAGCGGTTTGCTAGGGTTATTCTTCGTCGGATCTCTACAAACGCTTCATTTGTAGGATTAATAGGACTTGAAATTCGTTGGTCTTTTCCAGGATTTGTCTGAGTGGGAAAATTTGGTCTATTGTCGAAGCCACACTGGTACGTACCGGTTAGTGTTTTGCAGAAAGGTTTTAGACGTTCACACAATACGTTGGATAGGATCGTATATGCGACATTTAAGAGGGATATGCCTCGGTAGTTCTTATAAGACATAGGATCGCCTTTTTTGAAGATGGGCCATATAGAGCTGATACTCCAGTCGTCGGGCATGCGTTTCTCCACCAATACTTGGTTGTTGAATATACCCTACCAAGATATCACCTCCGTATTTAAAGAGTTCAGCTGGAAGCCCATCAGAGCCAGCTTCAATTTTCTGATGGCTACATTAACTTCATCAATACTGGGTGGAGGCGTTGGTTCTTCATTGAAGAAGTTTGAAGCTTATATGAGTGCAAAATAGCAGCAGGTTTCTGATAAAAACCATCATCAACTGCCATTTCTTCTCCCGAATTAATCTATTATTTATCTATTTCCATAGCATTTGTACGGCACTTAAATCCCTTTATTACAGCACGCGATGTAAATAGTTTGTTTAATTACCACTTACACCGTGAAGAATGTAATACCTTAAACATATTTTCCAGATACAGACAATAAAGGGATTCAATTACACCACTCACATCCAGTTAAAGCAATTAACATACTCCTCGTTAACAAAGTAAACAAACTAATTATACCACAAACAAATATTCTCACGATATAAATACCTCCACGTAGAGATATCTTCCTTCAGTTACATTCGTCCTTACACTCGTAGACATGTCATTTGTGCTTTTATTCGCATTTGTCATAAGATTGGCCAAAGTCGATTGTGGTATTCCAATCCCAAAATCAAATTATGATTCGCTTAACAATTTATCCTGTCAAATCGCAGGTGCAAGTAATGCACGCGTCACATTCGTTTACTTGGAAAACACCAACGAGGAACTCATAGGATGTCTTTCCAAAGCGCATTTACCAATCATCACCTTAAACATCGATTTAAATGCTCCGGAAAAAGCCCGCAACTTCTCATCAATGCACCTCCTCACCATCGATGGAAACGCGCCTTGGAGACTAAAGCAAATCAAACGGATGATTGATAAACGAATCTGGCAAAAACATATATCAAAGTATGTTCTCAAATTTAAAGTGTCCTGTGAGGAACATCTAGAGGAATTCTTCAACTTTTTCTGGAACGTTGGTATCCTTAATGTTATTGCGCTCTGTAGTCAACAAGGAATCTTTACTTATGAACCATTCACAAGTGCGGGCTTTCAAATAGTGCGACTTGAAATGACAATCGATTCGTCTAAGCTGTTCTATGATAAATTACGAAATCTTCATCACTCCCAGCTGAAAATCTCGCAGTTCTATAGTCAATTTAGATCTGTACCACTGGCAAACAATACTGAATTCCTTGGAATCGATGGACAGATAGCTAAGACTATTTTCGAGTGGATAAATGCGACTGTGCTGTATGTAATTCCTGAAATGGAAGACCTTTATGGAACCGAGGTAAATGGAACGCTCACAGGTGCTCTGAGGGATATAGCTACTGGTGTGACTCACGCTGGTTTCAATGCTCGCTATATGAATCGGAATCATACGGAATTCATTCAGACAATTGGCAAAAAGATGAGCATTGTCTTGATAGTCCCAAAAGCACCAAAGGCTCCACAATACTTGAACTTCATACGTGTCTTTCAACCATTCACATGGTTAGTTCTATTGATCAATATCCTTGTAGCTGGTGTAGTTTTTGCTTACATGCAAAAAATAGTCCTTAAAACACCTTTGGCAACTGATTACGTTGAATTTAACTTTCGGGACATAACTGAGATGCTATTCAAAACGGCAATTGGTGATCCAGTTGAAGGATTCCATAAGATCAATTCATTGCGTCAGTTTCTCATAGCATGGATTCTTTTCTGTTACGTCATCAGTTGCATATACTTTGCCAAAATGGAAAGCGTTTTTGTTCACCCAGAATACGAACAGGATATCGATAGTCTGATTGAGATCTCCAAGCTTAACGTCCCCCTCTATGCTAATGGACAATTGTTGAAAATTGTCAAGCCTTCTTTGGATCCCGAAGTTTATGAACTCATAACATCTAGGCTAATTGAATTACCATCTGTATTTGATGCTCTCCTTCATAAAATTACTAAGGCATCACAGGATAATGCCATAGTATTGCGAAAGGATCGAGCTTATGAAATGATTGCAAGCACTTTCGATCATAAAAATAAAAGGCCAAGATACCATGTGGTAAAAGAAGAGCTTTCGTCGTTAATCTATACATATCTTGTGACGAGTGGATCGCCGTTTTTGGATAAATTTCAGACTTTGCATGGGAGGCTATTTGAAAGTGGAATTTCCAATTACTTTGAAGATGCTCAGACGCACATTCAAAATATACACAAGGAATCGTATGAAGAAGACGATGAAGATGAAGATTTGAGTGATGGATCGAAGAAGAAAGCAGTTGTACTGGATATGGATATATTGCAAGGAGCGTTCTATGCCTACATCATTGGAATGGGTCTTGGATGCCTGGTGTTCCTTGTAGAGCTATGTTATTGGAAAATGCATAGGAATAAAAAGCAAGCACAGGTTTAGTAATTAACACTGTTGGATAGAGTATATTTGTTGTTAAGTGTTTTGAATTCAAATAAAGAGTTTGTATTCTTTTATAAAGGTTTTTCAATTAGGAATCTATTTTACCAACAGTTTGTATAGCGTAATAGTTTCTATGCGTAAAAGTAAGTGAAGGACCAAATTTATTGATTTTTCTTTGGTACGAGTATCAGAAATCGAGCAACTTTGTGGCTGCTTTGTGGTGAATTGCATGAAAGGCCTTTGGTTTACATCGTTTTAAGACATGAATCAAGAATTACAGCCTCGCTGATGTCAGAAATTGGGAAAATCTGTGACTGATGAACAGGACCAGCCCGAGTCAATTGAGCGTCCTGTGCAAGCCTTACCTTGAGCGCCCTATATCACCACCGCCAGCATTGCCTTCACCACACACATCACACACCAATCGATACATCGAAAATCTAACTATTTTGATTTTACTAGCATCGTGTCTGACATTAAAATCGTACACAAATCTATAAAGTACGATTTTTAGTGAATCGACAACAGTCCAGTGTGCGCACATATGTGCTTTATATATTCTCTTATCAAACAAATTTCTCAAATGAGTAAATCTCATAGGTGCAGAAATAAAATCTGCACATTTTCACTCAAGTGATTCCATAGGAATTACGGATTGAGTTTATTATTTTGAGATTTTTTCCTATGAACATTTTTGAGTGCTTGTGCAAGAAATTATCCTGCATAAACCTGGTGGGATTTTTTATTTCGGTTTTATTCGAACTAGTTTCTGGTGTGTGAGAATGGTCTTTTGTGTGAGTAGCTGAAATTAAGTAATTTGTATTATCAGAAAATAATTTCGTTCAGACAGCACAGCGTTTAGAAATGCATTTGCACATTCTGCACATAAGGTGGATTCGGCTCTGCCGATGAAGCATATTTCTGGCTAAGTGGTTCCGCTACTGTATAAAATATTCGCATTTGGTAAGTCAGCAATCCGAAGCCATTTATAAAACAGCGTTGTACATTACAGCGTTAGCTATGGGCTACTTACTGTCTAATATTTATTTTATTTATCCAAAAAAGTCATTTTTTCGATGGAGCGTTTTATTGACTCTTTTATATTTGTTTTCGATAATAATGGCAACACTCGCTGATGACGTTATGGCTTTTCCGAAACTTTACTGTATCTGTCTAGTTACGTATATTGTGGGAGGTCATGGCTAATTTCTTCTTCAATTGCTGTCCCTCTACGTGTATTCTGTAGCACGTGGATTGGGATATGATTTGTGCCACGTCTTCAGTGGTTGTATGCACCTATGTTCACCGTCCTTCTGACACTGGCTAGTACCACTTTCGTTTTCTGTTCATGTAGCTTTGCCTAAGTGGCACTCTTACGCGTGCAAGAGAGCTTTTGGAAAGATATGACTACGGGACGTTGAGATCCAGGGCCTAAATTCTCTCAACCATGCGTGTATAATGTAGTTTTGTATCTGTGGAAGAATAGTTAGTGGTCTTTTTTGTCTTTTTGGCCAAGGATCGAATAAAAGAGTCTGGAATACGCGAGAAAGTTAAAACTGAGCAGATTATTTTTCTCACGAAATAGATGGTTGGATCAAGCTCTATACCTATCTTGATTTTTTTGAAAATTACTGCTGATGAGTGTGTGCTCGTACCGTAAGACTGACCCATGACCACTATGTATTCGGCACTGGTTTGCGATGATTAATTTCCACTTAATTAGGGAAGTAATCAAAGTCTCTTCATGCCTAGACTCTTGGTCTACAGACTTTTGGTGCACAAAGTTTACCATTCATCATTACCATCCGGTAGAGCAAAGTGAGTTATGGTTATATAATTACTTTGGCCTGTGTTATAGACAGTATGATTGTGGCCTATAAGCAATTGTCCCACAAAGTACTTAACGCGAAGTGTTCATACGCGAAGTCCATACAAATAAATCACTACTTTCAACACTCAATTATAAATTTGAAGACACAAAAATGGAAATACATTTTTTACCACCACTGTTGTTACTTTTGCCTCCTTTATCACTAAACAGTCCATCATCATAAGTCTATCACTATCGGTGTGTTGAAGTGTATTCAACAGGTTCAGGTCTTTGTATGTATGGAGTACGTGCATCAATTGGAAAGTTCTATGCTTATGAATACTGTTTGTGCAAAAAGCTCTTAAATCGAAGGACGATGACGCAAATTGATTGTAGTAAATTGTTAGACTTTAGACTTTACCCTAGAACTAGGGAAATATTCAAAGAATTCAAAGCAAAAGTTGCTTTAAAATTATAACCGATGGTCCTGATGGAGGAAATCTTATTATCTAGCCACTCAAGCTTCTGCTTGAAATACACCAGACATTAATGGAATAAGCATAAGAATAATTGTGAACTTGTAAATTCCTGAACATTTAGCACGTGATAGACTGACTCTCTTATATTATGTATTGCTGGAATAGTGTTGAGACAATTTTCTTACGCTGGCTTTTTGGGTTGTGAAATGTTTTCGAATCCACCCCGGATTGACGACCAAGTAGAGAACAACCTTCCGGTAAGTGGCGCAAACACGTTGAAGGAGACCTCAGCCAACTTGGCATACGCAATTGGAAGGAGCTGGCTCGTAACTTGGCTGGATGGAGAGGTTTGTTGCCATCACCATCCTATCCATCGAATGCCATGGTGCTTTGTTCATCTCTTGTAATAGTGATAGAGTTGTCTCTCTAACTATTTGGGACGATGTTTCTATAGCTGACTCTCTGATGTCTCTTGACATGCTTATCATCTGGAGAATGCTCTCTCTAAGCTCTCGAATACGAATATCCTATTGACTTTAGCCCCCATTTGAATAAGTCTTATTTTCAAGGAAATACAGCAGGACTACACTAGCTAATATCATCCACAATTGCTACATATCTTAGCCGTGTGCAAAGATCGACAAGCTTATGCATCAGTAGTCCACTGCAAAAATTGTCTTCTTCCTTTTTCTAATCTGTATCCTCCTAAGCGAATACTCTAAGGTCCATCCTCAACAGGTCGCGCTTCTTATTTGACTGTGCTAGTATGTATGTATGTATGTATTTTTCCGATCACGAACAAACAATAGATCCAACCTAAGCTGCGTTACAAGTACTTTTACTGTCTGTCCGCACATCAGCATTCATGCTAGGCATTTCTAAGAACGACTCCTGCAGCATGATACTCTATCTTCATTGCATATGCCAAACAGCGGTCTCCATCAAGTTTTAGCCAAAGAAAAAACGCAATGATAACTCTCTTACAAAACGAATCCTTTCTCAATTTAATTACCTATACTTACATCCTTAACAACACTTTAATATTACAATTCAACTAAAATTTATAACTACACATTTGGAGCGAACCATCCGTGTAGACACTTCGGAACTGGCCCACTCGAATGAAACTCACACCGACCCATTTCTGTCCAAGTTTTGGCACACAAAACCAACAAGCCCACATGATTGTCATTTACACCTCCCCAGACCATAGCAGCCAATACAACACCATCATCTTCATCCTGTAAAGTAAGCATTCTACAGTCACATTCAATATGATTTCAATCAAAGGAATACAAACCTTTCCTCCTGGAGCTGGAACAAATATCGGCTCACTAGGATAGCAATTGTGTTCGCACCACTTCTTTGCGCTCTTCGATAAAACATCAACTTTTATCAACTGCAAGAAAGGATTCAAATACATGCAAGTTGCAGAGAGTCTTTTTCACCTACCGTTCCTGGATTCTCAGCATCGACATCCGAACTTATTGCATAGAAGTATCTATACTTCTTTCCCAAATAGTTCTCATAGTTTATCCGTGGTGTCTCACATCCCAGATCACACAACAACTCCGGCCTCACCATGATACTCTTATCTGGCATCTGATACGCTTCGGCTTTAGTATTGTTAAGCTTAATCAGGTTGACCAAGCAATCGAAGCGTAACTCTGTGCTCCTTTGTGACTTGATAGATTCGCAATTATTCGTTGCTATATTCGTGATATCATCGTACTGCGATTCAGAGCGTTTGAATTGATTCGCAACTTTTGTCTGTTGAAACCTTGAGCTTATTACCCCAAGCGAGAAGGACTTCGTGAGGCCTCGTCGTTGCGGTGTGCCAACACCCAGAGGTAAAACAAACCTCAGAGGTCTTCCACGAAACATAGCCGCATAATTCGGATTTGTTTGCATATTCATCATGCTGTCCAGGTACATACAGTTGATCATGGATGGATCCTTGTAGCAGCAGATATCAACTATCACATGATTGTCTTCTTCATACTGATTGATGATGTGCAAATAAAAGAACGGTTCCGATCGGAAGGTGTACATTAGTTTACCTGACCTACGGTCTATCAGGTAGAAGTAGGTGCTTTTGTTCTCAAACCACTTAAGGCAGGACGAAAAGTTTTGACTGCTTAGGTGGGACTTAACAAACTCGGTAAGTGACACGGACAGTGGTTGTTCGACTATAACGAAGTAGTTTTTCGTGATTCCTAAGAGAAAGTAAATTTTCTTAAATGTCTCTGGGGAGTAGTAGGTATTCTTACCAAATGTGTGCATATATCCAGGATTGAGGACCCAACGACATGGTATCGAAGCGACAATATATGCATCTTGAAACATACTATCGCCACTGGGAAAACAGATTATGTTGTATGCAGGACCGGATCTGCCGGCGGACATTCCCAAATTGAAAACTGTTTTGTCAGCCATTACATGCGGATGAGATGTGTGACTGACAACTCCCACATAGTCCGTAAGAAAAACCCTTCCTTCTGTTGCTAGAGTTACTGGGTTTATTCTGAGGAAGAAATTAGTACTTAGTAAAGGAGAAACCATTTTTTGACATATTCCAAGAGGCAGCGGAGAAAGAGAAATAGATAAAGATGACTCTTATTTCTGTAATTTGACATCTGATCATAATTCGATAAAATCTTAAGCTTTATGCCCAATTCATAATACCGCCTTGTCAGCTTCGCGTTGAGAACTTTGACACAAAGCTGAGATTGGAACATAGGATATGCGTGTATCCAATCACAATCACGCTTTGAGTGCGTTGCTTTCGGTTGACAAACGTAAGAGACTCGTAAATCCACGTAAGAACATTACTCAGCGCGAAGCAGAAATTAAAACAATTGAACTTTTGCTTAGCTTTGAAGTTTGTGAGAATTTGTTTGAATTCAAATTTGAAAGTCCATTTTACAGTTTTGTTTATTCAATGAAATATAATTTGGCTGACCGACAATCCAAAAAGAAAATGACAAGCCTGAAAGCAGTTCTCGTAATGATTGTCAAAGCGAAGCAGACAAAGCTGTATTGGGAATCGGGCTTTAGGCATACAAAATGAGCAGAAAAACTTTTTGTCAAAACAATAAAAGTAGGAGTAGGAATCGTGTACTCAAATCTTTGTTCTTTCACTCGGAGACTCGGCACCACAATAGTGTTCGAATGAAATGACGCACTACAACGTGTACTATCATCACAAATTTCGAAAGTAAATAGTCGATTACGAGAGCGGAAATGCCAAAACCTCACATTTCAATGGCATGGCACACAAGCGGGGAAACTTTTTACTCTCTCGTGAGCGCTCTCTTCTGCGAAAAACTATAAAAATTCTACGTACGCGAACAGCTTTTCGTAAAAATTCGTAAATTTTCGAAAAAATTCACTGTTTTAGGAGGGTACGCGAACGGACCTAATAAGTCTAAAAACAAAACTTTAAAAGATCTGGATTGAATCGAATTAAGAGAGAGTAAGTTAATTATTTGATTTTAATTTGACATATTTGACAGTTTTCACAAAGAAATTTGTTGCATCAATTTTTTTTAATTTTTCATAATTCTCCGTACGCAAACAACTTTTCTCCGCTTTGGTAGAGTACGCGAAAGAACCTTGTGATTGTCAAATGCTAATTTAGCTAAACTCTGCAAAACTCACACGTCACTTTGCCTACGCGATTGAAATATGAAGTTAGACAAGGGAAACTCAACTGGCTCGTTGGTCTAGGGGTATGATTTCCGCTTAGGGTGCGGGAGGTCCCGGGTTCAAATCCCGGACGAGCCCAAGGAAAGTTTCTTTTTTTTTTTTCCTAAAAATATATCAAAATAAATTATGTATCTTCGTTCCACTCACCTGTGTATAAATGGAGCTTCAGTGAACGTATAGAATTCATCGCCAATTGGATACACAGAGATCATTGTGTTGTCGGATCCACTATCAGCCCGAAATATCGCAGATACTCTAGGAAAAGAAAGAAACCGGCTTGATTTCACAGCCTTTAAACAGTTTTAGATAAATGGAATTTACTTGTCAAATATCGAATGACACGGATCGGGTACTGACGATGTTCCGAATTCCGTCACAACTATACGCTGTGCTGCTGTGTTCTTCTTTAGCGTCTCTGTCTGTATGAACCTATTTTGATATGTAACCGTTCCGTTCTTGATTGAGAATCTATGCAGAAGTGCAGAACAGTCGAATAGATGCTGGAAGGTCATATCGCCAACTTTCCAGTTGCCAGGGCCATTTCGCAACAAACTGCCATTTAACCATGTCGGTATAGTTCCTAGAAAGGATGCATTTCTTTTGTTCTTTTTTCTTGAAACCTTTTTACAACAAACCTTTAACTTTTCCATGAATTGGTTCAATAACTTCCTCCTCACAGGACCGGAGCCATACATCCGAGGCACAGTTCGGATAGCAACGTCCGCTACCATCAATGCGTTCCGACTCCGGATCATGTTGTTTTGCGTCATATTTCACCTAACACATAAATTATTTATTTATTTTCTCAAAACAACAATAAAAAAATATAATCCGTATCTCTTCCACTCTGTTAAGCGAATAAATCAAAGCAAATCCGCGAAAATCTCCCCCAAAGCTCATTGCTTTGTCTCTTCCCTCCCCTCATCAACCCTTATGGGTATAATTCCACACCATCAAGCAAGCACTGCCACTGCCACTACCACCCTACAAAATCTGTGAGTGAGAGTTAGCTCACGTTCAATTGAAAACACGTGCACAGTGTACCTCGCATGAATCATTTCTGAGTGCATGTATTTGATACTTAAAAATCAGGTAGCGATATAGGTAGCTGGGAGGGTTGCTCAACAAGTAGTTGTGTCCTTTTCACTGCTGCTGTTGCCTCCCTCAAAAAAAGAAAATCAATTGCGCGGCTTCTTGGCTGTATTATGATGTTCTTGTCACCGTTTTAAAGCAGTGAACCTGAAATTTCCTAAGTCGGTATACAATCGGCTTATGGACTTTCAAGGTAGATGTCTATTTAGTGTGTACGCTAGTGGATTGCTGTTTGTGAAAGCCTTATGAATATTTGGAGGAAAAAAAGAAGAAATATTTATGCGGAAAGAATTTTGTGGAATTGCGTCAGAACGACAGTGTCACGTGTAATTGACGTGAAGGCAAACGAGTTGGTTGTGAATTTTACTAAGGAGAGCTTCTGGGAAATATACTTACACACACATGAGTGACTAAACGAGTTGGCACACATTTACCAGGAATGTACTGCTGAAGTTAACCCTTTGCAATTATGTTAACATGACAATAATGACTGTTTGAAAAGGTGACCAAAAGTTAACATTTTTCAACCGCACACAATGGCGCTTTGAAGTTTTAAAGGCCCTAAATCGCATGGGCAGGATATGGGATACTATTTAGATTCAAAGAGATATCAGCTGTAGCATGAATAACAACAAAATAATGAGGAAAAAGTAATACTTAGCTAAGGACACAAGTGCACTTTAAGATTCAAAGAATGTATCTAATTTAAAATAGAGGATAAAATTTCGGGATCTAAAGGAATTTGCGTCATAACATTCTATAATGTTTTGGACTTTAAGCTCATGGTCTTATAATCGCTTTTAATAAAAGATTGTAGGTGTAGATGAGAATGTCCTTAATCCACATTATTCCATCGATAGCTAATATTTATAATAATAAATGTAACAGATACATATATTCCGAGAACACTTTAGGTTTTGAAATTCTGTGCATTTTGATTAAGAGAACAACTTCTAGAAGCATTGATCACAGCTATGAAACATCAAACAGTCCCTGTTTCCATGAAATCTTGCGGGTTATTTCTCACTGATTACTTACTTAGATGGTGCTACTGCTCGAGGACCTTATCAACTTAGATAAGTCTTAAGTTAATTGCCTCCAGTTGCGCTCTCCAAGCTCCTATTGAAGGCGCCACCTGACTGCGGCAAAGTCCTTCCGGACTAGGTTTGATTAAGGTCCTAGGTATGCCAGATGTCCAATGCGCAGGTTTTTAACTACGTCGATTTCGCTGTAATCATCGTATAGTTCGTTGTTGAATCTTCTCCTTTAAAATCTGTCAACGGAAACGGGAACGAATATCTTCCGCTTTTTTATCCATGTTTTCGAGCCGTAAACCAAGACTAGAAGTATCTGGGTCTTATACAGAGTCTCCTTAGTTCTTCGATTGGCAAGGGTTATTCTCCGTTTGATTTCTGCGCTAGTAACACTGTCAGAGTTAATAGCAGATCTAAGGTAGATTACTGCCTTGAAGTTGTAGCTGCCCATTGTGACGATCTGTCCAATTCGTCGGTGTCGATTGTTTCTTCTTATTGACAGCATGTACCTGTCCTTGTTTATCGCTAATTCAATTCTTGCAAACTATACCTTTATACAGTGACAAAAAATCGGACACCTAAAATGACAGTTCCTTATTAGTTCTGGTTGTAGGTATTCGATGGAAGAGATGGAAGAGACAGTCCCATTAAATCAGTCCCGATTTTTTAACAGAATTTTCTAATCATCTGGAGTAAATGTCAATCAGGCAGTGTTTTCTAAAAACACCTTTCAAGATCCTCAGACTCAAATAGGGAGCGCCATACTCAAATCACTTATACCATCCCAGATTACTAAGGTGGTCCTTAGGTTAACTCCTCGTTAGCCTTACAGTTTTCTTGAAAATCTTTATATGGCATAAAGATACTGTGTTGTGTACACAACAACAACTGACTCACTAAACGAGCTTAAACTTAACTTAAAGCCAAACTTAGGTTTAGTCCAAAAGTCAAATGTCATCTTAAAGTCATTCTTTTGGATAATTACCAAGCAGACATTAGATTGGCACTTGTTCGATTCAATCCACGAGTTAATGTCTGCTTTAAAGCACTAATAGATTAAAAAATTGATATATCGCCATGCACTGGTGCTTTGTGCACTAAACAAATTACTCGTAACTTCAATAATATCATTAACTTTTAAATTTAGTCATTGTTCAATAGGAACAATAAATAAAAACGCTCTTTAGTAGAACAAAGTTTCACTGAACGACAACAAACCATGAGGAGAAGCAGATTTTTTAAAATTATAAGCAATATCGTTGTTTTGTTTGGTTTTACTCAAGTTAAGGTTTCTTCTTAAGACATAAGAAAATTATATATTTTGCCTTTGTTATTTATTGATTTTTTTTTTCTTCTTCTAGAGCAATAACATTATAAACTTTGAGAAATGTAATTGCATTGTGCATGACAAAGCCACAATTCAGAATGTAACCTGTGTAGCGAAGCCTGTCAATCGGAGTGTCACTCTAATCAATATGAATGGATACTTAGTTCGGCAATTGGATGATTTTTATGTAAGAAATTTATTTAAAAAAAGACGATACATGAGTATGAAGTTCTAGAATGGTACGAAAATTGCTGCACAAAGTCATCTGTACCATTCTAGGACGAAACAATTACGAACGTGTTACGTAGGAAATTTGATTGACCTGCTTGTCCTTCATGCTTTTTGTGGACATAGAATACATAACTATACCGGACAGGCATCTTGTTTTAGCTACCTATTGAATGTCTATATTGCCCTGGGATGGTTTATCAACTGGTTATAAGTGTGACGTGCTGTGTCCTCTTTTTACCATTGAGCAAGACATTTTGAGCAGCATCTTCTGGATCTATTAAGAGCCATAAACTGTACAAAATGATCGCACCCGTTTGATGCTAATCTTTCACTGGAACGTCAAAGTACACTCATAAAAATGAAGGAGTAATGTTAACATAAATCGCATCCTTAAAAACTGGTAGGGTCGTCTTTGGTCGATCTGACATTTGTCTCGCCCAAGTTTCCGGCAAAATCAAATCGGAGCTCACGATCCCATTCTTAATTGGTGGTAGTTTTCATGGTCGCCGCCATTTTGTAGAGTCGTTCTGTATATATTGTTGTTGTTAATTAAATGAAAATGTGGTGTGCAAGAGGAAAGAGAGCAGAAAATGTCGTGCCCAAAAAGAAAGAAGGAAGCAGCTTGACACCTTTTGTAACACATTGGTAACCCATTCATTTCATGTACATACATACACATAGAATCTATCTATTCACAATAGGTCCGTTCGCGTACTTTTTGCACTTAAATTCGTAGATTATTAAATTTCGAAAAGTGGGGTTAAAATTCTCTCAGAGAGAGCTAAGAGAGAGAAAAAGTTCAAAATACACTGGTTTGACAGCTTTGACAGTTTTCATAAGCCAGTCCACAGAAAGCGCTCTCTTCTGTGAAAAACTACGAAAATTCTCCGTACGCGAACAGCTTTTCGGAAAAATTCGTAAATTTTCGGAAAAATTCGCTGTTTTCGGATGGTATGCGAACGGACCTAATGTCTGCCGGAAACTATCGAATGTGATCGTGACTTTATACACAAAATTTAATAATTTTTTTTTCTTATTTTTAGATCAACGTTCAAATGAAAAAGAGAGCCCTAGTAAGCTACAGTCCGTTCCTGATAAATATAACCGATAATTATTGTGAATACTTGTCAAAGAAACGTGGCAGCGCTTATATACGTCATTTGGCTCCAATGTACCTTCCATTTACGAACATCATTCACAATTGTCCTTACAATATGGGTAATGTCTATATAAAGAACTTACCCTTTATTGCCAATAAGTTCTCATCAATTTGGCCAGGTGGCAACTATCGAGTAGATGTTTTGGTTTTCCAAAAGAATAGAAAAATAATAACTTTGCAATTTTTCGTAAAGGTTAAGGACATTTTGCTTTAGTTTATGGTTTCTGTGTTACAATAAAGCAAAACAGAAGCACTTGTTAGTTTGCATTATTTTTGTCTCAAATTGTTAATAAGCTTGGTAAGATTAGATCAGAAATAAAATAAAATGTTAAACTTTATATTATAATGGTAAAAGTGATTTTAAAGGAAAAAATGTGTGACAGATAGGTAAGTTGCCTTTACAGCCTTCTAAAAGCAACAGTTATCTTTGTGAAGCCTTACAATTTTAATAATAGGTCTGCCTGTGTACCTAGTGAAGGCTAAGGCCTCTCAAAGAAAGGTTTAAAGCCAGAAATAAATTAATTCTTTGAGCTAGCAAACTCGGGAAAATTTATCACTCTTCCCTAGACAACCACTGAAGGGGCTTCCTCAAAAAGTACTCAATTTCTCGGTACTCGAACAAGATTTTGTTGTTTTCGGCTTACGCTACGCTTCAAATTGTCCTCGCAACATTGGCTTTGTTTACTTTGACAGGGCTTCGCGCTTCACTCTAAGCTGTATCACTGAGTTCGAGATGAAACATTGGTCTCATGTTGACCAAGTTTTCGGAAATTGAAAAGCGAAATGACGTTTCATCCGAGCACAAATGAATGTCATTATAAACAATAATGTGAAGTGAAACTTTTTTGCGTTTTATATCTGGCATTATGGACATACTTACATATGTATGTGTATTCAGTATGGTGGTCGAGTCTAAGAAAAGGGTAACACATAAACAACAACAAAATATTCGGCCACAGCCTAGCTACTCACAACTGTATATATGTTTGTGTTGTGTTGATTTCAACAGTTTTATACCATATCCGAAGGACAGAGTTTTTTTTGAGAAGATTTCTAATGACAGTAATTCTCTTGGATGTTTGTGAGATGCTGTGAAGCTGTGAAACGCTACAGTTATTTTGGATTTATTGCCGAGAAAGGACGATAAAAGTAAGGGAACGCATCATAACATTCTTCAAAGAACTCAGATGGTTAGCGATATCGATGTTACAATTGACTAGATTTAGGTACATAGTTCAAAAGTGGACTGTCGGTGCACCTGTGTTCCAGAAATTCTCAAATATTTATCCCACAAACTTCCGAACGAAACTACTTATTATTCCAAAGAAACATAACCTCAAGGTAAATAGGATTGCCATTGATATCATCAAAATCGGTTGAGCAGTTTACCAGTCAAAGTGTAACAGGCGAACAGGGTAAGAATATTTTGTCTTTCTTTCCAGTGTTTCATCTAAGAGTTTTCACATCGGAGTATCCTGCATGTCGTGACCACAAATTTATAGATAAAAACATCTATTTTTTTTTAGTTTAAAAGCAAATGCTAACACAATCCACAGAAGGATCTAAAAATCGTATTGAATTATTTAACAGTAGATACACTTTAAAGCTTAAGGAAAAAATGTAATTAATATCGCAGTGCACTGCATATTGTATGTATTTCCAGAAATAGGACAATCAATACAAGCATCAGGTGTTTAATTCCCATAAAAATTCATTACAGGTCCTTCAAACGCGAAATTTAAATCCAGATAAAGTATAATAGAAATAGCGGTATAAAATATTTTTTAACATAAATTCTTGTTTCACAGAGCGTTATTCAGTCGTATTTTTTGTAGTTTCCTATTTATTTATTTTTCTTTAATTTAACACACAATCAAGGAGGATTTTTATTTTTATACAAAAACCACCACTAACCGCAAAAATATCTCGTATAAAACTCTTCAGAACACCGTCACCCATTTTGTTGGTCTTCGTTTGAAAAATTCGAAATGTTTTCACTGCTAAATTGAAAGTACTAGTCCTTTTTGGGTATCCTTGAGAGAGAGTTTACCCTTAGCATTCAGGCTGATGGGGTCGTCGCGGTGTACTAAAATAAAAAAAAAAAAAACTCGTGAACAGCAACCACTTCTATTACCGACTGGGACGACCGGCGGCGGCGGGAGGGTTAGTGTATAGTATATCGTACCAACTGTAGCCGTTGAATTTTTTCCATCAACTGAACATTGAATTCAAAAAATATACTTCCATAAAGTCAGATCAGAGAAAGACAGAGAGAGAGAGAGCGCACGCTGGAGGCAAACAAAGTACTTACCTTATGGCAATGGTAGTGGTCCCTCTAGCGCCACGGTTTTTGCCATTTTGGAAGGGCAGGAGATGAGTTAGTGCAAAACTACTTTTTTTTTTGTGTGTGGGGGAGATTTATATGAAAAAAATAAACAAGTATCTAAGCTTTCGCGCGATACAAGCTAGTCAAGTCTCTTTACGACTCATTCAATTAGACTTTGACTTATCCATGGTCGGGTATGAGTGGCACTTTAGGGGTTTCTTGTAGCCATGAGCAGCATAGATATGTGCCTCCCTTGTACTATAAGCCCCTAAACTATGCCGATGAGCCTTTGCGCGCAGACAACTTGTAACGCTGATTTGCATCATTCTTGGAATTCTTCAAGTGGGTTGTGTTGGGTTGGTTGGTCATGCGGTCTACGTAGTTCGACCTTGATTATCATCCGCATCCAAAAGATATGTGACGTGTGTTAATGCGACTAACGAGTAACTTCACCTGCATTCGGTGGTGGTTGTGTGAACTAGATACAATAGTATCTACACCAATTGAAATTCAATATGGTCTTGAAGTGCATTTAGCGCATGTGGTTTCGAATAATTAAGGGCGCAGCACATTGAATGTACATACAACGAGCATTGAATATGTGTATCTAAGTACATTTGCGGTCATTGTCAATCCGCAAAGTGCATGACAGATGACGACGACGAGCGCAAGTGATTGGCCTATTAGGAAGGTAAATGCGGATTTAGATTCATTTGATAATTGTTTCAATTAGAGCCTTTCAATTGTTTATTAGGGCAATTGAAAGTACACGCACTTGAATATGGATAGCACGTGTTATAGAAGCTTCTAGAACTACGTAGTCAATATATCTATGGCTTTCTTTATCTAACAAAGAAGAAAAGATTGATTTTTGAGTCCATCACCAGAGTGACTAATTTTTAAATTACCGTCCGTTGACACTACGGTTTGGTGTACTTTTGTTTGAGTCTGTCGGCCCCCTCATTCAATCCGATTAGCTGTGCTTTATTTGCGACGCGTATAACTCAATTTGCGGTTCGTTTATTGTTTGATGGAAGTCGGATATGTTTTGATAAACAAATGAGGATACTTTGACCTTTGTGAGGCGTTCAAGTTTGTCATTTCGAGTAAATATGTAGCTGATAAGCTGAACACGTGTAAGGAAGCACTACACGGAAAGTCATACATAAGACTGTACAAAAGACTTATATTTTATAGATCAACACTGCAAGCAAGATATGAAACTGTCTAAAAAGTTATCGACAAAAATGGATTGCTGGTCGAATTTTTTACACTTATACATAGAGTTGCATATTCAAGGTAATCTTTTTGAATGCACTGCCATCAAATGAGAGCAAAAATATGAACCTTTGAAGGGTGAACTGATTAAGGCCACATATCTTGGATGACGCAAGCTGTCGTAGACACAATTCCTTCAAAAGAGGCAAATTATGCAGTTGGTAGAAATTCTTGTATCCTACTTTACATGGTTCATTAGAGTTTTGATATTCTTGATTGCAGTTTCACTAACATGAAAGTAAAAGGACACTGCGGTTTGAATGACTATCAATCGATTTTTCTGCTATATAACGCGAGTATATATAGTTCTTTCTTTCTCTTTATCGAAAAGCCAAGCAGCTGGCAGGTGGCTACAAGCCACTATGTCTTGTAAGAACTACCGAGGCATATCCCTGTTAAATGTCGCATATAAGATCCTATCCAACGTATGTGTGAACGTCTAAAACCTTTCTGCAACACACTAATCGACACAGTGGCTTCGACAATAGACCAAATTTTCACACTCAGACAAATCCTGGAAAAGACCAACGAATTTCAAGTCAAAACCCACCACCTTTTCATCGACTTTAAAGCCGTCTATGACAGCATTCATCGTCTTGACGGAACAACACGGAAGGCACTATCTTTCACAAATCCGTCCAACTGCTGGGATACGCAGACGACACTGACATCATCGGAAGATCCCGGCAAGCCGTCGTAGAGGCATTTACGGCTATTGATGAGCAGGCAGGTCTCGAATTGAGTGAGGACAAGACGAAGTATATGTTATCAACAAACAAAAATTTATCTGTCCAAAACATTGGGCAGAACGTCACTGTTGGTAGCTATAATTTCGAGGTACTTAAGGAGTTCACCTACCTCGGAAAAAATATCAATCCTACAAATGACACCTTTGTAGAGATCCGACGAAGAATAACCCTAGCAAACCGCTGCTACTTCGGTTTGGCGAAACAACTGGGTTCAAAACTCTTAACTCGACGGACCAAATTAATGCTCTACAGAACGCTCATCTTACCAGTCCTGCTGTTTGAGCCGAGTGCTGGACGATAAGTAAGAAAGCTGAGCAAATATTGGGCACCTTCGAGCGAAAAATACTCCGTCGGATATTAGGTCCCTTATGCGAGGAGGGCGAATGGAGGAGAAGATACAACTGCGAACTCTATGAGCTGTACCAGGATGTGGATGTAGTCCAAAAAGCCAAGATACGCAGACTACATTGGCTTGGCCACATCGAGCGAATGGACAACAATGCTCCAGCCAAGAGGATCTCAGGCAGGGACTCTACAAGGGTCGGGAGCCCTTTAAGTAAGTAAGTATATATAGTTGTAGATTTCAGTCCTTGTTCTTTAGACCGAGGCATTTCAGACGAATACAGTAATTATGCAAGAAATGAGTCTTGCATTCTGATGACTAAAGCTACAGACGAAATAGGTCCTTCCTTGCTCGACCGTTTCCTTCGACTGTTCGACTTCTATTTGTATATTCTTTCTTTCCTTCGAATTGAGATCTTTACCAAAAGCAAATCAGGGCGTTTGATCATGCCTTCATCACTAGATTCCAGAACAGTAGAGGTAGAACTCCTCCTTGGGAGTGCCTGAGGAGGACATAGAATTTACTTTGAGGAGTTGCTGTTCCAATCCAATAATCCACGAGTTATAGATCGACGTTAGCCCTTTCACTTTTGATTTTGAGAAATTTCGACGAAGTCACGTTGCTAACGAAGATCTCATCCACTGCAAGTAATCATTTAGAAGATTCTGCCTTCTTAAGCATTAAGTGGCATTATGATGCGATGCCTTCTCCTTGATGGTATTTCAATATAACCTAAATTATACATAGGTGATGCCATTATCGTCTATTTTCTGTATTAAACAACTAATTGGGATTACTACATAAGATAAACTTTCGAAGCATGCAGCGCCAACCCCTTTTCGGTAAGTTCTTTCGAAAACTTGTCTGTGACTAGGATTCACTTTTGTATAAAACACAAGAAGATAGGACAAAAGATACACTGAATGTCAAAATTAAGCCCGTTTTAGATCCTTTCTCCTCTAAACTGCGGACTTAAAAATAAAATATGTAGCAATAAAAACCGTTTTTAGTCACTTGAATAAGTTCTTTATGCGGACGGCACTCAAGAGGAAACACTTAGTGCCATCTGCATACTGATTACATCAACTAGGTTGTCTCCTCTAGTGGATACACTAACCAACCTCTCCACCAGCTATATTTCTCAAACTCTTACGAATATAAATCAAAACAAAACCACAAAATGACATTTTGCCCCAATCAGCTGTTTTGCTTTTCCGTCTCCCCTGTTAAACAAAATAAAATCACAAGAAAATTTTTTACTTTGACCCAAAAGACGAAAGTGCCACCACGATTCAGTATTATTCACGTTTGTTGTTTGTTTACTCGATTTGTTGTGTTTTTATTCTCTCTCTGTTGTGTGCAATTTATTCATTAAAAAGTGTTTAATTTGTATGATCTGTGTTTTTTTTTTGTGTTTTATGAGAACAACTGTGTTAATTAGTAATTTCCTCTTAAGTTTGAGTCTTATCGAAACGAAACAATGGCAAGTAAAACACGTCGTCCGAATTTAAGGAATCTTAATCCGGTATTTCACAAACGTGACAAATCCGAGGACAATAGCGAGCTGTCGCAGGCAATGATTAAGCAGGCCAGGAAGTCGGGTGTCCTCAATCTCTCCGGGAGAGGATTGGCTACAGGTAGGGGGTGGAATAAGCTCTAAAAATAATAATTGTAATTGTTTCGATCCAAATCGATGGATTTCTTTCTTTTTGCTTGATATCGATTGAATGTCCTTTATGCCTTTATGCAAGAGACATGCGAAGACACTCAAGGCTGTCCTTTGTGTGCCCTGGTCAATTACCTCTGAAGTACATCATATACTATGTTCTTTTGTGTCTTTATTTGCATATAATTCGAACGGGAATTATATGTGTCTTTCATGATTCTCGCTTAAATCGAGGTGAATGTAAGTATAATCCAGAGAACTAAAGAGAACCGGTATTTGTATTCAGATTCTCATTAACTAACTGCTGAACTTGATTGAACGCTAATAAGGAAGATTTGATTTCAAGATCAACAACCTTAGTTTAGTGTTGTTGTAGCGCGATGCACTTTGAGATAGATTTTCAAAATCGAATAACGCACATGGTGATGGTGGTCAATGTCAGGTTTATTTTTATGCCCTCGAAACTTGTAACTGGATGTTGATTAATCAAAACAGATTCAATTTGTACATTTTGTACTTTGCTGCGGAGTTCTGGATTGTCTGGTATGGGTAGGGTATGCGTACATAACTGCCGAAACACAGTACGCTCTAGCTGCACGGGTAGTAGTAATACTCACCCCAATTCTTGGACTCGAATACGACAGTCGAATCCGACCATAGCCACATTACGTTACCAAAAAGTTGTATATTTGTTCCTAAAATACGGCTTTTGATCGGAAAAGATTCGACTGTTGTATTCGAGTTCAAGAATTATTGAAACACTTTCTGTTTTCTTTTTGTGAATAATTCCTTAAAATTTTGCATAAATAAAGTAGAATAAATGAATATACGGGAAATGAGAAATGGGTGTATTCCTTATGGCTGTGGTCCACATGTGCTATCTGACACTCAAGTTTCTCAAAGAAAAAAGCTGCGAGTGCGGACCAAAGCCTAAGGGATTTTTTGAAACCACATTCATCAAATCGACTCGTATGAACAGAATGCAGTATGATTGCTTGTTAAATCTGGTAAAAGGATCGCTCACTAGAACATCCGTTAAAAACCCAATAAATCTGGAATACAGATTGGTGATCACACTTATGTGTGTAGAGGAGCATATGATTACTATAATTCTAAATACACTTTTGACCTGTAGGTATCTATCTCAAGGAGTACCACCAAACAGTTTGGCCGAGTTATTTCAAATTGGTGAGTCAACGATTCGGAGAATGATTCTAGAGCTATGTCAGGAATTTTGGGAAAAACTGTCGCCTTCGTGAATGAGAAAATTCAATCTAAGTGATAGGAGTTTTAAAAGCAAAATGTTCAATAAACAATAGAACTGCATTGGCAGTATAGTTGGGAAGCACATTGAAATTAAATGTCCACCGAACTCACCATCCAAATACATAAATTATAAGGGAAATTTTAGCCTTTGCGATTTCTGATGGCGATCACACTTTTAGGGCAGTCGATGTTGGAACATACATACATCAGAGTGATAATGGAATTTTACATAATTCATCCTCGAATTTGGTATTAATCCACCATCAACAGAAAAGCTACCAAATTCTAAAAGGATGGTACCATATTATTTCGTTGCTGATTGTGCTTTCCCTTTACAGAAGAATCTAATGCGACCATACGCTGGAAATTTACTCAACAACCCAGAAGATGTTTTCAATTTCAGGTTTTCGAGAGCAACAAGAGTAATTGAAAACACTTTTGGCATGAAAAAATGCATCGATTTTCGGCCAAAAAATGCAAGCAGAGTTATCCTTGCTTAGAGACACTCAAGATTCGTAGTGCCCCAAATACTATTGCGATTCATAAATAAATGGAGACCGCATCGACGGTATGTGGCGTGGAGAACGTAACGATTTGTTGCCCCTTCGGAGATGTAGAACCAACAGCAGGGCAAACGAAGCGTTGGTTTTTCGAAAAAACTTTAACAAAATACTTTCAAAAAGAAGGAAAAGTATCATTTCAACCAGAATAAAAATTTGAACATATGTATATGAAATGTATATCTTTATTTTTGTTTTGTTATTAAACGCTTTTATTTAATTGTTATTTTTGTTTTTTACAAAGACACATCATCATTTCTAGGTTAGGAAAGTTGAAAATCTTTTACAAAATGCTTCATGTTGAAAATGGAAGACGAGCTTTAACTGGCGGTGGAGGGTAGTTATGTTATGTACTGGGGTACGGGGTACATTAGCATTGTTTGATTAACAGCGACCGTTTTTTCGTGTTTTTTGGTGATCGCAATAGAGGCACCATTTACCCCAATACTTGAACAATACGACAGTCGAATTCGGAGCATTAAATTAAGTGTTGAAAATGTGAACGCTTCATCAAACAGTTTGACAAGCATGTTGGATGAATATCAAAATATTTTGATATTTTGCTTGCTTGACACACATGTTGAGAATATGAACGCATTCTTGTCAAACCAGGGGGAAATTTCATTCTAAAAAGAGATGTCAACATGTGCCCATCAAAGGGAAGAAAAAAAAAATTGGATGCTTTTTTAGCCATTCCTTAGTCCAAATTCGTTTCCTCTTATTTGTTGCCTTTTTTTCTTCTTGTTCTTCTTCTTCTAAAATGTGATCTATTACAAGAGCTGCAATCAAAACGTCCGCCATGGTTAAAATTCTAAAGAGAACTGATGTTTGACAGCCTGTTTGACAAATGTGAACGGAAAATGTCTTCAATCCATCAAACATCATCAAGCCATGCTTGTCAAGCATATTTGAGAATGTGTACCCCACTATTAACTGGAGATAGGCTGCCTGCCTTATTTAGTTTCCAATATTGCTCGACCAAGAATTCATTATTATCTTGTTTGATATGTCGCGCATACTGTCGAAGAAGAACTATCGCAGAATATCACAGTTATTCGCTACTTTTCATAAAATATCGTAGATTGTAGTCATTACGTCATCTGTCATCTGTTTATCTTATGATTTTAAGAGATAGTTTTAATTTGTAATAGGTCCGTTCGCATACTTTTTGCACTAAAACTCGTAGATTATGAAATTTCAAAGAGTGGGGGTAAAATTCTCTCAGAGGCAGCTAAAATTTCGAAAAAGTAAACGAACGAGTAGAACAAGAAAAAGTTGAAAATACAATGGTTTGACAGCTTTGACAGTTTTCATAAATCAGTCCACAGAAATTTCTTGCACTAAAATTCGTAGCATAGCGAAATATTTTACTCTTTCGTGAGCGCTCTATTTGCGAAAAACTACGAAAATTCTCCGTACGCGAACAGCTTTTCGTGAAAATTCGTAAATTTTCGTAAAAATTCGCTGTTTTGGGAGGGTACACGACCGGACCTAATATATACTTATTTTTGAGCACAAAATTGTTTTTATAAAAAAATTGTGGTTCAGAAAAACTTTTTTTTTGTCAGTAAAAGCCTTAAGGGAAAAATAAAAGGAATTTTTGCGAGATACGGAGGGAAAAAAGGGAAAAACAAAACATTTACGAGGTAAAAACCATTCCAAAGGCATACCAACACTGGGTACGGACTGTTGACCTTTTTCTTTTCTTAGGAGTCCCTCATATCTCAAGATCCACTAGAGTGTTGTTGTGTGTCGTTCGGATATTATTCTGGGTAGTTTTTCCCGACACCACGTGGATGACTATGTTCATAAGAAGTTAATTTTGAACATAATGCTCATATCGCTTCTGCTCTCGCTTGGATATATTGCAGCTGAGCTATGAGACCTTCTGATTGATCTTATCATTCAAAACTAAACTGAAACTGAAATCACGTTTGAAGACATTGTATAGAAATATTTTTGAAGCATTTGGAAGAATTATATTTTTAGGTTTTCTTTTTACCAAGCTATCAACCCTTACCCTTATGGTTAGCGCATAAAAGGTACATAAAAAAAATCTAAGTACGGTTTTTGTTGTGGCCTAAAACCTATCCCCTTTACCTTCACACTTAAATGCGACATATTGTTATGTGTTAATGTAAGACGAATAAAGCCATACATGTATATACTTAGCCCAATTAAAAGCTTTTGCACCAAAGAACCCATCAATAAATTTCGCTTCCCATTAAGAATGTATTCTTATTATTTTCAATAAATTTAATCAAAAATGTACATACGAATATACGAGCGAATGTGTATGGATTTTACAAGATTTTCTTTGCGCAACTCTTGCCGTTTTCACGGAAGAAAAACACCATGTTATTACTCACCTCAATCCGGTCTATACACAGGGGAGCTTAGACTGTTGTTGAACTTGACATTGAATTCTGCGTTACGTTGGCAAGAGAGTAGGTACACACCCATAAGCAAATTTCACGGTTCAGGGAATTTTCAATTTCCCTCAGCGAACTATATTCGCTTTATTTCTCTATCCCACTGACCAGTTAACGTTAAGCCGCCCGATTAAGCACAACTTTTAGTGACCATTAATAAATAGAAAATTCTCCAAAATAGCTTCCTCAAAAAATAAATTCGTTTCACTGTGCATGCATGCACCCTATCCAAAGCGTAGATACTTTCGAGTCCGTAGCAACGAACCAAAGCCTATGGACAATATTACAAATGAAATCCCACTTGAGACCGAAACCAAAAGTATTACAACACCTTTTAAATCAATCGAATTAAAGTTTTGTTTTTCGTTTTTTTTTTTTAGTTCCTGACAAAGTATGGAACATCAACGAACCGGAAAAAGAAGTCGAAGTTACACTAGACACTTTGATGGAAAAAGAAGAAGACGCCTGGTGGAACCAACGCGACCTGACTAATCTTGATTTGAGCTCGAATACTCTAACAAGTATTTCACCAAAAATTGAGAACCTTCTCGCTCTGACGGTTTTGAGTGTAAGTTTCCATAGAAAAGACTGAAGATTCATAAGAAAAAAAAAATACTCCTTCAACTCTCAGCTACATGACAATGCGTTGGTGGTAATTCCAAAGGAGATCGGCCAACTGGAAAAACTAACTCGAGTCAATTTGAGTCGAAATAAACTGACGACGCTACCGGAGGAATTCTTTCGCATTCGTGATCTAAAGTACTTGAATCTGTCGTATAATTGCTTTGAGGAACTGAGTCCAGATGTAAGCGACTTGCATATGCTAGAAATTTTGGTGAGTCTTAAGAAATTCATTTGATTATTGCTATATATTTTCAAAAAAAGCTTAGGGCTTATATATATCTTTGTTACAGCTTCAGCGAAAAGTTAAATAACCCGTCAGCCTTGCTGGCTTGAATTGATATCATAAATTGATAAAATTATATTATACATACATACATATGTACATTTTACAACATAAAATTCTTATATTACTTACAGAATTAAGACAAACGAACATCATATTCATTAACAAAAATAAAAATTCCTTGCTAACACATACACACTTTACATATGAAGACTAATAAAACATAAAACCATTTTAAAATAAATTAATCTTATAAGAAAATAAATACAACATACATAACTTCAAAACGTCAGTTCCCGTACTGACTTAAGCTACGAAATTCTACGAAAAATAGCGAATTTTTATTCCCGTACGTCAAAGTTTCGTAGTTTTCCACAGAAGAGAGAGCTCACAAGAGAGTAAGAAATTTCCCCAGCTGCGAATTTTAGCCCAACAAATTCCTTTGGGCAAAAATATGAGTTATGTCCAATGGTTGTGTTGTTGTTGGCTGGCAAGATAATTTGAATTAACCAACACAAAAAAATGTGACGTTTAAAAAGTGGGCAATTTTTTTGTCTTTTTTCTGAGAGAATTTTATGTCCACTCTTAAAAATTTGAGAAGTTACGAATTTTAGTGCAGAAAGTACGGGGACAGACCTACTGTCACACCTTAGCTCTTAAAATAAAGTGCACGACTGGATCGTACGTACTTGCACCTATATGCTGGTAGTTGGAAATGAACATTTTTTTAATAAAAAGAAATTAGTTTTTGAAAAAATATTTTTAAAAATTTTGTATAAGTTTAAATGTCACATTTTATTAAACATTAAATCTTGCCCACATTTCGATTTTGAGGGAAATCCATTGAGTTTTAGCTGAGAATTGGCCATATTTTTACAACCAATTAGTAAGAAAAGTACCGTTATACGTATTTTTAGCCAAAAACGTGGTACACCATCCTATAGCATTTCTCTAGACTAACTGAAATATGAAATTTAATCAAAATCGTTAGAGTCGTTTTCGAGAAAATCGTCTTTTTGTGAAATTGGCCTTAAGTAAAGTCCCGTAATAGCGGGGCTAGAACAAAAATTCCAATTCGGCCTCGAATGGTGACCCTACAAAGCTCAGATATGAAATTTGAAGCAAATCGGCCCAGCCGTTTAGGCTGTAGTCCAGCGTACATACACACAGCCAGACAGACAGACAGAATCGGCAGACCCACTTTTTCGAGCTTCTCTATCATCGTAATGTCAAATTCATTGTTATCTCGAGTTCAAATTTTTTCACGAATCCAATACTTGCTGATTTGACCTGCCGAAAGAAATTTCTTGCCCTGTTCGTTTGCTTTTTATAATTTTAGTTTTCTCTGAAAGAATTTCACCAATCCTCGAAATTTATTAATCTGTGAATTTTAGTACAAAAAATACGCGAACGGACCAATTATTATGGCAAAATTTCTTACTCTCTCGTGAGCGCTCTTTTCTGTGAAAAACTACGAAACTTCTGCGTACGCGAACAGCTTTTCGTAAAAATTCGTAGTTTTTCGTAAAAATTCGCTGTTTTAGGAGAGTACGCGAACGGACCTGGTGTTTGCAGCGAAAAATCCACTGTTGTTTTGTAGACTTATCTAACCGAGAAATATAATCAATCACCCCGAGCAAAGATGCTCGAACAGAACTTATCATCAGGCTCCTTGGCCAAAAATGCATGTATGTGCATTGCACCAATACGTCTTTTTCTTTAATGGATTAGAAATTAAAAATTTTAAAAAAGTTAAATAGAAGTTGTCTTCGACGGTTTCAAATTTCATAGTCATCACATAAATGCTGGTTTTCTGTGGAGCTGAGTTTTGTCTGCGAATCTCTTCCTCATTTTTATAAATGATAAAATTTGATTTTAAAAATGTCTATGATCTATTAAGCGGTATAAGAAATAATTTGTCCTACCTGATCTGGCATCAATTTATGTAGCATTCATCCGCCCAACGCTAAATACAACGTCCACATGTGGGCTCTGCACATTCTAGATAAAGTTCAGGATCCAGCGTTAAAATTTATAGTTAACAGACGCTCCATGGATTAAAGTGACTACTCTAACTAAAGTAAAAAATTTTCATCCAAAAAATATCACCACACACCTTATGCACTAGGATGCCGTTCCGAACCGGAGCTCTACTTCATGACTCTCCTACTTCCTAGATGATTTTGTTATTGGAGCAAACCAATTGCTGAAGGTTTCAAATTCGTTTAATGCAGAAATTCGTAGGCCTGTTTTTCTTGGACAATCGATTGATATTGATTTTTGGAGGGTTCTCCCAGGATCTATTCTTTGAAAAGCACAATTCCAGTTGAGTCGGTCAATGCTAAAATTTTTTAAGATTGACCTCAATATGTATGTGTTTTTTATGTTTGAATATTTTTAAGATTTGAAATAATTTAGTCCACATTTTATCTAACAATTTTATACCTAAAGCTTCTAACTTCCTTAATTCATTTTGCTTTAATCTTTTTTTAAATGCGTACTTAAACAAAAAAAAAAAAAAACAACCAAAGGACGTATCAAATAATAATCTTAAATCGCTTCCTGGTGGTATTGGGTTCTTAGTACGACTAACTCAGCTGCTATGCTCATATAATCATCTTAAAGAACTACCAGATGATCTAGTTAACATGAGATGTAAGTTCTCTTTTTTCCTAAACCTTAAACTATTTCTATACGAACCAGAGAACCCTTCTAATTTATGAATTAAAAAAAAAATAAAAAATTGTCAGCCCTTCAAAAGCTAGATTTAATGCACAACGACCTCGAGTCCTTGCCCAGCGATGTGGGAAGCTTAAGAAAACTACAATGCCTCTATGCTCAGCACAATGATATTCGCGAATTACCGGACTTTGATGGATGTGACGAACTGCAGGAACTCCATGTGGCCAATAATTTTATAAAGGTGCAGATTGGTAGAAAAAAACACAAAAAAATCTTGAACAATCTCACTGTGCAAAATATTTAATTTTTTAGGAAGTACCTGGCGACCTTTGCTCAAAATTGCCACATTTGAAAATTTTAGACCTGCGTGATAACAAGATTGAAAAACTTCCAGATGAAATAGCTCTCCTTCAGAGTCTAATAAGGCTTGATCTATCCAACAACTCCATAAATAGTCTGCCCAATTCATTGCACACCTTGGCTCATCTGGTCAGTCTTCAGGTGGAGGGGAATCCAATAAAATCAATTCGTCGTGATATTCTTCAGTGCGGAACTGGACGGATTTTGAAAACGCTTCGAGATCGTAGCCAAATGAATGCAACAACAATGACTGACATTAAGGATACTGCATTGATTGGGGAAGAGAATCATTTGTTCCCAGACAAGTTAGAAGAAATTTTCCTTTATTTTTTTGTAATATTTTTAACGGTCACTCTATTTGAAGGTACAAAATTCGAAAAAGCCGAAGTCTTATTGTGACAGCGCAAAATGTTACAACAATTCCGATGCAGGTCTTTACAGACGCCCAAGAAGAGGCTGTCGGAATGGTTGATTTCTCTAGAAATAGATTAGAAACCGTACCTGAGGGGTAAAAATGATTTGAGTCACCTGAAAAGGCATTCATAAAACGTTGTTTGTTGCAGGCTTAAATCATTGTCAGAATGTGCCTCAGAGTTAATTTTGTCACACAATCATCTTGTATACGTCCCAGTGTTTCTATCACAGTTCACGAGACTCGGTAGAATTGATTTGTCCTGTAACTATCTATCGGATTTACCCAAGGAGTTTGCACTATTGAACACACTTCGAGAGCTAAACATCGCAAATAATAAGTTCGACAAAAATATAACCTTATCCTATCTTTTAACTGACTTATAATTCTCTTTAGATTCAAAATACTTCCAGAATGTATTTATGGTCTGCAAGGCCTTGAGATACTTCTAGCTCGAGAGAATCAAATCGAAAGCATTGATGCATCGGCTTCAGGTCTTGGGGCTATGCGACGACTGGCAACCTTGGACTTGAGGAACAACAACATTGAACAAGTACCGCCTATCTTGGGAAATTTGAAAAATATTACGTACGTTTTATGTTGTAGTATTATTTTTATAATAATAATAATATTTTTTATTTATTCTTTAGATATTTGGATATCGTTGGCAATCGCTTCCGGCAACCACGTCATCAGGTTTTAGAGAAAGGTACCGAAGCTATTATGTCGTATCTTAGGGATAGAATTCCCCACTAAGCGGCAGACCAATTGGAATATAGCGCTAGTGCTTTTGGACTCTTTGATTTGATACCAGTTTTACGACTAGTCAGGCTAGGCTTTCGGAAAATTTTATTTTATATCTCTTTTGTGTTAACCTACGCACAAGTCGATGAAGTTTAATGTTACTAAATCCACATACATATATAAATACCAGTTAAAAAATGTATAATTTTGTTTGCCTTAAATATAGTTTGTGAGGAAAAGTTTGAAAACGATGTTTTTTTTTATCTTGAAACAGTAGGAGTGCTGCCTACGCAGAGCTGTAAAAGAATCAATGATTTTATTCTTTCTTTCTTGATTTAATTCTTTCACTTCAATCAAGACTTTAAGATTAAGGAAAAATAAATCACCCCTCATTTTGATGTCATGACTGCATCAATCTTTTTGATTGCTCTGGATTATTTGAAGACACTTGAAGTCATTGATTGCATTCAGTTGCATCTGAGTGCCGTGGCTTATATATGGCACAGAGGACCAATTCAGTCATAATGAGAAAGACGTAGTAAGAAATGCTGCACAATCTATTAACAATCTAACCACACAATAAAACGATAAACTTATGGTGTACGAGCTGATAAACCCCTATGTCCTATAGGACTCCAATTTTATGGGCAATAGCAGCAGCATATTTTGGGCAATAGTAGACAGATACGTCCAAAAAAATTATACAATAATACTGCATTAGCCTAAACTTAAAAAAAAAAAAAAAAACTGCAGTCAGCTCTCATTCAAATTCCCAAGAAAAACTACATATGTTAGACGGGATGCTGTCAGAAAGTTTTCCTTTTGCTTTGCCTTAGTACACTACAAAAACTGATTATGAAAGCAATTGTTAGTAAACTAAAATAAATAAATCACAAGGCCATGTTACAAATTTAAATAATAAATGTATGGGCCAAAAATCGATTGATTGTTATCCCGAATTTGATTTTTTTTTTAAGAATCCAATACTTGACCTTTGCTTTGTGTAGTAAAATCTTCATTTTTAAGCGCTCTCTTTTATTTTCTCTTCTTTCTCTCTTACTGCCTTCAGCAGTGTAGGCATGTTTTACAGTGCTATCTGGATTGAGTGAACCAATCCACTTTGATTTATTTTAACACTTTTTATAATATAAATAGGTTGGCTGGTGTAGCTAGCTATGAATATAGATGGTACTTCGAGTGTTAAAGCAAAATAGGGTAGAACGAAAACACATTGCGCGAGACCGCACACGAAGGCGCGTAGCCGTTTTAGATGCCCTAGGACCCATAACCTGTCATAAGTAAAGTAATAGCATTTTCAGAAGTACAATCCTGCTTCAAGATAACCGCATCTTAGGAGAAAAATCACATGGCTTATGGAAGGTTAAGAGGGTTGCTTGCAAGTGGTAAATCATTCCCGAATCCGAAGTATAAGAGCTAAAGAGCAAGCATTGATGCTCCTCATTTGACATTTAATTACAAGTCACTCTTTCTTCACTTTGAGTCCTGTCAGTAGTAAAATAAACATTTGCTTGGTGATTCGTTTTTAATAATTAGAGTTGTTATTTTAAGATAAAATTAAATGCTGCTTTCTTTTGTGGACAGTGCGAATGAATAGGAAATCATAGAAAACTTAAAATAAGAGTAAAAAATAAAGTTGAAAAATAATTTCGTACATTAACTCGTCTTTCCTTTGGAGTTTTGTTTACATAGAACTTGAGTGGGACGATTTTATTTATACGAATTGCCGGCCACCAGTTTTTCAAATTAGAACGTGACCTATACCGACAGGATCAGAAATTGTCAATTGAAATTACTTTATTTAATTTTCTACAGAATATTCAAAATATCTTACTATAATTACGTGTTTGTGAATCTATGTGCCAGGAAATTTGTGTTCGAATGAAAAATGACATTTGTTTTGAATGAATAGAATCTCAAAATACGCACAACCAATGAACTTTCGAAAGTTTGGATAAATTTTCTATTCTTTCTATTCATTCGAAAGTCAAAAAGCAGTCTATGCGAATTCGACTCACGAAAGGTCAAAATACTAAAAAAATAACATCTTTCGCTCTTAGTTTCTAAACTTACCGAGATATATTTCTACGTGACCTAATCACATCATTGTTTTTAAATTTCAATGACTCAAATTTGAGTCAAACTTCGTATTCGTGTTCACATTTTCTAGCTACCACTGTGCTGTTCCCAATATATAAAGTGACTTCTTTCAGATAAGCATTATTTGTGTAGATACTTTTGAGTAAAGTTTAGTTACTAGTTTGCACGCGATTCGTAAACACCGGCAAGCATGGCAAAGGTATTTCTCGGTCAAATTGTGCACACAAAGGCACTGAACGAATTCGAAGTGTTTCCAAGTGGATTTGTAGCCGTTAATGCAAACGGAAAGGTACTTTTGCATCTAGTATAACAATAGATTGTATTGTATACTTTTTCTTTATACACAGATTATAGGTGTTGGAAGTAATTATGCTTCTTGGCGTGAGTCACAAAGTATTGATGGCATACAGGTGGTGCAGCTGTCTTCTGAACAATTTCTAATGCCTGGCCTGGTGGACTGTCATATCCATGCTCCACAAGTTGCACAAATTGGTCTTGGATTGGATATGCCACTGTTAGATTGGTTGAATACGTACACATTTCCCTTGGAAGCAAAATTCGCTGATCTAGAATTTGCACAAAAAGTATACAAACAAGTTGTGGTAAGTTGAATTAATTGTATCTATCAGAATATTTTTATTAGCCTTTTGTATTATGGGCCTTATCGGTTGAGTTTATCATTCTAACGTGATGTAGATACGCACATACATACATATGTACATATGGGTGCGCATTTTAATATAAAAATTTAATGATGTTTACATGTGATGGGGTTCAATTAATAATTGAAATGTGCTTGAGGTTTGTTTGAAGCTACTGTTTTGAATACGAAGTTCTAATTGAATGAATTAATAGCTAAGATTGCTTTGTAGGGTAGATAGATAACAAATTTGTTCTTGAATATTAGATTGTAAAGGTTATGATAGGGTCACAATTTTTTGCCGAGTAAAATAAAACACAAAAAAAACTTAAATAGCCTAATCTAATTATTTTAATCGTTAAGCCCGTATGGTACTACATTTTTTTCGTATTTTTTACATACTTAATAATGGTAAAGTGTCAGTTTAGCGTGAAAAAGACAGCAAGTTTGTTTTTACGAAAAGCAAAGCTATTTTTTTACAAGCCACTGTACAGTGCCATAATTTATTTTCACTAGTAAGGGAAAAACGATGTTTGAGTTAATTTTATATGAAACTTTACACCATGTCGAATATTTTCTTACATTCTAATGAAAATTGCAGTAAGAGTTACATTTTTGAATAAGGTTAGTGCGTATGCACCCACACCCACTGAGAATTTAAGTTGCAAATTGCATTAAAAATGCAGAAAAATGGGCTGAAGTAACGGTTTTTTTTTTGTTTCAACCTCTAGGCAACGACAATTCGCTGTGGAACAACTCTTGCCTCATATTTTGGCACAAACCATAAGGAAAGCACACTAATTCTAGCCAAGGAAGCTCTCCGTCAGGGTCAACGGGCTTTAATAGGGAAAGTGTGTTCCAACTGCAATAGTCCGGATTTCTATGTGTAAGATACTCTCTTTATTCAAAAAGATATAACAAAAACATACCTTTTCTAAAACCCAATCACCAGTGAAACATATGATGAGTCGGTGACCGAAACGGAGGCATTTATCGAGGGCTTCAAAGAGCTACAAACCACACTGGTGCAGCCTACGATCACACCACGCTTTGCGATTAGTTGTGAGCAAAAACTTATGTTGGCTTTGGCTAATATAGCAAAGGAGCACGACCTACACATTCAGGTTCAAAGCTATCATACAGTTTTATGAATTCATGTTTAATTCTTTTTTTTATCTTCTTTAGACGCACATCAGTGAAAGTGTGTCTGAAATTGACTTTGTTAAGAAGCTGTTTTCAAAAAGCTACGCAGAGGTATATGATGATGCTAAGTTGCTGACTAACAAGGTACGTAAGGCTTTATATCAAAACTTAGACTAGTTAATGTGTCCTCATCTAATTACAGACGGTCTTAGCCCATGGAGTTCACTTAGAAGATGATGAAATCAAACTTATAAGTGCACGAGGTACTTCAATAGCTCATTGTCCAGCATCGAATACGATGCTCTCATCGGGACTGTGTGATGTTATTCGACTTTTAGACAACGGCGTTAAAGTTGGACTAGGAACAGGTAATTTGAAAAAGAATTTTAGAATTGATTTAGACTAATATAAATCCCAAACAGATGTTTCCGGTGGAAATTCCATTTCGATTCAAGATGCAATTCTACGTGCACTAGACGTATCACATCATCTCGAGTTTGTCAAGAAGCAGGACATTAAAGGAAGTACAAAATCAGTGGAAAAACCTCAATCTGATTATAAGCCGATCAACTATAAGCAAGCTATTTTTCTTGCAACCTTGGGCGGAGCCCAAGCTCTTGCTATGGATAATGTGACTGGAAATTTCGAAGTTGGCAAAGAATTTGATGCACTTCTAGTCGATACAACCATACATCCTCTTATTAATTTTGACGCTTACAAAAGTTGGGACGACAGCAAATCAGCTGAGATGAAACTGCTAGAATTAGTACAAAAGTTTATTTATGTTGGCGATGATCGGAATATTGTCAAGGTATTTATCGCAGGTAAACAGGTTAAAGCTTGAGACAGGACTATTTTAAAAATAAAATAAATCTTACTTCAAAAATGTGTACTTGATTTTTCTTACAAGAAAATAGAAATAAGCCATAAAAAAGGCTTATTTGCTAAGCCAAAGATGGAGAGATATCTAAAAGAATTGAATTTTATTTGGTTGGCAGAGTGATTTGGTTCATTGGTTAGTGCGTTGGACACGGTCCCAACTCTTGCGAGCGTTTGAGGAACATCCATGAATATAATATCATGATAAAGCTGCTCAAAAACTCTGCTCTTCATGGCATAAGGCTGCGGGTCTCTTCTGTACCTGCAAATATGAAGGTATACTACGAACAGCTGTGCATCTATGGACTGATTATGGCCTACTATTTACCCTTTTTTATTTGACAGAGATACATACAAAAGCAATAGATGCCTACAGTAGGGTTGGAACAGTTCCTTTGACTTCCCCTTAATCAAAGCGAAGGAATTTATTCGGGATCTATAATACGTCCAGACGAATTTTTCGCTAAGACTCGCGAATGGATCCTATAAACCAGGCACCTATTTGGCTCCTTTGGTCTAAAGCACAAGATCAACCTTGCGTTGTGTAGTTGATACGGTTGAACAACCCCCACAAACGATATGTTCTCAGTTAAATATTTAGCACCAGCAACGTATTAAGCTTCAGTCTCTGAAAAATATTTAACCATCTGAGTAAATCTAACATGAATCTTACCGATGTAAACCTGCTGCATTTCAAAATACTTCTCATTGCTATATTTTGGAGCTTCTAAAGTCGTTCGATATGCGTTTGATTACACCATGAATATAGAATCGGGGAGCTATATTCAAAATGTGGTCTGATCATTGTATTAAATATCTTAATGGCAGTCAAAGTACAGACTTTATTGCGAATTCACTTTTAAAGAAACCGATTTTTTTTGCCTATCTTTATGAAGATGTATTCGATGTGCTTGTGAAATTTAAATTTATTGCTATTAACTCTTTCAATGGTTACACCATTAATTTCTATTCTAGTTTCACTATTCGAATTTATCTCCATCCATTTGGTTTTATTTTCTTTTAATTTTAATTTATTCATTTTAAGTTTAGCAATATCATTCATTATTTTCGATTCAACGTATCGTCAGCATACAAAATTAGCTTACACTCACTTACAACTTTTTGTACCTGATTTATGTAAATAATAAATAACAAGGCACCTAGAATGGAGCCTTTCGGTACCCCCGTGTCTACATCTAATGATTTTGAAATATCGTTATTGATTTTCGTTCGCTGCGTACTTTTTGTAAGATATGAACAGAACCATTTCAGCTCATTATTTTTAACTCCGTACATTCCCAGCTTGAACAGTAATATTTCTCGGTCGATTGCTCTTTTAAAATCTAGAAACAGAGCTATTATTTTTGTTTTGGTTCCCTTTCGCTTCCACTCGTTAATTACGAAATTTACCGCACTCTCACAGGAGTAATTCATCCTAAATCCCGATTGGTATTTGCTGAAAAGGGAATTGTTCTAAAATTTTTTCTAGCGTTTTCAGTGAGTTTACTGGACGGAATTTTTCAACCGGTGTTATCATTAAATCTTTCCATGAGTCAGAAAAGACTCCATCTATCAGACATTTGTTCACTATTGCCAGAAGTATCGGTCCTAATGTATTCCAATTGAAGTAAAAATCCCAATAGTACGTTTTATATACATACATATATATTTCTTCTATATATATACATGCATTTCAGTGCCCACATTTCACTTTAATTTACAAAGCTATAACATTATTACTTGTCACTATATATATATATTTTTTATTCACTTTTTCATTTGTTTTTTGTTTGTTTTTATGAATACACTATATAACATTAATATTGCATAAATATAATTTATTTTTCTCTGAAAATGTTATGCACATATTTTTTTTAATTTTTCAATTAGATTTGATTTTTCTCTTTAATTAAATTTTGGAATGAATTCAATAATAATAATAATATAACATTTAACTCACTATCTAAAATATTTTAGGAAGTAAATTTTTTTTAAGAAAATAATTAGCATTTATTTTTTTTATATATAAATAGATTCTGTTTCATTTTATTGTTTGTCTATATATATATTGGTTGTAGTTATTATCAAATAACAGTGGACAGCTCATTAAATGGTGGTGAACGAATTAGATTGTGTTTCTTGTTAAACTTAAGCAGTCTCCATTCATTTAAAAATTGAAATTTTCCAATCACATTGTTACAATAATTTAAAAAAAAATGTATATATATTATTTTTTACATAAATACTAAAAAATGGAATAAAGAAAAACCAAATAAATTTATGAAACACGATGAGCTTATAATAGTGGCCCAAAGGAAATAAAAATACAGAGCACACATTCTTCGATTTGTAGGAAAGCATACGATTAGTTAGAATAAATGGTTTATGAAATATATTTATCATAAGCTTATGCTCTTAATATAAATGATAACTTTAAATGCAAAATAAGATGTGTCCGTCATCGATCGAATAGAATGGAAAGACTCTTCGTAATTGTTTGCACATTTCCATAGGCTTATTAGAAAAAAAAAGGTTAAAACATACTCTATGGAGATTAAGTAAACTGTCCTGGCAATAATTAATAAGAAAAAAAAACAAACAAGCACTATAAATTGTTATACACACACTCATTCTCGTATATCAGTATTTCTATTCCTTTTTTTACTTAAGAGTGATAGTTATTATTTACTTGAAAATAATTAGAATCTCATAATAGTATAATATATATCTTTTTTTTAAAAAAATATATGATAACAATAGTAGTTGGTTGGATCTTACAGTTTACGAACTAAACATATTTTGCTGTGTAGCATCGTCTTCGAAATCACTCCAAGCATTGTTGAGCTCCATGAAAATCAATTTAGCGATTTCTTCATTTTCTGTCCCATTGTGCTGTAAGAGAAAGCAAAACAATATAACTTTAGTTATGCCCCATCTTCAAAGAAGGCGATCCTATGTCTTGAAAGAACTACTGAGGCATATCCCTGTTAAATGTCGCATATAAGATCCTATCCAACGTATTGTGGTTTCCAGCCTGGTAGATCGACAATAGACCAAATTTTCAGACAAATCCTGGAAAAGACCAACGAATTTCAAGTCGAAACCCACCACCTTTTCATCGACTTTAAAGCCGGCTATGACAGCATTCATCGTCTTGAGCTCTACCAGGCGAAGGCCCAATTCGGGATACCGACAAAACTTATCCAGATGTGTCGCGTAACGCTGGAAAACACGCGATGCTCTGTGCAATTCAGAAACAACTCTTTGGAGCTCTTCCAATAGAGATCCGACGAAGAATAACCCTAGCAAACCGCTGCTACTTTGGTTTGGCGAAACAACTGGGTTCAAAACTCCTAACTCGACGGACCAAATTAATGCTTATCTCACCAGTCCTGCTGTATGGAGCCGAGTGCTGAACTATAAGAAAGCTTAGCAAATATTGGGCACCTTCGAGCGAAAAATACTCTGTCGGATATTAGGTCCGTTATGCGAGAAGGGCGAATGGAGGAGAAGGTACAACCGCCAACTCTATGAGCTGTACCAGGATGTGGATGTAGTCCAAAAAAGCCAAGATACGCAGACTACATTGGCTCGGCCACATCGAGCGAATGGACAACAATGCTCCAGCTAAGAGGATCTTCGAATCCCAGCCCCCAGGTTCGAGGCGGCGAAGAAGACCGAACCTCCGGTACAAAGACCAAGCTGTCGCGGATGCCAGAAAACTTGGTATTCACAACTGGAAGCAGCGTGCTCGGGATTGCAGAGGATGGAAGGCAACGATGTCTCAGGCAGGGACTCTACGCTTAGTAAGTAAGTAAGTAGGTTAGCTTAGTACTCTTGAAGTAGATTTTAAATGATGTGAATCAATAGGTTTTTGTTCTTAAAAGAAAAGCATGACTGGCGTCATTTAATTGGTGATTGCTGTTCCGTTCACACATCCAAGCTAGGCAGCTCGCCACAATCATCGTTTTATAAAAATGCCACATTTCAAGATGGGAAGGCACTTCCTGAATCACTTTTGGAAACGTAAGACACTTAAATGATAAGCGTACCTTTCCGGTCTGGAGGTTGGAAATCTTCGTTTTTAGCGTTTGTTTGTTCATTACTCCTCTAAATAGTTCTGATGTTTAAAACATACTTACTTTATCAGGATGGACTGCTAGACAAGCTCGTCGATAAGCTTTTTTAACATCTGTCGGCGTAATTAACGTTGACATTTCACATTTTTTCCACTTGCAATCCGTCCATAGCACCGTATGCATTGAGCATAATAGAGCACGTATGTTATTCTTCTTCCCTTCCGTCTGCGAAAGACAAACAAATCTTATTACACACAAGTACCACTCACTTTTGTGCTCCTGCTTACCCATTCCATAATTCTTAGTTTATCTGGATCCATATCCTTAACAAGCTCTTCTTTTCGCATCTCGTTTATGGATCTAGGACCTTGATGTAATTTACTTCCGAACTTGTAACCCTGTTCGCCTAAAATGTCCGCAAAAATGTCGGCATTTTTTGGTGCCGCATTGGGCGGTGCTTTCGGTTCGAAATGAGATCTACTGTAGTCGGGTCTGCTGTTTGCCGCTGATGGTGGTGGCTGTGATGATGCTGAAGTCTGATTTGGTTGACTAGGATATTGTCCACCAATGCCACCGTTGGGTGATTTTATATTATGCGATGGCGATGGATTTGATAGATTCACTGGAGTCGGTGCTGGTGCCGTTGTTGTTCCGCCACCTCGTGCATAATTGTGTGTAGGACTTGAGAATTGCGTTGCATAGGGACTATTTGCCACTGGTGTAGTACCGGGGGTTTTATTATTACTAAGTGTGTTTGGATTGAAGTTTATATTTAGGCCTGAGGCTAAATTTGCTATATCAGCGAAGGGATCCTTAGACTGTGTGTAATTAAAGTTAGTAAATGGCCGAACAGAGCCTGCATTTTACGAACCTGCTGTGGTGATGTTTCTTTACTGGGTCCTTGACTTGAACCAGCCGCCGCTGCTGCTGGTGGTCGTGGAAAACTTAATGGAACTGATGGAGTAGGTGTAGGTACAGGTGCTGTTGAGGAAGCAAAAGCATTGAAATCTAAATTGAATTCTGTTGCAGCTGGAGCGCCCGACGAGGAGCTTATCGATCCAAATATATCATCTAATCCTGTTGTTGATTTTGTTTGAGTGTTATCTACAAAGGAACACATTATTTAATCTTTCTGTTGGTAGGATTCATTTAAGCAACCTAAAATATCAGGAATTGGACCCGAACGTAAATCACCAGAATCAAATGAACCCAACAAATCGAAGCTAGCCTCCTTTGGTGGTACAATATGAGACTGACTTTGAATTGTTGATTCTTGTGGTGTCGATTGGCTTCCCAAATTGAGTAGATCAATTGGAGGAGCTGGTGAAGAACTATCACGCAAACGTTCATTGTTAGCTGTTATGTCTGGCATTACGAGGGGCGCCTCTTGTGAACTTTGTAAGTGATGTGCTTGAGGATGAGTGGCAGCGTCTATATGAGGTATTGGTGGCGCCGGCCTTGATGGTGGTGGTTGACGATGTTCTCTTGGAGGATCAGGTCGTCCTTTTGATGTTGGTTTCGTCACTAAAGGCAAAAACAAAAATATTTACTTTCTTTTTACGGGATCATCTTACCAAAATTGTCCACCATCTCGTCATATTCCAGCTGTGAACTGAATAAATTTAGTGGATTGCGCTTGGGTTTCGCAGGTACCCATGGAGGATTCTTTGACGGGCGACTTTCACTATCGGTTACCACAATCGATAGAGAGACTGTAAAGTTAGGCGGCACGTGCTCATGATCGGGCAACTCGTCCAAATCGTTTGCTGTAAAAGTTATAAGGGTCTCTTGTTCTGGTATGAAACCAGTATTTAACTGTAATTGACATATTTTTAAGCCTTGTGGCCGACCCATTCCCTTGAGAGCATTGCGAGCGTGGTAAAGAACTATAGTGAGGTCTCCACAAACGGTCAGGTTGATTGGGAGCACGATTTTTCCAGGCCCAGCCAAGTATAATCTAAAGGTTATGGTATTAGAACTGGCATGACACTTTTGGACAATCCAAACTTACTTCATTTTCTCGTAATCCTGGACCGTGTTCATCAGCAGCCTCTCGTTGCAGTAAACTTCAATGAACATTCTACAACCATCGCGAGCTTTTGTCATTCGCGGAACCGGCTGACATACAAGCGATATCACATTCAATGTCTTATAGTGCGGTAAGAGTGGAGTTGTCCTGAGGATATCACCTAAATAGTACAAGTAGCGAAATTCTGAGGGCCTTAGGTTGATTGGATGTCTTTTAACGGCAAACACTTGGACCGCATCCTCGGGTTCATGGATCAAGCCACTGTACATGAGCAAAGCACAGACCATTGTCGCAGCACTACAGCCACCACTATCGCTAGTCTGAATGATTACGATGCTTTTGGGATCTGCCGTAAGGAAGCCATACATATCCTCAGCAACTGAGAACATCCCCTGCAAATGCGGCGCTTTCGACAAAGGACACGTGTATATGGATCCTGCTTCAACTGTTCGTACCGGCGGTGGTAGCCTTGGACAATTGCGATTACCAAAGTTATAAACGCTTACTTTTGCCGGCTGGTAGCGACTCTCGATGGACAATCGAACGTCTTCGATGTTATTTGTCTTATAAGCAGATTCGAAACCCTCCGACGGGCATGGCATCACAAGTACTCTAGATGTTATGTAACTAATATCGATGTCAGCTCGGGCAATTGTCTGTTGCATTGTTTGCATTACTTTCGATGAGGTATCCTTTAGATTTTTTAAGAAGCTTCCCGCGCCACCTCGAATGGAGGAGAACAAACTACCTGATTGTGCTGCAGCAGCATTAGAAGGTGGTGCTTGATAGTGCATATTGTTAGCAACTGGTGGAGGTCGTGCTGGACGCTGGTGTGATGGGAAACTATCCGAGGGATTGTTATCCGAATAAGCCGATAAATTTGGTGAATTCGTCGGACGTGGTGGTGGAGGTCGCGATGGTTGTGCTATTCGGGAGGTGCCATTGTTAGTGTGCGATGGACTGTGATCCGGAGAACTGCTTGGTGGTGTCACTATCGGTTTTCCCTGTGAGATATATCAAGTTATTATAATTGTTTTTGTTTTTGGAAATAAACCTACCACTAGATCAATTGGCCCTCTTAAGGACCAATTTTTAGTCTCTGAAATGGCCGCCAGACGATCTAATATTGTTGATACGCTGAATCGATTCAATGGATTTACTGTTAGACATCCCTTGATGACATCGTGGAAACAGTTGTATCTGGAATCTGAAGGAAGTGTATAGTTTCCGTTTACGATTCGTAGCTTTGCTGAATCCTCAAACGGATGCTTTTGGAAACACAAACAATACAAAACACAGCCTAGCGCCCAGATGTCTAGCTTTGGGCCTATTTCGTAATTGTTCCATGTGTCTAGCATCTCGGGAGATCTGTACATGGGTGTTGTCACCGTGGTGAGCTGCGTGGAAGAGTAATTTATATATAAATTGTTTGTTAGGCTAACACATAGTTTATTTAGTAAAGAGTTTGATCGCAGTATAAACTAGCTCCTGCGTAGGTGACGTGGCTTAGTTTCCAGTGCGTTACACTACTGATTCTAATTTTACACTATACCTCTGCTTTTTATGTTATGTCTTTCAAATAAGCTTAGGTTGGTGATGAAGTTTCGTAATGAGAAGATTCCTAAGAGTACGTTAGACTCAAGTTCAAAATTCAGAATCAAACCTTGAAGCTCTGATTTGAATTATTTATACGAAAGCCGTGAAAGCAATAGACTACTCAACCAAACCAGAAAGAGCTTTCTCATATGACCATTGTACCCACCTGATCCTCCAGAGTGCTTCTCTGTTGACCGGTCCATTCTATAGTCGGGGCAAATGTTTGCGTTGTTGCAGACCCAAAATCGCATAACTTCAACTGGCAGTCGTTTCCCAAGAGAAAGTTTTCTATCTGCAAGCAAATCAGTCAGTTCTAGATTGATAGTCAATCGCTTAAAACCAACCTTAATATCCCGATGGGTTATAGGCGGACTCTGAGAGTGTAAATGTCCTACAGCTTTCGCCGCTTGATAAAACACCCTCAGCACCACCGCTGGTTCCAGTACACTGCCCAAGCAATCCACCAGTGAGCCACCTAAAATGACAATTAATTAACAAGCCTCACAATTCATCAAGCCAATCTTACCTTTACACAATTCCGTTACCAATAAATACTCAGCCCGTCCTTGGGGCCCACTTGTTTTATCAATAAACGTCGCACCAATAAACGCAACAATGTTCGGATGTCCCGACAACTGCTTGTGTATATTTATCTCATTGATAATATTGCTGCAGGCCTGCTTATCAGCGCCGATGAGTCTTTTGAGGGCGTATTCCTTTCCGTTTTGTATGTCTTGTGCCACATAGACGAATGCGAAACCACCTACAAAACACAAAATAGATGTTCCCCGAGACAGGGAACAGAAAATCAATTTCTTAATCCAGCAGCTGATTGTTTTTATTGATTAATAACAAAGGACTAAGCTTAAAAAAAAAAAATCAAAACAGAAAATAAACTAAGCTCGAGGCTATTCAGCTTGGCTGAATAAATGCAAAAACAAAGAAAAACCCAAGTGGAAGGCAATTTTGAGGGTGCTCCCTTACTGAAACACACACAAATTGGACAAAAAATCGAAAAAAAAGACTCACTTACCTTCAGCAATAACTCGCTTGATTCGAAGCTTTATCGAACCAATTTCGACCGTTTGACCAACAAATTCATTGTCACAATCGCCATTGGGAGCAGAATTAAAGTAGCCCATCGCTGATTTGAAGAAATCACTCATGTTTTCTATGAAATTGATGTGAAATTTTGCCAACAGAAAACCAAAATTCACCCAGCCGCAGCAATTACGCCATGACAGTTCTAGTGTGTGTCGTTGAAATTGAAGGAGTGAAAGTGGAGAGATTTTTTTTTTTCCACCTTCTACAAAGAAATGTACAAAGGCAAGAGATGCCAATTGGATGTAAGTTATTAGTTCCAGTTATGGTGAATTGTTCTTATTAGTAGCTATGGCTAAGTATAGTAGTGAAATAAGTTAAAAATTATGTAAATTTGCGAAAATTATGCTGGATACGCTGTTACGGTGAACGTAACTGTCTGAGTTGGGTGACATGCATTTGGACAATGTTTGGTTCCAATATCCAGTTGAGGTGCCTTTGATGTCATAGGTAATGTAAGGCTATGAGACATATCAACAGCAAACTAGCTCCTTGGCAAGGCCAGTCATGAAATGTACTTTGCTTTCAGTTTATTCTTTAAGACTTTGGGTAAAAACGACCATAAATAAAAAAACAAATAAACCGACTGTACAAGACAGAAACGCGACATTAGGAAATTAGGAGAGCTGCGAAAAGATCGGGTGGAAAACAAGGGCTGTCCCTTTGTTTTCTAACTTAAATCGAGTGTTAGGAAACTAGTAAGCACCAGCATGATTAAATACGGGAAGCGAATTGTACAGAAAGAACAGAACAGAAAGGTAGGACTACGAACGAATTAGTTTCAAAGAAACCATGATCTAAGGATCACCCTTCTACCTCCGTACATCGCCAACCTAGACAGAGTTCCTCAGTATCGTTCCTCTAAGACTGAATTAAAAAATTCCAATGTTTTTCGTATCAACCATTGTGAATAGGCCGCAAACCCCCTGGAGACTTTTTATTCAACAATTTTTTTTTTTGAATCGAAAACAAAAATAAATACAGAAAACGTCAAAAGAAAAAAAAAATTCTCGTTATCTTTTCGCCTGTCAGTGTTAAACTTTTGTGAGTAATCCTCTGTATTATATTTTGGACAATTTTTCGCCAACAAAACGGCATACATATATATTTTTTTTGTTATAAAACGTGCAATATGTCCCACCAAACTGGAATCAAAGGTGTGTCCTCCTTCAAAAAACCCTTCATATCTTCAAATAACATTTTTAAAAACCAAATCTCTCCACAGCTAATGATAAACTTTTGAAAGTCTTTGGAAAAGGAAAGAACGGCAAAGTGAGAGTTATAAAGGTTTCCATCGAAAATGGTGAGTCGTTCACTCAACAAATCTGAAAATTCCACTAAGTATTGTCGTCCCCCGTTTAAACAGAGGAACTTACATGCGCTGGCACTCATGACGTGAAAAAAGACTGGGAACGCGACTATGACAAGCTAATTGAGCCTCTTATCGAAGAATCGGTGCCGTGTTACATTCTCTATCGGCTGGACAGTAAAACATCGCTGGGTTACGCCTGGTTGCTCATTAGTTGGGTTCCGGATACAGCTAGTATCCGACAAAAAATGGTGTATGCCTCGACTAAGGCGACACTTAAGTCTGAATTTGGTTCGGCGCACATAACAGAAGAATTGCATGCCACAGCCGTAGATGAGACTACCCTAAAGGGTTACTACAAGAACAAGAAGGCATTTGCTGCACCTGCTCCATTGACGATGCGCGAAGAGGAGCTGCAGGAGTTGAAGAAGACTGAAGTGAATACGGACATTAGTACAGATACGAGACATCAAACCCTCGGAGGGATATCTTGTCCGCTCACAGAAGCCACTGTTGCCGCAGTGAAGGACGCCGTTGCAGGGACTTATGATTATTTGCAATTTCGTATTGATTTAGAGGTAAGTTTTGTTTATATGAGAGCTCAATGCAAAAATCTATTATAACTTTACTATTTTGAGCCTTTTTGCCCGCGACTTGATCCATGATTGGTGCACTAGGAGCGGACTTTTTGTCAATTAGTTCTAAAACACCAATATCCTTTCATTATCTGTTTAAATACGTCCTTTAAATTAAACTACATCATTCCTTTTCAGGAGGAAAGAATTCATATCGTAAAAGCCGCCAATATTGCCCTAGAAGAGCTTCCGCGGCAGGTTCCCGAGGACCATGCTCGCTATCATCTCTTTCTGTTTAAACACACTCACGAAGGAGACTATCTAGAATCATTTGTGTTCATTTATTCAATGCCCGGCTATTCATGCTCAGTGCGCGAACGTATGATGTACTCCAGCTGTAAAGCTCCATTCCTTGAAGCATTGGAGTCATTCGGTCTAGAAATCGCTAAAAAGGTTAGTTCCACTTTTATACTAACACAATAAAGCGTATTTTAATTCCATTTTGTTTTTAGTTGGAAATCGACAGTGGATCGGAATTAACTGAGGAATTCCTCCAGGACGAGCTGCATCCGAAAAAAATCCTCCATCGACCAGCATTTGCTAAGCCAAAGGGTCCACCAAATCGTGGGGCCAAGCGAATGACACGACCTCAACAGGCTGATTGAAAGCCAGCGCTTTTTATTTTCGTTTGGACCGCCTCGCTCGCATTTCTCGCCTGTTTACGTAGAGAAGACGCATTTTGTTTTCTAATTTTCTCGTGTTCTCCGTCTTTATTTCGTGTTCTTTGTTAGCAATACATATATTTTTTTTCCAATTCTACACTAAACATTATTTTTTTACTTTATTGACTCCAGAGAGATTTTCTGTCCTTCTTCGCCTAGCTTGGCGTCGTGGTGTATCACAATTGGTGGTGTTGTTTCTGCTTGAGACTTGAAGGCTTCACCGACTTGTTGGACGCGTTCTTCTCGCCACTTGTATTGCCAGTATCGCATTTCCTCCATTGAAGTACCGCCGAGCTTAAGAAGAGCTAAAGATGCGGCACCACCTATGCCGCCTAGGACACCACCAATTATACCGCCAGCGGTCATTCCCTTCAGACCCATGTTCAACTTGTAAAGAGCACCTTAAGGTAGAGAAGATAAGATAGCCATTAAGAGAAGAATTTATTGAATGTGTTACAAGGAGCTAAGGTTGAGTAGAAAAAAATTTTGGAAGCAATCATGTGTTACCTCCCAACGGAGGGTTCATCTGAGGATAAAAAGGATCTCTTAACCTTAACAGTAAAGAGAAACCTTAAGATGAGAGAACACTAGCACTAGGACTGACAAAACTAAAAATTCGTTCTGTTCCCTACCTGTTATCGTTCCCGCTGCGAGATACTCATATATGGAGGACTTTTCCCTGTACACCGACACGAGTGTGATGATTCCACTATAAACAAAAAGAAAGATTAAATACTCTTCTTTCATTCCTATGGATAAGCAATTCCATACAAATAAGAAGTTGTGAATAAAGACACTCTCCAGCCCCATTTAAAAGCGCCCTTGGCGAAGCTCACTGTGAACTCATTCTGTAGCTTCCTCTGCAATATATTTCAAATTATTTCTGCCTCCAGATGATGAAATATACTACCCACCTTAGCATCTAAATGTGATTTAAATGCAGAAGCTTGGTTGTTATTCATGAAATCCTCATAAGCGTTCCGAGAGTTAATAAAACCACCATAAATCGCACCGAAAAGGAACCCAGTAAATCCCGCCTGATAGACAGAATTCAGTTCACAAGATATATTCCCGAATTCACTGGAAGATAATCAAGTTTACTTAGCGCACAAATTTATTTTAAATCATCATGTATTTTACTCGATTTTAAACATATCTTTGAGTCGTTCCCAACCAGTTTCCTTTGATGGCGGTCGCTCGATGAAAGCTTTGTACGTTTTGGTGTCCTTTGAGAGGACGTCATTCTCGTGCGGGTCAAAGGGTAGAAAACCGGCCATTAAAATACGCGAACTGTATTTAAGAAAACTCATTTTCTTAAAGAAAATCCAAAGAAATTTAAAAATAAAGTCGGGAATTCGGTAATCACGAAGAGATGGCAGAAAAAAAAGAAATGTCTTACTGTCACTCACAGCTGATGTGTGTCGAAATGAGGGTTTTCTTACTGATTATGTAGTCGACGTGTTGAGATTAAAGGGTGAAGAATTCATTATATACCTTAGGACATTTCCAGGAAAGTAGCCATTTTGAATTTCATACGAGTTTCAAGGCTACATGAATAATTTTAATTTCAGTAGGTAATATGTATATCTGCCAAGGTCTCGTAAAATTGGTTCAGTTCATTCATGCAGGTTAACTCAACAGTGTGCACTTATTAAATCACTAGTCAGCAAGAAAGCGTCTCCATGAGCAATATTTAATAGAATGAGGGACGACATTCATGCTTGCTTTACCTCCTCGGGCAACTGCATGTATAAACCCTTATACATGTAGGCTTAAATTGCAAGTGCGAGATTGTCTAAGGTCTTATGCCTAGGGGTAATATATCTACCTTCAGAGAGAGCTAGAAAAAGTAATCAAACTCGTTTAACAAGACTAAGTTTAGATACAATAGTTTGACAGATTTGACAGTTGGCATAAAGCATCAAAACACAAATTCGCAACAAATACAATCACGGTTCAGAGTCGCATTTGACATCCTAGAATCCAGTGAATAAATGAATAAACAATGACTCTTGATTGATATCGAAATCCAGAATGTCTTTGGCTTAAATTCAATAAGAGTGAATTAGTTTCCAAATGCAAAATAAACATTGCTCTACATCACAGAAGACAGGAGCTTTATAGCATAGACAAACTAATTATTATTATTATTATTAGTTTGTCTATGCTTTAAAGTTTGAGAACGTTTCTAAAGGTAGAATCTCAAAAGAGTAAACTAAAATAATAGGTCAACGAAATTGTATAGTCAAAGAAGAAAATAAAACGCATTCTTAATTTAAAGTGAAAACAATTTTATTAGGTGTTCCATTTCATTTGTTTTTTTTTTTTTAATTACACTTAAAAGATGATAGGTATTGTCAATGAGTTCATTAATTTTCTTTTTCAGTTTTGATTTAAATTTATTTATTTATTGTCAAATTTACAAACATTTTTCATCATTATTGTCCTTCGTCCTATAGTATATATATATATTTTTTTTTCAATTTTTTATTGTTCAAGTCTAATATTTAAAAGAGCAATTATTTATAAAAAAAATCTTTACACTTCCACCACCTGTTTTTTTTTATCATTTTTTATTCTATATGAGTTTTTTTTCCAAAAAAATTAGTACATTACTAACATTATTATTATTTTTAATCTTTGATTAATTCTGTAATTTAATAATTTTTTTGTGATTTTTTTTTTAATGAAATTTAATTTAGGAAAAGTGAATGATCTATATGGATGTATATAATATATAAAAGATTTAAATGAGAAAATATTTTTTTTTTTATAATAATATTCATATGTATATATATATATATTTGAAAATTTTTATTTACATGTACAAGGTATCTAGCTAAAGTTACAATCAATTTATTTTATTTACTTAGAATAAAGAGAAAACAATATTTATATATTTGTATTTATTTAAAATGTTAGCAATAGATAATGTTGAGTTTGTTTTATTTTATTTGGGACACATAAAATATAGAAGTTTTACATCACAAAGAAATTTTATAAAAAAAAACATCGGTTTTTTTTCTTTTAAATTAATAAAATATATAAAATTTATTTTGTGTTTTTTTTTTTTTTTTTAACAGAGAGCTTTGGACATTTAAGAATTAGTTAATATATCTACAATCTATACTTTTATTTATTTTCAATGCGAAGGAAATTATGCATTTATAATATAATTTACGTTATTTTTTTTGCTACAATTATTATGTTTTTACATTTTGTGCGTTTAAATTTGTGTATTTTGTTTTTTCTTTCTTAAGAGAACTATGTAAATATTAATCGTAGGGTATGTGCACTGAAAATTCCATTTGATATGGTTTCGGTATGTATCTATTGTTATATCGTAGAAGGTTTCTTACAAGAAAAGCAATAGTAACAATGGCTAAGTTTTTTAAAAGGATATATGTCATAAATCAAGGATTGATTGGGATCAAGAAATATTTTCAGATTGTTTACAATCTCTCTCGATTGCATATTTAAAAAAATTAAGTGTTGCTGTTGCAATTTTTCCTTTGTTTTTGGTAACACCAATGCTGGAGTGAATGTAACGCAAGAGGTGACAGTAATTTTTCGACTTTATTCTATCAGCAGATCTATTTATCAGCAACAAGGGAATTACCGCAACAGTAAAAAATCAAAGAAAAGATGTGCTTTGAGCATAACTTCTTTTACTGAATTGTGGAGAAATGAAGGGTCTTAGTAAAGCCAGTTCTATTGGATCACAATTAGATACGCTTTTAGTTAGGCTTCCAATGTAGGGCTAGTAGCTTACGCAACGTAACACGGGGACATTGTAAAACCCTTCTGCACCAAGTGATAGAATACCCGGATCCTCGTAGGATACAGGTCTAAGTATAAGAAGATAGGTAGGTAGAATTGGTGTTTTGTTAATAGAACTCATTTAGTACAATGCTGCCGTTTGCATACCAAGACTCATTTGAACCGGAGGTCGTGGTGTGGAAATCTACGGTATGTCTGGTCCTTTAAAATATAAGGTTTGCTGTTCGCTTTAGATCGTATATATCGTAAGCTCGTCCTCAACGTCTGACTAAAGCTACTTTCTATTTTCTTCCGCGTTTGACAGCTACGGCCTATAAGTTGGAGTTGCACGCCAACTCACATTCATGTTTTTTTTGAGATTCGAAGGAATAGTCAATTCTTCCAAATGTCTCTTTTCGTACGAAAGATTTTTGTGTATATTGAGATTCGATTGAAAAAGGTTCATTTTCGAATGATAACGCAAAGTGAACTTAAATAAATTCAACTCTCAAAATCAGCTGTTTGACATTTCTTTTTATACAGGTTGACCATACCTTGTGCTCTTTGCGTGAGAACCCATCTCTTTCTTACTGAAATATTTTTATAAGCTATACTTTAACGCGTTTAAACACGAAATTTAAGTAATACATTTTATGAAACTTGTTTTTTATACTTTTAATAATATCGATCATGAAAACAAAGTTAAACAAAATAACATACATGCATATTTAATTACAAGTCTCTCCCACCATATACTCGGCACGAATCTGGTCACTCTACCTTTATTTTGAGTGCTGTCAGTATTAATATAAACATTTGCTTGGTGATTTGTTTTTAATAATTAGAGTTGTTTTTAGATAAAATAAAATGCTGCTTTCTTTTGTGGACAGTGCGAATCAATAAAGAATCATAAAAAAAAAATAAGAGTAAAAAAATAAAGTTGAAAAATAATTTAGTGCATTAACTCGTCTTTCCTTTGGAGATTTGTTTACATAGAACTTGAGGGAGACTATTTTATTTATACGAATTGCCGACCACCAGTTTTTCAAATTAGAATACCGACAGGATCAGAAATTGTCAATTGAAATTATTTCATTTAATTTTCTACAGAATGTTCAAAATATCTTACTATATTTACGTGTTTGTGAATCTATGCGCAAGGAAAATGTGCTCGAATGAAAAATGACATTTGTTTCGAATGAATAGAATCTCAAAATACGCACAACTTTCGAAAGATTGGATAAATTTTCTATTCTTTTTATTCATTCGAAAGTCAAAATACAGTATATGCGAACTCGAATGTCAAAATAAGGCTGATTGTGACGTTTTCGATTTCAAACAAGAAGATTAGTCATTGGGTCGTGTATTTATAGCCATAATTTCTCAATTGTTGCTAGTCGATTGTTGAGCCTGAGTCAGTAACTGACAAGCAATACAATTTCAACGAATATTTATCTTCGCTGAAAGACAAAATTTGTGTGAATCGATGGAATTATTCCAATTAATGTCAATCGGAGTCAATTGTTAGTAGTTGATTTTCGACCCGCAATGTTCTCATCGATTCTTCTTTGTAAAATAAATCTTTCAATGTAATATACATGTAGAGCAAAACTTTAAATAAGAAATAACTCAGCAATGGATGTGTATTGGGACTGTGAGTTTTTCATGGATTATATTTTTAATTCTGTGAAGTCTTAATACAAAAAATCGCTTGCGCCAATTGAATATACAACTTTGCCTATCTCTCAATGGTTATTTTATTCCTTCAACTCGATTTTAATGCTTTTTTAAGAATACCAAATAAATTCCTATTCCAGCAATTGTGAATTTATTCGATCAGCAGATACATTCGGAATTGTTCATCGTTAGTTTATACATGTTTTCGAGTTCTCACATAACCTTTTTTAATCATGTAACCAGAAAAAAACACTCTTAAATTCACATATCTGCTAAGTTTTTCCACTTATTTACAAATGAAATTGTTAAATTTTTTCGTTTCTTAAAAATTCACCAAAAAAGGAATTTGTTCTCTAATTATATATATAATTTTCAATTTACAACATATTTGTTTAGTTAATGTTTTTTTTTATTTAAAACAAAAATACAATAATGACATGTAATGTGATTTTAAATGTATTTATTGTTATTGTCATACTGTCATATTTTTTTGTTTAAAATTTACTTAAAAACTATTTATAAATTGATCTTATTTGTCATATGTCATTTCATTTATTGTCATATTTATCAAAGAGAAACATACATACAATTATTGTGTATGTTCTTTATAAAAAGCACCCATATAAATTACATTTAAAAAAAAATCAAATATTCATGCGATACAATAGGTTTTATTTTCATTTAAATAAAGTTTTTCTTTTTCTCTTAAAACTAATATACATATATATTTATTTTATTTAAACAAAAAAAATGTTTCTTTTAGTTTTGATATAGTTTACATACATAATAGTTTTCAAATTGTCTTACAAAAGAAAAAAATCGTGTAAGTTATTGTTTTAATGTCTTATTTTTCGTAATTTTATTTTTATTGTCAAATTACTTTATATTGTCTTGTTTGTTTTTTTTTCGCCAAGTAGGCAAATTTTTGGAAATGTACATGCCAAAAGTTTTTGTTTCAATTCAAAAAAGTTATCATTTTTTCTAACTTTTATGTTTTTGCTTAAAAAAAAAGTTTATTCTTAATACTAATTCGCATAATATTTTTTTTTGTTTTTTTTATAAGATCCATCCTCACTCACTCGCATGCATACAAATTCTCACCGAACGCTCAAAGATATGTTTTTAGGTGATATAGCCTGGCTGTATATGTTTTATTTTTTTTATTTATATTTTTAAACTGAAATTAAAATTAATGAACGAATTTATTTTATTTTTTACTTTTAGTCTTAATTATTTATTTGAACATATTTCTATCTAATTGAATGGTATTTGAATCCAAGTGATTACTTTTCTGGAGATATGATGATTCCTTTGTTTTAAATTCCAAAATTGATATCTTGTTTTCTATTTTTTGTAATTGATATGATTTTTTTGTTTTTTTCCTTTTTTTTTTTTGGATATGACTATCAAGAAAGGTTGGTATTAGTATATTGTTAATTGATTTTTAAGAAAAATTATAGTTTTTTCGTTCAATAATTACAAATTTCAATTTGAAAATACTTGTGCCGTTGTTGTTAATGACTATCAGGCATATCTATTGGTTGGTAAAAGATTTATCGTAGCCAGGCTAAAAAGAATTGAGATAATTAGGTAAGCTAATGTCGATGGGATTTTGTGAATATTAGCGGCTGAATCTCCTGAGTCGACGACATTGATTTTCCATCCGAGATTGTTGTGTGTAAAGCACTAGATATAAATTTAAAAAAAAGAAAGTTAAAGAAAAATTTAATAAAAAAGAATAATAGTAACCTGATAGTAGAGTAAATTCGGTGCATCCATTGGAACGGTCCAATTGAGGTAGCCAATCTCTCCTTCTTCACATTCGAGAACAAGTGTTTTCATGTATTCTTCAAACGTTTCAATTTCGGCGGATTTGTCTACAGTCTTATGTTGCCATTCACAGTAGCGACCCGCTGTTAATAAATAAATCAAAAAAAAAAACATTTAAAAGTGGTTTTACAGTATAAAACGATTTTAACTTGCACCTATAATACAGGGAAAGTTTTTAAAGCAGATTGATCCAATTTATTAACATTTCAATATTGGATTATAAATTGTTAAAAAATGGTTTATAAAATTTTGTTTTAAGGTTAGAGGGCTAAGGCCTAACGCATTCAAACAGCTGAGCAGCATTGGCGGACAGGATATTTGTGTGGGCTTACTGCTCTTCAGTCTCTTTGTCATTATCCTGTACGGTCTACTTCGTCACATGGTTGTTTGAAAAACCATGCCTAGTTTTCCTTGATGGCCTTTTCGAGATCGCGTCTCGTCAGTCTAAACGTAAATAAACGTTCTTAGAACCCTGGCCTTCTCCTTGAACGTTGCGATTTACGTCGGGCTGGTAGGGAGGATGCTCGAAGTAGCAAGGTTCACTCCTTCTGCTCCCTGACCTTGTGGAAATAGCTGCACGCTGTGGCGATTGCTTGGGTCAGTTGAAAGATCGATTTCCATTATTGAACCTCTCTCAAAGGGCGCTTCTTTCGATTTCGGTCTCGTTAGTTAAGGGTGCTGCCTGAGCTTCCCCTTGTTAACTTTGAATATAATCGTTTGGTGGTCTTTGCTGGCAAATTCATTAAATTGAAACAACTCCATCTAAATTCAAAGTCCGTCCTCACCGAGGGCCGGCTTCAACCAACCAAGCGTAAATAAAGCCTTGATTATTCAAGGTAGAATGAAATCTAATTTCGACTCCAGTCCAGCGTACATAGTGATATAAATAAATGCAACTGAGGCGTCAATTCATTAAATTGTAAAACCCAAATAATTTTCCGCAAAATTGCATCTTCATGACGCATTGGGTATTTCTTATCAGTCTCAAGTTCACAAGTTGATCCGAGACAGGTGGCTTCAGTTGTTATAAAACTGCGATCCGATTTACTGAAAAGCTAAGTAATTTCTGATCTCTTGTGTCTATCGGTTCAGTGTAATTGGAAATATGAAAAGTTTTATAATTTATTCGTTTTTGTTGTGTTTTGTGGCAGTATATGCTCAATATCGTGTTCCAAAGGCTCAGATTAGAGCATTCTACCCCAGGGGATTCGAAGTCTCAATCCCAGCTGAACCGGGTGTTTCACTATTCGCTTTTCATGGCAAGCTTAATGAACCAATGAATGGTTTGGAGGCTGGAAGATGGTCTGCAGACGTAACAGTACTAAAAGATGGCAGATTCATATACCGAGATTATAATTCGAAATTGTATACGGGAGATACCATTTACTATTGGACTTATGTGTTACACAATGGCCAGGGCTACAGGGAGGATAATGGACAGCATCGTGTACAAATTTAACAAAACAAAAATATTGTATTGTGAGGTGTAAAAAATAAAAAAAAGTTTCGAAAAATTTGTAACGATACAATAACATGCTTAGATTCCTAGTGCACTAGGTTAGATGAGGTTAGCTTGGTAGCTAGCGCCTAGATACAAATGGGCACCAGCTCACTTAGGCCTAAAAGGCCCATTGTGATACCACCGGATCTACAATAATCACAGCCAATTACTAATTACCACGATACTAGAATAAGAGACAGAGAACCAGTAAAAATAGATTACCAGACACAATTACACTTAGAAGAGGTTCTGCCACTAGGTCAGGAGAACCAACCGGAGCTTTTAATAAAGCGTAGAAGGTGCTTAATGGGTAGACCAGTCAGGTCACCGAGGTCGTCAGAGAAGAAGGACCTCAGGTGAAGGTTTCTTCTTGACGCTAAGGGCAGTTGCAGAGAAGATGAGGAATAGTTTCTTCTTCCTCCTTGTCCCTGCAACTCCGACAAAAATCGTTAGATGGGAGGCCCAGACGTCTAGCGTGTAGGCCGATTAGGCAGTGTCCCGTGAGGACACCGATTCTTTGATTACCATAATTTCCGCCTGAAAAACGCTACCATCTGATGTCTTAGATCCATCTTTAGACCATGTTTCACGAACTGGGATTGATGTACGGAAGTTCCTAGGGTCTAAAATGGAAACGCTGACTTCTATATCCTCGGAATCTACATTGAATGCAAGAAAATACAAATCTTTCAATTCTACAAACCTGCTGTTGGGATTGGATTTCCTTCGTCATCGAATTCCACACCCGCATACGGACGCTGTTGTCTTAATTCGCTGCCAGTCTTCTGACCGATACCACCTTCCGGCGAATCAGTTATATAAAATGGATGATATCTAGACACAAACAAATTAAATTTACGTATTTAGAAATTTTTTGTACAACAAACCTCGCTGGTTGAGCTGAATCATCACCACCCTCTATATAGAACGTATAGGTCTTTCCACGTTCTACAGTGATCTCGGGTATCAAAAGATCATTCAAATACCATGCAATACCCCATGATGGACTTCCGGTGATCGCTGTATAGCCACGCTTACCACCAGTGGGCCCGATTCTAGCCGTGAACTCATTTATGTTTTCTAGTTTTCTTGTCGGCCATGGTTTCGGACCAGATTCATCTTTCACTTGATACAATGAACCCCTACACTGATGATCATTCTGAAAAATAAGAACGAGAAATTTAAGACCCCTGCTTTCAGATGATCAGTCGAAAAACTCACTCTTGATGCGAAATTAATTTTAATATCATCGGCATTATGATCGATTCCTGTATGTGAATGAGCATTTGCCTCTTGGCGGCTATTAAGCGTTCCAATAGCTGCGATCACAGATACCTCACGATCGGTCGGAATGGCTAGATCATTAATTGGCTCATTTGTTTGTAAAAGGCGCTTATAACGAATGCTAGTTACTCCATTTTTTCGATCACCACTCACTGGAAGGATACAACGTTTTGTAAAGCAATTACTTTGGGTTTTTATTTAATTTTTACTTACAAACAACAACATCATTTTTGCCACCGATCCTCTCATCAGGGCAAGCACCACGTTTACCATCGCACTGAGACAAATCAGAGAGATAGTAATCCTCGGCACGGAACACTCGAGCGGTTGTGTCATAGAATGCGACTACAACATCGGCCATCGACATTTGAGCACGACCATTTGCTCCAGATAGGCCAAAAGCCATATACTGATCCTCTCTGATCCGTCCAAATAGCTCAACCTGAAGATAGTCGCCTTGAAGTTCCCACTTAACTTGAAGTTTATTTGCTAGAATTTCACGACAATTGTTGTACACTGGTTTTGGTGTTGTTGTTGTCTAAAAGTAAATAAATTTTGAAATATTTTGATTTGTAAAAGTAAATTTCAATCTTTTTTTCTTTTTTGTACATGATTATTTTTATTTCATATTTTTACAAATCTAGATAAAGACTAGATAAAACTCAGACAATTTATTCGAAGACAAGACATTTTTTTCTCAAAATGTTATTCTTTTTTTGAAAAAGATCGAAACTCTCGACTTTGAAACTCTGATTTTTAAATCATATTTTAAAACACATACATACATAGTTAGCTGGATAAAAAGCTGAATATAATGAATGCTAGAGCCTCATATTTTTTATTTTCTTATTATTTTCAAAAGAGCTTTTTTAAGTTAAGTTTTAATTTTTTCAGGCAGATAATACTTCTTGGTAATTATATATTCTTTGGTAGTAGTATCAGAAAAGATTAGAATAGAAAATTACAATGTTCAATGAGTCAGAACGCTTCCCAAAGCTTTTGTTTTTTTTAATAGAAGTCAAAAGTATTAAATTGTCAAACAATTTTCGTTTATCACCTAAGCAAACTTAGGTAAAGACGGTCGTCTTTACGTTCACCTGCCGAACATTTTGTAAGGCACGTTAAGTTTAAATTTCCTATTTGTGAATACATGTGAACGAACGTGTAGAAGAAGAACAATAAAAACAATCGTGGTGTTACTTTTTTTCCTTTTGCACACAACATTTTCAGCAAACTGTCATTCAATTAACAACACCAAAATGTGCAGAACGTATCAACAAAATGGCTGCGCCCATAAAAACTACCGCCGATTGAGAATGTGTGCGTGAGCTCCGATTTGATTTTGACGGAAACGTCAGAATACATTCAAAATCGGTGGTATTTTTGCTCTTCTGGGAGCCAACGGTCAAATCGACCGAAGACGACAGTCTGTATTAGTTTGTCTATGTTTATGACACTTCTCACGAATATGTTTTACCCCAAAAGTAAGTACAGAAAATCATGTGCTGGACTGTGAAGTACAGACTCATTGAACGCAAATACCTGTAATTTTGCCTGTAATAATGCTAATGTTACGTTTGACATAACAGATTCTTAGCCTATCTAGTGGTCATGATTTCACAAAATTTTCTGTTGTATCAAAGCCACCGTGGTATACTCTACAAACTCCCTTACATTTAAGATCTTACATTCTCTGATGTGCCTACTCACAAGTTGTTCCAGACTTTTAATTAATTGTTCAAAAAAAGAGAAAGACCTGAACTGCATCTAAATTGCTTAGTCGTGTTTGCAAAACAAATAATCCAATCCTATGTAGTTCTTTGTACTATGTTTCCACCGAACGAAATCGCGAGGTTCCGTCAAATTCACCCAAACCTCCGAGGTTTAACCATTATTGAGGTTTTGAAACCTCGAGGTTTTGGCGAAACCTACTTGAAATGTCCGTGAGTTCATCCGTCCATAAGAGGTTGTCAAATCGAACTAGCCTATGTATATATCCACTTGCCAATTTCTGTTTTGTAAATTTAAATAAATTACTTTTCTGTCAAATCTGGCTTTTCTCACTAGGTTTCATTTTTTTTTTTGGATTTCATAGAGGGTTCGTTCGTGTACTTTTTGCAATAAAATTCTAAGAATGGGGGTAAAATTCTTTCAGAGAAAACTAAAATTACGAAAAAGTAAACGAACGGGTTGAACAAGAACATGCTGATAATACACTGATTTGACAGTTTTCACAAACCAGCCCAAAGAAATTTCTTGCACTCAAATTCGTAGCATGGGGAAATTTTTTACTCCCTCATGAGCAATCCCTTCTGCGAAAAACTACGAAAATTCTCCGTACGCGAACAGCTTTTCATAGAAATTCGTAAATTTTCGTAAAAATTCGCTGTTTTAGGAGGGTACGCGAACGGACCTAGAAATTCTGCTGCAAGAAAAATGAACGAAAGCGGTTTTTTTCTCTCTCTCAGTTTTGTTCAATCTCTTAGTACGTGAAAGCTTTCATATGTTTTTAGACATAAGAGTATGCAAACGGACCTATTTAAACAAACAAAACCTTATCTATTCAAAACGTCACTGTTGATACCTTTACCTTTGTTCAACGAAATAGATTTAGTGAGTGGTTATTTGGAACGACTTTATAAAAATAAAGTTTGGCTTTGCCATAGCCACAGAAATAACAAAAGTAACAGCAACTTTCACAACCACAGGAAAACTTTTAGAACCAATGTTTTAATGAAACTGAATACCACAGCAGCACCAACTTCAACGTTAAACCTTCATTAGGTTAGGTCCTAAATCTGCTAGGGAGATTAATGTTTCTGTTGCTGATGTCGCTTCTGTGGACAATGTGTTCTCTATTCCAACGCAAAGCTTGGTTCTAAAAAGTTTGCTGTGGCTTTTATTTATTCTAGCTATCAAATATTCTTTAATACATTTCACATCATAGCAACGGTATATATATGCTCCTGCTCTTAAGGTACCTGCAGTTGGCCGTTGATGTGTCAACATGTTTCTACTAAGGGACTACTGAAACTTTTCTATTTACTCGAAAATACATTCGTTTAAAGTCCAACAAAATAAATATATTTTTAACACTATATACCGACAAAGATAATGCTGTATGAATAATGTTGTTGACTTGATAGAAATTAAGGAAAAAAAAAGAAACAAAAACAAAATATTTATACTTACAGGAGTATACCACCATGGCGGCTTTTTGTGTGAAAAAGATACAAAAAAAGGCAAAAATATTCATATGATTTGAAAAATGTCTCGATAAATGCAAATTTTACAATGAAACAATGAGTCTAAAGTTTTTTTTTTTTTTTTTAACACAACACACAAAAAAAAAGGAACATAAATCTGCACAATTATCTCGTAAGTCTACACACAATTTATATCATGAAAATCAAAGTCTAATCGTTTAATTGTGCAAAATAATAACTCGATTTACAGACGGGACCTCATTATCAATTCAAATTCAAATTCAAATCGGATAACATTGATAGGTATATAGACAGACGAACACACGACAATCGTTTCGTGTGTGTGTGTATGTGTGTACAGGGATGTAAACTTACCGTAATTTTGGTTTGTCCCAATGCCGGTGGTACATCCAGATCTTTTGGTATAAATACATGACCGAAATTGTGTCGATATTCAACGCACCACACAGCTAACCAATCGATATCGTATGCTGTTAAATTGCCCGGCAATTGAATTTCAATGTCCTCGCCCTGGTATCCTCGTAATGGTTCTAAGGAACCGATTTCATTTGGTACCTGTAACAACAATGGAGAGACCAATGAAAATAATTGAAAGTGGATGTTGAACGAGTTGAATCTGATTCGATGATGATGATGATGATGATGACGATGACGATGACAAGTTTGTAAATGGATTCAGTCTTACCTTGATGCCCATTATGTTGGGCTCGGTGCCATTGCCCACCCAAAAGTATGCATCGGGACCGGCTCCATCGTAGTGTAAATTCGGTATGTAGAAAGTTTTGGCATCCAAGACACTAATGTTGCTCGACCGCAATCCATGAGCTAGTCTTTTGAATTCGGGTAGAACTCGTGGTTTAGGCACATCCAATCCTGGTGGAATGAAGACTTCACCGAAGTCAACCTGTTATAAACATGGAGAAGAATGTCAGTTCTTGTTGTTTTCGGATAAAGCAATTTGGGAAATGTAAATAGAGCTAATGGCTATTGTTAGTCATTTAAAGCATGAAATGTCTTTAAACGTTAATATTTTGATTGTTTTCGGTTAGTTTTGAAAGCAAACTGGTACATCAGTAATGTTTTACTTTTTCGAACTTAAGTTAGAAAACTGACAGGATTCGAAATAATAATTGGTTGTCATTTACATATACCCACTTCACTATATCGATTGAAGCTGGCTCTTGTGGGGCAATACGAAATGTTACCTCAGGCGGTTCGAACGCTTTTGATCGTAGATATCGTAAACTCGACCTTAACGTCTGAGTGGAGCTACTCTCTACTTTTCCGCGCGTTTGACAGCTACTGGATATCAGTTGTCACAACCCACATTGTGACCTGTTCGATTTCAAGCAGCAATGTTAGTCATTGGGTCGCGTATTTACTCCGAACTGGTATGCTGTGCTCCTTTTAATTTCCTTATTTATAATTTCTGTTTCGAAAGTTAATTTTTACTTTTGTGTTTATAAATTGAACAATTAAAAAATAAAAGGGAGTAGATTTCTACTCTCATTTCTGCGACGAATTTCTGTATTTAAAATCTGAGCAAATATTACTTATATTATGACATATGCAGACATAAGACGTCTTGAAACTCGCGCTTATGACAGAAGTTATCGTTAAGTCGGTGAAAAGCCTATTAACGCACGAACGCAATATTGTGAATTGGGCATAAGAAATTGGCCATAAGCTCAAAAATTAGTACATATGAAACAAAGTTTAGATAAGCGGTACATCTTGTAAGTTTGACTTTTCATTTATCAAACATTTTTCTTTCGAAATTTAAGTGATTTCTCTTTCGAGACAAGTTTCTGGGCACCACGAAGACGTGCTTCATTCAAGCTTTAGTGATCTGACTGAGCCTAGGGAGCAAGGTCTGGGGACTGGGGTAAAACATTGTCAAAAATAGAGAGAGAAAATATGGCTAAAATCTTATATAACGCTGAGGACGTGAGACAGTGTAAGAATTCCCAAGGTATTATAAACAGAATAGGTCCGAAGCACGGATTAACCTTAGATCCTTGCAGATATCTATGAGTTCAATTCAGTTTTCGAGTAGGTATGTGTTAGAATCTTGTGAAACATTAGCCAGCAAAGGACTGATAAATCGGGAGAAGTTTTAACTACCAACGACCATATGACCTTTAGAGCCAACTGTCTTTTTCAGCAACTGTCACTTCTGTCAAATACAAATGGGTCCTAAACAATGCTAGGTGTCAAATAAACAATCGGTCTTTTTTGTTTACAGAGAGCTTGGGTCAACACAATAATCTTAGAGGTCCAAGATGGTTTAGACCCTGATCCAGTACGTTTGTACATAATTTTATAAGAAAGTAATACGAAAACTATTGTCTAACCCAATTGTCACATTTGTCAAATTCAATCACGCAAGGTCAATTCGCCTGGTTTTCGCACTAAAATTTGTAGATTATCAAATTTTCAAGGAGTGCGGGAAAAATTCTCTCTCAGAGAGAGCTAAAATTATGAAAAAGTAAACGAACAGGTTGAATACGAAAAAGTTGAACAAACACTGATTTGTTAGTTTTTACAAACCAGCTCAAAGAATTTTTTTGTACTAAAATTTGTAGCACGGGGAAATTTTTTACTCCCCGTGAGCGTTCTATTCTGTGAAAACTACGAATATTCTCCGTACGCGAACAGCTTTTCGTAAAAATTCGTAAAATATCGTAAAAATTCGTAGTTTTTGGAGGGTACGCGAACGGACCTATATACATATATTTGGATTATATTTTTTAATATTTTCGCTTCGAAACAAAACAAAGATTACAATTAAGCCCTCATTTTAAGATTTTTTTTTTTTAATCTCTACTGTCATTTGCTCTAACAAATTAGTAAAAAATGTTTCTTCCCTTTATTTTTAAACTATGACGTACCGTGGATTTGACCAAGCAAGAGCTCAATTCAATTTTTCGGAAAATGAAAGCAAAATGAAAGATTTTTGACAGTTGTACGGTAAATATTCCTCACAAAAGAACAAAAGTTCGGCTTGTGCGCTCTTCCAAGAGAGAATCACCATAAATTTGTAAATAATTTCTCTATTTTAAAGATAAAAACGACTGAATTACATTCCTTAACTTAACGGTCTAATGACTCATTAAAGAAAATCGAGAGAAAACTAAAAACTCCTCCGCGCTATTTTACATTATATTTTCCTCTCATTAATTTAACGCGTTAATTAGTTCAAAAATTCTACAATATGACCGTATAATGGCTGACGCCATCATTTTTTTGTACAAAGATTTTGCCGTGGCGCCCGGCACGGCACCACCATCATTGCGCACAGACACGAACACAAATCCAACAAATACTCCCCCCTTGTCTATGTCGCTTCACACACAATGCTCATTATATACACAAAAAGAAGAAAAAAAAGCAAATCCTCGATGGTGGTGTACGATGGCAACCCCCACAATAATAATACATTTTTGGGGATGAATTTACTTGGAACCGCGCCCCTTTTTTTCACTCTCCCACCCCCAAATACCAAATACCAGATACCAGTAACCCCCCCATCGTAAAAACAAGGACCTAACTCAAAGTGCAATGATACAGAGGAAAAAGAAAAGCTTTGACTGGATTTTTACCTTCAGCACTCTCTCTCCCCCACTTGCTGTTGGTGAAGGACGAAGTTAGGAAATTCCTTGTTTGATGAAAGTTTTGTTGTTTTTTTTTTCCGAAAAAAAAATAACAGAGGAAAGCAAAACGAAAACTTTAGGTCCTTTGAAAAAGATTTTAACGTGGTTCACATCGAGGTTACTGCTAAGCGCCTTATTTTTTTACGTATTTTGCTTTGCGTGCATTCCTTTTTTTTTTTGGAGCACTTTCGTATTATATCCTTGCGTTTTGATGTGTTTTACTGAAAAACAAGGTGTTTGCCAGGGTATATGACCGCTGCTGCTGGGTGTCCCAGGCTGGGAGGCAGCATTGGGGTTATTGAGATTGCGCGCGCATAGAGTTTTTGATATTTTAATGCTCCCCTCATTGAAGAGCTACAATTGGAGAGAAAATTTAATGAGTTTCGCATAAGAGATGGCTGCGTTGTTGGTTTGAATATTCTACGGTTAGATCGGTGAAATGACTACAAGAATGGCGTTTATGGACTGAATTCATAATTAGACAAGATTATCGAAAGTACAGGACTAAGAGGAACCTAGAATGTGCGTGGGTTCTGCACGATCCTCCCTTCCCCTAGATGGCTTTAGGTTTTGATAAGAATATGGGGTCCTTCGTTAGAGTCTATGAGAATGTCGCAATTCATGGATAGAATGATTCTAGGCTATGAGATAAAAAAAAGTCTGAAAAACAAAAATTGCAGGAGCAAGTAGAAAAGAGATCAAGACTGTAGTATGTATACTCAAAATGTTGGACTCTGTGTTCAATTTTGCATTTATGAAGTGATTACTCAAATCCAGCCCATTGCATTGAGAAAATGAATGCGCAAAGATTCTTCCCCTGCTGCCACCAAGTGGGATGTACACCGTTTCAGCAAAGGGAACCATCAAGGGCTGAAGCCCTCCTCGCTAGTTCGGCCGCTCGCTCATTGCCCTCGATGTTGCTGTGACCCGACAGTGAACCTCTGACCCAGCACGAAGAATTCCTCCTTACACTGTTCTACCAGCTTCAAGGATGTGATTGCAGCTCTAATAGCCTTGAAAGTCGCCTGGCTGTCCATAAGGATGGTTATAGTGTTTGGGGGTGGGAAGATTTGCTTAAGTAGATGGCAAACCTCATGTATAGCAAGTACTTCAGCCTGGAAGACTCTAAACGAATCCGGAAGCCGGTAGGAAACGGAGATGGAGGAGTCTGGTTAATACCACCGGCCCCACACCACAGACCATCTTTGAACCATCGTTACAAATTGTTGTTTCGAACTCGTTTGTCACTTCGCCTAGTTTCCACTCCGCCTTGGTTGGGAATATACCCCTGACACTGTTAATAATATCGAGTTCGTTGAAGAAGCTACCAGACCTCTTGGTAGCCCATTCAAGATACGGTCAGGTTACCCAGCATCCTGAATCTTTTAGTCTAAACGCACTACAAGGGGATAAAAACATGATATACAAGTTCGAGTGGTAGCGGGTGAAATATTACGCTGAAGGCTTCAGTTGGACACCTTCTAATGGGCCCCGTTGCGTCTAGAGACGTGTAAGTCATCAGACCAGCGATCCATAGACTTAATTTGACAAATTGTGTATATTATGTAAAATTTCAACAACGCTGGTTTCAGAAGCCTCTAAGGATCATCAATTGTAGCTTGAGTGGTATACTCGTAGGTCCAAAGAAAGTGCTGATACAATCGGTAATACTTGTCAGATATTGGGAATCCCCTCAACTTTTCCTAGCTACCTCCCGATCCTTATATTTACATTGTTTAAAGTGAATATAGGTATATCTGTATACGTATTCAAACATGTCACAAGTACTTGAATGATTATTAAAACCAAAATTCGAAAAAAAAAAAGAAAAATTAATGAAATCCTGGTCAAAAGCGGATTACAAAAAACAAGTTAAACAGGAAAGAAAGTTCAAGCATATAGGAGTATCATCAAATTGAAGCACACGCACCCCTGTTCATCATCATCCCAAGGGATTAATGTAATCAGCAAACATAATAAAATCTCGGGAAACTTTCAAAATGTTAATATGAATCTTTGCTTTACAAATCACAATCCCTTTTGCTTTTTACTCACCGTAAATCTTCGGCACCAAACCGACAGCCATCGAATGTCTTTGATCCTTTTCCCCATCGGCAGCCGCAGGATAATATCTGTGTTGTTGTGTGCTTGTAAGATTGGTGGATCTCTGTAAAAATAAAATTGAACAGGCATAAATAAATAAAATGGAAATTTGCAAAATATTGTCCTAAATATAATAGTCAGGGGAATTTTATTCGATATTGATTGACCCTAAATGGTTTTTCCTTTTTGTTTCGGTTTCCTTTTTTTTTATTGGCTTTGGTGGAGTGTGCTGAATACTGTGGTAAAAAAAGGAGTACACAGTATATAATGCTTTAATTGCATAAATGAATACATAGAAGAAATAGGAGCTCTGTTAGGGTCGGGAAATTTTGAAAGAAGTCAGACTCAATGTTTATTACTCTGAGCTTAGACTTGATAAAGTTTATGTTAGTAGATAAAATTATTACTCCTAGAGTGTGTCATTACTTGTATTGTAGTTAAAGGCCACTTGGATTCCTCTCTCCCTTTTGTGGTGATAGTCTTTCTCTCCAGAGATCAAGCGGCATCACCACTCAATGCTATGATTTGGTGACCATCATTAATCGTAGGCAAAGAGCGAATATGTCCAGCGTTGTCATATGTTTTAAAAAGGTGGATTCTTTATCGATTATTGCAAAACCAACTGAGAGTCCACTACAAAAAGCTTACAAGTCAATCTTGAACCTTTATGCTAATAACCAAAGGCACCTAGACAATTGATGGGAAATTCAATTTCAGCTGCGACCCAGCACGGACTCTGGAGGTTGAAGTAGTCCAGTTAATGATAGAGATACATTATATTGCGGAATTGTAGGTGACTCAGGAAAACGTACTCTTCAGACGAGAGGTATGAGCCTGTGATGTGAGATTCCTAGGGGCGCAGCAGGACACAGCAGCCACAGAGAAGCTTCGTTGAATTGTACATACATCTTGAACACAATGGACAAGTACAAGAGTGCATTGTAGCTGTAGGTGAAAGATTGACGAGCACGTATAATTTCCCTAATTCATGTTCTGTGATCGATGCCATCAATGAAGTCGTTAATGCAGTGAAAAAAACCATCTAAGAAAGACAATGAAAGGGCAGAAGAAAACTATATAGATCTCCACTACAACATAGACGATGAACCTAGGCAAATAGTGTTCCCCAAGGCTGCGTATTGGATCTTCTTCTTTTTCATTAAATGTGTTATGAAGACCAAGGTCACTTGAAGAGTTGGAGTTTTTCAAATGGTTCCGTAGAGTGTTAGGACCAATTAGGCATGTCCCGCCAAATGATTGTTGTTAAATCCTCTTTAACTATTGTATGGCAATCAAATGTGTCTTATCGTGGCTCAAGAAAAAAGTAGCTCAAAAGGAAAGGCTGCCATCAAATCCCTGAACTCGATCTTTGTTTCTTCTTTAGAAGCCCTCGACTGACTATCGTCTCTTACGGAGATGGCAGAGCAATTCAACATCCACCTATATTGGGTACCGATCATAGGGACATTCTATGGAACTGTAAGGCCAGAATTGAAAAAGGCAAAAAGGCACTATAGGTATACCAATTGCAACATGTAAGCAAAAATTCAAGCTTGATGCAATCGAGAGTAAAAATCTTAGGTGGACAAGTGGTATAACATGTCTAGCGGCTTAACAAATTTGGCCTTAGCTGGATTTGAAACGTTCCAAGACTTTGATTTCTCTCAACAGGTTGCATATAGGCACCACAATAGGTGTCATCACTGGACACTGTCTAATAGGCAAGCACGTAACAAGGCTAGGCCTTTTCGCAAATGACTTTTGCAGAGGCTGCAGGGATGAGGGAGAGAAGGGTACTGTTCTTCACCTTCTTTGTGTTTGCCCAGCTCTCTCCCGTACAAGGTTCTAGTCAAAGTGTGTTGGGGTTTCTCAGCTGGCAGTCACTTCGAACCAACCAACCATTGTATGGTATATATTTCTCCTCAAATGTAGAAATATTGAATATAGACATGTATTCAATGTCAGCATCACTAGCCTTATTTCAATCTATGTCAAAAATTAAGGCCCAAAACTGGTAAGAGACAGACGGATAGACGGGCGAATATAGCGTAATCGACCTGGCAATTTAATGGGTTTTGATCAAGAGAGAGCTTCAAAGCCACAAAAACTTGATATTTTGATGTAAGTATGGAAAGTATTTTCATTTTCAATTTTTTCAAATCTGACATCCCTAGGACCAGTGAGGTTCCCCACAAGAATGGAAAGGGATCGTCTGTCTTTGCGCGTAAGTCTTTCGGTCCTTACTTTATCGAATGCCATAATTCTTTGCAATATTGCAAGTTTCTATAGAATTCCATTTTGGGTTCGCCTCTCTCGTGCCTGAGAACGCAGGGTGGGGTAGTTATAGAGAGATCAGTTAGTTCTATTGGATCTGGTGAAGCTTTCCTTGCTCATTCATCAGCCAGGATGCCTTCGTGTCCAGGGACCCGGCAGAGCAGAAACTTGTGTTGTGTTCCAAGAATCTTAAGCTTTTCTTGACAGCACTTCACAAGCTTGGATTTGATTTCAGTAGCAGTAATTTCTTTTATAGCAGTCTAGATGTCGATAAGGAAGGAAATACCTTCTGGTGGTATTGTTCTTACGGCTCTTGTCTCTGGTCGAATGATTCCAGATTGATTGCCGTTGATCTCGTAGAGATATCTAGCGGAGGCAGGTTGAGAATAGCCTCAAGGTCTGCAGTTGGAGTTGTTCTCATCGCACTGGTAGCATGGCTGTTACTGTAAGCTCAAAAGGCATGTTCTCTTAAGTGTTCCTGTGACCATATCAAGGAAGATAGAGACACGAGGCACGATAATGTTCATGCAAAATGATGCATATATCTATAAATGAATTTCAATGTCATGACCTAAAGAAGCAATCAACAATCGCTGTAAAGTTGGAAATGCAAAAAGTCGCTGTCAGAAAAGAATATTTTCCACTTTTCAAAGTCCTAAGTATCTGTTGTGCTCACATGTTCTCCTTTTATTGAACTTAAATCTATAAATGACCAAATAAAATTGAACTACTTAATCGCACATTTTATTGGGATTTGTCCCACTTCCTAAACTTCACCCACTTTTATCTTGAGCTGCACAAAGAAGAAAGAAAACCAATTTCCAATAGATGTCCTCAAAATTGAATCAAAGATACAGACAATATTTGTTTCGCCTACTTTTCGTTAATACACTGCAACTAGTCAATATCTGCAGGTCACATTCGATAATAAATCCAAATCCCATCCACACACACACACACACACATATCCTTCTGACACATTAAACTTCAAACAGAAACGATCTTTATCTGTGCCAAAGCAAATACCATTCCAAATATGTCTGTCAAAATTGCACACACCCATCCATAGTATCTTTTTCTATACTATCTGCACCTTCATCTTCGAATTGGAACAATAAATATAATTGGAAAAAAAAAATCTTCTAGATATGTACATATACACAAACCATCAGAAGTTGAGACAACTCCTCAAAGGATGCACACAGGAGTTTAGTCGATAGATACTTTTCATCTTGTTGGTAGTAGAATCTATTGCTACTCCCCCACATACTCCTCATCATCATCATCATCATTGTCGTCGTCGTCGTCGTCGTCGTCATAGTTGTCCTCATCATCGTTCTTATCCTCGTGATCCGTTTCAAGGGTGAAATTAAGTACTCATCCGTGACTAACGTCTCCTGAGCCCAGATTGTTAACAATCGAAAATCCATTCCCATTCATGGAAACCTCAAACCGGGTGGTGAAGGTTGCAATGTGTGTACCATACTATTCTATGTGTGGTTTTGTGTAAGGGTAGAGGGTGGTTACACTGGATAAAACTGATTACTTTCTAATGTTGATTTACCCTCTGGTTGTTCAAGTCAGTACAGTCGATGTGAACTCTTGTGGTGGTGTATATGATTTTTTTTTCTATAAGCGGCGCGGCAGGGGGTGGTGGCTAGATCCACCTAGTTCATTCGGTTTAGTAATGGAGACACGCACATTGCTAACAACTGGAAGGGCGGCAAAAAAGGCATTAAAGTCACACGACACAAATCACTACTGAGATGAGGGATTGCTAAAATATTATTATTGATTGGAGTCATCAAACCATGTCGACTCTGTGAAATTGAACGACCGAACGAAGGAAGTCGAGGGCAAAGCCTCCCCCAAAGGCATAAAGTGTCACAGTAAAAGATGTTTTTTTTGTTTTTTTTTACCCCAACTGATGATATTCATACGAGTACGATTATAATAGCAAAAAAAACTCGGTGACTAGTTTCGAAGGTCTAGAAAGTTTTGCAAAGAAAGGCAAATTGGCTCTCAATTTTAAGTAGATATCTAGGAAACACTGTGTTTGAGAAGAAAGGATGTTCAATATTACGTAATTGGGCAAGCTTGTAAGACACATCAGAGATTGAGCGCTCATCACGAACCATCTACATATGATGGGTCCACATGTCACGTCTTGCACAGAGGGAGGCTGTCTGTCGGAATTCGTAGTCCAAAGTGGGGTTCGACAAGGCTGCATACTTTCACCAATACTGTTCTTATTGGTGATTAGCGATGTGCTGAATGCAGCCTTGTCAACAGGAAATGGAGGAATTCGATGGACTCTTACATCTGAACTCAAGCACCTCGACTACGCCGATGATGTATGCCTTCTGGCTCACAGAATAATGGACCTTCACCAAATGACTGCCAATGTGGAGAGGGAAGCAGACGTCGTTGGGCTGAACATCAACTCGGCAAAAACAAAAATTATATGCCTGGGACCGAACTTAACTCGCTGGACAAATAGTTGAGAGAGTAGAGAGTTTCCAATACCTTGGGAGTATTGTCTCAACCGATGGCGGAACCGAACTGGATATAGCCAGCCGAATAGGTAAAGCAAAATCTGCGTTTGGAATGCAATTGAACCCGCTTACCCAGGATGGCAGGATACGTGGCGGTACTAGGAGTACGTGGCGCAAAACAGTGGAGAAGGAAGCACGGCAACTGGGAAAGAGTTGGAGGGAGCTGAGGCATATTTCCAGAAATCACACACGATGCCGCGTAGGCCCTACGGCCCACAAGGGGATACAGGATTTAAGTAAGTAAGCAACGCACTAACCACACAGTTGTTTCACAAACTAGGCCGTAGTAGTTCCCAAGCGTCATAAGCCTTAAACTTGACGAAAAGGTGAAGAGCGAGAACTCATTCATACTACGCGAATGTGTTGAATCGACATCACTTTCTCTGTTTGCTGGTCAGTAAGCTTGAACATGGACGACCTTATATTTCAGTTGCCAACTGTTTGGCTATCCAATAAAAGCTCTGAATGCTGTTACGTAGGAACACTCGAGCACCGAGGAGCTGGTCTTGAGAGACATGAAATGATTTCAGTCATTCTGCCGTACATGGATGCTTAGATTCCGAGAGTTCAGCTAAATTCTAAGCCCCTTTTGCGACTTATTCTTCGGCACGTACCTCCTAGTATAAATTTCACTCCAATAATACCATTTTTTTTCCCACCATGATAGTCACATTTAACCAATTTAACTAAACTACAGAATCCAATAAATGCTAAACTCCGATGGTAACTCAATTCAATTGTCATTTGCACTGACACTTGTTGCGCTTGTGTGTCCCATCAATTTTCATTACCACATCACATCGAGACGTCTGCCCACTACTAACCAATCTGAAAAAATCCCGAGAACATCCACTCACCCCCTCCCCATGGTCCAATCCGATCAAATTGCATTTCAGAAAAATTAAATATGCGCATAATATCTCCATTAACAACAAGAAAAAGGACACACACATCAATTTTACCATAACAAAAGCAACTACGACATTGTGACGTCCGCCTGCAAATGAACGATGACATCAACAGGCTGTAAGCACGAGCCGAACACCCTATTTTTTTATTCTCTGCACTTGTCCAGGTTCAACACAAGGGATGTGCTGCTAGTTATACTTACATCCCTCTAGTTCGGCATCCAGTCATTCTTAATTATTCAAGGCATTTTTCCATTAGAACAAGACGTCAGAGGTATTTAACCAAATGACTGATGAATTGTTAATGAGTCTTGAGTAACTCAGACTCTGTTTGGTCTAGCCATCCCCTAAAAATGCTCATCCCTTTGTGTGTGCGGTGCGTCGTCAAATTTCCTTTTGGTGTTTGCAAGGCGTAATGTGTCTTTTGAAATAAGCGGTTTCCATTAAAAATGTTTTTCTTTTTTTTTTTGGGGAATTCCCACACAAAAAAATGCCCCCATCATAGAGAAGAGGCAGGCATCCATTACAGGGACTATGAGATACTTGAAAACCTTCTGTTTTCAAGAATTCAATTGTACCATGAAACCACATGGGTGGTTCATGTGCAGCACCATCGGTGAGTGCTCTCGATTGGAAAATGCATTTAGACGGGAACGGCATGGAGTGTCTAAAGTGTAAAGTGAATGAATTTGCAGTGGGCGGCAGTGAAAGAAAGCCCAGGAAACATCTTGTATTTTTTTTTTTTTCGTTGCAAATTCAACACCCACCTTGGTAATGGACGTCAATGGTATTTACGTTGAAAATTTTGGAGGCGTTTCGCCACTGAATTGCAGCCAAATTTGATGGATTTAGTCGCGAACGGCGAACGACTTTGTCTGTTGACAAGAGGAATGGTTTGTACCAATAGAAAACTTTATCTAAAAATATTTAAATCTTCTAAAAACCTCTTGAAAATATGTCCAAAAATAGATTAGAGTGTGTAGAGACTTTAAGGAAGCAGGCTAAGGTAGGATGACATTGGTAGTAAATAGCGTTGACTCTAAAGTACTGTCTGTCTCTCCCTGAGCTCACTAAAGTACAAAGACTAGCGTGCATTGGTGCCACTAGTGGGATGGGAACCACTCCAACGGCGGGTCTTGAGGCTATTCTCAACCTGCCTCCGCTAGACATTTGTACGAGATCAACAGCAGCCATCAGTGCCTTAAGAATAAGTCAGAAGTCCATAGACACTTGCAAAACTGCAAAACAACTATGGCCAACCTTTGACAAAGCAAGGACAGAGAGAATTATCCGCAAGGACAGACGTTCACTGTCCATACTCGTGGGGATACTCACGGGTTACAACACTCTGCGGTTACACCTGAAGAAACTACGTCGGACGGAAGAAGAACTCTGTAGAGGAAGCGGCGATGAGGAGGTTTTAGAGGACACTACCCACTTCCTCTGCCAGTGCCCTGGACTCTAACATTCCAGGTACAATTTGATCGGCAAGCACTTCTTTCAGGATCTAGGAGAACTCTCCAATGTCAATTCCGACATGTTACTGAACTTCATCAGAACATCAGCATAGTTTGTATACACGGATAACGAGTAAGTACAACCATGAGAAGTTGTTACAGATATTTATGGGTTAAATGGGTTAAATGGGCAAGGGGTACTTTTTCTAAGCCCCCCTATGGGTAATACAATGAGTCAGTGCTGACCTGAGTGCGGCGGAGGTATTTTGTTTCCTCTGCCAATCCAATTCTATATCGCTTGCACCCTCTTATTATTTCCCTACCATCAATTCAGATCCTTTGAATCGTCCAATTTTCAGTTGCAAATAAATTCAGACCCTGACTTGTAACGGACACTTGCATTGCAGTTTTTGGTGCCGAATCCCATTCCTTTATGGTACCCTTCTGCAGCTTTTCACTCTCTACGATCCTGGGCACGCTGCTTCCAGTTGTCTTGTGAGTACCAAGTTTTCTGACATCCCCGACAACTTGGTTTTTGTACTGGAGGTTCGGTCTTATTCGTCGTCTCTAATGGAGACAGAACCTCTTGGCTGGAGCATTTTTGTCCAATCGCTGTGGCTGCTAATGTGGCCGAGAAAGTAGGTGAACTTCTGAACTACCTCGAAATTATAGTTATCAAGATTGACATTCTTTTTGTTGTTGTTAGCGTATACATGTGTATGTACTTCACCTTGCCTTTATTCCCTCTTCGGACGATCCAAGCAGTTGGACGGATTTGTGAAAGATAGTGGCTTCCGTGCTGACACCTCCCCTGCGCACTACCTGCCCCAACACGATATTGAAAAAACCACATGACAGGGCCTGAATCCGGGGCACGTTTGGAAGAGCTCAGAAAAGCTATTTCCAAGCTGCATAGAGTATCGCGAGTTTCCCAGCATTACGCAACACATCTGAAGAATAAGTTCTGACGGTATCCCGTATTGGATCATCGTCTGGTAGACCTCGAAGGAATGAGTCAATGCTATTTCGACTTGAAATTGGTTGTTCTTTTTCCAGGATTTGTCTGAGTGTGAAAATTTGCTCTATAGTCGATCTGCCAGGCCGGAAGCCACACTGGTGCCTGCTGATTAATATGTTGGAAAAGGGTTTTTGGGCAGGGATATGTCTCCGTAACTCTTACAAGACAAAGGATCGCCCATTTTGAAGATGGGGCATGTGTTCCTCCACCCATACTTGGTTGATGACTTGGTGCAAGCACCTCTCGTACCTAAAAATTTCAGCCCATTGATGACTACATTAACTTCTTCAATACTGGGGGACGGCGTCGGTTCTTCGTTGACTGGAGGTGGGTTCTCTTTTTACCCTTAAACTCTTTCTATTTGCTGCCCGTTAAGCAATTGCTGGAAATGTAGCTTACAGACCTAAGCGATTCTCTGTGCTTCGGTGACTAGGTATTTCGATGGGCCTTGGTTTAGGATTTGAAACCAGCTGACTGCTGCTTGGTTTTCCGATAAAAATTCCGGATGTTGTTGCGATGGCGAGTCTCCTCGATATCCTGCTTGAGCTCGGAAACTGCGTGCCCTTTTCATTTTACGCAGGATTTTCTTCTCTTCCTTCCTTCTGCTCCGGTACTGCTCTCTCGCTGCTCTTGTTCGTCCAATATGAGAAGACCAACCACATTTTCATCCTACATTACTCGTCTCTTGTCACTTCACACCTAGGATCTAATCGATATGAAATAACCATCAAAATGCGGTAAGGATGTAAGTTTTTATTTTTCTTTTTTCAAAAAGAGAAAAGAACAATTTTAAACCGCAAACACAACTATATGTATGTTAGTTTAATCGAACACAAAAGCAAAGCAAAAAAACAGAAAAAAAATAATCCCTTGCACATATTCCCTTGTTGTATTGAAGGACGTTAAGATGAAACCACTTTACACATCTCTCTCGTGCAAGAGAGAAGAGAGCCCAAAAAAAAACATTTTCGCTCAAGTTAGACGTGAATTCATTTCCATTCAATATTCTTTCAATTATTCGCATCCCCATCCGTTCAATTTCAATAAAAGCAGTCGTTTGCAAATCCTTCCTCACACCCAGAAACCCCCCAACTCGTACCTAACGTTATACTCGTACACACTTGGCAAAGCGACCCCCTGGAGGGTTGCCGAAATAAAATAAAAAAAAAAAAAAAAACCTGAATGAATACGTTATTCGCACCACAAGGGGGTTGTTGTGCTGGTTTTATGGGAATAGAATTGTTGCGTGTTGCCGCTACCACCCTCTCACACACACACATAACAAACCGCACCAACACCGGCAGAGAATTCAGCAAAGAAAATGCTGCCTCGCTGCCTGCGAGGGTGGTTCAGGTTGGATTCCACTAAATTCGACTGTTGAGAGTGGCAAGGCGACGATGGATGAAAAAGTATTCCGGGGATGGGTTTTGTTGTGATTTTGAAGTACTTAAACGGAATAACAATGTTTTACGAGGTATAGCTTACATAAATGAAGTGTACGAGGTATTAGCGAGAGTATTAGAGTATTATTCAGTTTTTTTTTTTCCTTAACCTTTTTGTCTTACTTCTTCCGCGATGGATTTACGTGAAATAAAAAAAACCTGAAGCCACTTGGAGATGTGACACAAAAGATGCAAATGACAAGCCTTTCGTCCTCTAGATGGATTTTATTTTATTGTCAAGTGCAGTAGTTAGCGACGACGACGACGGAGATGATGACGGTAGCCTTGGCTCTGACGGTATTTATTCACAACAAAGTCGACCTACACACTGTGCTTATCCCTCAAGCATAGGCACTTAAAAGGCCTAAGAAGACGCATTTGAATAAGAAAAATAGGCCTTTTATCTAAATTTAGGTTACGCGGTGCATTAAAGGTCTTCGTTCGAGTGAGTTAGCCTTTAAAGACTTGATTGCATAAATTGTTGGTTTAAAAGGTCCCAAAGTAGCGCGAAGATCTTGTAGATCTTGGTCTTCACCAAGAAACCTCAAAGCTCACTTAGGTGAGGCAGGGGACAAGCTCCAATGGGCTCGGCAATTTGGTTTGAGTTATTTTGCTCTGACTTAGTGTTAGTGTTATCACAGTGTGACTTAAAAAACACAACAAAACACATTTCATGAAAGTAAGCTCCAATCTAGCTAAATATGTACAAGGGGAGTCTAAAAAGTGATGGTGTTACTCGTCTAAATCAATCTTGTACTAAAATGGTACATGGTTGTTCTTGGGCGTTTACACCACTTTAGATGCTCAGATGTAGCTTGCCGGTCGCATAAAGTATATCATCGTATCATATCATAAAAGACGCAAGTCTTGAGAATAAGAACTACATTTGATTGAAAGTTTTCCGGTTATACTTTCCAAAAGGTTGCCGTATCTTACTTTGTTATGTCCTGCATCCCCTTGTGGATCGTAGGGCCTCTACAATGCCTATTCTCCATCGTGTGCGATTTCTGGAAATGTGCCCCAGCTCTCCCCAACTCTTTCTTAGTTGACGTGCTTCCTTCTCCACTGTTCTGGGCCACGTACTCCGCCGCGTATCCTCTCATCCTGGGTAAGCGGGTTCCACTTTTGTGTTCGTATGGTTGCCAAATCAAAGGATAAAAAGCCATAAACATGATCACACGCGGTGCAAAGCAAGAACACACTCGAATACAAGCCAAGGAAACGCGGGTACCTGAAAGTCGTTTTTTCTGTGTAACTGGGACCAACACAACTACGATCGACAATTTTTTATGTTAAGTGGAAATGATGATATCTGTCAAGTGTTCACAAATGTCAAACATGATTGACGTAAGACGCCATTTGGAAAAACTATAACATCTTCCGATAGGGTGATTATCTTTACGCCATCTTGTAAGCATCAAAGCAGACTCTCTTTAGAGCTAGTTATACACAAATATTTCCAGAACCCGATTGCAGGTTGTTGTTTCTTTCGCAATGTCTTCTACTTTCGATCACATACCAACTACCTACCATTTTTTGTTAAGAATTAATAGATATAGCGCTAGCTGGCAGCCTTTTGGCATGCCATCTCATTTAGAAATCTAATGTAACAACGCAAGCGTGTATTTGTTCTCCGTAGCACATTTTGCACTATCGCTGTCTTAATTAACCCATCATAAGTAAATCGGCTAAATAACTCATGGAATAACTTACTTACAGAAAGTCGCTCGTACAACTTAAATTCAATTTAGGGACAGAATTGCTCATAGCACAATATGCCCAGTCAAGCTCAAGTCCAAAAATGAACAAACCTCGCACTTACTTTTGAAATCAATTCATAAATTCAGCCACACGATTTAACCGCGAACAACAGACGCATTGACTCATGCACGCATTCATTGCAACACAAAATACAGACAACTCACACAAAGTTTAGCATAACAATACAACGAGCATCTCTAACTAGGGAAATCGAAAATACTTTCACCATTTCACCTCCTTCCCGTCGCGTCGTCATCCTTGCCAACAACAATTCAAAAATTGGAAAACCGTTTCAAGACACAAATTTCCATACCACCCTTTGTCGCGCTGCTAATTTAATTACTTACGCTCATTGCGGACTAGCATCATAAAAGATAATTACATGATAAAAACCAAGGCGTCAGCATTGTAAATGAGGAGCAAAATACAGCTCGTCCTCATCCTTCTTCTTCCCATTAGATTTCATTGTCATGCTTGGTGAACATCATCATCATCGTCATCACCAGGACGACGACTGCTATACACAAGCTCGATGAAAAGCCTTCTATTTCGCCTTGGTATGTACTATTGTACTCCCCTTTGAATTTTTTTGAAAGTGTGCCGTGCCAAGTTAACACAAAACAACACTGAGCTTAAGGACTCCTCTTTATTCCTTGCCGCCGCCGCCGTTGTCGGTTGTTCGTCCATACAGGACATATTGATTGAGGAGGATGAGCGCAAGAGTGAGAAATACCAAGTGAGACATCAACGAAACGTGACACACGTTCGACAGAGATCTATCCTCTGGTTGGTGGGGGAGTTGAGAAGAGAGAACACTGGTTCGTGCCCATTTCACAGAAATACAGGGAACAAAAACGCCGAACCGAACTAATAAAGCCCGACACGTGCCGTCAACAATGAAACGCATTAAAGTGAATTACAATGAAGTTTCTCATTCTTCCTCCTTTGTCCTTTGGTTGAGTAAAATGAAATGCGGAAAATATAACAAAACACCTTACCCATGCCAGCATAGGACGGGGACAGAAATATGAAATAAGCGTGTGCATTAGAGGACTGTGAAAGGTATAGCTATGTTCTGAACGGAGAGTAACACAAAAGCCGGCTTTTCAGCTCCTTGTGGAGCAATGACCTAATTGTGTCCAATTTGAAAAGATCTGTGTGTTTTTTTTTTATTTGAATTCGTACGAATATTCTTTTATTTCTTGGACAAAGGAAATGTGTTCCTTTTACGTTATGAGGGATGAGTAGCCAGAGTAGCGTGTCTCCATTGTCTAGTCCTAAAGGTTTCAATATCAGTGACCGACCAACGGTCTCGAATTGATCATGCAACTTGTTGTAGAGTGACAGTGAGTTTCATATTATCTCCTCTTGAGTGTTCCAATGCCAACGACGGATATTTTCTAATTATTATCGTTTGGTAGTTGGAAACTTATCTTAACATTTAGTTACATTTTACTTTAATATTGAATAGTTAAAGATCTCTCCTGTAGCTGTTTTCGTTAAGCATTTTTCTGACTCATTAATATATTTGTGAAAAAATAAGGGAAATTTTATTTTAACGATCATCTAATCAACCGATCACCGAAGATCATCCCGCAGTTCTTGCAAAGCTCTATTACCAACCAATTTTTTTACAATCATAAATCGGATGGCGTCACAAAAGATACTTAAATCTTGTCCTACCGGTCGCCGAACAATACATAAGTAGGTACATAGTATATACAACAAATTGAGATCAATGTAATAGCATGGCATCGTATGTTTGACACCAATTCAAGATAAGGCATTCAAATTTATATTCTAATTTATTAATTAAAGAAGAGACTAAGCTAAGAACATTGAAGATTTCTGATTAAAATATTAAAATATCCGTGTGGAGCGGATCGTATGATAACCTATCTCTTCCCCTTAAGCATAAATAGGTCCTTCTTCCACAAATATACTTGCTTAAATTACTCCAAAACAAGAATTTTCTCAAAAAGTGGGCGTGGTAGCGCGGATTTTGATTTTTCTTACAAAACATGCTGTATTATACATATTCATAAGAAGTGATATTATTCTAATGAAACCGTCGAAAAACATTTTTTGAGAAAAACGCCACTAAAAAGTGGGCGTGGCCATAAGGTATGGATAACTTGTAGACGCACAGATGGACAGAACAGAATCTTTTCTCTCTCAAGTATAAGTATATTTGAGTTAAAGACTACCTAAATTAGACGGTCAACTCGAATTTTCCTGCCATATTATTGCCGAAAACAGGCGGAAATTGTCCTGTTTGTGAATAAATGTGAAGTACCGTGTAAGTAATACCTAACTATAAATTTGTCAAAATATCTCTTTCATTCCTTTTGAACAAAATACTTTTTACTTACTTACTTGAGTCCTTTAGGCCCTCAGGGGGCATAGGTCGTCAACAACGCCTGCTTGCCATCATGTTCGTAGTTCTGCAACGCGTTTGAGCTCTCTCCAGCTCATCCCCAAAGAGCTCGATTCCTCCTCGACTGTTCTGCGCCACGTTTGCCTAGAGCGTCCCGCTGTTTTGCCTGCTTGGGTGAGCGGATTCCACTGCATAGCGTATTTCGCAATGGAATTGTCTTCGCGGTGTAGGGTGTGTCCAATTCACTGCCACTTTCTCTGCAGGGCGTTTGTTTTGGCTGTGTTAATTTTGAGCCCTACTTTGTTTGCCTCAGCTTCTAGATTTTGGAGCATAAGATGGAGGTTCATTATCCGATGTGAAAGCAGACAAACATCGTCAGCGTAGTCTAGGTATTTAAGGTAAAATGTCATAATCCAGCGAATTCCATGATTTCCTTCCTTATCCCATTAATAACAACAAATTGTACAGACTGCATCTATAAAATGGTTGCGCCCAGAGCTGTCAAATACTATGCCCAAAATTGCACAAGATGCGTTTTTGGGTGCACTTTTTTAGCTTGTGGGAACAAATCTGTCAAACGACCCGAAGTTGATTCTCTAATTTAGTTCGTCTATGGTTAGAGTTTACCTACTCCCTTGCACTTGTAAAGCTTTACTAAATTAGATGCAATCAAGCCTAAAAAAACTTTTATGAAATACTTCTTCGTACAACAGAACCGATAATTATTTTGTTTTCAAATTCCATCGAAACCCAGAGCCACGTTGGTTAAAAAGGAATTTTACACAACATTCTATGTAAGCCTCAAAGGATTGTATGTACATGATATATGAATAAAATTCTGACAAAATCCAATTAAAAAGGATGTTTCATTGGAATTTTTTAATTTCTTCATTACATAATGCCAAAAATATTTCAATATTTAATTGAAAAAAATTATATCTACTTCTTTAATCCAATTCCATCATTTTGCCTTTGGTTATGAACTTTTATACCAGAGAAGACGTCCTATGAGTACACGTACACAGTTGGGCTACATATATGTATGTTGATATATGTACTCGTATATATGCTTCGACTCAAAGTTCAAAGACCAAGCCATTCATAACTTCTTCTTCGACGTCGTCGTCATCCACCCAAGCCATACACAACACTCCGACATTCAATTTTATAATTCGCTCGCCTCGTTTCTACAACGTATGTAGGAGTATATATAGCGTAGGCAAACATACATATATATATATACGCCCACCCCCAGGGTTATACTATATACGCATATGAGTTAGTATTTCCGTTTAGAAAATTCTAATTTCAAAATAGCTTTGCATATAAATCCTATGTCTATATCGGAGAGATGTATACACACAATTTTTGCAAGATGAATACTTACATTCCTGTATATTCCTCTGGATAGGGAATAATAAATCCTTCTGGACTTGGTCGTGGTGTTTTACCAACCCAGAAGAATGCATCCGGACCGGTTCCATCGTATGCGAATCCTTTAATGAATATAGTTGATTCATCTACCGCATAAATGGAGCCCTAGAACAACAAAAAAGAGATACAAAAACTTTATGTTAGTACATATACTCATGCAGATATGTATGTGGATAAATTTCACATGAGACTTTTACATCTTCCTGGATGAAGTACATACTTCATCTGAAAGAGGAGTTGCGAGTTTTTTTTTTTTTTTGCTTCTTCGTCCCTGTGATAGGAGTACTATGCAATCTACTATCTCTTACCTTAATTCCGTGTGCAAAGTTGGAAAACTGTCCGATAAAACGACCGTAATATGGCTCAGGTGGAGCCCGCCCAAAAGCTGCAAAAAAAAAGGATAAAAATAAAGGATTTATGAGAGAGAGCGTATATAGATGGATATGCTTTCTAGGTAATTAAATAGCTAAGTCTTAGCGATATACATATGTATGTATGGCATGTGTTCAAAAATATATCCTATTGGCACAAAAGTGATTCTGTGATTTTAAAATATATAATATGGAAGGGTTGTGAAACCTTTAGATTAAGGACATAAGTATAAAACGTTACTGTGCGTGTATTTTATGCAATGATTACACTTGTCGGAAAAACCGCTCACTTAAACAAACTTACAATCGTTGTCTTGTTCAATGTGCCAAATGGAGCTGCATTATGAGAGCGTTGAGGGACATGTGCGTCAATAACTATCTGCGCCGAATAATAACGGACTATTTTGAAGATAGGACCATCCACTATGATACGGAAGAAGGGCCTAAAACATAGAAAATTACAGGAGGAGCACCACAGGGATCAGTGTTGGGCCCAGCCTTGTGGGACGTTATATATGATGAGGTACAACGCATCCGTATACCTAGAGGAGTACATATAATCTGCTACGCTGACGATATAGCAGTGGTTGTTGAGGCTAAAACACTAGAGGAAGTGACGCAAAACTGCAGTAACACAATTAAAGACGTGAAAACGTGGCTTCGTTCATCAGGCCTGGAACGGAGGCCGTCCTCATAAGCAGCCGCAAGATAGTTTATTGCCTAACAATAACCTACCTCAGGTGACCACACTATCGAGTCGAAGCCCTACATAAAGTACCTGGGAGTACTGCTTGACCATAGGCTAAACTTTAAAGAACACCTAGCCCACACAAGCGTAAAGGCCAATCGGGTGGTTGGAGCAGTATCCAGGCTAATGCCCAATATTGGAGGACCAAAGCAGCCAATAAGAAACCTACTTGCGACAGTCAGCAAGTCAATCCGCAGCCCCCATATGGGAACCGGCTACAGCTGTAATCTCATACATGAAGGGGATTAATTCGGTACACAGAAGAGCATCTCTTAGAAAATGCTCCGCATATAGGACAGTACTGTAATAGCAGCGCGAATGCCTATCGACCTGGAGGTCAGAGTAGCAGCCCAATGCAGGCAGAATAGCGACAACGAGGAAAGAAGCACCATCGACTGCGACTGCAAAATTAAAATGGAGCACGTCAGAAAATGGCCGGTTAACCTACAAATATCGAAGAGTGGACCACAAGAAAACACAGGGAGGTAAACTTTTACCTCACTCAATTCCTAACAGGACATGGAAGTTTTCGAGAATACCTTCACAAATACAATATCGCAGATGATCCTTTCTGCCGGCACTGTGAAGGGAAAGTCCAAAACACGGAACACGTCCTTGTTGAGTCTGCGAGAAACATCCTAGAACGAGAGATTGGAATTGCTGTAACCCCAAGGCGCCTAATAGGTTTCATGCTCTCAAGAAGAGAAGCTTGGGTATTTGCCGACAACATTATTGCAAGCATAATGCAGGAGCTACGGCTAGAAAAGCAAATACAAAGAGCCGAAGAAGAACAGAGCCCTGCAAAATAACGAAGAAGACATGACGTCAAAAACCTGCCCCTACGAAGGAAAGCCTTGATCGGCGCTACCGTAGGGGCAACAGGACAGTTTTTGGGGGGCCATGCTTTTGTAGAGCAAGGAGTTGGGCATAACTTCGCAGAACGGGCTGCGAGTATCCATAAAGAGTCCATCGCATCTTGTTTAATGTAGAACTGGCGTTTAACAACTTAAAGCCAGAAGCAATAATAACGCTAACACTAACCTTAGTCACAGGATCAACGATATGCTATTAGCAGAGTGATCAATTCAGAACTTATCGAAAGCAACTTTGAAAGTCGATGGTATGCCACAGGGAGGAGAACTATCTGCACTACTTAAAATGGCAACAATATAATTTTCATCTTAGAAAAGACCCAAAAATAAACTAAACGGCCTACAATACCGAAGAACTGAAAATCCAAAACTTTCCAGCATTGTGACAAGCGGAAATCAAGCAGAAAATTGGAAATTTTGGAATCCATTTGCAAAACACCATCTAATATAAAAGGAGGAGGACAGCAGTATAGTAAGAATTCGCAAGTAATTTGCTAGCCACTAGGCCGCTAAAACAGAAACAGTTCCCTGGAATTAAAAACTACTTATCCAATCCATAAAAGTCAAAATAATTCAGAAACCAGTAACTGGAGCGCTCCTTCTGTACTTTTGGCTCTTTTTAAGTTTTCGACTTTTTTAAAAGCTGAGTTGAGGAAATAGTTTCTGAGTCCATAGTTGATACTTAGATTTTGATGACTTACATAAGAGAGTCACAGACAAGTGGTACCGAAAATAGTGCAAAATATCTTAAGAAAAAAACTTAAAACTTATCAGAAACCAAAACAATTCCTTAAAACTTAATAAACTCCTGACTTCCTACCCTTACTCTCAATAAGTAACTCAGGTCAGTCATCCTTATACAATAAATTTATCAGCGAAAAAAGGAATCTCGTCGAATCCTAACATCAGCACTTTTTTCCCTTTTTTTCCCAACTTGATACACCGTGCACCCTTAGCGGGGGTACAAAACTAATCCATTTGATATTGAAACTCAACCCATCGATTATTATTTCCGTGTGTGTTGAATGGAATACCTGTCGTCAGGATGCGAATCGCTGGAGTGAGACACTCTGTCAACCCCATGTCTACACATGATTCCTTTTTTCTTCCTCCCCCCCCCACCACAAGCACCACGAGAGCAACAGAAAAAAGCAATTCGACAAAAAATAAATAAATACAACTCAAGGCTCTACAACCGTGAATGAGGAAAAAAAAAAAAAAATCCAGGACTCTTGCTGGTACGGGGGTAGAAAATACATTAAATCCACTAATGCGTACATTAATCTCAAAAGGAGAGCAACAAAAAAAAAAAAAAACTTGAATGCGAATCTATCAAAGCACGTGCCACTGGGACCTTAGAGAGATCTATGCAATACAACACGCCGTTTGTCGATATCTCGTAATTAAGTTCGCCTACTTCTTTGCCAGCCAACCCCCCGTGCCAAGGACTAACGACGCGCCGGCCGACTGATGAAGTAGAACCATGCCAACACAAAGAGAGCAGAACAGAAGCCTTTCTTCCAAATCGGAAAATATTAGCGAGAGAGCGAGTCACCCCTTTTTTTGGATTCGTTTTGTGGAATGCGATAGGAAGGGTGCTCCGTTTAGACATTGTTAGCATAGACGGGTAGATCCTTATCTCTGCATGTGTTTGTGCGACTCGGCGATGAATGTTTTTATTAAGTTCTCGGTAAATATTTGTCAAATACACAATATACCCATCTCGGAAGGATAGACGACTGAACCGAGGAAGGCGAGCGGAACTTGAATGCATATTAAGTAGAAAAGTTGAAACAAGTGCACACACGTCAACCAGGATACGAGTTGCTAATGGATTGATGAGGCAGATTGTGATGTGAAATTGCTCTGCCTGAGTCACTGGTTGGACAAGGGATACACATCGAGTGTGAGCAAACAAGCAGATGAGACTTGGTGGGAAATTTTATAGGTAAACCAAAACAGGACATCTTTTTCTTAAACGAGTATTGAAAGAAGTTGATTGAGTAGAATCGGTATCATCCAATTAAAGCCAAAAGAAATTGGTTATCATCGACCGATAGCGCTCGCCGTTTACAGTGATAGGCTGGCCAACTTCGTTATATGGACCAATGATGCTGACAGCTCAAAGAATGACTTCCTCTGGATGTATTGCAATCTGGTGGATCTCCATATGAGAATTGTAAGTTATTGTATTCGTGGACAACACTTGCATTTGTTGCACTGTTCTGGAGACTTTTGTTTATAACTGCTAATACGAATCTTTGTAAGACAGCTTTACAGAAGAATTTAAATGTAGGGAACTTTGCTAAATTGTATCCTTATATTCCTAAAAAACACAAGTTATATTTTGTACTATCCATGTTAAGTTAAGTCATAATGCCAACAATGGAAATTTGAAAGGATGAAAAACAAAACCTTGGCTCTATTCTAATTATGTTTTATTTGCTATCGAAAGAACCAACCTCATCCAGGTTATTAGTTTCAAATGTATTTGTGCCTACTCCGGGAAATACATTGGCATAGTCCAACTTAAGCTACCCATGTCAATGATTCTATTAGAAAACCTTTTTTAAACCTATCGGGAAATTTCTCTGGTAAAGGAGAACCTTTCATACCTAAAAAAATAGTTTAATCTAGACTAACTTAGCCAACACTAAATTTCAAAAAGACAAAATTCGGTACTAAATATTGGCACTGAACTATGTATAGGCAGACAATTTTCGAGGCTCAGTATTCCGACCAATAACTTCTGCCGTAACTGTATGGATGAAGCGGACGACTGTTTCCAAAGGTAAATAAGAAATCCTCGGCAGAAAATGGAGAGGCCCTTCTGGCTTTGGTTGTATCAGGTTACAGGTTATAGGTGCAGATATGATAAATATTATTACTAGTAGCTTGTCATCACTTAAACTCATATTCCTTCGCAATATAAAAAAATATTAGAAAAATCTGTACTTTTTGGCACTCAAGTTCTATCTAGTTGTTGTCCTTACCGGAGAACAAACAAGAAACCATTCCTTGAACAATCCTTCCTATCTCAATACACTATATCGTACAGTGTGTTATAGGCTTGATGCCTAGGTCTTTATCCAATTACAGTAATGTCGCACTAATCCGAATCACCTTTAATCGGAATTTCTATTTTTTTTCACTGTGTACTCTACAATCCGAACCTTTTCCGATTTTTGTACGCTCTTATCCGAATTCCAGTGTAAAAAACATACATACCTATCAACGTATTGATTTTCACAGTAACTCATTCTCATCATTTATTCTTGCTTCCCGGTTTCCTGCTTAGCTTTCATAAAAATATCCACGTATTTATAATAGTTTTAAGGAGCAATTAGTATAAATTTTTTTGTTAAATAACCAGCTCATCCTGTACTCAATATTCCGAATAATTCGATAATCCGAATACACCCTTGCAATAACTGATTCGGATTAGCGAGACATTACTGTATTCCGATTTGTCTTTCATATATGAGAAGGGATTTCAGGGAACGCAGCTTCGCTCTGCACATTAGGAGCCTATCGTAATATACCCAAGGATCCTTTTTGATTTCAGAGCACAGGCTTACCCCATAAGCTTGTTAGAAATGAAGCAAGCATTGTTAACCTTTTCAGTTTGGTTTCAGTGAATAAGATATGTTGCGTGGTCCAAAAAGATAACCTCTTCCCCTGCTACAGTTGCACCCATGTCGATCTTATTAAAGAATTTACATAAAATCCCTTCCAAGAGACAGAGTTACTTTTTTGCATCGTGAATTTAATTCCCTAACATCGATTTGCCGCCTGAGATACAGTACACAGATATTTACATTTTTATTTAACAGGATTAACTTAATTATAACAACTTCTCTCAATTCTATTATTCCATTTATAGACTTACATACACACATATACGTACACCGGTAAGAGTTTGAATAGAAAAGGAATCGGAAACAGTTGATGAAATACCGCTATCACCATGATTACACCCCACGATGCGTACTTTTATTTTTGTAGTATTCCGCCTGTAATAGACTGAGATCCCTAATCAATGTACGGAACATTGAATTAATGCGTCCTCCCCTTTTTTTTTTTTTTGTCGAACGTTTGCGCATATTTTACGGTCCTTTTCGCCGATGTCTGGATGAGAGTGGTAACTACTAACTACGACATCTCAGCTTCTCATCGTATCGGTGTTGCCACGATGCGATGGATGGCTTCCTTCGATGTGTATGTGTGTGTAATATGTATATACTTGTACTTTGTCGGAGATGAAAGAACTAAAATGCGATTAAGTGATTAGATGAAGGATTTCTCGGAGCTCAAGTTCTTTATCTTTACACAGTGCTTCGGAGAAGTAAGGGTTAGAAGGGAAGTGTATTGTATTGTATTTTTTTTTTTTTTAATTATGATTTTGTTGTTGGAAGGACTTTAATATTATAATTAAATCTGTTCACTCAGGTGGATGTTGTAATGGACATTAGAATGTTAAGAAATGCAAACGAGTAGTTAATGGATTCTATTGTGCCATTTTGGTTAGCCTGTACCTTAATCGGATATTAGACAGATCTTTTGAAGATATGTAATGAAAAAAGTATGTGAACTCCTCGAGCAGAAGAATCACAGTCGGTGTCAAGGATATTGAAGAGAAACCCAAGGCTCAATGTCAAGCAAAATAACATGATGGGCACCCGGTCTAGAATAGACCTAAAGTCTGTTAAAGGTGTTGAAGCATCCCTTCAGATGAAGGGAATCTAAATATCACTCGCTCGATCCTATAAAAGTGGGATCTCCTGAGCTGTGTCAATTACTGTAGGATCTATTTTTAAAGAAGGATTAGATGGCATTTTTCGGTAATAGCGCCTCCAATGTTGGCCTCGAGCTCGCCCAAAGTAGCTGGCTTCTTAGCGTAGACTAAGGAAAGAAAATAATCCAAAATTGATGCCATAAACCTTACCAAATAATCTATCTTTGCGGATGCATTGATGCTTGGTCGAATACTTGTGGATTATGTTCGCTTCAATAAGGGAAATTTAGCTTGTTGGCATAACTACTGAGCCCAGCTCTATCCTGGTCCTGGTCATCCAGCTTCAATTCTTGCATCAACACATTCTTATTCATGTAGACTCGAATCTAAGCACATCGGGTTGCCCGATCCAGCTGATCAGCACCAAATCGACATTTTTGATTTGATTTTTGATGATTCCTCATTTCCCACCAATCTCTGTATGGTTGTACCAAAAGAGTGTACTCACGTTCAAACTTTCACATTGTGCGACGAATGGCCTGCGCACAGAAGCCATGTTGATGACCTTTCTTACGACGAAATTTATGTTGTGTATTTTAAACTGAGCCAAAATTTCAATAATATTTTTTTTAATAATTTCCGCAGGTTCGACAACCGTGAAACGATGCAGGATAAAATGGTAGGTATTACTGAATATTCCAATAACTAAATTTTATTGGTAACTTTGCTAGCTGCTAAAACATAGTCATCGAAAAAAGTATCATTGCTAGTTAGTCTATTTCAGGTTAAGTACAATATTTTGCCAGGGATGCCACTTATCTAAGACACATATTTCTGGTTTTTTGCATTTACTGCTTTCTTTTCATTTCCTCGTTGCACTAAGGAAGAACTTAGGAGGTCACGTCGACGTTGCATTGGCAAAGGATTTAGAAGACGATGAATTGTATTGGATGTGTAAAAATGTCTGAAGAACGAAGCAATACAGGGACATCTGGGAAGGGACCATCCACAACCAATTTGACGCCCCCAACTAGAAGCAGCTGGCGACTGACGAAACATTCCGTTGGTTGAAGCCCAGGTCTACCGCCTTGAAGACAATTCTATAGTCGATAAATCCCTCCAAAACTTGTGTACATAATTTAATAGAAAATCATTTTTAATTCCTATTTCACGTCGAAATTTCTACAGATTTTTACCACTTTCGTAAAGCAGATTCATATTAATATTTTATTAGAATCCGAATCCTTGCATTCGTTCGAACAAATAAGCGTTAAGCTATCCGCTTAACGTACACCCTTTTAGTAACGCCCATCGCCCATTCTTCCGTGTTGAGTTAAGATTCCTCCTCTTTATCGTTTTGTTTCGGATAAATTTCCACTCTTTATAATTGATGATTATGATGATAATAAATATCCTTCCGTATAATCTGAAGCGATTGCCCAAAATGTTGTTGCCACCTCCACGGAACGGAACATAAGAAATAAAATTATAGTATCATCGTTTCTCCTTCGGCACGCGATGCCACCCTTCGTACAAGTTGTCCTTAAGTTCTAATCCAGTGCAGATTGCGGAGCAATTTGCTTCGATTAAATTAGCCATCCGCATACACAAGCAACAGTGGCATAATGGTGCAGAGCGCACGCCGCACACACTCACACTTATCTACCCTTCGTGCAAAAGAGTATAAAGCGTGTGGTGCACACGAAACGGGGTGAACCTTAAAAGGGTCGTAATGATGATGATGGGTTGATCGGTGGGTGGTTGGTTGAAGACGCATATCTATCATTACAGGCATACATCGTGTTGTTATGTCGAGAATTTGTTGCCGTACGATATACGATATGTTATCATCGTCAACCTGCCACTACCATGAGCTCACTTAACGCTCTCGCCTGCTGTTTTAAGGGCATAAAAACACCGCACGCTTCTGCGGTGGAGGATGGTGCATAGACCTGAGTGAGTTCGCTAGACATTCTGGAGACATATCGTATCGCATGCGATAGATGATTATTTCCACTGTAATGCATCTGACTTCACAGTTGGCGGCGAGGAGGTGTGAAAGAATCTATAGGTACGAGGGGATGCGGGGAATGCCTGTTGGATTGGAAGTCATGTCGTTGGCGTTAACGCTTTTTGATTTTTATTGAGTCAGCTGAATTCATTGGATTTGTTCCCCTCTTTTTTTTTACGGTTTTCATAGCAACGTCAAGGGCGAGGAATTCGGGGTTGGTTTCCGTTTAATGGGCTGACAATTGTACGGTATTTTCGTTTAGAGATTCTGTCTGCAAAATGGTTTAATTATTTTCATCTTAATTTGTTAGGCTGCAAATAATAAAGTGATCTTAAAGCTGAAACGAGGGAGACAACTTAATAGAGATGGGGTGGTGGAGTTTTCACATTCAATATGCAAATCATGCACTCAGCGGGAATCTTGAGGACAAAGCAGCTCTTATCAGCTCTTACGGATGCAAGGAATGTTTAAAAAAAAAACTCACCGAATCAGAAGCTCTGAAATTTGGATTTAGCATCGAAGATCCTGCGACACAAGAAAGTAGAACTTCAACAGACTAAAGTTCTTTGAAGACAAAGAATGTATTGCTCTGTTGAGTCTCTGGTCACGAGGGTATTTCAGGCAACGAGAAGTCGGATGATGAACTAAAACATGCTAATCGCACTGTAAACATCCCGCTCTTCAAAATCAACCTTGATACAGCAAATAAAGCTGGATGAAAACCGGGTGGACCTCGAAGGACACTTCTACCATCACAAGAAAACTAAGGCTGTCCTTTGACTATGCGTAATTAACAAAGATTGCTTTCCAACCTCGTACGAATCATCACGGAGCATATTACAGGGAATTGAACAGAGTACCTTGGTATCAATAGACAAAGGTAATCCTTTCCCCAATGAATGTTAGACAGCGCTAATACTGCCCTGAGAATGGCATGGAATATTCCACCTTTCTAATTTGCAATCAAACCTAACCTTACCTAAGATATGTAGTTGATCAATGTTGAAATCAGCTTGACTAAATCGATTTAAGAAGAGAAGCTCTGAAATAATGATTCCCTGATGCATGGATCGAAATCAGCAGCACAATAGAAGTCTGCTTCTGAATTGTATATTTTGACAGCCTGCGCCTCAGACTCGTAGTTTTGTTAAGCAGCGAAGACAAAGCATCGAAGCTAAATGCATACAGAAAAATTACAAAGCTCTGAACACAATGTTATAGTACAAATACCTTTGACTTTATTGGGCGAAACCGCGCTACACCACTATGTGCAGGGAGTACATCGCTGCATTTCTTTACAGCTTGTACTCCTACTACCGCCACAGCTAAAGGACAATTGTATTCAACCAGTTGGGCTGAGTTAGGTTTCATTAGATAAGATGTTGACAGACATTTTTATAAAGGACAATATTTGCTTTATCGAAGATATTACCTCAAAATTGACACTAAGGTAATTAACTTTGACATTTTGCTATCATATTTTAACTCTAGTTTCGCCTTTATTAATGTAGGTCACTGTTTTAGAACATGAAATGCTCGCTTTGTACATTGTGGTGCAAAATTAATCACCCTTTCGGAAATGCTATAATTTTTGCAAATGGCGTCGTACGTCAATCACATTTGACATTTGTGAGCTAGACAGCTGCAGTATACCAACAGACCGTCAGTTGATTGGCGTACGGTGCCAGTTGCAAAAATTATAACATCTTCCGATAAGGTGTTGAATTTTGCGTCACCTAGTCACTAGTCACTATTTATCACATATTGCTACCTCATGCGACCCCATTTCTATGAAGCAGAATTTAACAAACTAAATTTAATTGAAATTTTCCAACTTTATCTCGAAATCATAAATTAAACTTTCGATTTTATTCAAACAAACTTATTCATAAAGTAAAAGTGAAACTGATATTTGAAATGAATCTTTTGTGCTACACTTGAGTAATTATCTTTCGGTCCAATGAACTTCAATGTGACAATAGTTCATTGGACCATGAAGTGCCTGTAACTTTGAGAAATTTATTAATGAGCTGTGTTTTGCAATTTTCTGAATACGTAGCTACTATACTTTGAATCTCAATTGTCACTCCAATATATAGGGCAATGACTTTATTGTATTATACTTAATTGCTATAACTTTAGAATTGCGTGTAGGCTTATCGGAGAGTGTCATGCAAGGACTCCAACTATGGTGTTGACGTGTGATCGATTAAATTTTTAAGAGATTTTTTTTGATCTGTGTAATTTAAGCCACATCTGCCTGGAGAACATAATGGAGAACAATTTAGCTTTTTTCTAGCGTAATTTTATAGAGAATGCTTGTTTTAGTTATCTCAAAAGCCTTTGATTGAATGAGGCCACATTAAAGTTGTACTACAAGTGCATATAGATCGGTGATATTCAAAGAACAAACATATCAGTCCATCTGACTAATGAATTAAAAGCAACCTACATAACATCGGCCCATTTTACTTCTTAATGAGTTATGCGATATTTCTTCTTGCCGAGTTTCGTCAAGTTTTCGGCTTCGTTCATAAAAACAGTTTTACATTCAGTAGGGAAAGCTGAAGATGCGTCTTCATGTCACGTTTTGCCAGAGGAAGGCTGTCTGAGGAATTCGAGGATCAAAGTGAGGTTCGGCAAGGCTGCATACTTTCACCACTACTATTTTTATTGGTGATTAGTGATTTGCTAAATGCTAATTTGGTGCCGTGGCTCAGTGGTTAGTGCGTTGGACTACTACGTAAGCGGTTCCAAGTTCGAATCCAGAAAAATACCATCAAAAGTTTTTTCACGGCCTCACCTCTTCTGAGTGTCTGACAAACATTCAAGAGTATAATTGTCATGAGAAAGCTTCTCAAAACCAATGCTCAAGCTGATGTCACTGCCATCATACAGGCTCCTGAAATTATACGCAAGAGTGAAAGGACGATCACTGTCTATATAGACAGCCAGGCAGCCATTAAAAGACTCTGGAATTAGGTGGAGACTTGTAAGAACTTACAAATCACTCTGAAAGGAGATATTCAGAGCCAATGTGATGACCATCAGCTGGGTACCAAGGCATATGGATATCAAAGGAAACGTATAGTCTGACTAGTCATTAGAAAAGGGTCGACGCTGCACCTGTTGCGGGCCCTTCCTTTTGTAGTAGATTCAATTAGTTCGCTGGGTTCATTTGGAGACATGCGTAACGGCCAGGCTGCTATTGCTGACCTTTAGAAAGAAGAGATCATCAACTCTGGTTGAATTCAGTCGTTTCTAGCGTAATTACCGACATATGTGACGTTGGCCTTTACGCGGGTGGAGTACTCGGTGTGCTGCATAATGACTATTGTAGAAGTTGCAGGGACGAAGAAGAAGTCGAATCTATTTGCCACCTGTTGTGCGATTGTCCTGCCCTATCCGTCATCATCTCGATGCTGGAGGATTTAACGTTGAGCTGAGATTCATGTAACTATCAGGGTGGTTCTAATAGTGGACTTTCTCTTACTGAACAGGGACTTCTTTCCTAAAAAAAAAAAAAATTACTTGAGCCCTTTTGTATAAAAAACAGAGAAAAAAAAAAGTTTGACTTCCTCATCCACTTTACAACCAAACCATAAATGAATAATACATTTCTGTATCTACATATTTATGTAGGCAGCATCTTGAACATAACTATTAAAGCTTCCAACAAGACCAACAATTAATACTCAACTAGTACCCACATATGTACCTATGTATGTCTTGTTAATTCCCAAATGATTTGCTAACAAAGCAACTCCCCCATTGTGCTAAGCACATTAATTCAGAAATCTCTTGAAATAAGGGCAATTATACCCACAAGGCAGTTGCCTATTGGAAGTAACAATGTACTCACAAAAGCCTCACAACCCCACCATACAGAAGTCTTATTACGTAAGTCTTGTACTCGCACATACCTGCGGCGAGCTGCGAAACCTGTTCGCTATCGTTCGCTACTACTATTATGATGACAACAACGTGCGCCAGATTCTTTTCGTATCTCGTGGCTGTTGGACTAAAATCTTGCCCATAGATTATAGTTAGTTACATAAGACTGAATCTGGACGTAGTATAGATACATAAATTTTTACTTAGCCAGATTGCATTCATTCGATTGCGATGAGAAGTGAATATTTAAAATAAATAAAAAATGAAGCCAACCGTAACGAAGGGAATGTCTGCAAAGTCGCATACGAATGCGATTACGAATCGTACGAGACTTTCATTTTTCAATTAGTCATTATGTGGACGGAGACGGACGGACGTTTTTTTTTATATTTCATTGTGTGACTGATTAAAATGCGGTTTGTGCACTTTTGGCGATACTACTTGTTGGAGGGTTTTTGTTTTAGTCTGTTTTTTTTTTTGTTTTGTAGGCGTCAAGTTTTTATATGTATGCCACAATAAACAGCACACATCAAGTTTCCTAATTGAGATGAGCTTGTGCGGTGAAGTAACGCGTTGAAATGAAAACAATCAAATTTTTGGACAAAAAGACGTGGTTGTCTTAGCAACTGTTTGAGTTTTGCGGATTTTGGTTTGAAACCTGATTTTTTGGTGCAAGTTGTAGACATTTCTTTGTAAATGAAGGTATTTTTAGGAACATGATTTTACAGAATACAGGACAAGTTACCACTCTAACAGATGATGAACTGTTTCATCAGAAATAACTTAAATTGCGTGCGCAATGCACCTGATCCACGAACCAATCTCTCCACCACTTTGGGCGAAGCGAAGATAGTTGCAAAGGCATCCGATTTTTTTGTCGAAAATTCACATGGCATCGATGAGTCTCTTCTTCAATGGAAAGAAATTACTGGTGTCCCCCAGGGCTCAGTTCTGTCTCCGACTCTGTTTCTCATTTAATTAAATGACCTCTTGTCTGCTACCTCTAATCAATAATTTCTTCACTGATGGCAATATCCTCAGGTTGTCATATTTGTTCCCCAACTCACGTTCCAGCTAGGTTAGTAGGCGTGTCAGTGCACAGATTTAAAAAAAATTATTTTAACTTTTTCCAAAGATTAGCGGCATTACTGATGTATTAGATCAGACCTTGCTTTTTCGAGACAAATCATCTTCTCATGGTACATATAAACAAATAAATAAATACTAGGCCATAAGCAGCCCATAGAATGGCAATGTCTAGCTTGTTATGTTATATATTTTTCGCATATATACAAATAATCTACAGTTTTACAGCTCTGAAAACCAACAAGGCAGTAGGACTCGACGGCATACCCGCGGAACTTTTTCAAGCTGCGCCAACAGAATCGGCTGAGCTACTGTTCCCACTTGTCGGGAGAACATGGGAAGCCGAGAGTTTTCCGGATGAGTGGAAGAAGAAGGGAATGATCGCCAAGCTCCCTAAAAAAGGTAATCTAATGCGAAAACTGGAGAGGTATCTGCGTTCTGCCTGCTGTGGCCAAGATAATAGCTAAAATAATCTTGGAGCGAATCAAAGACCAGCTTGAAGACACACTCGACGCCGAACAAGCAGGTTTCCGATCTTCCCACAAGCGGATACAGGATTAAATCAAGTAAGTACAGTTTTACGCCCAAAGGCAGAGGGGGTTTGAGAAGCTTTCAAATGACAGTAATAGGTACTCTTGGATGTTTGTCAAACGCTCGTTGGTGATATATTTTAAAATTCAAACCTTAAGCCCCATGCACAGTAGCCCAACGCACTGACCACTTGGCCCTGGCATCTACTACGTTAACTAAATTGGGCTAAAAAGCCCTTGAGATCAGTTTATTCATTGAGGTCATTGTCCTTGCAATGTGCCTTCGAGTCATCTTCATTCGGAAATTTTCCACTCTGAACAGGTTCGCCCTGTTGTACAGGATGTAATTGGAATAGAACTGCATGTACTGAGACTCTGGTGTTTTGTACGAGTGAAGAGCTCTAGCGCAGGCCCTATCAAACAGCTGAACCTTATCCATCCCACTTACTATTTTTGTCATCGAACCCAGTAAAACCAATGTTCTGTTCAGTTGTTGTACATCATTTCAAAGGTTGTAACTGTAGATTCAGACTCAGGTGTCCGATCAAAGAAAACCCCAAGTGAAGATTACCGCAATCAAACAACATGGCGGTGGAACTTGATGCCATAACCGTAGAGTCTTTCTGGCCGAGCTACTAATTTTATTTTAGGTTTAGAGAATCTGTGGAGCCGAAAGCTTGACAAAGGCAAAGGCAATAAAAAACTGAAGAGTTATCTATGTGCTTCGATAACAAAAGTTATCCTCAAGCAAATCAAAGAATACCGTGCAAATGACAATGTCTTGTTCTACGTTTGCACTTTGTGTGGCTTCATCTTCCAGTTTTGCATCAAAATGCTCCATAAAGACTAACAGTTGATTGTCAATTGCATAACCTGGCGTTTATTTGACATCTGTTGCAACTCATTTGATGCTGAACACGTCTGCCACAAACGCCACAACGTCTGTCCAGTTTGTGCTAAACTGCCAGCGAAATTTATGATTATTTATTAATAATTTTAATACAATTACTGTGCATTCTTAAAAACCACGGCAAGTCATTATTTTATCGGGTTATCTGCTTTACAAATGTCAAAGTCGTAATGACATAAGGCGCCATTTGTAGAAATAACTCATAATTGACAAAAAATTAACATTTTCCATGATAAACTTTATGAAATAAAAACGTGCTAATTTTATTTCGAATTGCCATTACTTTCTCCAATTCACACATTAGCCTGAAACTAAAAATAGCTGTCACCTGTGCAAGTTGTTGATCGTAAGTTATAAAAAAGTAAACAAAAAGCCCTAAAGCTAGACATTACTTTCACCACAATTGCCATCTCGTACTAATTTACAAATACTCTTTATCCATTGTTCTTTGATTCGTAGCGATCAATTAACTACAAAAAAATAAAACATCAAGTGCAACTACTTGAAGATCAATCGGTGTTAACACTTTAACAGGAGCACCCGCACTCTAACTTGGGTACCTTGAAAACCTTTAAGGCAAATGCCACTCAAGTCCAAAATAAACATCTTTCAAGGTGTCAGATGGGAAATCGAATAAAACAACATTCAAGTACACCGCGTAATGAAAAGAAGCTTGATTCGTGTGGCCAGCTTAATGTTTGACTTCTACTTGGCTTCAAACAAATAGGCCGGCTCTTTTTTTTCGGGAAAACATGTCAAGATAAACACGAACAGCACAAAAAGAAACAAAACTTTTTCCCACACGTAACTAATTATTACCATTGTTTGTAAAAATGCTAATAACCAACAAGCCTATGTGGAACGACATATGTATGTGGCTGAGCGAACAATTGAGTCTCTGTCTTTATTTAATTTTATAGGCAAAAATTAGCAATTCATTTTCATGCTAACAAATTAGAGTGTCTGTCCGGTTGCCAATAGTTTTTTTTTTTTTTTTTTTAAAGAAAACAGCAAAAGTCGTTGTACTCCGACACCAATAATTGTGTCTTTTGAAGCCAAAGACCTCATGCTGTCGTAAACACCGGCTTCGGCTAAGTAATGAGATAAAAATCTGAGATAAAGAAACAGACAAAAAAGAAAACACGTAAAACAGAAATAATAGATTAGCTTATACTAATTTGTTTTAACAGGGTGGCGCGCATTAATTTTTTGAAAGGCAGTAGTAATGTAGTTTGTTTAATTGTATTGCCGTGATGTAGTTGTCGGTTATTGAATGAAAGACAAGTCCGATCAATTTTGAACACGAACCCAGAAAAAATACTGTGAATTGGAAATGAATGCGAAATTCAAATGCAGTTCTCTCCTAAGACACAACATCGAACTTTGTACAATGTCAAAGCTGGGCTTACAAAATACGTACAAATTAATTAAATGCAGAAACAGTTGGCTCTAGAAAAATAAAATGTTCCTTAAAACAAATAGTTGCTATATGCTCACAACTTGTCAATAAATAACAGCGTGCTTACTTGTTAGACTATATGCCTCAAACCACGAACGGAGAGCTCAGTAAAGGGTCAACCATAATTGACTACGGCTCTGAACGTTTCCGTACGTAGTCATGGGAAAACACATAGTTTAAAAAAGGCATCCATAATGACTTTTCGCCCAGCTTCGTTGAGTTTTCGTTTACTTTTCGTTACCAGTTAAAAACGATTTGACATACGGCCAATTTTCATAAATGAATTTATGGGTGCGCTTAGATTTTGACAGAGCGCGAGCAGAATTTTCGTTCAATTATGACATTAGCTATCGCACGCTTAATGCAATTATGGTTTAGCATTCAAACATTGTCGTATTAAGTCTAGACTTTGGGTATTAATTGTCACACTTCGAAAGCCCTGTCCGTAACAATTCAAATGATTGGTATAATGCGACTATAATAGCTTTTGGCTTAGATTCGCTAAGTTTTCAGTCACTTAAACTTAAGTTTTAGCGAATATTTTCATTTAAAGACAAAAGAAATTCTCTTACACAATTTTACGATAAAAGATCGATGGAAATACCAATGTGTAAACATGTTCCAGGCACACAAAGTACCATAACTGTCAATAACTATTTTGGCCTATTGCGTTGTTACAAATCAAGCTCACAGGAGGAAAAATTGATTCCAGAGTTCAAAACCAAATTTGACAAAAAAGTTGGTTTATTTTTTTCAATATTAAGGTCCATTTGAACCACCCTCAGATATTAAAACAACTCAGGAAAGAAATCAAACCCCTTATTCGTGGAATTCAGTTCTCTTCACCTCGAAACGTTTATGAAAAGAGAACACAACTATTAATGATCACATGTGGTGCAATTGCATGTCCAAAGAGAGTTAAATTAGTCCCAAAGAGCGACATGAGAACTAGCCTCTTCATTGACGTATGTCCAAGCATAACAATTCTAAGAATGGCAGAAAAAATGCATAACATCAAAACAATTTTATGTACTACTTAAGAAACAACCACTCCTGGCCATAAAAAATTGTCTTGCAAGACTCAGTAATAAGAAAAGTTGGAGCAATGAACATACAGTCAGTAGACTGGGCAACCACACAATTAATCGGTTCACAGATAAGTCAAGAACTAATGAGGGAACTGGAAAAGTAATATTAAGATCTAGGACCAAAAACTATGAAAGCATAGGTAAAAGCTACTGCCTGTATAGGCTCAAACTCGTGCTTGGAGAAACTTAACAAACTAAGTAGATCAACCCTGGCAGACTCTCTAGCAAAAAAAGGGAACCATTCTGCACATTTAAAGAACTCATCGTTCAGGAAACAAGAGAAGCAGAAAAATATTGGCAGAACGTGAAATAGTGATCAAGCCACGAAACAGGCTAAAACAATTAAGGCATCCTAGTGTGCACCATGACGAGACACTATAAACTCAAGCAGCGCCTAAAAAACTAGGTATGTTTTGCTGAGCTGGAAATGGTATCTGAAGAATCTACAATGAATCTTATTGGATTCTCGCAGCTCGCAGGAAGTGTACTAACTTTTTTTTTTTGCAGATTATGCCATAAAGGATTGAAATACTTGAGCTAATACCAAGAATCAAGGTGGAGAAGTCGCGCCTCTCACTACAACTCTCACTAAGGTAAGAGTAGAAAACAAAGACAAGGAGCATACCTCTCCAAAGCATTAATAGGGGGCACAATAGATCAACAGATCGTAGTGTTATACAACACCTTCTTTAGACGTTTCTATTTATTGGCACCCTGTACACATTGACTGATAGATCTTCTTCATCTTACTCTCCAATAAAACTAAATTGTTTTTTATTATTTTTCTATAGAAACACCATAACCGCTACTGATCTCACCAGACAATTCAATTAAATAAGAGTGTTAAGCCAGATGAGAAACCACAAACCACTTATGTATGTCTGTCTAGCCTTTTATCTCTTGAACCATAATAAATATTAATAAGATCACGATCGATGTGCAATGTTATTTGAACTTGAAAAATAAGATACAATTTAGATGCAATGACAGAAGACAAAAAAAAACAACAACAATAAATATATCAAGAGCAGAAGTTGTAAATTTTCCTTTCTATTTCGGCCTTTAAAATGTCAATGTCGTGATCTCATGTAAAAGTTCTGAAAAAAGTTTATTAAATGAGCAGGCTATTTGTGGAATTCCGTCGAAACTAATTTTAAAGAATAGATTGTTTTATGACCTAGGTGCTGATTTATGATCGATTATTTACAATGACGTCTAAGTAGGTGGCTAGTTAGAAGATGACTAAAAAGGTAGGTTCAATTTATTTTACTGCCTGCGACCCATGAAATAAGTTAAAGCAATTATAAGTTTTTAAGGGTACGAATAAATTGTATGGAATACAGTTCTAAGAATCCCATTTTTTTACTCAATTTAAGCGTTACCACTTGAGGGTTACTGCATCTACTTCTGCAACCTGGTGACTACTTTATTTCCGCTCTGTGGGCTTATACAAAAGGTTAGGTTATCTCTCACTTATATCACGTTGCATCCAGTATATCAAAAGATTGACAGATCTGCGAACCTAAATTTTTCACCTACGTCTTCTACGCTAAACAGCTGGCTTCAGGTCCAGAACGTTAGCTCTTCACAATAGTAAAGGCAACCCAGTCACCAAAGTGCATACAAGCAAGGACAGAGTTTTCTAAATTTCTATTATTTTCGCTTAGAACGTTATAGTGATAAGGAAGGCGGAAGAAACTGTCATTGCACAAAGCACCGGCAAATACTCCATCGTTCCTCTTCGATCTATCGTTATACAGATGAATTGACATCCACCTACTGCATCCACCAATCTCAAGCTGGGCTTCATGTGTGGAAGTTCTAACGAAATCTGAGTCTAAATAGAATCTAATCAGTGTATTATTTTCTAATGAATGACCGAGTTGATAACTCAGCCACAGCGATGAGTTCGGCCACTAAGGCTGCTTATTTCCTACCGTTTAAAGTGCTATTTAGTCGTGATTAGAGGATTGGGAGTGAACCCCTCAAAGACAGAGATTGTTCTCTTCACTAAGAAGAGATCTCTATTCTGTCCCGATGGGAGGCTACCAATGGCCTGACGGAAACAGATCACATGAACCCGATTTTAACATTCGAAAGGAGATTCAATGCAAGGATTCCTGACATAAGTTACTGGAAGAACTGGAGGTCTAAAAAGAAAAAGGAGTTGGCATTCTATACCGACGCCGACGGTTCTAAGATGGACAGTGATACAGGAGCCGGAGTTTATTGTGAAGTCCTAGGAGTAAACTTGTCCTTTAGAATAAACGATGACTGCAGCGTCTTTCAAGCCGAAGTCACTGCCATTACGCAGACTGCTGAAATTATACGTGAGAGTAATATCGTCGGACAAACGATAACTGTCTATATAGACAGCCATTAAGAATCTGAAACCTGCAAATCACTTTTAAACGAGATATCCAGAGCCAATACGGTGACCCTCAGTTGGGTACCAGGGCATATGGATATCGAAGGAAACGAGAAGGCGGATGAGCTTGCTAGGAAAGGGTCGACGCTGCACATATCGCGGGCCCTTCCCTTTGTAGCAGCCCCAGTCAGTTCTTTAAAGAAAAAAAGCAGAAGATGAAGCCATCGATCCTGCAAACAGACGCTGGATTCATCTGGATACATGCGTAACGGCTAGAGCTCTATGGCCGGCCTTTAGCAAGAAGAGGTCATCAACTCTGGTTAAACTCAGTCGTCATAACGCATGGGTCGTTTCTGACGTAATTACCGGCCACTGTATCATTGGCCTTAACGCAGAGAGACTCGGTGTTCTGCACAATGACTATTGTAGAAGCTGCAGAGACGAAGAAGAAATCGAATCTATTCGTCACCTGCTGTGTGACTGTCCAGCCCTATCTGTTAGAAGAAAGAGAACTCTTGGCAGTCATTTCTTCTCGGAGCTGGAGGACTTAGGCAATGTTGAGCTGCTGGACTAATACAGATTTATATTACTATCTGGGTGGTTCTAAAAGCGGATTCTATTACAGCGTTCCCAGGGTTAAATGATTGGGTACAATTGACCCGAATTGAGGGTCTAAGTGAGCAGTGACCTTCTGGTCACAAGGCACTAGTGCGCTTCTTGGGCACAGACAAACAGTTCTTTGAATCTTCACCTGGAGATAGAGGATTGAAAGCTCTTAGTTTTGTCCATCATACGAAATTATAGTAATGTACTCAAAAATGTTGGTATTTTAATTAAATTTTCTATACTATGGTGCAGAGGGCTAATTCTGTACACTCATAGTGTCCAATTTAGAGAGCAGGGCCTGTGCATTGGAGATTGGGAAGACCACAGTAGCAACATCGTCCGCAAAAGCAATGGCACCTTCCAGCTAACATGTCGACCTTAAATGTACCTATTCTATGTAGTAAACTTGATTTATGACACCAACTTATCTTGCCAATCGATGCAAGGTAACTGAGTATTCAGAAAACCCTCTCCCACATAGCCAAGGTAATTCTAAATGGATGGACTATTATCTCCGATTCAAAAAGTTTGAATTCTACTCCCGAGGCACGATTGAAAATATAAAAGGCCGGGAGCGGTCCGGGCTAGCTTTGCATGTCGAACTATAAAAAAAGGTCTTCTGTATTTCCTAAAATTTGAACCTCCGTTCGTACGAGCTTAGGTGCAACTGAATGCATGAACCTGATTGTCCCAGTCCTAACTTGATTGTTGATCCCATCTCTACGAGTATAGAATGGATGAGAACCTATAACTTAGAATTGCCCGGACCGTATAGCGATACCTGTCAACGCTAGGGAGTGCCTATACAACATCTGAGATGATTGAGTACCTAACTCATAAAGTAAAGACAGCAAGCCTGGCTTATTACAGCTACACGTGTTGTGCGTGTAAAATTTTGTCCACGTGTAGAATAAGGGTGATACCATAAAGAAAACTTGATTTTATCGAGCACAGCAAACTTGCCGTGTCTAACTGGCGGCAGATGGCTAATGACCGAACTGACTGAAGCTTGTTGATTGAAACCTCGGTCCATTGCAGACTGTCACACGATGTAACTGCGTTACACTACGTTTCAAAAATTTCCTTTTAACCAGAAATATATTTTTTTCACTGATTTGCCAACATCCTTTAGTTAGAAAAGTTTTCAAATTTTGCTCGCACTGATCTACGATCCAAAAATTAATTTTGACTCAAACTGTACAACTGCCTCATTATAAATCAATACTTCCACATGGATATTCCTCCCGTCTAACTTAACGTCTAACTAACATAAGGTAAATATCAATTAAATTCAAATGACATAACCTACAAAGAGAAACAATATAAATTATTCTGACAATTATCGTAATTTATTCGTCCTAGCACACGACTATTATGTAAAAATTTCTCATTATAAAATTAAAAATACATGTATACAGATATATCACTATAATCCTGAAATAGTAGCAACTTCATATTTTATATACTATTACAGCGTATCCTTGTTGGCAGTGTGTATGCGCGCCTTCGAATAGTAATGTATCGGTCTTATATACCTAACTGTTATGTACACTTACCATTGCTTATGAGAGTGAACGCTAAAAGGCAAAATATGACGGTATTCTTTTGCCATGTCCCGACGTTAGAAAATGGAGTCGCGAATGCGTTAGGATAAATAAAATTTCTTCGTAGTAGTAGTTGCCGCAACATTATGACATCCGTTCTTGTATTGCTGTTGATGCTTGGCTTGTAGGTGGTGGTAGTGGTGGTGATGATGATAACGATGATGATGACGATGAAGAAGATGATGATTTTGTTTGTAGTAGTGAGCTTTCCCCAAAATGGCGGACATTCAATTGTGTAATCCTTTTTTTAAATTCTTAATTATTATTTGTATTTCTTCTTTTTTCTATAAAAAAAATATATATTTTCTTTTATTTTTATCCGTATTGAGTTTAATTATTATTTTATTCCGACACTGATGTAGTATTATTATTTTTTTTTTTCTTTTTGTTTAAATTGGGATTTTTATATTAAAATAAGGAGAACTAAAATAAATTTAATTTTTTTTTTAACTTAACACACATATTTTTTTATATTTTTGTTAAAACTCAAATTTTATTTACAAAATCCGTTGGTTATTCGGAACCATTTTGTGATTTATTTTTTTTTTCCGAACAGAAATAGAAAATTAAGAGAGAAAACTAAAAAATCACCACCACTCCAGAACGAAGAAAAAAATACAAATTTACACAAAACTTTGGTATTTTTCGTATCTTCTTGTAACAAATTGCATTAATAAATAAAATGATTTGTTTTTTTTTTTTTTGTATTTTTTTTTTTAGCAAATGCGATCTCCAAAACGTTCGTCAGGGAATTCGGTCTCGGACTAAATCAACGTTCATTGGGTATTCAGTGGGTTAGCTGCGCTGAAAGTTGCTGGCTCAGTTCATGTGTAGATACTTTTGGTAGATACATTCGAGATGGTTGGTGTTTGGTGGGGTAAAGCTATCTCGTTTGCTGTGTTGTGGGGGGATATAACCTCCTTCTTTAACGTACATCCTGTAAATAAATGGAGACAAGTTGGGGAAAAATACATAAAAGCTTTAGTAATGCACTTTTTTTTTTCAAATTGAGTGGGGGATTTTTTTTTGTTTTGTTTAAATGTTGATAGCATAGGTAAGTTTGACTTTTTGTTTTGGTCTGCAGAGCGATCAAAGGGTTTTAAGTAACGAATAAGTTGACGAAATCAGTTTTGTTTGTAAACCACAAAAACCACACAAAGGTCGGGGTGGTGGTGGTGGTGGTGCGGCCGCCACATAAGTAAAGAAAGATACAAAAACCAAATTTAACGACAAAAAGCTTATACTATATGTGGAGGTGAAATTATGATGGTTTGTATCTATTTGAGGGAGCAAAAACCGAAGGTAAAAATGTGGGTAAAGAGAAAAAGCTTGCGTGTTGATAAGGTGGAATGGATGACCTGTTTTTACTCCTACAAAAGATAGTGTTTGCTATTAGCTATTAAAAATACATATTTAAAGTAATGAAAGAAGTTTTTCTTTTTTTCTTTTGGTAGCCATTACATGGTGCTCAACCAATTTTCGATGAGGCAGATTCAGATTCCTTGAGCTGGAAGGAGATTTTAAAGGGCAGGTGGGTTATGTGTTCAAAAGTTTTAAATATAGAACTAGGTTGCTGGAAAAGAATCCTCTTTTGAAGGTTACAGAAACCTTGGAAATATTACGAATATAGGACTTAACTGGAGGCAGTTTTTATGTCCAGCAAGTAATTACTGTAAAAAGGCAGGAAGAAGGTTTTTTTTTTTTATAAAATAACTATTTTGAACCAACCTCTTGGGCGCAGAAAAGAAAGGGAAATAAGATACACAAACTAAACTCTACTTATTAACCTTTAAGTAGTTTGGAAAATTTATTATAAATTCATTCGAATTTGTAACCAATAGTTGGTGATGCGCAATGCACTTCATGTGTGTTTTGAATGAATCCGTATGTATTGCGATTCTAAAACAAATGGAAAAAAACCGTTAGTTGCCAAATTAATTTTGATTCCCTTGGAAAATTCGCACTTTGTAACTCGTAAGTAAATGTCAAATCCATTTTCTTTTGTTCAGCTGATACGCGAGACTCGAACGATATACGCAAATTTTGAAATTGACTTTTGGCAACAGAGTCGTTCGATTGTATTTTCTTATAGACTGGCAACTCAAATCAGAAAGCATATTCGCATTCATATGACTTTCGAATCGCAATACAGAGTAGGGCGCCTGATTCTTCTACTCTGGAGCAGAGGAGTTGTAGCTTGATTCTTAAGTGAAGAACATTGCTTTTCTATACTGTTGATAGCACCGTTTTTCACCGCGTATTGGTTCTCATTAATGTTTCTACTGGTCTCAATCTAATTTATTGATCTTTTTTAACAGTAGGCACCCTGGCAGATTCTTGTTTTCTGAATTATTGCTTCACATTCAGTGAGGAGACAGGTTAGTGCAGTACCCATATTTTCGTATGTCCAGGTTTTAAGGGTGATCTTTAAGCCCACAATGACCTATTAACTTTGTCTTCCTCCAGCTCTACTCGTTTATTTTGTATATATCTAGAAAAATGGATATAGTTCTGGGAAAGAGGTTTGGGAGCAGCTTACTAATGTATCAACGGCTTCCTATGTTTCATTCGTTAAATTTAATTAGGCTAAGGCACTGAGCAGCTTGACTGTCTAACAGATTGGCGATGTCTACAGCTATATTGTCTGCCAAGTTTGAGTTGGTCACGTCTTTCTATACTACAGACTTTGGCTTAGATTATGCTTAAAAATGTGGCCACTGACTGCAAGTATTCATCACGAAATTTTTGTTTCTTTCTTCAGAAACAGTATATCTTGAATATAACAACACTAGGCTTCTCTAGAAGTTGTCTGGCGAGTTTTCTCACATTCACAAGCAGCGCCTCCTTAACATAAGATGAATCTGTGCCAGGAAAAAAGCACTGTCGGTTGTGTCTCAAGAGGACGCTGTAACATATAAGCACATTCTGTGTAAATGCCGGGCACTACATCAGTTAATGAAATATATTTTCTACAAACTATTGACCAGAATTAAATAATGTCAGTACTAGAGCAATACCATACTATCTTTCTTTAAAGAAGTGGTACCTCTTTTAAATTAAATCCAATTCTACAATAGATGCCAATGTCGTTGCAACTCGCGTATTTAGTGTACCAGAGGGTAAAATCTGTTGAATGAAGCTTAAGAAATTGTCAAAGAAATTGGGATCCAAAAAGGTATTGAAATCGTTTCACTTTTCATTTGTAAATTGTTTAAGCTCTGACTCACTGTATTCAGGTATTCATACAAAACGTGTAATGATGACATGTTAATTAATATATTTACATCAGTTTATAAGTTCCCAGAAAGAGAACCAGTTCTGTGGCACTTAGCTCGTATCTACAATTTTTTTTTTACTTACACCAATATATGGCAAGTATTGGATTCGTAAATTCTGAGCTCGAAAATGTAAGTCTTCATTTTGGTCTGTCTATCTGCGTGTATGTACACGACACTGCAACTTAAACAGCTGACGCAAATGGCTGTTTGCTGTTTCTGTTTCTAACACTTTCACGTGAAGAGAAATGGTCGAACGGATCACAATACCATTGCCAAATAAAACCTCTGACTCACTTCATCTTCAGCGCCATATATGTCCATTGAGATTGAGAGACAGCTGCACATTAAGAGGGTTCATTAATCCCGCGTAAGAAGATCCTGAAAAGAATATAAAAATGTGAATGAGATCACAGCCCCCAAATATGGCCCAGCCTCCACAGGCAAGGCTGGTCCTCTTTTCTTCGAGAAAGAATCCATTCATTTAGTGATTTTCACTAACGCATTCTCGCTCACCAGTGTCAAAAGTTTGTAGATTAAGGAGAGTGGATTATAAAATAAAGGTTATTTGTGTCCTTAACCATTGGCCGTTTTCGAAAACGTCATCTGCATCGAATTGCTTTTGCAAAATGTTCGTAAACGCAAGCTACAAAAGTTGTCTGTACTAATCCAACATAATAGAAGAAACACATTGACACAGCAACAGCCAGCCACAACTTCAACAGCAGACACAAAAAGACCGATGCTGTGGTGTGGAAAACATTAAATACAGCAACGACAACAGCACACAACGTGGTTTTCAATGCAACACAACAGACTGAGCACGGAAACAGCAGATTTAGGACTTAGGTCCACACTGAAGTTGCTGTTGCTACTGCTGTGGTACAATGTGTAGCATTGGTGCTAACCATTTCCCCACGGTTGTCAAAGTTTCTGTTGCTATTATTTTTCTACTATAAAAACCAAGGAAATTTGTAGAACTAATGCTCTTCAATGTAACAGAACACATTGACCACAGCAATAGCAACAGCAACTTCAACGGTAGACCTAAAAGAAGAACCATGATGGACTTAGATGAGCTTACGCCTGCTTAATGGAATGTCCCATTACACAGAAGTAGTAGTACATAAGCATAATGGGAATATGCTCAGTTTCGTAAACTTCTGTGGGCACATCGAACATCGCAGCGATATATTTGGAGGCGCTTGTCCATTTGTTCATTAATCCATACTCGCCCTTCATTACATGTGTAATTTCAGTCTATAACCGTAAAGTGAATACTTATTGTATTTAGACTAATAAGAATAATTAAAATGATTTGCAAAATACAGTCTTGAGAGAACCAGTCTAACTTGTATTTACTTTTTAACACATTTTTTTTTACATAAGCAAAACGAATTGCAATAAATTAGATGTATTCTTTCAATTTACAATTTTTGTCACAGTATATGATCCATTATCCTCCCTGTAACCCAAACCATCGTGAATAGCATAAGTCCAATAGTTAATGACATCACCGATTTTCAATCTGGTCTCAGTATCCCTGAATACAAATCTACCATTCTGGGGTGTTAGTATATCTTTGGACCATGTACCAGCCTCTAAGCCCTCCAATTCCTCATTAAGCTTGCCATGAAATGCGAATAATGTAACACCTTCTTCAGCGGGTATTGAGACCTCAAATCCTTTGGGTTCAAGTATTTTGAACTCAGCTTTTGGAATAGTATATTCAGCGGTGATCGCCACAACAAATAGCAAAAATGATAAAATCACAAACTGCGGCATTATTTATTTGAAGAATCAATCTCAACCGATAGATACAAGAGTTTGAATACAACTGAGCAACTGAGCTTTTGAAATGATTTGATCGTACTTTTTGTAATCTCTGAAAGTCACCTGTCTCGGCGTGGGTCAACCGCTGTGGACGTATGTCTCATTCGTTGAATGGAATTTCCAGGGAATTCCTAGCTCTCAGAGATGCTTTATAAGTAAACACAAGAAGAATAAAACTTGTTATTGATAGCAAAACAGTGGAGAAAAAAAAAGAAAAACAAATTTAATTGATTAAAAGTGCTTGACTGAGTCGCATGCGATGCGGTATATGTGACTCAGATGTAAAATTTAATCGAAATCATTTCTGGTAAAAGCTTGGTCTTAGAAGAATAGGGTAACATTCTTATGTTTACTAAATGTTCCATCCAAAAAATCTATAAATCTTGATAATTTTCAAATTCATATAAAGATTTGGCAAGTGTTGTTGACAGATTTAAACACAATTTTGAGAATACTAATAATTTGACGGTTTTTACAAGCTTCACAGATAGCAGATCAGTATTTTCACAACATTTTGACTGTAGAGGATTGAGCAGAGAACTTCATGAATCCATTTCCTAAGAAACAAGCCTTTCACAGTCGCACGCACACAAAAACAAACAAGTATGAATCATGTACAAAACAATAACAAAGCTCATTCTGCAAAACGAAATCCAGTTCTAGTAGGCTCACATTCAAAGTATTCATTCAACCATAGTATTCACGTATTCACAAAAGCTGTGACATATACAAATTATTCACGAGCCTTCGAATGGTGTCATAAAAAAGTAGGCCACAGAAAAGAACCAAAAATACAGAGATAGAAGATCGCACCAGCCACTCGAAACATTCATTGCCTTGTTCCAAATTCAGTGCCAGGCAACAAAGTGTAGGGGAAGATAATCATTTCTTGGAATGAGTGTGAATGGAAGCTGGCTTTAGACTCGTTTTATGAGAGGCAATGAAATAAATGGGAGCTCAGCGTATACTCCTTTGAATGAATACGAATAATACTTAATTCTTAAAAAGTAGTGAATATTTCGAATGGCTCACAAGCCGAGCCACTTGCTGCAGGTCTCTGAGAAGACTCGAGAAAGAAGAAAAATTAGGCTTCGCAATACTCTCCCCAAGCTACAATTGTAATTTGATTGATATACAGATAGATGTTTTCAAGTGATAAAATAAACTAAAAATTAATCTCAAAACCAATACTTGTGCTTTACTCAGTTTTACATTTTTTTTTTCATATCTAATTAATTACGATAAATCATAATCTTTATCTTCCAGGAACTAGTAAAAAGTGCAGGTGTTTTCTTAAGTACAGTAGACTCTCAATTATCTGGCTTATTATGGGTCGGGTGTCTCCATTTTCCATGTGTGCCGCTGCATTCAAATTAGGGGCCAGTTATATCTATCATTCAAATGGATCATTAGAACAAATCAGTAGAACCGAGGTTTAATTTTTTTTGACAAGTGAGTTGGCGATATGTTTGCAATCCTAAGGGTCAAGCTGCAATGTTAGAAACGAGTGTCTAAACTGAATGAATGGTAGTTCGCTTTCAATTTTGTACTGTGATCACAACAAATTGGATTTTAGAGATGATTGCAAGGCAATGTGGAGGGAAAAATTTATTAGGACCCAAACTCGGGTTGAGCATTTTAGCATCGTCGATCATTGGGAAAACTCTTAAGGATAAAGGCTGACTAAAAAAATTCTCTGGATATTTCCTCCGAATGCTTCCATCAGCATACTCAGCATATTGTGCAGGTTTTTATTAACAAACTTGAACTTTTTTTGTAACTTAGTTGAATGTAATCCCGGCTCGTAACCTATGGTCTAATTCTTAGCAGCTGGATGTCGGAGCGATCCACATGTACACTGATGGATCTAAGACCTCTGACGGAGTTGTCGGAATGAGGAGAAAGAGGAAACGACCCTTCGTCTTCTCTGGAACTGCCCTGCTCTAGCGTCAAGAAAGACGCGTTTACTCATCGGACACATTCTGCTCTTTATCAGAAGCTCCGGCTGGTTTTCCCGATTTTCAGCTAAGCCCCCTTATCAATGTCTCCCCCTGTTGTTGCAATCTACGTAGTACACTCGTAACTCAGTCTCTAACACTCCTCATAGTTTCCAACTATCTATCTGTCTAACCGTTGTCCTCTGCTTTCTCTCGATTACTTAACACTTTATTGTTTCCTTCTTGTAGTGGTGGTTCAATATCATACAATTCCATTCATCTACCATCTAAATATGATATCAAACCGCTGCGAAACAACTGGGTTCAAAACTCCTAACTCGACGGACCAAATTAATGCTATACAGAACGCTCATCTTACCAGTCCTACTGTATGGAGTCGAGTGCTGGACGATAAGTAAGAAAGCTGAACAAATTTTGGGCACCTTCGAGCGAAATACACTCCGTCGGATATTAGGTCCCTTATGCGAGAAGGGCGAATGGAGGAGAAGATACAACCGCGAACTCTATGAGCTGTACCAGGATGTGGATGTAGTCCGAAAAACTAAGGTACGCTGACTACATTGGCTCGGCCACATCGAGCGAATGGACAACAATGCTCCAGCCAAGAGGATCTTCGAATCCCAGCCCCCAGGTTCGAGGCGGCGAAGAAGACCGAACCTCCGGTACAAAGACCAAGCTGTAGCGGATGCCAGAAAACTTGGTCTTCACAACTGGAAGCAGCGTGCTCGGGACCGCAGAAGATGGAAGGCAGGGACTCTACAAGGGTCAGGAGCCCTTTAAGTAAGTAAGTAAGTAAGGAACAATTTTCGAACAATATCGACGTATTTATTTATTTGAATGGCTATACATAACTCCTAAAAAAAAAACCAACAGAACAAAATCGAAGGTTCTCGCGAAGGAAGCTCGGGAGTGGTAAATTGGCTTTATTATTCCAATTTATACAAAAGCTAAAAACCTATACTTTTTATTTTTAAAAAAGACCAGCTATTTTATCTTCCAAATATAGTCACTTCAATGACCTATAAAGGGTCAATGTTGATGGAACCCTTCAAAATCGGATACGTTTATCAAGGCCTACATCCATCACATCAACTTCATTGTTCAATTCATCGTCTATAAATAAAGCATCAACTTGTTTACTCTGAGATTTGTACATAATATATGTACATACATCAAAATTTCTATAAATTTCAATTCAAACATTGAAAACATTTGCCCTGTCCTATAAACGCAAAAATGAAATGAAATATTTATCTTAAAACCATCATCAAAGTGAGAATGAAACGAAACTTACCACGCATATTTTCGTTTCACAAACTCAAACAGAAATGGTCACTAAAATGCCACCCTCAGGTACTCCATTTACTTGGGAATTTTACCAAACCAAAACATGGGGGGGAGACAAAACACAGTGGGTGGTTGCTTCGCCTATTTGAGGATGAAATATGCGGCTGAGATTTTACTACGAAACGTAAAAAAAGCTTTTCCTCTAACCAGTGGGTGGTAAATAAGCGGAAGCACTATACAAATAAAAAAAACAAAAGTAATACGACTCTTTCCAGGATGTTAACCATTTACCCCCCCCCTCCCTCTCAGTGGTAGATACATTTAACAACAGCGCACACTCTCTGATTGTGTATTTGTGAATGAATGGTAAGAGTATGGAGCAGATATACGGATTTATTGTTACAAATACCACGGAAAAGAAAATAAGTAGGCGGATCTTGTGTATATGTGCCCTTCGGATGGGGAAAACATTTTCAGTTGGCAAATACATTTCGGTTGTCCTGTGAGTAGGTTGTCTACTCGCACGGACGGCATTCTGATACACCCCCATTAAAAGAGAAACCAGAAATTAATTTGTTGCTTCCAGAGAGAGACTGTCTATTAATTTTGTTTAAAAGAAAAATAAATATTTTAAGTGGAAATTATGTGGAGTTTTTGCGAGAAAAAAATAGTGAAGTTATAGTGATTCGAAGCCATATGATTGCCTACGATATTGTTAGACAGGACCTTATCATCAAAATAATGAATATTTCAAAAATTGAATGTCCTTAAGATGCATCTTTCTACCACTTAGTTGGTCTTAATAAAGATTTTTTTTCTTAAATAAATACCGGAGTCTGGGGAAAAAAAAAAGTTTGCTACATAATTATTTACAAGTGGTTGCGTGAGGTCTATAAACTGGAAAGCCACGTCTTACATCGCTGCAATGTGCTGGAAATGTATTCAGTGATTCAGTGGACAGATGTGTGGTCAGGTCACAGTCCAACCATATTTATTCAATTTTTACGTGGCTCAGTGGATAGTGCATTAGACTACTGTGCGAGGTTCAAATCCCAGAAAATACTACCAAAGTCTATCCCCTTCAATTGTTTCAATAGTTTTGGCACCACCCGAATGCTGAGACCGAATTTCCAAAACCATTTGGCTAACTTTCTCCAAACTTTTATATCCTTTTCCAAGTGCCATCAATACAATCAAGTGTCCCTCATGGAAAATCATGCACGAGTGAAGGCACTATACCCAACTATTCATACATTTTTCGCCACATAAATCAGGCCAGTAAATTTGGGTTTAAATTAGGTCATGTCAAAAAACTCTGGCTTAGACCATGGATTCAACATATCAATTCGGTCAAATGAGGCGGTCAGACAGCTGATCCATTTTTCTAGATATTATGGAACTTCGACTTCGATACCTCGATTACTTGGCCATCTATGTATGTCACATGCAGGTCTGTTACTCTCTCTCTCTTAGACAATTTTACCCCTACTCTTTGAAGTTTGGCAACTCTTTGGAGTTTGACTTAAAAAGAATTGCCTCTGCAATGATCATACTTACTTAAGGGGCTCCCGACCTTTGTAGAGTCTCTGCCTAAGACATGACTGACTTTCAGCCTCTGCGGTCCCGGACACACTGCTTTCAGTTGCGGAGGTTCAGTCTTCTTTTCGCTGAAACTTGGGGGCTGTGATTCACATTACTAATGAGATGTGCCTTCAATAGAGCTATCAATTTGATTCGTCGAGTGAGTTAGTTGTTATGCCAAACCAAGGTAGCAACGGTTTGTTAGTCTTATACTTCATTCATTCTTCTTCTTTTTTTAATGACCGGTGCCGGACAATCACACAAGAAGTTAAGAATGGATTTAATATCTTCTTCGTCTCTACAGCTTCTAAAGTAGTCGGTATTCGGATGCCCTGACTATGCTGCATGGTTGCCAGTCATTGTCATAGCATCAACAGCTATTCGCATATATTTCTGTTTCAAGCAGTCAGTTTTAAGGATTATTTCTTCAATATGCAGAGAAAATTTTATCTCCCTGTCCATACATTGATACAGATTGTGAAATGGATGCTTACATGCTAAGGTGATAGATTTCCATTAGGCAATAATGTGCTCTAAACAGTTACGTTAAAGGAGACACTAGTGTTGAGGTAAAGAGATGAGTTTAAAAATGTTGGTATTGTCAGCATATACAAAAAGGAAGGAGCGTTTATGAACCCCGTCAACATGGTTAATAAAAAGAACAGGACCTAATTGGCTAAAGGATACAAGTTCTACGAAGTTTGTTAGTTGTTATGCCAAACAACGGCATATGTTCAAATGTTCTTAGGACTTATCTCTATTAGAAAAGGGAAAAAAGAGACTTGCGTTGAGAGCTAGGGGCTTTGTGGGGTCATCGTCTTTAAAAACATTAAAACTATATGGGAATAATTCCTGGGAATAATAGCTCGTCGTGAATCAAAATTTTCAAAACGTAGATATCGGAAGGAAACACAAAACAGCTGAAATTTGTTGGCGGAGTTCTATCTGTTACGTTCTGGTAGTAAAAAGAAAGAGGAATATTGTTTAAACAAATAAGAAAGTACCTGAGTATGAAAATATTGAAAATAGTAAAATCAAGTAGTACGTACAAATTCTCATAAAATTGTATCAGAATTAATGGAGACGATCGCTTCTAAAGTGATTCAGAGCACACTTGTTTAACAGAGTTACTCTCTGATAGCTGAGTACCTACGCAAAAGAATGTACCGAACAATGTGTAAAGCCCCAACTATAATTGCATTAAGAATGCGACAGCTAATGTCGCATGTGGCGATTTATTGTTATTTTCGAGAAATGGATGAATCGAAATTATTTTTTTATATGTATTTTTTTGATATTTTAATACACTTTTAGCTGAGATTTAATGCAAAGGAAGGCAACTAGCAGCAAGATCGTACACAAATCAATAGCAATCCGCGACGATTTTATTGCGAATCTAAACCGTCAAAGTTTACATATATGGGGGGGATGGTCTGCGTTTTCAATAATGGCAGTATTTAACCGATATTCATTCACTTTCTAGCCATAGTACATCCGCCGGATTCTACATATAATCGGCATAACTTTCTAATATCCTAATTTTACACAATATGAGTTTAACCTATCACACACATTTCCTTGTTTTTATTTGACCTAAAATATATGCTAAACTTACTTGATATTTGTTTAAAGTACAAAACGGAAGAAATTAAATTATTTTTGATTATGTTGTTATACATAAATCTGTTTTTATTTATTTTACAATTTGAAAACAAGCATAAACTTTTGAAAAAAATTCATTAAATCTTAAATTTTATATTTTTGACAGATTCACCACGAAACAAAAAATATATTCCGTAGTTTTTTTATTGAACATAGCATCCGCTCTAAAATTTCTCAATTTTCCGTTGTTTTTCCCCAAAATTCCTCTCCCTTTTGACAGATGTCGGAGTTTTTAGTGTGAGTTTGTTTTGCCTGCAAAATCACTAATACTTAAACCATCAGTGATCTGACATCTGTCACATGGGAGAGGATTTTCGAAGTGGAATATCGAATACAGGTTATTTGTGGTAACCATTCTCAGTACGGAAATAATAAAACCGCTATCTACGTATGGAGGCAAAAGTGAACGAAAATCGACGAAACTGAGCGAGAAGTCATTATTGACACAGCAACTTTGACAACCGAAGGAAATTTTCTAGAACCAATGCTATTCAACATTGATCCAGCAACAGAATTTTCCCTAGCTGACTGCTGCAATTTCAGAAGTAAGAGCAAATGGATTCGCACTTTCGGAAGTAAGCAAAAGTGACCGAAAACTGAACGAATCGTACATTGGTTGAAACGTCAATATGTTTTAAAACTTGTTTCATGTGCATAGGGGGCTTTATATATTTAAGTCATAAATCGGCTGTTGAAATTGAAGATGTGTTGCTGTTACCGTGCTCAGTTTGTTCTATTTGCCTCTGCTGTTGAAGTTGCTGTTGCTGTGTCAATGAGTTTCTACTATAAAAATTTCAATTATGGTTGGTCCTTAAGTATTCGTATAAAGCAGGGATGTTACTTTGCATTGTCAATCGCAGCTTTAATCATTTCTGCCGTGGCTTGTTAGAGGATGTAAAAATTATTTATGAGAAACGTGAAACCGTCTAGATGCTATTGACGTTTATTGCCGTTTTGTGACACTTTTTGAAATCTAAACTACCTTAAAATTCTGATCAATGTGTCACTCGTGTAAATCTAGTATTAAGAGACAAATAAACCAATGCTGTGAAAAATTTAGAACCGCAACAGTCTTTTTCGCAACTAACCCAAATGACAACTCAAGCAAACATTTTAGAACGAATGCTTTTCAGTAGAACAGAATACATTAAATACAGAAACGGCTGTAAGAACCTAAACTTCAACATTCGATTTAGAATTTAAAGCACAACCATAGCTGCATTAAGCGTTCTATATTTGTTCGATGAATGTCGTAATCGAATGAAAATTCTACTCGCGTACTGTCAAAATGTGCATGGTCATAATTGTATTAAAAAACTCGACAGTTGTCATATAACTTTTGTCTGGCTCTCATACGATGTCCTTCCTTCATACGATGAACGTTCCAACGTTCCATACGGAATTAAACCTTTTGAATTGTGGTTCCTCCTCTTGCACTGACATTGTTCTGTTCCAGTTCTAAAATATTTGCTGTAGTTGTAAGACCAGCTGACACTCAATGTGTTTCTGGTACATACGAAACTTTAGATAGGTAAATATCTCGATAGTTAGTTCTTATGTATTTCCTATCAGAGTTGGCAGTAGTTTGTCAAAGCACTGTATTTTAATTTACGAGACTATTTTTAAGTGACAGTGATACATTGTTCAATAAATATTCAAAGGCAATAAGGATTTCTTCTTAATGTTTGATTACTTCTTACAAATGAAGTACAAGTTCAATTTGATACCAAACTGACGTCTATGTACATATCAACTATTTCAATAATCTGAATTTCAAACTGACATCCGAATTCAGAAAATAAGTAAGTAAGAAAATTCTCCCAACCTTTTAAAGGCCAGTTATAGCTATCATTGAAAATTTAGATTTCCAACTTAAAGACGATTAAGCAAACAATATTCGTTTTAATTGGTATCAAAATAAAGCTAACCACTTGTAGAATTTCTTTTATAAACGATAATACTTAATTCTGATATAAACTTTTATTTAAATCAATTCATAAGGAAATCTGTAAGTGGGAACACTGTTTATGAAAAGCTTATCCCATACTAACTCCAACAAATAATCGAACAAAGCTCATTTAGTCTTAAAACTTTTGAGCAACTCTTGTCACCGTCGAACAAAAAACCCCATCTAGTACAAATACGATGTCACCCCGCCTGGAATCAAATGGAAATGGTACAGTTTAGCATTTAAAAAACAAAAACAAAAAAATCAAAAACCATTTCCATTTCGGATTTGTATTTAACTGAGGCATCGTAAATAAAATATTTTTTTTCTATTGATTTTGTGCTTTTAAATTTTTGAATTAATAAGTTTCTTGTGTGTTCAATGTAATCGGCCTTTATTCTCTCGAACAACGTTTCAAATTGTTTCTTTTTTTTGAGAAAACGGCAGTTGATATGCCAATTGGGCCATTTTAGTCGTTTTTTTATTTTCCCTGTTATTGTTTTTGTTCTCCCCTTTTCAACGCAAAAATTAAATAAAAGTTACAGAAATTTAAAGTAAGTATATAGTTCGAAGGAGGTTAAAGCTTTACAAAAAAAGGACGTAAAATTACCGTCATTTTATAGAATCAACGCATGTGCGCAAATTAAGATAATAATTATGTTTGGGGGAATACCTAAAGACCAAAATTACAGACCCCGCTTTCAAATTTGTGTTCCAAAGCTAACGGTCCATATGAAAATGAAGCTTTAACCTTTTGTCGATCTGGTGTTTTTCGCCAATAAACTATTTTCTTTAGAGAAGCCTTGAATGATTTTGTTTTTGTAAAAAGAAACCGCCATTTTTATAGCTACTAAAAGAGAAATTGGATGAAAAAGGGACTTTGTTTTTTTCTTCTATTCTGTGTTTACTATTTTACTGGCTTGAGAGCATTCACTTGTTGGACATTTTGGGCTTACTTTTGACAACTTATTAGTAGGTATGTATGTATGTGATTATCACTCGCAATTTTCTTTACATAATTGCAGATATTCTCACATTGCTTTAGGCATTTTTGCAATTTTCCTCCTTCTGAGCATAATGAACGCAAGCCCCTAAATACATGCATCAAAGTCTATAAAACGGGTACCTAATTTACCACAACGGGAAGAGGGACCTAGTACCATCTAGTCGTACTTACATGGGATATTTAACTAATTTAAATACCTACAATAATCCGCATTCAAAAGTCTACTAAAGTTACTTTTCTTTTTTGCTAAAGACATTATCATATGTATTGCCCAAGGGAAGATCTTCATCAGCAAAACTATTACAGTAGCTTCAAAATCGTTCAACACCAAAATGGAATACCTCAAACGACGGCGGCGGTGGCGCCACAACAACCGCAAATTTCTATGCCACCGCCGCCTTTGCAACAGCAGCAGCAATATCATCACCATCAACAACAACCACAGCAACAGTATCCGCAACAGCAATCATCACATCACAATGGACACCAAAAAATTCCGACCCAACAGATGCAGCATCTACAGCATCGACATAATCAATGGCCGACAAGACCACCAATTCTAACCGCACCTCCATTTTTTCAACAAATCCGTACAACAGTGCCAAGCTCTGGGCAATATTGTCCAGCTCCGCCACCACATGTCTTCAGTCCTCAACGTGGCATGCAAACAGTCCCCGCATCTATGCAACAGCGACCTCGTTTACTGCCGGTTTCCGCTTTATACCAAATACCGCCGCCGATAACTAACATACGTCCGAATCGTATATCCCAATCGCCGCGAGAGACCTATGTACCCGAAAAACACATCATCAAGCATCGAAAACATGCGATACCAATCATTGATCCCACAACGAAGGAGAATATCCTGGAAAGAGATGTTCGCATAAATAAATTTATGCCGCCTTCGCCGCCCCCTGCTAGAGCAGCTCCTACCTCTATATCAGCTGATATAAAAGAATCGGAAAATGTCCGGCACAATCCGCTAGAGAAAAACAACCTCAATGAGCAAGAGAACCTTCAAGCGATTGTTACTTATGCATCTGTGGTAAATAACGGTAATTGCAATGAAAAATATTCATATTTCCTTTCCTATTCTCATTTCACACTCAAATTTTAGTAGAATCGATTAAGACGAACGAAGAAAAAGAAATTCCTGATCATGATCATGATCCATCAATCAGGTTATGTACAATTACACCTGAAACGATGACAATCCACGCGGCAGCAAGTATTATAAACCCACTATTCGCTGTTAAAACCCATTTATTAATGCAAACAATACTTTTCAGATCAGCCATTACCGATAAGCGACTCACAGAAGCGTTTAACCCACCTCGGACCTACACTATCGAAAACCATGCAATTACAGCGTGCCCAAAAGCAACCATTATTACCGGCAAAAGCTCCCGTAAGAAAGACCAAAAGGAGTAAGCGCCTAAAACACAATCAAAAGAAGCAAAATGACGACCTAGAGGCAACGTATAAAACTGCCAATCAAAACGAGCACAAGATCAAAGCCGAGACCAACAAGCTGATCACGAAGGTGAAGGAAAATATTAACGATGCCACTAAAACGATTAAAACCGAGGGTGAAATAATCATACAAGGCGCTTGGAGAAGAGGCCACTTAGCCATTGGAGACAGTTCTACCTCATTGCGGAACAAAAAAGCCGAGAAAGGTAAGTTTAAGCAAAATAAACCTTAGGTTTCGAACAATATCAACACTGATGTATTCCCTTTAGACTCTGTTCTAATTGATGACATCGATTATCCCTCAACTCAAATCTACAAAAGTGTCAAACTAACCAAATCCGAACAAATAGCCTTCGAGATCCTAGGTATCGAATCTACAGATGATAATGAACTTTTTTTTCTCAACAGCTCTGTGTCTGGCTATGAAGAAGACATATGTTGCTCGCCGACACAGAAACAATCGGAGAACCTTGAAACTAACGACATTCTCTTTGGAGACTTTTCACAGAAACATTCTGGATATGGGATACCTGCCTTCACCAACGTTGAAAACGATGGCAGCGATGATCTTAAGGATTTCACATCAGATACCTTTAAAACAGAGATGAAATACGTGTACACATTGCGAGAATTGAAGACAATTGCTAAGAAAACAGCCTCAAAACTCCCACCGATATTTAGGGGAAATATCTGCGATATTGTTGGAAAGAATACTCTAACAGATGGTGTTACAGCAGCTCAACTTTACAAACAGATCTCCTTTAAAGATTCAATTAACTATATTAATAGGAAACACAACAAGCGATCAACAGATGCGCCATCCAATCAGCTGCAATGCGAACAACAGCAACGAAATGCTGATATCATTCGTATAAATCTCTCGTTAAATAAGGAAATTCAACTGGCAAAAAGTGATAATGCCTGGGTACCGGCTGGTCTACAAAATCGATCATCGAAAACTGAATCCGAAGACGATGAACAGATTTTGAAGAAAATTCGAGGAATACTCAACAAACTGACGCCAGAGAACTTTGACAAGCTCCTACAGAGTGCATCCAACTTTCCCATGACGGGAGAGGAGCGTATGAAAAAAGTGATGCTGCTGATCTTCGAGAAGACAGTCAGCGAGCCAAATTTCGCCCCAACATATGCGAGGTTCTGTAAATTACTCTTCAACCCTCAAAACCAAAATCATTCAATATTTAAAATAATCTTAATTAACCGCATACAGGAGGAATTCGAAAGCAATGTGAATAATGCCAAGGCGAAAATGGCCAAATTGAGACCGCTTATGGACCGTCTGGCAGCCACTTCAGATCCAAAAGAGCAGCACGAACTGAAAGCCGAGCTTGACGATCAGGAATATCAATATCGCCGTCGAGCCTGGGGAACAGTGCGATTTATCGGCGAAATATTTAAGCTAAGATTGTTAACCACTGAAAGGGTGTGCACTTGTGTCGAGAACTTACTAGATCCCCGCTGTGAGGAGAAACTCGAATTCATGTGTAAGCTGCTGACAACCGTTGGTGCGCAACTAGAACCAGTTGTCAAGAAGCAACAACAGTCGGGCGGAGGTGAAGGACAATCAAAGATAAGCGAACGACTAGATGCAATTTTTCTCACAGTTAAGAATTTGATTGAGAAAAAAAAGCCCGATGGTCAAAGGATCAGCAGTAGAGTCCGTTTCATGATGCAAGATGTACTGGAGTTGCGTACTAGGGCATGGGATCAAAAGGGAGTCACAATAGCGCTATCGTCTCGCGATGTGTCGCCGACAATGACTAGCCGACCGGTAACCCCATCACAGCGGGATCAACGAAAGAGTAGCAGTTACTCGTCATCGGGCGATCATGAAAAGAAAAAGCGAAACGATGTACAGAAAAATTCCTCCCAGTTGAATATCGACATAAGTAAATTACCAGTATTCAGCACTGTGGAAACAACCCGCCAGCTGGGCAATTCATCGCTGCTGATGTGGAAGACTGTTGGCCGCACCCAATCACAGACGGCACCGTTGACATCGCCTCAAAATAGTAGTGTTACGCCAGCTCCACAACCGGATATAAAGGAAACTGCAACAACACAGCAAGATGAGCTTTCTAGTCGTGAATGTGAGCGCCTACTGAATGGTCTCGTCGAATTAGCCATTGAAGAAGAATCTAAAAAGGAATGGTTCACCAAATGGAGAAATATCCCAGCCGTTCATCATTCCGCCATCATATACCATCTCCTTACAGAATACCTCCATTCGGCAAAGGTGAAACGCCGAGAAATCGACGTCTGCTCGCGACTCTTCACGAGTCTTATGAGCGAACATCTACTCACACGGTCATCTTTTACGGAGGCTTATCGAAAATTCAGCGAAATCTGGGACGACATACTCGTCGACGTGCCCAAGGGTTGGCATTATGTCTTTAACTTTCTCGGTCCCCTTCTCCACTTAGAATTAATCCCCTTCGAATTAATTTGGGACAAAAATTGGTTCAACACAACGGGTGGAGATAAATTCCTCCAAGCCATGATCATACACTTCACCTCTGAATTCGGAGCGAATTACATGCGATACTTTTGGGAATGCCATTCTCTGCACTGGGACAAATTCATGGCCGAGGAGAGAGTAGCACCCTTTATCACCAATAATTGTTTCGAATTCATCGAGAACTATAAATGTATACCACCGGTATTTACTCAGCGCAGCCCTGAGGACCTAGTCCAGCACATCAAAACACTTCTTCAACAATACGATCAAAATGTCGACCTTATCATTGATTTCATCAGCACCAATGTCACCATTGAATGTAGTTTTATAAAAAATTTAACTATGCTTCTCTGTGATTATACTGTGATCTATTGTAATACCCTCACAAGTGGCAATAGCAAAAAGCCAAAACTAACCGACAGTCCTCCGTCGACCACAAGCACCACATCACCGTCATACAAACTACGAAAGGATCTATTTATAACAAAATGCATACCACTATTACGGTTTTGCATCGACTGTAAAGACGAGCACGAGCTAAGTTGCCTCGACGCAATAGTGCACAGATGTAAACAGTTGTACGACCCATCAGCCGACGACTTGATATGTGAAATACTGACGGAATTATATGGTGAGGTTATATCAAAAGAATCCTTCGAAAAGTGGCATCAACAGCAGTTGCTCTACTCGGAGGATGACAACATTTTGACCAATGATTTTAATGAGTTTTTTGAAAAATTAACAATTTAGTGACGTAAATTTAATTAGAAAAGCCGTCGATTCGTCAGCGCCATAATCTAAGCTAAGCAATTTCATTACGCGCTCGTTTTGCAAACGAAAAAGAAAAACTTTTAACATTAATGTTCTGTTATGAAGCAATAAATTTTATGCGAAAGAAATAGCAACAATGACAAATAAAATAAAAAACAAGTGTATTCGACTGGTTTTATTTAGTTTTTTGTGCAGCCAATCACCCTTATTACGAGTGGCGTTAAGTGTATATTCGAAAAACGACAGCCGCAAACTGGACATTAAAGCTTGTATTACACCATTTTACGTAGTTTTCATTCATGCGATGTCAACCGCCACGACTCATAAAAACGACAAAGCTCGATTCACAATACCTATTTGTCTGCTTCGCGTTGAGAACTTTGACATAAAGCGGTATTGTGCATCGGGCATAAACGCCACTCTAATAAGGCTGAATGGAGCCATTTTTTGACAGCACACGTCCAAGGAGTTTTCGTTGCAAATTCTGCATTGTTTGATTTGCCAAAGTAACATGGTGCACCGTTTTGTTGAAGCCAGTAACCATCCAGACCTTTTTCACATTTGTGCACAGACATAATGAGCCAACATCCACCGATTTCGTTTTCTGTGCAAAAAAGTGACACAATGCTAGTTTTGGGACAATCGCCGGCCCCAACAGTTACTTTTTTGTCATTCAATGGTGTTTCATGGATTTTGTGTGGATTCTCCATTCGTCAAATGCTGCAATTTTGTTTTAAAAGGGTGCCAAAGAGTCTGAAATGGGCCTCGTCGGCCATCAAAATTTGCGTTGAAAAACGGCATATCTATGATCTTCCACCGTCACATTTCAACCAAATTCGACACCAAACAACGAATAGTGTTATCAGACGGTTGTTATTTGCCACGACACACGTTGGCTTAACATAGTTGTGTTACTATTTTCGCTCGTTGTGAAGCGATTTGGGGTTAAAATTTTAGTAAAATTCCGCAACAAATACATGTCTTTTCCAGTCAATCGGTTGATAAATGTCAAAATTATACCATATTTAAATGGCGCACTTTGAATATAACGTCTGTTTCTGAACTGACTAAAACAAAGAAAATCTACGACAAAGTTTCGTAGTTTTCCACATAAGAGAGTTAAAAATGTCCCTATGCTGGGATTTTTATGCAAGATATTAGGTCTGTTCGCGTACCCTCCTAAAATAGCGAATTTTTACAAAAAACTACGGATTTCTACGAAAAGCTGCTCGCATACGGAGAATTCTCGTAGTTTTTCGCAGCAACAAGCGCTAACGAGAGCTACGAATTTTAGTGCAACAAATTTATGCGGGCTGATTTTCGAAAACTGTCAAAGCTGTCAAACTGTCAAAGCTGTAAAGTAATGCATAGTGCATAAGCTATATAAAAAATATGAAAAATAAAAAAATATAATTGGTAGAAGTCCCAACACTAGCTACAGCGGTTCTCGCATATAATATTTTGACGTCTAAAAATGATCACCAAAATAAACTGATGTTCACGTTTAGGTTTGTTCAGTTTAACAATGTTTATAGATAGATGAACTCAACGATATTTCAAGGAGGTTGCGGCGAAATCACGAGATTTGAATACATAAAAAATGCATGCGGAGCCTTGGAGATTTGGCGAAACCTCGAGATTTTTTCCGGTAAGAACGCGGTATTAAAGTAGAAAGTACGGAAACAGACCTTATACCGCAATTGCTTTCGATTGGGACAGCGAATTTGTTTTTACAAAAGATATGTCAAAAAACAAGCTGAAAAATGTTGTGAGAGGTGCATTTTTAAAATGCATTTTTTGACGTTTTCACGTTTATGTGCTTATTGCGTACACACTCACACCTTCTGAGAATTTTAGTGGTGAGTTTTTCACACTGCAGAAAATATTTAGTGTCATAGGGGCCTAACTGCAGTTAATTACCTTCCGCAACTCATGTGCATGTCTAATTCCACCCAGACAGATTTCTCTTCATTCCACCTTCATTCTTTGTGTGAACACCCAAATTCCCAAAATCTACTCCATTCACTGAGCACACAATTTCCTCAAAGTAATAGAATATCGAAAGAAAACATCGCCGTGTAAAATATCCTTCTCTTTCCATCCACCATCGTCCGCCGCAGTGTCTTTTACTCATACGAGTTGAGAGGACGCTACGCTCTTCGTGTGCCGACAGAAAATACTTTTTCTCTAAACAAAAAAAAAAAATATTGTCTCACTACTACTACATTTTTTTTGTTGTTTGCAACTAATACCGTTAATAAAGTTTCAACCTGCTAGGAATTGGAGAAAAAAAAAAACAAACAAATTTCTCATTCACAAAAGCATCTACCATCGAAAGTAACAAAAAAAGAAAAGGACAAGTTTTTTTCGCCTGTAATTTTGTAAAGTTTGTTTTCCGTGTGCCGTGAAAGGACGAATAAAGAGGAGGAGAACACAGAAGAACACAAAAAAAGCAGCAGCAAAAAAAAAAAAGAACAACTCTCGCGCTGTGACAACGCCTTGACGAAGTTTTGTCTCGAATCGTCGTTTTTTTTGTTTTTCTTTTATTTTTCCTTTTTTTTTTGTTTTAATTTCTCTGGTTTCGTAGGTGGGCGATCATTAATTTTACTTTCCTGCCTCGAGTTTTGCTTTTATATTTTTTGTCCCTAATTTTGTGTCTCTCTCTCATTCCATACACTTCACACGTTTTTTTTTTTTTTACTATTTCGCCTTTCGCAAAAAAAATAATAAATTGTCGCCGTTTTGTTATTCAACGAATCAAATTGATTTTTCCCCCTCAAACTACTATAAAACAAAACAAAAAAACCAACAACAACAACAGCAGTAGCAGAAAAAACCCACGAAACTGCACCCAAAACAGAACGAGCCACAAACAGAAGGTAAGTGTCCAAAGAGAACTATAAAAAAGTTCCAATTTTTCAATAAAGTTTTTCAGTTTTTTTTTTATTTTTTGCTTAATTTTGTTTGTCGAATTTTTGTGTTAAAAATTGATCATGTTCGGAACGATTGTCGTCATCAGGCGGTTTTTTGTTGTTATTAATAGCGAGGAGGGGGTGGTGCGAAATTTTGTGTTCGTGTTTCCATCAAACACACGCCAAACAAAGGCACCGACGACGACGGCGGCTCATTCATTCAGTAGACTCTGTTCGGCTTTTTTCTTTCTTTTTTTTTTTTTTTTGAATTCATTCACCCGCGCCAGAGGTGGGTGGCAAAGGAAAACTGGGGGTAGTCACATCACCTGACTCCCCGCAACACCACTTGTTGATAGGCCTTATTTTTTGATCCTTGGAATCTAACCATTTCATCGATACGATAGACGAGATCTTACGTAAGTTCTGTGCTAGTTTAGGTCTTGAAAGTAGAACGAACCGTTGCAGCCAGTACTGCATGCACTAAGAGAGAGATAGTGTGGTGCATTTGAAACAGGTTCTTCGAAGAAATATTTAGACCAACACAAAAGAGAGAAGAGGGAAAAGTGTTCTTGTTTGGTGCAGAGATCTTATAACGTATGCACTTGTCTGGGGGCAGGAAGATTGGAAAGAAAAGATAGAATAAACACGAAGGAACTTTCTCTTTGTTGACTGTACAATTGCAAGAATGCGTATGAGAAGTGCAGCAAGTGATGAGGTCATACAATGAGGTGGTTCATTTTCGATAGTCATTAGGATGTTGTGCACAATTTCTCAGGGGAAATTTTCTTGTAGTAAACATTATTAAGTGATTAGATAAGATAGGCAATTTAATTGTAATCAGCTCTAATGCCGGTACTACTTTTGCCGGCGATAGTGTGACAGAATCGATGACGCTTTTAAGAGTTTTAAGTTAATTCACATAAAGGTAGCACTGAGAAGTACATGAGTCATTCGAACGAGATTATTAATGAACAAGGCGATGCCTATTAACATAATCGTGGGATCTTTTGCTATCAGTGCAGACAGTATACATTTTTCACTATGCATACAATGTATACATCGATTTTATCGGTAAACCTTGCAAGATTCTATGACCCTTATCTGTACTATGATTACTTCTGTTCCATATCGGCTCTGCATTTTATCTCGTTTCTCCCTATCATAACACGACAATCTCAAGATGAACACGACTTCCATATGGATATCTGCTTTGAGTTTTTTGTAGGAGTTTCAGTGGAAATTTTCAAATGCTTCCTGGTCGAAACTACATGCGTTTGGAGCTTGAAGCATTGAATGTTAAATGTGTTTCTGCAACGAATGGCTAGTGTAGTTTGATTCATTAGTTCTCAAGCCTTTTTAACACTAAACAGTGCCAGTCTATTAAATGGTATCAGAGACAAAATGTAAGCCCATAGAACGCCAAGGCTTGCTTCTTACAACTATGCGTGTTGTGCATGGTATACTTGAACAGAAGGGTGTATTCGAAGGGCAGGAGCATATTTTAAGAAGTTTAAGTATGGAACAGGAAAGATGGTATCAGAGTCAATATATTTTTGACTAATGCGACACCAATTTCTCTCTTAAAACGTCTCCCATATTTCTAGTTTGTGATTACTTTGAGATAGCCTTTAGTGCGTTCGTTATTAAGATGCTCCCACAAAGCCGAAGGACTATGCGAGTAATCTCATACTCTCGGATGTTTACTAGGCGGTTGGACTATGTGGGGCCGTGAAATAGAAACACAAATAAACTTACGCATAGACCAGTGATATTTGACGCCTATTCCTTTTGAATAGGATTTACTATCATTAAAATTGAAAAGACAAGATTATACTTCTGTCTCTGGGTTAGCTACTTTCCGTGTTGGGCATATTTTGTATGATTTAATGGAGCTTACAGCTCTGTGGCATATCCGAGTGGTAGAGGGGTTCGAAAAGTGTTCTAACTCTGTCAACACAGTACTGCTTTTGGATATTTCTTAAACGCTCGCAAGAGTTGGGCCGTGAACAACGCACTAACAATTGACAAAGAAATATTATAAACAATTTCTTTTTTATGGAAAAATACTGTATAGAATAAATAAACGAACGTCGGAGGAGGTTAGGCTTAAAACATAAACACATTCCCGTTGCTCATAACCAAACTCATCGATAAAATAAAATTTAAAAGAAGGAAATATGCGTTCAACCAATAATGAGCTTTTTTTTTGCTTATATATGTATGTATTTCAGCAGAAATAGAGCGAACATCATTTAAATTCTGCTGATATGCTCGCGATAGAGAAGCCTGTGACAATGCATTTGTATACAGTGATTCATTTCGCTTGAATTGCTGACAAATTTATTATCTTATCTTATCGGTTCTGTTGAAGATTGTTTAATCAATATTTTACCACGGAAGGAAAGAAAAACAAAAATCGATTGTTTATAGATGAATGCAATTTGAGACCGGAAAGTAGAAGGCACTTTTACATTCTTTTCAGAGGAGGATAGAGTTTTCAACAGAAATGATAAGCAGGTGCTAAGATAAGTTAGTAAAAGCAATAGTACGACAGTGATATGACAATCATTCCGACAATAATGCGGCCCCCATGAGTCGCAAGTAGAAAGAACGTAGCCAATAGTTTTGCTTTCAAAGAATTGCCTGTTGAGGTTTACGGCGAATATTCCTAAACTTCGCAACAATTATAGAGTTCCGTGTTATCGTATTTGAATTTTGTTCTTTTCGTTTTCTTTCTTTTGTTTTATTAGAAAAAAAAAAAGAAACTATTTTTGTAGAAAATTTACTCATGTAGCCAGTGTTACTTTAAGAAAAAAACAATTAATTAACCATTGCCCTATCATCACCCCCCAAAAAGGTTGCGTAAACATCATCATATGTCCTGGTCAACGGAAGACCACTACCGCCAACACCAACAAAATTATTTTAATAACATCCAATTTGTCCAACATCAAAATGGAATTCAACAAGCGACGGCGGCGGTGCCGCCACAGCAACAACAGCATCAAACGCCACCGCCGTCCTTGCCGCAACAACAACACCATCATCAACATCAGCAGCAGCAGCAACAGCAACAACAACAGCAGCCACCACCACAACATCGTAATATTGGACAACAACAGCAGCAACAACAACAACAGCAAATGCAAACGCATTTTGCAGCAAATCAACAAATGCAACATGCTGCTGCTGCAGCCCATCATCAGCATCAACAATGGTCAACAAGACCGTCGATCTTGACCGCACAACCATTTTTCCAACAGTTCCCGACAACTGTGCCCAATTCTGCGCAATATTGTGCCGCATCAGCGCAATATTTCCATCCGCATCGAGTCACCCAAGCATCGACGGTCTCTGCACCTCCACAACAACGGTCGTGCTTGCCGCCAGGTTGTGCCTTTTTACCAATGGCACCACAGGCCGCAGCCGCCTTACGACAAAACGTTATAACACAGCCACCGGCGACCATGATGACGCCAACAACATCTGCAACCCAACATAGACAAGTGCAATACTTTCCGGCGCCACAATATTGCCAGCCACCAATCGCTCAGTCACCGTATGGACATGTTATGGCTCCCGTTATACAAGAAACTCCACATGTTAGACCTCGCAAACATGCGATACCAATAATTGATCCCCTAACAAAGGAGAATATCTTTGAGCGAGAGTTACGCCGAAGTGAATCTGCATCGCCCGCTGATGCACTATCAATAACAGCGACACCATCCTCCACATCGACCGATATGAAAGACACCGATACTGATTTGGAAGTAGAAACCACCCATCACATTCCAACAAGGGAACAAGACGTAACCACAACAGCGGTCACCGCCGAACAAGAGAAACCAGCAGAGATCATAGAAAACATAGAAAAAATCGAAGAACAACAAGATATCACCGATTCATCGGGCCAACCATCAACACTAGTAGTAGATCACGGTAATTAAACACAAAAAAAAAAAACCATATTTCTACCCTGATTCTTAATTTCCGCGCATTAAAACACACTTAAGTGACTCAATCACACCCAACTTTATTGTTTCAGTTGAATCGATTGAGGCTAAGGAAGAAATTGAAGAGGAAGATGAAGAAGAAGAGATGAAGGATGATATCAACACACAGGGCAACGGTCAAGACGATAATGCCGATCAAACAGAGACCACAACTACGGCTACGACCGTGAATGAAGTCGAATCCAAATGCTATGACGACGAAGCCAATGACAAAGAGACAACAACAACTAGCAGCAACCTGCCGCCGCCCGTCGAGAAAAGTATGTGCATGAAATCTATGGTAAAACATATGATTAATGAAATGAACAATTTTCCAGATATTCCATCAGCGATCGAGCCAACAACAACACCAACAATATCTACTAAATCAACAACGACAACACCACAAATAATTGCAAACAAACAACAACAAACACAAAAACATCAGCAACAACAACAGCAACAGCAACCGCAACCATTGACACAAACGACATCAACGTCAACAAAGTCTTTGAAAAAGTCCAAAAAGAATAAACGCGTTAAAGACAGTCAAAAGAAACAAAGAGCCGATTTGCAAAACAATGAGAACAATAACAACAACAATACGAGTAAAATCACCAATCAAAATGAGCGTAAGGTTAAGCAGACAATGACCGAGTCTTGCAGCTCGACAAATAGACTGACAGCAGCACTAAAAGCCAAAGAAATTAGTTGTAGTATTAAGACCGAAGATGTGACGACGGCAAGTCCAGCAGAATGCGATGCCAACGGAGACGGTGGCGTTAGCAACGATGCTATTGTCGTCTCTACAGCAATGTCATCATCGTCATCGTTGCTATTGGAAGATCACGAAAAGAGTGACGAAAGTAATTTCAATTTTTATTTTATATTTCATCATAGTTGGGTGTTTATTTCGTTTGAAGGGACGAGACATAATTAAACCTCCTTAAGCTCCAGTGTTTGTCGACAGACCACATTCTTTAGTTTCTCCTAAAATCATTGACTCGCCTATCTGTCTGTGCTAGTCAATTTGTTTGGTGTATTTGTATTACTCAGACAATGGAGCAGTATAGATAAAGAGTTCATATTGCAACACTGCCTATGTGCTGTCTGTTATCTATTCTTCATTTAATAGTTAGAGTACAATGTCGAATGGTAGGTCATCATTTCTTAAGTAAACCGTAGATTAGTTTCCTTTCAGCAAGAGCAGTAGGTAGAAACCCAAACCCTTTCATTGTTCTCTGCCTTCATAACGAAATAAGCATCCACAACCAGCAAGTAAATCATCACGATCCTGATTGAAACCATTTTATTTTAGATTCGGAGAAAATAGACGATTCGACGGAAACATCAAACACAATCGATGACAATGATCATTCATCTCAGCTCTACGACAGTCCAAAGTTGACTAAATCGGAGCAAATTGCTTCTGAAATACTAGGCATTGAATCGAACGAAGATAATGAACTATTGTTTTTAAACAGTTCAGTGTCTGGCTTTGAAGAAGACATATGCTCCTCGCCGATACAAGATGTTCCGGAGAATGACAAAGCCAAGGATATTCTTTTTGGAGACTTTTCACAGGAAAATCCCGACCAAGAAGAGATATCTGCTCCGGCGACACCAAAGGGCGATTATGAATCACAAGAAGAAAAAGATAATGCCGACGATGAAGAATCTCCGGCGAGTACTCCAAAAGAGGAGAAAAAATTCGCCTATACACTGCAAGAGCTTAAGTCCTTTGCAAGTGGTCCGCAATCGAAAATTCCACCGACATTTAGAGGAAAAATTTGCGATATAATTGGAAAGAATCCCCGAGCTGGAGCTGCTGGTGCATCACCGCATACCACAACAAGTGGATATCAGCAAAATCAAATGTATCAACAGATTTCGTATAAGGATTCGTTGAACTATTTGAATAGGAAGCGTAATAAGCGAGTAAATGACACGCCGAACTATCAGCAATTCCAACAGCAACAGCAGCAGCAACAATATGAACAACAGCAACAGCATCAGCGAAATAATCCCGATATAATTCGTATAAATCTCTCGCTGAATGAAGAAATTCAGCTGGCAAAGAGCGAGAATGCTTGGGTACCGGCTGGTCTGCAAAATCGTGGCCCAAAGATCACCGAATCCGAGGATGATGAACAGATTTTGAAGAAAGTTCGAGGTGTGCTCAACAAACTGACACCAGAGAATTTTGACAAACTCCTTCAGAGTGCAGCTAATTTCCCAATGACCGGAGAGGAGCGTATGAAAAAGGTGATGCTGCTGATCTTCGAGAAGACAGTCAGCGAGCCAAATTTCGCGCCAACATACGCACGATTTTGTAAATTCCTTTTCAACCCCCAGAATCTGAATCATGCGTCGTTTAAAATAATTTTAATAAAACGCATTCAAGAGGAGTTCGAGTGTAATGTGAACAATGCCAAAGCGAAAAATGCTAAACTGAAGCCACTAATGGATCGTCTAGCGGCAGCTAAAGATGCTAAAGAGCAACTAGAAATCAAGGCCGAACTAGACGACCAGGAATATCAGTTTCGACGTCGTGCCTGGGGAACGGTGCGTTTTATTGGTGAAATGTTCAAATTGGGCTTCCTCGCCACCGAGCGAGTGTGCACTTGTATAGAGAACTTACTAGATCCCCGTTGTGAAGAAAAACTAGAGTACATGTGTAAACTGTTGACAACAGTCGGTGCGCAGCTAGAACCAGTTGTAGAGAAGCAACAGTCGGGTGGTGGAGGAGAGCAGTCAAAGATAAACGATCGACTGGATGCCACTTTCATAACAATGAAGAACCTCGTTGAGAGGAAAAAGGGTGCTGGTCAGAAAATCAGCAGCAGAGTGCGCTTTATGATGCAAGACGTCCTGGAATTGCGCACTCGCTCCTGGGACCAAAAGGCGGTGCCAATATTATTACCTTCGCGAGAGGTATCACCGGCATTCACAAGAGGACCCTCTGCCTCACAGCGAGGCATGCGAATGGGAGGTAGTTATATGCAATCGGGTGGATATGACAAGCGACGTCAAGCAGGTGATGGCCAAAAGAACAACTCATCACAGTTGAATATCGACGTAACTAAGTTGCCACTGTACAGCAAAGTGGAGGTGCCCAGAAAACTGGGCAACTCTTCGTTGCTGATGTGGAAAACAACTGGCAGTTCGCAGCAGCAACAACAACAGCAATCACCGTCACCTACAATACAACAAAATAGTCGTCACTTGAGCAGATCCACTCCCGAAATCATAAAAGAATCAACGCCTCCACAGCAGGAGCTCTCAAGCCGTGAATGTGAACGCTTGCTAAACGGTCTCATTGAGGTGGCAATCGAAGAAGAATCCAAAAAAGAGTGGTTCGCCAAATGGAAAGAAATAGCTGCGCATCAGCATCCCACCATCATTTATTACCTGCTCACCGAATATCTACACTCGACAAAAGTTAAATCTCCCGAAATAGAAGCCTGCCGACGGCTCTTCACCAACCTTATGCGAGAAAATCTTCTCACCCGTTCAGCCTTCAACGAGGGCTACCAGAAATTCACCGAAGATTGGGACGACATTTTAGTGGACGTGCCCAAAGGCTGGCAATATGTTTTCAATTTCATTGGTCCCTTACTCCATCTTAAACTAATATCGTTCGATAGTATTTGGTATACAAAATGGTACAACAGCTCTGGCGGAGATAAATTCGTGCAAGCTATGATCATACACTTCACCTCTCAGTTTGGAGCGAATTATATGCGCTACTTTTGGGATAGCAACTCGCTGCGCTGGGAGCAATTCATGAGCGAAGATCGAGTCACAACGTTCATCGGTAGCAGTCGTTTCGAATTCATCAACAACGATAAGCGTGCACCGCCAATATTTACTCAACGCAATCCCGACGAATTAGTGCAACGCATTAAAACACTTCTCTGGCAGTCCCATCAGGATATCGACCTCATCATCGATTTCATTAGCACCAATGTACATATTGACTGTAATTTTATTCGAAATCTAACAATGTTCCTCTGTGATTATACTGTGATCTACTGTAATACTCCCAATAGTAGTATAAGTAGTAATAGTAGTAAAAAATCTAAATTATCCGATAGTTCCCCCTCCGCATCATCATCCACAAGCACCAGCACCACCACCACCACCAACACAACATCGTCATACAAATTACGTGAAGAACAATTTGTAACAAAATGTATACCGCTTTTGCGGCTTTGTATCGACTCCAAGGATGAGCACGAATTAAGTTGCCTTGACGCAATTGTGGGAACTTGCAAACAACTATACGATTCATCGGCCGAGGATTTAATATGTGCTATGCTATCAGAGCTCTACGGTGAGGTTATATCCAAGGAATCATTCGAGAAATGGCACCAGCGCGCCGCTGCCAATGACCAGCTAACCAGCGAATTGAGTATGTTTTTTCAAAAGATTATGACGACAACGACGAATAAATAAATAGTAGGTAATATTCAACATTCAATACCCTCGCAAGGGCAGGAACAACAGTCTGTTTAAATCGTGTCGACAACAACTAATTCGCGCAATTCAATTGCACCAAAGAAGAATTTATTATCTAATTTCTTTTTTTTTTTTTAATTTTTGTTTTTCGTTTTGTGTTTGTTTTGCAATCGGGAGAGAATATAATAAAATAAATGCGAAAAATCAAATCAAAACAGATTATGAAGAGAGCAAAAAAATTAATAAAAAAAAAAAAAATTAATAACAGAGCTTTAAGCCTTTAGTACCAATATATGTAATATATTTAATAAAAACGAAATCTAAACAAATCAATGTTTTGTTAAAAATTAATAAAATGAAATGCAAAACACAATTACAATGGAAAATAAAATCAAAAACTAGAAGAAAAAAACAACGCAGATTTTTTTTATTTTTTCCTCTTTCATTGTTTAATTCGTAGGTACATATAACGCGGTAAGTAAAAGAGCCCTTAAAAGTGATGGAATTGAAAGGAAAGGGTACGGGAAGTTAGAAGTTGTTAGGAAAACGAAAGAGAGTTAGGCGACGATCTGCATTGGCCTTAAATCTTTGCAAATCATTGTTTTGTTGAAAAATGCCTGACAATATTACAAATCAATACTACAAACAATATATCATCGTTTTTATTAAAATAAGTTGGTCGCTCGTAAAAATCTTACATGTGCTTTGCAATAGACTTAAACTTGCGCAGGATAGGCAGACAAAACCGTAGATTTCGTTAGAACATTTAAGGTGGGAATAACGGTATACGACCGATAATCATCCATCATTCCGACGACGTTCAAGCGAATTGAAAGGTCTCCGATCAATCTACATGCCTGACGCTGGACACGATCTAATAGACCGAAAAAAAAGTTTACACCTCTTAAGGAATCTAAGGCACCTAGCGAAGAAGCCAAGCATTCACAAGCCATTAGTTTCCTTAATATCAGGTCCATTCATATGTAGTTTGGCTACATTAATCAGCCTTATTTTAAGATTCGAATTCATTCGAAAGTGAGTCGAATTCGCATAGACTGTATTTTGACTTTCGAATGAATAGGAAGAATAGAAAGTTCATCCAAACTTTCGAAAGTTCATTGGTTGTGCGTATTTTGAGATTCTTTTCATTCGAAACAAATGTCATTTTTCATTCGAACACATTTTCCTGGCGCATAGATTCACAAATACGTAAATATAGTATTCTGTAGAAAATTGAATGAAGTAATTTTAATTGACAATTTCTGATCCTGTCCTGTAGGTCACGTTCTAATTTGAAAAACTGGTGGCCGGCAATTCGTATAAATAAAATCGTCCCACTCAAGTTCTATGCAAACAAAACTCCAAAGGAAAGACGAGTGATTGCACGAAATTATTTTTCAACTTTATATTTTTACTCTTATTTTAAATTTTCTATGATGTCCTATTCATTCGCACTGTCCACAAAAGAAAGCAGCATTTTATTTTATCTAATAACAAATCACCTAGTAAATGTTTATTTTACTACTCACATGACAGCACTCAAAATAAATGTAGAGTGACCAGATTCGTGCCGAGTATATGGTGGGAGAGACTTGTAATTAAATATGCATGCATGTTATTTTATTTTGCTTTGTTTCATAGAATGTATTACTTAAATTTCGTCTTTAAACACGCCAAAGTATAACTAAAGAAGAGTAGAGTTCTCACGCAAACAAAACAAGGTATGGTCTACCTGTATAAAAAGAAACGTCAAACAGCTGACTTTGAGAGTTGAATTTATTTTAGTTCATTTTGCGTTATCATTCGAAAATGAACCTTTTTCATTCGAATCTCAAAATACACAAAAATCTTTCGAATGAATAGAGACATTCGAAAGAATTGAGTATTCATTGGAATCTCAAAATGAGCACGAATATCAGTTCCATTCATATGTAGTTTGGCAACATTAATATCCCTTCAGAGACAGAAGAGTGCACCCACACAGAAGAGAGCACATACGCTGACACACAAGTACATTTACTTTACCAGTACCATTACCTAGTACTTATTTTTTTTCAAGTACCGGAACTTGTACTTGCACTTGCAATTCCTTAAAAGTACTTGAAAATTTGATTTGATTGAGTATTTAAGTACTTGGGTAATTGTACTTAATTATTTTTTAATTCCTTTCAATTACTTTCAAATCAAGATTAAGTACTTAAAATCAAATTTTTAAGTTATTAGTACTTGAAATTAAGTACCAAGGAATTGTACTTGTACTTAAAAAAAAAAGTACAAGGTATTCATTTACATTAGAATCCACCGATGACATCTCCTTAATGGCGAGATAATTGGATAAAGTAGTTCCACTAATGAAAAATACAATTTTGTTCGCGAACATTACCGACATTACCGACACAAGGATTGTATTGGATTTGTTTAGTCATGCATCGTTTGATAATCATTAATTCGTAATCAAAAAGAGGGAGAATATATTGTAATAATGAATCAATAGAATGAAAAGGTTGCGATCAGTTTCTCGTGTTGTGAACCAAGTAGCGCTCACTTCTCCGCACGCGAACAGGTTTTCGAAAGAATTCGTAAAAATTCGCTGCTCAATGGTACGTGAACAACGAACAGAATATATTACTGTGGCTGGTATCTAGAAAAACAGGAACATAAGTCTTTATTTCAAATACAGGCTGGACAAATATTGTTTTTCTCTCTTTCCCTACTCGCAAGGAGACAAGATGTCTATGACTAGTGAAAAAGATCACGCAGAGGTTTTCCCAGTGAAAAAGAACTGAAGAGGTGTTGAAAAAGGAAGTATGACTTGAGCAGCGCACCGATATGCTAAATCAGAGAGTACTTTTGCAATTGTACGAGTTTGAAAGTGATAAACTCAACGCGTAATCCAGGAGCCGAATTATGGTAACGATAACGGGTTAGTAGAGCTGTGTCAATCGTGATTGATTCGATCATTTTGACCCGTTCACACAATCACAAAAATAATACTTGTCTCACAACTCAGGAACTTTCAGTTGTCTCGGTTATGAGCTAATGAAACAAAAGTATTGGCAATAGTGGAACGAAAAGGAAATTGAAATTTCTTATTTCTTTTTTTTTGCATATGACATTAAGAATATACTTGTCTCACTTTCGAAAACACGATACGTCAGTAGAATGGATGAAGAACGGTACGAAATCTGAGTGGGATTGATGATCATTGTCTTGTATCTATCTCTATCATTGAACAATTGAATGATTGATTGGAATGACTGAATCATTTTCGAAACCAATACGATCCGGTGATCAAATTCGAACGAATGACATAGCTCTACGGGTTAATAGGACTCGTGTATTGATTAGGCATTTTTCTTTTTAAGTTCAGAGCGGAGCTCCCTCTGTCAAATGCCAAAAAATGGCCGTGCTCAGCTGTTGGCCTAAATGCTCGTTCAATTTAATCTGAGCTCAAAGAGTACGCTTGGAACGAAAAAAGAAAAACGAATTCAGAGTCTGAGCTAAAAAGAAACACGATTTTTTTTTGACAACTCAAACTCTGTTCTGAACCAAAAAAGAAAAACACTTTTTATTTATAGTTTCGCTCGACGACCATAGACAAACTAATATAGACGATCGTTTTCGATCGATTTGACATTTGGCTCCCGCAAGTGTTGAACTACCCCCGACGTTTTAGGCAAAATTAAATCCTCAGCCCATGCACACATTTTTAATCGGCGGTAGTTTTTATGGGCGCAGCCATTTTGTAGAGTCATTCAGTGACGCACTGAATGGTCGATTACGAGAGTTGTAATGCCAAATCCTCACATTTCAATGTCAATTGCTTTAGTTCGGCTGCAAAACCAACAGCAACCATTTTGATTTTGCTCAAAGAACTGACAGTTGATACTTCACTTTAAATAAACAACGGTCTCCTCTGACAGTCAATCCAAAACGGTTAACGCGGACATTGCAGTCGTCTCCTTATTTTTATTTTCATTTTATTCAGTTCCGCAGGAGACTTTGGGTTTTTTTTATTTATCTTCTTTCTTTTACGGTGACATTGTGAGGTTATGAATCACAACCCTCCTATTGGTCTGCCTCTGAAGCTGGCTTATACTATTTTGAATTTTGGACTTTTAAATCCCTAATAACTTACTGTTTATGTTGAACATGTGCATCAATAAATTAGCTTTATCTAATTTGTTTCTTTGTATTTTTAGCAATAATATCGAAATGGAACGAAGAGGTCGCATTCCTGTGGCCAAGTTTCGCACTCAAGAGGGTAAAACTCGAAGCCGAAGTCGTGTCCGCGAACCAGACTACAATGAACAAGATCCTGAAACTGATCTATTCACACTACTCGAAGATAATATTGCCCTAAAAGAGGACAATAAAACCTTAAAAGCTGGAATTGAAGATTGTAAGTACTTTTTTGACATAAGACTGTGATTTTTGAAGGTCCAACATTGTTTTTAGATAAAAAAATTCAAAATGAACTCTTGGAAGAGAATTCAAAATTGAAAGAAGAACTCGACGGTCTTCGACGTTCTCAAACCGAATTCGAATCGCAAATTAAAGAAATGGCTGTCAAATTAGCCAAGACAACAACCGAAAAGAGTGCATTGGATAAATTGCATAAAATGAAAGTGGAAAAAATTAATCTGTATGTTCCTTCAAGCTTTTTCTTTGTAGTCCTTTTTATATTTGCTGGTTTGTGTGTGTTTTTTTTAGTTTAACAACCCAATTGCAATCGCTTCAAGAAAATCAAGATAACCTATCAGCAACCCTGGAGGACTCGATGGGTTTGAAGAGTAAAATTTTGAAGATAATTCCCTCCTTAGCTAACAATGAAATGGAAAGTTTAATCGATATTGAAGATCCCAAAGCGAGCGCCATAACAAGTGAATGCGTTGAGAGGCTAGTTGATGAATTTGTCCAACTAAAAGGGACCATGAATTCAGTTGAACTTCAACTGTACGAAGCAAACGAGAAAATATCCGATTTAATGGAAAATGTGAGAGCGGTTTTTAAAAGTTTCTTTTGCAAATAAATATCATACTTTTCCTTGTAGCAACATCATTTGGAAGAAGAAAACGAATCATTGCGAACAGAAAACACTAATCTAACAAGAGTAGCACAATTACTTACACAGAATATGAAAGAAAGTGTGGAAACTAGCAAAAAGTAAGCTTTGTATTTAATGTTAATCATCCTTACAAGTCATTGTATAAATTTAAATTAATTTTTATTTTTAGAATGGAGGAGGCTGTTATCAAATTAAAGCGACGTAATGATGATTTGACCAAACAATCAAAAGATCTTCTCGATGGTAGTCACGGAACCTTAACAACTGTATCTTCTTCATCGCCGTCGCCATCGGCATCGCCATCTCCTTCTGCAGCGGTACCAATAGAGCCATCATTTGAATCAGTCAATGTTGATGCAACAGATCCCAATCGGGATCATGGAGAACGTATTGTTGAAATGGTAAGTGTAAGGATTCTTTATGTATAGTTCGTTTTGTACTATTCTTACGTACATATACTATGTAGCTGCTACGTTGGAACAATTTTTAAATTCGAAAATAAAAAAATTTGAATGGAACTGCTGCTCAAGTTCAGTTAAACAAGATTAGAGGGACGTTTGAGAAGTTGTGCTTTACATTGGCATACGAAAAATTCTTTACATAAAAATGAAACGAACTAAGAACGAATTAAAACTGTTTATTAGTATATGTACTTGATTTTACTAAGCAATAAAAAATATCGGTGCTATCTAAACATATTTAAAGGGTTTTTCAAAAGCTACATACGAATTTTGTATTTTAATAAGTTCGGTCGCGTACCCTTGCAAGATAGCGATTTTTTGCTCCCGTATGGAGAATTTAGCAGAATTTTCACAGAAGAGAGCGCTCACGAAAGAGTAAAATATTTCGCCATGCTTCGAATTTTAGTGCAAGACAATTTTTTGGGCTGGTTTGTGACAACTGGCAAATCTTACATATTAGTGTATTTTCAACTTTTCGTTGTTCAACCTGTGCGATTACTTCCGAAGAGTTCACTTTTCGAACTTACAATTTTTTGTGCAAAAAGTACACAATGAATGAATAAAAATTGAAAGTACGCATTTTCAGCAGACAGAATGTAGAGAATCTGTCATCGCCCTTGACAATCAGCTGATTGATGTGCGAATTAGAAGGGTTCACATGGACCTACAAGTCTGACAGAAGAGATATGATGGATTTTAGACAGACCGATGTCCGAACGACGTTCACTTTGTCAAGCATGTCGTCAGACTTCACTTTTTAATTGAATAGCCAAGATGGTGGACGTACTCGTAGCAGTGTTTGTGATCGATAAAATAACAGAAGAAAAAGAAATCGAAGAAGGTTAGGTTATGTTAAAGTGGTTGACGTGCTCAGATTCAGATTACCACAAGCTCACTTGGGCCTAAAAGCCCATTGTGGTTCCACCGGATCTAAACACCCATACTGAGACCATCACTACAAGAGGAACAAAACAAGGAGACTACGAGGAGTGTTGAAGGCTAAGTTCTACTACAGCTTCCACAGAAAGTAAGAGTGTGGTGTGTATTTCTTGCCGTAGTTGTGATTGGGCCGTATTTTTCGCTATGGAGTTCGCTATGGTGTCATGCTGTAAGAATATGATTAGCCAGAATTAGATGGATATGTTTCAAGAAGATGGTGCCACACGCCACAAAGGCGGGCAAACAATTACTCTTAAGAACAGAAAGTTCAGTGATCATGTAATATTAAGAAATGATCCGGTCACCATCATGCGTCATGCGATTAAATGCCGTTAAATTTATACGCGGCTGAAAACCATTTAAATCATGTAGACTGGGCTTGCTGAAATAAATTCAACGTCCCACGGCTTACCATTATTTTTAGACAAGGCCTATATCTAGGCCATATTCCGATAGCATGGATGGCAGCCAATGTGATTTCTTAAAGAAAAGGCAGAGAGAGACAAGCTCGCACCTAAGCACCTCAGGCCATTATGCCTATCATCTGAAAAGATCAACTTATACTTCAGTCAAATCAGTGGCGGGCTGTTTAGCCTTACAAGTTCTACTATACTCTGTTTTGTATGCTAAGGAGTTCGATTTCTCAGATTGATGTTTTACTTCTCTATGACTTCCATCATTAAATTGAACTATAATAGTGGGAAACTAATGTCAAAATTCTACGTTCAGTTTCCTTCAGTACCTACACTCATTTTCATAAGTTATCCATAATGGGAGTATGTGTTTGAAAGCATCTGTCAAGTAGTTTTGCTGGTTAATTTAGCGTTTTTCAATAAAAAAATTAAATTGTTTTGAGGAAATTAATAATATAACTCATTGAAAATTAAAATTGGATGCATTTTGCAAGTTATAAAATCCCATTTTAGAATTTTCCCCACCTGACTGCCGAATATTCATAAGTGACAGCGAATGGATTCGCACTTTCGGAAGTGAGCAAAATTGACCGAAACTGACAGAAAACTGAACGAATTGAAGTTCAATTTGCTATAGTAGGTGGTCCGTTCGCATACTTTTTGCACTAAAATTTGTAGATTATCAAATTTCGAAGAGTGGGGGCAAAATTCTCTCAGAGGGAGCTAAAATTACGAAAAAGTAAACGAACGGGTTGAACAAGAAAAACTTGAAAATACACTGGTTTGACAGCTTTGCTTTTCTTAATTCGTAAATTTTCGTAAAAGTTCGCTGTTTTAGGAGAGTACGCGAACGGACCTAGTCGCTCAGCACTAATCCTGCGTACTCGCTCTGTTTTGAAAGTGGTCATATGAAACCATTCGACTACTTATTATAGTCCAGCTTCTAAGGAAAAAGCCTTAAAAGTGTCTAGTTTACGAAAATCGTACAATATGCCAGCTCTACGGTACGCGAACGTAACTATTGCACTAAATCAAACTGTCAGTTGTTAGTACAATCAGTGTTATTTGGATTTTCTATCTATCGTAGACTTGGAGACTCCGCTAAGTCGATTTTTCCAGTGTTGAGAAAAACGCGCATGAAGTTTTGATTTCTGCTAAAATGTATGGAATATTGAGATTTCGGTTTTGTCTTATTTAGGAGCAACTAAATCCAAATAATTCTCAACTTAAATCAAAATTCTAATTTGCCTAGTACAACTTTTCGAACGTCCTTAAAAGTGGAGCAGTTAATTCTTTAGTTAAAAAATATTCGAAAAACTTGAAAATTAAGTTTAAAACTTTATTTGTATTTTAATTCTTTTAGACTAAGAATTAATAAAGCTTTAGATAATATTTTATAAAATTATATTTATATTTTAAGACACAATTATAATATTATTATAAATTTGCACACTTAGGGTATGAAAAGAGTTTCGGGCTTTTTCAAACCCTTTCAATCGTTATTCAAAAGTTCCTAGAGCCCTTTAAAAAAACAAAAAAAAAAAACCAACCCAACTATACCACCTCATCAACACCCAATGACGGTATGTTACCAAAAAAAAAGTAAATGAAAAACAAAGTGTTCGTGTATCATCTGTTATTGATGTATTGTTCAAATGTGTTGCCTGCGTAATTCCGTGTACAAAAAATAAAATATAAATGCTTACCCTCCAAGGAAGCATTCATTCAATTCTCTTGGTTTTGCTATATAACGTTAACGTTCTCTAACAAATGGCCAGCGTGTTTTTTTTTTGCAAAATTAATTCTAATTCTAGTCCTAGTCTTTCTTACTAACTAACAATTTTTTTTTTTGGTTGATGTTTAGAGAAAAAAAAACTACTTTACTAAACAAAAAGTTCATATCCTTTTTTTTAACTAATTTTCCTTGTAGAAATCTCTAATGGAGGCGGCTATCGAAAAATCTACTAACGACGAACTAAAAACTTTACACATTAAACTGGAAATCCTGGAAGCGGAATTAAAAAAGGCTCTTGCTCGTGCCGAAAAAGCCGAAAGTACTCTTGAAATCTACAAGCGTCAACATGAATCGCATGTAACTGCCAGTGCAGTTGTAGCAGCACCATTAATGCCTCCACCGCCACCACCACCCATACCCAGTTCATTATTGTATTCTCCAAATAAGTCTACACTTTATAGAAAGCCTATAGACAAGGCCACCGGTGCTACATCGTCATTTGCCTCCTCTTCTAACACTTGCCACCTACATTCATCCCAAAATGATTTAGTTGGTGGTGGTGGTGGTGATGCAACAACAAATGGTGATAGCTTCTGTAGCAGTTGCAAACAGATGAAGCAACAAGTAGGGGCGGCAACAGGTACGTCAACTCTGAACTCGCATTCTCACACGAAATACAAAAAAAAAAAAAAAAATACATACATACCCACCACACACAAATACACTCACAAACAGGAAGAGCAGCAAAAGCACTCATTCACTCACAGTCTGTCTCACACCATACAAAATATCCTGCTGCTTTTCTCATACATATACTGTGGGTATCCTTGGTGAGCTATTAAGTCTCACAGTCACATAGAGTTCATTACTATGCTATACATACCATTACCGTTATCGTCATATGCGTAGAGATAGAGATCAAAGCAAGGACACTTCTATATATAATTGGACGGGAGAATCGGGGGATGTAGAGGATGGTAGCCACAATGTGAATGGGATAAAGGTAGTGATGCCTTTTAAGGATGAATAACAGTCGCAATAGAGATTTATGGTATCAATGTTGCCATGTTGCAAGTTGAAAGAGTAGCGCTAGTGAGTATGTATTTAAAAAGTGGAAAGGTAGTTGACTCCATAAAGTAGGTACTAGAAGTAGTGCTGATTTTGTAGGGTTGAAAGTTTTTGTTCTTCAACAATTAGTGTAACATCTCGCCATCGAAATGTGATGATTTGGTTTCACTATCGAAATTTGAGGTGACAGTAGACGTTATTGCGTGTCAAAAAAATTCCGAAAATCTACCAAAATTTATAAAAAATAGTGAATTTCTGTTCTCGCACGTCAAAATTCGTAGTTTTTCACAGAAAAGAGAGCTCACGAGAGAAATATGAGTTCTGTCAAATAGTTGTGTTGTTCTTGGTTGATAAAATAATAATTTTAAGCAAATCAATACAAAGAAAAGTGACGTCTAAAAGGTGGGTAGTTTTTTTGTTCAACCCGTTCCCCCACACTTTTGGGCATTTGTCTTTCTCTGAGAGAATTTTACCCTCATTCTTAGAAATTTTGCAAAGCTACGAATTTTAGTCTAGGAAGTACGAGAACAGGCCTACTACTGTTCTGTCGAATCGTTGAACGAAACAACAAAGATATGATTGCACTAGTACTTCTCACTTACTCGTTTTAAAGAAGAGAGTTGAACGACAAGCTGGAAACTTCTTTTATTTCCTGTTTCAACTTTCGGCAGTTCATATTTAAAAGTGACGTACAATTCGTTATTAGGTTTGTTTGTGTAGTGTCACAAAACAGCAATTTTTTTCAAAAAAAAAAAAAACTGTTCGAGTACAGAGAAAATTTCGTAGTTTTTCTCAGAAGAGAGCGCTCACAATAGAGTAAGAAATTTCCTCGTACTACGAATTTTAGTGCCAGAAATTTCTTTGGGATGAACACTGTCAAATTAGTGTATTTTTAACTTTTTGCGGTTCAACCAGTTCGAGTATTTTTTCGTAGTTTTAGCTCTCTCTCAAAGAATTTTACCTCCAATCTTTGAAATTTGACAATGCATGAATTTTGGCGCAATAAGTACGCGAACGGACATATTCTCTGCTCTAGATTTGAATTTGATTGTCAATTTTGTCACGCGAATGCGTCGTTCTTGACCGTTTTTACAATCACGAGCAAACAGTCAACTTCTACATACAAATTTAGATTCGGAATTTCTAAAGTTGAATAAATCAACTTTGACTGATTAAAAGCAATTTCTCAAATTGAGAATGTATAATTCATGTATTCATGCACTACAGACGCTCATGCAAAAAATATGTACATATGGAAAAAGATCAACTATCAAAGATCTATAAAATGAAAGAGAGGCAGTCCTGGAAACCCCTAGATTAAATAGGGGTAAAAAAATATCAGTCAAATAAGGCACGAAAAGGTTTTGCGATTCATTGTGTGTTATTGTGATGGCGCGCGTTAATCTTTGTGTCCTCACTGGTCACTAGTATGAGCTGGTGGCCTTGATCCATATTTCTTCAAAAATGACGCCGTTCAAAACTGACTATTATTACTTCTTTCTTTTTTCAATTAAATGGAATTTCTGTGGAAGAGCCAATGAGCCTTTTCGAGCTAGGCATATTGAAGGGAAAACCTGTGTCTTGTTTTGAAAAACCAAAGATACTACAATCAATGGCAACACTATTACACAGCCACACTTGCATGACATATTGAAGCCATGAAGTGTGACAGGAAATCGAGGAGCATAGCGTCGCGCAACCATTTGAAATCTAAACCTCGACCATCATTTATTCTCATAAACGTTGATTTCATGCTGTTTCCCATGCCATGGACGATGGCGACGACTACGGGCGAGACCGACAATCCGAGAACTCCCCACAAATGTCACATCGTTCACGTTTCACTCATCAAAAAAGCTGGCAAAAAAAACCTACCATCATGCAAGCAGTAATTCACTTGGTAACCAAACCATACCCCAACAACACACTACCACCTCCTCTTCTTGTCGTGATCATGTTTATGATGATGATGATGATGATGATGATGATGATGGGGATGATGGAGGGAGACTGTGTGTGACTAAATAAGTGATGCCTTTGAATGGCTTCAGTAGCTCAATGGATGAAGGTGTGTCCAGGAAGGGGGGGGATATTTTATTCGATTTTTGATACTGATTGACTATACTCTATGACCACCTCTAGATAAAGTTGCCTCAAGACCACACACATACACTTTATTCTATATATTTGTGTGTGTGTTTATTTATTATACCTCGTTCCAGGTTAGGGCCGTGTCTTAATTATCTACTCGTTTTTCTTGTTAACATCTTGGTTTGACTTTTTTTCTGCTCTCTTCTTTAAGATGGTGGTGATTTTCCGACGAGTCCTTGATTAAAATCAAGCTGGTGGGATGCAGAAGGACGATATATATTCTGCTTTTTTTTTTTTATTATTCTTGTGGGTGGGTAAATAAAAATAAAAAATAGAAAAAAACTTTGTTAACAGGTAGCCTAGCTATAGAAGCTCTAAAAGGATATACTTTTTTTTGTTTGTATGGAATGCGTGTATATAGCAGGTGTATTATAGGATAACAACAACAAGTAAAATATGAAATATCGATCGATTTATAACTCTGGTCACGAGGCATCCACATGAGATGAGAATCATGATAGAAAATATTCTTTTTATAGACTTTTTTTGTAAATTTAATTGGCACTTACAGTTGATATTTTGCTGAGAGTGTATCCTTTTTTGATGTTAATTCATCAGGTCACGAGAGTTAGTAAACACTTAAAACAAACTAAATCCACAAAGATAAACACACAGAGCACAACAACTTATGTAGGGATGATGCAAAGGATCAACAAATAACCCATCCCTAGAGCATAACACTCACAATAACAACAACAACAGAAAAAAGGCAAAAAAATAAAAGAAGGAATAAACCAAACAACACACGGACGTGTCCCGAGTTATTGTTATTATTATTTAATATCCTTTGCGCTGGATCAAGTGTTGTTTTTTTTTTTTTTTTGAGTTGAGTTGAGGATTTGTCAGAATGTACGGTGTTTATTCGACGAGAACGCGACACGAATAAAAATCAATCAGTCGTGAAGTGTAGGGGATGCAGACAGGCCAGGATATGTGTACTGGTCCTGTGTTTTGGTTGTGTTATACTACTAGAGCAGAACACACTCTGCTGTGTGTAGAGGATACACTTTCGAACGAGGAAAACAACAACTTTTTCGGATTCTATATTTTTGCCGCCTATTCCTTGGAGGTTTGTATATCAGGACACATTCTAGGTACTGCCAATTTCTTCTCGTCGTCGTCGTCGTCGTCGTCGCTCCACTCACTCGAGTCCGTGGTACAACTAGTACTCAAGTGTTTCGCTTTTTATTTTTTTTTTTTTTGTATTTTTTGTTCTACCACCCACTGTTTAAATCTGTACTCTCCAGTCACAGAGTGAGGATGATTTTGCCTGTGTACCACCCGCTGAATGATGGTGGTTATGGTAGTGGGTTTGGATGCCTTGCTACTGCTACTGGGTACGATTATTGTGTCGCTTCGGTATCCTTGTATCCTCAGAGGGAGGCCATTCAAAGCTTCTCTACTAGGCAAGGATATATTGTGTACATTTTGCTATGGTGATACTTGATGCTTTATTTTTCTTTTATTTAATTTTTTTTTTTTCGTTTTTTTTTTCTTTTTGTTCTACTACTAGAGTGCCGCACACTTTCTTAGAGGTTTGTCCTTTTTTTTTGCGCTCACTGTTAGGTTGATGGTTTGTGTGTTTGTTGCTTTGTTGTAGGTACTACTTTGCCGCCTGCTACCACCCGTTTTGTTTCGTTTTATTTTATTTTATAAGACGGAAGATTTATTTGAGATTTTTTTTTGTACTTGCGTAAAAAAAAGGAAGAAAAGGGAAGACACAGCCATCAAATGAGGTGTGGTGGAGGAGGTGTGAGTTTGTCAACGCGCGGAATATGTTGTTATTGTTGTTGTCAGGGATTGATTGTAGGGATTGTGTCCTAATATGATTTTTTTTGTTTTTATAAGAAAATCCTTGTGACCGACATGATGCGACGATGGCAGGAGGACTTAGTGTGGAATTGATGTACAGGGGCAAAGTACGGTGATATAGAAAAGGCGCCGAAATGCTTGGTTGACTGGATTTGTTCTTAATGCATTCTTACACTTTGTGGTTCGAGTTGGAAGCTGCTTTAAGAGTCTATAGACCAACATATTTAATTGGATTAAAGGCGTTTGGAAAATGCTTGATAATCGCACAGTATATATGTAGCTGATGAATGGATTCTATTTACTCTTCGGGCCTGCTGCCAAGAATCGTTATGAGACGGTTCTAGTCATGATTTTCTATCACACAGTTTCTTCTCACAACACCAAAAGCTGAGGTTATTGATATTCCCAAATCTCCATCGCAGACTGACCATGACGATTTGGATGTAGCGCACATGTCTTAAGCACGCCATCGTATCTTCCTCGTTGGATTCAATGGCTGGTATGGACAATACTTGATTTCAGACTCAAGTCTAACGTTTCATATCTTTAGGTTTCGAATGCAGAAAAAAAATAAAACACATCTCAGGGACTGAGCCAGGTCTCAAAATAGTGAGGGAAGGCTCATAATTAGTGAGACTTGACTCAATGCCTATTTGATGTACTGACTTTATAAAAAAGGTCTTGAATATGACCTTTTACTGTATTGTTCATCTGATATATTCCACCAGTTCAGAATTGAGCCATTGTCGCTGGGCCATTTTCTGGTTTGGTGTAGTTCTATAGCTCCGCAGTTGTCTCGTGTCCTTTGGATCTCTATAGCACTTCTTATGGAAACTTGTCTTCAGCACTCTGAATTGAATTCTAGGATTATCTCGAAATAAATTACACAATTATGTATATTAGTAGAGAGTCCAGTCACTTGTTTGGCATCGTCTAGTCCGCCTTTTATCAAAAATTCATTGAAATCCATTTAAAAAGATAAGGCTTCCTTGGAAATGAAAATTTGTCAAGTGAGACATGTGGATTTTAAGTGAAAAGAGAAAAGGGGTTGCTTCGTTCTAAGAAAGCCTTTTTTGTGTGAAGCATCGACGTTGAGCCAGACACTATTACATTCGTATCAGGACTTTGGAATGCGTTGCCTAACTTTGCTACTTTAATGCAAGTTTTTCTGGATCACTCTGTACGAAGTGTCAATGACTGAATGCTTCAAATTCCTCCTTCTTGGATGCTTCCAGAGAAAATGACGTGGCCCTAAGGTTTAACTCCTCATCAAACATTCGTTAGTCTATGATAAGGTCCTGCCCTTTTGCCTGCCGAAAAATTTCCAAGAAATAACCCATTATTGATTTCTTGCCTTGAATTTAGCACTTTCCGATTTTTTTTTGGATCAAATCGGAGAGGGCGGGTTAAAATACAGAATGTTTAAAGCACTTTAACCTGCAAATTTAGAAATGGTCATTTTTAACATGTATCTACAATTTGCTTGACTTGGAATAGAATGGTCATCAAGAAGGATGTACTGGTCGAAATGTAAAATACAGGTTAGAAGCGATAACGTCCTTAAAACCAATTTTTTTTATTCCTACCAAAGGCTGTTCATCATTCATTTATTTATGCTGACTGTCAACTAGACTAAAGATAAATTATTCTCTGCACATGACCTAAAAAGCCGATGGAACCTTTGAATTCCAAGGTTAATCTTAAACGTCATTAATTGATCGTCACGTAGAAAAATGTCATGACATAAAAAATTGCATAGCCTACAATTTGTCTAAACGGTGGCGTATACGTTATATTTTACGTTACATTACCTGTACCGCAATGCGTAAATTATTTGTTTGAGAGACGAAAACGTTTTAATTTTTTATCTGTTAAAAGCACAAAACAAGAGGGGTAGTTTCCTGCTGTCCAAATGTACCTAAACTAGTCCTTTAGAAGGAGATACAACATTCCGATTTTGACCCTCAGTAACACCTGTAGCACCTCTTTTGGTACTAGATAGTATATTATGCTGGGACGATGATGATAAACCAGTTGTGGTAACGATTCTCGAAACACAGCATACATTCATACAATGTCAATGTATCGTTCCTTTAGCGTTTATTTAAAAACTACCTCGTATTGACGTTTCTCAGGTTTTCGACCGAAAAGTGTACGAGTGCTGTTTTTGAAATTAAGTTCATTCTCTCGATTTATCAGATATGACATTATTAGGTCTATTCCCGTACTTTGTGCACTTAAATTCGTAGCTTGTCAAATTTCTAAGAGTGTGGGTACAATGCTGTCAGAGAAAGACAAATGTCCAAAAAAGTACGGAAACGGGTTGAACAATAAAGATGCCCACTTTTTAGACGACACTTTTTTTTAGTATAGATTTAAAATATCTTGCCGAAAAACAACAACACATCCATATTTTTGCCCAAAGAAATTTCGTTTACTAATGAGCATGCGGAAATTTCTTACTCTCTCATGAGCTCTCTCTTTTGTGAAGAACTATGAAACATGAATTCGCTAGTTTTCATAAAATTTCTTAATTTTAGTCGGTACGGGAACAGACCTATTCATTCTTCTTTTAATTAATGTCCCGTTGTGTATTGAATTCATAATGCCCGCTTCACAATACCGCTTTGTCTGCTTCTCTTTGACAATCATTACGTGAACTGCTTTCATGGCTCCTGTCATTTTCTTTTTGAAATGTCGGTTAGCTGTATTTTGTTGACAAATTAAATAGACAATACGATGTTAAAAAATTATTAAAAAATGAGCCGACAACGTATGCAAAACCGAAAAAAATTAATCAAAACTGCTAAATTAGCTTGTGAAGCTTATTTGAAGCTGGAAGAGGATTTTACCGACCAAAATTTGAACGAAGGGCGATGGTGGGTTCGAGAGCTGTTTGTTGCCACAAATAAATTCTCACAAACTTCAAAGCGAAGCAAAAGTTCAATTGTTTTGATTTCTGCTTCGCTCTGAGTAATGTTCTTACGTGTATTTACGAGTTTCTTACGTTTGTCAACCGAAAGCAACGCACTCAAGAGTGATTGTGATTGGATACACGCATATCCTATGTTCCAATCGAAGCAGACAAGGCGGTATTGTGAATCGGGCATAATGATTTCCCGTTCAGTTTCGTCAAATTTGTGTCTATTTTTTCACTTCGTACTTCGAGGCCAATGTTGTTCGCACATTCTTATAGAATCTGCAAGAAATGATATGACCTGTGGTGGCGATCCCGTAATGAAAGAGTCTGCCACAATTTTGACAGCACGTTAGTTGAATTTTCGACGCTAGCTGTCACAAACTAAATGCAATAATTCGTCCTTGTGCCTTAACTTGTCCGCAACTAAATATATTTGAATCATTCTTTTTGCCTTCACTGGAAGTTACAATCCGCTTTTTTTAATAAATGTTAAAAAATTTGCCTGGAATTCGCTCCTGAACATGGTGCGACTTTTCCCTTTTGTGGTTTGAAGTTCGTTACATGGTTCTTATAACATCAATACATTTTATCGTAGAGAGAAGAAAATTAATACCCTGTCGTATGATGGAGTTTTTTTTTCAATATAATGAGACAACCATAACCATTGCATTCATAGTTGTTAGCAAATGGTCAAATGCAGCTCATTAGTTTCGCCCGAATCCGTTTTGTTTTCTTTTTTTTTTTAATTAAATATTCTCTTTTGTTGATGTGTGAATGGAATGTTTTCCATTTAATTATCTGCAAATCGAAGGAAGAAAACACCAAACAAGGCGGCTTTTCACAAATCATTAAAGCCAACACAAGGACACAAAAAAAAAAGGATGCTCTTGACATTCGACGACTGTGTTAACCAAATCCGCTTTCACCGGCAACAAAATTGTTGTTGTTCAACACAAACTTTGTGTTTTAGTGCGGCGCGCGGTGAATTGCTTTTTATTTTGGAGGCAGACAACGAGGGAGGACATGAACCAATTTCGCGTGGAAAGCGCGCGCAGGAACATTATTTGGTTTTCCAACATTTTGCTCCATTATCCTGAGCGCACAGTAGATTCTCTGTGGTGGGTCTGCTCAGCTCAAACCCCTTGGTAACATTTTCCACTTGGTATTTGTGTGTGGTTTTTGCTACGTTCTAGATCCATCCATCTATTTTAAACCACCCACTACCCCTCTTGAGGGCATACTATGTTCAAATTGTCAACTTGTCGACTTTATTTATATGAAAAACCTCTTTTGCCTCTTGCTCCTTGCGGACGCCCAATTTCATGCGATTTGAGTTTATTCCTTTGCACAAAATTTCATCGACAGAAGAGAAGGAGGTCCTTTTTGTTGGTAGAGTAGTACGAGGAAGCCTTGTACTTTGTGTGTGTGTATGTTTATGGGGATGGGTTCATTAGGGTTTGCTTTTTGCTGTTGGCACATAATAACAGGGAAATGATTTCATGGCTAAAGTCTCCTTCTCTTGGGTGGTTGTTTGGTTTATTTATCATGATTATTATTTGGTTAATGATTTTTGCGTGTCAATTTGGTTTCAGTTCTCAATTGGGTGGGCGAACAATTTGGAGTGGTTTGAGAAGGATTTTATTTCAATTTCTCTGTTCGATGGAATATGCCTTTAGGAGCGTGGCAGTGTGCCACTAATTATAATCAATATTAATAGTCCGGAGATAATTATTTAATTGGGTTTGTTGGGTGATTTGCTTTTGTGAATCTTGAAAATTATTTCAGATTGGATTGTGAGATGATTAGGCAAGGTTTTGGGTGAATAAAATCTTTTGGATTGACCTTAAACATCTTAGGGATCATTGAAAAAAATCCACCGGTTTCGAGAATACTGAGCGAGGACACATACTCCATCAAACCTAGGTGCTAGGTCAAAGGAGTTTCAAGTCCAAAGTGGGAATGCGCCATGGTGATCAGTAGCAATGAATTTAAAGCAGCATTCTCAGAAGGAAACCATGGAATTTAATGGAGTAATTGTAAAGCGTCAAAAGCTAACAAAGAGGAACTAATCATGGAACCAAGAACTTTCAACTCACTACGTTGAACTCAACCCGAAGCACTTCCAACTCGCCTTGTTGATTTATTGATTTTCTAAAGCGTTTGCTAATCGCTATTAGACTGGGTAGATCGTGTGCATATCTCATGACAGGAATAGTGTTTGAGCGTACCTCCACATATCCCTTACCATTTGCCATTCCAGTATCAAAGAAACTGAACTGCCATTGCTATTACGATATCCTTCTTGTTGTTGGTGGTAATATTTCTAGGACCTTGGCCCATTTTCTTTATCACTTCGGCTTTTTACTGAAATTATTCAAAGGCTTATTGCATTCCTTCCTTTTAAACAGAATCCAAGGCCAAATCAAGCTCTTGAAACGATCAAGTCAATGTTCAGGAAGTTCGAAAGGTTAGACTTGGCCGGTTAGAGAAAACACCTCGACAATTTCTGTTATTTCATTGAAATAGCTTTGAAGAAGTCCCTTTTAAGTATTGAGATGCTTTCTCGAGACAACTGTAGCAACGTTACCTTCATAAGCTTTCAGGATTTCAAATGATTTATTAATCACTACATTTGAAAGAAAAAGACGTCTCAACACAGCTTCCCCTTCCTTCCTTCTTTGCGTTCTATATCCGCATCCGATTGTCCCAGTAGTCGAGAGTGTTTTCTAAAAGCCATTATATCGAGTACCTTCTATTGCCACGGTCGTAAGTCCTTGGACACTCTTGGACTGCCCTTTCAAATTCTATATTGATTATTTTGTTTTCGATGTCTACCTAAAGATGCGTCCAGACAGAGCGAAATTTTTCTGAAACATTTGTTAAATATTTCATAAACATTTCTGAAACATTTATTTTTTTCTGAAATGTTTCATAAATGTTTCACTCGGTCTGGACGCTTTGTGAAACATTTATTAAATGTTTATGAAATGTTTCACGTTTTCCATTTTTATGTGGAAAAACAATTTTGTTTCTCAACCTTTAAGTGCAGAAAAAATGCAGTAACGAATGACTTAAATGCCTTTAGTGCAGCCTAGTTGCAATGGACAATATGCTCGTTGGATATTGATCGCATCTCAAGTATTACCGCAGCTTTGAATAGAGCTTGAACCTCTGCCTGAAATACAATGTAATATGTGTCAGAGCCACCTGTAGGTTCATATCTTTTAAGTACATACATATATATATATGTACCTTATCTCTTAGCTTCGTTAGAAATTATGACACAATTATTGATCCTAAATATGTGTGCCAATCGTACAAAACTTTGTACGGTGTACCGAGGTCGAAAATTCCTGGTACTTCGTCTGATTTCACTTGAACATCGAGGAACAAATTTAGGTTCCTACATAGAATACACTCAAAGAGTAACTAATAATGTTAGGTTCCCATAAAACTAAGTATCTACGTAGGTATACCGTATCCCCTAATTAACTTTAACATTCCAAAAGTAACAATTGTTTGAATTTATGCATACCTACTTTTTTACACTTTAAGCTAATCATTAACACAATTCATAATATTTATTCATAATGCTACTCATTTGGATCGAAAGAAAAAGAAACCAACAACTCTGCTAAACATTAAAGTGGTAATCAAAAATTGTATCATGTACATAATGTCTCATAAATTTCATCTAAATGTTTGTCTCAAAATTTAAAGCCATTGAATCAATTAAAAAAATACAAATTTTAACCTTTTATTTCAGGTCTTGACGCTTTAGTACGCGAACTTAAATCAGGCAAAGTAACGCTAAGACGTAATCGAAGAAAAACTCGAACAAACGACGCCCTCCAGGAAATGTTCCAAGTTCTAGAGATAAGCCAAAAACAAAATCGAAATTCTCAAATAATCATCGATATACATACATGACCATTTAAACATTATTAGGTCCAAGCTAAACTCTTAACCCTTTTTTTTGCAATATTTACCATGAAACTAATAACTGCCTTGAATGCTTGTCTAGCGAAAATAAATAATTATCCTTTTTTTATTATTATTATTTCATTTTGCCTAGATTAGTGTTAATTTAAAACCTTAAGAGCTTATTGTTGTCTTAGTATAAAATGCTACCTCTACTAAATGAAATTTTGCTAAAAATAACTAAAACAATATATATTTTTTTTCTTTTTTTTTTAAAAAAAAAAGAACAACGTCTTCCATGAATTTTATATAAAATATAAAAAAAAATGAAATATTGCATTGAACTTTTAAAAATATTTAGCACATTTTACTTGAAGTTTTACTTAATAATACATTATACACTTGCATACAAAAATATATATGTATGCATGCATTTTTTTTTTTATCAAAATGTTTATTATTATTTTTATGTTTATACTTTGATGTTATTTACCTTTTTCATTGTACCAATAAAGCATGACAAACACCAATTGAAAGTTGTTTTTTTTACTTGCACCTATAATGTAGGGTAAGTATTGGATATTTGACGATGATAGAGAAGCTCAAAAAAGTAGGTCTGCCAATTCTGTCTGTCTGGCAGTGTGTCCCTCAGGCTACAGCTCGAACGGGTTGACAGATTTCGATCAAACTTCATATCTAGGGTCTGTGAGATAATCCCTAGAGGCTAAAATGAAATTTTTGTTTAAGCCCTGTTATTAACGGTATTTTACTTATGGCCAATTTTCTCTTAAACGGCTCTAACGATTTTGACTAAATGTTAGGTCCATTCGCGTATCCTCCTAAAACAGTGAATTTTTACGAAAATTTACGAAAAGCTATTCGCGTACGGAGAATTTTCGTAATTTTTCGCAGCAAAGAGCGCTCACGAGAGAGTAAAAAATTTCCCCATGCTACGAATTTTAGTGCCAGAAATTTCTGTGGGCTAGCTTATGAAAACTGTCAGAGCTGTCAAATCAGTGTATTTTCAGCATTTTCTTGTTCAACCGGTTCGTTTACTTTTTCGCAATTTTAGTTCTCTCTGAGAGAATTTTACCCCCACTCTGCGAAATTTGATAATCTTCGAATTTTAGTGCAAAAAGTACGCGAACGGACCTATTGTAAGGTTTTTAGAAAAGAGAAAAAAAAGAGTATAGTTTCCAAAGAAGTTCTTTCAAAGGTACAGTGTTTTTTAGAGGCGAAAAACTTTGAATTGAAATAAAACACAAAAAAATATTTTTTATGTTCATAAAAGTGATTATGTTTGGTAGATAGGTTTATGAAAAATACATCGTCGGATATTAGGTCCCTTATGCGATTAGGGCGAATGGAGGAGAAGATACAACCGCAAACTCTGTGAGCTCTACCAGGATGTGGATGTAGTCCAAAAAGCCAAGATACGCAGACTACATTGGCTCAGTCACATCGAGCGAATGGACAACAATGCTCCAGCCAAGAGGATCTTCGAATCCCAGCCCCCAGGTTGGAGACGGAGAAGAAGACCGAACCTCCGGTACAAAGATCGAGCTGTCGCGGATGCCAGAAAACTTACTCTTCATAACTGGAAGCAGCTCTTCCGAGACCGCAAAGAACGAAAGGCAGTAATGTCTCAAGCAGGGACTCTACTAGGGTCGGGAGCCCATTAAGTAAGTAAGTAAGTAAGTTAAGTAACTTTTTGGCATTGATATTTGAATATGATATCTGTCATGTGGTCGCTGGATCTCACGCGTACATGACATAATCTGGAGGTCCATTATGAATGGTGCTTTAATTTTACTACCTGATATATGGAGTATGTACACTTCAAAATAGGGTATCATACAATCCACTCCAGTTGGATTGTAGCATTTCAGTATTTTTTTTCTTCGTAACAAAATTAAAAAACTTAATTTTCGTGCTTTTGCAAAAGCTCTATTTCAATTGAGCTTTAATTCGTTTCAACTTAGCGAAAGTGAAAAATGATTATGTATTTTTAGAATGCACCTACAAACTTCAGTAGCAATTTGTATTACATGCAGCTTCTTTGCAGTGAGAGGCTTATCTTAAGAGATTCACATGCGCCAGAGTTGTGTTTTCGGTTACTACATTAAGTGCAATGCAAGTAGTTCTCTCTGTTAAGTGATTGATCTAGCAATCTAGCATTATGGTGTATCTCTTCTCTGAGAGTTGAAGATTCTGACAGTTTTGCATTCGTTTGGTGTTATTTCACAATAAAAAAGAAGTGTGTTGATCAAAGCCGGTCAGAAATGTCGGTTGGTAATGAAGAAACGAGACCGGAATTAGTTAATTTTTTAGACGGTAATATTACAAAATACAAGTATTGATACATAATGTGATGTAAAGAACAAGTTTAACTTACAAGTTGTGAAATTCTCTGTTCGATAAACTTGACTCATCACATCTTGGAAGCTACTTAAACCCTAATGAATTCCTAGGGTAAATAAACATATTCAGTGACGCATTCTTTGCATACATATGTTTAATTGCGTATTTATTTATCATCATTAGAAAAATATGAGTCGCCCGTTGGCTTCGAAATTCAGCGGATAGATGGAACAGTACGCTATGTTATCGTTAGGACACATTGCATCACCGCAATGAAAAATTTTGAATCCAATTCCCTGGAGGAACTTCGGATGGAATATTACAAGATCAACCGAAAGCCAGTCGCTGTTGGATTTTTCGGTGATCTGTCAAGTAAGTCCAGTCCCTTTCTGAAGGTTACAGACACTAGTAAACCGGGTGCCAGGCGTCGTGGTTTTATTGAAGCCAAGGAAGAGACAAAGTTGTCATTAACATATCACCCACCCATCGGAGCCGAAACCCAGCTAATCAATGGAACGAAACACTTTGTAACCACTAGAAAACAATGCATTACCGCAATGGAGGAATATGAATCTAAGTCAATGGAGGAATTACGGATGGAGTACTATGATGGAAATCAAAAATTTGCTGCTGCCTTTGCAGAGTCTACAGATGCTAGTAAGTGGAGATCGATGCGTAGTAGTCTATTTCCACAAGCCAAGCAGAAAAGAACATCGTCAAGTCTTGAACCAAAAGAGACTTTTAATATCCCATTTAATGACAAGGTGGAACTGGTTCCGAAAGAGCTATTTATTCATCAAGAAAAAACATGTAACTGCGATAAATCTCCTTCTCTTATTTGTCTTTCTATTTATTTACTGCACAGTTATTTATCTTCCTTTTTTTTAATCCTCAAGCCTCGAAGCCCCAAGAGATTGACAGTCCAAATGACCAACCAAATGCTATATCTGCCATCACAGACCGGGAAACTATTTCTACATCCTCCGACTCGGAACATTTTGATCTCATGACGTTACAGAAGGAAGAAACTTCGAGGCAAAGACATCGCAGCAATTCATTTTCAGATACGCAACAACGGAACAAAGCTGAACTTAATGATAGACCGGAACTATTTCCAACAAAGTTCATCACAAGCAATACCGTCTTTCCAAACAAACCTTCTCGTCGATGGTGTATGACTCATTATATGTCTTTTGCCTTATTCTTAGGTTTGATACTTTCTATATCTCTAAATTTATATTTTCTATTTCGAATCAATAAATGAAAACACAAAAATGGTACAGTGGAGTTTATAATACCTATATTCACTTAGATCCTATTCCAAATTTTTTTTCACATGATCTAGCAAATTTTTAGAGTCAACTTTAAGAACCATTTTAAGATTTAGGTCTGAAGAAGTTTACCTGTCTGAAAAGTACCTATATTTGTTGATCTTTCACGAAATAATTTGACGTATTCAAATGCATCATTGGGACAAATCAATGGAACTGTGCTTTCATTCTTTTGATAAGTTAGTAATAGCAATCATCGAAAAACTGCTATCAGTAGAAGGTTCTGTCAGTGAAATGACAAGAACAAAGCATAGGTTTGGAGGTTAAAGTTGATCATTGAAAGAAAAACTTACTAACTTACTTGCTTGGGTGCTTTAACCCCTCAGGGGCATAGCTGTGCGCTATCTTGTTCGTACTTCTGCAACGCGTTTGAGCTCTCTCCAACTTATTCCTAAAGTGCTCGATTCCTCATCGACTGTTCTGCGCCACGTTTGCCTAAGGCGTCCCAATATCCTGCCTTGGTGATCGGATTCCACTGCATGGCGTATTTCGTAATGGAATCCAATCCACTACCACTTTCTCCTTCGTATAGTAATGTTTATAGGTTCCTGGCCCGTTCTCATATAAAGCTGTTCGTTGGAGGTACGGCTTGGCCAAAAAATCTTAAGATGGTTCTTAAACATTTATTTACAAAGACTTGCAGCCTATGTGTGTTAATGGTGTCTACCTTCCAAGTGCTACACCCCTAAAGCAATAACGATTCTACGTTGGAGCGGAACAGTCACAACTTGGTTTTTAAGCTGATAACATTCACCCCAATTCTTGAAATCTTGACTATGGTCGGATTCGACTGTCGTATTCGAGTTCAAGAATTGGGGTGACTTTTTCAGATGGTGGAAAGCATTTCGTACGCAGCCTTGGCCTTCCCGATTCTACTGCACGCATCCAGTTCGGTGCCACCACGGTTTGCCGAGACCACACTTCCTAGGTATACAAAGTTGTCAACTTTCTCGACTTCCTGTCCGGCAATGTTAAGTTGGGCGCCTTATTAGAAATAGTAAGTACTTTTGTTTTGGCCCACTTTGTTTGCCCCAGCCTCTAAATTCTGGACCATAAGATGGAGGTCCATTATGTCCATAGCAATGAGTTTTTCTGGCATACCTCTTCTGCGCAAGGCCAGATAGTATCTCTATTGCAACTGCCGAAAGCCGGAGAGCTGTACTCAACGCATTGCTCGGTTATGATCCGTAAGGTGTTAATGTGGTCGATGCAGGAGGATTCAGCCTATTCGATGCCAAGAGTTGAATCTAAATGCTCCTGGATCCTTTCCAGAATTATTCTTGCAGTTATTTTGGCTCCGGCTGGCAGAACACATATATCTAGCCACTTTCCACAATCCATCATGTTTTCCTTTTTCGGGAGCTTTATGATCATCCTTCTTTTCCACTCCTGCGGAAATTCTTCGCTATCTCATGCTTTCTGTATTAGCGGATGCAGCAAGTCTGCCGCTCAAAATAGTTCGGCAGGGATGCCATCAATGCCGACCGCCTTGCTTTACTTGAGGAACCTGATTGCTGATTCGGGAATTCGTGGCTGCGGAATACTCATTCGAATTTGAGAACATATCGGCATCGTCTAAATGGTTTAACAATATGGCGAAATGTTCTCTCCAACCACGAATGAGCTGCTTGTTGATGTCGTACAACTTACTTGAGTCGGTTCCGGTTCAACAAAAAGTGTGTACATAGCGGCAGCACACTCGGCTGGTGTCAAACATAGTTGCTTAGTTGGTGGAATGTGTATGTTGAATGCTACACTTGTGTGATGACACCGGTGTCCGCAATCCATTCACACCAAACGCAAAGCGGGAGCGAACCTTTTATTTATTTACATGTAGAGTAATGTAGGAGGTTCAACTAGTCGTATTTAGTCATTACAAAGCCGTTAATTTGTTCGCAATATACGACTTCTGTCGAATAAAATACGAATACATATAGTCGGATTCGACTGTCGTGTTCGAGTCTAGTCTATCGCCTTTCTGAGTCAACGCCTCTATTTGCATGGTGCCATAACTCGCCAAGTACTTATTTCCCGCGTGAATATCACTCCCACTCCCGAACCTATTTAAGTTTCGCGTTGGTTTGAGCAGACATTAAATGTTAAATTGGTAATTTTCTTAGTGATGCGAATTATTTGATAAAAACTAGTGTCCGATCGATGTGAAGGACAACGCAAGTATTTGCATTGCACTGGTAAAGACGAACCACTAGAGCTTAGGTACGTTGAAAACGACAAGCATCTCATTTGAGTCAGCAAATAGTTTTCCCTTTCATCTAATAAATTAAAAGACGAAAACTTTGAAAATATTTTAAGCGATTTTTATTAAACTTAAAAATCTTTGGCCAACACATAATTACTAATAAAACCTTATAATTGACACACAATTGCGCTTTTGTTTTGTAATCTTAATTCAACAAAATATATTGTATATTTCTATATTTTATACATTTTATTCTATATGTATGGATAAAGTAAATATCTATATATATATTTTTGTGTAGACATACATTGTAAAACTTTCTACCAACTACACAAAAACGAATTAGTAATACATACAGTACAATGTAGTAGAAAAAAAATTTGGTTTGTTAAATTATAACAAAAAGGAATATATATATATAAATATACATATTTGTATAGTTTCTTTTGTAAAAAATAAAAATTAGAAATCGTGGCACTTGTGTTTTTGTTTTTGTTTTCCTCATAAGATCCTTGTAAATTGTTCTGCTTTATGTGCGTGAGTTTTGGTTTTATGAAATTTTTCTCTATGAATACTGTAGTAAGTTGGCTTCTTTATAATATATGTAAGTAGTCGCAATATCAACATTGAGTACATTTTTTTGTTTTCACAAATATTAAACAAACAAACATTTTTTTTATAATAAAATTTAGTTAACTATTAAAACTAGTTAATGTCATTATTATATCTTCTTCTTCGTCTTCTTTCATTTGTTTTAAAAAAAATAGTAATAAAAATAAACCACGATTAACCAGTCGAAAACGGAAGACTTAGCTTTAATCATCTCGGAAAGTCCTAGAAATGCTTTTAGTTTTTAATTAAAATAGTATTTGGCGTGTTTTGCAATTCCCTCAGTCAGTATTTTGAATAAGAATTCTCTGTTTTGTTAGTTTTTTGTGCGAGTGAGTGCTTGAATTATTGTCATTTGTATTGTATTCACACTATGGAATGTGTTTGCTATTTCTTGACGGTTTCGGTGGTGGAGTTGGTGGCCTTCGTTTCGCATCATCGGTTAGAATGAAATTCTTTGCTTCAACATATTCATATGTTGAGTTAATAATACTGGTTGGGCTCATTGCAACAAAACCGCCATGCGTCCAGTCGATTGTGCCTTGTAGACTAGTGAAATCGGAGGAGTCACGAGTTTTAGCCGGTAATGGTGGTGGTACTAGATCTTCTTCGGATGTTGAATCTGTTGTATCTACAAGATCTGAATAAAACGAATATTGGAAATAGAAAGGTGTGATTATTAAAAAATTATGAACTTACCAACTGAATTACGATTGCTACTATCACCGCCGGAAAGTGAATGCGTATCTGCAATGGAGAAACCTTTCATACTTGATGTAGGTGTTGCCATGCTTGCCGGCCGTGAGAGACGGCGCTCTTTTTCTTTCTCCGAACGAAGTGGACGCTTTGGTGTAAGCTGTAAAAGAAAACCACACACAAGAATATGTAGTAGATGTTTATATGAGGATTTTTATTAAGGAATTGGATGTGTACAGCAGATTTGGAAATGGTTAAATAATTTCCATGGCTTCAGTGTAAAAATCAAACTTCAGTTGTTCCACTCAAACGTAGAACCTTGCATATATACCAGTAAGAGTTCTAAGAACTTGGATACTAATAGCACACGATGGCTGCAAACTTTCGTCTAAGAGTACATTTTACTACAATCTTATCTCAATTAATATTATGATCTTCATCAAGTCGTTAGAATTGTTTGCATGCCGCAATAGGTACGGGGATACTATAGGCAAGGGACAACCTACTGATTGAGAGGATCGTGTTGTGCAACAACGGATCTAACCTACACCCATTCAGCCACTCCGATCGTTAAACTTAAAAATGAAACATTGAACATGTTTTCCAACATCTTTGGCCTTACCTCTTCAGTTAATACTCTTGGATCTTGGTTTGATGACTTCGAAAGCGATGTATTCGAGGCTGTTGTTAACGATACAGAATCCTTTTCTGGTGTTGATGTTATAGTTGATAACGGCGATGTATACCACTGACTATTTGCTACCGGAAGACTTAGTGTTTCTCTGTCGAGCTACAAAACAAACACATGGCTATAAATATGCACACACACATAATTATGTTAAGATTACCTTTTTTAATGACCTCCTTTTGGTTGGTGTCTTTTCTTTGGTTTTGCTTTTAACACTTGGCGAATGTCCCAATGTTGTTCTATGGTTAACCAAATCAAACACAAAATAATAATAAAAAACAAACAAAAAAATTGGTAACAAAACAATAAAGAACTTAAAGTGGAACTTAAGGTTATAACAGATGTGCGGAAAAGATATCAAATCTACAGAGGCGTTTAGTATTAGAAGAGAATATATATTTTGTTTATGATTGATTGCTACGGCACCTGGTTAGATTCGATGTATTAAAATTAAAGCTAGCGAATGTTGATTTAATCGAACTCGTTTGTGCTCGGCCAGAGAAAGTTGATTTTGAGAGGCCACTGCTGCAATTTAGAAATTTTCATTCATCATCAAAGGAGCTTGTTTAATTTTTTTAAGTTCAACTTACTCAGATGATCCCATACTTGTTTCGGATAAACGATTATTACCATCGAATAATGGTTGCATTATGGATCCGTTTCGTCGTAATATAACAAAGGAATCACGTTCAAATTTAAGGTCACATGACTAAAATTATTTTTAATTAGATTGAGCGATATTTTTTCAAAAGAAAAAACTTACCTTCTTGCCGTATTTACTTTCAACATTCGCTTGCATTTCGCTAAAACATTTTTCTATTCGTTCGTGGAACGGTTTGAGACTATCGGGTGCTTTAAGCTTATGTACAGAAATGGCTGGAAAGAAGAAGAGAAGAGTAATCATTATTTGAACGATGGCAGTTTTATTTGCAGGAATTGTCCCTAACTGTTTACTAAGGCATTTGAGGAACTAGAGCCAAATACAATCCATTAATAGTCAATAACAAAACACAAAACGTGATACGACCTGGTGCTTATCGATCAGCTTGTGTTATAACGTTCAGTTTCACTATAAGATCAAGTTTTATGATCAATATCTCTACAGCTTAGGTTAGAAGAAGTACGATAGTGGTAAATGTTCCATCATCAAGAAGTACGCGTCCACTTTATTGTGCTCAAAAGGCTTCAAAGACTGTTTACTCACACCCGTTCCCTGCTATATTTTGTAAGTTCTACAGGTTTCTTAACGTCTACATGCTTGTCTCTATCCATATCATCCCCAGTTTTTTTGCTTTCTTCTCGACAGTCATGCAAGGATTGGAATCCAACGACATTCATAGGAGCTATAATCGGACTCACTTCCTTGCTCACTTTTACTCTTAATACTTTAACCTTACGGGGAGCATAGGACAGCTTGTTTGAACTTCTGCTATTTGAGCTACCTCCAATTGATTCCTAAGGAACTCGATTCATCCTCGACTGCTCTGCGCCACGTTTGCCTACGTTCGCATTGTGTATTTCGAAATTGAATTGTCCTCAAGCTATAGGGTGTGTCCATTTCAAAGAAATAAATATATATACTCATGGACCACTGATCCGAAATAGATTCAAGCGTTGGTATCAACGTGTATGGACCTAATTATTAGGTTTAAAAAGCACTTGAAGTCAGAGTAAACTTTCTCTTCATCATGCACCCTGCAGTCAAACCCCACATTTCCTTCACACGAAACCTTTTTATCACTTACCAATTTCCAACAGTGGAATCTGAGATGCAATTAAATCCTTTAGCCTATCGACCAAATCCTCGTCAAGTGGATGTTCTTCAAGGTAATCCGGCGTAAGAAATGCTTCTTCATACTTTCCAAAGCCACCCATGACAGCTGGATCGACAATACCATTGATTTTCATACTCAACGGATTTATTGGTATATTTTCATCGTTTCGATGCGCTATTATCAAGTCACGTAGAGCTTTATTTGTCGATTCCATTGTCTCTACCGCTAGCCTGATGGGTGATATCTAAAACAAAAATTAGCATACATGGTGTCACTTCAAAGCAACGAATCAATATATCTATCAAACAACTCACCTCGAACTTTTCCGAATGCACAACAGGGAACCATCTCAATATACCCGGTAGTGGAAAACTTATCGTTATCACTGTTCTCTCTAGCCACAGGCCACGCACATCATCACTGCCGCTGTCTTTCTCCCTATACGGCCGGGAAAACTTAAACTTCTGCACATTGTTCGATGTGTAATACTTGACAATCTCATTCGAGATCACATTATCATTGAATTTACTAAACGCTTCATCCATAATTGGTTCAACACTATTTATCTGAATGTATTGACCATCGGCTTGAGTTACCTCCGGACCGGGCATCGTTAGAGTTTGCATTAGTTCCGCTGTTGGATGCTGGACCAATATGCGAGTACAAAAATCACTTAATCGTTCATATTCCTTGCCACGGAATACAAATACTTTATTCTGTAGGAATCGCGGGAATCTTAGTCCATAAAATCCAACACGGAAATACTCCGAAGTGTGACGCATTTCCTTTAGGATTTTCTCAAAGAATTGCGCCATTTTCTTATACAACTCAGCCAATTTCAAATAGTCAAAGGTAACCTCTTCATATTGCTTAGCCAGGACTTTGCACATATCGATTGCACATTCCCATACCTTGCCCTTGTCGAAGTAATCGATTATTTCATAGTACAGTGCTTCTTTTAACTCTCGATGTGTTCGGCACATTATATGCCGATGGGAACGCAGTAGAGGTGACAATTCCGTATCGTCCCACTGGAGTAAGTTCGTGTGCAATTTCAAAGTGAATGCAGCCTCTGTGTAGTTATCGAATTCCATGTGAAGATCACAGAGCTTATACACATATCGAATGTACATTTCTTTGCGGTTCACTTCCAAGTAGAATTGTAAAATGCTAAAAGTACATGCCATGCGATTCTCTTTGCTCTCATCCTGAATGATACAACGATATTCGAGCAGTCGTTCCATCAATTTGGTCACCATATTGACAAATTTCGTACCCTCAACATTGAGAATATTATGCGCTAAACAGTTTTCTAACATGATCTCCTGGAAGAGTTCCTTAAATTCATGATCACCCTTTCCGGCTCCGATTAATACATCCAACTTTTCTATCATTTCCGTTTCGAATTCATTAAAATTCGCCTTGTAATGGGCATTATTCCGTTTCGTATCACCATAGCTTTCGATCAGTAATTTCGAACTATAATACTCGCATTGCATCATATCGAAAAATATCGGTATGGTTGCTTTTCGAAGTTCTACTTCGGGTATCATGCTCATCTCGAGAATTGGCTCAACCAATTGTGGTACGAATTGTGGTTTGTGTTCGCCTAATTGGAACCACATTTTACGAATTTCATTTGCTGTCTCTTTGCGTATGTCACGGTATCGTTCGAAAATCGTAGCTCGTTTATTGTCCGTGAAATCGTTCAATTGGAGCGGTGATTGTATAAGGAACGCAATGGAACATTGAAAATAATTAGACCATACTTGCTTCTCGAATGGTTCAAAGAATGAATCGATTATCACAGTGGACAGTTGTTGTAAACTGCCAAGTATAACGGTATTCTGATGCATTATCATATCCATCCAATCTTTGGGGAAAACCGGTTTCGGATGGGGTGACACCAGCTCTTGAAACACCAACAGCAGTTCGATAATGAAACTTTGTAAATCGAATTTATTACTGAAGCTACGTACGAAAACATCGTAGTGATAGCTTGTCATGCTGCGTAAAATACCCAACATAATGGCAACTAAATTCCCAACAAGTGGATTCTCTCGGTCCATGGCGTGGGACGTTTTGATCACAGTTCGTAAAAGAATTAACATGACGTCCTTGATGTCCTCTTCGGTGGAGCCAATGTCATCGCGGAATAGTAGTCTCAAAATGTTGTTCATTATGTTGATGCATTCGTTTACCTGATTTAAAGATTATTATTAATTTAAAAGATATATAATGAGCTTTCCCTAAATACGGATGAATTTCTGAATTAAAGATAATAATTATTCCAGTATTTAAGAACTTTTGACGTGATGTTAACTTAAGCCTAAGAGATGCGTAACTGCTAGGATTCTTTAATTGTGAACGAATTCATTGATCGATTTCAATGAACAGTTGATTTCCGCTTCTATAATTTGGAACACAAACGTATCCCTGGGCACGTTCCGAACTCTAGGCCTACTTTTTGGGGTAAGGCCTTACATATGGAACGGTAAACGAATTGTTAACAGTTTCCGCATTGCCTTGAAAGATAGGGATAATTTTCTTACCTTTAATTCCAGTCCACTACCTTAAAAAGAAATGCCTTAAGGTAGAAACATAATCAACATTTGGCTGCATATGCACGCAGATGTAAACCCACGAATACACACGATCTTATGAGCCAACACATAATAAACCCAGCGTCGATTATTTTAGTTTTTGGTCACTTTCGGAAACATTACCGAACATTAGAGGGAGCGCTCTCAACCGCTCATTGCATATGCGAATTTGACAGCTAGTACAAATTACCCACCCCTCTGTGTTTACCATGATGATATCTGTCATATTTGCTTATATTTTTTATTTTGAAATGTTCGAATGATTACTGCTTTCATTCTTGTTATATTAAATTTATGTCTACGGGGGCAAAAGTATTATGGTTAGTAGTTGGAGTTGACAGAACATAAGGAAGAATTTCGGTCAGTTATGACATTAGCTTATGCTTCCAATTGTTGATTATGGTTGGCCCTTTACTTTGTAGTCAAAACTGAATCTCTCGGCCAATCAGAAACGGTTGAGTACCTAGTCTCTAGAATGCGGAACGTTTTCCCCCAATGTGTTAATTTCTCGTTCCATTCTCAGCTGTCAGTTTTGATTAACTCTAACCTCAAAACCTATGCTTTTGTGTTGCCATTTTACTGACAGAGCTTTCCACTGATAGAAATTTTTCAATGATTGCCATCACTGATTTCTTCTAATGATGCGTTTGAATAATAGCTATAAGTGGCCCCTAACAAAAAAGAAAACAGAAAGCCGCGCAATGGCATCATAGTCCTCAAGCTACCAGTATCAGTAAAAAAAATATTCCTCAAACTCTCTCTGTGTAACACGAACAATAGAAGCATGCATTTGAATTTTTATACGAAAACTAGAGCATTGGAACAAGTTCCACTAAGAAACGCGATATGATTCGCAAAAAGGACACTCTTCTTTATTTCAGGGCCACATGAACGACAAAATAACACCCATGTAAGGATTCTCAAGGGTGCGTGTCATTTATATAACTCTGAATATAACCTTAAATAGTGTGTCCAAGTTCTCAATTTCTTCTGTAAAAAACTGCCGATATTGTCCATAAAAAAATATAAAAACTACCAGTATCAGAAAAAAATTCATCAAACTCTCTCTGTAGGTGTCTGTGCGTGTTCAAAAATGTGTAACACGAACAACGTTCGCGAACCCTCCCAATCAGCGAATTTTTACGAAATTTTACGAATTTTAACGAAAAGCTGTTCGCGTACTGAGAATTTTCGTAGTTTTTTGCACGAGAGAGTAAGAAATTTCCCCATGCTACGCATTTTAGTGCAAGAAATTTCTTTTGGGCTGATTTATGAAAACTGTCAAATCTGTCAAATTAGTGTATTTTCAACTTTTTCTTGTTTAACCTGTCCGTTTACTTTTTCGTAATTTTAGTTCTCTCTGAGAGAATTTCACCCCCACTCTTTGAAATTGGAAAGCCTACAAATTTTAGTGCAAAAATACGCGAACGGACCTAATAGAAGCTTTTGTTTGAATATTTATTTCGAAATACATTTAAATACTGGAATAACAATTTTATCGTAAATTCATAAGAAAAAAGAAAATTTAACTTAAAACTGAAAATATAAATAATCAAGCCAAGCTTAAAATAAAATTATATTTAAGAATTAATACACTCACTCACATATATATTATATTTGTAAAAACAAACCACATTTTATGTTGTTGTTTAGTTGTTTTTTTTTTTTTTTTTGAAAATAAATAAAAGGTTACCTTTAACTTAGCTGTAGTTTCACGTGTGTGCAGTTGTGATTTTAATTGCCCCAAAATTTTAGCTGCTTTTGTAAGATTCTTTTCTTGTTGCCATATATCGGATTTGCAGTCGCCCTAAGTTTTTCATTATACATAACATGTAGAGAAGAAATATCTTTTTTTTTTTTGTTCGTTTGGTTTTTTTTTGGAATAAAATTATTGGTGTATGAATAAACAAACAGATAATAATGAAGTTTACACATTCCGGTGATTATGAAGTTTTCTAAGGAACTATTATAAGTATAATGGCAATATTAATTTCAATTATTGCAGAACCATTATTTTTTTATTTTCTAGGTGAATATTGGACACATCGTAGAGGTTTTCCAAAATACATTCCAATGAATTTATGACGAGTTTAAGGAGAAGGAGATTACTAAGTGCACCCAAACAAATAAAATGAACGTGTGATGAAAAAATATAAACTAATGTGTGAGAATGAAGAGATGAAATTAGGTTTCTTTTTATTTTTATTTTTAAGAGCGTGCATGAAATATAACTATTTAAATTTTTTTTTTTCCTTTTGAATTTTGTATAACATTGAGTAGGGAATATTTAAGATTTTTAAGAAAGACCCAAGCAGAAGGCGTAATTGATTGGCTAAGTTATGGTCTATTTACACGAGAGGACCGCCAGGTCATTGCCAGTCTTAAGGAACAAGAATTAAGGGACTACCTTACGAAGGGGTGAGACACAATCCTCCACGAACATTCAAAATCATTGATAGTCTCTGGAAAATGTTTTAAACTCCGGAGCAGAAAAGATTGCCGGTAGAGTACCAGCGTAGAGTCTGCCAGAAGATTTGGCTTACTGAAGACTTCAAGGCAATTTGAAGAACGCAGCTATCTCGTCAGTAGGAAGCTCTGCTCTGTTATCGAAAGCTGACGGAATTCGATGGACACTTGCATCTCAATTAAAACACAGTAGAGTTTCAAACACCTTTGAAACATTATTTTAATCAATGCAGCAACTGAAGCAGATGTCGCAGGCAAAATTACAATGGCGAAGTCTGAATTTGGAATGTTGTCAAAAATATGGACAACGTTTCTGAACGCGTGCCTATGAAATCACATTCCAGAGGTAACGAGTTTTAGGTTCGTTCCGAAGGATGGAAATCAGGGTAATAAGCCAGCTCCTGTTGGCACCTTGGCAAGGCTCATAGTAAATTGTGTCTTATCGTGCATAATTGTAAAAATAAAATAAAATGGAACAATAAGTTTATTTCGTCTCCAGAACTTTCTCCAGAGGACATTGGGGTAGCGCAGGGAAGAAGAGTTCACGACAATTGAGAATAAGGATGTAAACAGCATAGACAAATGCTAAATGAATTCTGTCAAGTGGTGGTGTGTTGTTGCCTGGCAAATTAGTGACGTTTAAAAAGTGGGCGGAACCTTAATTGTCTCATCTGAAAATATAAATCACAGTGTGCTTATGTTTCGTGCTGTTTTCTTCTTTCATTTTGACCAAAAAATTTTTTGCAGGTTATGATTGAGTAACAACAACAAATTGTACACAAAGCATCTACAAAATTGCCGCACTCCTGTGCTGTCAACCGATTCAAACGTTTTGACAAACGTCAAAAACAAATGCGTTTTCGGGCGATTTTTAGCTTGAGGCAGCGAAACTATCAAACGACCCGAAGTTGACTGTCTAATTTAGTTTGTCTATGTCATTCTGCCGATTTCTAAGACAAAATTGAAGACAATTGACATTTGAAGATTGCAGTGACTTTTTCCAGTTCCTGTGAATGAAATGTCAAAATTTGCGAATACATATTCGTCTGTTCGAGTTCCAATTTGTTTTTTTATTTATTTATTTATTTATTTATTTTATTTTTAGGATGTATGTATGCAGAACGTAAGTAAAATGACACTCAAGGCTATTCCCAGAACGCCGATACTTGAACGCCAGTAAACCGCCACGACTTAAAAAATGACAAGAATGGATCAACTAAAACGCCACTCGTAATAAGGTTAAAGAGTAATGCAGTTGCTTGAATTTGGATGCTTTCCGCACTTAGTGTACGTCGAGCATAACGATCTATTGTAATATTTGAATACAAAAGCGATTCGTTAGAATATTGTCGCCTTTTTTTCGTTCAATGATTAATTTCATTGAATTCTATTCCTTTATTAGGAAACAATGATTTTCATGCATTTAAAAACTGAAGTAAATAATTGGAAACCAATAAACCCAATAAAACCTAACACGAGCACACGAATATCCCTACGAAGCACCGTATTCAGTTTATTGGTTCCATTCAAATAGAGCATGTAACATAGTTCATAACACAGTTTATGAGTACATTGTTTTTACAAACTTCATTTTTACCAACAAAAGCAGCTGAAAACCAAATAAAACATAAATAAACATGTAAAACAAAGTAAGTACACAAATGTACTTAAAAATAAACCTACGATTGTATCCACATGATTCCCACAAATAAACGTAACATTGTATGATGAATAAAAAAAAACAATTAATGATTATGAGTGAATGGGTTTACCTAATGCATCAGGAAATGTATCTATACCATACTTTGTTCTAGTCTAAATAAATGTCATCATCCCCAGTCTATTTAATGGACAAACACATTTTATTATTAAATAAAAAACACAAAACAGTCATATAAAAGCTTGTTTAATGTTCTAAACAGAACAAATGATTCAAAATTCATTCCAATTGAAGTGCTTTACATATCAATTTTATTTCCATTTGTTGCAATCCAATGGGCATTCTAGTGAATTCAATTAAACTACATGCAGTCAACTACGAGAACAATAAAATTTGTTTTTTCTCAAGACACATAACATTTTTCTTTTTTTTTTAGTTCAAAACACGTATCTTACAAAAAGAAAACATGTTCACGTTCAACTAAACTAAACAAATAACAACAATTAAAACACACAACATGCTAAACCGTGAAAATAAGTAAAAAAAAAAAAACATTACGCAAATGATAGGTCGCTTGAACAAAAATATAATAACCAATAAAAGAAAATGTATTAACACGGGCCAAATTGATTCGATTTCTAGTACAAAAATATATTTTTCATGGTCGATCATTTCATAAAGGTACGTACAACCGCAGTGGTTAGTGCGTTGGACTACTGCGCAAGGGGTTCCAAGTTCAAATCCAGGAAAATACCATTAATGTTTTTTTTACGGCCCCACCTCTTGCGAGTGTCTGACAAACATCCAAGAGTACTTACTGTCATGAGAAAGCATCTCAAAAACCCCTCTGCGGATACGGCATAAAACTGTGGGTCCCTTCTGTATGTGCAGAAATGTACAGAAATGTATAACACGCACAACATGTACAGTTGTGAGAAGCTAGGTCTTGGCCCTCTATGGGCTGCGTACGGCCTGATATTTATTTATTTTTTTACGTACAACCGAAGCTATGTTTCCATTTGTATTCTGCTCAATGATTTACCAACAATATAGACTGGCCAAAAAAGCTGTGGGAAGTAAGATGGACTAATCCGGCGGGACATAAGGTATCCAGAATCTCATGGCAAGAGATTCACAATTAAGGTGAAATCATCAAGATAGGGAGAAAATTAATAAGAACTATGATCTGAATCCTTGCTTGACATTGTCTTCTGAGGAGGCACACCAGTAGATTAGGACTATCAGAATGGGACATTTGTAGGTATTGTGAGAATCTACACGCCTCAGAGGATATCACGCACATACTGTGCAAATGTGGGGACACTTCTAGAAATAGATAGAAAGAAGTAGTTTCATGTAACCAACCGAAGGACCTACTCGATTTCTGCAGGGCTTGGACAACACGATGTAGGATTAAGGTTCCTTTCTGCCATTTAGGACTCACTAAAAGGACCACGATGATGAACTCATAACCCTTTTTAAACCTTACCTAACCTAACCAACATTAATAGTCAAAAACTAACAAAAAGTGTCTCAGGAATTAAACCTGCCTTCGTATATCCTTGGTTACATGTACATATATCGAAAAATTGTGCTTTTCTCTCTCTCCATGATAATCGTATTCTTGCTGCCTCTCAGTAGAAAAGACTTCAAGAATCTTATTAGGTTCTTTATGTGAGAATTTACTTCAGCCTGTTATGCTTAAGTGAAAATACAATCTGTATTACATCCAGTACACCCACATTGGTGTGAAAGCAGCATCATTTAACTTTTTTCTAAGCTATGAAGCACTCACTAGAGATATAGTGAGAGGAAAGCGAATCCTCTCGAATTCATTTCGAACTATCCCGAGTTTACGTGGGCATAGTAAACAACCTTGACGGACAACTATAGCTACATAACCGTGTTGAGAGAGTCCCCCGCAGACTGGAACGCCGCATATTTTATCATAAATTTGCCTCTTATCGATAAGTGTGTGTAAAAGCTAATCAACTGATTAACAACCTGATAAACATACAAAATACATGAGTTAAGCCCTTGATAACCTTAGCACACATTTTTTTTATAAAGTGGTTTCTATTTTAGGGGTAGTAGGCTATATGATTATCGTTAAAGTTATTTACATGATTTGAATTTCCTGTGTACATGGTTAGCATTTGTTGTACCCACTTCTGTTTCATGTTACCGTGAGTACATAGTTATATTTCTTTCATTTGTTATTGACAATTTGCCAGTGAAAAATCTATGTTTTGGATTATTATTTACCCTTTATGAAATGATCGCTATTATGACTGTATAATATGCAACTTGACCAATGTTAAACAAATTAAAAAAGAACACAGAATTGTTAACACTTACCTCCTCACTACTTTCGAGACGATCTTTTATGTGTTTACAAAAGACCGGCAAGAGTATGGCTCTGCATTCGGGATAGTGAAACAATTTCGAATCGACAAAATCTTTAATGCAAACCATTTTCGATTGTGTCAATCGTCCAGGTGGGAATTTCATTAGAATTTTCACTATACTATTGCTAAAAATAAAATAAAATTAAATCATATATTCATAAAGATTAAAAGTTTCAAAAAAAAGACCAACCTCAGTTCAACTTTATCATAAACTTGCAATAGATCAGTTGCTATCACATGAAGATTCTTAAGAAGAGCTCCTTCTGATTTCAAAAGATCCGTCGGACAATCAATCATCTCGATGAACATTTTTAATAGTTCTAAAACCAAAATTATTATTATTTGAATGGAAAGACAAAAAAAAACATTCAAATTACCCTCGAGCTTGTTTTCAAAGTCTTCGACATTTGAATTATCATTTAAAGCTGCGAACAGTAGTCGCGATCGAATTATAAATTTCATTACATAATGTAAGTATTTCGTAGTTTTATACAATCGTTTAACTTCGGCTTTTTCTTCATCTGCTTCGTAGATATCAACAGATATGTCTATGGATCCTGCATTAATAGCCTCACGTATGTGATCTTGTAGAACGTCCATTAATTTGCTACAACAAAAAAACTGATATTATTCTTTTAAACAAATTAAACTGGTCTTACTTGTAAGCCAAAGTTGCAGAAAAACTCTCATTAATGTACACATCGAGGACAGACAAAAAATGTTGATATTTTAAATCTGATACTGTTTCCACTAAATGTATGATACTCATGAAGACTAGGTTGTCATACCGTCTGGGGTTATCATTTTCCACCTAAATTAAGGATTGTTTTGTAGACGTAAATTTTAGTCTTGGAAGAAACTCTTACCAGTATGTTAAAGAGAGCGTCTAGAATGTCTTGTAGGAATTTCACAACTTCTTCACCAGGTACTGTGGCCAGAGCTTTTAGGGAATCTTCAAGGGATTCTTTGTGCGCAGACCAATTTAATAAACCCAGTAAACTCACTGAAAAGTAAAAGAATACATTAGAAATGAAGGACTTCTTAAGACATAAGATAATATATTTTGGCCGCATTTTTAAAGAGAGACACTAAGCATTTGTTGCTTGCTTTTGATTGGTTGGTTGGTTGAAATAGGCCCTCGATAAGGATGCACTTAGACCAGTAGTTGGTCCATGTGTAAGGGTCAGTGGGTCACTCTCTTACTCAGGGAACCATTTAGCCTATCTTAGCCGTACAGGCATTCTTTAGATCACTTAGATCGTTGAATAGGTATTCACCTAGTGTGGCCTTTGGCAAAGTTGGCAAGTGCGGGGCACGTACATAGGAGGTGACTGATAGTCTCCTCTTCTTCTTCATCTCTACAACTTCTACAGAAGTCAGCCTTTGGGCATGCCTTCCTATGGCACAGTGTCCGGTGAGGGTGTTTAAGATTTTGGAGAGGGTTTCTCTCTTATGTTTCAGAAGTCCGATGGACCTAGTTTCGTTTAGCGTGGGCCAAAGCAGCCTTGCAGTGTTACAGTGGCCGAGCTGTTGCCACCTATGGTTGGGTTCTCTCACCGCGACGGCATGGACAAGGTATTTAGCATAGGACGTTGGCTCCTCGATGTCGGTGACGTTTATGCTGTTTAGACCAGTTCGTCAGCTTCGCAATTCCCTGGATCCGAGGGATTTGGTGGCCGCTTGGCTTTCGATGTATATGACAATATCCGATACTGATACTGCGCTAACCGCCAGCCAGTTAGCTTCCTGACGAATGGCAGTGGAGGCTGAAGGAGAGACGAATGTCCAGATCTTTTGAAAAGATACCAGCGCCAACACCTTCTTCGGCTTTGGAGCCGTCCGTGATTCATGGTGAAGGACCTCCCGTTGTGTCCATTCTGTTCTGTCGGGTATTATGCATTTGTAGCCCATGTTGAAGTTGTGTTCAGTGGGCAAGTGGTCGGTCACTCTTACCTACTTAAAAAAAGAAAAACTTAACACAAACTTACCGCTTTGCGTCAACTTTGTACTGCATAGATTGACACCAATCGACAGACTATCCTTCGGCAATAGTGTTAAACCCAATGTTGATGGTTTTGTGCCACTTGGTATCTCTGCAACAGTTGATGGTAGATCCATGTACGATATTATGACATTTTTATCGAACTTCTTGTGATCAATTTTATAAACTATCACATTATGTTGTCCTTGCTGTTTTAAACAAAATAAATAGAATTCATGATAAGTGTTATAACATTTTTACTTACAGTAATTGTCGTTCCATTGTCCTGCATCAGTTTAACGTAGGACAAGCCGAATGGTTTTTCCAAACGATCCTTTTGCTCGTTTGAACTTCGATGCTTATATAAAAATTTCAAATGACACTGCTTGAATTCATCTATTGGCACATGAATCTACAAAGCAATTTAATAAATAAAAGACATCCTCGCTTAAGATTGTCACACAAACTTACTTTAAAAGTCTCCAACCACTTTGGTTTATCCTCATGATAGTAAACAACTGATTTATACTCATCGATTGGAGAATGGCCAGCTCCAATGCTCATAACACCGGGTACAACTTCACCTTTCTCGTTACAAACGTACGCAGTAACTTCGACATTTTTATCGCTGCTCTTGGCGCTTCGAGAGAATTCTCCACCCATTAGGGTTAAATAGAGATCATTGCGCACATCACCCGGCAATATTACTTCGGGAAAGCCCATCTTCCGAGCAAATGGCACATTTCCATGAACAAGATGTGGAAATTCTTCTTTAATCTTAAGAAGACAAACACAAAATTAGTGGAAATGGAATCTAAAAGATAATAAGTTACCTGTTTAATATCTCCCTGCAGGACTTCTATGCTAACAGCCAACTTCGAGTCGATTTTTCCAATATCCTTGTTGGCCACCAGCTTCTTTAGTGTTGCATCGAAGTTCTCCTTTTCACACATAATAAATGGCAGATCTAAATTACTTTTGAAATCGTCTGGCTTACGTATAATCGGTGTTAGATCCTTGCATGCCACGCCGAATGGCCTACGCATATGATCGGCGCCACTGCCCGATGAACTATTCGAATTAATCGATAATTGTGAGCTTTTTTTACTCGCTGGATTCAAGACAGCATTCGATATGCTAACTCTCTTCGAGTCATTCTCTTTCATTTCCATTGAACCAATTCGTATTGCATAACAAACCAAGTACAGCTTACTAATGTTAAGGTCATTTGTACTCAAATCCGTGAATAGAACACGATTATTATCGAATTGATCGATGTCACGTGCAATGCCTAATCGTCCCCATTTGACGACATAGTTCTCTGTTATTGGCTTGTGGGTTTCACCATCGTACAATGTGAACAATAGATCAGAGTCCTCTTGAAATTTACACACAAAAGCGTGTACCGTCAGCAGGACATTATGCGAATATTTATTCATTGCACGTGAGGCACGATGTTTTGCTGGTGGGTTCTATAAAAGTAAAAAGCATAGACGTAATAATTTTTTTTTCAAAAACAAAACCATGCCACAAACATACAATTGCCCTTCTAATGCGATCAACCGCATTCAAATGATGTTCATACAACTCTGTTGTACATGTAGCATTTGTGTCGAGCATATTGCCGCCTTCGTCGCGTACAACCATGTCCAGCCCCAACAGACTGTTTCCTGTGTCTATTTGTGATGTGGCCAGCAATTTAATTTGGCGCATCTCATCCACGGGTAGATTGCCGGATATAAGCAACGCCCTAAGATGAATCAATTCGAACATTTTCCGTCGAATTGCACTGTAGTTTGGATGGTTTGTCTTTATGAGAGAATTAAATTTAATATATTTTTATATTATTCTATGTTTTGTAGGTCTTACCAAAAAGTATTGCTTTAGTATTGAACCCCATTCTACTATGACTTTTGTTATTTCTTCGACAATTTCGGAACGCTTAATGTAGTAATCACCTTTAATGATAACCCATTCGACCGGCTGGATGTATGACTTTGGAAAGATTCCACGCTGATCTTTGTTTCTATGGAGAGAGCAAATAATTTTTTAATAACACGTCTACCTCTAAGTTGTCATAAAATTAAATACTATTAAGCTTTTAACCATTATGTGAAGCAGCATTGTAATTTTCTTCTTTTTATTGCAAATAGTCGTGTATTAAGGTTTTTAATTTATTTTAATTGCAGAAAGAAGCCTACGCACATTTGTTTAATGCTATTTATCGATATGTACCTATATGTACGTATGTAGGCTTAGAGTTAACAGCTAAGATGTGGTTTGGCTTAGGTTGAGGCTTTGGGAAAACCTGGGACTTTGGATGTACACTGCCATTGTAAGACCTATACTGACGTTTGACATGCAGTCAAAAACCCACTAGCCACTAATGGCTTTCAGGAAGATGCAAAGACTAGCGTGCATTGGCACCACCAGTGCAATGAGAACCATACCAACTGCCGGTCAACCTGCTCCCGCTTGACATCTTTACTAAACTACAAGCAGCCATTGGTGCTCTAAGAATAAGCCTATCAGAAAACTAGAGAGAAAACATTACGGGGACAAACAATACTCCTACGAAAACACTTTGGCTAGACTTCACGAGACCATCCTCTTTCTCCCACCCTAGTATGAACAATTGGAAAAATTGTTAATATAAGCTTGAAGCAGCGAATAAAGCCACGAGACAATTAGATTTTAAGTGGACTTCCATGGAGACCTGCGTCGTTTCAGGGAAACTATGGCCCACGCTTGACAAATCAAGAAGAGACGCACCTGTTTGGAGAGACCGCAAATCCGTTTCCACCCATGTGGGTATAATCACAGGGCACAACACTCTGCGGTATCATATTAAAGAACTACGATAGATGAAGGAGGAGCTCTGCAGAGGTTGTGGAGGTAACGAATCTATTGGCGACACAACCCACTTCCTATGCCACTGCCACGGACTCCAACATTCAAGGTATAAATTCCTTGGCAAACACTTCTTCAACGATCTAGAGAAACTCTCCAGCACATCAATGGAATCTTCATGTATGGAAATTCATCGAATCCACTGGTTGGTTTGCATGAAATGGACCGTAAAAAATTTAAATTTGGAAGCTGCGTTAGAGTAATTTTACACCGCACCCAAATGCAACATTTCGGTTAGTTTCTGCATTTCAGCCCAAATACTTAGCATTTTGCCATACATTTTTCTGCATTCCAGCGAAATACTGAATTTAGTCGCTGCATTTATAAGTTCGACAAATCGAACAACCCTCCTTACAAATTCAGCACGTCAAACAATGACATTGCAACCCGCTGAATAAACAAAAAAAACTCCTGTCAACTAAACAATAAGTCATTTCAAGAAATCATTGCAAAAATAATGGAACAACGAAAAATGTATAAGCAAGACAGAAGGACATAGACAGACACAGACGAGGAATATTTTGTTGAACTCTGGGTAGTGAAAATTGGTGAGCTCCGTTGCAACCGCTCAGTTCTCGATTATGACACTAGCTGTCATTTGAAATGCTGAAGTTGCAGTGGGAACGCAAAATTGGATTTCGAAATTTTTTTCCTGAAATGTTGGATTTAGGTACGGTGTAAATGTACTATTACTTTAACAAATACAGGGTTATGAGTAGAACAATGGGTCAAAACTGACATAAGTGTCGCAAGGAGAATATTCTCCTCATCAGCCTGCACACATAACCTAACCTAACCTAAGTCTAGGCTTAAGTACCACTCAAGTAAATCAATTGTAACCAACAATCAAAATTACAAAAAAACATTTTTAGTTATAATGTGACGAACATTTTAAATGTTATCACCTTATTTGGACAACAAACGTTTATTAATAGAAAACAGTCGCTTGAATAGCTGATGCGATGATTAATCGGTATTACTCATGGCTTGAATTGACGGCTTCATTACCAACTTGTCACCAATCGACGACATAATTTAGCTCCAATATCAAAAACAATACAGGCATTTGCAGATCTAAAAGTATGCAAAATGAAGTTACCACATCAGTACCTAAAACTTACAGCCGGATATAAACAAAGCAATATAATCATAGATGACACATTCGGCATTATCGTCGCCTTCTCGACAAGCGTCACTTCACAGACAGAGACCTTGCTCAAGCCTGGCATGATAAGGTGATTTGTGAAAGTAAAATGGGAAGCATTTTCTTCTGAGCGACAGAAAAAACGCAACGGTTTTTCTATTTGTATCACTAGGCATGCGTTTACACAGCATGCATGCAAGGAACACCCAAAACAAGTCTAGGAAATAAGTTTATGTATTATGAGTCATTGAATTGAATCCACTCGTCAGAAACAAAAGGGTGGATTCGGTTCAAAAGAGGTGTAAGGTCTTAAGAGCATGGTTTGTGCTCGCATAAGAGCCCGGTGCTGCAGGAAATAAAGCATTGCGTCAGGAGCTCATGGATTGGGCTCTGAAGCGGCTTGAAGTTGACCCTCATTTGATCGAAAAATCGTTTAGACAAACAATAAACGTAACTGGCTATGTTCCATAATGCCCATGAGACCAATACGATAATAATAGTGCTCGAGAGGGTGGCCCAAAATTAGATCAATAGACGTAAAAAAAGCCGAAAGTGAAAGAGATAAGTCGATAATATACAGTCAGATCTTGATCACATGCTTCTTCACATTTATTAACAAACAGGCCCGTTTTCGAAAATGAGGGGGCAGGAGAAGTTCGAGTGGACCATCTAATTTAGATTGTCCATGCCGTAACTCTGAGGAGAGGCCAATACCTCCGAAGATATAATTTTCTTTATCGACAGCCAGACAACTTAAAAAGCAATTACTGGCGGTAAAATCAAATCTTTTGAAACACAGCGGCAGAGACTTGTAAGGAAGTCCCTTTCCACCTTCGTGGTTAACTTTTAAGCAACATCTACAACATGCAGCGGAGAAGGTAATGAAAACAACGGCTGCCCGGCAAGGATCATGCCAAATATTGGAGGACCTAAACAGAGAAAAATACTACTCTTGGCAACACTAGCAACGTCGATGAGGATTGATTCTCAATATCGACCTTTGGATCAATAGGGAACACTTAGAGCCGGATTTCTACCTGCCGCAGATGCTTGCTAGTCATAGATGCTTCAGAGCATACCTCCACAAATTTGGGCAGTGGAAAACGTGGACAACATAATGTTTCATTGTTAACGATATTGTGAAAGCCGTTGGGGAAAACACTGGGTGGGAACTCAACTCCAGAGAACATCAACAGGCTGATGCTAAGCACACAAAAAGCAGTAAGTGAAGACGGGAACGACAACGGAACGCAGCACAGGTAGCTGCCAATACGAACGAGCCGTAAAACGCTAGTCCTATAACGCTTAAGTCCCCCTTACGATGAAATGGTAGACGGCAGTGCAGCGAAGATCAGGAGTAGAAGTGGTGGTGGGTTTAGTGGGTGGAAAACCCACGCTTCGTCTATTAAGTGAAATGAACTGGAAAAGGATTACATCCCTTCTCCCAATGGGTCACGCTTAACTTATGATGTACTCGTCCCTGCCATCAACTACTCATCATCCATGCAAACATCTCAGTTTAAGACAGCCAAATGCTTCCGTTTTCCTTCCTGTTTCCTTTCAAAACAACTAACATTTGTCTACTCCACATGTTCACACACCAATTTTGCACAATTCCAATGAATCTACTATCAAATATTTATTTCGGCGCTGCATGGTGGAACGTAAACTGGATGACAAAAGGCAAACAAAATAGAACCCAAATCATTGAGAATATCTCGCGTTATCTCCTCGTTTCACAAAAAAACAAATAAACGAAAAACGAACCCCTCTATCGCTCTCATCATCATCGCGCTATCGGAATTTCGTTATCTTCTTTGCATATTGACCTCCAATCTATAACAAAAAATAAAACCCAATTGACCCGATGAATTCCAACAAATAAATAATTCAATATCATTCGCGATTGATAAGGAAAAATAAAAATATATAGTTTTATGGTTACGCTGATTTATCAATTGATTTGATTGTCTCTTCCCAAAAAAAAAAAGTTCTCACGAAGGACGAATAAATAGTTTATTTAGATTCCGGTACTCACTTTTTATTGTATCCGTAATACCAGTATGTTGTCTCTTTGAGGATCACCACGGAATCGCCAACATCCAGTGTCAATCTGTGTGGCTTGTCTTCCTCATCGAAATTATCCTTGGCTGTTGCAATGAAACAAAAGGACACGAATAATGTATAAAATAAAAGTGCAAATAAATTTGTGCGTTGAGATAAGAGGCCAGCTATTCAAACACGTCTCGTATGTCGGGGGCAACTAGTTGGAAAAACCACAATATTTATATTTGCTCCATTTGGCATTCAATGTTGGATGGAGCTGATAGTTGTAGACTTTTTTTTTGTTTAGGGGGAGCTAAATAGCAAATGGAACAAGCATTTTAAGCGCGCAGCTGCTTATGATGATGATGATTTTTTTTTTTTCTGCTCGTTATCGAGTTACTTCCTACAGATGTAGTTCCCTCGATCAAACAACATATAACATATAGTGCAGAGCAGCACCCCGATAGTGTGTTTGATATGAGGTTAATTGTTTTTAATGTCACATTTGAGCACAGTTTGCGACATGAACACAGCCGAGAGAGCACAGAGTCAAGTCACATTGCGTTTATTTATTTTTTTATTCTTTTTAATTGATGCGATTGTAAATGATGTGTGTAGCCTGTTTTTATTTTTTTTTCTGAATGAAAATCTTTTTCAGGAACTGAATCATTTCGAAGTCAACTTTGGCGTTTCACTTTAAGATTTTCTTGCTAATCAACGGACTTTTAGTAGTAACTTAATATCTGCTGAAAGTTTTATATAAAAAAAACTGCCCAGAGAGGGTGAATAATTTCGCAATGATTTAAATTATGTCACCAATACAGTCTTTTCCGCACAGAGAAGAACCTACACATTATCACAACGTAAGCTACGACGTATTGCGTGAACGTCTAAAACCTTTCTGCAGCACACTAATCGGCACGTACCAGTGTGGCAGATCGACAATACACCAAATTTTCACACTCAGACAAATCCTGGAAAAGACCAACAAGTTTCAAGTCGAAACCCACCACCATTTCATCGACTTTAAAGCCGCCTATGACAGCATTTGTCGTCTTCAGCTCTACCAGGCGATGGCCCAATTCGGATACCGACAAAACTTATCCAGATGTGTCGCGTAACGCTGGAAAACACGCGATGCTCTGTGCAATTTGGAAACAACTCTTCGGAGCTCTTCCAAACGTGCACCGGATTTAGGCAAGGAGATGTTAAGGAGTTCACCTACCTCGGAACAAATATCAATCCTACAAATGACACCTTTGTAGAGATCTGACGAAGAATAACCCTAGCAAACCGCTGGAACTGGGTTCAAAACTCCTAACTCGACGGACCAAATTAATGCTCTACAGAACGCTCATCTTACCAGTCCTGCTGTATGGAGCCGAGTGCTGGACGATAAGTAAGAAAGCTGAGCATATATTGGGCACCTTCGAGCGAAAAATACTCCGTCGGATATTAGGTGCCTTATGCGAGGAGGCCGAATGGAGGAGAAGATACAACCGCGAACTCTATGAGCTGTACCAAAATGTATATGTAGTCCAAAAAGCCAAGATACGAAGACTATATTGGCTCGGCCACATCGAGCGAATGGACAACAATGCTCCAGCCAAGAGGATCTTCGAATCCCAGCATCATGTGATCGGAATCATATGATCAATGAGAACAACGCCGACAGCGGCAATGGAAAACATGCGTAGTTTTATTCTGCTTGACATTTACTGCAATAGTCTGGCAGCCAAAATTGCTATAAGATTGAAAGAAGACCAAATGTTCAATGTCTACTTATGGCCACGCCTCCATAAGTGAATCAACTGAAATTGATCTCATGAGCCCGATACTAACATTCGAAGGGAGATTCATTATAAGAATTCCTGACAGAATTTACTGGAAGAACTGGAGAACCAAAAAAGAAAAGGGAGTGACACTCTATAAGTCTATACCGACAATTCTTAAATGGACATTGGTCCGGGGGCCGAGGTTTCTTGTGAAGGGCTAGGAATATACCCGTCTTTGAAGCTGACGTCACAGCCATCATACTGGCTGCTGAAATTATACGCAAGAGTAGGAGACCGATCAGGCAGCCAATAAGGCTGTGGACTCTGCTGGAATTAGGTGTCGAAACTTGTGAGAACTTGCGAATCACTCTTAAACGAGATATTCAGAGCCAATGCGGTGACCCTTAGCAGGGTACCAGGGCATATGGATATCGAAGGAAACTAAAAGACTAACGAGCTCGCTAGGAAAGGGTCGACGCTCCACTTATCGCGCGCCCATCCCTCTGTAATTGCTTCTATCAGTTCCTTACGGAGGAAGTTAGAAGATGAAGTCAACAGTTGAGCTGGGTTCATCTGGAGACATGAGTAATGGTCCACCCTTGAGCAAGAAGATTTGATAATTTCTGGTTAAACTCAATCGTTTCTGACTTAATTCCCGTCCATTGTGCAATTGGCATTGGACAGTTATTGTCCTGTTCTATCCGTCAGAAGCATGAGAACTCTTGGTAGTCATTTCATTCATCTAGGAGCTGGAAGACTTAGGCAACGTTAAGCCGATGGACCTCCTAAGATGATTCTAATAGCGAGCTTTCTCTTACAGCGTTTCCAGGGTTAAATGATTGGATACAATAGACTCAAGTTGTTTGTCTTCATGAGCAGTGACTTTCTTGTCTCAAGGCAGCCATCTATGTACCTAACCTAACATTAAAGTTAATACAGCAAAGCATTTAAATAAGTTATTAACCCAATTACCCCATTCAAATGCACACAAGGATTGCGGTCTTTCCATTTGCTTCCTTTATAGACCCCCTTTTCAAAAAGTCATTCACATCACTTCTACCGCCTGAATCGTCTCAAGCCAAAGAGACGAGCAAGAAAAAAAAAAAAAAAAAAAATATAAAAACAAATAGCATTCCAACAGGCTGACTCAAGTTGAGCACGTGCTAGATACACGACGAATGCACTGCAACCCTTAACTCACAACAAAACCGAATCTTTCCCTCCGACTCTATTCACTTAAGTACGATTATGTTCTGTTATGTAGTGCTAACCACACAGTGAATGCGGTAAATTGTCGACCCTCATTAGAATTTCATTCGAGATAAAATACAATGCTGCTTTTAAACAAAGCTACTTCTCCTCCCTTACTTGTAGCTGAATGCATATGGATGGATGTATGTACTTAGTATAGCAAAAGCATATATTTACAGACGATGACGATGTGACACAGGTGAGCTAGCATAAGTTAGTTCCGTTCACACCTGTGCACACAGCTTACTAATCACGCAATTGCACTTTGTCGCTTTGTTTTTTTTTTCTTTTTTTGCGGTGCATTTTTTCTTTTCTACGCACAAAAGCAATCTCGACTTGACTCGCCTTCCTCTCTTTCGTCATAAATATTAACTATTCGTAAGATTGGACAAAAAAAGTGGAGGGAAAAAAAAAAAGTCATGATGAAGCCGCGCTCTTATGCTGAAAGTTTTCTGATTGCGTGCCACAATTTTTAAGTAGAAAAACGGATGAGTAATATCGAAGCTGACTCGAAAGAAATTGCCACAAGCCCCGAAGAAGTAACCTAAATAGGAGTAAGCTTTGAGTGATTGGAAGAACAAAATGCACACAGAATAAAGAAAAATAGCCGAAACAATAGAGTGTGACATTAAAATTCATAATTTGTTCTTTATCCAGAAGCTATTTTGGGCAAACAGCAATGTGGGGTAAGCCATACACTGAGGTGCAAAAGATTTACAACAGAAAAGAGCACTGTTCTAGTTGTAAACTTTTTAAGTTATGAATTTCTAATAATGAATCAGGGGCACCAGTTTGTATGCTTCCTATTGTAGCTCTGGGAATTCAGCATAGCCTTAAATATCACGTGTCTCTGTGTCCATACCATATTTAGCAGAATCAGCTACTTTAGCTCTATCATACTGTGGCACATAATATGTTCACATTTACGTAAGTATTCTCCCAAAACAACAAATTTTAGGTCCGTTCGCGTATTCTCCCCAATACTGTATACTGTACACTATACACAGTATACTGTGGCGTCATAAAACTAACATAACGAGTAATGGTTAATTGTTTGGCAAGCGTAACTCTGCGCATAAGGAAGAAGTGTAATTTATGACCCAGTTTCAATTGTTCACAATCCAATAACTCAACCTGCTTTTAAGGATTAAATGCGTTCCCAACACTTCGCTAATCTGCTCCTAGAATACTTTTACACCGAGATAACAGATTCGTCGATCAGTTTGTATTATCGTCTTTAAGGACTCTATCCATAGAATGGTGGGTGCCGTGGCGCAGTGGTTAGTGCGTTGGACTACTACGAAAGGGGTTCCAAGTTCGAATCCAGAAAAATACCATCAAAAGTTTTTTCACGGCCCCACCTCTTCCGAGTGTCTGACAGGCATTCAAAAGTACAACTGTCATGAGAAAGTTTCTGGAAACCCCTCTGCCCTTCGGATACTTCATAAAAATGTAGGTCCCTTCTGTACGTACAGAAATGTATACCACGCACAATACGTACAGTTGTGAGAAGCTAGGTTTGGCCCTCTATGGGCTGCTTACGCCCTGATATTTATTTATATTTTTTATCCATAGAATCCGACGATCCGTCGTTCCATTGAACGTTGACATTCAAGTTGACGTATTGCCATATAGAACAGTCCCATAGAATTCGTCAATCAGCTGATTGTCAAAAACGATGACAGGTTATCTACATTCCCTCTCTGCACCCACCAATGAAAATACGTTCTCGCAATTATCTTATGCGTGAACTGCAGTATGCGAATGTGTGAACTTAAATTTATAAATGTGTATACTGTCAACGGATCGACGGATGGAAAAAGTAGAAAGGAAACCTACTTTATGCGTTGAAGTTCAACCTCCCGTTGGTTATGGGCCGGCTCCCATAAGAATGTGAATATTTTATCGAGCTATCAGTTAAAAACGACGGAACAACGGATCGACGGACACTATGGGTTGGGCACTTAAGTTGTCGAAAAGTTTATGAATTTGTAAATCGTAATATATATTTTGATTGGATTGGGTACATGTTTAGTATGTACTAGCGGGTCTTAGCCGTCTAGCGGCAGCGAATTCCTTGCGTAGGGAAGTAAGTTAAAAAAAATGTGCACGACTGGGTCGTACGTACTTGCACCTATATGCTGTTAATTAGAAATGCATCAATTTTAATAAAAAAAAAATTTGGAAAAAATATTTTTAAAAATTTTGCATAAGTTTAAATGCCACATTTTATTAAACATTTAATCCTGCCCACATTTCGATTTTGATAAAAATCCATTGAGTTTTAGCAGAGAAATAGCCATGTTTCTAAAATCAGTTAATAAGAAAGGTACCGTTATACGTATTTTTAGCCAAAAACGTGGTACGCCATCTTATAGCATTTGTCTAGACTAACTCGAATATGAAATTTAATCAAAATCGTTAGAGCCGTTTTCGAGAAAATCGTCTTTTTGTGAAATTGGCCTTAAGTAAAGTACCGTTAATAACAGGGCTAGAACAAAAATTCCGATTTCGTCTCGAATTGCGACCCTACAGAACTCAGATATGAAGTTTGAAGCAAATCGGTCCAGCCGTTTAGGCTGCAGTCCAGCGTACATACACACAGACAGACAGACAGACAGACCGACAGACAGACAGACAGACAGACAGACAGACAGACAGACAGACAGAATCGGCAGACCCACTTTTTCGAGCTTCTCTATCATCGTAATGTCAGAATTCATTGTTATCTCGAGTTCGAATTTTTGCACGAATCCAATACTTGCCCTATATTATAGGTGCAAGTAATATTAAAAAAAGAAACACAAACATACGGTACGTTTAGTGTATTTTTGAGTTTTGTTTGAGCATGAACAGGATGTAGATGCTGTGGTTTGACAGTCTTGCTTTAATTCTGAGTTTTGATGAATAGACACTCGATACGATGTTTTCTTCTCTTTGCGACTGAGATTTAATACCATTCACGTTAATGGTGCTGCACTGCACACAGTCGTCTCTTCGCAGCAATTCTGATGTAGAGAAGTAGTAACAAAGCGCTTTTCAATAGAGACATATCTATTTTGTATTTTAATACAATCGCACCCTTAAAGTTCCTTATTGTGATCTGACATTGTCAAAACGTCACGTCCTTTATGCTGAAGTTCACGAACGAGAAACATTTCGTTCCAAGCTCGTTCCTGAGTCGGTGGTCGCAACTTTAAGACTTTTTACACCAATTTTCGGTCGTTATAATTGTCCAGAATGACTGTGCTTACTATAGTAGGTAACACACATATTTCTTATGAATACAACATACATATTTATTATTGAATCTCCCTGTGGCCTGTCTCATAGCTGTGACACGAGTCGATTCCATGTCGTTCACAGTAAGGATAAATCTCTTAGAGGTTGGCTTATACTGTTAAAACATCGAATTACATATCTCAACAAGTAAAACCTCTTTATTATTTCAACGTTCCTTAAACTAATTCTTTTTACATAAACCTTGCTTCAGGGTCCCTTACTTACGAAGGAGAGAATATTATTCAAGCAGTAGTGATCTTTAGTCGACAAAAGAAGGTAAGTTCGTTCTGTAAAATGCACATTTCTGAGAAGCTAAGCCTTCTATGGGCTGCTTATGGCTCTTTTTAAATTTATTTGTCCGTTATTTTTTTCTTCTGAGTGTAAATAGTTCATGAAATGCACGGTAAACATTTTTCAATTCCAAGGCTGCGATCGAAAGCCAATAGGTCAAAAGAAGCAAAAACCAGGCAGGGTTTTTTGGAACGTTACTAGCAATAATTTCAAACGTAGCAGCCTTCGACACTTCGCAGTGTTAAGTGTGAACCAAGGTCGCAGCTTGTAGTGACCAATATAAAGCGAGAATGTTCCAACTTACTAACCTATCAACCTTTATCTTTCCATAAAAGACAAATGCTGCAAATCTGGCATTCACGGTAAAAATCATTTGCCGTCCGGAGACACCTAGTTTTTTTATTTGTAACGAAAGAGCAACAGCAGTATGTTAACGCTTGCAGAGGTCAATATCGATCTTACAAATTGAGTACAATGTCTCCTCTAATAAGCATTCCTAGTGACATTGTTATGAAGCATAATAAAAAAGAGACTAGGCGTTAACACCAAAGACACCTTACAAACCACAGCAATCAATTATTTCCTCATCATTATCATCAGCCTCAAATCAACCCTGTAGCTACCCAAATTGAAACCAAATTATTCATGTGGTGTTGCGCGTCTTTGCTTCACCACTGTTAAAGCGTCTTTGATGTGCGCAGGAAAAGGGGAGCTGCCTCGTATTTTTTTTTTTAATCAGTTTCCCCCGTCGGTCTTATTCTTCAACTCTAATCGACAATTGCGAAGCAAACGATATGAATACGATTGTTTTTTTCTTCTTTTTCCTCATTTTTTTAATTGTTCGTCGTTTGTATGCGTTTTTTTTTTTCGCTGGGGAGTCTGTGATTGGAGAAAACTGCGATTTTATTACGAAAAACGACGACAAAATTTCCCTTTCCTGTTGTGAGTTTTCACTTTCAGTGGAGATTTTTCCCCCGAAAAAAAAAAAAAACGAAGAGGAAATCGTTTCGATTTTCTGTGCTGGAGCACTATCAAGCAACAAGTTACACCCTAGGAGGTCGTCTTGTGTCGATGTCGCTTTTTACTCGTTTTTTGCACTAGTCAAGGGTATTTCGAGGAAAAGCTGTTTTTTTTATATGGGTAATGAATAATTTTCCAACAACAAATTTGTTGGCTTTTACTCAATCGCTTACCAATTCCAAAGCGATGTTGAGTGCCTGTATCCTGCCACACGGTCATTTTGGGCGAGTTGTTTTGGGGAAACACTTGTGTTCCTGGGCATAAACATAAAATTCACTGAAAAACACGAAACACAAACACAAATTGTTGCTTTTTTTTCTTTTTTGTTTTGGAACACGGGACACGGGACAAAAATTTAGTGACTTTTTGTCAACAAAAAACTGGGAGGCGCTCGCGGCCCCACGGACATTTTTTTCGAAAATAAAAATTCAACTGATTACGAATGAATACACTTATACGGGACGGGGGAGAGAGACACACTGTTGCGATAGTGTGCGGCTCTCGGTTGGGGAGAGGCTACTTGATGCATGGAAAACAACAACAAAATACACACCTATTGGTAATTTTGACAGATTGATAGGAATGTGTGGGTGGTGAATTCAGCTGTGGCGCTTGGCTGCTGAATGATAATGAGCATTTGATAGCGGCTAAGTGCGTCTAGGGAGAGCCAAGAAATTCCAAGGAAGAGGGCACATCAAAGATTGCATGCTAATTGCGGTCTTACAAGTGTCAGTAGCAAAATATTAAAAGTGGAAACAACAAAAAGAATGAAAATGGATGTAAGCACCAATTAAAATCTCAAATTTTACACAAGTAGCTTAAATCCAATCAGCTCCAATTTCAATTGAGTATTGTAACAGTAACTTATAACTGCCATTTGGATATATTAGCTAAACGCTAAAGGCATACAAATGGCCTGCGAAATTCTTGTATATTTGTTTACAACTAATACAAATTATGAATTATGTCTAAATGGCAATTAAATTTCGAAAATTTTGTAAATATTTCTATTGTTTATTATGCGAGATCTGGATGCAAGATCTTGTGAAGTGTCCAACACATATTTAAGTTCATACATTCACATTGAGTACGCATTTTCACTGGTGGAAGCAGAGAGAGAATGTAGAGAAACTGTTCTGTCATCGCCTTTGACAAGCTGATTGATTGATGTGACGAATTCTATGGGGATGTCCTATTCGTCAATACGTCAACTTAAATGTCAACTTTCAACGGAACGACTGATTCTGTGGGTTGGGCCCTTGAGACTTTAACATGTTCCTGATATGAGCCCGCGTTATAAGAAGCGAGAAGTTGTCTCCATCACCTTTGATTTGTTATGCAACTTTTGGGGGGGTGGTGGAATTCAGCAGGCAGCTGCTGATACTTTGACGCGAAGTTGGTGACCAGACTGTTACTGTGGATAGCCAATTTTTCATACGCTGCGAAAGACTTGATGTACCCTGGTTATTTGATTTGCTCCTAAATGTTTCAATTCTTCAATACATGTATTTTTACACAAGAATTTAAGCTGATCTAACGTTTAAGTTACTAATGTTGCCAATTTCTTAGTTGTTTTTTATGTCGCTTAAGTGAACGTGGTATAACATCGGATAAGGTCCACATTTTTTTTTTTTTCTTATTTCTCTGAATGCGACAACATAATTTTTTCTTCAAACGCACCCATTCAGCTATGTTTTCGCTACATGCGTTCGTTCCTTTCGAAAAAGTCCAACTGACAGCGCAAATTTGTCAATACAAAAAGAAAAGCGAAACTTCAAAAACGGTATAGCGCCATTTTTTCAGTTAAGTGGTTGGCTTAAAACAGAAATTTCACCTCAAATTACATGGTTATCCCGGCAGCTGCCCAGGAAAATCAATAAAACTTAAAAAAAAAAACAGACTTAAACTTAAACCGCAACGAAATAAAAAGACCACAAGTTGCGGCGTCAATTCCTGGTGAAATAATTCAAGTACCTCCCCCTGATCTCCTCTGCGCCGCCCTTGACCCTTTCGTGCATGTGCGTTTAAACAACGATTTACACAACTCGACTTAAATAAGAAGAAAACAAAGGGAAATCATTTGGAGTTGTACACAAATTAACTGAGAAGTCGCACAAGAGTAAGGAAGAACAACAAATATGTTTGGCGGCACGAAACCGACTTTTGGCCAAGCCCCAACCAGCACCGGTTTTGGATTCAACAACACTGCAACTGCATCACCTTTTGGACAGTCGACATTCGGCAAACCGGCAACTGGAGGCTTTGGCCAAGCGCCATCCTTTGGACAGCAACAGAACACCTCTCTGTTTGGCAGTGCCCAGCAGCCTAGCACGGGTATATTTGGTGCTAGCACGTCGTCAGCATTCGGAGCGGCAACTCCGGCCCAGCCAACGTTTGGAGGTAAGATATTTTATGATTCATGGTGACATAACGTTTCTCTAGAGGAGTGAGGACCTTCAGGCCATGAACTAATTGGCTTAACAGCGAGAGTAGCACCTTTGTAGTGACAGTCTATGAGTTATTTATAAATTATTAAGTCAATATTTAATTTAATCGATCTTGATGAGTGGACAATTAGTCAGAGGTATTATTGTATGCAATAAATTCTCTAATCGGGTAGTCAAGCGCAAGACTGTGATACCCAGATTGTACACAAAAAACGTGTTTATTGTCCTATATCTCTTCTATTCGTTTCCATGAATAGCACCATACAGTTCGTAGTTCACTTTTATTTCTGCGTTTAAACTAACAAATTTCCATTGTTTTTCAGGATTTTCTCAACCCCAGCAGAATACATCGATTTTTGGCGCCACTCAACCGGCTGCACCACAAACCTCACTCTTTGGGCAATCATCGACCTCAGCATTTGGTGCAGCTAAGCCATCAGGCTTTGGCTTTGGTCAAACAGCAACGCAACCGACTACATCGCTATTTGGTCAAGCGCAACCAACCAGTACAACTGGTTTTGGATCATTTGGCCAAACCCAACAGCCGACAAATGCATTTGCAAGTGCCGCCACTGCATTTGGCCAGCCAACGGCGAGTGCAGGTAATGCCACCGGTACTGTACTCGTTAAATATCAACCGACAATCGGTACCGATACTCTGATGAAGGCAGGAACTCCCAACAATGTAAACACGAAACAACACTGTATCACCGCAATGAAGGAGTACGAAGCAAAGTCACTGGAAGAACTACGGATGGAAGATTATTTGGCTAATAGAAAAGGTCCTCAGGCAGGTACATCTGCCGGTTTCGGTGGTTTTGGTGCCGCTCAACCGACTGCAAATGCTGGAGGTCTATTTGGCCCCAGTGCACAGCAAACAACTGGTCTCTTCGGCCAACAGCCTGCACAACAACCAACCGAGAATAAGAACCTTTTTGGCAATAGTATCTTTGGACAGCCAGCACCAGCGTTTGGAGCAACAACTCAACCTTCAAATAGTTTCCTCACAAAACCGTTTTCCACACCAGCAACTTCCACAACTGGCTTTGCATTTGGATCGACGCCAGCTGACAACTCTGCGAATCCCTTCGGAGCAAAGACATTTGGTCAGACACAAACACCCAGCCTGTTTGGTCAGCCCGCCGCCCAGAATACTGCTGCACCTGCCTTTGGCCAGGCAAATACAACTGGTTTCGGTGGATTCGGTGCACCTGCACAGCAAAACTCAGTCTTTGGCGCACCCGCTACCGATAACAAGCCTGCCTTTGGATTGGCAGCTTCAACTGCCAACACTGGCTTTGGTGGATTCGGAACGAATGTGAACACAAGCACCGCGGGTGGTGGACTATTTGGCCAAAAGCCGGCACCGGCATTCGGAGCCAACACTGCTTTTGGTACTACTGCTCCGAATACCGGGTTTAGCAACTTCCAAGCCAATGCCGCTGGATCGCTTTTCAATTCGTCAATGAATAAAGCACCAACCACTGGATTTGGAGGCTTTGGAGCTCAAACAACGGCAGCACCGCTTACCTTCAATTCCGGACAGTCTTCATTATTCGGTAATGCAGGTAATAAGCCACTCTTTGGAGGCTCCCTTCAAACGGGAACAACTGGCGGAGGACTCTTTGGCGGCGGTACAAGCATGTTTAACAACAACACATTGGGAACGTTTGGAGCCTCAAACCTTGGCGGGTAAGTACATCGAGATATTTAATATCGCAAGCCTTATAAATGTATTTATTCTCTAGAAACACATCACTTGGGGCAACACCTCAACAGAATACGATTCCAATTCATCAGCAAATTCTATCAAAGGTCACCTCACCCTATGGCGACAATCCAATCTTCAAAGACTTGAAGCGCAGCGATGAAACTGATGCTCTGCGCGCCACCAATCCAATCGCACAGAAGGCTATCCTTGAATCATCTGGCTCGCAATTCAAAATATCCGCTAAGCCGACCACCAATTCGATTAAAATCAAACCAGTTGGCAGTGCTCTAACGAAGGTAAGTTCCGTCGTCAAATCGCATTGGAATAAAGTAAGTAGTCAGTTTGTATTTTTTTACAGAAAGCCCTCTTCGAAGGACTTGAAGAATTCGACAGCAGCGTAGAGACTTTCAGCTTGAAACCAAACGCTAAGCGATTGGTTATAAAGCCTAAACAAGCAGGTGGTGATCGCACCCCAAATACATCAATTCACGGTGGACTAACACCACAAAGTAACAAGCCATCAACACACACAGTCGAAGAAATAAATAGAGGTGCCGCCACGTCAGCAGTACAACGCAGCGAATCTTTTTCAGGAGAAATCCCACAGGAGAATATTCCACCGACAAGCAACAAAGATGGAAATACAAGCCGTCGCGAATCATGGTTACATCCAAATAACTTGGAGAAAGTTCGTCAACAAAACGTACACCTACCATCGGAATCTGTGCTGAACAACACTCTCTCGGAGTTGGTACCACGTAAATCTGCTGAGTTACCATTCAATGCATCCGAAGAGGCCGGCCTAGCCACCCGTAAAGATTCACTCAGCAAAACCGTGTCATATAGTGAAACTATAAGCGAAAGTTTTGTCTCAAACCGATCGTACACCGAGGATCGGAATGATGAATCGCAATATATTACTATGGAACCGCATCCAACAGGGATTGTACTACGACGAGTTGGGTAAGGAAATTTACGCTTCGGATAGTAACTTTTATCACTGCTTGCTCTCTTCATTCCAGTTACTACACAATTCCATCACTAGACGACCTAAAGTCCTACCTCGCCGAAGATGGATCTTGTATTGTTCAAAACTTTACAATTGGCCGCGAGGGCTATGGTAATGTGTACTTTAACAAAGAAATGGATGTCGCTGGATTAAATTTGGACGAAATAGGTAAGTCCCCATGCCTTTTGCTATCAGTTTACTTTTTTCTAATAAGCTTCTTCTGATTGCAGTTCATTTCCGCAACAAAGAAGTAATCATCTATCCAGATGATGATAATAAACCACCCATTGGCAGTGGTCTCAATCGTGAGGCACAAATAACTCTTGACAAAGTTTGGCCACATGACAAAACCAAACACGAGCCAATTAAGGATCCACAACGTCTCGCCGAAATGGATTATGAGGCGAAATTGCGTCGCGTCTGTGATAAGAATGATATTCGCTTCATAGAATATCGTCCAGAAACAGGCAGTTGGGTATTCAGAGTAAAACACTTCTCCAAATATGGCATCAATGACAGCGATGAAGAGGATGACATTCCCGCTGATCCGAAGAAAGCTAAAATGAACATTAAAGAAGGAGATCCAGGCGCTGGGAAACCTGCAAAGGTAACAAAATGATTATATTTACAAAAGACTTTAACCTAACTTCTCCCATTTAGGTTGGCGAAAAACTCCCTGGAACAACAGTTGGCGGAGCAGTCGCTGGTGGTAAACAAGATCCAAAAGTCACAACTTTGAATGTAGATGATGCGGAATTCATGCTAATGGACAAGACTCGTAAGTATAATTTAAATTGGGCTCTTTTCATCTTTCTATCTCTCTCTCTCTTTTTACACTCTTTTAGAATGTGTGTTTTAACTTAAAACAACTTATATTGAAATATGATGACAATCTGCTTGATTTTATCTAGTAACGAGTTTATATTATTGGGTGCTTATGTTTTGTTCGGGTGCTTATTATGGAAAAATAATCAAAATCAGCTTTATATGCACTAATGATCTTGTATGGCGATCGATTTATGTGCAATATTTTTGATGTTATGTTAACTAAAAGAAAATTTATTGAACAATTATATGTGAAAAGTTTATAAAGCAAAATAAGGAATTGTCGTTTAAATGTGAGCTCTTATGGATTGGCTAGGTGGAGATTACCCACTCTACTTGGTATCCATATTCTCCTCGAAGTGGACACTGATGTTAAGTATATAATTTTAAGTGAGAGGTAAAGTAGCTTTTGGTGCAGCTTATGATGACATAGAAATTTAATTTTAGCGTAAGTAAGATTCTATGCCAAAGGCAAATGCATGAAGGGTCTTGTTGCATGAGTTACATATTATATTCAGCATCTTTTAGGTTTTTATTTAATATAAGTTTTGTTTATGAAGACAACGTTCATGTAAAAAAGATTTGAGAAGCTTTCTCTCATCTTCTTCTTAAGGTTCCTCTCCGCTTCGGAGGTTGGAAATCATCGTTTGTCTTTCACGTCTCTTAATATATCGGTCAGTCAGCCATGTAAGTCTATGACGACCTGCTGTTCCTCTTGCCTCTAACATTCCTTGAATTAGGACATGGAGTAGTTGGTATTTGTTATTCCGTAGTACATGGCCTAAGTATTATATTTTACGTCTTTTGACTTGGAATATAAGCTCTCTACCGCAGAACTTCCGTATTAGTGATCCTGTCCACCCACGAGATCCCACGCAGTATCCTTCTGTAAAGCAGTTCGAACGCTCCCAGTTTTTTAATCATGGTTTTATGCAGCGTCCAGGTTTCAACACCATACAACAGAACCGACCATTTAGTAAGCCTGATATTTATGTCTAAATTTATATACACTTTCTTCATTTTGCAGAATGTAGAATCTTGCCTGCTGTATTCTACATTTTATTTCTTTCTTGGTATCTGCATTGCTGTTTATCATAGTTCCTTTTCTACTGTGATATCTCCTATTTTCAGTTCGGCGTTCTGTGGTTGTTGATTCTTTGTGAATAACATGAATTCGCATTAATTTTTAGCCCATATTTGCGACTTATTGAGTCCATCTTCATCTTCCATCTGCATATCTGATATTGTTAATTTTATAGCCGTTAATGCTGATCCCACCGTCATAGTCAGCCAATGCTTCTTTGAAAATCTGCTCCGAATACATGTTAAACAATAACGGCGAAAGGATGCATCCTTGCGGAACTCCTCTTCTCCTTCTATAGATATTTTGGCTTCTTGGTTCCAGTATAGGTTTTCGATTATTCTGCTGTCACTCCTGTCAATATTTTTGCTTTTAAGGATCTCTGCCATTTTCATGTGCTGTACTTTATCAAATGCTTTTTCGTATAGTCTACAAAAAAAGAGAAAACTTCTTTACCGATCTTTAAAGTTCTTTGGACAATCATATTAAAAGCAAACAGAGCTTCCCGTGTGCCGCCGAAGCTGTTTCTAAAGCCAAATTGGGTTGGACTGATGTGTTCTTCCAGTTTAAAAATATCTTAAGTGCATGGCTTATCAGGCTGATTGTTCTGTATTCGCTACACTGTGACGCCTTACTTTTTTTTAGACATTGCTATGAATGTAGACTTTAGCCATTCGTTCGAAATACAACCTTGTCTGTACTCGTTAAATAGATCTATGACTAAGTTCAAGGGTTGCTCCTCTATTTTGATTTGTTCGCGCTTATCACTGAAAAGTTCTTCGATGTGTTCTTTCCATCTTATTAGTTTGTCTTTCGTGCTCCAAAGAAAGATTGCCATTTTTATCTTTTAACAATAAGCTTTGCTTCTTTCTTTCTCTCTTTTACTTTCTTATTCAGGTTGATACTGTTATGGATTCTGTCAAAGCTCTCTAGTTCTTCACACTGTTGACGTAGATGCTCATTTTTGGCCTCTCTAATTTCGTTCCTGATAATTGTGTTTACCTCTTTGTATCTGGTAATATTCAGTTTGTTCTGCCTTCTCTCTTCCATAAGTAAGAGGATTTCTGCTGTCATCCAATCCTTTTCCCGTTTTTACTAAAACTTCTTTGAGTTCCGCCCATTTGGAGTTAATGTTTGAAGGTATTGGTCGATCTCTATTTAATATGCTAGCTTTTCATTTATTTCACTTTTTACTTGCCTTTGGATTGTTTGATCCTTTAAGAGCCTCAGATCCAGTCTTTTCCGATATATTTTTTTTATCTATCTTCTTGTGGTCTGATCCTACATCAGCTCCTGGATAAGTTTTCACCGCCTTTATAGCGGTGAAACCTAAAACCTAAACCTTTTATTGACGACTATGTTTCTTACTATTGATTCTGTCGTATGCCTTGGTGAGGTCCAAGCCCATTTAGTTGACAGAATTCCACAAGACGTTGACCTCTTTGATTTTGCATACCCAGACCGTTCTCTCATATTGTTGGCCAAATATTCGCGGGAAGTTTGGCCGTGATCAATCAAAGATCAAAGTCCCTCCAAAGCAAAACTATTAATAATTGATTCATGAAAAAAGAATCACATGGAAGACATAAATCAGTCGCAAAATTGCTCAACAAATTTGGTTCTGGGCGAAGGTTGAAAATCATACTGCTGATCTTCTTACTTAGGTATTTATGTATAGGGGCTATAGTTCGAGGCAAACATGAGTTTCTCCAGCTGTCTGCAGTTTACTATGATCTGCTTCCGCTGGTAGTGCCTCTGGGGATCTATTCCTCTGAGTTAGGGCGTTAATGCCGCTGTCTATATATTCGTTTTTACAGTCTGTCTATGCAAAATGGACTGAAAACGACACTTAAAACGTTTCTTTTACCCACAGAACTGAATTAACTAGCGTATTGTGCAGCGTAAGCAAGTCCTTCAAAGTTCTGGGTGCCCATATTTCAATAGTTGTTGAAGTTTTTGCACGAGTGAAGCTAGAAAGAGAGTTAAAACTAGAGGCTCTTGTCAAATCATGAGATTCTATAAAATCCTAAGACCCACTTATGATTAGGTACAGATTCAATGAGTTAGGCATTTTCAAAGTGATGTGGTAAAAGTAAGATTAGAGTTCGCACTGCAACAACTAAAAGTGTGGAGGAAAGGTTTAAATTATCAGAATATTATGTTAAATGCAATCAGAGTGACTGAGAGTAGAACATTTAGTTGAAAGCGTGCATAGTTTTCTTTTAACAATCTAACGGCCAGACATATGGAGATAATATTTTCAATTATTGTTTTAGAATTTCTACAAAATAATGGCCAAACAGAGTATTCTTACTTTGATATATCGAAACGAAGTGGCCCCACTAGTCCCACGTCAGTTTTAGCCAAAGGTCTTGGCACCGATTCCCATAAACTACAACTCATGAAGGCTTCACTATTCATCGAAGATGATATGGACACAAAATCTGGTAAATGTTCATTCAAAGTTTAAATAATTCAAACTAATACCAATTCTATTCATCCTTCTAGTTACCTCTGAAAAACAAGATGATCGGGAGAACCCCGATGTACCAAAACGATTGTTTTTGAATCGCGACCGCGATCAAGATCAATATTCATCATCACAATCGCTTTGGAAAGATCAATATGGTAATTCGGGCGCGTCAAGTCAAGTTGATTATCCAGTGGCTCAGAGTCCTGCATCGATCAGGACGAAAACAAAAGATATTGAAGTTGGTACAAACAAATCTTGAGTCTATGAAATAAAAATAAGGAAAATCTCTAATTACAGTCATCAAAAGGAGCAGTGGAAGCAGCAGCACCCGTAGTTAAATACCAACCGCTCATTATAAAACCAAAAGTAGCTCAGATAACACCCCTAACTTCACAAATTCCCTTCGAAAAGTCTCTTGCATACAGATTACAGGGTAAATGTGCCGCCGATTTGGGTCTGTTTAATAGTCGTCGATTTAAGGTTGCCTTTGGTCCTCAGAATACCTTCATTTTACCCGGTACAAAGAACTCTGCTGGGAGGAAGATAAGAAGTATGCACATTCTCTAGTTTGAAAAAGAAAATTTCCTAATTTATTTCCTTTAGATGCAAATCTTTCGAGTTTAAATGATTTGTTCTGCGGTCGAGACTCAAATGATTACTCCGCGACTGTCTTATATCAGATGAAGATCGCCTCAACACAGCACATTGAAAAATTCGATGAGAGTATCGTTGATCATCTAGAAATACAGTTGAAGAATTCACTGCAAGTTGAAGTAGAGGAGAGTGATTGTCCCATGATAAAGGCTAACGTTGGAACTGAATTAATCGTAAAGCATTTGGACGAGGCCATAAAACAACTGAATGTGGGACCATTGGAAGAGTATGCTGTGTCAGTTTGGTCGTTGTGCTTGGCTCTCTGGGGTGAACACGATGAACTGGAAGGACGTGAAGCAACCAGTCATTTGGCGGTTATGTGTCGAAGGAATTTACTGTCTCAATGGCTGGAAAATACTCTCACCGAGAAAGATCTTCTAACAAAAAGCGTTTCAAAGAATACCTACATCGATCATTTGATGGATCTACTTATGAGCCATAAAGTGATCGAAGCTTGTGACTTGGCTTTTAGGTATGATGATGCGAATTTGGCCTTGTTACTGTCTCAACTTTCGTCAGGGCCAGTTGTGAGACAATTGATGGAAGATCAATTAGCCGCCTGGCATAAGGTTGAAGCGGATAAATTTATAAGCGTTGAACGTTTGAAGTTGTTTATGCTAGTGGCTGGAGTTTCGTTGATGGATTCTTCACATGGACCCATCAACACGCTTGATGGAATCGAGTGGATTAAAGTTTTGGCGGTAAGTATTTGAATCGGCTAAGGCCTCTACCCAAAAGCAAAGCTCTGACATGACCACAGACTTGGATACTTTACTTATTCGTTTTGTTTTTCACCGCTTTAGCTGCAACTGTGGTACCTCTGTTCGCCAACTTGTTCCATCACAGATGCCCTAATTGCCTACGATAACTCATTTAAAGCGGATGAATTCTACGCGATGCCACCATCACCTCATTACACCGAATCTACGGGAACTGATGAGAAACATCCACTGTATGATCTACGTTACCACATCCTTCAATTATATTCAAAACGTAGTCATCCCCTGGAAACTCTTCTCAATCCGCTAAATCATACATCTGATTCCATGGACTATAGACTGAGGTAAGTCATTCGAACACCGGAATAATTATTTTTTTTATAATTTCGACGCAATTTTCAGTTGGTTGCTTTTACAAACCTTAGAAGCACTTGGCTATCATCACTGTTCTGTGTTGTATGAAAGTCAGCTGCATGTTGATTTTGCTTCACAATTGGAAAACTATGGCCTCTGGCAATGGTCTGTGTTTGCTCTTCTACACATTAAAGATCGGCATGTGCGAGAAATGCACGTTCAAGACATACTCTATCGATATGTATCGGTTTCGAATGATGGTGCTCTAACAGAGAATGAGAAATTCATAATAAACGTATTGGGTGTGCCACAAAAATGGTTAGATTGGGCAAAGGCTGTTAAAGCTGGTGCAATCGGCAATTATAACATGCAGGCAAAGTATTTGCTGAAAGCTCAAAAATGGGCAGAAGCACATGAGGTCATCTTTGAACATATTGCACCAGATGCGGTCATTAATGGTAAGTTCTTAGACAATGTCAAATAAAAACTATTTCTCTACTTTTTTTTTTTTGTTTTTTAAGACAATATGGACTATCTACACAATCTTCTGAGTCAATTCGACAACCCATCGTTGAATAAAAGTATTAAGGTACCGAACTGGTCAAATCAAGGACAAATCTTTCTAGATTTCATCGATATCAATGAAAAGGTTGGCTGTTAGATATTCAAAAATAACTCTAATAACACGTTTCCTTTTTCCACAGTTTAAAAGCTTAAAAAATCTTCATGAAGGTGATATCGAAGCGCGCTGGGAGAATCTTAAACCACAATTGGCCGACCTTTGTTCCCGAATCAATCTCCTGCCATGTCCTACGCCCAAACATCGTTTGTGTCAGAGTGAAATCGCTCAGAGTTTGGCCTGTCTTGTGCGTGGTGTACTTGTCGTCTGTCCTGTATTAAATCCTTGTTTAATAATAAAAATTGCACTCGAGCGATTACCTCTACCACAGGAGTTTGCCCAACAGGAGTTGAGAGCATTGTTAGACACCCTAGTAGCCGATCTCTGTAAATCAAATGAACCAATCGCTGCAAAGTAACCGAATAAAAACAGAAAACTCGCAATTAAGTTTAGAAATTTCATTTTTTTATTTATAAAAGCTACAAAAAGAAAAACCCAATATTATTTGTAACATTTTTTTTCAATTTTAAGAAATTTTTGTTTCACTTTTATACGAAATTGTTCTTAAAGACAAAAAACACAAGCATAAAAGTACACAGATCGCGAATTGTTAGTTTCTTTATTTTTATTTTTATTTTTGTTCTCTTAGTATAGTTAAATTTAATAAAAAATAGAACAGTAAATAAAAGTTCAAAATACACAAACAATAAACGGGTTTTTTATTACAATTATTTGAAGGCGAAGCTAAGATCCTAGAGAAATATATGGACAATGGAATCTTTTCTCTGTAAAAAGATCCTGACAGAAAAGTTTGAACGAATGGTTTCTTTAGCGGCTTAAGAACTCAAATAGCCAAGGTTTCTTTCTAGATTCTACGTGAGACATGGAACTAAAAGCTGAAGAAGTCTTTAATTTAACCTGGGGGCTGGGATTCGAAGATCCTCTTGGCTGGAGCATTGTTGTCCATTCGCTCGATGTGGCCGCGCCAATTTAGTCTGTGTATATTGGCTTTTTGGACTACACCCACATCCTGGTACAGCTCATAGAGCTCGCGGTTGTATCTTTTCCTCCATTCGCCCTCCTCGCATAAAGGACCTAATATCCGACGGAGTATTTTTCGCTCGAAGGTGCCCAATATTTGCTCAGCGGAAGCCACACTGGTACGTGCCGATTAGTGTGTTGCAGAAAGGTTTTAGACGTTCACACAATATGTTGGACAGGATCTTATATGCGACATTTAACAGGGATATGCCTCGGTAGTTCTTACAAGACATAGGATAGCCTTTTTTGAAGATGGGGCATATAGAGCTGATACTCCAGCCGTCGAGCATGCGTTCCTCAACCCATACTTGGTTGATGACTTGATGCATGCACCCTACCAAGACATCACCTCCATATTTAAAGAGTTCAATTGGAAGCCCATCAGAGCCAGCGGCTTTGTTGTTTTTCAATTTTCTGATGCCTACATTAACTTCTTTAGTACTGGGTGGAGGCGTTGGTTCTTCATTGACTGGAGGTGGGTTCTCGTCTCGCCCTATGACTCTCTCTTTTTGCTGCCCGTTAAGCAACTGCTGGATGCTTAAACACATCAATTTCTTGTGCGTCGGTGACTAGGTTGCCTTCGCTATTTAAAAGAGCCTGCGTTCCGGGCTTGCCGGATGTTGTTGCGCTCGCGAGACTCCTCGATATCCTTGAGCTGGGAAACTGCGTGGTCCCTTTTCTTTTTACGCAGGATTCTCTTTTCCTCCCTTCTTCTGGTCCGATAATCCTCTCTCGCTGCTGCACTTTCTTGTGTGCCTCTTCTGTCATCCTCTTCCGGTGTACGCACTAATCATCATACAAGGGCTAGGCATGCAACCACTGCTATATAAACCTACACGGTATCTACTACTGCCTTCGCGTAATGGGAACATCTTTATGGTCTATTCCTTAGCCTAGTATAGATACTGCAACTTTTTTCCTGAAATCACATTCAAGGTAATATTTGACGTGGTATATATCGTCAGTCTGGAAAACAACTCCGGTATTTAGTTAGCAAAATTGCGAAATTCATTGCGGCGCTGAGAATCTACCCACGCCTTTCAACCAATTGCTATTCGGAGGGCGTATTCAAACGAACCACGCCTTCTGATCTCATCAAGCACTCCCCCAAAGCGCAAAATCGAAACAAAACTTGTTGATGTTTGTTTGTTTTCCACTATAAAATGCATGCTGAATGAATCACAAGCCTATTGCGTAACTTGTTTAGCAGTAGACGATAGAATGTTTTATATTTGATCACATGACCTTGTGTGTAATCTTTTTCCAAGTGAAACAAACCATTAGGCGAGAAACGCCCTCAACAAATCCCCGATAAAAGAAAACAATGTTTTTATTTAAATGCGCCATTCATTTATTTTTTCTTAATTCAAAATACTTACACACTAAATAAGCATAGATAATGTGTACCTTAATATCGAAAATTCTTTCCAGATATTTATAAAGCATAAAATTAATGAAAACATAAATTAAAACAAATGCAGGAGTTGGATAGATTTACCTACCGGCGGCGGCGTGTTTCAAATCCAAACGAAAGTAACACAGCTTGATTAGTTTTTCTCAAGCAATGCATGTGTCTCAAAACCTGTAACTTAGTCAAAAACAATTAAAAATATTTAAATTCTTCTTTAAAAAACACATTTTTGTTTTGAAGTTAAAGTGTTACTCGTTGCTTTGGGATATTTGCTTAGCACATCGTCCAATTGAAGGACTTTTAATTTATTTATAGAGAATTCCCTCTGCATCGGTAAGACTCCACTTCAGGCAGCCGTTTCAAGTCCCTTTTGCATTTTTTTTTTTGTTTTGGAACGATACATTCTGTTATACAAAAGAAAGCGTGATTTTATTCGTTGACCAACTTCTCATGGCTGTGTGTGTTTTTGCTCTCATGTCTCTCACACGAAGCTGGAAATATTTGGACAATTGGAAAATAAACAAAATTTCTACAATTTTTTTTTTTTTTTAAACAAACAACTCGATTTCGAAGGAAAATTCTGCATTTTGCTTCTCAGAAAAAGTTAAAATAAAAAAGAAAAAATGCAGAATTTCCTCGAAAATATGTTCGTTGAGTCGGTTGGAGGAAACCCACCTTTTGTATAAAATCTTTTTTTTTTCTTTCTATTTTTAGACCGAAACACATCGCGCGTCCAAGCGTCTGGAATGTTGAAAAGATTGTTAAGTATGAGAGGTTTTTTGTTTTTTGGATAAATTTCTATCAAACTCCTACAAGAGATTAAAAAAAAGTAAAAAATGGTTGATAATTTGCGGAAAGAATTGTATCGATTAACAAATCTATTTAACTAAACTTAGAGGCTATAATTTGTTCCTTATGTTTAGAGGATGCTTTTGTGGTTTAGTGAGGTGTATGTCAGTGGTGCACAAATAGAGCTGTTGTTCAATTTGCTCTGCCTCTAAACAACCAGAGTAAAATGTTAGTTTTGGGTAATAAGATAGGCAGAATTGTCTGCTGGGAAGTTTAATAGCTTGCTAGAGCGTTAGTATTTTATGACTTTTTTTGTACACGCCACTCTATTCCAAGAAAAAGAGGCATGGCGGTGTAAACTATTATATTTTATCTAAATCATTGTTTTTAGAGGATTGCTCCAAATTTTACTTTAATAGAACCTTAGTCAGCTTTTTGTTGATGCATTTGATGCCAAGTTTGCTAAATGATTCCGGGTCGCGATGTTTTAACTCCCAATTCCAACGTTTACTTCCTCACAAAAGCATCCTCGTTAAAATAAATAGAAAAAAATTAAAAAAAATAAATTTTTAACAGAAAACTTAATCAACTACTAACAGCTGATCTGGCAGACTGCTGCAACGCTTAGCGTTGAAATGGCAGGTGGGACAGTACTCGACGGATATCTTTCCGCGGGCTATATGCAGGCACAGTCCACTGTCGTCCTTAAAGTCCTCACCACAACTACTGAAGTAATTGTGTTCACCGCTGATGTTACTTTGCACCTCACAGCGTTGATTCGTTGTAAAATGTCCGCTGGTGTCATCCTCCTGAGGCAATATTGGTTCTTCGTCCATGCCCAGCAGCTGGTCCCAATTGGTCTCACTGTAAGGTTCATAGTTGGAATCTGTGAAGAAATTGAAATCATTGATGAGTGCATCTGATAGGAACGCATCGTCGGCAATCAATGCACTACCGTCGTCGTAGTTGATGGCCAATTGTTGGTCGGGGCTGGATGCTGATCGATTTGAGTCTGTAGGGGAGCAGGATGACGGTTTTGATGTTCCCTTCAAAGTCGACACTAGATTGATGATCTCCGATTGATTGGCAATGAGTCCTTTGTAGTACTGCTTTTCGTTTTCCAGTTTCTTGACGACTTTCATTTGTTTTCGCAAAAGTTTATGCAGTTTCCTGTTGGTGTACTTCATTCCATCGAGTTCCTTTTCTAGGGTTTCGACGTATTCCTTTTTTCTGCGGCGATTTTCACGGGCAAGCAACGCATTACGATTAGAAACGTTTGGATCTGGGCGACGAGTTGGCAGTCGTTGGACTGCCTTTTGTTGTTTCTCGACAGTTTCCAGGGAACTCTGACTAGTACTGCGTCTTGTAGGGAAAATGTCCTCAAAATCTGAGTCCTCGCTGCTGCTTGATAAGTCGTCAAATGCTTTGATGATTTCACTATTCTTATTTGCGGCAGCCATTTTTGTCTCGGGCAGCGTATTGCGTTGTATTTTTTGTGGGTTTTTTTTAGATTTTTTGTGAAAACACAAGGAAATTTGATAAAATCTTGGTTTTTCGCTGAGAGTTTTTTTGTTACTTACTTTGTAAAAAGATTATTGTGAAATTTTGCTGATTCTTGGATTTTTTACGCGGAAAATTAATTGTCTGACCTGATTTCGGCGGTAGTTGGCAAATTTCTGAGAAAAAAAAGATGGCCGTTTCGCGGTTGAACAGGGAGAGGTTACGGTGGTGAATATACGTTTTGGTTGTGTAGTTCACAATAGGTTTGTGTTCATCTTCCTCTGAAATAATTAATATTTTAAATAATTTCTGTGGCAAAGAGGAAAAACGAAATAATTCGACCTATGTCAAAATTGAGTTATCTCCTATCTTCAGTTCATATACCATACCTTGTTTATGACAGCTCTAAAGGTTTTAAAGCTATAGTTTAATAAATAATAGAACCACCTAAGTGGACTTACTTAAACAATATAAGTATTGAATAAGTCAATTTTTGCAAAAAAAAAAAAAAAAACAGCATTGTTTAAAGAAAAACACGAAGAATTATTATACAAGAAAATTAAGTGCTTAATTTACTATGTTTCAGTCTCCAAATCTTTTTGCTTAGCCTCTTAAGTTTTTGTTCCACATCATTTCATTGTTTTAAACTCGCCTGCTGAAAAGTTACAGAAAAATGACTTATATTGTTTTTCCTTTTTGCCACAGATTTAATACATATATACACACGATAGAGATAAGGCCCACTACAGCCTCGATAGCCTTACAACTTTGTATTTGGTACATAGAATTCAGTTCATTGTCTGTTTGTTCTTTGATAGTATTACTTTCTGTATTAAATATCGTGTTGTTTTTTCAATCATGTAAAACATTTTACACCAAGTCCGTTTCCCTACTTTTTGTACTAAACATCGTACCTTGATTATAAAATTTCAACGGGGTAAAAAGCTCAGCGACAGGCAACAATTCGAAATGTTATGGAACTGGTGAAGCAGCAACTGTTACCCACGATTTTCATTAGTAATTTTACATAACAAAGACATTTTTTGTATTACATTGCGTCTCCACGAGTCTGTAAAAAGGCAGGCATTTCAGTCAGACTTTTTACCCGTCAAACTTTTATGTCATTGGATGGGCGAATTTTGTTATGACTTTTCATTCTTCAACATGTCGTCAGCAGCAAAACAAGCTCACTTGCTTTTAAAAAAACAACAAACTTATTGTTTCTGTTTGTTAAAATCAAAAATCTGCCATCTCTGCACATCTGGAAAGCACTAATAAATTACAACAAATGTTTTTTCTTACAAAAAACGACTGCCAAACTTCAAATGTCAAATTTCAGTCAGGGTTGATGTCCACAGAGAGAAGACAAGACAAAAAGGCTGTCTTAGATGTCTGACTGCAAGTCAAGTCCGTAAAAGTGCGGTCTACATGAGACATATTAATGTGACGACTTGAGTCTTGACTGAAATTATGTCTCGTGCAGACTAGGTGTTAGGGAACGTAGTTGCAGTAGAATTCTTAACAATTCTTGGTACGAATTTGTACAAATAAGGTATGAGGTAAGGGAACAGTCCAACTTTTTTTATTTATGACTGCGCTTTCACAGTTTGATTTGCTATTGATAATAAATTCCAGATCTTTGAACTTTTTGTACTTGAGAATTCAAATATATCTTAGAAAGAGGATCACTTCCATAAAGTACCCATTTTTTGTCCAAAAACTTCCAAACGTAAGCCGGTTGTTAAAGCCTCACTTATAATGGCTGCTACATTAAATTTTGTAATAACTATCAGTTTTTACACGGGCTGCTACTGTATATACAAATTTTTATTATATGCGTCCCGATTCGATTTTCTTCTCCAAAGTTTCCCTATTCTGTACAACGAATCACCAACACAAAATAGAATGTCAAAATCCATTTATAAACGTCAAGAGAAATTTCGCCAGCGCTCCGCTTCGCCATTTTCGCCTCTGCGAGCGAGAGAGCCACTAGTTCATTTCTTCGTCGTGTCCGTGTATGATGTGTAGTAATTGTGTTCGTGTGTTGTGTTTTGCACGACGATGATAGGAAGAAAATAATAAAAAAATACCACAAAAAACGAATAAGAATTCAGTTCACAGAATAAAATTAACAAAAAAAAACATGACTGATATCGCAATTAGACCAACTAATCCATATTAAGTTCACGAAATTACAAAATACCTCAATTTGTAACTGTAAAAGTAAAAATTCAACCCCAAAATAAGCCCCAAAGTGCAGTGGCAGAAGCGAAAGAAAATCAAATTCAGTGATACACATTAAAATAAACAACGCACGACCCAAAAAAGTGAAGAAATTTTTCCAATTCGTTTTCGAGTCACGGGAAACGGAATTCCTTACGACAGTCTTAGTGTCCAAATCGCATTGAGTGTTCCGTCGTCGTCGTCGTGTCGAGTACGAGTTCGAGATAATCATGAGTTCAACAGAAGCCTCCGCCGCCGCTTCGGTACTTCTAGTCACGGCCAATGTTGGAAGCGTATTCGAAGATGTAAGTGTTATACTTAACCCATATCACCCACTTAACTGCGCCCACCAACTTTCTATCCTGCTTTGCATTTTTTTTAATGTGTGCCTTATTGATTTTACGATCCCCTAATTGGATTTTAAAATATGTCTTTCTTCCGTTTTGCAGCCCTCACGATTGTTAGCCCCTTGGCTGGAGGAGTTTTTGAATCGTATAACACTTTTAAGGCCTCAATTCTTGGCGCTGCATTTACAAGAAGTCGGTGGCAAGACCTATGAAAAGTCTATGGAATATGTCCAGGAGTTCATAAAAAGCCTATGCGAAGCAGAAGAATTCAGCGAATACTCATGCATTCGTATCTACATGGATGAAGACTACAATTCAGCTGAACACTTTACTGTATGTTATCTTGTTTTGTTTTTTTTTTTCCATACTATCGATCAGTTTTATTTGCAATTCTACACGCAGTATGTATCTAATAGTGAATAGATTTTAGATACAAAATTTATCTATATATTGTACATCTTCACCCTTCAAAGGCTGACAAGCATTAAATAATCATTTACTGTACACTGTTTGTGTGCGTGTGGGAGGGTGTTTGTCATGATTATCCTAAACAAAGGACCTGGTTTGGTTGCGCGCACCCCACCATACCTATTCTCTATTTGAATTCAATTAAAGTTAAGGCTAATAGACAAAAAGTACACGTTTGTTGGATCAATTTACCGGGGAAAATATAAGGATTATGTCACAAATTCTTCAATAGAAAAAGGACCTTTATGAGTCTTTAATACTGTATATATGTAGGTAACTGAAAGAAGATTTTTTTTTCCAGTGCAAACCAATCTCATGAGGCATATCCCTTTGCCTTTAATGTGAGGAAATTAAAATTTCGACATAATCTCGTCGGAAATTAAGTGGTTTTACGACATGATTATGTCCTGTGTGGACTGAGATTTAGTGAAAAGCAATCAAGAAGTGTGCTATATGTTTGATATCTATAAATTGTTTGGTTAGACAGACGATTTAAGAATGTGCGTAATCACTTATATTATTTGGCATTAAGAAAGAGCAATATTGAACATGAAAAATTGCTATTCACATCATCAAGTGGCATGTTGTGTCCAAATTTGAACGTATGTATATATGCCTCTTCTAAATGTTTCCATCCGTCAATTTATTAATGAAACATATTTGAAGTGGTGTTATCCTTGTTCGATATCTATTCCAAATCAATCCACTGTGATACCACCGGATCTATAAAAACCCCACCTAAATACTATAACTACGACACTACAGTGAGAGACAGAGGACCAGTATAGATAGGCTACCAGACAATTACAGAGACAATTACACTTAGAGGAGGTTCTTCCGCTGAATCAGGAGAACCAACCGGAGCTTTTGATAAAGCGTAGAAGATGCCTGATGGGTACACCAGTCAGGTCACAGAGGTCGTCAAAGAAGAAGGACCCCAGGTGGAGGCTTCTTCTTGGGCAGCTGTAAAAACAGCTCACATCTCTGCTTAGTTTTATATAATCAAATTCCTATTTAACTGATGAGGTTCATTAGCTTTCAAACAAACTATGAACCACTATTTTCTATAGAGGAACTACTCTATTAAACAATTCAAGAAGTCACAAAAATTAATGTAAGTGAATTTCAAGACGCCTGGAAACGCAGGGTCAGAAGATCAGACGCTAATAAATACATATTTGTATTTGTTATAGTGAAATCAAGACACCGCGTGAATAAGACAGAGTTGAAGCCTTAGAAAACTAATTTAAACTTAAATTAATAGAAATTAAATATAGATTAGTTTGAAACTGTTTCAAAACCTCAAAGCAAGCGCTGAGTAAAAGGGTATACTGTGTTAATTTGACTTTTTCAATCATGCAATGCATCCGATATCTTTGGCTTTAAGAGGTCAACTTATTCTAGGTTCCTCTCTACACACATCGGCTTAAACCTTTTCAAATTGAAAATCGGCCTACTCTCAGTTCACCGGTTTAATGGACATGCGAATAAATCAAAACCGGTGCTAGCAGTCGTTAATGCCGGCAAACAATCAATATTAAATTTCGACCGGTATAGCATCCGTATGTCGGGAATGAACTGGTTTTGAGCAAGAACTCAGATTTTTACATGCTTTTTACATGTTTTTCTTGTCCGTGATTGCTGTTTTACTTTAAAAAAAAAAGACAGTCTTTGGAGATTTATGTACAGTATTTTTAACAGTTATCTTGAAGTCTATACCAGAGGAACGCTTTACAAGATCGATTATCTGAATTGAATTCCAGCTCTTTGATTCGTTTTCGTTAAGTTCCCTGGGTAGTGGTTGCAGAAAGGGTTATCAACATTTTAACAAGGTTTTTCAAATGGCAAAAGCATTTTTCAGTTAGGCAACGATATTTTGCTCAAGTTAAAAATAAATAATAAATATTAGGCCGTAAGCAGCCCACAGAGGGCCAAGACCTAGCTTCTCACAATTGTACATGTTGTGCGTGGTATACATTTCTGCATGTACAGAAGGGACCTAGAGTTTTATGCCGTATCCGAAAGGCAGAGGGCTCTTGAAAAGCTTTCTCATGACAGTTATACTCTTGAATGTTTGTCAGACACTCGCAAGAGGTGGGCCGTGAAAAAACGTTTGATGTTATTTTTCTGGCGCAGTAGTCCAACGCACTAACCACTGAGCCACGGCATTCACATTTTGCTCAAGTTTAGCTGTCAATTTTGCAAATTAGAAGTTTTGAGGTATTTCTCAACCCTTAGACCACTCCACTGGTATAGGGAACTCGGTTGCGAGATTTATGTTTGGGTCCCATATCAGATGGAAGTGATTGCTAGACAAGGCATTCTCATGAGCCGATATTGAGATTGGTCTTCCTACTTTGTCGGTGAGTACCTACTGCCATTGGCAGTTTAGAATCTTGTACACAACGTATTGTAACAATCTATTGTAAATCTTCAAGAAGACTTGATCATGAACCGATTCCTTAGGGAGGGAAGTTCCTCTTTGCACTAGATTCGAGGATGTAGTGGCAGATAAAATGGCCTTGATAGCGAACTGGCTGTAAATGATGATAGTTTTGCTATTAAAGGGTGTATACAAATTTTTGAGTAGGCGGCATGCCTCACGTATAACAAGAACTTCCGCCTGAAAGACGCTTCTCAACTCAAAGAATACCCCACACCACAGTTGTTTTTTGAACTCGGGTAAAAATATTTTTATCGAATTCAAGTATGAATTGGATTTGTACCTAGAGACAACTGAATTTGTGCGACCGACTGGACTACTCTACGGAAGACAGTACATTCACAAAGTAACATGTTCGCCCATGGAACTAAAACTAAGGACACGTTTTGCTTGGTACGTCGTGAGATTAAATTAGATAGCACCTTGATGCTGGTTGATCAACTGCCTCAAATGACGGTATTGATCATGAATGTGCCTCTCCTTTAGTGTGTTTTTTTTCTGTACTGTCAATCAGCAAAACAATTTCACGGGAAACACGAAAACTTTGATAGTCCATCCCTCTATAGTCCTTTGTCTCGATGGCATCCGGAATGCGATTCAATAAAATCACCCTCCTTCTGTAATGCCTTCTCAGAATTGAAGGATGTTCTACAGCCACCTGAATTCCTAAGTCGAACATCGATTGATAAAAGGACACTAATTGGCTACCAGAAAATCAGTAGTACTACAATTTTATGTGTACCTCAGTATGCAAAGCAAATAAGTTCAAATAAAAAAAAGATAAGGTTGTACTTACTGGCATTCTAGGAAAATATTCGAAAAGCAATAAACAAATAAAGGAAAGAGGAAGAAAAATCAGAAATAATTTTCTCCTCGACTTCCGATTTATTACGTTTTCTTTAAATGAATTATTAAACACATTCCTTGGCGTTACAATGCGGCAAATTTTGCTTTCCGATTCATTGAATTGTACTTTCTTACATTCTTTGTTTGATGTGTGTTTGTGTTCCTCCATGTCGTCGTTTTACATAAAGCATATACGACACAATCACAGAATAGTAGATGGTAAGAATATATACAAGTGTCATCTATCGCTAATCGATGTCTCGTTACTCGAGAATTCAATTAGTAGACCCAGACGCTCCTTTATGTGGGCGCGCAAATAAAATAAAATTTTAAAATCCTTTAACGATCCCCCTTCCGGTGGTTGATGTGTTTGCAGTTGTTTACTGTCAATTAGAAAATGTTTCACTCAAGCAAATGCGAAATAAAAGGTGTAGCTTTGTGTTTTTTTTTCATCTTATGGACGAGATACACTTTTAAGAACTCTGAAAATGATGAGCATGTAAATGGATACTCATTAGCAATGTTAAAAGATTTACTTTATCTATCATTTTATGGCCAATTAAAAACAAGTATCATTTGTTGTTTACACCTGCAACAATAAAATGATTACTTTATCTTTAGGAGCAGCGATTAAATTAATGGTGTCCATTTATATCCGACTTGTAGGTCCTTCGTAGGATAAATACGACGCAGAAAAAGAGAGCTAAATTATAAATGAATTGGAGCAACCCTCTTAGATGTTCATCTGTTATCAAAACAAGGTCCTGTGGAGAATTATTCGTGTAAACAATCAACTACATATGTATAAAAAATCTGACCTTTTATCTGCCACAAAATTATCTCATCAGATTCCACTTATGATAATATTAGAAAACTAGATCTTAATCAAAGAGACTTAAGTCATAAAGGCTGAAGCCGCAGCTTATACATAGATGTCTCACGGTCTCATTGCATTCCCCATGCGTGGGAGTTGTTGCATGCATGAAGCTGAAAAGATAGGAAAAACAATGGCTATTAAGTGGACAGTGGACAGGATGCTCATATTATATAAGAATAACTCTTTCAGAGCATTAGCAGATGAAGAATCTTCCTCTCCGCCTCTGCTGCTAAAACATCTACATACTTACTTACTTAAAGAGCTCCCGACCCTTATAGAGTCCCTGCCTGAGACATCGTTGCCTTCAATCCTCTGCGGACCCGAGCACGTTTTCTGGCATCCGCAACAGCTTGGTTTTTGTACCGGAGGTTCGGTCTTCTTCGCCGCCTCGAACCTGGGGGCTGGGATTCGAAGATCCTTTTGGCTGGAGCATTGTTGTCCATTCGCTCGATGTGGCTGAGCCAATGTAGTCTGCGTATCTTGGCTTTTTGGACTACATCCACATCCTGGTACAGCTCATAGAGTTCACGGTTGTACCTTCTCCTCCATTCGCCCTCCTCGCATAAGGGACCTAATATCCGACAGAGTATTTAACGCTCGAAGATACCCAATATTTGCTCAGCTTTCTTACTTATCGTCCAGCACTTGGCTCCATACAGCAGGACTGGTAAGATGAGCGTTCTGTAGAGCATTAATTTGGTGCATCGAGTTAGGATTTTCGAACCCAGTTGTTTCGCCAAACCGAAGAAGCAGAAGTTTGCTAGGGTTATTCTTCGTCGGAACTCTACAAAGGTATCATTTGTAGGATTAATATTTGTTCTGAGGTAGGTGAACTCCTTAACACCTCCTTGCAATTGGGCCATCGCCTGGTAGAGCTGAAGACGATGAATGCTGTCATAGGCGGCTTTAAAGTCGATGAAAAGGTACTTTAAAATTCGTTGGTCTTTTCCTGGATTTGTCTGAGTGTGAAAATTTGGTCTATTGTCGATCTGCGGGGCCGGAAGCCACACTGGTACGTGCCGAATAGGTTCTTCTCGTGCCGCTTTCGCTATCGCAAAGACTTTCGCTTGGAACACACTACCATGTCTGACATGTTGTTGGTAATTTGATTTTCAACACACCCATCCAATTGCTCATTTTAATGACTTTTTAGGAAGAGGAACATCGTATTTCGGACGAAAGCAAAACATGAATCCATCTTGTAGTTACTAGCGTTTAAGCAATTGCATCAATCTTATTTTTAACTTCATCGATGGAACAATGTGTCTTGTTATTTATTGCACAATACGAGCGATTTAAAAATCCAATTAATTTAAACTACAAAATGTACTCAATACATCTGTTTCGATTTAATTTTTATGCATTTCGTCGTTCAGTGTTTTAATCTAAAAATACGAAAAAGCTTTTTACGTCTTTCAGATTTTTGTTTATTGTTGAAGGAGCATGTTTTATTTGCCTTTTTCATTCTGAAAATATTTAGGACGCAGTTTTCCTTTTTTTTTTCTTTTAATTTCATTAAGAACCAATAGTATCAACTTATGCATAGGCTTTAGCTTACTGGAACTATTGGCTATAACTGGTTGGCAGGATTGTATAGAAACACGGGTATTTAGAGTTTATTTTTTGCAATGCAAGTCTGCGGTTTATCATCCGAAAGTATGCTTTGAATACGGCGAAAGATCATAAGTTTCTTACATCAAAAGACGTAGTTTTGACCCACTTGGGTGGATTTTAAGTTCACAAATCAATTCTGGGCTAAAAGTTTAAACGAAATTCCTGATGACTTTTGACTTCTCGTTTTTATGATTCATTAAGGTGGGTTATTAAGCGTATTTACATATGTTTTGTATAAGTAAATTCGCTTAAAGATGCCTGCCTGACAGTTGTTGACATACCCTACCCATGATGGAAGCCACCCAATTCCATTCAGAACTGACTTCAGCCAGAGTCTGAACTAGGAGTGGGATGGGATATAGCTATAAAAGCGATCATTTATCAGGGGCTGGAGTTTTTGTGAAATGGGACAAAATAAGGCTGCAGTAAAAAAAACTTGTTTTGAGCTTTGCAGGTAATACAAAATAAGAAACAACTAGGAGCACAGAAGATCTCTTCAGGTCGTAGTCCTTTCTGGGGAAGTCTTTTATCCTAAAATATATATGTATCTTAGCGAGTGCCAAGTCTTGCTTAAGCAATTCCAAAGTAGTTGATTATCAAATATGAATTCTCTCAATAGGCAATATTTCATTTCACAGACTGTTCTCTATGTCCTTGGTCATACTGAGAACAGAAATGAGTTAATTGATATACTCTTCTGCAGACAGATCTGTCTTACATTTCATTTCCATAAACATTGTTGTTTATCTTTTTAGTTTCATGGTTCGTTACAAAATAAAACACAAAAAGAACATTTTTGAATTGTTTTTCTTAAAAAAAAAATTGGAGAGCTGCGGATGATGCCTGTCAAAGGTTGAGCAGTAACAGAACACATGAGTCATGACTTGGCTAGTGTCAAATACTCTTAGAGGCTGTGCAAAAAATAACTAAAAGCGTTGATAATTATTTGCCGGGTGTTGGAGACCTTACAAAGCAATGCAAAGCAGAGGATATAACTAATAAAATCGATAGACATCTTATCTAAAACATCTTGCTTGCTTAAGTAGATCGACTTTCGTCGTTTTTTAAATCGTGACGGTTTATGGAGCGAATAAAGGAATCGCAGACAAAAAATTTTTAGCACATTTAAAGATAAACAATCAACAATTTTACTACATATTCCCAAAAAATATGTTTAGATAAAAATAAAAATTAAATTCTAATTAGTTTCTGCAAATAAATCAACAATTCGTTGTATTTTCCGCGAATAAGTAGAAGAAGAAGTATTCTTCTTGCGAACTGTCAAATTTTTTTAGCATTCCACATATCCAATTCACACGACCAAAATATTCGCGTGTGTTTAACCTCACAATTCTTTTTTGGTAAATGAGTTTAAATTGCTGTGAATAAAACGTCAAAATTTGCGAATATGCACATTCGCATATCGGTAATATACGAGCGAACGCCTTAAGTTAAGTTCAGTTAACTTGCGTACGTCACACAGAAAATCTTAACATATTTCAAACTCAGAAAGTATTCTCGACTAACCGCCGTGGCATACCGTTCTAAATAGTGTAGCAGAATCAGTCAGACAAAAGCTGGGGGAATGCTACTTAAAATCCAGGAAAATTATATTCTCCACTTAAGGACCAAGCTGCGACTATCTCTAGATATTAAATCGGCTTTTAGACTCGTGCTCTGTCTTCCAGATGAATGTTTTTGCTATGCGTGATCCTTGTCGTCTTTTGAAAAATAATCTTTCTGCACCCTTCAGTAGACCGTTATAAGAGTGGATAGGCGTGGGTTTACTGCGGTGGAGGAAATAAACTTGACCTAGGACATAAGAACTACTAAACTGAAAACTCGCTGGATTTGCCTTTTAATTTTTTATACTTGAACTGTTTATTGATGAGCTATTACTTGTTCTGATTTTCTTCCATCCTAATCTTTCTTTTTCATAATCTCTTCAAGGATTCACTGAGATAACTAAAAAGTCATCAGAAGTTTGACATCAGTCAGAAAAGTATTTAAATTTTGGACAGCTGCATTAATTAAAAAAAATTTTGATAAATCAGCTGAGAATTTAACTCCAACTTTTTTAGCTACTCATGTGCACATATGCATATCTTCTACATATTCTCCAATTGACGTCAAAGTATATTTACTAAGCAATGAATAACTACGTCATATAGGTTTTGACAAACTTGGTGGTTTTCCAGAAATGATAAGGCAAATGCGTCTACTTTTTAATGTGCAATATTTGGTCAGAAACACGAAAGCAATGTCTCTGACTCTGACATTATTGCAAATATGTGTTACAAACTATGTGTCAATCTCAGTAACCCTTAAGGAATCCATACACTATTCAACTCAATTGTCAACTCAGTTGGTTGTTGTTCAAAGCAAACCGTGTGTGGCCTTGTCACATTTGGACGATTGAATTCACCATAATCCTTCCCTTCTCTTTTTATTTACCTCATGGACCACCCTTCATCTCTTCTTTGATGCAAGAGTAAGCATTTCATCTTTCTTAGAACTACTACTCATTCTTGCTGTACAACAACCGATGTGTTCTGGTGAAAATAACTTTAATAAATGGAACGCTGAAAGCTACCTGCTTTATGTTTGACATTTCAGATCGCGGCGAGGAACAGTGTGATCTCCCCACGTCGCCGGATCGAGTTCTGTTTGACGAAGCCTTTATTGTAGCATTTAAATAATTATGTTGACAGTAGAAGCACTCTTTCAATTCAATTGACAACTCAGTTTACAATCAAGTTGAATTGTGTATGGGTTGCCTAATTTGGAGCTATTTTTAAACTCGTAAAGCTCCACCTTCCAAAGTACTTACACTTGTAACAAAACAAATCATAAATTACAGTGATGGGACAATTTTATAACGCGCTCTCGTAAATTTGTAAAATTGTTGTTATTACTGCCAGGCACATATGTACATGTAGCCATGTATGTATCCGTGTGTACTCGTATAATATTTTTCCTTTTTTTTTTTTTTTTTTTAAATTACGAAACAAATATTTATTTATTGCTTCGTAATGTGACAAGGAAAAATGGAATTTTTTGTAACTACCTACTTGTCTTTTGTTATAAAATAAAAGAAGACAAGAAGTAATGTTGGCCACAGTATTCATTTTGAGATTTTTCATAGAACTACACGACTGTGATAGAAAGATGAGCCTACTAAGCACTCAAGGATTCATGAATCCCCAGCACCATGATGATTCGTTTTCATTTCGTTTAGCAAAGTGAACTTCATTATCGTTTCCTACAAAGGCTCGTTTTTTGGCGAATGATTCACAGACGCAAATGAGTGGAATGGATGAATGCAGTTCTTTGGTGTGAACTTAAAGCGCTTGAGACTCCTACAAATCACTCAAAGTTTGTCGAAGAATGCAAATAAAGAGTAAACCTTTATTCTAAATGAAATACGGTCTGTCTTATTTGCTTTTGTGGAATTTTACTAACCTTGATATCCATGGTCTTGATGAGTCCAAAAATTCACCTAAGGAAAGAGAATCGAGGAAATACATATCCCAAAGCCATAATCAACAATCAAAGGTGATAAAAGTGCAGAAGAAACAGCAGCGAGGTGCGACACCAGAACCTTTTATAGAGTAACCAAAGAGCTAAAAGGTGGCCGTAGCTCTACTCAACGCACAGTGAAAGGCTTAAGGGCTAAACATACTCAACATTGGGAAACATAAGCTAATGTCATAACTGACCGAAATGCTTCCTTATGTTCTGTCAACTTCAACCACCGACCATTATACTTTTGCCGCGTAGCCACCCGACAACACAATCTCCTTTTTTTTTTCTCTTTCGTTGTTGGTTTTTAGTTTTGATTTTTTGCGTAAAAAATGGATAGAAGCAGAAATTTAATAAGTACGAGAATGAAAGCAGTAATCATTCGAACATTTCCAAATACAAAATATAAGCAAAAATGAGAGGAAACGTTAATGTAACCACATAAGGGTGGATAATTTCTACCAACTGTCAAATTCGCAGATGCAATGAGCGGCTAAGAGCGCTCTCCCTAATGTTGGGTAATGTTTCCGAAAGTGACCGAAAAGTAAACTAATCGACGCTGAGTTTATTATGTGTTGGCTCATAAGATCGTGTGTATTCGTGGGTTTACATCTGCATATGCAGCCAAATGTTGATTATGTTTCTCACTTTAGACTGTTCGTTGCTCATATCAAATGAGTCCAAACATGCAAACAATGAAGGAGCAATTTACTTCGGTTCTGGAATATGAATCCAAGTCATACTGATGTGGCCGTGTAAAGAATTTACCGAATTAGAGATTATTATCGCGATCAAACTACTGAAAACTAATAAAGCGGAAGGACATGACGGTATACCTGCGGAACTGTTTCGAGCTGCAACTGTATCAACCGGGCTAATGCCCCACTTGTTGTGAGAATCTGGGAAGATGACAGTTGTGTTGGAGAAGGGAATGATCGTTAAGTTGATTAAAGAAGGCAACCTACATATTGCTGAGCGAAAACTGGAGAGGTATCTACGTGGTGCTTGCTTTCGAGTGAATCAAAGAACATCTCGAATATATATACTCATCGCCGAAGAAGCAGGTTTCGGCTCTGGATCTGAATTTGAAAAGGCGCTTGATAGTATCAATTATGTGGCATGGCTTGCGCAGGAGAGGCATTCCTGATAAATTACTAGCCATTATCAAGGGTTCACTTGTCACATTTTGCACAGATGAGGGTTGTCCGAGGAATTCCAAGACCAAAGTGCATTCCATACTTTCACCAATGTTGTTTTTATTACTAAATACGGTCTTGTCAGCGGGAAATGGAGGTACGGTCTAATAAGTCCACTCTTCCACAACCTGCGAGGGATGTCTGCACTACCCTTCCGGTTATTCTGTGGTCATCACTGTTTTTGTTTTGCTGGAGTTCGGCGGTCTTTGTTGAGCTTACTTAAACAAGTCCTTTGCAACTCAAAGCATAAGTTCCGCTCTCTTGCGTGCCATAACTGCATAAATGCGACGAATACCTTTCCATCGGCTTTAGTACGATTCTAAAAGAGAATCACCGAAACTTAACTTTATAATTAATTACAAGTATGCTATAGCACGTCTATTTATCGATTCGTTTGTCCCGAATTTTGAGGACATTCCGCAAACTCCTTACGGAAACTTCTAATTGCGAAGATAAGAAAAAATGTACCCGTATAATGACTCAAGTGGTTATAGCCATATAATCTGAAACTCATTTTTGTCTCCATGCGGGAAAATTCATACGAAATTAGGAGCACTTAATGTACATAATTTTATGATAATCTATGATATTACGTATACGCCACCGCATTACATACATGATACGATTTTCTTAAATTTAGGATTCCCTTCAAAGTGAGGTTTTTTGTTTTTTTTTTTTTGTAAATTATTCCAAAAATCCACTGCCAAACATTGTAAAGCAAATTAACACCATGTAGGATGAACCTACATCCTACATATTCTACACCTAATCACAAAAAAAAAAAACAGAAAAAAATGGGAAAAAATCTGCCTGTATCAGGATATATGCACGTCTACCTTTCTCATGTAACAAAACCATCTAAAGTCTAAACCCACATATACAACGTTTACTCTTTCTACTTTTAGGCTCTGGGAAATTTGTACTTTGTCCATCAGTCGCTGTCGGGGGTGAAAATATGGAATTTCCTTTCACACGAATGGGACTCAGCCGATGGGAAAAATATTTACACGGGCAACATTGAGACTATCTCCACCAAAGAGAAATCTAAATTTCCACAACACTTCTTTCCGGAAGTATGTATAAAAAAAAATATATATATATAACCCACATATGTACATAAGTAAATATACTACGTATGTATGTCTTTATTTTTTTAATTTATTTGTTTGTGTTGCTTGTAACAAAAATAAACAACACAATGTCCTTGAATAAAATATTGTTGTTGTGTCGTTGTTGTCGTTTTTTACCTTGGTTTCTCTGTATTTTTAGTGTAAATGGTCGCGCAAGGGCTTTATGCGTACGCGCTGGGAAATTAATGGCACTGTTATTGATCTCGTCAATATTCACCTATTTCATGATGCTTCTAATTTAGCCGCTTGCGAAGAGTTCCCCTCGGTGTATTGCAAAACAAGAAGGAGAGCACTGGTTCACACGCTTGAAAGGTGAGTTAAAAATGTGTGTATCGTCGTTCACGGGGGGCTTATAGGTCATTTAACATTAAAAGGGAATGTGGCCTATGGCAAATGAATTTTCTTTGTGGTGTTTTAAGGGTTGAAAGAGAGTAGAGAATATGTTTGCATTTGAAAATTACACATGTTTTGAAATGAAAATGTCTTGGAACTTATGGCGAATACTCGTGCCATTAAAAAGGGAATATAGTCGAAGGTGATCACATGGCTTTTCTTGTATTTCTTTTTGGGGAACGTCTTCTACACGTGTGTTTCATACATGAATGGCTTTTGGTAGCTGGAGAACGTGATTTGTTTTTTTTTTTTTTTCTTTAGCTTTAAGTTTTTGGAATTTCTATTTAATTCAATTAAGCGCAACGAAAACGTTTCCACTCAATGTCGTTTAGTCGACTTAATGGCACTTTCATGGTTGTTTTGGGGGGCCTACAAACGTTCACGAGTGGAAGGTAGGTTTTACAGAATGTGCATATAGCGTAAGAGGATTTTTTACGGATTTGAACACGTGCTTTATGATGAGTTAAAAAGTTTTCTTTTTTTAACGAAATTGTTTCTTTCACAAGCATCCCACACCGGGGAGTAATATAAGATCGTATTGAAGATGCTCCTCTTAAACTACTTTATTTTATTTATTTCCAGGAGGACTTTATTGCTTGTCCAAATCATGCTTATTCTGTATTTCAAGTTGAATCGACATCTACTCAAATTAATAGTACGTTTACACCGCACCTAAATTCAACATTTCAGGAAAAAAATTTCGAGATCCAATTATGCGTTCCCACTGCAACTTTAGCATTTCAAATGACAGCTAGTGTCAGAATTGAAAACTGAACGGTTGCCACGGAGCTCACCAATTTTCACTTCCCAGAGTTCAACAAAATATTCCTCGTCTGTGTCTGTCTATTTCCTTCTTCCTTGCTAATAAATTTTTCGTTGTTCCATTATTTTTGCATTTTGATTACTTGAAATGACTTATTGTTTAGTTGACAGCAGTTTTTTTGTTCATTCAGCGGGTTGCAATGTCATTGTTTGACGGGCTGAATTTGTAAAGAGGATTGTTCGATTTGGCTGGCTCCAATTTTCCAAGACCTTGTTGATAGTTTCGGGCTGTAGCTCATGGTTTGCTTGGATGATATTGGCCTTAAGTGCTTGAATCATTTCCGGATTGTTGGCAAAGCATCGGTCCTTCACGGTTCCGCTCACAAAAAAAAAGTCCAAAGGGGTCAAATCGTAGCTCCGAGGTGGCCAATTGACATCGCCAAGACGGCTGATAACACGATTTGGTAATGTGGTGCGCAAAAGATCGATTGTGGAATGGGTTGTGTGGCATGGCGCTCCATCCTTCATGAACCAGAGGTCGTCCAAATCCATATCTTGACCGAAACATTGTTCCCAGTCCCAGTCTCATTTTCGATTTCGAGCCAAATTTTTTGCACAAACTTGCGTACGTACTGGTACCCGTGCACAAAGAACCTTTGCAACAGCGACGCTACAAAAGATACCTTCTCACATGCCCAACTGACATCCTCAACAAAAAACTGGCTACGAACTAAACAGCAAGACTGAGACTGTCCAAGCAATGAAAAGAGCAACATCACCGATCACTTGCCCATCAATGTGGTCAATTTGTAAGGAACTTTGCCGTCTTCTTCTTGGAATTTGACGCTTTGATTTCATCCTGGAGAGAATCGACGATGGCTTGTCTGCACGTTCAAGGGAACGATCGGCGGGCGTCTCTGATAGTCAAAGTCCATTTCTGAGAAACGTTTCTCAATGGGGCACAAAGCAACTGACACTGGTATTCATTTTGTGGCACAGGAGACTATATCCGCGATCTCTTCGAAAAGCTTTCACAACAGAGTTTTTGTCGTTTACCATCATTTTATGTTTTCCAGTGTGAGGTACATGTGAAAAAAGAAAAGGTAGGACTTGCCATTTTTTGCATGTGCGCCGTCCCAACTTTGGAAATATACGTACATATTTTGTTTGGACAGTCGCCACTTAAATTCTATGAAATTGCAATGCTAAGACATTGCCTTTGATTAATTTTACTAAAGAAACTATTTATCTATCATATTTTAGGCACAACTAGCTTAACTATTACCCTATTCCTGCTATTCATTCGCAATTTCAACAAACATACACACAAATACTCGTATATGTACCGTGAACAGGTACCCGAAGGACCATGCAGCCTTGAATATAAAGATATCTTATTTGCAACCAAAAATGCGGCATGCAAACACTCAAAGTCTATATTGTTTTTGCCTAACTTACTTAGGGAACATATATTTTTCTCAACCGTTTACCTACTTTCCTTCTTAAGGCGTCTGGTTGAACGTGATACATAAAGAAAGAAAATAAACTTTTTGAACAAACAATTCCAACTCTACCCCTTTCATGGGTAAATATAAGCAATGTATGTAGCTCCCTTTGGGAACCAAAACACATTGTTTCCTCCCTAAATTAGATTCAAAAAAAAAAAAAAATTACTTTACTCATACGTAAATCTCTTCACTTTTGGATGGACATTTTGTAAATATTTATCTGGTGTACTACTTCCTATCACCGATAAGGAATTTGGATTATGTTTTCATATATCTCGGATGACTTATTGTTTGCGGTATATTTTTCACCTAAATTTAAACGCCAAGTAACTAACTAAACAAAATAGATTTAACAGATTTAAAAAAAAAAAACAAAGTGATTGTTTTGTTTAAAAATAAATGGATGAGTTATACGTACATGCGTAATACATTAGAAGTTTCTTTTAAGATGCATAGCATCAAGTTTAGGAACTACTTAGAAAGCCTAATGCGATTTATTGGTTCAATTCAAATGTTTCGATCGGTGGTTCCGTATTTTTATCACATCCGGAGAGCTGAAACTCTAACATGCTTATTTTGAGATTTGAATGAATAGTCAACTCTTTCGAATGTCTCTATTCATTCCTAAGATTTTTGTGTATTTTGAGATTCGAATGAAAAAGGTTCATTTTCGAATGATAAAGCAAAATGAACTAAAATAAATTCAACTATCAAAGTCTGTTTGACATTTCTTTTTATACAGGTTGACCATACCTTGTTTTCTTTGCGTGAGAACTCTTCTCTTTCTTATTGAAATATATTTATTAGTTTTACTTTACTTACTTTGACGATTTTAAAGATGAAATTTCATAATACATTTTATGAAACATGTTTTGTATACCTTTAATATTAAAATCGAGCACGAAAACAAAACAATATAAAATAACATACATTTATATTTAATTACAAGTCTCTCCCACCATATACTCGGCACGAATCTGGTCACCTTTATTTTGAGTAAAATAAACATTTGCTTGGTGATTTGTTTTTAGTAATTAGAGTTGTTTTTGATAAAATAAAATACTGCTTTCTTTTGGGGACAGTGCGAATGAATAGGACATCATAGAAAATTTAAAATAAGAGTAAAAAAATAAAGTTGAAAAATAATTTTGTGCATTCACTCGTCTTTCCTTTTGAGTTTTGTTTACATAGAACTGGAGTGGGACTATTTTATTTATACGAATTGCTGGCCACCAGTTTTTTTCTAATTGGAACGTGACCTATACCGACAGGATCAGAAATTGTCAATTAAAATTAATTCATTTAATTTTCTACAGAATGTTCAAAATATCTTACTATATTTACGCGTTTGTCAATCTATGCGCCAGGAAAATGTAGGTCCGTTCGCGTAGCCTCCTAACACAGCGAATTTTTACGAAAAGCTGAGAATTTTCGTAGTTTTTCACAGAAGAGAGCGCTCACAAGAGAGTAAGAAATTGCCCCATGCTACGAATTTTAGTGCAAGAAATTTCTGTGGGCTGGTTTATGAAAACTGTCAAAGCTGTCAAACCAGTGTATTTTAAAATTTTCTTGTTCAACCCGTTCGTTTACTTCTTCGTAGTTATAGCTCTCTCTCTGAGAGAATTTTATCCCCACTCTTCCAAATTTCCCCATGCTACGAATTTTTGTGCAAAAAGTACGCGAACGGTGTTCGAATGAAAATTGACATTTGTTTCGAATGAATGGAATCTCAAAATACACAAAACCAATGAACTTTTGAAAGTTTGGATAAATTTTCTATTCTTTCTATTCATTCGAAAGTCAAAATACAGCTTTTGAGAGTTCGACTGACTTTTGAATGAATTCGAAATACATAACTCGCTGTTTTGGGAGGGTAAAATAAAAAAAAATAGGTTCTCACACCTTGTGTGTGTACGTGCGTGTTGTGCGCGATATATACGAGTAAATACATCTGCACGTATAGAAAGGACATAGGGTTTTATGCAGTATCTGAAAAGCAGATGGTTTTTGAGCTTTCCTATAACAGTAATACAGTTGGCCAGTGGGTGTCATTGGCTCCCTAAAGGTTTTCACATATCTTGTAACTATTTCCTTTTCTCTGTTTCTAGGTTCCACATAGATGCTAAAAACGGTCTGGCACCGTTTTTTGTTTTTGGGGATTTTAACTTCCGCTGTGATACAGAAGGAGTTGTTAAGGTAATTAAATAATCTCATCCCTATTCCGGTTGTCATTTTAATTCAATTATTTTTATATTTCTCGAACCGAAAAGAGACACATAGTATTAAATAAAACGACAACCGAAATTAGTTCAATTGAAAGTAAATATCTCAAATGATTTTTTTCTTTTTTAAACAAACAGGAACTAACAGAACACTTAACTGCACATCGGGTACAAAGTATTAAAAATGATAGTACAAAGGTGCACTATAGAAATACCGATGGCGATAATGTACTTACAGTTGGTAAAAAAGAATTCAATTATGCCGATCATCAACTTAAATTCAAAGAAGCTTGGGTACTAGCCAAATGAAATTTTTCTAACTACATTGCTGGCAGTGTTTTTAAAAAAAGAATTTTATATTTCTAGTTGCAAAAATACGACCGAGAATTAGAGCCACTTAGTGAAATTCTAGTCGAATATCCAATAAAATTTCCACCAACGTATCCGTATGAAGAGGATCCGGATATGCCATCGGATTATATGTCAACACGATGTCCGGCTTGGTGTGATCGTATATTAATGAGTCCAGCGGCTAAAGATTTAATTAAAGATGATACCGTCAGTGCAGAGAATCCCTACAATATAATGGGAGAGAATGTTTGTATGGGTGATCATAAGGCAAGTATAGACAATTGCATATTTTTCTTTTTCTTTTGTATGTATTGATTTTTCTATGGAATTAAGGTCATTTTAGGTGGTTAGGTTTACTCATAGTGTATAGTTTATTTAGTAGAAATTTTAGTACAATGCAAAAGAATCTAATTATTTTGTATTATTAGATTCGGTTGTTCATGATAGTTAAAATCACTCATAAACCTTTAGCTATCATTGAACATTTTGATTTCTGATTTTAATGCCCGATTTCACAGTGCGAGCTTAAGCCTCAGCTGGAGCTTAAGCTACGGTTTAAATCATCTTGGTGTTTCAGTGTCGGCTTAAGGGGTAAACCCTGCTCAAGTATTGATAAAACTTGAGCCGCCCATTTTGGTGGCTTAACTATTGGCTTAACTACTGTCAGAGCAAAATTCATCATTCGATGTTACCAGCATTAGCGCATTACCTCTGTTTAATGTAACTATCCACTTTATTTATAAATATGAACTCAATACTGCAAAATACTATTGTTTTACAACATTGTTACATCACTTGAAGCTTTAATTTCTGGTCCTCCGCCCGTGGCATACCTACAATGCTCCCTTTTCCTCCGCATATTTATTTTTGACGCCTTTTTTAAATTATCTTTTTTTTTTTTTAAACACGTGAGCCTCGAAATATATTTCCGCAGCCGGCATTGAATTGAATTTAATTTTTTTTTAAATTTTTCTATTTGACATCTCCGATCAATTCACAGTAGTGAATTACCCACAAACTATTCACAATCACTTCTTATATTTGGCTTAGCTGAGCCACAATTTTTAAATGTGAAACCCGAAAAACTTAAGCGAAAACTTAAACCCTGCGTTTTACTTAGCTAAGCTGCGGGTTAGCTTCCACTGCGAAACCGGGCATAAGAAGATTAAGCAAAGAATATTAGCTTAAATTGGTATCAATGATATATTTTATGCGAATTCGACATACTTTCGAGTGAATTCGAATGTCAAAATAAGGCTAATTGCAATGATAACTACTAAGGAGCGGGTCTTAAGTTGGTTCATAGGTGACCATTGAAGTTTCTGCTGATTAAGACCAATTTTCTTCACAGCATTGCCAGAGTTGCGCACAATGGATTGGTTCCATTCCAAATCCAAATAATGATACGTATCGCAGAAGACCCGTCAGCTCAACATTACTCAAGTCTAAGAAGAAATAACAACCAAAAGTTCTCCATGCAGGTATCAGATTAATTTTATTTCTTCCTCGTCTTTGCAACTTTTGCATTAGTCGCTGTATTGTACACCGAGGCACTCCTCATGAATACTAATAGAACAGTGGCAATTAATTACTAAGTTTCACTAAAGAAATAGGTTTGTTCTTGCTAAAGGTTGGCCATAATGGCGGCATGTTCGTATTGATGACCCAGTTATAAGTTTTCTTGTGCAATGCACAAAATATATGGGAGTGAATTATGAAATATGAAAGAAGTATCATCCATTTTAGTTTATATTTTAGGAAGCTGAAGGCAGAAATAACTAACGAACACAGCCACGAAAATATAATTTGTTGACAGCTAATGTCATAATACCGAAGTGGCACGTACCAGCTAGGGAGTACACAAATTCAGCTGCCGATTGTCCAAATTAACTGCTGGCTACAAAGGTTTAAAAGAAGTACGGCTAATAGTGTTCTCACATATAATTACCGTAATGTGGACTTAAAAGACATTACAAATATTAAATATGATATACAAATGCGGATGCGAATCTCCTTTCAAACTTCCTTCAGTCTTAAAGCAGTTTTGGCCGCCAGACTTATACAGTATATCTCCTAGGGGATAACGCTAGGCTGAATTTGTCGAAGTGAAAATCATTAGTCCAAGATAGTTGGCTTGAGGGGTTTGATAGGATTTGACAGGTAATATCCAAAATGATTTTGTTAAGAGCCAAAGTTTCTTTGTGAAATTCTTGGCATCATATTTGATGTTAAGCTTTTCTCCGAACGTATCAATTTAATTCAATGTTATAAAACATATTACAAGCAAAATGACCATTTATAACTTGTGTTTTATCCATGTAACAATTGGGAAGCTTTAGTACATCTAAAATGACCTTTTTAAAATTTCCATAAAGAACTAAATTTACAAATTTTATTTTATTCTATATTCACAGCCAATCCTATTGAGCATACAACTTAAAGCCAATCAAGGTACATTTAGATGTTGTAATTGCTTTAAGCATGCTAGTGCGCCAAATAGCATACTAAGTAAAGACGAGCTTGATAAAATTAGTCAATCACTCAATGCCAATGAGGACAATGCAATGCAAAATTATTGTCCCTATAACAGTAATGTATTCAATGCCATCCTAATTGAATGTCAAAAATTATGCCCTAAGCCCTCAGTCATCAGCATTAATAATCGCATTAGTCGCAATGCTAACAAATCTAGTCTAACAGGCGCTGCTGCTGCTGATGCTGCTTCAAAGCAAGAAGACTCATCTTCCACATCCTCATCCATACAGCAACAGCAGCCGCAAATCAGTATAAATCTAATCGATTCGGATAATCTTCCTGTATGCCTTTGCTCATTAATAAAAGAAGCAGCTGAAAAGCCTCGACGTCGTACGACACCATTGCGATCGACCGAATCAGATGATTCGAATGACGATAATCGTGACGACGATAAAGACGATACCGACGACGACGACAAGAACCACCATAACGATAATGACGACGATGATGATGATGATGATGACAATGCAATGACAAAACCCAGAAAGATAGACGGTTCAATTTGTCCCGAATGTCAGAATATAATCAAACGACAACCAGTCGAACATCGTTGCACATTAATATCGAAACGATTGCTATTAGCCAATAACATTATTGTTAATCGCATTGATACGCACTATTTAAATACATACCTTGATAATCGTCAGGATCCGTATACGCCAGAGAGTGCTGAATCTCATTCACCGTATCCAGAATTGGAGACGAGTCACAGTAGTCGTAGTAGTCCAAATGATGAACTCCTCCTTACCGATGAACCATTACGTTCGAACAACAATACCGAAGTGAAACTTGTATCGCCCAAGGCTAAGAAGTCCTCCTCCTCCTCTAGTGCTACAACTGGCTGCGGTGCGGGTGGTGTTGGTGGTGTTAGTGGTGGTATAGCTGCTGCTGCTGCTGCTGCTGCTCATTTAAAACCCACCGAATTGCGTGGAATTGTCTCGCCGGGTCAATTGAAATCCCGGCTGGAGCATTTGCAACGAACCTCGTTGCAAAACGAAGATTCAGATGAGATAAATGAGGCGGGTATTATTGGCAAACATAATAATCGCTGTTTTGATGGTTGTTGTACGATTTTCTAAAAAAAAAAAAAAAAAAAAAACAAATTTTGCATATTCCAAAACAAAGAAAAAAAAATCCTAGTTTAACTATTAAAAAATCCCTCAACACACGTACACGCACACAAAAACCTCAAATCACAACAAAATCGCTAGTGTTTTCGTTTTTTTTTTTTTTTTTACTTAACTTTATAATCGTAAATCTTTTGTTTTATACTTAATTTAAATGTGATATTTATATTTAAATGGAAGGTATATGCATATGTAAATAGTTTGATGAATGGACGCACATTGAAATAAGTCTTGTTTTATATATTTTCTTAAGGGAAGTTACAATTTTTTTGTTGGGGATATGAAACTGCCTTTTGACCGTTAGATAAACGATGTAGAATCTATTTTTTTTTTTATTGTAAATCTGAGAGAAGAAAAATAATACATTTTTTTTTTACAAAACTAACTTATCTATTTTATTCCTATGTACAGTTCTGATATGTACAAAAACCTTGCTTACATTCTAGTTTAAATGAAATAAAAAAAAGACCAAAGAATCTTTGAAATGTTTTGAAAAGGCTTAGGTAACTTATATTATTTTTAAAATCAAAACTACCTCTTCATGAAAGTACAAAGATTTTAGGCTTTCATTCGTTAAAATACAAAGATCCTAATGCTACGCTTTTTGCTGGGTAACAAAGACTTGCAAAATCCTAAAAACAAAAAAAAAAATATGAATTAGGTGGTAGTAGCCTGTGGTCAGTAAGAATTGCTTAGACCTATTGTGGTCTGTTGTGTTACCATAGCAACCGGGGATTATTTTCACTTGAATTATTTTCATTGAATACAACTCGTCAGAAGATAATGCTGGACAAAAAAGGGCAGAAACCTACCCTAGCCAAACAGGTCTTGCGGCGTTGGTTCCGACTGGGAAATAACTAGGAAATAACTCCATTAGCAAAAATATAGGTAATCATAATAAAAGGACCAATAAACAGACACCTTTATTACCTGTATAGACACTGGGCTAAGTTAATACATTCAGCAAAGATTGAATTCTTAAAATTTTCTGATCAGTAAAACAATTTTGCTTTTTCGTGGTCTCTGATAAAAACTTTTTCTATCAAGAAATTTTAAAAGAAAAGATAGGCGGGCTTAGAAAGATTCCAATACTGTGTCGAAAAAATGAGATTCCTTGAGTCGAGGGCTCGCTTCTTTTCATTGACTCTTGGTCGTTTTTTTGCTTAATTTTTTTACATAGTGTACGTTGCTATTTATGTTTTTTGTGCAGAACAATGGACAAAAGAAATATTAATAATAGAGAAAATTATTGGCAGCTTTTGCATAGATCGGCTTTATATCTTTATTCTGCTTTTACGAAAATCGAACTTAAAAAGTAAATAAATGTTGAGTTCTGGTACGAAGCCATTTTTAAAGACCAAAACTCAAATTACTATTCCTTTATAATTTGTGAACTCTGCCTATCGTTTTTTCTGTAAAGGTTCAAATACATTTCCACTAAATAAATAATGTAAATTAAAGGATTATTGTTGGGCGCCAGTTAAAATGACGAAGCAAAATACTCTCTGCGGTTGTACTAACTTTTAACCCACAGGTTATCCCGCAGGATGTTCCGCATGTCCCGCCAGATGATTTTTTTTTAATTTAAATATTAAATCCTCTAACTATTGTACAACCATAACTTGTTCTCGTCTAAAGCAGGGGTGTCAAACTCAAACTCACTTAGTGCCACTATTTTTTTTTAAAGTATGGCAACGGGCCATATTAAAAAACAGAATGGGTTTTTCAATACGGGTTTCTGAACTTTGAGGGCTAATTACGATGATATTGCTGAGGCTACAGTTGTCAAATTGGGTGTTTTTTATTTAGTTTGCTTTGCCAAATCAACGTGAAGAATATCTAACAGCGTTCAACAACATGTATGAAAGTGGAGCTTTGATTCGAGAAACATTTCTCGCGCTTCGTTGAAAAACCAAATACAACGAGCGACAAGGCTCATTTCTGGATGAATGGGTTCGTCAACAAGCAAATTTGTCGAATTTTTGATATCGTGATCCACCAAATTGCAATACAACTAGAGTAAGTCATTCTTTCGCGAGATTTAGATTTTGAGCTGTCGGTATCATTGGTCCACACTTCTTGAGCACGAAGTTGACCAGGCCATCACCGTCAACGGCGAGCGCTATCGGTCGATGATAACCAATTTCTTTAGGCTTTAATGGGATGATACCGAAGACACTTGGTTCCAACAGGACGGCGCTACGTGCCACACAGCTTTTAGTGCAATCATTTCCTAACTTTCGTTGCATTCTCGCTCTCAGTTTTAGATTTTTTTTTAAAAAATGATTGCTGTCCCGTAAGTTCAGTTTTCTTGTCTTATTTCATGGGTAAAATAAACTCAAACTTATCTCTATGATTTGTTTCACTTTGTAAAAGATTTTGGGTGGATTTTTTAGGAAAGCAGCACTTCTCTTTTAGTCACTTAAAATCTACCTATATCGCCCGCAATAACATACATTCCAGTTGTCATATAAATTCTTCTCCCAATTTCAAAAAAAAGTCACTTAACCTCTTTCAAATGAATTCAATTGAAATGCACATTAAATTAGAGCATTATTAAATTGATGTCACGGGCCACAAGTTGTCGTCGTTCGGGCCAGCCATGGTACATATACATATGTATAAATGATCAGCACCACTAACCGACTCGATTAAGCCATGTCCGTCCATGTGTCACCAGGTTTTGGGCCTTAAATTTTGAGGCATAAAAACTTGAAGTTTTGATGGGAGTATAGAAAGTGTCCTGCAGGAACTTTTTTCAAATCTGGCATCCTTAAGAGAAATACAAAATTAAGTTCTAAAGGCTAAACAATATACAATAAAATAAATAGGGCGTCAGCTATAAAAAACATTTTGCTTTATAATTCATAAGCCTAACAACAGCTTCATTACTTTTTTTAGAACTCAAATATCCGAACTATCAAAGACAAAAAAAAACATAAACTCTCAATTAGTGAATATCTAATATTCATATTTCTTTGGTCTTTTAATTGCAATTGCAATTTAAGTACAATTGCAAAAATGAAATGAACCAAAACTCAAGTAAACACGTTTTCCTTTTATAGCCAATAACCCACCTACCTTTTATGAATTGAAAAAATAAAAATAAAAAAAATAGTTTTAAGTGCCATCAAATCTATAAAAACCATTTCCACTTGCTTCTTTCTCATATAGTTCTCTATTTTTTCTACTTAAAACAAAAATCTCATTTTGGTAATTATTTTTATAATTTATTATTTACAATTTTATAGAATAGCTCTATAGGTATATATACAAATAAACTTATGTTTTTTCTACTGCTCTAAGGGTTATAGCTTTTATTTCTAAGCAAAACAAAAACCGTATACAATCCAAAATCTTGCGAATAGTAATTTTAAAAATTATATCTTATTAGTGCAATTAATCTTGTTTTTTTTTTTATTTTTGATTTCTAAAACAGTGGAATCTCTTTTTTTTTCTTAAATAAATTTTAACAAAATTTATGTTTTAAGTGTTTCGGCATGTAATTAAAGTTATTTCTTGTTAGAAACTACTAAAGTAAATATAGTTTTACTTACCTTGTAAAAATTGTAAATAATTTTTATTTATTCGTTTGCTTAACTTTATTTTGTTTGTAACAATCTTTTTTTTGTATCTTCTATTTTTTTTTATAATTATTATTATTATTATTTTCTTTTGTTGTTTGTTTTGTAAATGTTGTACTTATGTTGTAAAATTGTTCTTAAATATATATTAAATTGTATATGTTATTGCATACAAAAAAGAACTTAACAATATTGTGTTTTATTTTTTTCTCTTAAGGTTTTTTTTTGTTTTCAGAAAAACTATATATGTATTTATAGAGAAGTTTTAATATCTTTAAGCACTATGCACAGTGGTCGATTTAGGGTCATTAGTTGGACATAATTCGGATTAAATTTTTTTGTTATATCTTATTGGAAATGAAAAATAATTTTTATTAGTTCTTGGGGAAGAAAATATCAATAGACCGGCACATCAGAATTTGTTGCGATTCGGAACATCTTCTTAAAAATGTGCTTCGAAAAATTTTCTAAACTTTATTGACTTTTGTGACATCGTGTACTGCAAAATTGTAGGTACTTGCAGAAACCGCTGCTGATGGATTAAGTAGATTTCCACTCTGAATCAGCCAAAAATAAAATGAATGTTCGCCCTAAAAAGGGAGGATTGATACCTGCAAGGGGAGAATGCAAAAAGAATGTTGCGCTGAGTTTCAGCACTTTAATTAGGCATTATTTTAACCTTTAAATGGAATAAGTTTCACGATGTCACTGAATTACAATAATATGGACCAAGCAATGAAAAAAAATTAGTTCGCCACTACAAAAAAAAAAAAAGAACGTACCACAAAATTTAGTTCATAGTGACAGAGCCTTACTTATTTTTTAATAGAAGTATACTCTGACATATTTTCTTCAAATAATTATCTCACTTTTATTTCATTATAACACTTTAGGTCCGTTCGCGTACTTTTTGCACTAAAATTCGTAGATTATCAAATTTCGAAGAGTGGGGGTTAAATTCTCTCAGAGAGAGCTGTAACTACGAAAAAGTAAACGAACGGGTTGAACAAGAAAAAGTTGAAAATACACTGGTTTGACAGCTTTGACAGTTTTCATAAACCAGCCCACAGAAATTTCTTGCACTAAAATTCGTAGAATGGGGAAATTTGTTACTCTTTCGTGAGCGCTCTCTTCTGCGAAAAACTACGAAAATTCAGCTACAGCCGTAAAAATTCGCTGATTTAAAAGGGGACGCGAACGGACCTTTTATAAACAAGCGAAAATCAAAATTCAAATTCGGAATTAAAGAATTTATTTAGTGTTTCTCGTTATGCGCATGTTAGACTTTATTTCTACCGGTATTTTTTTTAACAGCAACAATATTATTATTTTTTTTTTTCAATTTTGACCAGCTAGTTGTACTAAATCGACCACTATGCGAAGGTTTATTCGAATAGGGATATATATTTTTTTGCTATGGATTCTTGATTTGAAGTCAATATTGCGATTATTTAAAATATGTTGAACAAAAGATTGCGCCTAAAAAGAACTATGGACAATACCTTACTTTTGTTTGCTCCACTTAATTCTCTGATTTATTAAAGACCACACATTTTCTATTGAATGCACTTCTGAACCAAAAGACGGCTAATCTAACGTCTACGAGTATATACAATATCTTTCCAACCTGTGCAGAGGCGACTTCGATGTTTGTATTTAATACTTACTTACCTTCCAAAAACAGGTTTTTTTTTTTGTTCGAGTGTGGACTTTAAAACTTGACAAAAAAAAAAATGCGAACGCACTTTTTCTTAGTGAAAAAAAAAAACTACTCTACTGAACCTTTGGTATTCTAGTGAACTAATAGTCTGTGGCCGTTTTCGAAAACGTCATTTGATCGTCATCGCAGCATATAAATGTTGCGAACGTCAAACAGCAAACTGCAAACGTTGATTTGTGTCGTCTGCATGATATTTTTTTTGCAATCGCATTCGATGTTTTCAAAAACAGCTAAATTTTGTTCTTAGTAAAATTTATTGAAAATAGAAGTAAGAACAATCATAATAATTTGCGTAGACGAAAGAAACTAATAATTTAAAAATAAGTTATAGCCATTTTCTAATATTTTCCTCCGCGCAGTACCTACTAATTTCTGGCTGTTTTTTTGCAGCACAAATAAGGTTTTTGAACATCTGCCCTGCAAACACTGCGTTTTCGAACATGAGGAAGGGAAAAAGTTTCGTCGGAATTACCGATAGCGCTGCATAGTTTCCACCCAGCCCAGTTGTCTATGTACTGTACATTCGACTGGCAAAGATATTGACCAAAGGACCTTAGGTAGGCGAACATATTGATCTGAACTGAACAATATAGAATTAAACTAGACCCGTTTGCGTACTTTTGCACCAAAGTTTGCAGATAGTCATATTTCAAAGAGTGTAAACTTCTTCGATAATTACCAATCCCGAATGTCTCGAATAGAATTTTGTAAAAATTCGTTGTTTTTGGCGGGTAATCGAAACTACCTTTTTACAAATTACAATACAGACATGATGGGCAAAAAAGCTGAATTTTGCATCTAAGATTTTCGTCTGAATAACGATATATATTACAGGCGGAAGGACAAGCGTATTAAAACAACAGCAAAATGTCGAACTCGAGACATTATCTAGGACCGTTCGCGTACTTTTTGCATGGGAGTAAAACTCTTTCAAAAACAACTAAAATAACGAAAAAGTAAACGAACAGATTGAACAAGAAAAAGTTGAAAATACACTGGTTTGACAGCTTTGACAGTTTTAATAAACCAGCCCACAGAAATTTCTCGCACTAAAATTCGTAGCATGGGGAAATTTCTTACTCTCTCGTGAGCGCTCTCTTCTGTGAAAAACTACGAAAATTCTCCGTACGCGAACAGCTTTTCGTAAAAATTAGCTGTTTTAGGAGGGTACGCGAACGGACCTATTGTGAATTGCAAAAATTTAAAAGTCTCCTTATTACAGAAGTTATCGTAAAGTCGGTGAAGAGCGCATTGACGCACGCGAGCGTGAACGCGACATTGTGAATTGTGCATTAATTCCTCATACGTTAGGTCGAAAAGACTGACTTAGACTTATTCACGACTTAAAAAACTTAATACCTTTTAGATCTTAAATGCAAATACAACTTTAGGGTGTAGGTGCAAGCGCAAGTCGTGCGCTTTTCTTCAAGTCGTTTAGAGGATTACAAATGCTCTATTATATTTTCTGGCGGCTGAGTGCAGATTTCATTGAACAGCGCGGTTGGATCACACATTTTGAAACCGCGCGATTCCTGGTCTAAATTGGCTTTTAATTCTTATTACTAAAAAGCCATACTTTATTTTATTCAATATTTCTTTTTTGATTGAGGTATGTTAATTTTTTTATTGTGTACTTAACGGCCAGACAACTTTTATTTTCTTTACTATCCTACCTTATTTTTACTTAAGTATGATTAATTTAAAATAAAATAAATTTTTTCTCCTTTTAAAAGTCCACTAAGTCGTGATAATTTATTTTGCAATAGAATAACCACAAAAATTTACAACAATTTTTAACTAAGCTTATCTTTAACACATAATTATTTAACACGTAGCACAAATAGAACCCCCGCTATACATAAATATTATACCGCTTTACTTGAATAAACACTAAACATTATTAATTGTAAAAAAAAAATCTTATAAATATTTTTTAGATGTTGATTTATGTTCATTCATTGTGTGGGTGTACGTAATCCTAACATGTTCATATTAAAATTAAAATCATTTTCCCCTATTTATTGTGGAGTAGTCAACAATCAGAAATATACATATATACATATATAACTTGAATTTAACTTTAAAACACTAAAAAATAATATAATTTTATTATGTTTTCTTTATTAATTTCAGGATTAATTAACCAAAATCCAAAAGTTTCTATTCCACTACAAAAAATTATCGATGAAACTCTAGGCGATGATGGAGTTTGGAAAATTCAAGGTCATTCCGAAAGTAATGATACAACCGATTTAGATGCAAAAACACGTTATATACAAATTAATCCAGTTGACGGAACTGTTGATGACAGTGTGAAAGACGTTTTCCAAGAATCTAAAGTGGCGCCTATTTTACGTGAGACAACTGTTTAAACAAAATTAGAACAAAAAAAAACTATATGTAAATGTGCTTAGTGGCGCCAAGCAATCTAGTTAAAATATTCTAGTCTTATTGAAATAGGAAAAAATTTATTCAATAATCTTAAGTTAAATATTTATTATATAAACTATAGTCTAAGTTATAGGTGGCTATGAAAGTTTTGAAAGTCTTATGATTGATGATTATTTTATAAGCAATCTTTAGAGTAATTTGTTTGCTTTATTGTGCATTTTCGAGAATTCACCTATTGGTTCTTTTGAGGACTACCGAGTAACAGGCCGACTGGATATTTCGAAAGTATTCTATTACCTCTTCGTTCTTATACACCCAGTCTCCACGAGACATAATTTCAGTCAAGACTCAAGTCGTGACATTAATATGTCTCGTGTAGCCCGCACTTTTACGAACTTGACTTGCAGTCTGACATTTAAGATAGCCTTTTTGTCTTGTCTTCTCTGTGGACATCAACCCTGACTAAAATTTGACATGTGAAGTTTGGCAGTCGTTTTTTTATACATTTTTTGATTTTCACAAACAGAAACAATAAGTTTGTTGATTTTTTAAAAGCAAGTGAGCTTGTTTTGCTGTTGACGACATGTTGAAAAATGAAAAGTCATAACAAAATTTGCCCATCCAATGACAAAAAAAGTCTGGCGGACAAAAAGTCGGACTGAAAAGTCTGCCATTTTTCAGACTCGTGAAGATGCAGTGGTATGTAGACTTAACATGACATGAGCTTCAGCGGTAGTAGTAGCAGTAGTAAGATCTGTCAGAAATAGAATATAAACAACCTCACTTCCTCCTCTAGTCCTTTAGCTTTGATAAAGAGGAGTTATTTTTTTTTATGTGGCTACAGTTTAATTTACCTAAGTAACAGACAGATTCTTCTAAATTATTACCTCACATTCAGTCTCGAAATGTGTTGGTGTATATTCTTATGTTTTTTCTGTTCTATTCCCAGTTTCCTCGGGCGCTACTTAAGACAGAGTGACTCAAGGCTGAACTATAATAGTCAGAAGCAATCGAAGCCAAATGTCAAAATTCTACGTTCAGTTTTCTTCAGTGCAGTAATTTACAGAAGTTGCCCATAATAGGAATATGAGCTCGGAAGCATCTGTCTAGTAATTTCGGCTGTTATTTTTGTGTTTTTTCCTAAAAATTTTTTAATTGTTTTGAGGATATTCATAAATATAACTCATTCAAAACTGCTTGAAACTTTAAATTGGTTGCACATTGCGCGTTATAAAAGACTGCCGAGCTTTCATAAGTAAGAGCGAATCGATTCGAACTTTCGGGTGTAAGCAAAAGTGACCGAAAACTTAACGAATCGAAGGTATTAGGTCACATAGTACAAATCCTTTATATTCGCACTGTTTCGGAAGTGGCTATTCTTCTATTATAGTTCGGTCTTAAGTCGGAAGGCTCATTAGATTTCAAAATCATATCAATGTCGCCAAAGTGGATGAGGACTGTAGTGAAACCTTTACATCATCTGTAATTCTGATTACTAGCCACTAATAAGCTCATTGATGCTCACTGCTTGCTATTTCTTCAGCCCTTGAGAGCCCTTTTGAGTCTCACATAAAACCCTGCACATTCTTCTCTTTTTTACGTGATATTAGGAGTCTTTTTTGCTACCAGCTAGGATGGAGCTTAAGGTAATCCGATATATTCTGTTTTTCCTATCTAATGATTCGGTTTTAAGATCAGATCGGTTTTCAGAGCAGATAAGCAAAGTTTCAAATTATCGTAAATCGTCATCTATTTTCTTAGTCTCTATTTAAGTTCAGTTTTTTTTTTAAGTTTTAGTTTTTAGACTCCCTTTACATCAATCGAACATACCTCACATAAATAGAAGCAAAGCATACTTAAAAGATAATCAAAACTTTCATAACTAGCTTCGTTCCATAAGCTAGACTCTAGTTATAAATATCTGTTAGTACTATATGTAACATAGTTACATACTTACTAGAGATTCAACGCCGTGAATCTTTCCATACAAATTATTGTTAAATATTGGTTCAAACAAAATTAAATTATTTAAAATTTAGTAAATTATTTCTGCATATTTTTTTTCCATAAGACAGTTTAATCTTTTATAGAATTACGTATTTATTTTTCTTAAACTGTTTTTTTGGTGTACAGAAGTAAGATAAGCTTCCGTCCAAGTTTATATGTTTCTTCCCGATAAATTAGTATCGTAAACGGGTACCTTAACTATTTTTAAATTTATTCCTATTTTTAAACACCAACTGATGTATATTTAGTTTTTTTTTTCTAACATAAACTCTATGTCAACCAAAGAGATACACCAAATGTTAAGTAAGGAAACTTGCTTATTAACCACCAAAGAACAAAAGAAACCAACATAAATGATATCAATTTAAATTTTAAGTGATAAAAGAGTACATTTAGTTTTAAGAGAACATCAAGTGCAATATACATAAATGTTTTGATAAAGTATTTTGTTTTTAAAATAATTAATATATAATAATTATAAGCGCAATTATCTTTAAAAAATAAATGGCTTTGTGTGAGTCTATTTAAAAATAAAATTATATACACAAACTTGGTGTATTGTATTATTCGGTATTTAAATTAGTTTTTTCAAATATTTTTCATGTGGTTTTTGCTCTTTTATGTCTACTCTATCTGTGTTTATTGTACTTTTTAAAAAAATAATGTTTGTTTCTTTAGCTAAACGTTTTTATTGCATAATTGATAAATAATTAAAAAATATATATATTTTAAACTATTCGTACTTAAAAATAAATTTAAAAACAAAAAAATAATAACATAAAAACCCACCCTTACAAAAGATAAGAGCTTAATGTTAAGTTAAAAGATTTAAAAATAATAAATAAATGGTTACTTAAAAGTAACTTCTTAAATAATGATTTTAAAGTTCAAAGTAGATGTCAATATTTATATATATATAATGTAGTTGTGAGCTGCTACATAGTTAAAACAAACATTTTAAAACTAACTCGTTGTTGTGTTTTTGTAAGCAATTATTACATAAATATTATACAAATGAATTTGTTTAAAGCTAATATGTTGCATCAAAGTGTTTGATAGTGCTGGAGAAATGATTTAAATAAAACCTATATGTTCCAATATCGTAAATATTCGGATGTGATATATTTAAAAAGAAAAATAAATAAAGTGGGTATATTTAAAAAAAATAATGGCTTATATTTTATTTATCAAGAGTTAAGTACTGATTGTTATTGCTATCGAAGTGAAGAAAGTCTTAACGAACGAGCTTCCAGAAAGGACCGTGTTTACTAGAGATCTCATTTCTATGGATATGCCTCTACGCATACCAAGGAGTGGAGGGTATGTCCAATTACAGCTGATTGTATTATTGCTCTTATAGATGGATCGATTATTTTTGGAAAAAGCTTGGGAAAAGACTATCTCTGCCAGGAGATTTGAATAATGTGAAAGAGATTACTGTTTCAGATAAACTATTCAGGTAGGTAAATAGATATTAGGAATGGATAATGATGCGGTGCATGCTAAGGCTTAAGTAGATGTAAATGTCGATGATAATTTCCTGAATTCAAATCTGGAACTTCACGCACAGTAGTCATGTACAAGGGCTACATTCAACCACTGAGTCACAACACCCACAAAGTCATAAAAAATCCATAGATATGGGATGGAATTCATCAGTCAATAGGCATATGCAACCGTATAGCGACAGAAATGGTTGTGGATTGGGCACATTTTCATAAAAGGTTACTGGAAAACGTGATACAATGAAGCCCGCTGCCTCGAAATGGCAGACAACGATGAGATCTAAAAAGCACATAATATGAAGCAGTCAAGGAAGAACATACACATTTTTTTTCTTTTTTTGACCTGATGTCAGATTATAGTTTCATACGATACCTGTTGATTCTGAGAATGTGATTCCGATCCCACATTCCACTTTTTAAGGAAATAATTGGCGTATACTCACCATCCGCCAAACTCTAGAACGAAATTAATCACAAATTGAGAACGAATCCAATCCATTGGACATTTATTGACTATGTAGATCCCAAAACATACAAAACAAAAAGTAAGGAAATAAAATTGTACCAAAATTGTCTCGTGGCTAATTAAACGAACCAACTGTTGAACTTGGTTAACTGAGAGTTATCTTCCAAAAGAATGGACTAAATCCCACTGCTGTTCATTTCAGCCACTGACTGCATGTTAACTCCTTTAAAAGAACCATCTTTCAAAAAATAAAATATATGCAGCCTTTAGAGGGCCAAGGCTTAGCATCTCACAACTGTACATGTTGTGCAAGGTATACATTTCTGCACGTACAGAAGGGACCTATAGTTTAATGCCATATTCGAAGGGCAGAGGGTTTTTTTAATGAGAGGTTTTTTCATGAAAGTTATACTTTTGGATGTATGTTAGATATTCGCAAGAGGTAAGACCGTGAAAATATTATTTTTCTGTAATCAAACTTAGAACCCCATGTACAGTTTTAAGAGAATAAACCTAATCTCATTGCCCAAAATTGATAGGAAATGTTTATATTGAGCCATTGCGATTTTATCTCCATTACGAGTTAGTTCGTAGAGCGTTTTCTTATATTGATAAAGTGTCAGTACTTGCAAATAAATCCAACACCTTTATATCATGGATTATGAGAAACTTTTCCGCTGACAGCAATCATATGTTATGGCAAGTGTCAAAATTCAAAGCAACCGTTGGCGGCACAAATAGCAAATAACAATAACAAATATTTGTGGTTGGCGGCCTGTTTTTGCAAATTGTTGTCTTTTTTGTGCATTATTTCATTTATTTTTTTAGTTTTACAAATAAATTTGTACACAAGAATATTTGAAAACAATGTCAACAAGACCAAGAAGACGTGCAGCTACCAAAGCACCATTAATCATAGATCTTTCTGATACGGAGGACGAAAAACCAAGCAGAAAAAGAGTTAAAACCGCGCCGAAGGACCTTGATATTAGTTTTGCCGAAGGAAAATCACCACCAAAAGTTGTGTAAATACAAGTGATAACGTTTTCTGGAGCAGTGTTACTATAAATATATGTATATTCTTGTATAGGAAGCGCAAGGGAAGGCCAAAAAAGGTAGTGCAAGCCGGCAGCGAGGATGACGACCCACCAAGGAAAAGAGCCAAAAAGGAGGAGACACCCGTCAAAGTCACGTAAGTTTGAATGGATAATGTGTTGGATAGCCGATTAGATTCAGGAATATGATTGCAGAAAACCTCGAGCGAGAGCTACAAGGAAAGAAAAAGCGTCTCCAAAGAAAATAACTACTAGAAAACCGAGACAGACAAAGACTGCGGCTAGTAAGAAAACAGGGTCGGAGAATCAAGATCCAAACAGCGATGAAGCTGTGACTGATGCAGCCGATGGACAAAGCGCATCTGTACCGGTGCGCAGTGCTCCAAGAACGCTGCCAGTGGCGAGTGTTCTGAATTCATCTTTCATGGGTAAGTGAATTTTCAGTTCTAATTGAGAATCCTGCTAAAATTGGGACTAGCTTTTGATTAAAATTTTGAAAAAGTGAGTTGTATTACATGAACTCCTATGGCTCGGCCCTCTTTTCTTGTTCCCTTGTTCTTTTTACATTGATTTCGTATCCTTTGCTCAATTTGTTTGAGCTCTATTTCCAAATTATAAGGTTTAAACTGCTTTCTGCATACAACAGCCTATATGATGGTGATGTTCACCTTCTCATGCCTTTGTGACATATTACAGACCATAATTACTACAATCAATGAATAGTTGTCGTAGTTGAAAGTTAAGATCATATCTGTATGTGATATTTAGTCCTGGGAATCCTTTTAATAAAAATCCAGTAAAAGTACATATTTTCGGATGATTCTGTGCGATGAAAATCGGGAAATTTGGCAACCCGGATAAGAGGACAACAATCTGAAACATCATAGTCGTATCTGTAAGACTCTAGTAAATTTGAATGCACCCCATTCAACCGTTAAAATGAAAATATCAGTGAAAGCGAAATGTCAAAACGATCCCAAACTAAATAACGGCTTTTGGCAGTTCCTCTCCAAGAACTACCAACTTAACTTGGGACGTTAGAGCGGAAATAAGTAGTGCACTCTATAATTTGTTGTCTAAAAATTACTCCATAATGGGGAATTTGATCCTAAAATATTTACGAGGTCTTTTTTTAATTGAAACAAAGCGTTGGTTACTAACATAACCTCTAATTCTTAATTTTGAATATTTGTTTTTTTTTTTTTTAGCACGCCGGAAAGTCTGGGACATTCATGAACTTCTAGCCGAAACCGAAAACATTGACACACTTTCCGCCAGGAATATTGTCCAGCTATTCGAGAATGACAATACAATTCCGTTTATTTGTCGTTATCGTCGCGATCTCATAAGCCAAAATATAACTCCGGAAAAATTGCGTGATATTAAGAATTCATACACAGAAATTGTTGGCCTGCGAAAGAAGGCCGAGTCGATAATCAGTCAGCTGGAGAAAGAGATAGATATCACTGATGATGTCCGCACTGAGATGTTGTGTGCCAAAAGTGCCGAAGAGCTAGAGTTTTTAGTAAGTCTAATGATTTTATCTATTTCTGTAAATTAAAATATGTATCTTCTTGTTAAGTACGCGCCGTATAAACCTGCAAGTAAGGGGTCTCTAGCTGATCGTGCAAAAGCTCTGGGCTTAGAAGCTTACGCTGACCGCTTGTTGAACGGTGAAAGCCCTCCAATACAATTAGAATCCATTGTCGATCGTAGGAATCCTGATTTGGACACAGTCGAGAAGGTTGAGGATGGTATATGTCACATAATATCACATAACTTTAGCAAACACACTGGCGTCCTCGAGGAATTGCGTCGACTGTAAGTCCAAGTCCTTATTTGGAATATTTAAAGAGCTCTTTTTTTGTTTTACACAGACAAAAAGTCCACAAAATCATGCTCAAATGCACCAAAGCAAAGGTAACCAAAGAGAAAGACGACTCCTCGAAAGCTCACACCTCTGCGGCGTTTACTTCATCTCACGGGAATCGTAACGACCAATCAAAGTACGAACAGTATTTCAACTTTGAAAACGGTGTTCGCTATGTAAAACCTCATCAGGTTTTGGCTATAAATCGTGGTGAAAAGTCCAAATTTCTGTCGGTGAAAGTCATCATTCCAGATTATTTCAAAGTCGAAATCAAACGTTTTATTCGTGATATATTCCTATGTGATGGAATGCCGTATATGCTGAGGAATGTAATGTTCGAGAAAGCCTTCGAGGAGTGCTACACTAAGAAACGTAAGTTGTAAATTAGTTGTGAAACGAATGTCTGTTGATATTTATGTGTTTTTTAGTCGTACCATTGGTCTCGAGACAAGTTCGAGCAGATCTAAGTGAAGCAGCTAAAAAAGCATCGATTGATGTGTTTGCAAAGAATCTAAAGCAACTTTTATTGATGTCACCTTTGAAAGGTGAACGTATTTTGGGCATTGATCCTGGGTTTACGAATGGCTGTAAATTGGCATTGATATCTGAAACAGCTGACGTATTGGAAACTGGAGTTGTGCATCCGCATTGTAAGCGAAGTGATCCCGAGCAGTGTGGTATTACGCTGGCAAAGATGCTCATTAGAAATCGGTAAAAAAAAAGATCAATTTATTGCTTTAGAGATGAAGAAAGTGGCTTTTAGTTTTCTTAGGCCTGCTTCCTTCTCGACGAATGGAAAATTATAATGATTAACCATTATCTGTTTTAGGTGCAAAATAATAGCCTTGGGCAACGGAACCGCTTGCCGAGAAACAGAATTTTGGCTAACAAAACTATTTGAGAAAGGTATCCTAGCTGCGGAACATGTAAGCTACAGTATCGTCTCAGAGCAAGGAGCGTCAATTTACTCTTGCAGTGAAGTGGCAAAAAAAGAGTTCCCAAAACTCGACATGAATCTCATAAGTGCAGGTAAATTCCGAGCATAAATCGACTCACAAATCAGTCACAGAAGTCACTTTTTTCTTACAGTATCCATAGCACGTCGCCTTAATGATCCGCTCAGTGAGTATGTTAAAATAGAACCACGTCACATAGGTGTTGGGATGTACCAGCACGACATAAATGAAAAAATACTCTCCGAATCCCTAAATGAAGTTGTCTCCGAATGTGTGAGTTATGTTGGAGTTGACATAAATACGGCCAGTTTGAGTGTACTAAAGTAAGTCCATTTGACTGGAAATGGCAATATAAAAAGAAAATATTATTCAAATGGATTTTTTTAAAGACATATTGCTGGCCTGACCGAGAAACGTGCTGAGAAAATCATCCAACATCGGCAGGAGAATGGACCTTTTCTTACTAGAAAGGATTTACTTCAAGTGAAAAGCGTTGGGGAGAAGACATTTGTGCAATGTGCTGGGTAAGATTTATCCAAAAAAAATTGATATCTTTATTGAATTTTTCTTTTTAAAGTTTCATTCGAATTGAACCAAAAAGTGTTGGTGGTGAAGTGGACAATTTATTGGACTGCACCTGGGTACATCCAGAAAGTTATAGCGTTGCTAAGAAGTATGTTTAGTTTGACTTTTCTTTCGTCTTTATTATTAGCATTGTCTTTCCAGAATTATCACAAAATGCAAGTTAAATCTGAAAGAGATTGGAAAGCCTGAATTTATTACAAAAATTCGAGATTTCGCTAACTCGCAATCGACTGAATCATTGGCCAAGGGCTTTGGTATTCCAACGGAGAGGGTAAGTTTGTAGTCTCAATCTGACCATTCAATCGTTTCCAAAGACTGATTTTAATGAGACTTAAATTTTTTAGTTACAAGTTGTATTGGAGGCACTCCAAAGGCAATTATTCCAAGATTATCGATCCGATTTCGATAAGAAACCACTCTTTAAGCAAGGAATCACACGAATGAAAGACTTGTTCATTGGAGAAATTGTCACCGGTATGGAATTGATTTCAATTTCAAATATATATATGTATATATGTATTTATTTACAGGAGCTGTAACTAACATCACACATTTTGGTGCATTCGTTGATATTGGAATCGAATGCGATGGACTTATACATTCGAGCAAAATGAATGGATACAGTTTAAATCTTGGTGACAGAGTGAATACATCGGTTCTTGATATTGATATACCACGAAGGCGAATACAATTGAGATTAGATGAAGTAATTTAGGTTTCTTTTCAAAGTGTTGAAATCGTTTTTTTTTTTTTTAATTTGTGTTCCAAGCTATTGCTTAAGATGTTATTTTGCCAACACGATTGGCATTTGAAAGTACAATAAATGCTTTTATTTTATATTTATGGAGGTTCTAGTGTTTTACTTAAAAAAGAGTTTTAGATTCTAGTATACAGCAAGAGGCGATTGTAATAAGCTAAATTGGCTTCGATTTTTGATTGAAAATCATAAGAGGTGTCATCATGAAGTGACTAGACAAAAAATGACGACTGATATTATAATAAACAAAAAGATCTCAATCAGTAAATATCCCTGGTTACATTCATTACAAGTTGAGAGCTTGAAATTAATAGAGATTGCACAGTTTTTCTTTTAGTCCGTGAAAGACCATAGTAACAACTAATGAAGATTCAAACATACTTTAGTTACCTAAATCATGTATCCTCTTGTTGGTGCTAGGGCCTCTATTACGCCTAACAGCCATCGTGTATAGTTTCGGATAATGTAGCGTAGCTCTTCACTATCGGCGCGCCTGCAATTTGATTGTTCTCTCCCTGTGGTCCATTATGTCATCTGCCTCACTGGTTTCCATATCATTGCTTGGTTTGCTGTGCAACGGTTACCTTTTTCAGAACGTATGTGACCATCAGTGTTGGTAAGTTACGCGTATAGGTTAGAATAAATCATACGTTACTTATGTAACATATATTATGCACACATGTAGTCAATAAGCTTTATATACCTATTTTAAATTTGGTACATTTGTTCCTTCAGTTACAATAGTTACATACTAACGAAAAGAGAAGTAACTTATTGCCATTCTTCTGTTGAATTAAAGTTTCTTTTGTTCCTTACACCTTTTCACATAAAAAAAAATGTAGACGATCCAGATGGGTCAGAAGATTGGATCCGCCTTCGTTCGTCGACCTGTTTAGTGTATTCACCCCGTTTCGACATCTGATCTACTTTTCAATATGGAAAAATCTTGTGCTAACAGTCAATGTGTCATTAGCAATAACACAGAATTGCTCGATTGCAAGGGTCTTTGTGGGAAATCATTCCACCCCATATGTACCGGCCTCAGCAAAAGATCTGCTTTTTATGTCAAAGATTTTTTAAACAATTTCCTGTTCTTTTGTAATGAGTGCAAAACTGACTGCCCTTAGCAACCTGATAACAAAACCTCGCGATGTGTTAACGAAATCGCAGCTTAACTCAGAGTTGTCCAGATTTACGGCTGCACTTTCAACGCTCTCCACTCAATTTGACGACCTAAAATTGTTTCTGCGTGAGTCGATCCATGAAGAACTACGCGAACTCAACAAAACAACAACTAGTCAATCTGTAACGATTAGATCATTGGCTGCTGAATCGGCCGTACATTCTGTTCAACTTGAAGATGCCAAGCTGACAATAAGTTCCTTCAGGGATGAATCGGCGTCTACCAAATTTGCTGTAATGGATATTGCAGAGGAGCTTAAAACAGCGCCAAGTAAACATGACACTAACACTCTTCAACAACTACCCAACAACACATCTTTACTTTACTACTACACTTTACCACCTCCCCCTGCCCCCCTCTCAGCTTTTGATCCCGTGAACGTTTTAGATGCCATCGAAGATTCCCCAAACCCTTCAGCTCTATGCCCGGCCTCCCCATCACCTCCTTTGATTGTCTTGGAACTCACTAGACCCAAACGGAATGGAACAACAGAATCGAGAAACTCGGGAAAAATAATACGCAGCTTCAAGATGATCACACTGCCTACACCATTTATCGAGCTCCAAGTCATGCTGACGAATCCTGGTTGAGGAACTTTTTTCTTAAATATAAACATCACTCTATGCATCTGCCAAATGATCTTGCCAATTCAGGGAAGTTCAGTAGTTTCTTCATCACTTGTCAATCTAAATACGCATGTCTCTTCCTAACCGCCTCTAACAATGCCTTCGCCTTGGACCAAATGAAGATGATCAGATCAGATAAGTCTACCACGCTCCGCAAACGTAAATTTTAAGTACAGTACACCTAAGCTTATCTCTAAAATTTTCAATTCTCTTCCCCAACCTAAACAAGACTCCAATCGGAGCTTCCCACCAAGTTTCATCCCTCTGCTACGTCCACCTCTCCCCCTTTGCAATAATATTATTAACGTATCATCTTTTTCTAGACCTCCAATTCCTCAACGTAACTGCGTCTCATTTAATCTTACGCCCGTCTCTGGCCTCTCTGCATCCAATATCCGAACTGCCCCCAGCAGCAGCTTTCCATAATTTCAACCGCACAACTGGAGCTAAATACCCCAACTTCATTAACTCTCATATTCTGAACCCAATATCATCACAAAATTCACCTATAACTACATCTTCTATTTTCGCATCGCCCCCTATTTTCGCTCTGCTTCCTCCCACCGTTTAAATCACGTCTAATTTAGCGGTTCCTTCACCAACGGCTAATGACCTTGACGGCCGCTATATGATGTCAAAACTGCGTGATCCCAGGCTTTTCGAAAATGGTCGTCTTAAGTTCTAGTGTTAAGTTTTAGGTTAAGCTTAATAGATTGTCACAATACTCCTAACATCCGATATCATTTTAGGGGTGGTCAATAATTCTATGGGAGCATACATACATCATCAGCTTAGTCGAGTAGGTCATTCGCAGTCAGCTTTCCACGAGTAGTAAGCGTAATTTAGGCGATGTTAATGGATGGCGTTAGTAATATTTTTCCTAGATAGAAATTCGCCCAGCACCCGAAAATTAGTTATTTGAGTTATCTGTAAAATATTTTGTACATATCTTTCTTTGCACGTTTCTTTGTTTAACTTTTTTTTTACAATAAATGAATGAATTAATACAGTGATCGATGCATAATTGATTAAGTTAAAGAAATAAACTTGTTTTTGTTTACAGATGGATAGATATTTTGATTTCAGTAAAATCCAAGTATGAGTCAAGAAATTTAGGCTTTAAAATCTAGCCAAAGACGTTTATCTATTTTTTACTAAATTTCAAAGTTTTTTCGCCGAAGAGAGTGCACTTGAGAGTAAAACATTTCTCAATGCCGGGAGTCTTAGCCCAAAAAAACTTACACATTTGTGTATCTTCAAATTTTTGTTCGTTAACTTAATCGTAGTTTTAAACTTATCACCACCAATATTAAAGAGTTAGCGAATGTGCTAACTAACTATCTATTCACACTGTGCATTAGGGTATAATCTATATTACAGGTATACAATGGTTAACGTTGCCCCGCAACGTCGGCAACGAATTGTTACTTTACCTCGATTAACGTCGCGTTTCTTCGCTGTAACAACGTTTCAGCATTAACTTTTCTTTGCCCCGTACAACGTTGTTTCGTTTAACGTCGTGTTTTCCAGGAACGCATTAACGACGTTAATGGGGTATGCCTGCAATTGACCAATTTCTAAGATTAAACAAACCGATACAAAAAAAAGGTGTACAGTACAATGGTACGAACAAGTATAATATGATTTAGCCAGGAAAACCCGAATCGCTGCAAAAAAAAGTAAACAATGGAAGTAATTACCAAGTTGAAAATAGATTCACGACGACGACATTAAATTGCACGCTATCTAATGTTGGACATTTGGTATTTGTCGGTTGCATTAATTGTATACCAGTCTTTATTTTTGTTTGAAAAAATTGTGAATTAAATTAAAAAGAAAATAGTGTGGCTAACGAATGTAGAGGCTCTTGTTTTTGAATTTTCATAAAAAAAAAAATACTAACTTAGGTGTCTAACTCGTGTCTTTAGTTATTTATCAAAAAATTTCCTCGCATTTGTGATTTGTGTTCTTATCTGATAGAGATTCTATTTAAACTAATTGCCTTTGTCATCGTTGCTTTCTTTTGATCTATACTCTATACATATGTATGTATATCATTTTACGCCAATTATACAATATCTTTATCAGTCAAAGTCGCGGCCATAAACTTGCAATAACTAATCAAATTTAGGAGATGTAACATTTCAAATTCAATGAGCTATTTATGCTCTTTTTCCCAAACTTCTTCATTTTGGACATTTTTAGGTCCTGTAAGGATAACAGCGGTAACAATGATTAAACTACTGAGTAAAACCGCTTAAATTTATTTTGGGTCGATGATCTACATCTACACATACCTACAGAAGTGTTGGCAGTTAAATTGAAAAAGCAGAAAAGGCATTTTAAAAATCTTCCACACTCATGATGTAATACGATTTTAGTTACGACACCATGTGCACTTGTCTTTTGCTCTTTTTATTAATGGAGCTATCTCTTGAAGCAACTTATGACGTTCTAAAGTGAAATTTTTGTGAGGTCATATAGTTTTACGAACACTGCAGTTCAATTGGAGGTATTGAATTTGATGATTATTTTGGAGGACATTGCCTATTGAGTAACTTACTAGGTCTGTTCGCGTACTTTTCGCACCAAAATTTTGTAGATTATCAAATTTCGAAGAGTGCAGGTAATGTCCTCTCAAAGAGAGCTAAAATTACGAAAAAGTAAACGAACGGATTGAACAAGAAAAAGTTGAAAATACACTGATTTGACAACTTTGACAGTTTTCATAAACCAGCCCACAGTAATTTCTTGCCCTAAAATTCGTAGCATGGAGAAATTTCTTACTCTCTCGTGAACGCTCTCTACTGCGAAAAACTACGATTTCTACGTACGCTTTTCTTAAAAATTCTCTGTTTTAGAAGAGTACGCGAACTGTTTTCTTTCTTGTTTGCATTAGTCCATACATTAGTGTCTGGTTGCCCTGGACGTGTTGATCAGGAAGACATACGATACAGCCATAAGCGATTTATGCAAAGCAAACATTTTCTGTGCTTCTGTGTTGCCCTGTCTCTACAGCTAATCTTAGTAAGTATATATTCTGTTTATGATTTGTCAGCGAGTTAAGTCTGTGCTGCTGCCTCGATTGCGACTCTGGACGTTACCATACACATATACATAGTTACATACAACGTACTGTAAATATGTTTACATATTGGTTAAGTTTAAAATACCTCGTACATATTGACATTACAGAGGTGTATTTGACCTGCCTAAAGGGTTGGAATGGTAACTCTGGTTGAAATGCTTGTAAGGGGAAACCCCCAGTAATATCAAACTTTTATTTATGTATTTATAATGTGCTGTATGAACATAATATTCAGAGTTGCCAATGCAACTTAAATGAGACAGAATGGTTTTTATTTTTTTGAACGTAGCCATAGTGGAGTCTTTGTTGCGAAGTGAATTGTGTGGCAAAACTACTATCGACCATCTATTATATTCAGAATGGTGGTTTAGAAGTTTGGGAAATATGTAAACAGCTGTTTTGTACATTTGGACAATGCGTCTAGTTTCTAGAGTTAAACTCTGAAATGCTCTTTAGCAGTATGGAATGTATGATAGTTCCGGGTTAAGAGCAATTGCATCCTTATCTGTTTTGTAGCACTCACATAAAATAGTTTTGTTAAAACATCCGATTTGTTTTGGAAAATTTTTTCCTTTAGATATCTTAATTGTCTTTGGAACTGGTTATTTCTATATTTTCAATTCGTGTTTCCACAAACCAAGCCCTTTTTCGTCGCGAATATTTCAGGTCTCTAGTCATAGAATTAATATGTTACAGTGCTGTCACAGTCAAACGCCGTGTCAAGTTATAAAATAAAAATAATACAGGGCTGTTATAGACCATACAGATTCAAATTCAAATTCACTGTATTCATTGTATTTTCTTTTTTCTAAAAAATTCCGAATAAAGTGGCAGCTCTAGTGATATTATTGTGCTATACAAAAACATACATAAGTATGTGTATACATATGTACATTCGCTAAAAAAAACTGATAAGCATACCGAACCGATACAAACGAGCGGCACTGCATCGAATAAACGTATCGGCTACCACAGTGGTTGAATCTTTAAAATAATATAAACAAAGCGCAAGAAGTTTTTTCGCTTGAAATCTATATTAATGTAGATAAAAATATGCAGTAGGTAGCTGAAGTAGTCAGCTATCATGTCAGGGATTGATTAAAAATCAAAAGTTATTGTTCAGTTGTTATAATGGGTTGCTGCCAAAGTGTCGATTCAGACAGTGAGCCGGTGCGGGATTATCCCAGACGTAAGTTTTTTAATTCATGCATTTGTTTGTCTATAAATCTAAAGTTTTGTTTTTATTATATTTGTTGTTTTAGCAAGTAGTACTCCAGTTTCAAGAAATTATTGGACTACGCCGACATTTGATCGTTGGTTATATTTCCTACCCCTCCAACACCTTCACATTATTTTTATCTTATTTTGTAGGTTCAGTTCGTCATCCAGTAAGCAGACAGAATGATTATGTGCAAACCACGTCGAATTTTAGAACACGTTAGTCTATTAACTTATAAATCTGATCCTTGATTTGAATTTATTATATTATTTTGGTTTAATTCTGTTTTTAGCGCAAAGTACTCGTCCCTATAATCAGAGTGTCCATTCGGAGAATAGAAGTAAGTTCAATACTCGATATGGTAATCATTTTTAATATAATTTTCTTTAAGGAACCAATACTTGTCCCCCCGTAAATAGAGTTGTGACTAGGCGTAAGTATTGATTTTATTGTGTGATCAGTTGTCATTCTAACTTAATTTTATTTTTGTTAGCCACAACTAATACTCAGGGTCAAACTAACAGGCAGCCATCGAAAAATTGTATCGCTCCAACACGGGGTTAGTTATATCTTTACACCCTTATTACTGAACGTAGATTAAGATTAAGCAACTTGAGTTAAGTCGTTGATAGTCTTAACTTAAGTTAATCTGCATCGTGTAATTCTTATGACTTTACTTTATTCTAAGTTGATATGTTGTTTTCTTATTTATTTTTTTCTAGACCGAAGTAGGAATCGGAAACGAACCAACAAAAAACCAGGGGAAAAGATTGATGCAGAAACTCCGCGTTAGTTTTATCTTTAATCTGCAATTTCTATTTTTTTACATAGGTATATGTTATATATATTTCTTTTCGTTTATTTTTTAGGTGAAAATGTATGTGACATCAATCCTAAGCGTAAGTTTCAGTCTTAAGTCTTTCAATTTTATCCAATGCCAAATTATTTTTTATTTAGCGACAATTTATCTGTTCCCGCCAAAATCTGACGTCTAATTTTCATTTTAAATAGCTAGATTGATAGATCGAATTTTATTTCGCCTAATATTGATTTACATTTGGATAGCTACCACAAATTTTACAACACAAAGTCCGTTCGCGTACCCTGCTAAAACAGCGAATTTTTACGAAAATTTACGAATTTTTACGAAAAGCTGAGAACGGAGAATTTTCGTAGTTTTTCGCAGAATAGAGAAAGAAATTTCCCCATTTTTGTGGGCTAGTTCATGAAAACTGTGAAACCAGTGTATTTTTAACTTTTTCTTGTTCAACCCGTTCGTTTACTTTTTCGTAATTTTAGCTCTTTCTGAGAGAATTCTACGCCCACTCTTCGAAATTTGATAATCTACGAATTTTGGTGCAAAAAGTACGCGAACGGACCTACAGAAATATGATATGCATAATCATATCTTACTACTGAAACAATATTCTTATTTAAATTTATTAGGGTAATTGAAGAGCAGTTAGAGTTAAGGAAAAGGCGATCAAGAACTTTCAATTTAATGAAAAAAAAAATTAAATTTAATATTTTTTTTTGTATTTTCTCAGCAATTATCAGTGGATCAGCTTGGGATATTCATGAACTATTAGCAGAAACAAAAAGAATTGACAAAACGTCAGCGCGTAACATCGTTCAATTGTTTGAACATCAAAATACTATTCCGTTTATATGCCGTTATCGAAGAGATCTTATCAATCAAAAGATTACGCCTGATAAGCTGCGTGAAATCAAAAATGCATATGCTGAGATAGTAAGTCTACGAAAGAGATCTGAAATTGTTATCGATGAACTTGAGGAGGCCGGTATTATAAATGACGAAATACGCGAACAGATATTGTGTGTTAAAACGGTCAAGGAGCTGGAATTTGTGGTAAGTCTTTTAATACAAAAATTACATTAAATTATGTATATGCATGCATCTTATCTACCAACCACAAGTTCGAATTGTGTGTAAAATTGACTAAGGGCCCTAAGTAGGCTTAACAACATAGTAATAATTAAACCTCGATAAGTTTTACTAAAACAATTTTCTTCATCTTTTCTTCTGCAGCATTCATTTTACAAACGTCCCAAAAGAACTGCTCAAGAGCTGGGTCTTGCACACCATGCCAAACACTTGCTGTATGGTTTCAGTGCACCAGTTTCAGTGCATGATCTTATGGATCATGCAGTCATGGAGTTGGATACAATTTGGAAGGTGAAAGATGTCTTATGCGAATCAATATCACAACAAATTAGCACTAATATTAGTGTCCTGAACGAATTGCGTAGACTGTAAGTATAAAAAGTTATATATCTTATATAATATCATTTAAAAAAACAAAAATTCTTCTTCAGACAAAATAAGCATCAATTCACCCTTAAATGCACCAAAACAGAGATCGACAATGACTCAATCAAAACCACCGAACAGGATCAAGCAAAATATGAAAAGTATTTTGAATTCTTACGCGAAGTTCGTCACATGAAGGCTCATCAAATTTTGGCAATAAATCGTGGAGAAAAAAAGGGTTTTCTAACGGTTGAAATTATCGCGCCCGATAATTTCCAGAGCTTTGTGAGAGGTTACATTCATGCAACATATATGTGGGAAGGCGAAAAGTATCCTTTGAGACAGGAGCTATTTGAAAGAGCATTCGATGAATGTTACAAAGAAAAACGTAAATATACTTATGTACAAATTTTATCTTATTTATGTAAAATCTGAATTTTTGTCTTTCAGTTATTCCCCTGGTATGTCAACAAATTCGAGCGAATCTCACTGAAATCGCAGACAAGGAAGCTGTTCAGGTTTTTGCTAAAAATCTTAAGCAACTTCTTTTGATGCCGCCTCTAAAAGGGGAGCCTATACTTGGTATCGATCCTGGCTTTAAACATGGCTGTAAATTGGCATTAATATCGGAAACAGCTGATTTGTTAGATGATACGGTATTGCATCCGCATAGGAAACACCCCGGAAAAGAGAGGGAGGGTTATGTTTTAGCGGGAATGCTTGAAAGACATCGGTAAGTTTTATTACTTGACAATGAGTTTCTTGATTACGAGTCGGTAAAGTGATGTTCAATATTATACACACTGCCCAACAATAGCCGTGTTTTTTTGCAACCTTCGCAGCCAGCAGTTCATTTGAACAAACCGAAGCAGGCTATTGACAGCTGAATTTGTAATTCTACAAGTTGGAACGTGTGACTTTGGTGTTCTGACATTAGCTGTCAAAAAAATATACGTATATGCCCGTGGATTATAAGGTCCGTGCGCGTACCCTCCTAAAACAGCGAATTTTTACAAAAATTTACGAATTTCTACGAAAAAATGTTCGCGTACAGAGAATTTTCGTAATTTTTCGCAAAAGAGAGCCTAAACAAAAATCCCCATGCTACGAATTTTAGTGCAAAAAATTTCTTTGGGCTGGTTTGTGAAAACTGTCAAATCTGTCACATGAGTGTACTTTCAGCATTTTGTTGTTCGTTTACTTTTTCGTAATTTAAGTTCTTTCTGAGAGAATTTTACCCCCACTCTTCGAAATTTGGTAATCTACGAATTTTAGTGCAGAAAGTTCTCGAACGGACCTATATTTTTTTTATGTTTCTTTTACCATATTTTTTAACTTTCACCTTCCTGAAATATACACCGAAATAGACGATTCTTCTTTTAATGAAACAAAAATGATTGAAGTTTTAAAATATTGGGCAATGGTTTGGCTTATTTTTTATATTTATTTTTTACTTCACAGTCTTTTCTGCATTTAATTCAGTGAGGTGATTTCAGAAATAGACATGTAAGACTTCTCATCCCGATTAACACTTAGACAGAATAGTTACAATTATATAAAATTATTCCACTTCATTCCATAATTTACTCCAATTTATCGTCGTTCCCATAAGAAGAAGCATTGTGCAAGACAAATTATAATTGGGTCATTACTAAGAACCGAGCCGAATAAATTTCACAGTGACACCCTGTTAATAAAAAGTTTTTATTTCACGCAACATGTTTCCGGCTTCCTACGGAGCAGATCCCTATGAGATCGAGATCAGGTTTTTGTGTAAAATTTGCCTCTACTACTTACGGACGTTCAAAAAAACACAAAAAAAAGTGAACCAACTCTATAGTAGCTAGGGCCCTTTCCTTTTTCGGTTCCTTTTAACCTTATATTTGTTCGCTTCTTTTTCCTAGAAAGTAGTTTTATCGAACTTCGCGAACCTACTCGTTTATCGGTTTTGAAATGTGAGGTTAATGGGCGCTCCGTTTTTGTGTTGTTTAATGACAGGGTACTTTTGACGAGGCACTGATCAATTTATTCTTTTTTAGCTGCAAAGTTATTGCTTTGGGCAATGGAAAAGCATGTCGCGAAACTGAATCTTGGCTGAAAGAACTTTTCGATACGGGAATTCTGGATGGGAAATCTATTAACTATGCCATAGTTTCGGAACAAGGTGCTTCAGAGTACTCTTGTAGTGAAGAGGCAAGAAAAGAGTTTCCAAATCTTGATGTGAACTCAATCAGCGCTGGTATGTTGAAATCCGAAATCTACTTTTTAATCTGAATTTACGTTGCTTTACAGTTTCAATAGCGCGGCGCCTAAATGATCCCCTGAGTGAGTATACTAAAATTGAACCCCGACATCTTGGTATTGGTATGTATCAACATGACACAAACGAGAGCTTTTTAATGGATTCCTTTAAGGAGGTTGTCACTGAATGCGTAAGTTTTGTTGGAGTAGACATTAACACGGCTGGTTTAAGTTTGCTAAAGTGAGTAAAATAGTATAATCTGCTTAATTGATGTTTTAACTTTATTTTGTTTTAAGACATATTGCTGGCCTTAATGAAGATCGTGCCAAAAATATCATACAGTATAGACAAAACAATGGATCCTTTCGAACACGATGGGATCTCCTTCAAGTACCCGGTATGGACGAGAAAGCCTTTATTCAGTGTGCAGGGTAGGATTTCTTAAATGACAGCAATTGGTAATGTAATTTTGAAATGTGTTTTTAGCTTTATTCGTATTGAGCCAAAAAGTGTTGGTGGGAAAGTGGACAACGTTCTAGACTGCACTTGGGTACATCCAGAAAGCTATGAAGTTGCTGTTAAGTAAGTTGGATTGTGTTTTTCTTCTTCCATATTTAAGTTCTTTTTTTTTAAGGATAATAAAAGAGTGCAACCTAAATTTGGAAGACATTGGCACGCCTCATTTTATATCAACAATTGAAGCTTTTAATCAACGTAATACTATCAAATCCTTGGTTAATCGTTATCGCATTCCCAGCGAGAGAGTATGTGTACAATAGAGTCGTTTTCGGAAAAGTTCCAACTAAAGGTGTGTCTTTTTAGGTTAGAACAGTACTGGCGGCTCTACAAAGGGAATTATTTCAAGACTATCGAAAGAATTTTGATAAAAAGCTTTTTAAAAGAGAGATAACAAAAATTGAAGATTTATTTATTGGGGAAATTGTCACTGGTAAGGATACTGTTCGAAAAAAAAGATCCAAAAGTAGTATGGACATTTTTTTTAATTGATTTCAGGCGAAGTGAGAAATGTTGTACATTTTGGGGCATTCATCGACATTGGACTTAAGAATAATGGACTAATACCTAACAGACATATGAATAACATAAAATTAAAAATGGGCAATCAAGTGTCGGCGACTGTACTTGATTTTGATATACCCAAAGGACGTGTCGAACTGAGGTTAGATGAACTGATTTAAGTTTATTTGAGGTTGTGATTGTACTTGTCGTCAATTTTAAGAATTACAATTGTTCTAATTTCGCCTACAATAAAGAGTAAAAGCATTTTTTTATAAATCGAAAGGATAATAAAGTTTTTTTTTTCAATTCATTCCTAAAAAGATTTAAAAACGGAACGTCTACCAGAAGAAATTGGCTCAGAGTTTACCAAAATCGACGAAGAAATCACATCCCGTAATCTACTCGTCACAATTCGGTGACTATTGCGTTCTTTTTTTTGAGCTGCGCCAACTGCATAGGTAGACATACTGTTCCAGTACTGTTCGAGAAAACATGGAAACCCGGGAGCGGAAGAAGGGAATGATCATCAAGCTTCCTAAAAAAGGCAATCTAATGCAGTGCGTAAACTGCAGAGGCATCTGAGTGGTGCCCGCTGTAGATAAGATAATAGCTAGAATTATAAGCTGTTGTTTTTGTTCTGCTTTCACTGACACACTCGACGCCGAACAAACAGGTTTCCGCTCTGGATAGACTTCATCAACACCTTACGATCGCCACTTCACCCCCTGTTCATCGAGTTTGAAAATACGTTTGATGGTGCCAATCGGGAATTTATTTGCCGTGCAGAGAGGGAAGCAGACATCGTTGGCCTGAAAATTAACTCAGCAAAAACAAAAATGATCAGCCTAGGAGGATATTCTTCATATTCTTAAGAATAGTTAACAGGTTCCTAGCTATCCACGCGATGTAATGGAACTCGCTTACTCAGGATGGTAGAATAGGTGACGGTCAAAGGAGTTCGTGGCGCAGAACAGTTGAGAAGGAAGCACGGCAACTGGGAAAGAGTTGGACAAAACTGAAGCACATTTCCAGAAACCACACACGATGGTACGTAGGCACTATCTCTAGGATAGATTCAGGACATAGTTAGTAAGTAGGTGTAAAATCGGAAGGCACTCATGCTTATTTTGAGATTCGAATGAATAGTCAATTCCTTTGAATGTCTCTATTTATTCGAAAGATTTTTGTGCATTTTGAGATTCGAATGAAAAAGGTTCATTTTCGAATGACAACGCAAAATGAACTAAAATAAATTCAACTCTCAAAGTCAGCTGTTTGACATTTCTTTTTATACAGGTTGACCATACCTTGTTTTCTTTGTGTGAGAACTCTTCTCTTTCTTATTGAAATATTTTTATTAGTTAAACTTTGACGCGTTTAAGGACGAAATTTAAGTAGTACATTTTATAAAACATGTTTTGTATACCCGTAATAATATCGAGCATATTTAATTATAAGTCTCTCCCACCATATACTCGGCACGAATCTGGTCACTCTACCTTTATTTTGCGTGCTGTCATTAGTAAAATAAACATTTGCTTGGTGATTTGTTTTTAGTAATTAGAGTTGTTTTTGATAAAATGAAATACTGCTTTCTTTTGGGGACAACGCGAATGAATAGGACATCATAGAAAATTTAAAATAAGAGTAAAAAAATAAAGTTGACAAATAATTTTGTGCATTCACTCGTCTTTCCTTTGGAGTTTTGTTTACATAGAACTTGAGTGGGACTATTTTATTTATACGAATTGCCGGCCACCAGTTTTTCTAATTGGAACGTGAGCCATACCGAAAGGATCAGAAATTGTCAATTAAAATTACTTTATTCAATTTTCTACAGAATGTTTAAAATATCTTACTATATTTACGTGTTTGTGAATCTATGCGCCAGGAAAATGTGTTCAAATGAATAGAATCTCAAAATACGCACAACCAATGAACTTTCGAAAGTTAGAATACATTTTCTATTCTTTCTATTCATTCGAAAGTCAACATGTAGTCTATGCGGATTGGACTCACTTTCGAATGAATTCGAATGTCAAAATGAGGCTGACTCTTTAGAACGCTCATCTTACCAGTTTTGCTGTATGGAGCCAAGTGCAGGACGATTAATAATAAAACGGGCCAAATATTGGGCACTTTCGAGCGAAAAATACTTAGTCGGAGGAGAAGATGCTCACGCGAACTTTATGAGCTGTACCAGGATGTGGCCGACTACATCGATCGAATGAACAATAATGCCACAGCCAAGAGGATCTTCGAATCTCAGTCCCAGCGTATGTACCGAATTTCGGGACTGAAAAAAAAACTACATAAAATGGAAGGCCATTAATATATAATTATTTTAAGTATGACTTTTTTTTTATTTACGAAAAAATCGAGTTGAAATTTTAATAATTGTTTCATTATTACTACCACTAATATTAATAATAGTTACATATAAATCTATGCATATATTCCTACATACATGAAAATACGTATATTATTAAATAAAGTACATAGTTTATAGGTATTAAATACTAATCTTCTTTTATTTATATAAATTTGATTTTTTATATATGTTTGTATATCTATGTGTAATATAATAACTTATGGCTCTACTATATTAAAAAATATATATTTATATTTGTTAAATTTCACATGTAAATGTATGTATACATATATATACTATAATAATTAAGAATAAATAACATTAAAAAAGAATCTAACTATATTTATATTTTTTAAATACAATATACGAAGGTATATTGTGCTCTATATAAATATTATACTCATTTCTACTGGAAACAAAATTAAAAGGACAGACAAGTTTGTATTGTGAGAACTGTATTGTTTTAACACATACGAATTTCTCATTGAACATTGATCAACAACAGAAAAAAAAAACATGATATTCACAAAATCTGTGTCATATAAAGAGAATTTTTTAAACATACATACATCACAAGATAAGTGTTAAACACAAATATAAACGAAACTAATTCGCGCTGAGTAGACGACAATGGTATGTGAAGAAGCGGTATAATGTTTCGTAAAACAAAATGTTGAAACGAAAATTTCAGTTGGCGTTTTGAGTTGGTCTTGGTCTCTCTACCGTTATCCTAAAGTAAAATTTGACTATAATTAAATATGCTTTTGTTGTTGTTTTAAAAACTTACCAACAAAGTAGAAAATTAAATCAATCCATCACAGTGCAAGTAGTACTCTATTTTTTATCTTTTTTCCTGTAAAAAAAATATGAATTATAATTATTTTTGAAGATTTCTCAAATAAAGTTTTAGGCTTCTACAATAAAGGTGATATGAGATATAAAGTAAAGTAAAGTATATTACAGCAAACCAAAATTTTTATAAAAAAAAAAGACTATAATAAAGCTGAAGGATTTCTATATTACAAGGTTGAAAGCTTACCTCAAGATTCTGGACTTAGGCATAGTTTTTTGTTTTTTGTTTTAGAGAGAACTGTACACCGTGTATGCATGGCAACAAGGGAAGCAGAAATATTTAGGAACATTTTTAAAACTGTTTGTTATTTTGAATTTTATAAGGGTATTTACGGCCACTGAACTTTGCATTTTGTTCTTTCTGACTTCTTTGAAAGAGGCTACAAAGGAGCACGATGGATCTATACTATCTGCTGCTACCCGTTTCATCTTAATGTATATGTGTGCAATCAATACTCAGTTTTCAAGACATAGGTCAGAAAATTGCATCTGATAAACCTACTTGTTCTAAGAGTAGCAAAATTACGAATAATTTTTTTGGTTTCTGGAAAGAATTGGGAAGTAACTTATACAACCTTATTTTGAGATTCTATTCATTCGAAACAAATGTCATTTTTCATTCGAACACATTTTCCTGGCGCATACATAGATTCACAAACACGTAAATATAGTAAGTTATCTTAAACATTCTGTAGAAAATTAAATGAATTAATTTCAATTGACAATTTCTGATCCTGTCGGTATTCTAATTTGAAAAACTGGTGGTCGGCAATCCGTATAAATAAAATCGTCCCACTAAAGTTCTATGTAAACAAAATTCCAAAGGAAAGACGAGTGAATGCACGAAATTATTTTTCAACCTTATTTTTTACGCACAAAAGAAAGCAGCTTTTTATATTATTTAAAAATAACTTTAATTATTAAAAACAAACCACCGAGCAAATGTTTATTTTACTTCTGACAGTACTTAAAATAAAGGTAGAGTAGAATACACCGAAGACTTCAAACAGCCCCACAATGAGTGGTGATTGCCGTCAACTCTCAGGTTCAATTCACTGAATTCATCACTCAATAAGTAAAGGGTTTCTTAGCAAGTATTGCAAAAAGGGCTAATCTATTTAAACAACATCTCCTTCAAATCGATGTCTTTCAACTTTATAAGATTTTCAATGACTAATAGAGTCTGCAGTCTAACTAAAAAATAAGGTTCGATGAAGTTATCAGGGTGCAAATCGCCCCAAACTATGCGTTTTTCTGAATGCAGCAATTGGATTTAATTTTTTCAATATATGCGCATCATAAAATGCAAAAAGCGGTCTACAAATTTGGCGCAAGGAACACTGAACAAAAATGTCACTTATGTCTGTCAAATTTGACACCTGGTTTAAAAGTTATGCTTACTGAAAATTGAAAATTCTTTTACGTCAAAAAACAGACCTCATCCAAGATTGCATGTTTTCTCCTTCAAAAATACACTAAACATTATTTTTGCTTTTGTTTTTTAATGCCAACTGTTCGTAATGTGTATATTTAAGTTCAATATATTTAATGTAAATTTTACAATAAATGCAATGTCTTCATTTTTATTTCCCCATCGTCTTTACTTATATTCCATCGATTATTATTATTATTATTATATAATTGTATGTTTATAATTATGCAAACTTTTTGTTTGCTCTCCTTTTTGATGCCTCTACAAGTATTGTTATATGCATTTTTTTGTTGTTTGCTTTAAAACTTAAAAATTAGAACGTTTATTTGGAAAACATAGAAATATACGAATATTCTGTGAAATATTGTTTTTGTTTTTCTCTCTAAATTTAATTTTATTTTATTCTATACTAACTAATATTTTTTTGTTTAAATTCTAACACCTTACGATCCAAAATGTATTCATTGCATTCTAATATATAGTTTCTTATTAAATTGTAATTTTTTTCTTTCTATATAAGTTAACTTAAAAATTGAATGCTTTGTGTGCTTAGTAATAATTATTTTTGTTTTCTTTTTAATTCGTATGCAGTGAGCATAAATATTATAATAGTATATATTCTCTTGAATAGTCTCTTAACATAAAACGCTTATATTAGTAATTATGTTCTCTTTTCACAGCCCTAACTATATTATTTTCTTTTTCTTTTGTTTTTTTTTAATTAATTTTTAGATCACCTGTTAAAAAAAAACTGCTACTATTTAAGTTAATTAAACTTTTAGTTTTCTTATAAAAGAAACAAAGGTCTAATTATTATTATTTTTCTTTTTTTTGTGGCATGAAACCAAAAAACTTACTGTATATCATTTAAATATGTATGTATATAGTATTTTTTTTTAACTATTATTTAGTAGCTAATATTGTAGAAACGGATTGATTATAGCGTGGTTTCGTTATTAATTATTTTTTAATAGCTATTATGCTTTTTTGTTTTTTAGTTTTTAAACATTTATTGGTTTTCTGCTTGTTTACTTAAAATCCTAAAGATTAATCATAATAAGAGTGCTGATCATTGTTTTCATTGTTATTTTGGCATAATTCAACTCGATTTCCAGATATGATTGTAGTGTTATCAGGGTTGATTTGGGAATTTTGTAGAATTTGAAAGATGATGTATCTAGAATAGAGTTGAGTGATTTTCGATTGGTCAAAATGGGTCTGGTAGAATTTTTGTATTTTTTTTTTTGTTTTTTGTTTAGTTTAAGTATTTTAAGGCTTGGGAATGTAATTTTGACTAGAAGGTTTTAACCTTTAACTGATGTGGTGAGTTAAAATTAATTGTTTTATAACTGAACAGTAAAATGAAAATTTGATGTAAAAAAAAAGTTCCTTCCCTTAAAATCGTCCCTTGTTTTAAAGTTGTCTATATATAGATAACTAAATTTCACCACTGCAGTTAAGGGTTAAGACTCTTTGGAACTATTTAGGTTGTGGCTTTAGACAAAATGTGTAAAACAAAAAGAAAACAAAAAGATCATTGCAAAGTTTATCCAATGGCGAAGGAGCCATACTCGTGGTATTATTCGGTATTAAAATGCAAAAAAAAGTTTATTAATTTATAAAAAGTTGTGTGTATTTAGCTATCCCACAATAATATGTGACAAAAAATATGTGGAGTGACATTTAAAATTAAGTGTCTCTTATTTCTAAACTTCCGTCGAATAATATGTACATAAATCGCATGAATAAAGCCAGGGCATACCTTCTCAGAACACTGCGTGTCGTGCGTCAAAACTTCGCTCGTTTGTGTTCGCAGTTCGCTGAGCTGTGTATGGACCTTAAGGATGATTTTTTGATGCTATTTCTCATTACAGTAATACAATAATACGAGTACCCTTGGATGTTTGTCAGACATTCGAAAGATTCTGAGTCATGAAAAACTTTGGTGGTACATTTCTGACTTTAAACTTGGAACTCCGCAGTAGTTTAACGTACTTACTATAAGGGTATATTTGGAGAAAAAATATATTTAATGAAATATACATAATTAAACCATTCGTTTGCGTACCTTTTGCACTAAAATTCTCACAGAAAGAGGTACGAAATAATACGCAAACGCGTCGAATAAGAAGATATTGAAAAAATATGATATATTTCACTAACAATATGGAGAAATATTTCGACGCACACTCTTCTTTTACAAAAATTCCTAAAAATAATTCGCTTTTTTTTGGGTATAGGCTAATATTTAAGGAAAAATATTTCGTCGGAGGATGGGGGACATAGTATAACCAAAAAAACTCTATGAAATGTATGAGTTGAGGATGTAATCCAATAAAATTTTAAACCCCTCTACTATGTTGTCTTGATCACATATATGACAGGAGTGGGAATGAAAGATATGATAAAACTGAAAACTAGGTTCTGGATCTAATCCATGCCAACATGTCGATTTAATCGATTTGGCCAGAATGGAGAACAACACTCAAACAAAGTGGATCCCCGAATCGTAGATCCCGGGCTTCAGAAAAAGACTTGCAGTCAATACTTAAAAATATATACTTTATCCTTAATAGAATAATTAGAAAATATCAATCAAATGGTATGCCTACTTTTCAGATTTTCCAATATAATAGGTTGTGTGAACGCAGCCTATGAACGTTGTGATGAGAATTCTTCCAATTTAACGTGTCTTTTTTAAAAATCTTATAAAATGTAAATATTATTAAGTTCCGCCATAATATAGTGCTTATTTATTGAGTGACAGATCATAGGAACTTCACGTAAGCACCAGCTTATTTTATCCCCCCAGCAAAATATTCGTCCGATTATGACATTAGCTGTCACACGCTTGACGCAATTAGAGGTCTGTTCCCTTACTGACTGAAAATACGAAAATTTACGTAATTTTACGAAAAATAGTAAATTCCTGTTCCCGTACGTCAAAGTTTCGTAGTTTTTCACAGAAAAGAGAGTTATTGTGAGTAAGGAGTAAGTTTTAGTCCAACAAATTTCTTTAGTCAGTTTTTATGAATTCTGTCAAATCGTTGTTTTGTTGTTGGCAGGCAAGGAAATTTGAAGTAAATCAATCCAAAAAAAAGTGACGTCTAAAAAGTGGGCAGCTGTTTTGTTGAATCCGTTCCTGTACTTTTTTTTGAAGATTTGTCTTTGAGGATTTCACCCCCACTCTTAGCAATTTGGCAAGTACGGGAACAGACCTTATGATGGGGCCTTTAGCCTTTTTTTTTAAGTTTTAAAGCTCACAAGCGCTTTAGGCTCATTTTTACTTTTAACCCATTTTATTGGGCAATTTCAAGGATTAACTCATAACTTAGCATACCTACTCTGCAGAATTATTTGTCCTTATAACGCTGGAATACTTTCAAGACAAATCAGTTGGTGTTTGATCGTCTTATTCTCTGGATGTGTAGGTACTGTTGCAATAGGAAACAGACTACTCATGGACGTAGAATATGGAAAGCCGCAGTGTGTCAGGACGAATCACTTCACTAGTCGGAAGACCGTTGAGTAATACATGCTTACCAAAGAAAGACAATTTTTTTTTTGTATTATGAAATTCTTGCATTCGAAATCATGCGTTTAACAATGCGCTCTTTAGCCACATTGATTTTTTATGGTTACACTGTTTATGCCACAGTACTATCCTCTTCAATGTCAAAATGAGATTCTAAAACGGACATTGCTGTCCAAGCTTGGAGGCGTAAAATTGCTGGTCAACAATTCATATGTTAAAAAGGAACATAGGGTGTCTTTTCTTCACAACGTCAAATAATTTTTCTTTAATTTTTTGTTTGCGTTTTAGAATGGTTGCCACTGCAGTCTTAGAGCAATGATGCGTTATGGAAAACAGCCGTGCCTACTCATACCTAAAGGCAATGACGCAGGAGAAGCCTGGAGCAAATTAAATGTTCTCATTTTTGTGTAAAAATTCTCATTTTAATTGAACTTGTTTTTTTTTTTTCGGTAAAATTTAATTACTATTATTTTTTCCCAATTTATCGTTTAATTCGTTTTCATTTTTAGAAAACAGCTTTTAGGTGTTTAAAGATAGAAAAAAGAGATAGAATCAAACACATTATTTCGCAATTAAAAAGTGTAAAAAAGAATTTTATGCAACCAAAAAAAAACATATAAACATAAGCATACGACCGCCACTGCATTTCAAGCAAATCCATGAAGAAAACAAAACACTTATTTCTTAACAAAAAATAGCATGAATTGCCTGTAAAAACTTAATGCAATTTAATCAGTAAGAACTAAGAAAAAATTATAAGTTTTTGCAACAAAAAAAAAAAAACAAAACAAACAAACCTTTACCTTAAGATTCGTTCGAATTTGCACGAACACAAAACTATTGGCATAGCAATTGTAAGAGTAATGTCCTAGGATTTTTTTTGTTTTGTTTAATAATATTGTTTATTATGTGTGCTTATCGTTTAGCATCAGTTGTATTCCTCACAACATCCGCATAACCATCTGCAAAATTTAGAAATTTTGTTGTTTCGTATGTAATACCAATTGAAATTAATTTATCAATTAACATAGGACACAAAACTTTACAACACAAGAACTTTTTTTTTACAAATTTCTCTTTGTTTTTAAACAAAAAATGTTAGAAACAAAATGTATTGCTTTTTGAATTTTGTTAAATTAATGAAAATGAACATGTTTTACAAATGTTTCTTTTGTTGGGGAGCGTCTGAAATTTAACTGTAACGCACATGCTTATGAATGATTTGAAATTAACGATAACACAACTTTTAAGTCGTAAAAAAAGAAAAGGAGAAAAAAACACCAAACTTTTGGGTTTACAAAATCAGTTGTGAATAAATGAATGAGAGCGATCTAACCAATGATATTTGTTTTACAAGATCCTTTTGAAAGTGTCATATAGGGAAAGAATGCATGGAAATTATCATACGGGGAAAGTTAAAATTATGATTGTACCCGCAGGCTTAGACTGCAAATATAGTAGGTCCGATCGCGTAGTCTCCTAAAACAGCGAATTTTTAGGAACGATTTCCGAAGAGTTTTCGTAGTTTTTCACAGAAGAGAGTGTAAAAAAAATGTATATTTTCAACCCGTTTCAGTAGGTTTTCGTAATTTTAGCTCTTTCTGAGCGAATTTTGCCCCCATGCATTGTTGACGCCCTATGCCTCCCGAGGCGGTTAAGGACTTACTTAACTAACTTGACGTAACAAATATCAACCAAGAGGAAGAGAGGCTGTCTGCATGGGTGGTTCTAATAAACACAACGACCTAAAGAGATCTTTTGTACCGTCCCCTGTATAATTTGTTTATCAGATTTTACCTTCTAGCTGCGGCCTAGTTTATTAAGCTATAGACAGTTTGAGCTGAATAGATCACTTTCTTGGAACTCGTTCATTCTCGGGTACATTGCTCGATTACATAGACCTTCGCTTGGAAGATGGTAGTGAATTGTCCAAGTGAAGTGGAAAGTTCCAGAGTCATTTGAAATTTTCGAACCGTCTGTGTAAAAATCCCAAAAAAATTTGGGAACATACCCGCGGAACTTTTTCAAGCTGCGCCAACAGAATCGACAGAGCTACTGCTCCCACTTGTCGAGAGAACATGGGAAGCTGAGAGTTTTCCGTATGAGTGGAAGAAGGGAATGATCGTCAAGCTCCCTATGCTCCCTAAAAGGAACAAGCAGGTTTCCGATCTGGATCCTCCTGTGTCGACCACATCAACACCTTGCGGATCATCATCGAGCAGTGTGTTGAATATCGATCACCACTTCACCTGCTGTTCATCGATTTCGAAAAGGCGTTTGATAGTGTCAATCGGGAATTTATTTGGTGTGCCTTGCGCAGGAGAGGCATTCCGGATAAATTAATGGCAATTATTAAGGCTACATATGATGGGTCCACATGTCACGTCTTGCACAGAGGAAGGCTGTCTGAGGAATTCGAAGTCCAAAGTGGGGTTCGACAAGGCTGCATACTTTCACCAATACTGTTTTTATTGGTGATTAGCGATGTGCTAAGTGCAGCCTTATCAACAGGAAATTGATGGATTCGTTGTAGAGGCCCTAGGACCCACAAGGGGATACAGAATTTAGTTATGTAACAGAACACATTGACCACAGCAACAGGAACTTCAAGGTTAGACCTAAGTCTTAAATCTTCTGAAGTTGTTTTTGGTGTTATCGGGCTCAGTCTGTGTTTCATTGAAAAACAAGTTGTGTGCTGTTGTGTTTGTGGTTAGTGTGATTCTGGCTTTTGCTGTGTCAATTTTTTTTCTACCACTGCAATTATGCTTTCTTGGATTTGGCATTTTTTAAATATACGTACATACTTTGATTAGAATATTAGTAAACAAAAATTAACTAAAAATTTTTTTTCATTTGTTTGGATTGTAGTTTGTGTGTGGACCTCCCATCACCCAATTCGAATCAAGTTATGAAAATACAAAAATTACAGACCCGTTTACCCATAAATTTATGACAAATATACGAACTATTTATTAATGTCAACACTAAATTTTGTTTTGTAATTTCTCTACTGTGTCTAAGTGTTTGCATAATTTTTGTGTTTTTTTTTTCTTTTTGCATTTTTTGTTTTACTGAGAGTCCTCACAGATTCTGTGGTCTACGGGTTAAGAGGAAATCTAAAATGATTTCTCGTACAAAAGAAATTTATCCGAAATATATTATAAAAAATAATTTATATATTATTAAGCATCAATTATTGTTTGCTAGCAGTGAAAGTACATCATAAATAAACCAAATATAAAGAGAAGTACTTTATTTTAAATGCATTTTATGGTAAAAAAAAAAGAGGCAACATATTTGGTAAAATGGATGATCGCATGCGACAAAGAAAGAAGAAAGAAAATATGATTTTTTTTGTTGAATGTGATATATTTACAAGAACAATTGCACCGAGTCAATTGTTTTGTTTTATTAATTTAAAACGTACATAATATAAATATAAATATTTTTTTTATATATATTACACAAATGTCTTGGTTTTAATTTGTTTTAGAGACCCTTCACCATTTTACTTTCTATTTTTAGAAACTAAGAAGTATTGTTAAACTTTTTTTTGTAGCTTTTCGTTTTACGAATAATAAATAAATCTACATGAAATAAAATTAAAAATATTAGATTTAATTGTTTTCTTCACTTTAATTTGTTCGGTTCAAAGTCGAATTCAATGGGTAAAATGTTATACAATTAAATATAAAACGAGAAATGAAATAAAGCAGTTTGGTGTATAATATATTTGTATTATTATTAATCATTGTACATAGATAGATAAATATATGCTTCTTTGTCATGATAAGCAACAATGGTTTAACAGAAAAATATAGCATTTATAGCATTTGGTTAATAAATAAAGGTTACTCCATATGTTTTGTAAGCAATAAGGTGAACCAATTGCGTAAAGGTTAGAAGTGAAAGAAAACAAGAAAAAAAAATCAACAACAAATAAGAAAAAAACTATACAAAGTGAACGATAGAAGAAACCAAGAAAGACAACAAAAATTAAAAACCAAAACCAGAAAGAAGGCAAAAAATAAAAATTATACAGTTCCCCCGAAAGAAAAACAAAAATTTACACCACACAAGCTGAGAAAACTCCCATTACCCGTCAGCCAAGATCTTGCTGTGCATCAGAACGATAGATGGCAGCGCGATAACTATACCTGTTTGCCGTTGTCTGCTGTGTTTGCGGCTGCTGTGATTGCTGCTGCTGTTGTTGTTGTTGTTGTTGTTGGCCAGGTTGTTGCAGAATAATACTATTTGTGGGTTGTGTTGCATTTCCGATTCCAGCTATAATGGTTCTACCACCAGTTCCACCGTACATGCCATCTGGATCATCTGGATTCATGAGGCAATTGTTTTGCAACTCCATTTGCTGATCTGCCAGGAGTTTTGCGTTTAAGATTGACACGTAGGTTTTGTAGCGACGTAACTAAAATTAAAGAAAATTAGTAAATTATTAGCTAATAGTCGACTTTTGCGCGATCTAATACGGAAATATATCAAACATATAGACAGATATAAATAGGGGTATATTACAACGCCACAAGTGGTGGCCGAACCGTATCTCTAACGAACAGCTTTATACGAAAATGGGCCAGGAACCTATTGACATTACTATACGAAGGAGAAAGTGGTGAAGTGAATTGGACACATTTCCATTGCGAAATACGGTATACAGTGGAATCCGTTCACCCAAGCAGGCAGAACGTGGCGCAGAACAGTCGAGGAGGAATCGAGCTCTTTGCGAATGAGTTGGAGAGACCTCAAACGCGTTGCAGAACTACGAACTAACTAAGGCGTTGTTGACGCCCTATTCCCCCGAGTGGTTGAAGGACTAGAGCAAAGCAACAAGTGGGTCTATTGTGCACTCTAGCTTTGGGGAGGTTTATTTTCTAATAGATTTCACTTTGCGTTGCTATTATTTTCAGAATAATTTCTTGAGAGTATTGTGCGTTGCGTGGGCGAGAGAAAAATACCTTACTTAATCCAGTTTCTCTTGATGCCGTGGCTCAGAAAGTGCGTTGGACTACTGCGGGTTTCAAATTCGAATCCAGTGAAATACCTGCAAAGTTTTTACAAGGCCCCACCTCTCTGACAAACATCTAAGAGTATTTACGTCATAGAAAAGCTTCTCAAAAAACCCACTGCTCTTCGACTACGGCATAAAACAGTAGGTCCCTTTTGCACGTGTATACCATTGGCGTGTATATATTGGCCTCCTACTTATGACGTAAAAATTTATTTGTATTCAGTTTCTCTAAGGAATCTGAGAATGAAAGTTGGAAAACGAAAGTGTAAACTTTTTTCCTGTGGGAGATGTGCAAAAAACAGCTTAAGAAATCTGTCCAAGGGAAGGACTGTTGCTTCTACATATAGGAGGATGCACATCCGAACACATTCTTTGTAAATACCCGACTTGTTTTTTAAGGATAGTGAGAGATAAGAGAAGGCGATAAACCTATTAAGCACTACGACCCGGGAGGATCTTTTATGCTATTCCCTAGCAGGATTGAATATAATTAGTTGCTCTGAGGTCTAGCTAAAGTCTAGTTCATTTATCAGCGGGATACTATGGGTCGTAGGTATCCAATTTGACTGGGGAGAGAGTTGTGCGTGATTTTTGCATTCGTTCGTAATTCACAGTATTTTTTTCGCGTACATGTTGAAATACACAAAGTACTTTCTGAGCGAAGCGATGTGAAGCCTTTGTTAAAGTACTTAAGTCTCAGCCGAGCTATGGCAGGACTTACGCACAATATTTGGTGGGCTATTTCAGTGTCTTCAAGACATAGGGACACGTGTCCTATTGGATACGGCCCATTTAAGACCAGTTAGGAAATCAGTGATATTCTTGACTTTGTACTTGCTCATAGAGAGGATATCTTTTGTTCTCTTTTTTTTTGAAAAGTTAATGAATTGTTTGGCGTGTCTTTAGCCAGAGAGCAATTCTTCCGTTCCCATCTGCTGAGCTCTATTCTGATCTAACTAGTATGTGGGCCACAAAAAGGTTGAGGACCAATGAAAGGAGCCTGAGCACCTTGTCTGTCCTTGTCCCTGTGTCCAGCGACCCAAGTTAGTGTGACATTATTATGTGCAGCAAGCTGCAAGATGGATTGGAGACAGTTCGAAACTAGCTTGGACTCAAAGTTGTAGGAGCTGAGAGCCTTGAGAGCTGCTTGGCTATCTGTCACTAAGTAAGCATTTCGCTCCCATAATACCGATGCTTAAACGCCAGAACACAGCCACGACTCAAAAAACAGAGATCGCAAGCAAAGGCTCGCCACACGGTATGCATAGGAGGTTCTCTTCTTTCTAGTAATCTCAATAAACACTTTAAAGGAAAAAAAATTAAATTGAAGCCAGTGGCTTAGGAAACCGACGAAGAAGCAGCTGAACTACTTGAGTATCAAACGTCCAGAGCACAACATTTTGTCCGTAAAATCTCAATGAAGTAAGGAAGATTAACTTCAACGTCAGAAGCTAGACCAAAGAGCTCCACCTGAGTATCGTTTATGTGATCGTTTAAGACTGTGCAAAGCAATACAAGTAAGCAAAGTTTTGGCGGTTGAACTGCACCATCATTGGTGTGATTACAATGTCTGTCCAGTGTAGTTATAAAGGAAAAGAGTCCACTAGCCTCTTTATCAATTTCAAAGCTGCATTTGATAGCATCTATGATTTTCAGTCAGTTTGTCAACGACCAATCCGTCTGGAGGGAGCAAACTAAATCGCCATCAACGCCAATATTTCAAAGAAGAGTTAAATAACTGATACCTATTCTACAAAACAAAGATAAATTGTTCAATTTACTTACCTCGTATTGTAAGTAGTTCTCTTTTTCTTTATAATTTTGTAATGGAAGTCCTTTACTTGGTATTGGACCTTTTTTGTGCTCGGCTAAGGCGTTTTCCAATTGTATCACTTGTTGCTCGTGCGATGTCAATTGTTCCTTCTACACAAAGAAAAAAAAATTGCAAATACTTTTCAAGTCTTTATAAGAAAATAAAAAAACTAAATCATACCATAAGCAACTTTGTATGTGTACTCGGCAACAGTGGTCGTTGAAAACGTTTTTGACTACCAACACCACCCTCCAGAGGTGGCGCTGAAAATGATGCACAAACAAAATTTATTGTCTCTACCCACGATTGTAGCTCCTTAGAGTCACTCGTTTGGAAGAGATATTCCGCTTGATCGGCTGTCTGTAACCGAAATACGTGTTGTTTCTTAGTGTAATCTGTGGCTTTGGTTGCTAGCGCATGATGAATACGGATTGCATTGTGTAAATTGTCAGACATCTAAATAAAAGAAACACAATTTAGAATGATAATAGAATAAACACTGAAGTAACTTACTTGACTTTTTCGGAATCCATGTTCGTCCTTGTGCAAATATAATACTAAATCCCGTAGAGTACAATAAAACATCTTCCAGGAACGCTTGCCAAATGGCGCTGAAAATAATGTTCAAGAGTTATAATTGCATCGATAATAATTATCTATTCAAGGCACAGTGCTTCTTAGGCTCTATCTCTAGATTCAACATCAAACAGTTGAATTTACAAAAGAGCATTATAGGTATCCTCACAATAGGGCTACTCGCTAAAGGCCTGCAAAACTTTTCAAATGAATTCTGCAGGTGCTGAAGGGATAAAGGGCTCGAAAGAGGATTACCATTTCAGTTAAGTTAGTCAGTCTTGGGGCATAGCTAACACATAGGTATGAATGACTTTATTCAAGTAAGTTTTCGGGCTTATAAAGCCAACAAATCTGAGGAAAACCGAAAGATGTTTAAACAAGCCAGAAAAGACTGCAATGCCCACATTCAAAGTGCAAAATTCCTATACAACAAAAAATAGAGGCAACATTTTTTACAGTGTCCCAAAGGTAGTAAGAATTTTTGGTCATTCGTCAAAAATCTTAAAAACTCTGCCTCATCTGCCATACACTCATTTACAATGACACTCCAGTTGTCAGCTCCTTAGACAAAGCCAATCTGCTTGCTACACAATTTGCAGCGAACTCCACTCTGCAAGATAGTGCTTTGTCTGTTCCTGTGCAGGAAGTCCTTAAAGGTCTATACTCCCCCTATAGTTCTGAAGAGGTGTTCTTCCACGCCGGCAAAACCTCTGCGTAAGCTTCTCTGTCTGTCCTACTATTCTGGTCTCTTTCCGAGTAGATGGATAACAGAATTTGTCCAGCCTGTCCCTCAAAAAAAGGCGAATCTCCCTCTCCATCCAATTACTGACCCATTGCACTTACTTCCGTACTTTCTAAGGTCATGGAAACGCTGATAAATCGTCAGCTTGTGAAATATCTTGATTCACGAAAACTCTTCAATGACCGACAGTATGGTTTTTGTAGCAACAGGTCCACTGGTGATTTGATGGCATATCTCACCAAAAAGTGAAACCAATCTCTCCACCACTTTGGCGAAACAAAGATAGTTGCGCTTGATATTTCAAAAGCATTTGACAGAGTTTGGCATCAGGCTCTTTTGTCGAAAATGCGTATGGTATCGACGAGTCTCTTCTTCAATGGATTAGAAATTACCTTTCGGGGGGTTCATACAACTTGTATTGGATGGCTTCAAATCTGCTATTCACCAAATAAATGCTGGTGTACCCCAGGGCTCAGTTCTGTCTCCGACTCTCTTTCTTATTTTTATAAACCAACAGAGTGGAATTTAATGCATCCAAAACACAATGCTGTATCCTGTCACTCAAGCGTAACCAGACCTCCCAACCATTATCCATGAATGGTACTTGCATCGTGGAAACCGAAAGACTTGCCATCCTCGGTATGTGTTTTAATAACCATCTCAGATAGAACGATCACATATTCGAGGTCGCCAAAAATGCAGCAAAATGTCTAGGATTCCTTAAGCGGTGCAAGAAATTCTTTACCCCGACTGATTTGGCCTCAGTCTATAAGGCATACATCAGTCCAAAACTGGAGTACAACGCCCACATTTAGTCCGGTGCACCCAAAACTGTTTTGCACTTACTATGTAGATAGGATCCAGAAGCGTGCGTTAAGACTTATAGGGTGATGGTAACATTGTGAGCTCCATAGTTTCACTTGAACATCGAAGAAATGTCTCATGTCTTTCACTATTTTATCGCTTTTTCCATAAAAAATGCTACAGCGAAATAGCCAATTTCAGCCGCAATACGCGTCACGCTTTGAATGCACATCAGTTTACCCTCAAGCCCAACTTTGGACGTACTGTCAAGTACAGAGATTTATTCATTAGCCGAACAACACGTATGTGGAACGAACTGTCAGGCTCTGTGTTTCCTCACCGTTATGGCCTTCAAGCATTTAAAGCCTCCATTGTTCCTCTTCTCCCTTTTTCTAAATACCCGCGCCCTGAATCATCAGTATAAGGGTATTCATTTACCCTTCGGTGCGCGCAAATTATAAAAAAAAAAGAAAAGATTCAGCGGTTGTATTAAGCGAGGAAAAAAGTCATAAAGCGAAGCGAATAACAGCTGAAATTCCTGTCTCATTAGAAGGACGATATGACCGTTGTTTAACCAAGGCTTGGATTAATCTATTACTTATACTTACTTTTTTTATAATTCGATTCGTAGCAGCATTTTCGCATCACATAACCTTTTTTATATTCGATTGCAGCTGATGATTCAGGAATATCGAGGAATGGATTTTGTCCAATTTGACCAGCTCCCATATTATTGTCATTTCGTTGTTTCTGCTGATCGGGTGATTCATCGTCGCTACAATGAGAAATGAAAAAAAGCAATTCAAACACAATCCAAGCAATAGTCTCACAATGTAGGTATACTTACAGTGCCCACTCGAGTGGTTGACTTTTAATCGCTTGATACAAATATTTCAGTACATCTTTTGGGAAATTCTCCCCATCGTTTAATTCCGCTAAATTATCAACAAATTCTGCACATGTCATCTTACGGCTAATGTTAGCTCCATGAAGATCAGTATTAAGGAGCATTATTGCACAGGTTAACGTGTGAACAGCATCTGTAAAAGTTAATTTTAAAGTTCGTCCTTAAAACAGAAAAAAGAGAGTTTACCTTGTGAATTAAAGCTTCCAGGATTACAGTCCAAAAATCGTTTCGAAAAATGAACTAAAACTCGTTCTCGTTCCTGTGTTTCGCCTGATAGTGAGAATTGTTGCAAGAATTCTCGCAGCGCTTGATCCAAAGTCTTTTTCTCAAATGTGAAATACTTTAAGTATTCGTCGGCGACTGCTCGGCTGAAGTCATTGCTATGAAGAGTAAATAGAAAAGTTAGACGATTTTTAAAGAGAGTTTTTAAAAAATTCTGACGGAGATACAATCCTAAAGGTACCTTAATTACCAAGGATAACAAAGGCTCACTTAAGAACATACATTCTCCGGCAGTGTCCGGCGTATTCTGCTATTTAAAGTGGTAAGTGTAATCTTTTTGTGTGCTGCCACAGTTTGGAAGAAAGGGGAACATCTAAGCACTCTGGCAAGCCAGGTGGAACAACACCATCAAAGGCAGATGCATCTACAAGCTGATTCCCAACATGGACAAAAAGAAACCGCGGTAATTATCATCTTACGAAGTTCCTATCTGGGCATTGGACTAGCCCTTATTCCAAGAAAAGGAGGAAAACGCGGAGCATGTTATGTTCAAGTGAAAACGCTTTACAAGTCACATAGCGAATCTATGAAGCCTACAGCACCTATTAGACCACATGATAAGGTCGGGGGACAACTGGTTGGAGATCTGTCCCGTCATTACGGCTGTGCAGATTGAGCAGCGTAGACAGGGAGCATTAGGAAAGGCCGAAGAGGCAAATAGAGACAATATAGAACATAAATCGCTGACCAGCCACGCGAAGACCTAACGGGAACCCCACGAGGAGAGCGGTTTGAAGAGTGTAGGCATACGCTAGTAGAACTCGACCTTTTAGTACCTACGAAGATTGAAGATCTGTAGCAGCATCTTTGGGATAGTTCTTAACTGAACCATTAGAATGAAGAAGTCACTTTAAGGAAATGCAGGCAAAACAGAATATTATTCCGAAAAACCAACGAGGAACTTCTATTCCATTCTTCTGAATGATCTGCTTCTGATGGATCTCCCCTTAACACGCTCAAAACCATCACAGCAATCATAATGAACTAGTTGATATAGAATAAAAAAGATTTTACTTACTTTTTACTCAAATGCCGAGATACATCGCTCTTCTTAAAGCCATCCAATGAGTACAGTCTTTTAGCCAATCGAATTGCCGATGGCATATCAACAGCTTTCGGTGAGTAATGATACGAATGCAGTGACTCAACATCGCTGCCATCATCTGATACCGGAGGCGATGATTCTTTCGAATCTGGCGGATGTTGCTGTTGGTTGTTGCCATTGCCATTGCCATTGCCATTGCTACTGCTACTATTATTGGCCGTAACAATTGTCGGTGGTTCTTCAGTCAATGTGGCCAGTTCATCTTCCGAGTCTTTCAACTCTGAATATGCCGAACGTGGTGATGTTGTATTACTATCCAATCCGCGAACTTGTATAACCAATTTATGTTCGTTCTGTTGTTGTTGTTGTTGCTGCTGCTGCTGTTGTTGTTGCTGTAGCTTTTGCTGATCACGTTTCCTTTGTACAGCTTCCGAAACAAGTATCGTTGAATCCGAATCACTGGGATCACTCAAAACCATTCCAATTAGATCACGTGAACTTAATAAATTATCATCGTCCTGATAATCGGGTGAGGATATATTAGATATCGCTTCCGAAACACTCTGATCACCATTCACTGGACAGTGAAGGAAACCGAGATTTTGATTTGTTTGACCACCACCCATGCCACCACAATTACCGCCCATTGCACCACCAATAGCGCCTTTCGAACCAGACGACGACATAACCGAACTGGATACAGATGTTGGCGATGCTGGACTATCTGTGTGTTGAGGTGATGAACTTATTGAACTAGAATGCGAATTTGGTGATGTCGTTGTTGCATAGTGCTGTGTATGATGGTGATGGTGCTGCTGCTGCTGTTGATTTTGTGGCAATGGAGCGTTATATGTCCAAACAATACGATCACGATTTGATGCCTAAGATTGGAGTTTTATAAAAAACACATTAAACTTTATCTCTTTTGAATTGAAAAAAAAACTGTAGATCCCTGTCTGTTCAAGTGTTTTGAATTTCAAATATATTATACTTAAGCCAATTCTAAACACTTTTCTTTAATATTCTCAAGAACAGTTTTTTCTTTTTTAAAATTAAATTTTTGTGCGAATCATTAACATTTTTTCAAACAAATTCTCTATTTTATTACATGCTGCACAATTCAGACCTCAAAACAAAGTATTTGTATTTTTTATCATTTTTCTTTCCTTTTTTTTTAATCATTTTCTTACTTTTTTCCTCCTCTTCAAAATAATATCTCTAGGACTGAGGACAGTGGGTGTCGTGTCAGCCTTCTTTTTTTGGGTTGGCTAAAAGAAGTTTTAAAGAAAGAAACATCGCACAGAAAAGTCAACCGAAACAAGAACGAAAATAAACGAAAAAGAACGAAAAGAAAACGATAAAAAAAAGAGGAAACGCATAGAAAAAAATTAAATTAGTATAAACAGTCATTCAAAATTGACATTCAAAAAAGAGTTAACAGAAGGATTTCTTATCCTTTTTTTTCTTTATGTGTGCAAACTATGTCTTATTCTTTTAAAGCCATACTCTAGCTGATCAAATTCTATGTACAGTACATTCTTGAATAGCAGATCATTCGATTATGGTTGAGTATTTACAGTTCAATTTGGCAGGACTAACAATACATGGTAATAACAACTTCTGCGGCGATCTAAGATATCAACTCAAACAAAACTCTAGGAAGCTAGGTACAAATAAAAAATTTAAGTACATTGATGAAAGAATATAAAATAAAAATTATAGCTTTTCGTTTTCTATTCCTTTTTTTTCTATGAGGATAAACATAACTCTTGAGACTAACTGCTAGCTAATCTGTTTGCGGAAAGAAATACCAGCAGCATAACCCTCAGTAAGAATGAGAGCTAATGCCCCACTTATTGGGAGAACCAGTGGCCTATTTCACCAACTACAACTTACAACTACAAATTTGTTCTTGTGGACTTGAACTACAAATCTGTAATCTAAAGCCTGGGTTCACAGCAAACGCTGGTAGAGCACAAATATGGTGAAACGTAATTGCCTGACTATTCTACAAATTTTGTTAAAAAATGCTTGTAAGTACAAATTTGTGTAAGTTGGGGAAATAGGCCACAGGGTCGTAACTGCGGCGTAAACTGGAGACGTATCTATGTATATGCTGCCTGTTGTGGCTGGGCTAATATTATCACTATTTGGAGTGAATCAAAGAACGCTCTGCATCCTTTTGTTTCGACCGCATTAGCAACCCTTGGATCATCATCCAGAACTGCGTTGAATATCGATCGCCATTTCCCTTTCTGTTGGTTGATTACAAACAGGCACTTGATTGTGTCAAACGGGAATTTATTTGATGTGCTTTACGCAGGAGCGGCATTCCACACGTCACGTTTTGCGCAGAGAAAGGCTAACTAAGGAATTTTGAATCCATGTTTATGTTCGACAAATGCAGGAACGTATCTTACTTTGTTTTGCCGCCATTTTGGTAAACATTGACAGTTCATATTTACATCTGAATTCAAACAGTTCGACTACGTCAATAAGTGTCTAAGCAGTATCTGAAGGCAGATTATTTTGGGAGAAATACTCAGTTCGAATGCCAATACGCTGCCAAAAAACTCCAAAACTATTTTAGAAAGGATCAATATCCATCTTCATTGACAGTCAGGCTACGCTCAAAGCGCTAGAGTCTTTCGTCATCAAATCTGTGCTAGTAAGAGATTGCTCAAGACATTATGGACGCAGATCCGTGTAAGAGGGACACTAGGCTATTCTAAAGGGACTGAGGGATCCAGAGAGCCCTCTGGCCAGAAATCAACCACAAGAGATCAGGTGAAATCATCAAGCTAGAGAGAACACAAATTTGGACTACGATCGGGATCCTCTCTGGACATTGTCTTCTGAGAAGGCACAGCAGTAGATTAGGACTATCAGGATCGGATATTCGTAAGTATTGTGAGAATCTAAACACCTCAGAGGATATCACGAACATACTGTGCGAATGTGAGGGCACTTCTAGAAATAAATTTTTACATCTAGCCAGCTACTTGTTTAGTAATTTGAAAGAAGTAGATTCATGTAAATAACCAAAGAACCTACTCAATTACTGCAGGGCAATCAAATGCTTGGTTGACATGATTTAGGTTTTAGGTTTCTTTCTGCCGTTTTTGACTCACTGAAGGGATCGCGATGGGCCTATTATGGTGCCTAGTGTTTTTATGATGAATTCATAACCCTTTCAAGACCTAACCTAACCTTACCTAAGTCTTCAGATGGCTTCTGAGCTATTATACAATATCAACAGAGTAAATTATCTTTTTTGCAATGTGGGTGGCTTAAGTCAGTGGTTTTTGCTTTTGAGTACTGTACATAGGGTACCAGGTTCAACTCGCAGAAAGTATCATACATTTTTTTTTCCCGAGCCACCTCTTGCGATTGTAAGACAAACATTCAAAAATGTATTGTCATGATAAAGCTTCTCAAAAAAACCCTCTGAATACGGCATAAAACGGACCCTTTTATACGGGTAGAAATGTAGACATATGTGTATGTATATATGTATGTGTATAGCTGTAAGAAGCTAAGCCCTCTCTTGCACTTACCCTAGTAGGGAAGATAGAAAAAAAGGATGTATACCAAATGCACGATCCATAGCTGTATGGACACGGGCGTAGGTTATGACATTTTCCCCTAACCGCTGGGAATAGCTCGGTCAATCAGGCTCCCTGAGTATAGCAGGGTTGGCAATAAAATTATCTCCCACACTTGACAAATCAAGAACCCAGAGGCTTGTTCGGAAAGACACGAAATACATATTCACCCTTGCGATTAGCGACACAGGGCACAGCACTCTACGAACGACTGAAGAGGAGCTCAGCAGAGGCTGCAGGGATGAAGAAGCCATTGAGGACAACCCACTTTTTATGCCATTGTCCCAGGCTCCAAGATACAAGATATAAGTTCCTGAGGTGAACCTTCTTCAATGAACTAGAAGAACTCTCTAGCGCATCAATGGAATATGTATGGAAATATATCCCACTGGTTGGTTTATGTGTAATGAACCGCAAGCAAGGTAAATTGGATTACAAACAGGATTATTCCGAGTAAGGACATATCATATACCTCCTGATAACAGGTCACCACTGATCTAAGTGCGACGAGAAGTTCATTCTCCCCGCCAGTCCCCAAACCTAACCTAACCTGTGTCCGTATCTATAAAGATTTATATTTATTGGTAGTATCATCCACATTTAATTCAACCCGTGTTTAAAGGACTCTCGATAATGATATGAACATAATTCTTACCATCACCCTCAATTGAATAGAGAATGAAAATCAAAAAACAGCCCAAAATCATATGAAAGCCATCGTCAAAGCTTAGCTTGAGCTTAAAACTATTCAGACAAGATAAAAATGCCTTTTAAAAGCGAATATTTCAAGCAATAATTTTTTATTAAATATCGCCTTTAACACTGAAGTATAGCTTTAAATATCTTACCTGAACTTACAAGTGGTTTATATCATGTTTAAACTAATAAAGCACAAAATAAGATAATTGTTTGCTCTCTTGACGAAACTAAAAGGAAAACTTTGTCTCAGTAATTATTTATATTTTTAGACGCACCGACATACATACATGACCATCTGTCGACAAATAATTATGAATGAAAGCAAAGTAATAAATAAATTAAACAACACATTTAAGAATATTCTTTGTGCAAAAAAAAAAACTAAATATAAAAACTGCCACCTAACAGAACGAGCGATAAATAAAAAAATCCAAAAAGAATCTATATCTCTACAAGCAAAGATTGTTTTTTTTTTTTTTACAATTTATTACTGCTAAAATGCGCGAGTGAGATTTAAGGTGTGTGGAGTGTGATGTTTTATAAACAACGGTATTTTTTTTTCCGCATTTTCTCTTTATCAGTTGTGGAAGTTGCAACTGTTTTGCTGTGCAACTTCTGAGAAACCATACTATGAGAGAGAGAGAACAATTAAATTTACCTGTGAGTCTTCGGAATCCTGTCTAGTATCTAGCAGCGTGTTAAGAGAGCTATTTACATCCTCATCAATATCGATCGGTATAACAGCGGCAATACCTTCGCGCTGAACTTGTTGTAAATGATCCTCGGATTTGCTGGTTCGAAAACCAGCCGAATCACACTTACGAACAACACCGTTATGATGATGTTGCCGTCGTATAACTGCTGCTTCGTTAATGCCACTTGGTTCGGGACTAGTTGGCACTGAATTGGCGGTCTCCTTAGCGTCTAATAATGGGGTAGATAGTGATATCGGTGATGTTGGCACCGAAAAACTAGTCTCATCCGGTGAACTATTCGCTTCACTTTTCACTGTTGTCGATGATGAGGAAGATGATGAGTTCTGTTGCTGTTGCTGCTGCTGCTGATGACGATGATGTGAATGATGCGGATGATGATGGTGATGGTGATGATGATGATGATGGTATTGAGATGATGCCGCTGTATAATTTATTGCCGCTGAGCTATCAACTAAATCGATAGTTGCTGTGACGGCGGTCTGTTGGATACGAACACGATCGGAATTTCTTTGTTGTTGCTGTTGTAGGAGTTTCTTCTTAAATGAGGAGGAGGACGATGTAACACAGGCACTTAAATCATCATTGTAATCGTTCATTAAACATTTTTGTGGTTGTTCAACATCGCCTCCTCCTCGCGGGCATTCACCATGAGAACCGATAGCGGGATTAATCTCGTAACTGAACTCGTCTAAATTTTCGTCGTCCAGTTTGTTTTGTTCCTCGTCGTCGACGTAATCGTCGTCGTCTTCGTGGTGTTGTTGTAATTCGTGGCCAATAGCCTCTTCGTCGTCGTCGTCGTTGTTAACGTCGTCTATTTCTTCTTCTTCTTCTTCTTCGTCCCTATCTAATTCTTCACATAGCAATAGTGTATCATTGGTTAGGGAGTCCTTTCTAAATTGTCTATCACTACTGTTATTACTATAGGTGTTGTTAATACTATGGTCTTTTCTAGTGTTAGTCTTATCTTTCTTTTTTAATAAATTAACTGAGTCAGAGCTCTCCGAGTGTGATGGCGAGGCCGACGACGATGACGGTGTCGATTCTCCAGAGGCTCGCGGTGCTAAGGCCCCATTGGCACGGGCTGCAGCACGATTCGGAGAATCACGTAAGCTATCCACCTGAAAATAAAACCAAATATACATATAAGTATGTTAACTTAAGGCACATTCATAAGACTTGTACAATTCAAGATGTTAAATGATTCTTAGGATTACCCATTGGAAAAGGAGAAAACAATAGGAAGAAGGTCAGCGGAACAATATCTTAATGGATGTATGAACTGCTGAGAATGAGATCAGAAGAACTCAAATAGAATCCTCAAGGTTAACACGACGAAGAGGAAGTTCACAAGAAGGAGTACTACTTGAAAAGCTAACTGAAAAGATAGATAGTGTTGATAGCTATACAATAGCCATATTATGCAAAGGGCCACTCAAGAATGATGCAAAATAGAGGGGCTGAATATAAGCCCAGGCCAAGGACCAAACATTCAAAACCCATGGGCAATAATAAACTTGATTCCCGGACATATCGGTGTCGTAAGTAACGAAGCAATGAATGCCTTGACAAGACAATTAGCCATAGACCCCTTCTAAACCATTCTCCGAATAATTGGATCATACTAAACGCGAAAAATTCAGGAAGATAAAAAAGAAGATACGTCAAAAACCTGGAACAGTACTGCAGGCCTATGACCAGCTAAGAAACTTCCATAGACGAACTTAATTAGACAGTCAACTTGGGGTCGTTTGACCCATTCGCTCCTTTAAGCTAAAATCTACCCAAAAACGCATCTGTGTTTTGACGTTTCAGCAAAATTAAATGGAACCTCACCCATACAAGTTCAACTTTGGGCATACATATCGGTTTACAGTACAGGGGTGCGGCCATTTTGTAGATGGTGTGTGTTTACAATTTGGTGTTGTCAAAGGAATCATAACCTGCAAAAAATATTTTGGTCAAAGGGAAAGAAAGAAGCAATACACATGTAGCCACAGATGAGACAATTTAAGCTCTGCCTATTTTAAGATATGAGCAGGTAGGGGAAATGAGAATTGACCGTCTAAGCCACTGCGATGCTACAACAGGAAAATATTCAAAGTTTGCATCTTCCTTCCGAAGGTATTGTAATGCGAGGGGGAACTCTTATGAGGACACAGACCTTTCCAAGGTATTAGCAGTGCTCAGTACCTGAACGCTTCAGAAGCAACAGTTCTTTTGAACGTTTCTGGTTAAGGTTAGGCCAGAGCTCTCTCGAAATCCTGAAGGGGCAATGAGCCCAGCGAGCATTGGCGTTCCTTAAAGCATCAAGTTTGAGCAGGTGATTACAGGTAGCAATTGGCATACCAATTCCCGTCCCGTGGTTGTGGGTGATTGATGCTAGGATTGATGTGCGGAAGTTCTGACCAAAGCTGAGTTTAGCGGGTGTGTAGTCGGTGGTTACATCAATGAGGTTAAATTCATTAAGAACGGAGGAGAGACAGCCACTGGGAAGAGGCAGACAAATGGGTTGCGGTTGAGGCCGCTATTTGTTTGCTGACAATGTCGAGGGGCAGTAGGTGAAGAATGGTACCTAGAGCTGCGGAAGGAGCAGTTCTTAGGGCTCCACATATACGAATACATGGCGCTCTTTGAACTTTTCCCAGGAGAGAGTGGTTAACAGTCTTTAGAAGAGCTGTCCACCAAACGGACACGCTATACAGAAGTATAGGTCTGACAACAGACGTATATAGCCAGAGGGTGACGTGAGGTTTTAGTCCCCATCTTGTATCAATCGCTCTTTTACATGAGTACAGGGCAGTACTGGCCTTCTTGACGCGTTCTATAATGTTGGCTTTCCAGCTGCAGTAAAGATTAAACGTTTTTTCAAGATTCAAATACTCGCCATAACAAAATATTACTAGTTCTAATAGGCTCTACAAAAAGAATGATTGAAATTACCTTTTTGGCGTGAGCTAGAATCAAATTACTACTCTGTGGTGTTCGTGATAGATTTAGGATTAAATCTCCGGTCATCATGTACGCCTCAAAGCGTGCCTTTGTGGTGGGCGGGGCAGACGTTGGCTCTCTTATCTGTAGCTGTTCACCTGTTGATGTTGTCGATGTTGTTCCTGATTCTGATTGTTGACTATAATAGCTATTGGTAAGCGGAACGTTACCACCACCATTCGCATTAGCTTTTGGAATTTGTGACGGTCGCGGCCTTTTATGTTGTGGTGAATGTTGAACATTCTTCGGTGCTGGACACTTTAAAGCGGTTGGAATGCGTGACGGACGACATGGTGATTCGACAAGAATTTTCGTCGTCGATGATGATGGACTAATTTGTGTTGTTGGCCTACGTAACGACGATGTTAATGGATCTGATTTTCGTGAATTTTTATAATCGAATATATTTGGAGATTCTCTTGGTGAATCGGAATTATAATGAAGATTCTTTGTGCTGGCTAGTTGTTCTTTGATTCGGGCTTTTATTTTTGGATCTACAGTAAAATAATTTCTTGATTAAACTAGAGAAATAAACTATCTGTGCGCAGACTTACCTCTTTTAAGTTCTAAGGTGACAAGATCATCAGATAATCGTAGACATTTTAAAACTAAAAAAAAATTAAAATTGAAATTGAAGGCTGATAGAGCGATGGATAAAGCTTACCCTCCTTAGTTGTGTATCGATGTACATCCGTACCGTTTACTTTAACAATAATATCTCCAGCTTCCACCTGAAATAAAACAGAAGACATATGTATTTAGTGGCAATCGTATTTTTAGTATTTAATGTGAAACTTTAATTAAAATAGACAACAGGATGAGTTGGCTCAATTCTCTATTTTTGATAAGATTTTCCTTTCCGAAGAGGGCCAGGACTAGGTTCTGCACATAAAGAATATACTCTTACTATATTTTTGACATAGAAGAAGTTTTTAAAGACGTCCCGCACTAAGCTCGGTTTTCTTCTATATTGTACTACTATTGAGCCGGTAAAGAAGAAAGGAGATCCTACAGTCCACTACAGATGTTTAAGTCTTCTCAGCAACGTCTGACCAAATTTTAAAGTAGCTTATGATAGCGTGTATGGAAAAGAGTTATACAGAGCCATGCCTAGTCTTGGCATTCCTGCCAAGCTTGTCCAACTATGTCTGTTCCATCAAAGTCGGTGAGAACATCATTGGACCGTTAGATGTCAGGAATGGTCTTAGACAAGATGACGCCCTACTATGCGATATCTTTAATATAGTACTTGAGATAATTGTACGGAACACACAAGTCAGCATCAGAGGTACACTCTTTCTCAAGTCTGTACAACTATGCGCTAAAGAAAGCTAGACTAAATAAGTGATGTCTTTATAAAAAAGTACACACAACATCAGTGTCTTGGACAGAACATCACAGCCGATATAATTTCGAGGAAGTAAAGGACTTTGTGAACCTAGCCTCTATGGTGAGCTCCGCGAATGACACCAGTGAAAAAAATCAAGCGAAGATTCACTCTCGCCCTATCTCGAACTAATAAGGCGACGCTTTATAAGACACTAATCATTCCATTCTTGCGGCATGGCCCAGAGCCATGGACAAAATCAAATAAGAATGCCCTTGGTTATTTTGGGCGAAAAGATCTTCAAGTGATCTTTGGTCTTGTCTGCATCGAGCCGAACTATACGACCTATACAATGACATTGACTTGGCCAAAAGAATTTTGACAAAAAACTCACCTGAAGCCAAACATAAATGAAAGAGTCAAAAAGACCAACATAGACTTCTACACGTGCAGCAGAATTTTTGGGAAGATCTGGGGACCCTCTCCAAAAACAATTCTCTGGATGTACACGGCTATCATAAGACCCATTCTGACATATGGCAGCCTAGTATGGTGGCCAGCATTAAACAAGTCCACCTACCTGAAGGAGCTCACTAAAGTACAAAGACTAGCGTGCGTTGGTGCCACCAGTGCGATGAGAACCACACCAACGGCGGGTCTTGAGGCTATTCTCAGCCTGCCTCCACTAGACATCTAAACGAGATCAACAGCAGCCACCAGTGCCTTAAAAATAAGTCAGACTGCGTGCTGGAAGTCAAGTACGATAGGGCACGCCATTCGGCCACACACCCAAAACAGAGAACACCACGCCTTACCTTGACTTCAAAATACCATTTACCTCAGCTTACCCTAGCAGAGAAGAGTGGAAAGACAGCCGCATACCAAATGCCGAATCCATAGCTGTTTACACTGATGGATAAAAAATGGACACCGGTGTAGGATCCGGAATCTTCTCCGAATCACTGGGTATATCCAGATTTATATGACTCCCAGACCACAGCAGTATTTTCCAAGCGGAGGTTCTGGTAGTGACAACAGCGGCCCGTGAGTCTGCCGTAAGAGCAATACCCCCAGAAGGTATCACTTTCTTTATCGACAGCCAGGCAGCTATCAAAGCAATTACTGCCATAGAAATAAAATCCAAGCTTGTAAAGTGCTGTCGCGAACAATTAGCAAGGAAAGCTTCATCGGACCCACTTGAATTGACCCACCTCTCCATAAGCACCCCGCCTTGCACTCTCAGGCTTAAAGCTGGGAAACTAGCGAGAGGCGAACTTGAGATGGAAGTCCCTAGATACTTGCAAAACTGCAAAACAACTATGGCCAACTTTTGACAAAGCAAGGACCGAGAGAATTATCCGCAAGGACAGACGTTCAGTGTCCATACTCGTGGGGATACTCACGGGTCACAACACTCTGCGGTACCACCTTAAAAAACTACGTCGGACGCAAGAAGAACTCTGCAGAGGATGCGGCGATGAGGATGTTATAGAGGACACTACCCACTTCTTCTACCAATGCCCTGGACTCCAACATTCCAGGTACCAATTCCTCGGCAAGCACTTCTTTCAAGATCTAGGAGAGCTCTCCAACGTCAATACCGACATGTTACTGAACTTCATCAGAACAGCAGGATGGTTTGTATACACGGATAACGAGTAATTACAACCATGGGAAGTTTGTTGCAGATATTTATGGGTTAAATGGGCAAGGAGTACTTTTTCTAAGCCCCCCTATGGGGCACAATGGGTCTGTGCTGACCTGAGTGCGGCGGAGGTATTTCGTTTCCTCTGTCAACCCTAGGACGACATCGTGGGGACTGAGGGGACTTGCATCGTAACCAAACTGGCTGGAGAGGTTTGTTGGTTGGGGCGCAAATCCACCCCGGGCTGTAACACCTTTTGAGTAAATAAGTAAAAAAAAAACAGATAGATCCCTCAAGCAAGTGTTTTCTTCTTCTTGCTTTGGTTAAAGATGGTTAATAAGAATCTTGCCACGACGCACACAAAAGACCGAAGTGATGTTGTTTAGCACAAAACTAAGGTACTAAGGCCAAGAAAGAGTGATATGAGGGGTAACGAACGTGGTGGTTAGTTCGCCAGGCCTTTGACGGCTCTCTAACAGGAAGGGTCAATATTCCGCTCAATACTCCACCACGTTAAGGCCAACTTAGAAGCTGCAAGGACAACAATGGGAAATAGTTTCTATATATCACTTTTTTTGGGTGCCCGGCCTTGGGGAGATCCTGACAACAAACGCCAGACAATGACCATCGCCGTCATGAAACAAAAAAAAAACGAAATAATTGCATACAAATGATTGTACACTTTTACAGCTCTGAAGCAAACACCTTTAAATAGTCCAACGACCCTGATTCTTATCCATTTCGATAGGAATTCATACAATTCCGCGTAGTATCAAATTTAATAACAAAAAAATAATCTTTAGCAATCTCATTAACACATCTCCCAAATGGCAGTGTCCCTCAAAAATGTTCATTTGATTTTAATCGATTTTCTTTTGGCCAATCAATACTCCGTCAATCAGAGTAAAGAAGCAAAAAAAAAAAAAAAACCTTCAAACACGTCAATCAGAAAATTCTATTTCTTTCTTCTCTCATCAAATCAAGTGCAAGTCCAAGGAGACTCATTTAATGTCCGTCCAACGCGCAACATTGTTCCGGTCTCTGCAATCAAAAAACCCACCCACATCTTACGAATTCGTACGTGATCTCTTCGAAAGCACCTTCATGCGTTTACTCATGCACAACCAAACACACACATACAGACGCACTTTTTTTTATGAAAATATAAACAAAAAATCTATTTTTATTCGAAATTTCGACAATAATACAAATCGTGTTCATAAAAAAAAAACAAATTTGCACTTCGATTCCCAATCGCTGTTTACCTTAAATAATAATTTAATCAAAACCAAAAGAAAAAAACCGTTGTTTTCATGGAAAATCTTTCGACATTCTTTAACAAAATTTAGTAAAATGTGCATCAGCATTTTTTTTTTGTAGTACATGTGTCTAAAGCAGAAAAGGGAGATCAGCTTTTGTGGGCAACAGGAAGCGCCTTCTGTGCGATACGACACTGGGCCAAGAGTGTAGATGAAAAGCTGATTTATAAATAAAGCATTGTCATGGCAGTTAGGTCGTCTGTTTTTGTTATTTGCATGTCGTCGTCCTTCATCATTATAAAATGGTTGACAAAAAAAAAACCAACCGACACCTCCCTCGAATGCGTACCTAGAGCAATATGTGGAGCATGCACAGCTCTCGTCACTCTTGTGTGTCGTCGTCTCTATTGAATCGAATGATGTTCTTGAGTGAAAGAACAACATGAAGAATAGGTTCTGACACTATTTTCAATTTAGGGGCCGGAAGCGACTGCGAAAGGCAAACAATAAAATTCTATTTTAAGATTTTCTATTCAATCTCGAAATAAGCATTCATGGAGAAGTAGATGCAACCAACACATGGGTTAACTTGAGAAGAAACTGTTTCAAACTGTGAAGTTTAAATTTGATATTTTTTTAGAGGTTTTTTGAAGACGGGTTTTTTATGAATTTAGGGTTCGTCTAGATATTCTCAAGCTTTAATACAAGAGCTCATGGGTAAGCATTTTTAATATTGTTGTGCGAGTGAAATAGAAATAATCCATAGCACCTCATCTGCAGACTCCTAAAAAGGCACAGCACATGTGAAACACGAAAGCTCCAATAAGTTCCTTACGGTTACAAGATGAAGCCATCGGTCGAGCAAACAAACGCTGGCTTCATCTGGAGACATGTGTAACGGCCAGGTCGCTATGGCCGGCCTTCCTCAAGAAGAGATCATCAACTCTGGTTGAACTAAATCGCTTAGGCCTTTATCCGAACGAAGAAGAAATTAAATCCGTTCCGCACCAATTGTGAGATTGTCCTGGCCTATCCGTCAAAAGAATGAGAACTCTTGGTAGTTATTTCTTCTCGGAGCTAGACGACTTATTCAACCTTATGCCTCCAAGTAGTGACAGCCAGATAGTTGATAATATGTATTTACTTTCATTACAAAGGGAAAGAATTTCAACTGTTAACCTTTTCAAACCGGCTTTGCAGACATGCATCATCTTGAATTCTCTTCCAATTTTAACCTTTGAACTCCAAAGAACTTAAACTGTTTAAAATCCTCAGAATAAGCTATAAACACGACGTACGCGTAACCTTTCGCACCAATAACTGAAAATAAAAACAACCTAACACCCACTCTTAAAACCATACCAACCACAGAGTAACTTATCATTTTGATCCTCCCCCAATCTCAATATGTCATACATACATACATGAACACACCAAAACCAGTAATTCAATTAAAAAATTATCCCTATGAAACACGTACATAGATACGGATACATATCCGATATCCGAATATTGTAAGCTTGCGTACGTGTTTCCTCTGTCAAATAAGATTATTGACATTGTAGCAAACTGAACGCTAGAAAGAGGATGGCACCTTCTATCCTCCTCCATCGAAGAATTAAAGTTGATTAACACTGAGTGTGTGGTCGGATCAGGTCACACATTGACTCGTGAGGAGGATGGGGCATTGTACGAAAAATTACTATATTTTTACTCATTGCTAGACTTTGCGCATCAGGTTAATTAAAATTCTATCAAGAGACAAGAGAATAATGAACGTTCTTTTACAACCGTGTCAGATTATCTTGTGTTGCTTGACACTGCGAATGGAGAATGGATGCATATTGTCCAAAAAGGAAGACAGTATTTTCTCAACAAAAAAAAAGTAAATATTAAGAACTAGGGCAAAATTCTCTCAATAGTAAAGGAACGGCTAGAGTAACAAAAATTAGATATAATCAAACATCGAAAACTAATGAGATACCACAAATTTTGATCAAATCAAGGGCTTTGGCTGACTTTTTCTACTATTTGCCAACGACTGAACATAGTCTCATATGAATAAAAATAGTGTTCTTCGCATGACACGACACGACTTTTTTGTCCCCGATAAAAGACGGTCCAATCAGACATTCTAGTTCATACCATAGCTATATATGTATAGAATAACGTATTAAAATTTGGAACCGATTGGATTAATAGTTTTTGAGTAACCTCATGCGCCAGTCGTAAAAACACTGTTTCGAGAAAAACGCGTTTAAAGTTTTGAGAAGCAAATTTTTGGGTATATATAAGAGAGTCTGGAGCTGGAATCTCTGGTCCAAACTACAAATTATCTGTTCCTCTAGGACAAACAACCACTATCTGTGCCAGAGAATGCATTAGAAAAACCTCCGAAGATCTCATATCAACATTCTTTCAGACAGCCAAGCAGCACTCAAGGTTCCCATATCCTATAACTTTGAATCTAAGTTAGTTTGAAACTGTCTTCAATCCATCTTGCAGCTTGCTGCACACAATAATATCACACTAACTTGGGTCGCTGGACACAGGGGCATCACTGGAAACGAAGCTTGCTGCCGATGAGCTTGCAAGACAAGGTGCTCAGGCTCCTTTTATTGGTCCTGAAACTTTTTGTGGCCCACAAACTAGTCTAGATGGACTAGAGCTCAGCAGATGGACCTTAAAACACGCCAAACAACTCAAAAAAGAGAACAAAAGATATCCTCTCTATGAGCAAATACAAAGTTAAGAAAATCACTCATACCCTGACTGGTCATTGCTCTCTCAATTACCACCTCAAGAAAATGGGCCGTTTCCAATCGGGCACGTCTCACCTATGTCTTGAAGACACCGAAACAGCCCACCACATTTTGTGCGTATGCCCATAGCTCGCCTGAGACTTAAGTACTTTAACAAAGGCTTCACTCCTCCCTCTAATGTCTCCTCAGTTTCAGCTATATTTAGATGTCTTTAGATTCATAAATGAAACAAATTATATTCAAACCTGCTAGGAAATAGCATAAAAGATCTTCCTGTGTCGTAGTGCTTCATAGGCCTATCGCCTTCTCTTATCCCTCACTATACTTAGTTCCACAACGCCGGTAAGGAACGGTAAACTTCTATAAATTCCAAAACAAAATTTGTATCCTTCATATTGAAAAAAAAAAAAAAATTAATTTAGCATACTACTATATCAAGCCTGGGCACGTGATTGAACAAAAATAAAAGTAAAATGTTTGACTATCAAATTAAATAAATATCTATCTATCTTTCTTTATTACTGATATATATAGATAAGCTTTCGATCAGTGCTAGAACCACTAAAATTGGTGCAGAAACGAAGCCTCAGGAGGGATTACAAACTTTCGCGTTAGCGGTTTAATTGTATAGACCGATTTTCCATTTTTTTTTTGCATTTGTTTGTAATTCACAGTATGTTTTCGCGTGCGTGTTAAAATGTACAAGTGTTTTTCAGCGAATTTTATAATATTTCACTGTGAAAATTTAATGGATATGGCTGGGACTTGGGCATCGTATCATTCGTTCAATCAGCTGGGGCTGTGAAAAAAACTTTGATTTCCTGGGCTCGAACTTGGAACCCCATGCACTGCACTAACCATTGAGCCACGGCACACACATGCTGAGGATAACAGAACTTTGACATTAGCTCCAACTTACTTTTGAGGATTATAGTTGAGCCTTTAGTGTCAGAAGACCGTGATAGGGTTTAACCCTTTTATCCATGTCAAGGATAACAAAATAATCGAGACCATGTCAAAAATTGATTGCACACTAGCACATAACAGTAATTTTATGTTTCTACCTCAACAAAACCTCGGTTATTTCAAATTTTGAGGGTTAAAAACCCGCTTACGTATGCCACAAGTGTTTAATTCTTGAATTTGAAGTCACTTTAGTTGTTTTCTTCGTTTTGTCTTGGTTTCGCGATTCACCTCTGTGCAGCACTACTTAAAACTTCATATTACCGGTTTATTCCACTTGCTGTTCGCCTACTAATAGATAAGTATTTTGTTTGTTGATTTTGGGTAGCAGGCGTTCCACTTTTCAAATAAAAGATCGGAGGCGTATACGTAACATTTTTTTCTCGATTTTGCTTCGATAATACTTAATTCCATTTCGATTGCATTTATCTGTAATTAACCCTTATTTTGTAAAATTACTTCAGCTTTGTATTCCTCTCTCGTATGAGTTTCAAACTCTTGTTTTTGAACAGGTAATCATCATAGACCTCGTACTCAGTGTACCACTTTTAACATCAACAGAACCCTCTTGTTATTAGATCAGATTGCTACCATCCGCCTGGCTTTTAGGAGCGGATGAAGGGTGGTGACTCTCTCTTTGCAGTGCATTCATGTGCACGTACGCGTGAAGGGTTGACGGCGGTCAGCCAACCGGAATTATTGTTTTCGATTCAAATATTCAAATGCAATTTGTGTGCTCTCTTATATGTGTTTCCTTTATTTGTTCTCCTTTCTGTGATTTAATTTCTTTTTTCTTTTTTTTCTACTTCTTTCCGCCCCAACAGAGAGGTGGTTTATTTATGTTGCTGTTGTTGTTGATATGTTTGTTGATTTTCGTTTTTTGATTTGCATATGCGAATGTAGAAGAGATTATGTGTAGTGTAGCATGGGTGTTGCTTGAGTACAGAACTGACAGAAAGTGAGAACAACGATGAAGAGATTTCAAATAAACATAAGTTGTGGGGGGGGGGGGAACTGGGGTAGGTCAGGTATTGAGATTGTGTTTTTTTGCTTTAAGTTTTCTTAATGACTCTTCAGTGAGTTGCTTTATAGGATGTACAGATGGATGCATGTACTTTTTTTTTGCAACGATAAAATCCTAACTTTTGACCTTTTTTATTGATCTACACTTGAGGAATTTCAAAACATATTTTTTGTAGTCTTGTAATATATAAAAAGTTATTTTTCACGATTGAGATTTGGAAAAAACTAGCCCTACTCTTAGAATTCCTCCACGTAGCGCCATTTTCACAAACACGGAGTTTTCTCAAAAATTTCATATTTCAGTTAGTTTAGGCGTACCAAGCTTTTGGACAAAAATGAATTTAACGGTGCTATGCTAGTTAAATGGTTCAAGTAAAGCAGAACACTGGAAGACACAGCATTTAGAGTTTTAAAAATTTAAGAAAAAAATATTTTTGTAAAAAAACCCAAAATAAAAAAAATATAGTTTTTTTTCAAACTTATTTGGTTTTCAATAGAAGCATAGAGTTAACATATGTATATGTATTACGATCCATTCGTGCAAATGCTTTAGTTTTTGAAAAATCGAAATCGAATGAGGTAGCAGCAAGAGAAGAGAATATAGGGAAGTCCATGCGCTCTTCTTAAATCTGTAACTCGAGAACTACTTCGCGGATTTCGATGAAACTTAAAATTTGAGCCAATCCTAGTATCAAAATGACCCACTGTAAAAATTATTTAGACAACATGAAAACTGGGAGAGATACAGTGGGGTAACTAGATATCCCATTTTTTTAATTTTTCTCAGAAAATATATAAGATATAGGAATTTTCGTATTGTTTTTACAATCTACACGAAATTCTACGTATCTCCAATTTTTTTCATATTATTACCATTTATGGTCTGGCCGCTAGGGGGTGGGACAACATCTTTCAAATGTTTGGCAAGCTTTTTTGTTCAACAAATTTTGCCAGAAAAGAAATAATTTTTACATACATATATGGAGCCCTTGTAAAATTCTCTTTAATTTGATATGCCACATGATGAGGAACAAAATATTTTTTTTTTTTTGCCCTTCATACAAGGTGTCCAAAAAAGGGCTCCCAAAATGAAATTCATTGCCATTGGGCGGGCTCTCACATAATCCATACATAGCGAAAATTTCAGCTCTCTATTTCTAACGGTTCAAAAGTTACAGGGCTGTGGCAGACAGATACCGTATCAAACCCATAAGTGTTCCGTCTTTCCTTTTAAGGTCCGGAACACTAAAAAACTTAGATGTTAGGTTATAATATGTGTGCATACATTTCAAAATGCTTCTATTATATGAAACTTATGAAAATCAGATACAGGGAACATTCCAATTGATATAGTTTTCGATATTTTACAATTACTCTCCTTCGCAAAATTTATTTTACAAAAATTGATTAAACGTGAAACCTATTCCGTATAACTTTCTGTTTGAAGCTTTTTTCGGGGTTTGTTTTTAGAATTGGCAACACTTTTTAAGCGAAAACCAATTTGACAGCTGACATCTGAGGTTAGTTTGCCATTTCAGAGAAATTTAAGTTTAAGTGGTTCAATTCGCTAAACATACCGAGCGCTACCTTCATTTTACGAGCGATGTCCATCCGAATAAGTAATTTAAATAACCATGGATCCTTTTCGAACCTCGAATCCTTGAAGACTTTTTCCGCACGTACCAAGGAAGTTGTTGGGGAGTATAGTATTTAAGAGGACTCGAATGAGTCGATTTGTCATCGTGCACAGCAATTAGAGCTGTGTCCGTCGATTCAGGATTTTGTGGCAAGATCTTGGTTTGTAAGTTTACAATATACAGCTCATTGCAGTCAACGGAGGCCACTATGTATCCTTGATTATTGCATGTCATTAATGGAGGAGAGCTTGTACGCGTCACAATCAATTTATTAAAGGAAGCATTCGATAAACGCGTAATATTACATGTAAACTCTTACCACACACTCGCTTTTGTCAAACGAAATATGTTGGACTGTCAACATCATTAGTTAACCTAAATTAGAGAGAATTCTTGACAATATCTTTCTTTAGACTTTTCTAGGACAATTCCAGGTAAAGGTTCATAATTTGTGGAACTCTGAACTATAACTTGTTAAATGATAAAGAAAAATTACTTCTAGGTAGGTAAGTCCGACATCCAATAAGCTTATAGCTTCTCCAACTCTACTGGTAGATTACGAATTCTGTTCAAAATTTCTTGTGTCCTAGCCATATCAATTTAGATCACATCTTCCTTCTGCAAATAATCTGTCTTCCTATTTCACTGGTTTGCTTCTCTCCCTTTATATTCCAGCTTGCAGATGTAACTTATCCTGAATGGAATTCCTAGTAAGGATGACATGGCAGGTATCAGATCTACCTAGTTGTCAAAAACGATGGCAATTATTTTGAAAAGAAGGTACTCTTAGGAGCTATTCCTTTTCGAAGCTGAATTATCAAGAAAACATTAAGTTAAACAACCTCAGAGTGAACACAAATCCACAAAGTCCCTTCTATTCGTACAAAAATGAACAACTCAAATAGTTGTGAGAACCTTTTTAGTACCATTAAACAAAAACCATTCTCTACACCATCTTTACTCACCAATTTAGGTCATGAAAATAGAATTTCACTGAAATTCAAAACGCCCCATGATGGCTTGAAAAACTACGTCATTTTTCAAACTTTTTCCTCCCTCTTATCAGCTCTTACTTATTTCAACACAAAATTCACGAAAATAAATGGTCACACCCTTATCCGCTGACACAAATGAGAATATCCTCTTACCACAACCTTCATCGTACATTTTCGAGTGCCAACCACACACAAAACAGAGTAGAAAAACGAAACGAAAGAAGGAATAAAAAAAAAAGAAATGAAAAGATCAGGCAACAATGTCACATGACGTATGTCAAATTGATAACAACATTCCTATCCTGACAACCTACTTATGCTCATCACAAATGTGTAACAAAAAAGGAACATTAAGGATCCTGAAAATGTTGGCTTTATGACACTCCCCTCAGATATGTATATTCGGCAACTAAGTACACTCCAACAGAGCCTAGTAATAAATGCATCTTAATTGTAACATAACAGGCGAATTACATCTTCTTTTTTTTTTGGAGCAACATACCCGAAAAGTTTAAATCCGCTTTGTTGACATTTTCCAGGCCTTTTTGCTGGTGGAGGAGAGGATCCAGGCACTGCATCGAGTGAAAGAAAAAAAATCAAACACGCCCCTTTTTTGACTTTCGCCGTCGAGAGTATATTTTATTAAAAAGGATTTTTCATAAAACAATTTTTGTTCCACCATCACAATCACATTTTTCTTTTTCTCCTTATTTTGTGTAGAAAAATTCGATTTTTTATCTTTCACCCGAGAGGCAAAAAAAAAAACACACCCCCGTGGGCAGACACACACTTCAATTAATTTTTCTTATGTTATCCTATATTTTCCGTTTCAATTTTTAATGATCGAAAGAAGCGGGACATGTAGTAGTAACATGTTTTTTTTGTTAGTATCCTTATTCTCTTTGGTTTTGTCCCATGTATATTGATTTTTCCACACTAAACCAATGTGTGGAGATATTTTACAACAAGATACCAGAATGCATCGAAGAAGGGGAGAAGCGAAAACTATGAACACAGATACATTGGAGGGTTATGGTATTGATATGCACTTCAACTGGATGATGGGGGAGGGAGAACCGATTAAAAACCTGCAGATACAGTATCGGTATCTATTGGTGTATTCACCGCACTTGGCACCACTTGAATCAAAACAAAAAAAAACTTATGTAATTCGTTTTCGTTTTTTTTTCCTTTTCTCTTCGTAACGCTAAAGTACAGCGAATTTATCTAAGAAAAAGATTGAGTTTAGTTAAGATGCACCACAAAAAATAGAGACATCCGCGCGAAAAAATGTATTTCTTTATTATTTTCGGTTTTTTTGTTTTATCACCAACTTGGATACGCGACGATTTTCGGTCGGCAACTGAGCTAAAAACCTTTTCATCTCACGGTATATTTGTGTAGTTGTATTTGGCAAGCGGGTGGGTTGATGTGGTCTTGCTTGGTACGGTTAGTTAGTTAGTACAAATGGTTTGTTGCAGCGGCGCCAACTTAAGTTCGATGGGATAACAGCCGCCACACATAACCAAATCACAAACAAATGGTTTCTCTCTCTCTCTCTCTCTCGATTTTTGATTCTGTATCTCTCTGGTGAGGAATTTGAAGCTTTTGCTCTTTATAGGAAAGTTTGAATTTTCTCTCAGACACTTTCACATTCTTTGGTCTATGAGTGAATTTGTTAGTTTCTCATAACATGGACTATTGCCAGATGCCTCAGAATATTAAGTCCATCTTATCGAGTATAAAAGGCTCAATTTAACAAGAGTTAAGAATTGCAATAGCGTATGAGATATACTTAAGTATTTGAAGAAGAAAGTGAGACGTGAAAAACGTCAATATATCGACACACTGGCCTCAAGGGCTAAAAAAGCAGCATCCCCAAGGAGTTCATTGGTGGTCGGAACTCCAAACAACACCCGGTGAACAGTATAGACGATAATCTTCTGATTTCAGATGAGGATCCGCTCGTTAGATGGAGAGAACATTTCGCCACAGTGTTAAATCACTTAAGCAATGTCGGTATGTTCTCAAATTGGAACGAGTACTCCGAAGCAACGAATTCTCGAAACCTGCTGGATCTCGACATCGAACAGGCAGGCTTTTGTGCTAGATCGTCCTGAATTGACCATGCAATGCACTGAGTACAGCTCTCCTCTTGATTTGCTGTTTATCGACTTCGACGGTTTGAATAGAGATGCTATCTGGTTAGCCTTGCGTAGGAGAGGTATCCCAGAAGGCTACATATAAAGGAATTAGGTGTCACTTCTTACACAAAAGTAAGGTGTCAGAAGAATTTGAAGTCCATAGCGGAGTACGTCAAGGATGCATACTGTCACCGCTGTTTTTTTGGTGGTTAGTAGTGATGTTCTCTGTACAGCATTGACGGAAGGGAACTATGGAATTCTCTGGACTATGACATATTGACATATTACCTTAAACACCTAGACGACGCTGACGATGTTTATCCAATGGACCTTCATCTTATGGTTCAGAATCTAGAAGCCGAGGCAAACAAAGTGGGGCTCAAAATTAACAAAAACAAAAGCCCCAAACTCAATATTATCGGACAGGAACGCGAAATAGTTGAAAACTTTCTATACCTAGGAAGTGTGATCTCGGCAAAGCGTAGTGGCACCGAACTGGATATGTGCAGCAGAACTGGGAAGGCCAAAGCTGGGTTCGGAATGCTATCTACTGTCTGGAAAAGGAATGTTATCAGCTTAAAGGACCTAAGTAAGTTCGTAAAACAAGAATGAAGTTCGTAACGGAGTACGTCCTTGAACTTCTCGTGGTGGTTCAGGACCAACTAGGTGTGTAAGTCTTTAAACATGTTGGCAAAATTGCAAGTACGGGATTCTCTAGAGCCATATATCTAGAAAAAAGCTACAAGAATCATACCCTATTACTGTGGGGTGTTAGAGTGAGATCATTACCGCGATCAAAGCAATGCAGTGGGTAAGCTGAAAAATTGACTGCTTGCTATTGCTACTTGTTGCGGGCTAAGGTAAGGTTAAGGGGTAAACCCTGCTCAAGTATTTATAAAACTTAAGCCGCCGATTTGGATGGCTTAACTATTGGCTTAACTACTGTCAGAGCAAAATTCATCATTCAATGTTACCAGCATTAGCACATTACCTTTGTTTAATGTAACTACTTTATTTATGAACATGAACCTAATCCTGCACAATACTATTGTTTTACAACCTTGTTACATCACTTGAAACTTTTATTTCTAGTCCACCGCCCGTGGAATATCTACAATGCTCCCTTTTCCTCCGCATACTTTTTTTGAAGCTTTTTTAAATTATCGTATTTTTTTTAAAACACCTGAGCCTCGAAATATATCTCCGCAGCCGACATTGAATTCAATTTCAATTTTTTTTCATTTTTCCATGTCATTTTTCTATTTGACATCTCCGATTAATTCACAGTAGTTAATTACCCACAAACTATTCACAATCATTTCTTATATTTGGCTTAGCTAAGCCACAATTTTTAAATGACTGTGAAACCTGAAAAAGGGCATAAGAATTATATTCTGCAAAGTAGGGAGTTTGAGATACCCCTTTTATTTATTATAAGCAAAACGCTAGGAAAGATAGACTTATTTGCGAAGTTATTTGTCTTCGAAAATACGAAATATTCGGCACGGAAATCAAAAGAAATTATTTCCTATCAATTGGTGCTGTAAGTCGATTTTTTTTATGTGGCAACACTATCCTGCGATACCAACCGCGGACGGAACAAATTTCTGTTATTAACTTGTGTGTTATCAAAGATGTTGACATGAGTAATGGCGGTACACTATCTAGTACACCGTCGTGTTTGTGCTATTATGCATTTTGCCATAAATGTTTTGGCTAAGAGAGAACACTTTCGATTACTTGTGGCGATAAATGAAAATGTGCTGCTATGGCGAAAGTAGATAGGTGCACTGCATCATTTGAATTGAATCCGGCAGGACGTGAATTCCTTATGTTTTGTATGATATAAGAGAGTTTGAAATTAGCTTCCTGGTTATTGACTTGTAAGTGTCCTCTTCTTGTACGGAAGCTGGGCGAGGAGTTTGTCCCATGAAACCAGCGTATAATGCACCACTCGACAAAATCAATAATAAGAAAGATGATTCCTTGAAACTGATTCATCGTATGGCCATTGTATTTAGAAGAGAATAAGGATATTATGAGAATGGAAAAAGGGCATGCACATAGGATGTTTAATTTAAGTTATTTGCTTTTGTTAGTATATTATTTGACTTATTTTTGAGACACGTATTAATGTTCCTTTTCCTGTTCGAGAGTAGGATCTTGTGCAGCACCTGTTTTGTTTAAAAGCTTAACTTAAACGTTCGAACGTTCGATTGATATTGGAATAATTACTCACGATATTTATAAAAGTTCAAAGGACTTACCTGAAAAGAGAAAAAGGAAAATTAATTCGGTTAAACTGAGTATTGTTTTGTATATAAATATATCAATCAGATCAACTAAAGGAGCATTTTGCTTCGGTTCTAAATCGAGTATTCGCCAGCAATATGCACCCAAGTCAGACTGAAGTGTCCGTAGAAAGAAATTCCCGAAGGTAGAGATTATTACTGCGATCAAAGCACCAAAAAAAAACCAACAAGGCAGTAGGACTTGATGGCAAACCCGCGGAACTTTTTCAAGCTGCGCCAACAGAATCGGCTGAGCTACTGTTCCCATTTGTCGGGAGTTTTCCGGATGAGTGGAAAAAGGGAATGATCGTCAAGTGCGAAAACTGGAGAGGTATTTGCGTGCTGCCTGCGGTAGCCAAGGTAATAGCTAAAATAATCTTGGAGCAAATGAAAGACCAGCTTGAAGACACCCTCGACGCCGAACAAGCAGGTTTCCGATCTGGATCTTCCTGTGTCGACCACATCAACACCTTGCGGATCATAAGCAAGCAATGTGTTAAATATCGATCACCACTTCACCTGCTGTCTACTCATCAACTCATGTATGCATTGCTGGACAAATAGTTGAGAGAGTAGAGAGTTTCCAATACCTTGGGAGTATTGTCTCAACCGATGGCGAAACCGAACTGGATATAGCCAGCCGAATAGGTAAAGCAAAAACTGCGTTTGGAATGCTATCCACAGTTTGGCAAAGTAATACAATTAGCCTAAACACCAAGCTACGACTGTTCCGTTCCAACGTTGAATCCGTGCTGCTATATGGATGGACCCACAAGGGGATACAGTTTACGACGCTGAAACATGGACTTTATTAAAAGTGCGTGAAGATAACCTTGGTTGCTTCGAGAGCAACATTCTTCATAAGATATTCGGTCCCATTTGAATAGTCGAGTTTTGGATGAGAGGATTTAACGACGAACTATACGAGCTGTACAATGACATCGACCTAGTAAGAAAACTGCGTATCGGACGTCTGAGATGACTATGACGTGCAGTCTTCGAATCAAGCCCGGAGGGACCTATTGAGGGCCTCCTCGCTGCAGGTGACACCTACAATTACAAGAAGACTTCGATCAACTTGGACTGCGCAATTGGAGGCAACTCGCTGAAGACCAAGCTAAGTGCAGAGGCGTGTTGGTTGAGGCCCAGGTTCACCCCGAACTGTAGCGCCATTTAAGAAGAACTTCGGACGATTTTTCTTCGCCAAACTTACTACTTAAGCTATGAGAGCTTATCTTATTCTGCTTTTATCATTGAAGCAATCTCCAACCTAGAAGAAGAGCCACTGTTTAAGGTCTTCAAATTTGTTTATACTCAACGGAAGTATGTACATTTCTGATTATTTACTCAACTGTTAATTAGCAACTAATAGATAAGATTATACTTTTTATCTCCAAAAACTAATTAAACTTTCATTTTATTTAATAAACAAAAAAAAAAGACACTAAATTACTAATTAAATTGTGTTCAACTAAGCGTCCCCACAAAATAAAATCTTTTAATACTTTCTATGTTTTGATTATCCTAAAAATTAATGCTAAACCCACTCTTCAATAAAACAAAAAATCTATTTACACAATAAAATGTGTTCTAGTCCATCAAAAACAAAAATAAAAACCAAACTAATAACACTTAATCGTGTGATGGAATAAATTAATTAGTAAGCCTGCATGTGATATAGTGTTACCAATTAAATAAAAAAAAAAAAAGAATGTATATTATTTAAAACACTTCGCTTGGATAATTTCAATTCTCATCGATGCATGAAGAAAAATAGTCCACAGTGCCAATATAATTTTCCTGAATTAACCATAATTTAATAGTTGTTTCTTTCCATTCCTGAATCTATTTCAAAACAAATAAATAGAGAGCAACAAGGTCAACTGTTGCAGCTTTAATTATTTAACGTGTCGTGTAGTAGTAAAACAACAAATAATAATAAAAAAAGGTAACAAACAAATGGATTCATTATATGAGTACACTCCACTTCCATCTTCATTCGTCACTCTTTCTCTTGCCCAGCCTCTCTGTATGTGCTTTGGTTAATAAAACATCACATCTACCTTTAATGCATTCACATTTCGTGCTTTTTTTTCCCTTCCTTTTGGGCTCTTTTAGCCGAAAATTCCTAACCTTAAGCAAACAAATAAAAGTTGTCGGGTGTATTGGGGCGGTAAGAATTTTTTTCTTCTTCTTTCACCAAAAGAAAATGTAAAGTGTATTTCGAAAGAAAAATCATACAGCGCAGAATCTGCATTTGGAATATAAGAGAGAAAAGTTTTATGATTCTTGTTTGGGGTTGCCATAGTGGGTTTTCAGAATATTTTAGTTCTTAGTTCGTTGGGAGCAATAAGTCACAAGTGTTAAAAAGTGCTAGCGTATATCTATATTTATCTCCTTGCTAAGGACTAAATAAGACTTCCTGGCCATTTTGCTTGTGTTTATATCCAGCATCGGTTTAATCAGTCAGTGGTTTTATATACTTCCCATTGAGAATTCTGCAAATGGAAAAGGCAGGTAGCACGGAACTCTTCCTTGTGAGCTCAACAGCATTTTCTGAGATGTACATGTCCTCCTGAGTCAACACACTAGGTCTACTTGGTTCAAAAACGTAAGTAGATATTTATAAAACAGAGACCTGCAGCAAGTAGCTCGTTTTGTGAGCCATTCGACATATTCACTGGTTTTCGTATTCACACACATTCGCATTCCATCATAAGAAGTATTCGCTGGGCTCACATTTTATAGCTTCTCATAAAATGAATCTGAAGTGAGCTCTCATTCACATTGATTCTAAGAAATGATTATCTACCCTTACACTTTGCTGCCTGGAACTGAATTTGGAAACAGTCAATGAATGTTTCGAGTGGCTCGTGCGATCTTCTATCTATGTATGTATGTTTGTATTTGCAGTGTTTGCTTGCGATTTTGCTTCTTTTCTGGCATAAAAAAAGTCGCCTTTGGGTCTTCTACCTACTTTTTAAACCATTCAAAGGCTCGTGAATTAGTTGTACTGCCTTTGTGAATACTTTCATTCAATGAATACTTTAAATGTGATCCTATTACTCACTCAAGCATTCATGAATACTAACTCCACGGTGATTCGTTTTCATTTCGTACATGATTCTTACTTGTTTGTTTTCATGTTTCGAGTGGCTCGTGCGACCTTTCAAAGGCTCGTGAATTAGTTGTACATTTTACTGATTTGTGAATACTTTCATTCATTGAATACTCCGCTTGTTTTCTGTGCGCGTGAGACTGTAAAAGGCTCGCTTTTTAGCGAATCATTTACAACGCCAATTGAATGATTCCTTGCAGTTCTCTGAGAGCGATTAAAAGAAAATTGCGATGCGAAGCATGTACGAAAAACTATAAGGGATAAGTCAACCTTTTAAAAAAATTAAACTATTAGATGTACAACCGTTGTTAAACCTTTTAGTTCAAAGTATTTCTGTGATAAATGTCAAGTTTTTGAAGAAGTTAGAAGGATCTGTATTAGGTAGCATACATGTTTTCCTCTGGTGGGATATAGTCGTCTTAATAGGTACTTAATCCTCGGCATAATTAGGCAGGTTGTCTATGCTGGCAACCCTACCTATAACTCTTACCTTTGCTGCCATAAACCCTGATATAAAAAATATATATATATTAGACATTCAACTAATCTTCTCTCTGACACACAACACACTCCAAATGTTGCTATAAAAAATGCGCAAAGCCGTCAAACGTAAAGTTTTAGCTCGTTTTTTTTTTTTCTTGTTTCCATCACACAAGTATCTTTTAGTTAAAGCGCAACACATACTCGTAAAATTCATATGTTTTTCCGTATTCCTGTGTCGTGCAGTAAACATACATTTGAAGAGCCATTAAATTGCGGCTAAAAGTGGACTAAAACGACCAGCATAGTAGTAAGGCAACATCTGCTTATGTTGCTTCAAATACTGCGTGTGGCAGGCATGGCGAGATGAGTGCGAAGAGAAAGAGAGGAAGACTCACTTGTCCATCGGTTCATTGGAAAACTAATTTTATGCAAATGCATTTCGAGTTAACAAGTTTCAAGCGTTTTTATTTTTATTTTTTATTTTTCCTGAACCATCTGTAGTCGTGCGCGCTCGTGCTAGATACATTAGGCACGCAGCATTCATCAGAAAAAGTGAAAATCGTCTTCTTATTCATACTCAAGCTCATTCTGGAGAGAAGATACAACAAACTCCTGGCTGCAAGTTGACGCGCACTCTGCAGCTAGTTAAATGAGTTTAATTAAAGTTACTCTTTTATTAAGCAGAAAAACACCATCACCGTTGTCATCTTTTGTTGAATAGAAATGAGAAAAGAGATTGCAATCTGTGAAGTATAATTTGTAAGATACAAATGGGGAGGGAATGGTTAAAAAATCATTTGATTTGTAAACGAGGAAGCTGTTGTTGGCTGTGCGCTCCCGACCTTTATTAATTACGAGGGTGTTTTCACTTTTATTAGACAAAGGAAAAAAAAAAATCCAATAAAAATGCATTATTGCGTGTCGCCTTGGCAGCGATTCATACTGATAAGGACGCTTCAAAAGATTCTCAAATGTCATAGGTGAAACTGGCATAACAAATTCACAGATATCTACTGATTTCGGGGTAGGGATAGGTGTAAGACTTGCGTCTTTCTGAGTCGACGTCGGTTTTAAGGGTAGGAAATAGCTTAACAACCGGCTAGTTACTCCTCTCCTCTTCGTTGGGAACCTATTCAAAAGGTCAAACTCAATTTAATTGGCATTTCGGCTGTAATTACATTTTGTTGGGAAGTTTAAGGTGTTCAATTGGTTATTTACTGGATACATATTTTGTAAATTGTGTTAGAAGTAAGGTTTTGTTCACAGATGAGAGAAGTTGGACGGATTGTGTTTTAATATACACAGATGACGTTGTCACTAGATAACCCCGCTACCCAGTAACTATAAATGAATTTGAATAAATCTGTGAAATTAATTTACAAATATAAACATCAGCAAATCTAAACTAATGAAATTTGAGTTGAAAATCTGAACATTGCAAAGAAATGAGGAAAGTAGTAATTCACCTTATGTGGTGATAGATGTTGTGACCATCTGACATTAAGCTTATGTCAAAGGAATGAGTGCGTTCAGGATTCTAGACACTAATATGTTAGTGAAGTCTAGGACTCTGAACGCCTAAATTCATTGCATATGCAGTTGACATTTCCACGTAATAACTGGAGGCTCAATATGTATTTTCACTAATGGTTTCTTTGTGAATTAGGTTTTGTTTTTTTTTTTTTTCTACAGAAGAATTCAGTCCCTGCCTTACGAAAAGTCAACTAGTTTTGCAATGTATTTGAAGGCTCTCAACCAATTAGAGCGACCAAATTCTGAGCACGCTCAATGTTATATGACAGCGTTGAAAGAATAGTAAAACATAGGAAAAGGCTACAATCCATTTGAAGCGGATCGTATGATACCCTATCCCTTTCCTATGCATATACTAGCTCCTTCTTCCACCAATATACTTCCTTAAGTAACTTTTTTTTTTTTTAATATTTTATAAAACTACTCCAAAACACAAATTTTCTCAATAAGTGGGCGTGGTAGTGGGCGGATTTTGTAAATTTTTCCACATATACTGTATTTTGCTCCCAAGAAGTGCTATTATTTCGATAAAACCTTCAAAAAACTTTTTTTTTTTATAAAAAAACACCCCTAAAAACTGGGCGTGGCCATACACAATATACGGAAGATATGTAGGGTAAGATAATATCTACATATTACCTACCTTAAGTAAGTTTTATCGAGTTTCATGTAAAATTAATGTTTAAAGTGATTTTTTCGAAAAGTGGGTGTGGCAGTGGTCGGATTTTAAAATTTTTTACACTTATATTGCTTACTTTTTCAAGAACCTCGTCAACCTAGCTCAAAATTTAAGCCCTAAAAACTGGTGACATACGGGCAGACATGGCTCAACCGACTCGGCTACTGATGCTGATAAGACATTAGCAGCAGTTGTGAGCTTTTTTTTTCAAAAAAAAAAACTAATAAATTAACATGAACTTCTGCTTGATCTTCCCATAGAAATAGAATGTGAACTTCCAAAGGCTAAGCTAGATCTGTCGATAATACAGTATTCAATCTGTATAATCCACTTGGAGTGTTGCCATAATCAAAAAGGAAATGGACCAGTTCAGAAGCATGCTTAGACTTGAAAGTGTCTTTTTCAGAAGAAATATCCCTAAATTCCTTACTAAATACAGGGGATAGAGCACGGTATTTAAAGAATTTTTCTTAACCACCGTTAAGACAAATGAGCGTTCATTTTATAAGTGTATACCTCAGAAAGCGTGATCAATTGCTCAAACATCTGGTTCAACTATTAAGTCGTTCGTCGTATTTTCTCTATTTTCATACATTTCTACTTACCATACCTTTATTTACATCACGTCGATGAATTTCCTGTGCTGTTTCCATAGAAGAATGAGGGGAAAAATACCCATAAATTATTTAATAGCCAAGGTGATTTCTTTGAGCCCTCCTTTCCAATCCCACTGTACAAACAATATTGTCGTCGTTATTTTCCAATTTTCAACTCACAAAAGATACTATATAGTAAATCATTTCTACAATTTCTACTTCAAATCAGTCACTCTTTTGTATTAGTGTGGCTACAATTTTTATTGGTTAATTATGTGTACTTCACCTACTTAATGAAATTGACCCCTTCTATCGTCTCTGAGTCGTTGTGTAGTGTGTCGTCCAGTTTCAAACTGAATGAGGCTAGCAATTATTATTATTGTTGTTGTTGTTGTGTATTTCATTTTCAATTGCCGACGCACAGGTTAACAAACAGGTTAACTCAAAAGAAAGCGAAAATTGCGAAAAGAAAGAAAAGCTCACTTCACTGAGAAGCACAGTGTGTATCTCGTACTCGTCGAAGAAAATGCAAAAAAGGTTGCCGGTGTTTTTAAAGCAAGACACTTGTATTGGTAGATAGATATTGTATCTATGTATCCTAATGTTAAATACCTTGCCCTAGTCCACTAACATGCATTCTCTTTTGCTCTCCTATTTTCTATTTCTAAACATTTGCGCTGACATGCGTTGTTTATCATCGTTCTCCCCTCGAACACATGTGCATTACCGGTAGAAGAAAAACCGACCGACTGACGACGACGACATCGTAAATAATGGCTTTGAGAATTTTTTTTGGAACAATTTTTTTTTATCTACCCCTGCCGGTGGTGGGGGCGGAGGTTAGGTTGAAGTGATGACGTTGTAAAGTCATATGGCGTTGTTGGCTGATAAATGAAAAGTGGCGGGGCCAGCGGCAGGTTTAGTGCTTTAATAAATTTTAATATTTCACATGATGGGAATAAATTTTACATTATTCTTACCACGCTGCCGTTTTTAGCTGGTGGCGTTCTTATGTTCTAGTCATTATCCAATTAAATTCTAGGAAAAAGAAAAGAACAACACGAGATACTCATATGAGTAACACACTTTCATAAGAGTTATTGCTTTCACTCTTGAAATTAGAAAAAAAAGATGAATATAAAATTCTTCTTTTCAACTATTACGACTCGAAATGAGGAAATAAAAACAAACTTTAAACTACAGCCAACACTTGAAAGAAAGTTGTAAAGAAATAAAATGGTTTTTTATTTCGCGTGTTATGGGGCTTGAAACCTTGAAATTTTAATCCACTGCAATCCGCTCCGCAGATGGATTACCGTCTCTGGAGAGCCCGCCCATTTTGTGTGTTATCTAATATTGTTCCAATCAGATTACAGACACATTTTGTCACAAGATTAAGGCATACATTTTGGAAGTATGAAAAATCCAGACAATTGTAGTTTTACTGAGCCCTAACCAGTACCGCGCTTTAGTTGGATAAAGTGTTTTCTGTTCAGCGCATACGATCCATTAGACTTTTCTTGTGTCATTCGTTCTAGCTTATGGCTAAGTATACTAATCTTTTTCATTAGGGGTTGACGGGGGTTTCGTTAAGTTTATTTGTAGATCGTACGTTTTATGCCATGGTCCACATAAGAGGCCTTAAGCAAGTGGCTTGGTTTGTGAGCCATTCAAAATATTCACTGCTTTTTAAGTATCCACACACATTCGTATTCATTCACAAAAGAAGTATTCGCGGAGCTCACATTTTATTGCCTCTTGTAAAACGATTTTGAAGCGAGCTCCCGTTCACATTCATTCCAAGAAATGGAATGGAGGCAACGAATGTTTCGAGTGGCTCGTGCGTATCTCTACCTATATTTATGTATAAATGTATGTATGTATGCATTTACATTGCTTTTTGTTTTTGCTTTTCTTCTGTCGCCTTTGGTGTTTGTACTTTCAGTGTTCTACATTTTGTACCTACTTTTTATGAAACCATTCAAAGGTTCGTGAATCAATTTTGTACAATTCACTCCTCTAATTGAATAAATGCTTTGAATGTGAGCCTTCTACGCACTCAAACATTCATGAATGCCAAGCTCATCATGATTCGTTTTCATTTCGTTTTGCAAAGTGAATTTTGTCATCGTTTTGTACATGATTCATACTTACATAGATACATACTTTCTGTGTGCGTTAGACTATGAAAGGCTCGTTTTTTTAGCGACTAATTCACAACGGCAAATGAATGGATTCTTGGAGTTCTATGGTCCACATCGTATTCAGTTTCTTTAAAAAAAAAAGAGATGGTGCTCAAGCCATAAGCTACAAGATTGACTTTTTTCAAGTTTTTTGACGTATGCAATTGAGAGAGTAGTGAACGGTAAGAGAGAGTAGTGAACGGTAAGAGAGCCTATTCAGATCTTAGCCTTAAGTTCTGTAGCATACGGCTTTTAGAAGACTATATAGGTATTGGACTTTGACATCATTTTGTTGTGACATTGGTTTCATGCCGTAAAGTCAATTCAGCTGTCAGATTTACATCCTATAGTGAGAATCTTTTAACAATTAAACTGGATCTATACTTATTTCCCACAAAGCCCATCTCTCCTCTTTCTTATCTCTAGTTTTCCCGGCATTATTGTCCAGTATTTCATCGCGTGGAGGTATTCAGCTTCGTTGGACTTCTTTAACAAGAGGGAGGAGATTCTTCGGAAGGCACTGCATACTCTTCTGGCATATATATGTATTCTGCTACCTGTTTCGTCTTCTGAACGACCATATTTGGGAGTTGTGGAGCATCATCGCCGCAGTTATAGCCTCTTCTGCTTTTCTTTTTGGCAGGTTTGTCCATGTCCCTATTGCATTTTCCGCTGCATGCTGCAGATTTCGCTTAAAAAGATAGTCCTATTTCTATGTATGTATAGTTATGCCAGGATACTTCGACACTGGTTCGGAGACTACAACGTTATCAGCCACGGTTGCTCTTATAGTCTCCATGACTCGCTTACCGCTTTTGAGCACTGCGTCTTTCATTATTTTGATGTCATAATCCTCTAACTGGTATACTGAACAATATCGTTGTGACAGACTTCAGACATGGAAATGACATCAAAGTCTTTGAGCAATGTGACCTTTAACATGTACTCCAACTTTTAATTTCCATGGCAGGATATGTTTCGATAAACATTCGTCCGTCCGTTCGTATGTTACCAGTTTTTAGGGCTTAAATTTTGAGCTAGGTTGATGAAATTGCGTATAAGAAGTTCTTGGAAAAGCAAGCAATACAAGTGTAAAAAATTTTGAAATCCCCCCACTGCCACACCCACTTTTCGAAAAAATCACTTTTAACAGTAATTTTACATGAAACTCGATAAAACTTACTTAAGGTAATATGTAGATATTCTCTTACCCTACATATCTTCCGTAAATTGTGTATGGACACGCCCAGTTTTTAGGAGTGTTTTTTTTTTTTTAAAAAGAAAAGAAGTTTTTTGAAGGTTTTATCCAAATAATAGCACTTCTTGGGAGCAAAATACAGTATATGTTGAAAGATTTACAAAATCAGCCCACTACCACGCCCACTTTTTTTATAAAATATTTGAAGAAAAGTTGCTTAAGGAAGTATATTGGTGCAAGAAGTAGTAATGTTTCTTCTTGGTTCTCCAGTTCTTTCAGTAAATTCTGTCAGGAATTCTAACATTTTTTTCTATGTTAGAATCGGACTCATGTGATCAGTTGCCGTGGGATCTCTGGTAGTTTCCCATCGAGCAGTGAATAAGGCACTATATTTTATATTACAGCTGCGTAAGTATTAAAAAAAAAGGCTATTAAAGCATTTAATTCATAGCATTCCTATTCATCTCATTTTCAAAGAATTTCATGACCCAATTCATCGCTTTTGTCAACACAGTAATAACTGTCCAAGGTCATTGCAATAAATAACGAATCTTCATCTCATCATGATATTACCACTCAATTAATAAATAAATTAGTTTTCATGTGCATTAGTGGCGAACATTATTGTAAAAATATTGCTATTTTTCCAGTTTTAACCAAACAAATACCAAAAAGATGCAAATATTACCACCAGACAAGTTTACTCACAAAAAATAATGATCACCCTCCACAAGTCACAAATCATTATTTCATTTTTCATAAGAAAAAAAAAAACAAAAAACCCCTTTCGACTGAAACAATATTTTATTGCTGGTTTATTTATAAATTCAAACGAAATCTAACATCGCACGCGTTTCTATTATTTGTTCGTATTAACAAAATTTAAGATAAAAAAAACAAGCATTTCTCATTCACCACGTAAATATATCATTTTCGATTTTTCTTATATCACTTGGTAAAATTTACAAATTTAATTTGTCATTTTCAGCTGTTTTTTAATTTAGTTTTTTTTTTTTTTTGAAATACTATCCAAAACGTCAGCGGTCCTATATTTTTAGATTAGGACGACACTGTATTATTCAATCGCATGCCTTATACGCAAATACTATTTATAAAAAAATTTGCAAAATAAAACGAACTGAGTCGCGAGTATTTTCTTCCACCCTTTGTTTGCATAAATTTAAATTTGGTTCCAAGTTTTTTATTTTCAAAAAAGACAAAAATTATAAAAAAAAAATACGTTTTTCGTTATCAACTTAATTATCATTATATTGATCGTATCGGTCAAGCTGGCGGGGTACAGTATTTATTGAAAAAATTGACACGTGCCTTGTTTGCATATTTGAATGGAAAAAAACGTGTGAATTTCGAAGAAAGAGTCTCGTAATTGATCAAATCAAGCGGAAAAAAATAGTTAATTCTGATTTGAAGTTGATGATTCAATTGAATGTTTTTTTTTATTGGTTCGTAGCTCTGAAAAGTTTTTCGTTTTTAGGTCAAAGTTATATTTGCTGATTTTATTTTTTATTTGTTTTGTATTAGTATAGCCATCAAATTTACTGTTCGTGCATTTTAATAAAGAAAAATACTGCCACTGTAAGGTTGAGCGGGTGTTTTGTTTTCCATTATATTTACTGTGTCGTTACTTAAGTTTATATTGCTCAAGCTTTCTATTGATCAAAAGTGTTTGATGACATAATATTGTTCGGAACAAAGACGTGGGGATTCCGATATTATTTTTACTATTGACTTTGAAACGCACTTATTGACTTTCTATCTGAAAGGATTTATTCACCACATGGTACTAGATTATTTAAAGTATATGTCACACATTACATTTGTAGGAAAACAGAAAGACCTGAGCATGTACCTAAAGTTTAGTTAAGGGCATCCCAAATACTATTCGAATATCACGGTATTTCTAAGCTGTCAATCGTTTGACAAACTTTGGCAGCTGTCAACACGAAGCCTTTCCATTTTACCTTAATTCCTTAATCTTACGTAACAAATTCCTACTGTTAAGAGGAGACATTAACGCCAAATGATAACTAAGTTGTGGTACTGAGAATGAAGCATTAAACTTTCTGCGGACAAACCTTTTTGAACGTCTTTGTCATGTTCCACTAAATCGTTCTTGCGAACTGATAGCATTAAGTGCCAAACATAGTCAACATTGGGAAGCATAAGCTAATGTCATAACTGACCGAAATGCTTCCTTATGTTCTACTTCAACCACTGACCATAATACTTTTGCCCAGTAATCATTCGCACATTTCCAAATATAAAATATAAGCAAATATGAGAGAAAACATTAATGTAACCACATAGGGGTGGGTAATTTCTACCAACTGTCAAATTCGCAGATGCAATGAGCGGCTAAGAGCGCTCTCCCTAATGTTGGGTAATGTTTCCAAAAGTGACCGAAAAGTAAACTAATCGACGCTGAGTTTATTATGTGTTGGCTCATAAGATCGTGTGTATTCGTGGGTTTACATCTGCGTGCATATGCAGTCAAATGTTGATTATGTTTCTCACTTTAGACTTGTATAAGTTACAACCTTAAATTTGTAGTTGTGGATCCCAACGTAAACTTTGCAGATGTGGATCTCCTCAACGTAAGCTTATCTAAGGCGTCGTTTCACAGCGGACGTTTGTGAAGTTAAATATGATGAAACCAAATTTGTAGATTCTTTTTAAAATATTGTAGCAAAATGTTGGTGTTACATTTAGTAAGTTTAGTGATTGATTGTAAACGCCTTTTTCTACTATGGATGTTTAAGGCGTGTTCAAAAAGTATCCCACTACACACAAATGAAGCACAAGGGATGTAATGTTTTTTCTTCCGTCAACAGAAAACGTAAGTCGCTGGCAATCAGCCAACTGAATTAAGAAGTATTGTTAGTCATCACCATATTTTAAATTCTTTTAAGGAAAATTTTAACAGACTATCGGCGACAAAGCTGCAAGTATCTTATGGAAAAAGGCTTTTCTTTAAGACGAAGGCTGGGCATATGGGTAGCTAAAATTGTCTAACTCTATCAAGAAATTCCAGCTGACATTTTTCGCATTTCACAGACCCTACACATTGTTCAGCGACATACCTCAGAAAGGTCCCTGAATGGAAACGCTGGAAAACAACCTTCTTTCAAAATGAGAAAAGTTACTTACACGCCATCTATAAAGCGGCGTTTCAGCGTTGTTTCCAACAGGCACGATACCGTTAGGAGAAGTAAAGGATGGTCCATCTAGAGGCTTCTTTTTAAATCATAAGTTATTTTGACACTGACAGCTATTTCCCGGTTCAAATATTGACAGAAAATCGGTATCATACCGAAACGAAATGTCGCTACGTTGGGAAATATTGAAAACTTATTTCTACTTCTTGCTATGTAGCCCAAACAATGCGTTTTTTGAAAAGAAGAACGACATGACAAATACTGCCAACCATGAAATGAAGTTATTTCCAAATCCTAGTAACAAAAAATCCATAGAACATTTAATAAATTTATCCAAACTGTTCTAAATCCTTTTTTGAAAATTTACTTAAAATTTCCTTGAAAAGTTTATAAAACTTTATTGGCACCCCTGTTGTGCATACCAGTAGCATTGAATCCATTAACCAACACATCCAACCTGATAACTCACAACACATCCTTAAAATAGCGAAACTATTTACGTTATTGCATTTCGCCGAAAAGATACAAAAATAAAAACAAAACGCTTCCTGCTCAATTTAGTGAAATTTGAAAAAATTTATCGAAGAAAAAAAGAAGGAAGACTATGCAGTCAGTCCAAACAAACAGAAAAGAGAACACAGAGAGGTATAGATAGTCAGAGACATACATATGTATGTAGATATTCAAAGTTTATTTGCATTCGGGTCTCCTAATCCACAAACAAGTTTTTAGGATCCCCATTTTAGAAATTACGTCATTGGAGTTCCATATTTTTTTTGTGCTTCCTTTATCGTCTTTTATTTAATTTTTGCGAGCATGACTTGTGTACAAGTTTGGTTCCATTCCAACTGACAGAGAGAGAGGAAGAAATGGGGTCACTATCACTTGTTAATCGAGTGTGCGTGACGTTAAAAATTATAATATTATACTTGATACACAATTATTAGCGTGCATTTCGATAAAATAAATGAAAAGTCAAGTGTATCCGACAGATAGAGATAGCGAGAAGAAGAAGCGCCCGCCACCAGCTAAATATGTAAACAGACAGACAACAGATATAGAGAAATAATAATTTCATTTCATGAACACAATTGATTTTCTTTTCTTTTTTTCAGTTTAGTATTTCAATCAACAAATGGATTCTGTTTTCAGCGAGAAGAAAAAAATAAGTAAAAACAAAGTGGTCTTCCTCCTGAGTGATTTCTTTTACTCGCAACTGTCGGTGAGATGTTTGTGCAAACACGCACATTAACTGAGTGATTCACAAGAGCGAGACGGATGTTTTTGAAATGAAAACAAACAAAAGTATTTGATTTCATTTCAATTGACACAAGAAGCCGATTAAAGGAGACGAAAACAATAATTTTTTTTTGATTATTAAAGCTTACACATCTTATGAAGTTTTGTTGTGTAATCTGATCAGACAAGTGTTGACAGTTCTATTTCCGAGGAATGAATGAATGTGAATGTACAGTATATTGCAGGTTCTTTCGAAGGAGCGGGCTTCGACGCTATCTTGTTTCTGGGGTAGACGCAAAAGTGGATTTCAACTACACCTCTCTTGACTCGCAGGGTGTCTTATTAAGTCTTTAGGTAGTTAATCCTTGTAATCCTAAGATAAATAGATTATAGATCTGTCTTTAAGACCCACTTTTCTCGCACAGATTCAGGCAGCCTTCAGCATAATAGCGCATGACCTGTCCTGTATTCTGGGGGGTTGTCTGAAACTGGGAACAATGCCAGCCGCCTAGAGTGGTCTTTATACCCAAAGCAGGCAAAAGATCGCACATCCTCCCGAAAGACCTTAGACCAATCAGCCTAACGTCTTTTCTTCTCAAGATCCTGGAAAGAATCCTAGACTTACATATTAAAGCCACCATGGATAGCACCCTACTGTCCAAGTCACAAAACGTCTACCAAAAAGGTAAATCTGTTGAAACGGCCCTGCACAACATACTTTACTCTATCGAAAAATCCCTCTCAATCAAAAAATTCGCACTAGTGTCTTTTCTAGATATAGAGGGAGCTTTCAACAACGTTGAAACTAACTCGATCATTAAGGCACTACGAAGGCTCAACATCTGCGAATCGATCTGCTGCTTTGTAGAACACATGCCTAAAAGCAACCTTCGGAAGTAGTACTGTCAAGAGACGTAAACACCGAGGGAGTATTGTCTCCACTACTGTGGAACCTTTCATGCAGTCTGCCCTTAACAAACTAGCAAGCTGGACCGAAAGCTGTGGCTTTTCCGACAAAACGGGAGTCCCTTCACTGACAATCTTCACGGACGGCTGCAAAACCGGAAAAGGAGTCGGCGCTGGCATCTTTTCAAAAGATCTGGACATTCACCTCTCCTTCAGCCTTCCTAGCTACTGCAGCGTTTTCCAAGCCGAAGTCACTGCCATTCGTCAGGCAGCTGACTGGCTGGCGGTTAGTGCAGTATCAGTATCGGTTATTGTCATATACATCGACAGCCAAGCGGCCATCAAATCCCGCGCGCTTGCCAACATTAGAAAGGCCACACTAGGTGAATACCTATTCAACGATCTAAGTGATCTAAACAATGCCTGTACGGCTAAGATAGGCTTCTTCATAATAAGGAGTAAATGGTTCCCTAAATAAGAGGGTGACCCACCCACCCTTACACATCGGCTGCACAATGGACCAACTACTGGTCTAAGTGCATCCTCATCGAGGGCCGGTTTCAACCAACCAACCAACATAGACCCAAGTGAGACCATGAATCCAAAAATCCCAATCGTTTACTTGTCTGTTTATAAGGCAACCTGAAAATTTCATGATCTTACAATGCAACAATGCCAAATTTAGGGATCATGGCAAAAACATCTATTGGTCTAATATCTAGAGATACAAGCCCTTTAGGCAGTTCGAAGTGGGACATCAAGCGGAGACACCAGTATCGACCTTCCCCACCGATCCAGGTGGCGGATAGGGTAGGGCCACGTACTGTAGCAGAGGTTTATTACCACCGCGGACCAAAAGTATAAATGTCCTTTCCTTACCAAACTACATATAAAACAGTAAAAGTATAATCTCTTAACGTTTATTCAGATTGATTGTTACGGCTAGAAGAAAGGAAGTAATCGACCTGACGTTGTCAAATAGATTTCACAGGCCGATTACTAACTGGAAAATTCTGCCGGAAGTGTCCATGTCAGATCATAGATTTATTGATGAATCCGCAGGAAACAAACTGGATTCTTTTTAGGGAACGTTGGGCAATGGTCTCAAGACTGTCTAGGCTTGGTACAAGGCAGAAGGAAGAGGATGCTGTTCAAGACCTGACCGGCAATCAGGTGCTTTAAACTGGCGTGTTCAGTGCTAAAAACTTCTTGCAGACCTCCAGTTCCCTGGTGGAAGTCAGATTTAAAAAGCATTAGGGATGAAACCAGAAAACTTCTGAACTTCTGAAAAGACAGATTTAGAGGAGGACTGGGAACTTTTCAGAATAAAGCAATGTCGATGTCTGAGACTAGCTTTCTCAAAGCTTCTTACGGTAGGAATAAAACTACACAAAGCCCAGTAGGAACAAATTTACAAGTACCACTTGGGTCTTGAAGATATGTACGAATTCTAGACAATGGATTTCAGCCTCTTGAGTCAGTACATATTGTAACTCTATCATTTAAGACTTAACTGTCTAGTGTCCAATCAAATTACGTGTCTTAAAACTTATAAAACTTAAAAAGGTTAACTCATCTAAATTTATACATAATTCCAACCTTCAATTGAGAAACCAAAAAGCGAAAACGACCAAAGAAACAACTGAAATAGATTACTAATGCCATGTTAGTCACAACAAATGATCGAGTAGTTGTGACTGGTGTGTAGATGAGTCTCCCTCCCTTAATAGCCCGTCGAGTAACACCAGCAAAACCTGACCACCGCAATAGTATGATTCCATTAAAATTGGTTTGTCGTCATTGCTGTGTTATTGTCGTTTTTCACTTGAAGGTGAGACTACAAGTACCAGCCAACCCACAATATAGGCCAGGGCCAGGTTTCACTTAAATTAAATCAGTTGGCATGGAAGAAGACCAGGAGGAGGGGATCCGCTAGGGAGAAATAAATATTTTGTATGACTGCCTACGAGTGCTTACTTCATCGCAATTTTTTTTTTTAATTTCTTTTAAAGCCTATTTGCAAAGGTATGCCATGGTAAAACGCGTCAATAGAAAATAGAAAAAGAAGCAAACATGGCATGGGTGGTAGCGGACGAAGAGCCCATTACAAATCATAATCGTTGAGCGCGAACATGAAATGGACGAGCAGTAGAAAATAGAAAAGCAATTGTGTATTTGGAGCCTAACCAGGTGGCAGCAATTGTTATCACATTAGGGTCGTAAATTTCGATGACAATGGAATATTTACTGGTAGCTAATTTTCACACGACAATGCTCATTGCAAAATCGATTAAATAATTTACATTTGGCTTACAGTCGGTGCTGCAGGAAAAATGATGATCATTGGCTGCTAACAAGCCATTCGTGCTCAGAAGCTATTGTTGCATTGGAAGCTATTGTTGAATGAACTGGACCCATTTGGGATAGGGAAGCTTTGAACATAAGTGCTATTGTATTCAATTGAAATGTATACAACAAAATAGGTCGAAGAAGAGCCTATTAACGAACATTTTTTACTGATTTACTAATGATTTTGACAGCTCTTCGATATTTTTTGACAAAACAGCATGAATAGACTAACATCAGAAGAACGCTTACGTACTATTCAAACTTTGGTTTACAACTAACAAAGGCCTCATAGGATATGTTCTGATATGTGGTGGTCAGTGGAGAAAGAGTCACTGCAGTCAAAGACCTAGCAGTTCTATTAGTAAGTACTACTCCCACCTCCTCGCTTTGAATTTCTTCAGAAATAGCAAACGGGAGAGGATGACTGGCAAGCTTCCTGTTAAAAACACAAAATAGGATTAGTGTTCGTTGGTCTAGAGCCCAACAAGCCAAATGCTCTGAAACAGAATTCAACGCCTCGGATGCGGGCGGAAAACTTGTTGACTACATTTGGCTTAACGCAAGATTCCTCCAAATGGAGCACCAATTCGCATGATATAAAACTCATATTTTAGGGTTGAGCGCGATAGGATGATTCGATGCTGGGAAATACGTCTCCTCAACAAAAAGTACTGTCGTGCTCTACTCTGGTAAACGAGTTGGAAGTCCGCGGAAGTCCGGAGAAGGACTGCTAATAGCTCCAACAGCGCGTAAAAGCCCCATATTTTGGAAACCTCACAATGACCGAATATTCACGGGCACGTTCCAGAGTAGAGTAAGGACGATCACCATCATAGAGTGCTACGCTCTGACCGATGACGCGGCTAAGGAAGAAAGGGACAATTTTTATAGTCATTTAGGCGCTGCCTTCAGCCAGACCCCCTATTGTAATCGTAATGGGAGATCTCAGTGCCAAGGTAAGTAGCGATAACACTATATTTAGACACCTGATGGGAGTTCACAGCCTTGGAGCCCGAAACAAAAATATTGGACTTCTGCAATACCGATCGCCTAGTCATTTTAGGTACGCTATTTTACGATAATACCGGAGCACATTGGAGTCTCGAATGATAGGCAGCAATAAATGATCAGATTGCAGCGCCTTTAGCAGTGGAGATTACCGGGAAACCCAATATGCACAGAAGAAAGAAGTGCAGCATAGTGTGAGGCATATAATCCTCAGTATATGGCCACATTGCCTTCAGGGGTTGAATAAGATAACCATATTCGCAAATCCCTCGTGCCAAATGCCCATTGTAACGTAACGCCACTCTTTGAAACCACATGTCCTCGGTGTCCATATTATCAAAATTGGGGCCGAAAGAAATTCGTTATCATCTACCAATAACGCTCGTAGTTGACGGTAATGGTGTGGCCAGAGAATTATGGACCGATGATGACAGTCCAAAACAGTACCTTTCTTTCTCTCAATCATTTGACATGCTGTTGATCATTAGGTCCGTTCGCATACTTTTTGTACTAAAATTACGAAAAAGTTAACGAACGGGTTGAAAAAAAAAAAGTTTAAAACACGCTGATTTGACAGATTTGATAGTTTTCACGAACCAACCAAAGAAAATTATTGCACTAAAATTCATAGCATTGGAAAATTTCTTACTCTCTCCTGAGCGCCTTCTTTTGTGAAAAACTACGTATTCTGCGTTCATTTTCGTAAAAATTAGCTGTTTCGGGAGCGAATTAACTCTTTGTATTAATTTGACATATGTAGCTTCAACCTTCTTATTTGAGATGAGCATCAGCTCGTAAATTGGAGAGAACATTTTGCCACAGTGTCAAACCACTTAGACGAACTTGTCTCTTGTGGTGTGTTGCTGTTTCAGGACGATATGGCTTTAATGCATTTCTTATGACTAGAACTATTCTTCTCTTAATGTTCAGCGGTTCGCCCAAAACAACTTAGCCTATACGGCAGCCAAGACCTAGTGTCATGAACTGTTGTTCATAATGAACAAATATTTCTGATTCAAACTATAGCTCCTCGTCATGAACTGTTCTTCATAATGAAGTGAAGCTGTGAAAAAAGGTTGATGGTATTTTTCTGGGCTCGAACTGGGAACCCCTTGCGCAGTAGTCCAACGCATTAAAACTATTAAGCTACGGCACCCACTTCTATGAGTAACTATACGCTGCAAACTGCAAGAGCACAGCACCAACGCTTAGTTGGCTGATTGCTTAGCCATCACAAGTTAACTGACAGGGCTAAAATGTTCTTAGTAGAAAGAAGGATTCCGTGAAGCCTCCTCGTCCTGAACTGTTCTTGAAATGATGTCCTTGTTATTGTTCAAAAAAAGTCATTGGGAACCACTAGATCCCCAGGTCGAGTTACTTCTCATTTGAAAGCGAATTGATATTATGTTTTAACCTTAAGGATTTATTACTTTATTTTCTATCTTTCTTGCTCTATTTTCTATACTACTGAGCTACTGACCAATCAACTTTAAACTAATCAAAGTCATAAAAGAGCTCAGTCTAGTAAGCATTAACTAGCTCCAGAGAATACGAGCGACACTCTAACCATCGACACTGTGCTTCCATTTCAACCACCATCATTCGTTTATAATTTTATTTTTTTCCCGGAAGAACGATGAACACTAACGATCTATATAATTCTGCCATATGGCCATCATAAAAATAAAAAAGTTTAACGATTCAAGGATATAGTCGACCCAATTTCGACAATGACGTAATAACGTACTTGAAGTTGGACAGTAAATTCCCGCCACCTTTCATTGGCCAAAACCAATAAAAAGGAGTGCTTAGTATCAATTTGACATAATTTCCCAATAGCTTCCCATAAAACTGCCCAAAAACCCATAAACTAAGTGTACTATTGTCTGACTTCCTGGATTATAGCAACAAGCAGACAATTAAAGCCCACTTCACAAGTAATTAATACGACAGTTGACGAATATGGCACCCGTCAACTTTTATTGATTCAAAAAGACAAACCACTAAGGGGCCGGGAACACGCTTCTTTTTATCGTTCGGTCTTATATAACAAATTCCTCAACATTATTTGCTTCCGTCCAGAACTACTCTCGACTTTTTTTTATCATTTTCATTCATTCAATTTGTTGTGCTGAGCATAAACTCAAGCTGAGTGTTCAATGACCACCACCATGCCCATTTCGAGTACAAAAAAAAAAAAAAAAAAAAAACATGACGCGTGACGACAATGACGACACATTACCTCCACCCCATAGGGCGTGTGTGAGATGAATGCGTAATGTATCTGTAAGATATGCAATCGGTAAATCGAAAAACCACACTTAACACTCTCAATAAAGATATTAATCCGATTTCAATACTTTCGACTGTAGTCACTGTTTAATTATTGATTCAAGTACTTAGCAGGGTGTTTAGTTGGGCACTGATAAGGGGTTCACTTCGATGGGCAATTAGTGAGTCTAATTTGAGGCATAAACATGGCAAATTGAACTAAATCAAATTTCAAATGATCACAGAGCGGGTACTTTTGTGTAATCGCCGCGCCGCCGGACGGCACGGGGAAGTATTTTTAAAGATAACGTTCAATCGAACTTAGTGTGTGAGTCAACTGTGATTGATAAGTTTGAGGCTTGATTTATTCTTAGCGCAGAATAGAATGGTTATCAGAGATTTTTTTTTCGAACGACGTACGACGATAGTATTTTCTTTTGAACTTGGTTTCCTTATCTTTGTCGGCAATTAGCCGATTGAAATGTGAGAAATCTATATTCAAAAGTTGTGATGATAGAGGGAAGTGTAGCTATTAATTTGGGCGACTAGTCTCTCTGACTTTAGCGAGATTTAGGCCTCGTTAGTAACATTAGATTCTAAGTTTACGCTCAATGCCAGTAATACTCTTAAATGTTTGTCAGACGCTCGCAAGAAGTGAGGCTGTGAAAAAAGGTTCATGGTATTTTTCTGGACTCGAACTAGGAACCCTTGCGCAGTAGTCCAACGCACTTACTATTAAGCTACGGCACCCACTTTTATGAGTAATTATACACTGCAAACTGCAAGAGCACAGCACCAACGCTTAGTTGGAACTAGATAAGCCATCACAAGGTAACTAAGAGGGCTAAAATGTCCATAGTAGAAGGATGGATTCCGTGGAGCCATGATCAACTCTGACTCTAATGAATAGAAGCTACAAGTCGACCAGAAGATTAGGTCTTATGTTAGACCCCTCAGCACAGAAAGAGCTCCTGACCGCGGAACTGCTGACGCCAAAAACTAGTGGACCGAGTATCACGACATCATGGCTTCCAACCTCTTGGTATGATGATCGGTGCTTTCAATGACAAAAGGTGAAAGGAGTTACAGAAAGCGGTGCAGCTTAAAACAAAAAAAGCGAGAGAGGATTACCGCAACAGACCTGTCTATCACACTCGTTGGTAGGTGCCAGTATATGGATCGAATGCATCCGTGTCCCAGACAGAGAACACCCAAGAACACTTCAAGTAAATAAAGGCAGTTTGTACCTATACTGCAAATCGATAGTTTTAGTCTTTTGGTGGAGATTGATGCCATGGTCGGCTCATGTCCACAAATTTACACTCTAGACGAAATACTCGACCAAGAATGAAGCTATTAGCTATAGTAGTGCGTAAAGTTAATGAAACACGTCTATCAACAAAGAAAATACTCTCAGACTTCGCTGCAATATCTGGCCACTAGAATTCAATGCGCGTTTGACAGGACCTTGTTAAATGGATATCATAGAGCATAGACAAACTAAACTAGACAGTCAACTCGAACTTCCCCTGCCCCTTCAGTGCTGCAAATAGGAGGAGCCTAATTACCATGTTTGTGAATAAATGTGAATTAGCGTGTGACTAAGACCTAACTATTATTTTACGGGGATATCTTTTTCATTCCTTTTGAGCAAATATATTTTTTTTCCAGTTGTTATTCCATTAACAAATGTACAAAAGTACAAAATGGCTGCGGCCATAGATGTCAAAAAAATCGCCGGATTTTGTAATTGTATGTGTGAAATTAGTGAGCTCCCATTTGATTTGGCCTGAACGTCAGAATACAATGACAAAATCTAGCGGATTTTAGCTTGAGTGAGCGAATGTGTCAAACAAACCGAAGTTGTCTGTCTAATTTAGATTTGTCTATGTCATAGAGTTTTAAATTAGCAACAATTTTAAACGACAGATAATTTAAGAGATAATTTATGCTCAGAATTGGAGTTAGGTCCATCAACTAATTGGAACATTTTGAGGAATTGAAGCCACTCGACCATTGTGTTCGTCGTTTATCGGTGAAGACTGTCAAGCTCACATTAATCCTGGCTCGTGACCTTAGGTAAAACCACGATCAGGTGGATAAAGGCACAATCCAATCTACACTGATGGAATAGATGGCGGCATTTGCTCCTCTGAGCTCAACCAAAACATCTCCTTCCGCCTCGCTGACCATTGTAGCGTATTTCAGGCAGAAATTTTGGCAGTCAAAGACAGTCAGGCAGCCATTCTACTTGGTATTACTTCTTGGAAGTACTGCTGCCAAGTACTTGGAAGTGCTACTCAAGTATTTGGAAGTACTGCTCAAGTGCTTGAGTACCTAGTACTTGTATTTGAAAGGACTGAAAGTCCTGCAATACTTTTGTACTTCACAGGTCTGGATGAAACTCATTTTTGATTGAAACGACCACCTCAACAAGTAAAATTGGAGCACTTGGTGTGAAGAAAATCCACAAGTCGCCGTTACCAAAGATTAAAATAAATCCTTAACATCCGTGGAAAGAGTAGAGAAAGCAATCGTCATAGGCGTTTTAGGAATGCGTGGTGAATGCAAGAATCTGCGTCTTTTTGATTTTACTGCCATTTAAGGTTCCCATTTTTCCTCAATTTAGCTTTTCGTAAAATTGATTTGATTTTTGATTGAAAAAATATTACTTCCCATGTCAATATTTATTTATTGCCTATTTTATGACACCCTGACTGCATTCAAAAGCCATCATACGAATAGGAAATCAAACGTCTCTCATGGTCAACTTTAGGAAGACCTTATAACAAAAAAACAAAATCAATTCACCAAATGGCAAATATCAATTCGAAAAGATAAAAGATATTTTTAAATAATGTAGACATACAAACACCATGCCTACATACAAAAGGTGCATGCATTCTCTGCATGACTCCAAATTAGCCGGCATATAACGAACCAGTTTCTCACGTTGTTGGTAGGAGTAATCTCTCCAGCTATAGGCCATAAACGAGAAAGAGCTTAGCTGCATTACGCATTCACATTAAGTTCGCTCCTCAGATAGTCAAACGCGTCCGCAATGAGTCAGATCATCTAGATTATTATGCAATAACTGGTAGCAATTTCAAATGCTCTCCTTCAAACGCCAAGCCAAACCCAAGCGAAAATGTTTCTCATAAACACAGTATAAATGAAAAACGTTTTGTTTTTTTTATAATATTTCCATCAAATCAAATAGTTTACATGTTAATCGATGTCATTTGCATATTTTGGAATGTCTCGATTGGAATATCTCCGTTCTGGCTTTGGTATTGAGCTTCCATGGCTAACTTTAGCCAAACATTTTAAGGCTGAGTAAAGTTTTGTTTACTTCAGTTTATGTTGTTTTGTTTGCAAAAGTTTCAAGTTTTTCCTCTATTCTTTTGAAACAAAATGACAGTGATTTTGTTTGTTTTCAGATTTTTAATTTGTGCGTATTTATGAGGTAAAGTTTTACAAGAGAAAAAAACGAGAACATTTGCGTTGTAGTCTATTGGCTACGACTTATGATAACTAAAAGACGGAAAACTTTGTACACAGTCTGAGTGGACTATTGATCTGAAGTCACAGATTGTATAAGGTTCAAAGGACTCATTGGGATTTTAACATTGAAGGAAGACATTTTTTTTTGTTTTTACACACAAAACATGCCCACTGATACATATATAGGCGACCGCAGCCAAGAAGAAAAAGCTTAACGTTGGACGCCATAGCCACATCAGAAGGAGCCAGAGTTTAAAAAGAGAGTCTATATGACCAGAGCCCAACTGTCCAACGAGAAGAAGCTGCGAATCGCCAAGAAGAAAAAGCTTAACGTTGGACGGCTTAGCCACATCAGAAGGAGCCAGAGTTTAGAAAGAGAGTCTACATGACCAGAGCCCAACTGTCCAACGAGTAGGAGCTGGGAGTCGCCAAGAAGAAAAAGCTTAACGTTGGACGGCTTAGCCACATCGGAAGGAGCCAGAGTTTAAAAAGAGAGTCTAGATGACCGAGAAACTCTCTGCAGCGCGTTTACCCACCACGAACGCTAGCAATCAATGGAGAGAATACCACAAGCAAGGAGAATACCACAAGCTATCTCATCAAGGAGAGTGACCACCCTTGGCTACCAATCTATCTACTAAAGAGAAGACCTTGTCATGATGATGAGTGCGTTCAACGGCAGATGGTGATACAAGAGGCACACAAGAAAGCGCTGCAGCGCAAAACAAGAGTAGCAAGAGAGGATTACCGAACCCGAAGAAGGAAGGGGAAGATAATTCTGCGCAAAAGGAAAAAGAATCACGCAGTTTATCAGCTCAAGGATATCATCCGGATTTTCTATTGGATAGCGAGCCAAGCAGCTCCAAATCCGGAGCGCAGGCTCTTCGAAATTAAGGCAACCTATTCACCGACGGACAGGGAATTATTGATGAGTTAAGCAACACTTCCAGCAGTTGCTTAATGAACAGCGAATAGAGAGTGATAGGGCAAGAAGAGAACCCATCTCCAGTCAATGAAGAACCAACGGCCCATCCATTATTGAAGAAGTCAATCTAGTCATCAGAAATTTGAAAAGCTACAAGCCTGCTGCCTTTGATGGACTTCTAGCTGAACTCTTAAAATACGGAGGTGATGGCTTTCATGCACCAAATCATCAATCAAGTGTGGATAGAGGCAGGACTGTACAAGATATTGCTGCTGGGATACAAAGCAATATTGACATCATCGGAAGCCATTTCTAGATGGTTTGAGACGCGGAGAAGTGTCAAATAAGGTTGTCTTATAAGGCCCCTTCTCTTTCCGATATTGGTGGATGACTCGCCAAGCTTTCTGACAGCAGGAATTGAATTCGCCGGTGTTATAAAATAGTTTCTTATACCGCGGAATGCAACTATCTATTGCTATTCAGAAAAACAGGTCTTCCGAAAAGTAATACATTGATGTACTTTAAGATCCCTTGGTGTATCCTTAGATATTCCCGTTGCTTGTGTAGACTTTATCCAAGATGCACTTTAATTCTTTGTCTCCTTCTTAACCATCTCCTAACCCATGTGTCTACTCGAATGACGTATTCATGGGGAAACACCCATTAAATTGTCATTCAAAAGCCGGTATACACTGGATAATTCAAGATGCTTATTACCAATCAGCCGGCGTGAACCTCTCTCTCTCTCTCTATTCTTTAAAATTCCTATCAAACAATTGTTGTTTCTAAGCAAAGCCCAAATGACACACCTTACGCAAACCAATAAAGAAGAAAAGAAAAGAAAAATAGCAGAACTTGTTCCCATCAGATCATATTCCACGATGTATCTACGCTCTGTTCACACACACTTGGATAGAGATACTCAGTGCTTAACTTAACCGAATGAAAGTGCTTCAACTCATTACATCCTAAGAGACGCAACTGTTCAAGTGGCCATCTCTAGTGTATATAGCCAGAGAGATGGCGATGACGAAGCCAAATTTGATGTTGATTTGATCGCCTTTGCCAATTCTGACGACGACGATGAGCCGTTGAAGATGGATCTGAGATGAGAACGATGAGAGATGACTGTTTTATGAGCGTGCTATTCTAGTTTTTTTCTTGGTTTTTTAATCGATTGTTGTGCTTCTTTCTTACACTCTTCTTCCTCTTTCTTTTTCCTATCAAATTGATTAATGTATCTGTGAGATTATTTGTTGGCTTCTTCCCTTCTTCTTCTTCTACTTCTTCATTTTGTTTCCTTGATATATTTTTGTATTATTAATTGTTAATCTTTAAGGAATGTGCAATAACTTTTGCTCTTTTCGTTCTCATAAATAACAATCCAAGTTTCTTCTTGTTTGGCTTTCCTTCTTTCTCGTCTCTATTTACATTTTTCTTTTAAAGTGTATCTATTCGAACCATAAAGGAGGGGCGCAAAAAGGCATTGCAGAGATGACGTAATTCCATTTCTATAAACCACCACAACTACCACCGTTAAGGGGTTGGAGTGGAACCCTATTTGTCTTATGAGTGTGGCCCATTTGCCTTCGTGTCTACAGTGGATCGATCCCAGAAAAATCGCCGACCAAAAAGTGCAATGGATAGAATTGAGTGACAGCTACGCCCAGTAGACTGTATCTACTACAAATAGAGGATAAATTTTGCTAATGATTTCAAACAACTAGATGGTGGACACACCCACACGCCCACTTTATGTACAGAAGGTTTTTGTTTGTTCTACTTAAGAATTTCAGTATGGGGACTTCTTATAGGAGGTATAAACCTACTGTCACTTCGCAGTGGACATAGACGAACTGAACTAGACAGTCAACTTCGGGTCGTTTGACAGATTCGCTCCCCCAAGCTAAAATCCGCCCAAAATCGGTCATTGTATTCTGCCGTTTAAGCAGTCGATAAAATTTCATAGCTGTGTCTAGTTTCAGCATTCTTGTCAAGCTTGTCCGTCTATTCAGGATAATAATGAATAGCATTATCATTAGCAAACAATAAGTCATTTCAAGTAATCATTGCAAAAATAATGGAACAACAAAAAATATATAAGCAAGACAGAAGACAGACACAGACGAGGAATATTTTGTTGAACTCTGGGTAAAGAAAATTGGTGGGCTCCGTGGCAATTTGCTCTGACACTAACTCTCATTTGACACTAACTGTCATTTGAAATGCTGAAAATGCAGTGGGAAAGCAAAATTGGATTTCGAAATTTGTTTCCTGAAACGTTGGATTTGTGTGCGGTGTAAACGTACTATAATGACAAACTTTACGGACTATAGCCGTAAAAGGGTAGAGTAAGGACTGAAGGTTGCACAAACAAGGCACAAGAGCCACCTCAATCAAATGCAATTAAAACAGAAGTGACTATTGTGATTGGTTGTTTGCATCTCGTATTCACGACGGAGACTGTAGCGCCACCTAAGTAGTTTGTAAGCTTTCTGTCACACGCAGTTTTGTTTTGAGAAATCATGTGTTTTCTCACTTTAAGAGGGAGAAGGATCCGTGATTAATTGCTTCTAGTATTAGATTTTAGTAAAAAGCAGCGCCAAAGACATTACCCCATCGGCAAATGGTCTCATTTCTGCAAATGACAATATTTCTTTAGGAAAACGGACGTCATAAGTATACTCTTTGTAAAATTAGTCGTTGAATTTAGTGGTCATGGGACACCAATAGCTCAAACACTGGGATGTTTAGCCACTCGCCTAGTTCAACACAAAACAGTAACAAAGTGCCTTGTGTTCATTTGAAATTAATGCTGTTAATCTAAATGTTGAAGAAGACTCCTCGAAACAATTGAAAATCAACTAACAGCCAGGGCTGTAAATGAATGAATACATTCATTGAAGTCATCCTTAGAATTCACATGGATTTGTTTCAATTTAATGACTTCTACTTCAAAATTATAAATCACCATTCATTTAGAAGTCATAATTTAGCGATCCTTTTTTCAATCATTATTTTGAAGTCAAAATGAATGCAATCATTTTCATTGCTCTGAATTCATTGAAGTACACTTGAAGTCATTAGCATTCATTGCATTCACTTGAAGTCTTTGAAGTCATTGAAGTGTCACCTAGATCATCAGATTCAGTTTCTATTTTTTTGCTTTAGTTTTTTCCTCTTCCGCCCCACTGTGCATGGCTTATCCAATTTCTTCATATAACTTATTGAATTTGTAAAAGTACATGTTGTTGTGCAGGAAAGTGTAAGTGACATTTTTTTTTCTTTTATAAATTTGTCATCGGGTTGTTTTTGATTAATGGACATCAGAGAGGAATGGGGAGTGTTGTATTAAATCAAAGTTAAGTTCGTTAAGGTGGTCTTTATTTTCAGGGCTTTTATCAACGGTCTTGTCTCTCTTAGTACGTGTTTAGATTTTGAGGAGAAACTCAATTTAGCTTCGATTGAAATTGACACGGCCTAGGGTAAAAGACCACTTTTATAACGATGTTACGTGGTGTCAAATTTAAAAACAACTTTGAAATTAGAATAGGAGGAGCAGCAGCTCAAATGATCTGAGCTGAACTCAATTTAGTTGTTTGCCAACAGTTGTAGGGGATTATTTGCCTACAGGTTGGTTTGTCTAGAGAGGGTGTGGTCTTGCGTCCTTTTTATTTCTTTTGCTGTGTGTTGTAGGAACATTGACATTTATTTGTTTTACATGACCTATTCGCCTTGGGGCAGTGTAATTAACTGTGTGTCGTTGTACAAGCTTTATTCAGCAGGTAAATGGCTTTTTTTCATATTGAATGGAAGGACATTTGAACTTTGGAAGTGAAACTTTTTCTGGCTTCAGCATGGAGTCTATGAGTCCTTTCATATTGCATGTCTCTCAACTGGGTTTTGATTATAGCTATGTGATTTAAACGTTTTTTTTTTCGATTAATCCCGTAACAAAAGAAAGGGTTAATAACATCCGAAATGTTGGATGAGGAAAGGTTAACGGCCTTCAAGTTAGTACGTAAGGTACTGTCTTTTTGTCGCCAGAAAAAAGAGTTTATCAGCATTAAAATGTGGTCGGAGTAGGTCTTGCTGGACATAAAACAGAAACAGTTCTACTTAGCAACAGAACAATTAAATAGGTCATTAACACTCAAACACGACAGACATAGCAAAGTTACGACAGCAGCCATTAAGGTGAGAGATGATCATAAGCTATTTTTAAATTATGATATTACACCTCACACATTCGCGAGAATGCTGTACTATTTATAGAAAACTGGACAAGTGCGAGGTTTTTTTTAAATTGACTTCTAGTTGAAAGCACATGCATTATGCATACACCGACATACATCTCTCACGTTAGGCTTAAGTCAGAAATCATAGTTTCGCGAAAATGAGTTGAGTATTTCCGCACAAACTAAAATTTGACAAAAAATAATGCATTTCTGTTTACGAGAGTAGTTTTTTAGTTCAACACGTTCCCGCACATTTGTCTCTCTCTGAGAGAATTTCAAGGTCCATTCACAGCTCAGCGAATATTCGCAAATTCTGACATTTCATTCACAGCTTCTTTTTTACTTGCGGCAGCAATGAGCGAATTTCATTTGCCATTTTCCAAAGACAAAAAGAACAAAGCTTGGTGGTGTGGTCGTGTGGATTGCATTCCACATCTGTGGAATGTGAATAAAATTTGACAGTTCGTAAGAAGAATTCACGAAAAATCGACGATTTGTTGATTTCTTTGCAGAAATTACTTGCAAATTAACTTTTTTTTATAAATCGAAGGATAAATCAGGTTCACTTTTTTTACAAATAGTAAAATTGTCAATTGCCTGCCTTTAAATGTGTTAAAAATGGTTTATTTGCGGTTCGCCTATTCGCTAGTCGTTCAGCTGTGAATGTACCTTTACACCAACTCTTAAAAATATGACAAACTGCGAATTTGTTTGCAGAAAATGCGGAAACAGACCTAATATGAGAAATATATCGAAAAAGACGTCATTCAGCAGGAAACATGATTTTGGTTGAGAAATAAAAAATGAAAGCTTGTGATATGATGTCGCACAAGATTGAACTCTACTGAAAAGCTGTAGACGAAGAAATGACGGGAAATGAGAAGGCTGACGAGCTGGCAAGTGGTAGCTCAGCATTAACAACAGAACCAACTCAATCCGGGTATATCCCGCCTTGCGCCCTCAAGCATTAAGCAGGTAATAAAACTAACGAGAGAGGCGGATAAAAGATGGAACTCCATAGAGACCTGCTTTATTGCAAGTAAACTATGGCCCTCGCTTGAAAAATTAAGAGCCGAGAGACTTGTTCGGAAAGACCGGAAAACCATTTCCACCCTCGTTGGTATCATCACAGGGCACAACACTCTGCGGTATCATATGAAAAAACTACGTAAAACGGATGAGAAGCTCTGCAGAGTTCATGGTGATGAGTTCGGAGAGGAGAATCTCCTTCCCGCCAACCCACACACCTAATCCACTGTGGTTGAAAATAATCATTAGTCTACCTACTGGTACGTCATATGAGCTTCTGTCCAACACTAAATTCTTGCCTCTCAGATGATCGCGAAAAGGTTGCCCGTGGATTTAAGAACTTTTTAATATTTTCTGGGATTTAAACATTAATCCTTACTCTCAATAGTCCGATGCTTTGATCTACGGCGCCCACTGTTTGTAAACTTTTTATTCCTCGAGTAACTTAGATTCTGTAGAGTTAAAATAAAGTACAAATTTATTTATAAAAATTTTCAGACCTTTTGAACAAAATATGTTCTTTTTTTTATGAAATACCCCCGAAAAATAGGCGTGGTTCTCCACTTTGTAGGACGACGTGCTCTTATTTGTGAGCGGATTTTAAGTGCATTTGGTAACAACTTATTATACATATGTTTATCTTTTCCGCACAAGTCTTTGTCCATGTCATGGATTACAATTTTGTCTTTTTATCGATCCCCAATGATGGCCCCCTGGACTATGACAACCTTGCTTAATCCTCATTAATTTGTCCTCCACTCGTCCAGAAACCTAAAAAATACCCGCATATTTAAATGGATTACCTCGCGGATATAACTAGAACCTAATAGACTTATCGTGCGTGCTAAAGCTAAACTACTACTACCCACTGGATGACACATCCCACAGCGCGACGACAACGACAATAACGACGAAAATAAAAGTTTACCCAAAGTTCATCAACTGCTTTATTGTTTCGTGTCGGCTAAAAACTCAACCTGTTTTGTGTCTGCTAATTTAATGTATTTTTTTTTTCTTCTTCTTCTTTTTTCGACAGACAACAGTAGATACTTCAAAAACGACGAAAAATCAATAGGATTAGGAGAAGAAGAAGCGAACATTAAATCTTGGTTGGATTTGGTCTCTCCCTCCTCGCCCGCGTATTCAAATGCAAGCAGCAAACCTCCTTATGTACGTCGAGGTAATAAAACAAAACGCAATACAGACATGTTTGCGGTAGCAAGTCATTCCTACTCCTCTCCCGTTCTTGTCCAGACAATGATGATGATGATGACAGCAAACTACTAGTAGTAGGTAAGTTTGTACGAGTACTACATCTATTGCCAGCATGCAGTGTATTATACTTATACTGGGCGTGGGCCAATCCGATAAAAATGAAAGGAAAATTGTGCACCTATTCATTTCCTCTTTCTTTGGAGTGTTTCCCAATTTTTATTTTTACTGACGTTGCCCGATGGTGCCTCCTCATATATAATTATTTCGTTTGTCATTAGCCAGTTAACACTACTCGTATTTGACAATTAATTTCCACCAGAAACAAGGGAGAAAAGGGGGAAAGGAAAGGAACTCTGCCAAGCAAGTGAGCGCCTCCTCTAACTTGTTTTTAATTAAATTAAGAGAACTCTTTCGTATGAGCACTGATGGTGTGAGGCAGTGTTGCCATTTGTCACCTTTTTTTTATGGGAGATGTTACATTTTGAACTCAATAGATGGACTGTCAAAACTATTACGAATTATTCACTAATGGATGATATAGGGTTTAAACATTTCAAATATTTTATTAAAGAGGAATGACATCAGAACTCTAAATATGTTAAAATGCAACACATTTCAAGGCGTATTCTTATAATAAAGACAAAAGAGAGTTCTTGAATAAGGAAAGCGTATCATACGTGGCTCAGTGCGTTGAAATACTGTACCAGGTTCGAGTCCCAGAGAAAATACCATCAACGCTTTCTTTACGAATCCAAGAGTATCTACTGTCATGAGAAAGATAAATTTTGGGCCATAAGCAGTCCAAAGAGGGCCAAGGCATAGCTTCTAGCAACTCTACGTGTTGTGCGTGGTATACATTTCTGCACGTACAGAAAGGACCAGTGTTATGCCGCATTCGAAAAGCAGGGAGATTTTTAAGGAGCTTTTTGATGACAGTAATGCTGTTGAACGGTCACAAGAGGTCGCAGATAGCTTCTCAAAAATTCGGATCCAGCAACAGTAGGTCTTTTCTATTCATGCTAAAATGTATACAGCGCAACAACAACACGTAGACTAGACCTTGGCCCTCTATCAGCTGCTAACTTAGATTTCAATCTAGGATTCAAGATGAAGGCAGGGAAAGCTGTGAGAAATATCGTGTTTAAACGGAACGTTTTGTTGTTGAAGCCAAACATTGATTCGTTAGATATGATGACTCGGTAGATATAGATTAATAAAGAGAGGAGCAATCGGCATAACCTCCTGAGAGGAGTCAATGAATGAAAAGAATATCATCAACGTCCTTGGATTTTTCAAGAGTACTCAAGTCAATCTAGTTTAGGCAGTTTTGTTGGGTAGCAAGGGCGAGAGAATTGTTTCAAAAGACAGAAGATTTTTTTAGAATTTACGCATGCGGAATGGAGTTTTTTGTCCCATATACAAAGCGGAAGAGAAACGGAGGAAATGCTGTACCTTAAAGGCTTGATGAGGAAGTATTTAGCGCGTTATATCATTTTATATTGCTTATGCTCGGATTATAAACAAGGCTCTATATTTTACAGTACGTTCTAATTAAGGCTTTCGAGGCGTGATGAGTATTGAATAATTTTTAAGGCGAAGCAGATTGTAAGTGCGCACAGCTTACAGAACATGAATTCAACGCGGATACCGAGTTCATTTTCCAAGCGGAAATGATTTGATTTCGGCAAAAGACACGACAGACAAATCGAGTAGAATCGCATGGTCAAACCATTGAAGCACTCAATTGATGTCTCTTTATTTATCCTAACGAGTCATTACAGCAAGACCATCTTATTTCGACACCTCTTGCACACACGATCTATTCTGTCGTCACTACACAAATCTCATGTTGCGAATAGAAACGAATATGTACTTAATTTAGCAATGGAAAATAGCTTTGAGACTAAATTCGCCAAAGAAACTCTGGATCGGCAAATTTCTCTCAAAATTTATCCACCTTGATGCCGTGTCAGAATTTAAAACTGCGTTTATAACTCAATAAGAATAAATACATCGCCTTTGCCAAAGAATTCCAAACTCAGTTTTGTAGAACAGTGCCTACACTCAATCGGCATTGATGCCTACAATCAGACAACAATCGCAAATGACGTAAGCGAAGGGTACAAGGGCGGGGCAATAAGAATAACAACAAATACGTAGTCCACCTTAAAACCAAACTAAAACACTTCGATTTAAGTATAGGCGACAACACTGCCCTACCGAGTAGAATGGAGTAATAATTTTTAAACGAAAAAGCATGGACAAAAAAAAAAATGCGTCAACAAGAGAACCAGCTTGATCGAGAGGAGAAAACAACTTGCACGATTGCGAAACACGAATCTAACTGCGAGTTTTATTTTCAACCAAAATGCAGCAACCAGCAGATATAGAGGGAGTATGCATATTGTTTACTAAATACTTAATCTAAATCTCATTGGGCGACTTACCGTCCCACATTCGGCTGCTGGAGAGTTCTCAACGATGTCATAGATAACATGTGGCGGTCCGGTTGTGCCCAAAAGTGAGAATCCAAAGCCCGAGTTCTCGCTGCGCTTGAGGACCACCATTAATTCTTCAGCCATGATGGGTGATGGCTGGACACACGTTAGTTTCGCCTCTTGGCTGCTTCTTACGTTCGTTCGATTGAACGAGAAATTACGATGATTTTCCTAAAAAAAAAAAAATTCCAAAAAGAAAAAATTGCTTCTTTCTTTTGATTTTTTTTTTTTTTCTTTACACTGAACTTGTTTTGGAGCGAAGGGGGAACGACGACGCACTGTCGCGAGGAATGACGACGTTCGAGAGACGTTTTTACACGCACTTTGGGGTTGGGATTCCGGAATCCGAGTGAGAAGCGGAGGCTGCTTCTCTCTGGAGCGGGGGAAGAAGCGCTTCGATTAAGGAGGTGATGGCTTTTTTTTTTCTTTCTTTTTGTGAAGACGCGTCGCGGCGAAAGGCTAATGGATTATTTATTTCGCTCGGTTTCGGTTCGGCACAAACTTTGTATTGGGTATACGGATTGGGATTTTTATTTTCGTCCAAGAAACAGAGACTTTTTTTTCGACATCGATCGAGCTGGCGATGATTTGTGCTGGATGGCTGAGGCTGTCGCTGTCGTTGTCGTTGCTGCGGTATTCATTTGTCGTTTCCTCTTTGGGGTTCTTTTTCGTTGGGATTCGTTGTTGTCGTGTTTTTTTTTTTGCTTTTTGCTTTTCTTTTCTTTTTGGAACAAGTTGATGGAGACTGACCGCTGGAGGTCGCTGGAAGTGAGTTGAGAGAGAGCTAACTGGAGAGAAAAGTGGTGCCAGGCCTGATGTTTTGATCGATCGTATTAAAAATTTTCTAGTTTAGGGAAATAGGGAAGAGTTAACGCTTGAATAAACCTAAATTTTAAAGGAAACTAATGTTTTGAGCAAGCTTGAATTAGAACGTGATCCAAAATTGTTCAATAAATGAGAGGTATTCCAAGGCATTTTCTCAAGTTAATTCAAAATTTATCTTTTCACCAGTTGGCAACTAAAATCATTGTAATAATAACTTAATCGAAGCAAATACTATATATTGCAAGGAAATTAAACAACTTTTACAAAATTGTGTTATAGAAGATGACAAGCCTTTTAATACTTTTACTACACGGTACACGGCTGTCAACTCTGTTTTCTGCGTTACAAAATTGTATCGTTTCAATACCGCTGTACTGATAGCGATATACTCCCACCAGTGAGTGCATCTATATTTACCGCAATATGATCACATACCGTCGTACCATGTACCGCTCTTGTGTGACCTCCTTAATGACAAACTCAGCATTGAAACAACAAAAGCGAACACATTCCAAAAAAAAAAAATATTGTAATTGCTAAAATTTATAAGAAAAAACGTATATAATCCCGTTAATCACTTACCCTTACATACAACTCGTTATCTCTCAGAATTTAACCGCGACACCTGCATTTCACAAATAAAAACAAACGGCCGTTTCCAACTCAGAAATTTGACGCATCACCCCCAATTAGAATTAACCACCACAAAACAGAACGTCAAACAGAGAAACCGATAAATGCCAAATAAAAACCGACAGAAACAACTAAAAAGTGAAGCAAGACTGCGAGAAGTGTAAAGTGATAAAATTGTGCAAAAAAGAAACGAAAAAAATCAGTCGATCGTAAAAACCTCAAGATGGCAGGACTCTCGAGTTTGGTCAAGTCAACAATTCCCAACTATTTGTCGAATCTTCCAATTCCCGATACCATTGGCGGATGGTTTAAGCTTGGCAGTAAGTAAACTCATTTTAGGTCACCAATTTATTTTATGACCACCGCTTAAGGTGTCACGCTGGAATTAACTTCAAATTCATTTGATTCTATTCCTCATCGGGGGAAGGGGTACACCTAGGCACTGTCACTAATCAATTTATGTCCAAATAGGGGAGGGCAAAATCTCTTCTTCATCGCCGTCAACGCTGGTTATGCAACAGATTCTTGTGCTGCTGACAAATTCATATGCCACCGGCATCTCTCTCTCTAATTAGTGATTACCTTTCACTTAGTGGGCAGCAGCTAATAAATGGGTCCAGCCCAAACGTGCTAAAGTGCAGATTTAAATCGCTGATAGAGCGGCTAGACATTTATTTGATGTGAATTTTTTTGTTATACCTACTTTCCTTACTTTCACTGCAATTCGTTGCGCACTATTTCGAATTCGAAAGGGGATTCTATTTTTAAAACGTTGTAATGTATTCCACGGTGTAAAAATGTATATTGTCCAATTTAATGAGAAATAGGAAACGATGAGTTTTATAGAACCTTTCCTTTGTTCTGTCAAATGGCTATGACTACTTTCAAAGAAATAAGTCAATCGACTTCTCACAGTGTACTTCAAAAGTAAGTTTAAGTCAGACGTAAGTAAGAGGTTTCTCTAATTAGGATCTTGTAGCTACAGTTGTCGAGAATGACTAGAATTTCGATCGATGGATATCTTGGAAGTAGCGCCTAAGAATAATGCTATGTCTAACCCTATTAGCATTGAAGCATCTTGCCTTGGAAAGATGGAGCTCAACTCTTTCCGCTTTCAACTTAATACCAAGACATTTTTCTTGAACCTCACCCCTGCTAGTTTAGGCAGTTTAATGTATGTATTACTTATTGTCAGGACTAACGTTACGTCTTCAGTTGACTCTCGAACTTTCCTCACTTGCATGCTTCTGTAGAGTTTATAGCTATGTCAATCTATGTGCTCCTATTGTTACTCCTACTTGCAACAGTTATTCCTAATATTTTGCCTATTTATTTCAGTCAAAGATTGGCTCTCGCTAATCCCGCCAACAGCTCTTCTCGCTGGTGTCGGTTACATTTCATACTTGGCATTTTGCCCTGCTGCCCAGAAGAACCGTTCAACTGGAATTCTCAATCAATCAATCAAGAAACATGAAGCCAAAGTTGTGGAAATGATTGACGTCGAGGATATTGCTGATAAGGCCGCTTTCTGCCGTTGCTGGAAGTCAAAGAACGTAAGCTAAATTCTTTTTTATGTAACCACTTTAGCACATTAGCATACTAGAGTGAATAATTATGAAAAAAAAATTATCTACAAATGATAAACTCTATCAAAAGACAAACAAGTTTCGAGATAAGATCTTAAATTAGAATTTTGTTTCTTTCTTTCTCTGAATTTTAGTGGCCATACTGCGATGGCAGTCACGCCGACCACAACAAACAAACTGGTGACAATGTCGGCCCCGTTGTTGTTAAGAAAGCACAGTAAAAAAGCGTGGAAGCGTGCACCACAACAACTCGTAAACTTGTAAGCAGTACACAGTTTTTTTTTGTTTCAGTTTGTTTTTTCTTTTTTATTTAATGGTGTAGAAGATGAATTAAATTATGAATAACCCAAGGTTCTAGATAATAAATATTAATAATTTTACTAGTTAGCAAGCATTTCCTTAAACTAATTTCTGTTAAATAAATTTACAAAAAAAAAAAGAAGAACTTAAACCCGACTGTAAAGTGAATTAGATACATATACTGAAAGACTTTTGAAAACGTTTTATAGTTTTGCTCTTTTTGGCAAGAAAATCTCGAAATTAAACTCAATTAATTCTTACTTAATTATACACTTACATAGGTTTGGTATAAATAAATTTAAACAGCCGATAGGAAAGCCTATGAAACGAATAAATTGCCTTAAATTGGAAACTTGTTTTATTTAATTTTTGAATTAATTCGACAGGTAAACTGGAAATAGACAATTTGGAACGCGATGAGCATAGTATGTCACTTCAAACACGGTTTAGTACTAAATGCGTCCACAGCTTGAACTTGTGTAAAATTTAGGAATCTCCCAGAGGTTCTTGAATTCAGGAAGTATCACATGGTTAGCAGCCGACATCTGAGGGCTTTAACATGCCTAAAAAACCAACCATGCCTAAAAAAAAACCAGTTTCAGGGATCGCTACAAGCGCCAACAGTCTTGCCTTGGAACAGAAACAACAGAGTAGTGTGTGGATGATCTGTTGTGATAAATATCTCTGAAATTGTGGCGCGCACCTTCGTCGATAAAAGCCAGAAGAGCCTATTACCCATGGCAACGGAAGGAAACCTTTTCACTTGTCCCACTCATCAGTTTACATCAGGACAATTGCCCAAGTGTTCGAAGACTTGTGGTTTGTGTTACTCAATTTTGTATAAGTTGCCTCGTTGTGTTATAGGCAGACATTTAGGTAAACTTACAACAATCAAAGCCCGTATTGCAGCAAATTCATAAGTAGAAAGAAACGAGCTATAAAACCAATGGAGTGTAGTGCGAGACATGGTAAATATCAGCAATAAGAACAAACAGGCATCGCAGAAGGACTAACTAAAACATCTTCAAAGAGCCCAAGAAGGTAGTGAAAATTGATGGTATACTTGAGCATGAACACCGGCCGATTTGGGACACCTGCTCGTCAAGGATAGTTATCAAGTTTCAAAGAAAAAAGGGAAATTTAACTTAATTGAGAAGTGTGTTGCATTAAATTTAACTGCAAAGATGTCGGATGAGTTTGAAGGTTAAGATGGAAAACGTCAGAGGTGCGTACTGACGTTTATCAACAATCCTCTCCGTGCAGCATGTCGAAACTACACCTGCCTTCGCATCGGATAATGGATCTTTATTTTGCGGATCATCATCTAAATATAGGGAAGATGAAGCTGAAACAATATTGGCGGACTGCTAACAGCGGTGGATGTGTGCAGCAGATTCACGAACGTTACAAATGAGACAGGAATCCTAGCCGAGATCTGGAAAAGAAATGCTGCGAATGTTCTAGTCCATCAGAACAACTTTATGGATGCCATACTTGAAAGGTGGACACCATTAGCATTCAAAAAAAATCTCCTCAACAGATTGAAAATTGTTTGGACCAATGAATAACTAAGGGGCCAAGAACATAGACGTTTTGTTTTATAAAGGAGAAAGAATCGAATACACAACTCCATTGAAAAATACAAAAACAAATAATCTCGCAATTGTACGTGCACATAAGGGATGTACAGTTTTATGCCGTATCCGAAGTGTAGAAGGATGGTTAAATCTTTGATGGCACTTTTCCTGGGTCCAAACTCCAGCTGAGCCATGGCACCCATTGCGAAGTACACCATGCATGTTGCTGTTCATCAGACAGGCAGAGAATGGAGAATGAATCAAGCTCCTTGGAAATGAGTTGAAAACATCTCAAGTGCGTTAAAGAAGATGCCCAGCAGGCGTTTTTATCTTTCTTTGCCCCACAGATTGGTCAAAAGATAGCCTTACTACACTTGTTTCTACACATCCATGAATTGCTTCGCTCACCATCCACCATCATTCAGGAAGTAATAAATTCCTTCTTCTGCTTGCGAATTGAGCAATCTGATAGATTATCAACCGGCGTTCATAGGCGTATTCTTCTTCTTAAGGTTCCTCTCCGGTCCGGAGGTTGGAAATCATCGTTTTTAGGGTTTGTTTGTTCATCACTCTAGATTTAGCCACTATCTCAGGTTTGATATCCATGTTGTTCTTCGTCTTCCTCTTGTCCTCGTTCCTTCTATCCTTCCTTGTAAAATGATATGCAGTAGTTGGTACTTGTTGTTTCTGAGTATATGACCTAAGTAATCCAATTTTCGTTTTTTCACTAGGAACATTTTTTTCCTTTTCCTATTTACTCGTCTTCATACTTCATCATTTGTTACTCTATCTATCCAAGAGATCCGTAGTATTCGTCTATACACCCACATCTCAAAAAACCTTCTATTTTCTTTATGGTTCTTTTCTTTAACGTACAAGTTTCGGTACCGTATAGTAAGATCGACCATACATAACATTTCACCAACCTTGTTATGGTTTCCATATTGATATCTCTGCTACATAGAAGTTTTTTCATTTTACAAAAGGCTTGCTCTATTCGGCATTGAATTTCTTTACAAGGATCACCGTTGCTGTAGATAACCGTTTCTAAATATTTGAAATTGAACACTCTCTCCACGTTCGTGTTGTTTATCTTCAGTTCGACATTCTCTGTACTCGTGTTTTTGGCAATTATCATAAATTTCGTTTTTGCTTCGTTGATTCGTAATCCGTATATTTGCTTATTATTCATCCTAATGTTTAGTTCCCTTTAGTCATTTGTTATTATTACTGCATATCTTAGGTTATTTATTCTTACGCCATTAATCTTTACTCCATAGTTGATATCTCTTATGCTTTCCTTGAAGATGCCTCCATTCTCGGCAAACGAACCTTTGATTACCAACAAACCAAAAGAATATGATTCACCATCCTATTCACAAGACAGAAAGTAGTTTGCTTAAGCGATGCAATGGAACCCACTTACACAGGATGGCGGGTTACGCGGCGGTATGTGGCGCAAATCAGTGAGAAGAAAGCACGGCTACTAGGAAAAAGCTGAGGAGAGCTGAGGCACATTTCCAGAAAGCGCACACGATGGCGCGTAGGTATTGTAGAGGCCCTAGGACCCACAAGGGGATACATGACCTAAGTAAGTATAAAGAAATATACTTCATCGCACAGCTACTAAAAAAAACTGTACCGGCATACGTGCTAATTGCCAAAAAACATCTGCTGATAAATGATAAACAGAAATATTTGTTGGCTAACAAATTATCGCTAAAAATACGCGGTGTATGCGTCATACACCAAAAGAGGACATATCGCAAAACCTAAGCCGGCTTTAACGACTGCAATTCGCTGATAACGATGCCCACGACCAAAGCAGATTCCTTTTTTCCACAAAGTAGAGGCAAAAAGTGAAACCCACACAACGTTGCTGTAATGCAGCAGAAATAAATCTCATAGTTCATGACCCAACGTTAGAAAAAATCCTTGGCCCTTGTCCAAATTTAGTGCAACACCCAACCACCCACTCGAATGCGGCAATTGCCAACCCTCGCGCTCTGAGACAAAAAAACTCTGCTGCATTTGTGAACGATAGAAGTCAAATTTTAGTAATTGTTTTCTTTTCATTTTATTACAAGGCAATAACCGATAATAAAAACAGCATTTTATGTATTTTTTGTTAAAAAAAAAGAATGGATTATAAGTTACGAGTACTGTGTTGTTTCTAGCTGTGTGTATTGGACGCAGCAGGCATGCTATTGCGACGGCGACTTATTTGAAGATCTTTCCCTGGTTGAACTTGCGACCGTCCTTGTCGGTGCCGGTCCAGGAGAAATACTGTGCCACAAGTTTCTTGGTCTCCTCAGACTTGGCGTCGAGTTTCTTCCATTCGTAGCAATCGTAATCGATCTGCCAGTCGGGTGAGAGGGGGAATGCGAGCTCTTGTCCACGCCACACCCAGACGCCGGAAATTGTGCTGTTATTGTCCTCGCCAAAGAGGCAGACTGAAGCGAAGGCCTGCTTGCGCATTTTGTCCAAACGCTGGAACATTCCTGTGATGAGGTTGCAGCTCATGAAGACCTTAGCCAGCTCATTGTTGTACTTGTATTCGCCGAACCAGATGGAATAGTTCTCGGGATCGAACTTCTCCCAGAAGTATGGAATCGATTTGGCTTCTTCTTCGTTGGAATAGAAGCGCTTGAAGTCATCAAAGTTGAAGGTACCCTTGGGCATGGCATCGAAGGGATCCTTTGACTTGGGTTCAGCGGCTAGAGCCTCGTCAGCGAGGTCCAACTCAACTGGTTCTTCCTCCTTCTTGGGAGCGGCTTGCTTCTTCTCTTGTTTCTTTTCTTCCTTCTTCTTTTCGGTTTTGCCAGCACCAGCTGCTGCTCCTTGACCAGTCTTGCCCAAGAATTCAGCGTACTTCTTAGGGTCGTACGCGAGAGTCTTCTCGCACAAGACATAGCCCTTGAGGACGGCCTGTACCTGCGGCTGGTTGAGGATTGTGTTGAACCACCGGTTGAGGTTGCCATAGGGAGCGCGTAGTGTTGGCTCTAGGACGTACTGGTACAAGTGTAGCAAACTGGTGAACACAACGATATCAGCCAGAGTGATGCGCTCGCCTACGAGGAAAGTAGACTGCAGCAGGCTCTGGTTGAGGACAGTCAGGGCGGCGGCAACGTCGTCCTTGGCGGTGCTGTTCCTAGCCAATGGCATGATGCCCAGCAAAGGGAACACCCAGGCACAGGAAGCAGGGACGATCTCGTTCTCGGCAAAATTGATCCATTGTTGGACTAGCGCCTGGAGGTATTCATTGGAGCCGCGCAACTGCTGATTGGCCAAGAAATAAGCGATGGCATTGCTTTCACTGAGGAACTTGCATCGGCTGTCTCGAAGGCAGGTACCTGGAAAGGGGAAAGAAGTCCAATTTATTCGTTTGAAGGATGGGTGGTGGGGGGGTCTCCACAGATGACGTATGCATGCAGCGACCGCTTTTTCTAAGCCAAATATCTCCTGAAGTACTAAAGCTACATGCTCACCTTGCCAGTTGGGAACTTCTTAAGGAATTCCGAGGTTTTATTTGTTTCGCCAAAAATAAAATCATCGGCCACTTTAACTTTGGCCCCAGAGTATTGAGCGGCGATTAGTGCCTTGTAGGCACGGAAGTTTTCTGGATAAGTATAAAGTGTCTGGGGGAGAAATTGAAATTCAGTGGTTAGATTGTGGTTTTTGGGATGTGATTGGTGTGAAAATTTTGAAAAAATCTATTCGGATGGTGGAGATAATTACGAATTAGATTTGGAAAATTTTTTACTCACTCCTGTCGCCATCGTTGCCGTTTGCCGGAGAGAAAGAAGTTTGGACAGAGGATGTGTTCAGATGGTGTGTGCGTGTATCTGATGTGTCGGATGACGTTTAGATAGAGGGGAATCCACTGAGCACAGATGAAAAGTTGCTCAATGAAGAGCGGTGTTCAGTGACTAGGTAGGGAAACTGGGAAGACAAATTCCAATAGAGATTCACAGAGTTCAAGTTGGACTTTTCAATCAAAACTAATTAGCTTAACTTTAATGAAAAGGTAATTTTATTTCTCTGTATTCAGCTTCTTCATGGACTGAACACTCTCTGGATGTTACATATCTGTATCAGGCAATATAGATACATTTTGAGGCGTTTTGCTTTTATAAGAGATTATCGGCAATTAAAATATGATCTTGAATTCAAGGAATAGAAAGATATTTCAAAATTGATGCCATAGCCTGTCGACACAAAAAATACTCGCATATCTTAAAAAATATTCTGCACCTTCTGTAAAACGAAATTCTATATTCGAACAGCACATTCGATATACTTTGTTTTCTCAACTTCCGTTAATACATTGTGAATTGAATTTCCTTATATTTCAAGTGGCTTTTGAACTTTAATACAACTTAACTCTTTAAAGAGAACATTTCATCTCGAACGCAAAAGAAAGAGGTGAACATAAGAACTCCCAGATAAAAACCAAAAAAATCGCAGCGACAAAGAATTCCACTTGCTAGTTTCTCATAGCTACTTATTTGTGTTGTTCGTGGTACACATTTCTGTACGTATTAAAGGCATCTACCAAATCATGAAGAAAAAGGGGTTGGCGTTGTATACCAATTGAAATCCTAGAAATACCACACGTTTAAAACAAACACAAACAAGTCACAGCCATCATGCAGTCTGCTTAAATTATACGCGAAAGTAATATCATTGTAAAGAGATTAGACAGTCGGGACCTGACTTTGACTACCAAGAAATGTAAATATCGGAAGAAACGAAAAAGCAGCACCGGTCGAGCAAAAAGACGCTTGGTTCATCTAGAGACATGCGTAACAGTCAAGGATAAAGCTATCTTTAGCAAGGAGAAATAAAACTTTTTGGTATAACTTGGTTGTTGTTTTTCACCTGCCCCATACATAAAAACAATAAAGCCTTCTAGGAAGCTACTTGCTCTTGGAGCTGTATGACTTAGATAACGTTGAGCTGAGTCTGCTGAGAACTGGTCATTTAACTATAACGTTTGGATAATATTAAAGGAGCGGCTAAAATAGATTAATTAATTCTAAGTGATTCCCATGAACGTCGCGGCTTTGCACAAAAAAAAGGCTTCATGAAAGAATGAAAGCAACCCTTAATTTCATTTATACTAACTAAAAATCTACATATCTTGCCCGACATAACCTTCATTGTCCAAACATTTAAGGCAGTATCGCACATCTAACCATATTTTTACTCCAACTAACTCAACCCTTAAACCGCAAAACGGTTACTTATTGGTAATACAGTTCGAATAATTTGAGCAAATTCTCCTACCGGTTGCGCATACAATAAATTGAGCCCATTAAAAAAAACAAAACACACACACACCAACAATCCATCTCTTCTGTCATTTGTCATCAAAAAAAAGTTCAAATTCCCGCAAAGAAAAAAAATGGTAGTTCTCCATACGATTTGTCACAACCGGCCGTAGAAAGACAAACGACAGACGAAAAGAGAACAAAAAAAAAGAGTTACATTTATCCTAAAAAAAAAAATAATTTAATTCGCCACGCGATTCTGGTTTTCGAAAAATTCAATTCCAAAATCCCAATCCGGACTTCGTCTCCCGCCCGTGTATCTCTTCAGTGAACAAGTGAAATTCCCAAATAATAAAAAAAAAAAAACCAACCGTCGATCGAATAAGTGAAAAAGTGCGACAAAAAAGTAGCAATTTTCTATCGTTTCTTCCAATTGTATGCTCATTCCAGGAAATAATGCATTTGGAACAAATAATGTGAGTTTTTTGCTAAAAGAACAAAAAAATAGAAAGTTTCTTCTTCTTTCGATAGTCTGACGACGGTGGCGGCTGCGACGACGATGGCGACGGCGACTATAGGGTGGAAGGGAGAGTACAAAACCTCCCTCAACCTGCTTTATGTTGCCATTTGCCACTTGCTACCACCCCCTTTTTTTTGGTAATTTATTATCAATTCTATAGATTTGTTGTCCCGAAACAATAAGTCTCTCTGTGAACTCGCTCGTCGTTCTCCATAATATCCGCTTAGATAGTGTGTAATCTCCATTCGAGTATCTTCTTGTTTGCCTTCGACTCGAGTACATCGAATGGAATCTTTGAGTACCTGCTGCCGTTTGGCTACTTGTATTGAGAATTATTTTTTGATGACGATCCATTCGGAAGCAAATAGTGTGTACAGTGGGGTCGCGCGAGAGTGTTTTTATGTATTTTCCAGATTAAATCGATTTGAAGGAAAAGAATGAGCTTTGATTCGCTTTCGAGTGACAATCTGAAGAGCTTAAACGGGTGGTGGAGGTGTCGGTTGGTCTAATGAATGAAAAGCCAACCCTTGTCAATGGCAGATTGGAAAAGAAATCACACAAAAGAGTTCTATTATGAGTCATTTAATCGCAGACGAGAGGCTATTTTTATACACTCATCGGTGGTCTTTGTTTATTAGGTCTTTTCAAGGGTGTCATACGTGTTTTCTATTGCTATTGCTTTGGTGTACCTACATCCGTCCGTCAGTGTCGACATCTTTAGCGAAGTTTAATATTGGGGAAACATGTATCCGATTGGACGCACATTTTTACATTTTAATGACAACAATCGATTATAGAGCTCCATTATAGAAAAAGAAACAATTTTGTAGTACCTACACTTTTGGCTCATGACTTCTGGGTCGCCTATTTTGTCACAAATGCAAAGAATATTCATTCATGAATGTGTCATGACGTTGTGAAATCAACTTCTCAATGTGATCTCCTTACTGTGATGGTAAATAGGAACATTCTGAACCAAAACCTTCTTACGTCGTCGGTAGATCAGTAGGCTTATGACATCACGAACGCTCTTTCACTAAGTTTGCCCCAAGAAAATCGGCCCATTGCTTCTTCTGGGTACCGTTCAATGAGACCATTAAGCTATAGGGCCTCCTAGACGAGTGGAAGTAGCCAATCCAAAAGGAAAGACACCATGATTAAAGTGTAAGTGTCGCCAAAGCAGTTGAATCTTATCATCGTTTAGAGCGTACCGTTAATATCTAGAGCTATCGTGTGAGATTGTAATGATGGTGATAACTGGGACACTTTCTGAATGAAATATTGGTACAGTCCATCCATCAAAAAGAGGGATTTTAAGAGCAAGAAATGTTGTCAAACCTCAGTCGTTGATAGTTTCCTGAAATCGTCTCATATATATCAAAGGCAAATCATCCACAGTTCTTGTTGATTGCCGGGTTCCCCGATGGAGCCTTCTTCATATTTAATCTTGCCAACATCATCAGTGTATTGGAACGATCTATCACCGCTCATTGAAAATGGAGAGTGGTTGCGATGACGATAAAAAAAAGTTCCCCTATCGCCAGAATAATCATTACATTCTATGCAATTGAAATGGCGCTGCGTTGTGCCAGAAAACGCCCGCTAGGCAAATTTTCTGTGAAATCGTTAAGGAGATATTGAAGAGGTATTATGGGCGTAATTAGCTTTCTTAATGCCACCGAGTAGATTTCAACACGTTTGTTTTAATCTTCTTATCTTTGAATTGTATTTAAACGGCACTGAAGTGGGAAGTAGGTTTCAGAGTTGATTGTAATTACTTCCACTTCTATCTGGCTACCTACCTAGTTCCCATTATTGCCGAAAACACTTTCTGAACTTTCTATGCATGTTTCTTGCAAAACAGGACTTGTAAATACTATTACAAAGATCTAAACTCACAATGTGTACAGGGCTAAAATGCACGCCTTCCATAACTCCTTCAATCATCCTCCTCATGCAAATGACTAAGAAGGTCTAATTGCATCCTCGCCAAAGTCTAACCAGCCTCCTTGATTGTCTTCATAATCTTCGTTTGACTTTCTGATATGTCCATTCGAATCTTTGGCAATAAAAAAGAAGTTTTTTTTCGGGCAGTTTTTAAGAAAGTTGTGTAAATTTCTTCCCCTTGCTCCATACCCAATTTGGTTAGCATTGGTTACGACAATATACCATATCTCTGATTGTATCACTAGCTTAAGTGACATCAAACCCTCGTCGGATATTGAAGTTGTGCAAACGTAGACCTCGCCACGGGCACAAATAACCTATTATTAGATAGTCCACTTCGAGGGATCTTCTCCTTAACCTAAAAATCTTACACTGGTGAGCGAGAATCTGTTAGTGATTTTCCCTGTTCCTAATTTTCATTCTCGCTCACCAGTGTAAAAGCTTTTAGATCTTCTCCCTAACCTCCGAAGTGGACTATGATACCGATTCCGTTTTTAACCTGTTCCCTTCCGTAGTAACTTTCTGCTCTGTCATCCAAGAAATGTGTCCGATTTAAGTTATTTGTCAGCTTATTACCGAAATAAATTAAATAAGTTTTTTTTCAAATCCTGTATGTGTAATACCATATTTCCACCGAACCGAAATCGCGAGGTTTGAATGAACTTTTATCGAAGTGAAGTTGAAGTGTTCTCCAATGTCATTAGGTCTGTTCCGTTCCTTTGTGCACTAAAAATCGTAAATCGTCAAATGTTAAAGAATGGGGGCAAAAATTTCTAAGCAAGAAACAAACATTCGATAAATCATGGAACGCGTGAAGCAAAAAATTTTTACACACGATTTTCATTAGGAGAGCCTTCAATTTTCATTTGATATCCCTTTTTTTAATTTTTCAGTTAATTTTCACAAAAAACACAAACTCCAATCAGAAGAAAACAAATTTCCAAATTTGACAGAATTCATAACATTAGATCTGTTCGCGTACCCTCCTAAAACAGCGAATTTTTACGAAAATTTACGAATTTTTACGAAAAGCTGTTCGCGTACGGAGAATTTTCGTATTTTTTCACAGAAGAGAGCGCTCACGAGAGATTTCCCCATTCTACGAATTTTGTGCAAGAAATTTCTGTGGGCTGGCTTATGAAAACTGTCAAACCTGTCAAACCTATGTATTTTCAACTTCTTCTTGTTCGTTTACTTTTTCGAAGTTTTAGCTCTCTCTTAGAGAATTTTACCCCCACTCTTCGAAATTTGATAATCTACGAATTTTAGTGCAAAAGTACGCGAACGGACCTACAAACCCCAATCAGAAGAAAACTAATTTCTAAATTTGACAGAATTCATAACTTTTGTCATGGAGGGGAAATGATTTACTCTCTCGTCTCTATTCTCTTTTACGTAACGAATTTTTTGTGTTAGGGAACAGAGTTGTACTAAAATTCGTAACAATTCTTACGAATGTTCGGTAAGGGAACAGATCTATTGTTTTTTGCATTTTGAATGGCTGGAAAAAATAGCTGTCTGTTGGCTGCCGCAAGTTTTTTAACATACTATTTTGACGTTTAAAAATGCACGACAAAATAAACGGAAGCTCACGCTGTGGGCTTGTTCGTTTTGACAACCTCTTACGGACGGATGAATTCAAGGAGATTTCAAGTAGGTTTTGCCGAAACAGTGAGGTTTCGAAACCTCGACAATGTATTGCGAAACCTCGGAGGTTTGGAGCAATTTAATAAAACCTCACGATTTCGTTTGGTGGAAACATAGTATTGCTGAGATGTCTACCTAAACTTCGCGATGTTTCCAATTAAATTTTCCCAACTAAAAATCAACCTCTGAATTAGCGCAATCCATAATCCATGAGTGAGTAAGACTCATGTACTTATTATGTTCGTTGTTTCACTTTACAACTTGACAGAACAATAGTTTTCGAATGAAATGACGATCGCAAATTTCGATACTGAATGCTCGATTTCGAGAGTGGAAAATGCCATATCCTTACGTTTCGATGACGAGTTACTCGTAATCGATTGATATTATTCGCACCAAGTATTTATTCCTTTGCCGAGTACCTGAAGTCGCTTTTTATTTGACGACGTAATTTGAAAGACTTCCTAAAAGGTTTATGAGCTATGTCACCGCTAACACTAAATAGTAATGTTCACCACTTTTATGAATGTAACCTCTTTGTCTACAAACACGCGCATTTGATTTCTTTTTATTCGATCTTCATAATAGAAAATCAGTTATTGCTTGATGTTACGTGGGTGTCTATTCAACTTAAGGTTGCACCTGATATGAAGTAAAATTGTTCGATCACAAACAAATCGTTACATCCACAAATATTCACAATGGTACTTGAACGAATGTACACAAATTTACGCCCATAAAGCGAAGATGATTTTAGGGCACCGGAAATAGGTACTTACACATTGGTTGCAGTCTATTGACCTATTCGGAATGGCAAAAAAAAAGCTAGAGTTTTCAGCGGTGTGCCCTTGAAATTTAAGAGAAATCTGTGAATTTGTTTTACTCTCGCTTTAACGGATAACCTCTATGGAGTCGTTAGTTGTTTCGATTCGGTTTTAACTGTTTGAACTTGCAGCCATTCACAGTTTTAACGACCGTAATAATAGTGCTTACGTAGGGTTAACTTCAAAAGTGATCGTTAAATAAATGCAGTTATTTTGCACTCTTGCGCCCATTTGTTTAATAACAATTTTCGAGTCTTTATTAACATTGAAACAATTAAAATTTTATGTAATACAGTCCTATGATCAGAGGTCATATGTGTCATCTAATGGAAGGAAAAGGTATATAGGCACTTTGCAAAAGTGTTTTTTTTTTTTGGCGTTGGGCGTTGGGCGCTGGGAATATTTTGAAGAGGAGACTGAGTGGGTAGTCTGTACTTAATGCACCTTTCCTCCTACTCCTGTCGTTGCCGTAAAGCATTTTGTCATGAAGGAGGCTTCAGTCTTAGCTATTCAGTTCGTTCGCTGCCTTTCGTTGGTCTGAAGCTGATCTTTCATATTCAGGGGTGCTCATCATCTGCTTGATGCTTCTGTGTCAGGGGTTAAGTCCTTACCAACAGCCTTTGCTGGTTCTGTGGACGTTAGGAGTAGTATTCGTGGTCGAAGCTCTTAAACATAATTGACAGAAATTTAGCCCCTCACACTTCCTTTCTATTCAAAGCTTCTGTACTTCGTCCATTTGCCTGGTCGTTTCTGGCGTAGTTACCGGCCATTGTGTCATTGGCCTTCACGCAGAGAGACTCGGTGTGCTGCATAATGACTATTGTAGAAGCTGCAGAGACGAAGAAGAAATTGAATCTATTCGTCACCTGCTGTGTGACTGTCCTGCCCTATCTGTTGGCAGTCATTTCTTCTAGGAGCTGGAAGACTTAGCCAATGTTGAGCTGGTGCACCTCCTGAGATTTATATTACTATCTGGGTGGTTCTAACAGCGGATCTTATTACAGCGTTCCCAGGGTTAAATGATTGGGCACAATGGACCCGAATTGTGGGTCTAAATGAGCAGTGACCTTCTGGTCACAAGGCACCCATCAACCTAACCTAACCTGGTCTCTAACTGTCAGTTGAATCAACAGATAGTTGAATCAACGCACAATTGATCATATAGTGACCTATCGTTGCTTCTATAAAGATACTCCGTTTCATTGGATCAATTCAAATCGAGGACGTGCTCTAACTTCGAGAATAATTTTAACCCAAGCTCGGAGGCACAATATTGATCTAACTAGATCACAGGGTAACATCAACTGTCTTACTATAGCTAAAACTAGATACATCGGCAGTATCAACGCAAGTATTACACTTCTTTCTAGTAAATTGCTAAATTGTAAGCTGCTTGGGGGAGCATCTCTTGAAAAATCTGGCCCTGACTGGACAGACATGTGCTAAAGAAAAAATATTGTTAAAAGCGTGCAGACCTTTGTAGACTAGTTCAGGTTCTCAGAAGACACTGTCCAATAGAACTTAAGGCCAGACTTCTGCTTGAACTGCCCATAGAGGGTCAACGCCTAGTTTCTCAGAATTGTACGTGTTGTGCGTAGTATACATTTCTGCACCTACAGTTTTATGTATCCGAAGAGTACATAGAAGGATTTTTTGAAAAGCTTTCTTATGACACCCATATTCTTGTACGCTAGCAGCAGGTGGGGCGGTGAAAAAAATGTTGATGGTATTTTCTGGAATTCGAACTTGGGTTCATTGACTAAGCACACTTCTTATCATGTAGTACTTGGCAGATTTTCTGTTTTAGGCGGAGAAATCCCTTGTCTCTATTGAGGACTAACTAGAAGCATTAACCACTTTTGCACTAGAATACCCCACTGGGTGTCATCCTGTCTGGCGAGTGACCTTCATTGCCATGGAAAATCAATAAAATCGAGATTTATCCCTTTGACTCGATTGTTTTCTGTTTGTTTTGCTTACACATTCATATGTATAGAAACTTGTATGCTGTGTATGTATTTGTTTTTAATTGTTTTTAATTAAACTAAGTACCCAGAGCTAGAATAGATTGTTTTTCACATTAAAGCCAGAGAGAGCAAGCCAATGGAGGAAAAATTAAGTCTGCAGACTCTTTCGTATCCCTTTAACGTCGCGTGTTCCTTTAATGCAACGTAAACAGTTTTTGTTTTTGTTTTTTGTTGATTTGATTGGATTTTCATATGCAACATACGACCATGTATATGTACGTTGTTATGTTGTGCTGTCCTTTATAGTTGCATTTGGTTTTGTTTGAATTTAGATTTTTCATTCATTGTAGTAAATTGTTGGTAAAGCACTTGAAAAATTCCGGTCGAAGAGTAAGTAACAAGCGATTGTTAAACTTTTTTTTTTTTTTGCGACCGGAACATGTGCGTTTAGTTGGATGAAGCGATTAACTAAATTTGCTAAGTTTTGCATGGTATGCATGGTAGTTGATGTTTTAATTTTTGTTTTTAAAAGGAGTTTGTAAAATTAGGGCTCGTTGACGTTAAACGCTTGACCAAAGTCGGGGGTGAGAGTTTGTTGGTAGAAAACTTCACTTTTAAGTGAGGTTATGAGAACATTTTATTGTGCCTTGGTCTGTACACATTCTAGAGATGTGAGAATGGTAATGAAGAAACAAAATTCATACTCAAAACATTAGAGCGTTGCAATTTTGAGTATGGTGTTTTTAGGTTACTTACTACTTACTTAGGTGGCGCTACAGACCTCAACGAACAAACTCCAGCTCCCTCTAGTTGTGCACGGCAAGTTGGTTAAATTCCCTTCCACTTGTATGATGACCTCGAGATTGGTTGGCTTCCATCCGCTCTACATGATCCAGCCATCTTAGTCGCTAAATGCGATCTTTGCTGGCCAAGTCTGGGATTTCAGTTTAGAATCTCGGAAAATACCTTCAACATTTTTGAACGTCTCTAACTTTTTCCAGTTTCTTCAAATGGCACTGCAGAATGTTATGACTTGTAAAGATCCCCAAAAGCATAGGCAGGGATCGTCTATTCTTGCCCATAAGTCCAACAGTCCTTGCTTTATTGAAGGATGGTCATAGTTGTTTTGCAGTATTGCAGTTTTCTATAGAATTCCACCTTAGTTTCGCCTCTCTCGTGGTTAGTTTCCTTACTTCAAGCCTGAGAACGCAGAGCGGGATATTTACCGAGAGATCAGTTTATTTTAGCGGATCTGATGAAGCTTTTTTAGATTTTTCATTTCCCAGGACCCTCGTGTCCAGGGACTCAGCATAGTAGAACCTTGTGCTATGTCCCAAGAATCTTAAGCTCTTGGCGAGATCACTTCACAAGTTTGGATTTGATTTCAGTAGCAGTAATTGCTCTTATAGCCGCCTGCCTGTCGATAAAGAAGGTAATACCTTCTGATGGTATTACTCCTACGGCAGACTCATGGGCGGCTGTTGTCATTGCCAAGACCTCCGTTTGGATAGCACTGCTGTGGTCTATGAGTTTAGCGTGATTTAGCCTTACATCGCCAAAAAATCTATTAAGCTGGCTGATTCTCAAGGCACTAATGACTACCATTGATCTCGTAAAATAGCAGAGGAGGGTTGAGAATGACCTCAAGGGCTGCAGTTGAGGTTGTTCATAACACCAATACACGCTAGGCTTTGTACTTTGGTAAGGGTCATTAGGTAGGCTGTCTTCTCTAGCGTTGGCCACCATACACGGCTGTTATAGGTCAGAATGGGTCCTATAATAGCCGTGTACATTTAAAGAATTATTTTAGGGGAATGTCCGCAGGTTCTCCTGAAAATTCTGCTGCACTTATAGAAAGCTATGGTGGCTTTTTTTGACTCTTTTGCTGATATTTTCAGTGAGCCCTATCGTGTCATTGTATCGTGAAATCATTGACCTATTAAAGTCTCGGATTAATGATAACATTAGGTAACGAAATTAACCTCTGAAATCGTGCAATTTGACGCCATTTGACAACGTTTAAGGTCTTTGGTTTAAGCTGCTAAAGCGCAGGGAACCGTTCTTCGTGATAAATAAATCTGTGGTGTTTGGCAGAAATCTGATAATTTCAAAAAATTAATTTTTTTTTGTTAAGTTTTTAACTATATTGCGCACGTTCCGAACTCTGGGCTTACTTTTTGATGTAAGGCCTTACATATGGAAAGGCAAACGGTTTGTGTCAGTTGACACATTGGTATAAAAGGTATGGAGAATTTTCTAACCTTAAAATTCAGGCCACTACCAGTCAAAACTGAATCTCTCAACCAATCAAAAATGTTGCCTTACTAGACCCTAGAATGGGGAACGCGCCCATTTTCATTTGCATGACAGTGACAGCTCTAGCACCGCTAGAAATTGATGCAATGCGTGTGTTCAGGATTCTAGTCACTACGTAGTGAAGTCAGATTTGGTCGATCTGATTGGTTGAGAGCCTCCAAATGCACTGCAAAACTAGTGAACTTTTTGTGAGGTAGGGACTGGATTATTAAAAAAAAAAAATTAAAAATTTTCTACTAACATATGTGAATTTGAGAAATGTCATAAAGCAGTTGCTTCTGCTGGCAATTATTTGGGGAATGGCTGTACTTTAGAGATTGTTGTGATAATTCTGATAAATAAATAGAAATATAGTTTTATCAATGTGAGAATTGTTATTTGGAGGAATCAAATAGAAATAATCAACTACGGAGATATTTAACGCGTAAATATTAAAATTTTTAATCAGCTAAAATGGAACAAAATTCTTTTGAAGAAATAATTATTTTAATTTAATTGCGATATCGGTGTTCAAAACATCTTTAGATCATGCAAATTGCGTGCATTATTGACACGAAAAATCGTTTATGAGAAGAATAACTTGGTCTATAATGTAAATATTCATAGTTTACTTTTTTGGCACATAATTATGTGCATGTAATTCCACTTAAAAATATTGCATCCTATGTGTCGTCCATTTTTATACTTTTTGTGTCCTTTTTCATTCCTAACAATTCTGTAAAAAAAAAACTCAATTCACAAAGAAATCCTCAGTGAAACTACGTAGTGTACATCCAACCAATTATGACGAGGAAATGTCAACTGCATATGCAGTGAGTTTGAGCGTTCAGAATTCTAGACTTCACTAACATATTAATGACTAGAATCCTGAACACACCCAATAACTCGGTCCAAGGTGATAAGTACCGTTGTTTTCTTCTCTGTTTGATACTAAACTGTTAATGCTTGTACTGCAAACAAATATTTTTCGATTTTCAGATTTCTCTCAAACACCACAGAATTATATTTTATTTAAATCCAGTTAGTGTCATTACTGTTTTAAAAAAAATGGTTATGTAGTCTTAAATGAAATACTCTACAAATTTTTTGGGCAAAAGGAACGCGATCAGTCGCGTTGAAAGTATGAAAAAAAATGATTAATAGTGTTAACATGTTGGTGTTATATTTAGCACATATTTGATAAGCAGACAACTTTATCACTTCTGTATATATACGTATTACAGCATTCTTTCGATTCGATTGAGTTTAAAAACAATGTTCGTAAAACATTCCTCTTGCATATCTTATGTTTTTCTTTGCGGACAAATAGTCACCTGTTGTTAGTGGCAAGGTCAAGTTTTCAATCATTTATCAATCAAATGGTCTAATTATGTCATTACTAGTTAAATACCGTCATCATGTCATGTGGGGTTCTCCCAGTAGATTACCACAAAACCTTGATTTTCGATAGGTATCTTGGGATTAAAAAACAAAAATACACCTTATCATGTGTGATAAGATAATTATTATTCAATAAACACTAGCATTTTTTCTACAAAATGCACAGGACCGGAAACTCGATTGGAATTGTTTTTTTGTTTTTTAATTTTAAATCACGAAAAACATGTATCGCATTCAAATTATTACATAAAAGAACTTCTTGGTGGCATTTAGAATATTTGAAATGTTAAAAGTCTATTTTTGACTTGACACATTCTAATAATTATTAATTTATAAATGCAATTAGATCGTCTCACACATAAATTAGCATCATGGCGAAAGAAGAACGGTTAATGAAAGAAATTATTTCTCATATTAATTTGTATTCGCGGATTTGATATTGCATTTATCGGAGAGAAAGTTTATGAATAAATTCAATCGGTTTTTTGTTTTTTTTTGTAGACTATTAGAACTGGATAATGTTGGTATTCTATTTTTTTATGACACGTATTGCTTTTTATCATATACATGCGATGGTATACATAGTAGTATATGATAGTTGCGCAACTTGGTGTCATCATCCCATTAAAGTTTATGTGGCTCGGCAGTCGGCCGTGATATGACAGTAATTAACACTTTTTGTTGTTTGTCCGTGATAACAATTTTGGCTTATGTTTTGATGATATGGCTTGAAGAAGTTTTATCAACTATTTATTTCAGTGGTTAGTGCTTTAAACTACTGTACATGGAGTTCCAGGTTTGAATCTCAAAAAATTTAGTTTACAACACAACAGCATGTCCACCAGCTGGAAAAGCAATGTTATCAGCTTAAGAACCAATCTACGACTGTTTCGTTTTATGGGTGCAGTACTTGGAAAGTGGACACCATTAACACGCGCCGGCTGCAAGCCTTTGTAAACAAATGTTTAAGAATCATCTTAAAAATGAACGGCCTTATACGAGAACGGGCCAGGAACCTATCAACATTACAATACGAAGGAGAAAGTGGAAGTGGATTGGACACACCCCACGGCTCGAAGACAATTCCGTTGCGAAATACGCTATGCAGTGGAATCCGCTCACCCAAGCAGGCAGAACAGCGGGACGCCAAACGTGGCGCAGAACTGTCGAGGAGGAATCGAGCTCTTTGGGGATGAGCTGGAGAGAGCTCAAACGCGTTGCAGAACTACGAACAATATGGCGCGCAGGCGTTGTTGACGCCCTATGCCCCCGAGTGGTTAAAGGACTCAAGCAAGGAACACAACAGCATAGTCTGCGTTTAGAATGCTATTTTGCAAGGTAAAGCAAAAAGCTTACAACTATTCCATTCCAAGGCTTAATCCGTGCTGCTTCATGGATGTAGTGCTTGGAGAGTGGTCGCTACCGAGAAAGTAGCACAATATGTATGCAACGTTAATGGGTGATTATAAGATTTTTTGGCTAAACCATATCTCCAACAGCATTTTCTGAAAAGGGTAAACCTTCAGGCACAACTATAGAAAGACGAAAGTGGCAGTGTCACAGTTTCTACATAGATGACGGTATCATAGCCAGCCTGTTTACTCAGGATGACGGCATACGTCGATTTAACAATTAGCTACTTTCCTTATCCTCCAGCGTACTTGTCTCAAAACTAAACTGGAAGCTTGACATCGAGCTACGGGTTAAGAAGGCCTGCATGGCTTTCTTTGCTTGCAGCAGAACGTTCGACAAAAAGTGGAGGTTTTGTCCGAGGATGGTTATATGGATGCACGCCGCTGTGGTGCGTATTATACTTTTTTATTGAACGCTGGTTTGGTAGCCTGGGTTAGGCAAAGACTACAACATCAGACTTCTTAGTAAAATGCAGAGAACGGCGGCTCTAGGCGCAGCGGGGGCATGAGAAAATGTTCAACGTAATAATTCACGTTCTACCACTCGGACTTTATTTCATGTTTTGATCCTCTTGTAGTGCTGTTAGACTAAGAGATACAGGATGCTGGATAACCAAAGTTGTGGTCACAGCAGCATCTTGAATCAGTTACCAAGTGATCTGGTAGTTTCTTCAATCGACTATATGATTCCCAAAGTGAAGTTTAGTAATAGTGCCAACCAGAAAAGAGTGGGAATTATTCGTAGTGACAAAAGAGTTTGACTTCCGCATTCGGGCAGCGTCTTCCAAGCTGAAGTACTTGCTGTACGTGAGGCTTGCCGCCTACCAAAGCAAATCTTTTCACCACAAAGACTATAGCCGTCCTAATTGACAGCTAGGCGGCTATCAATGGTATTATATTTGCCATCACATCCTCGAAGCTGGAGGAACTCCCCTCGCTGGCTGAGAGGTTCAGAATTTGCCTTCCTTAGGCGCCGCGTCACAGCAACATCGAGGACAATGAGCGAACGGGCGAGCTAGCGAGGAGGAGTTCTGCCCTTGTTGGTTCCTTTGCGGAAAGGGTGGACGTCCTACTCGCTCACTACCGCAGTGAGCTTTAAAAAGTTTGTCTTCCATTCTTGTAGAACTTTTTTGTTACTTTTTTCATCATCGACTGAATGTAGGCAGAGTTACTGGAAAAAGTTATCCTCGGTTTGTGCAAATTGACTCTACGAATTCAGACTATGCCCTTGTTATCGGGTTGCTAAATAATGTGTAACTACTTCTGAGTCCTTAACATATTCTTTGTCCAATCGTCAAGCATGCAAGAAATGTTTTTTTGTTGACAAAGTTTCTTCTTACCTTTTTTTTGTTTAGAAACTTTTATTTAATCTTTTTTTTTTTTCATTGCAGGTTCCCGAAAAATGTCAATAACTGTACCAAAACCAAAGGATGAGGAGGAACACCTTCCCACAGTGCAGCCCACCACAACGTCATTTACAGTTAAGGCCCTATTTACCGAGTCGCATCGCAATAGCAACATTGTACCAAGCGACTTAAAACAGCGAAAATCTTTGCTCTCGCTTAAAGCGGTGCAAACAACTAAATCCACAAAAGCATTTAAATGTAGAAACATTCTGACTTTGAACAACACAAATCACCTAAGAACCTATCAAGACAACGATCGTGATAATGCACAACCGACTCTGAATGATGAAATAAGCATTATCACAGAAGTCACCTCTACTACATCGTCGTCGTTGTCGTCGTCGACCGTAGCTACCGAAGGCAATCGCCAATGGTTGCTGAAGAAGGTCCCATCGTTTTTAAAGCGTAAAAAGTCGTCATACGGTATCAAAGATACCATCAAAGAGAACTTCCAACAACATTGTCCTGTGCCTGGTGCATACGCCAATGGGAATTTCGAAGCTACTGCGGTAAAAACCTCCACCAGTGATTCAAAGATCTTACGGCCAGCTTCAAAGCTTTCACTCTCATTTAATCCTCTCTCGGAGAGCGGTAGTAATAGTAGCGGTTTTGGTGGCAATACTGCCATCAAACGACAAGCAGACACCACGCTTTCATCAACCAGTTTAGCAGTGAAACCGAAGAAATTACGCATCATGTCGCTATACGAAAGGCAGTACCAGCAATCCGATGATAGACCTGTCGTCAGTAATGGCTATTTGTCGTCAAGGAACTCCTCCGTTGCGCACAATGACGACAGCAATGCGCTGAATAATGCCAACAATTATTATTCGTCTTCCGCGGGCCTATCGTCGACATCGAATGGTGGCAGTAATGCCATTATTCATGCTCCTTCCATGGCATCGCTATGTAATATCGGTAATACGTGCTATCTTAACTCGGTAGTGTATACGCTGCGTTTTGCGCCGCTATTTTTGCATAATCTCCATCATTTGGTGGTGGATTTGGCTAGTATTCAGCAAAATATTGGTAAACATCGAGCTAAAAGTTCGTCATTAGGTAGGAATATCAGTGGGATGCATATGGAGAACGCACGAAGTTGGAGCAGTAAGGATTTGGCTTCCTTGGAGAACTACGGACAATGTGATACGCAGAAATCTAGCCAGCAAGTGGCAACTGAGAAATTGCATGAGCTATACCAGAATCTGCATCGTAATGAGATCTCGGAAACGACTGAACCATTCCATGCGGATACGTTTCTGCATGCGATACAAGAAGTAAGTGCAATATTCGAGGGTAATCAGCAGCAGGACGCCCATGAGTTCCTGATGTGTGTACTGGACAGCATACGGGAGACGTGCCAGTCGTTGATAAAGGCAATTTCCGATTGTCCAGATGTGATAGTTAATGGGTAAGTTGATGACAATGACGCATTTCAAATGAAACTTTTAACTTTGCCATTTTATTTCCTAGGTGCGTTAGTCTTCCAGAACAATTATCGGATTCAGGACCCGATCAAAACAATGCTAACCACATCATCAGCAACAGCAATAATAACAACAACAACAACAACAATAGTAACAGTAACAATACAACAAGCAAAAGTACCAGTAGTAGTTTAAGCACAGCCAACATCATGAAAGCGTTCTCTCGAAAATCCAAACGAAAAGATGAAGCGAAGAATTCAAAAAATCAACGACTACAGTCGCCCCAAAAGGACATAGCTCAGCCGCAACAGCATCAATTGAATGCTGCACAACAGCAAACCAATCCAGTAACCCTAAATAGTGGAGTATTCGTTAATTCAGCAAGCGAGAGTGTGAATTTTAAAAATTCCCCACCCGCCGCCGCCGACGACGAACTCATGCCAATCAAGGACAAAGAAAGGATAGCCGAGAAAATCAAAAAGCTTGGATTAGATTTTTTCACCGAAGACTTTGAAGGTATGACTGTATCGACAACGAAGTGCTTAAGCTGTGAAACGGTTACCGAACAGAAGGAAACAATGATCGATATCGCTGTACCTGTACCGATATCGGGTTACACTGAGACATCAAACTCGTTTATTCAGGTAAAACCTCTAAAATTAAAAACGAAAATAGAAAACTCACGTTTTTTTATTTTCAGAACTCTTGCATAACCCGTGAGTACTTTCGTGATAAGAACAAATACCGTTGTGAACAGTGCACAGGCTATACGGAAGCGATTCGTTCAATTTCATATGAGGTCCTGCCCAGATTGCTGGTCATTCAACTAAGTCGATTCTCCGGTGGCATGGAGAAGATCAATAGCTATATACCAACACCCTTTACAATGCAATGCTTCTGTGCTAAATGCGAGCAGAGTGACAGTAATAATAAGCTCCATGCATATAAGCTGTATAGTGTGATAACACATGTGGGCGCAACAATGTCTGTGGGACACTATATTGCCTACACTTGCTCTCTAGATTGGGCGAACGAGTATGTGAATTGCCCGAAGGACAAACGTCGGCATCAGTCCTGTAGTGGTTCACCAAATGCAGCGAGTCTTGGTGCCGCGACGGCGGCGGCGGCGGCCACAGCACGGCCACCACCTTCTTCGTCGTCTTCCTCGTCAACAGGCACTGGACTAATGAAAAAAATGAAATTCGGACGGAGTAAGGCCTCAAGCAGTGGCGATATGTCCAAGAGTATTATTAAAAATCTTAACGGCCTGACTAGCAAATCCATCACGAACGGCATCGAGAAGCTGAGCATGAACACAACATGTCACAGCGTTAATTGTTGTGCGTCACGCCTACGTGGCAGTGGTAGCGGTAGTCGCAGCTCAAGCTACTCATCCTCAAATAGCTATAGCAATGGACCAAGCACAAACGGTGGTTGGTCAGATCTAGTCGATGATAATAGTAGTCAGCCACAATTGAATGGTTCCCACAACAATAGTAGCTATAGCTACCTCCCAGGCTATGGCAGTACAGGTCGTGCCAAGTCGAATAACACCAGCAGTGCTGAACCCATATGGTATATGTGTGACGATGATAAAATCAAAGCAATGACACAGCGAGAATTCGAAGAGCTTCTCTCACCAACTCGAAAGATCACCATCACACCCTATTTATTGTTCTACGCACGCTTTGACCTGCAAAATAAGTCATCATCAGCGACAGCTGCAGCGGGTGACTGCGGCATTTGAGTGCGGAGGAGCCGGGAGCTCACTGGAACCATATAAAAGAGCATCGTTGGCAGCTAAAAATCTATTTTATTTTAGAAGCTTTATCCAATATATACCCAAGTTTGTTTGATGTACGTTTTGCAATTGAGATTATCAATATTTTTTCGCTGTCCTAGGCGGCAAATTATTATGAGTGAGCGCTTTTTCCTCTTGTTTTTTTAAAACTGAAGTCGACTTTAATTTCATTTAACTAATTGTTGATGTAATCTTTAGATATTTTCTTTTTGTTAATTTTAAATAGAAAAGTAACACGCGATATAAAATTTTCGTTTATTTCCTTAAGAACTGTTTAAACATAGTTATTTGATAGAATTACGATGAAAGAACATTGTGTAATAAGTTATTCTCTTTATTTTAACTACTTAACAAATGGCAAATTTAACCCGTAACCGTTAGTTTTATTTTAAGTATTGTTTTAATTTTTTTGCTTAAATACATATAAATATTTTGAACGTAATTCACTTAATTTTTCGTTTGTTTTTTTTATTTTATATATTCATAAGAGCACACTTGCTTTTTATCCTTCTTGCTGGACCTTAATATGAAAGTTTAAAACGCTTTGTACTGCGAACTAGAAAAGTTTATCAACGGAATCGGCTTAATTCCTGCACAAAATGAGTTCGATAGTGTCTGCACCATTTCGAAGTTAAGCTTCTGTTTGATGTCACTCAAGCTGGCGATGTAAAGTAAAGTGATTTTTTTTTCTTGCGCTAGCGAATGGTCAATCTTCTAAAGATAGGTACTTATAACTACTGGCATGCACCATTCTGGATACTCGATGTCAGAACTACGCCTACGTACTGTACACATACGCAGCCCATATAAACCACTCTCAGTGCGGGACTGATGTTGGCTAACAAATTATGCTCTTCATTGCATGTATCTTTCTTTGAGTACTTTTATCTTTCTGGATCTCTCTTCTTTTTACTTCATCCTTCAGCCTGTTTTATCGTCTTCTATGTTGTGCTCGGTGTTGTATGTGGTTTACAATATTTTCTGGAATTGGTGCTTCTTTAGCTCTTTTCTCAAACTCGGGAATTGGAAAATACGTGCTGACATCTTCAATCGAATCTTCGGTATTGAGGCATGTGGGAGATTACTGAGTGCAAATAATTATTCTCAGACACAAAATCTTTGCGAAGATCCGACGAAGAATAACTCGCTAATAGTTGCTCAGCCTTATTTTGACATTCGAATTTGCATGGACTGTATTTTGACTTTCGAGTGAATAGAAAGAAAAGAAAATTTATCCAAACTTTCGAAAGTTCATTGGTTGTGCGTATTTTGAGATTCTATTCATTCGAAACAAATGTCATTTTTCATTCGAACAAATTTTCGTGGCGCATAGATTCACAAATACGTAAATATAGTAAGATATTTTGAATATTCTGTAGAAAATTGAATGAACTAATTTTAATTGACAATTTCTGGTCCTGTCGGTATAGGTCACGTTCTAATTTGAAAAACTGGTGGACGGCAATTCGTATAAATAAAATCGCCCCACTCCAGTTCTATGTAAACAAAACTCCAAAGGAAAGACGAGTGAATGCACAAAATTACATTTTAACATTATTTTTTTATTCTTATTTTAAATTTTGTATGATGTCCTATTCATTCGCACAGTCCACAAAAGAAAGCAGCATTTTATTTTATCTAAAAACAACTCTACTTATTAAAAACAAATCACCAAAAAATGTTTACTACTACTACTACTACTGACAGAGCTCAAAATAAAAATAGAGTGACCAGATTCGTGCCGATGGTGGGAGAGACTTGTAATTAAATATGCATGTATGTTATTTTATTTTGCTTTGTCTTCGTGCTCGATATTGTTAAAGGTATACAAAACATGTTTAGTAAAATGTATTACTTAAATTCGTCTTTAAAAGCGTCAAAGTATAACTAATAAAAATATTTCAATCAGAAAGAGAAGAGTTCTCACGCAAAGAAAACAAGGTATGGTCAACCTGTATAAAATGTCAAACAGCTGACTTTGAGAGTTCAATTCATATTAGTTCATTTTGCGTTATCATTCGAAAATTAACCTTTTTCATGCGAATCTCAAAATACACAAAAATCTTTCGAATTAATAGAGACATTCGAAAGAATTGACTATTCATTCGAATCTCAAAATAAGCATGGCATTTTGGTTCCACAAAACTACTGGGTTTGACATTCCTAATTCAATGGCCCAAAGTAATGCTCTGCAGTACATCTTTTGGACAATAACTAAGAAAGCTCAGCAAATTTTGCTGCCGAAAATTTTTCGCCAGATACCAGGTCTCATATGGGAGAAGGGCAAATGGAGTTGAAGCTCTACAACGATATGAATTAAGTTCAAAAATCCTACACACGTCGAATTCATTCATTCGGACACGTCTAGCGAATAGACAACAATGGTTTACACAAGAGGATCTTTGAGTCACAGACCCCACTTTTGATACGTCAAAGAGACCGAACAAAGACCAAGTTGTCGCGAATGCCAGAAAACTTGTTCTTTACAAGTGAATGCAGCGTGCCCACAGTCGCAGAGGATGGAAAGGAAGATTCTTCAAGAGACAGAAACCATTCCGCAACGGAGAATTTTTGCGTATTCTGATCTAACAATTAAAATAATGTACTTGCACCTTTATTCTGTTAAAGTTCAAGTTATGAAATTTTAGAAAAAAAAACATTTTAAAAATTCAATTAAAATTTTCAGTGGGTAAGGAACTGAAGTGTACGCCTTTCGTTCAAGTTTCACAAACATTTATTTTTAACTAAGAATAGTCAGTAAATCCAAATATGTGTGTATGCCTTTAAGAGAGATTAAAATTTTACTTTTTTTTTCGTTTTTATATTATGTTTCTTTTATGCTTTACGCTCATACTAGTAAATAAAATTAGCATTTCCAAATATGTACGAATTTAGTCTTTGAAAAACAAGGCTTTTGAGAAAAATCCTTTAGAAATAAAACCTCTAAAAAAACACCAAACTAAATTTACTATTCTATAAAATGATATAAACAAAAAGCTACACCGGCATCCATAGCAAATATATGTAAATCCATAAAAGAAAATGCAAAGGCTTTATATTTTACATAACAAAAAGCAATATATGTATTTAACAAGAAAAAAAGTTCACCAAAACTTAATCTATTATAAAAAGAAAAAAACTCATTGTTAAAAAGCCATTTCTACCTTAATGTGTAAACCAAAAGTAAAAATAAAAAGCAAAAAACAGTACCTCCTAGCCTCATTAACAATATAACACATTTACTAGGGATACCTTACCTACATGGCCTGCTTAGTAATGAAATATTTATATATATATTTATAGGTATATATAGCAACTTATGTTCAATGCAATAAATAAAATTATAAATATATATGCTTTTAAATTGATTCGATTGTCTTATTTAGCGCATAATCTCATTATAAGTGAGACTAAAAATAAAAATAAAAATAAAATCATATATACAAAAAATTAACAATTTATTTTATGTACCTATTAAATATTTGTAAAACATTGTTCTTTTTTTTTGTTTTTAATTAATATTGACTAACTATGCATGTAGATATTTAAAACTAAAGAAAATCATGAATTTTAAATACAGATGGTATAAGCAGTGTGTGTGTGTATTAAAAATATATACAAACAGATACATATACATACATATATATTTGACAATTTTTAGAATTATATATATATTATATATTAGATACCTATAGGAGTTTACCAATGAACCAAGTTCTAATTTAATTCATATAAATGTATGTATCCATTAATTATAAAATATTGAATTATATTTATTAAATACTTATGAATGGAATGTAAAGGAATACAATTTTAAAACGCATGCTTGTGAGGTGAACTATTATGATAAAAAAAAAATAAAAAAAAATTGTGTATTATATCATTATATCGAAGAAGAATGGGAAAATTATTATTATTAATTACTATTATTTGATTAGAAATAAAATCATCATATTTATTCATTAACTAAGAGCTCTGGTTTGTTTTGATTTGGTAGATTATTTGATAAACAGGGTGAGTCATCGGATAACACATATTTATTAAACAAATACACCCTTCCTTTAAAAAATTGATATCGGTGACAGCGTCTACTACTACTTTACTTACTTACTTAAAGGGCTCCCGAGAGTCTCATTCAGACACGGCTGTTTTCTAACCTCTGCAGTCTTAGGGACGCTGCTCCTGCATCCACGACAAGTGAGTTTTTGAGATTGGTTTTTTTTTTTTTATTAATGCCGCCTTTCAACATATAGACTAACTCCGGAAAAAAATCGTATGCAGGCGTTGATCGTGTTCCATTTATGCTCTAAACTCCTGACTTAGTAGAGCACATAAGGATTTTCCCCTTGATCCCTAGAAGGAATCCAGTACCAGATATTATGACCACGCGCCAGGCAACATTAGTAGGTTATTTGAGGTTGAAACGAGTCTACATATGAGTTTGCGAGGGCTGACTCAGTGTCTGCATTATTGTGGTAAACTTAGTCTAGATCACTGGTTAAACATGCTGGGATCAAGACAATGCAAACGATGATTCAAACCTTAGTCGTACAAGCAAATCTTTAACATAAATAAGCAAGACATTTGGTAGCTAGCAAGCTTCTTGACCGGCCATTATCTGGTCCACCTAGATAAATCTGTCTGAATTAGAGACCTGCAGAATGTGCCTCGTTTTGTGAGCCATTTAAAATATCTTTTTAATATAATTTTTGTATTCTCATTTCACACACATTCGTATTCATTCCCAAAAGGAATTCTCTGAATTCTAAGAAATGATTATCTACACTAATAAATACTTTACTGCCTAGCACTGAGTTTGAATGAGGGCAAAGAATGTTTTGAGAGGCTCGTGCGATGTTCTATCTACTTAAGTTTGTATATATATATATTGGCAGTGCTGTTTGTTTTTGCCTCTTTTCTGTCGCCTTTTTATTTGTACTTTCATTGTTCTGGGTTTTATGCCTAGTTTTTATGAAACCATTGGAAAGCTCATGAATCATTTGTACATTTCACTGCTTTTGCGAATACTCTGATTGAATGAATACTTTGAATGTGAGCCTACTATGCACTGAAGCATTCATGAATAAACTTGGTTTGGTATGTGAAGCATACTTGCTTGCTTTCTGTGTACATGAGACTGTGAAAGGCTCGTTTTTTAGCGAGTGATTAACAACGGTAAATGAATAGATTTATGCAGTTCTTTTGTTCGAATACATTCTTTGTGATTGTCCGGCGCTACATTGGTTAAGGAAACAAATTCAGTGGATTTTTTTAAAGACACACAATAAAATACAGGGTGCGTCAAATAAAACGTTACCAAACAGTTTTTATCGACCAGTTCCAGTGAATCAGGAATTGTACCGACAAATGTCTTAAATGATGCACCATCTCATAATGCCGCACTAATCACAGCACTCACTCATAGGCACTTCGCCTAGGGTAATACATTTTTTAGTAAATGTGAGTAAAGTTCATTGCCTTAACGGTTTCGAATACAATAAACTAACAATTGCATACGAAATTATATGACTTGTTCATTTATAGCTCCATCCACTCGCGGCCAATGATCTGAACGAGAACCTCATTGCTCAAGTTACACACCCAATAACGAGTATTTCCTTACTTGGTCTTAACCACACAGTGCAGTTGGTAGGTATTAGTGTAAACATTTTTACATTGCATTCCCTGTAGACAAAGTGGTTATGCGTGTTAAATATTGTTCATTGCTGGCGCAATGGAAAATTGGGTCTTTCGGGCACGGCGCGGCGCTTATGCGGTCTGTCCTTGAACAGCAATCAAGTCTTCAAGTGTAACTAGTTCTTTAAAAGCAAAAGTGAATTTTCATAGAATTTTGATTTCTAGTTGATTAATTAGTGAGTCGACATCGATTTCATTTTAAGAGTCATTGACTTTAAACAACTTGTGCGTTATGGTGTAACATTTGAGTTCTAGGTTTGGGACTGGAATCATAGTTAAGCATAAGTAGGGAGTCGGATAACAGGAGATTTCTGTGAAGAAAAAAAATAAAATCATTGTGTTCGTAGTTGTTAAAACAAAAAGCGGCTGAACAAGGTTGATTTTAAATTCATACGCTCTTGAGAGAAGTACAGCCTCATTTGTTAACTTTGTTGTTCTACTTTTACTGACACACTCGCAGCCGGTTTCTGCTCTGGATTCTCCTGTGTCGATCATCATCAAGCAATGTGTTGAATATCGCTTTTCACTTCACATGCTGTTCATCGATTTTGAAAATGCGTCTGATAGTGACAATCGGGAATTTATTTGGCATACCTTTCTCAGGAGAGGAAGTCTGTCTGAAGATTTCGAAGTCAAAAGTGGTGTTCGGCAAGGCTGCATACTCTCACCAATACTGTTTTTATTGGCGATTAGCAATGTGCTGAATGCGGGCTTATCAACATGAAATGGAGGAATTCGATGGACCTTTACAAAATGACAGAAAATAAGAAGAGGGAAGCAGATGACGTTGGGCTGAAAATTAACTCAGCAAAAACAAAAATGATCAGCCTAAGACTGAACTCATAAGCGCATGCATACATACATATATGCATTGCTGGACAGACAGTTGACAGAGTAGAGGGCTTTCAATATCTTGGGAATACTCTACCGAACAGGCATAGCTAACAGCAATAGCTAACCACGCGATCTAATGGAACTTGCTAATTCAGGATGGCAGGATACGCGGCGGTTCTAAAAGTACGTGGTGCAGAACAGTCGAACGGCAACTGGGAAAAGTAAGAGAGAGAGAGGCACATTTGCAGAAACTGCACACCATGGCGCGTAGGCATTGTAGATGCTCTATGACCCACAAGGAGATACAGGACATAAGACCGCTCCGAGCATTTTTAAAGGGCATATGTACCAATGTACATTCACTTCATGACCTATTTATTAAGGCCTTCATATTAACTCAAAATAATACTTTTTATAATACATTATCTACTCCGTTGAAACTAAATATTGCATTAAATACTAATTAGAGTACTCGTTTATGATAACCATCAAATTTAATAAATCACAAGCATCAATCAAAGATAAAATGGAAAATATAGGTTGATAAGATAAAAATAGTGAATGGTTAAAAGTTAATTAGAATTCCTGCAGATTGGTTTTAATAAATACGGACCAAATTATGCACTAAAAAATTTGTAGAGCTCTCGAAAAGTGTGTGATTTTCGCATGGAATTTTGCGTACTAAATATACTTGCAATAAACACCGTGGCCAGACAGTAACAGCGTAAGGCTGCAGTCTTCATGTTTGCGTTGTACCCAATCCTGGATTGTCGGTATAAGTCCATCTGTCGATATGCCTCTCGTTATATTATCCCAGCGAGCTTGCTACAAAGCTATTGAGTCCTCTTGATTCCATCGCCATCGTGTTGGTTTAAGACAACATATAATTTATCATAAAGATTGTTGCCTTATAAGCAAACAGAACATTTTGAACCCTATTATTTGTACCTTTGTCGCAGAAATGTACTTTTCGGCATTTTGGGCCCATTCTCTCCATGTGTATAATTTTTGCACTCTTTGCTTGTGGCAAATGATGGAATGTTTTTTTCTTATTTCGGGAAAGGTAATGCCTTATTCACCGTGACAGCCGGTAAAAGTATAAATGGTATGAAACCAATGAGGCAGGCAAAAAGGTCTATGACACATAATATACATGTTACAGTGTGTAGCAAAAAAAAGTTTCCACGATTTCGCAGTGCAATTCCAGAAATTATTTAATAAAAACACTTTTTCAAAATCTTTGAAAACACAATAGGGGGGTTCACATTCTCAAATATGCTTGACAAGCATGGCTTGATGATGTTTGATGAATTGAAGCCACTTTTCGTTCACATTTGTCAAACAGGCTGTCAAACATCAGTTCTCTTTAGAATTTTAACCATGGCGGACGTTTTGATTGCAGCTCTTGTAATGCGCACAGGTTGAGAACTTTTTTGAGAATGAAATTTCCTCCTGGTTTGACAAGAATGCGTCCATATTCTCAAACATGTGTGTCAAGCAAAATATCAAAATATTTTGATATCCATCCAACATGCTTGTTAAACTGTTTGATGGAGCGTTCACATTTTCAAATTCGAGTCAAACAAACCATGCTTGTCAAGCATATTTGAGAATGTGAACCCCCCTAATGACAATAATAAAAAAAAATAATGTGTTCATTTTTTTTTTCTTAATGTAACTTAAACAAAATTGGAATTTAGCGATTCAGCATTGCAAAAATATGTTTCACTACACTTAATGTCCGCAGTGGCTTATTTTTTGTTAGATATCTTAGACCCTGTTTTGATGATGACTCTCGACTACGTAGTAAAGAGTAATGTCGTGTCTACATGCAATAGTGCTCACTCCTGCACTACTTTGATAAAGTTTAGGGGAGGGAATGAGTAAATTGAAACACTTCTGTATTTTTTGTGTGTTCTCTCGTCCAATTACTCATTTTATGCGCGAACTTCCCTCCTCAACGATCGAACTAGAAATGATAAAATGGAATAGGGACGGAACATTTCGGTAATAGAACGCGACTCTCCTCGATATTTCTATTTTCTTCATGACTCTCCCCCTCTCTTTACCCCTCACGCTTCTTACCCATAAACTACCGATATAGCCGAGTTTTGAGTCAGCATCTAAACAGGCTCTTAGGAAGTCGATCGTCTAGCCTAAAGTGTGAATAAGGTTTTAGCATTGATCTGGTACAATTTTTTCACAGGGCTTTGTGAGGCTGATTTCAAAATCTCTATATTTTCTCATTGAATGTATTGCAACACTTATCTGATAAAATGTATATGTAGGTGCATTATTATCCCGGGAATTGCGAGTGGAAACTTGCTTTTGCTTAACGCTTAATGCTCCACCAACACTGTTTAATATTGCATCTGATTCAAAATATATATCGGAGAATTTTTTTTTCTTAAAATGAATTGCATATTCCTAAAGAAAACGATGAAAGAAATGTATAGTTATGCCTTTGCGGAAACTTATTTTTGCTACACACTGTATGTATGTCATAACTGAAATAATTACTTTCTACTCTTACTCAAGATTTGTTTGTGAATTGGGTCTGTTTGTAGTATACTTAGGGAATAAAACGAGAGATAAAAAGGAAGTCTTCACAGCAAATAAAATTATATGTAAGTGGATTATGTGAAAATATCTGCTTCGAAAATAAAATACACTTTTTTTTTACATTAAAAGTCAAGTTGTACTTTTTCTTATGATATACAAATTTGGTCTATTAATGATACATAAGTTCCATTCGCGTACACAATCAAAATAGCGAAATTTTACGAAAATCTGATCGCGTACGAAGAATTTTCATAGTTTTGTACAGAAGACAGCTCTCACAAGGAAAAAATGTCTGTAGACTGGTTTATGAAAACTGTCAGATCTGTCAAATCAATGTATTTTCAACTGTTTTTGTTCCACCCGTTTCTTTACTATTTCGTTATTTTAGTTCTCTCTAAGAGAATTTTACGCCCACTCTTTAAAATTTGACAAACTACGAATTTAAGTGCAAAAAGCTCGCGAATGGACCTATATATTGTCATTGTTCTGTCAACTTCAACCGATGGCCATAATACTTTTGCCAACATAGCTATCTTTTAAAACAATATATACATATATACATTTTTTCTCTCTCATTGGTGGTGTTTAGGTTTTGTTTTTTGCGTAAAAAATGGATAGTAACAGAAAATGTTTAAACATGAATGAAAGCAGAAGTCATTCGAACAGTTTCAAATATAAAATATAAACAAATAAGGAAGAGAAGTCTCTAATGTAAACACATATGGGTGGGTAGTTTTTATCGACTGTCAAATTCGCATATGCGAGCGACTGAGAGCGTTCTCTCTTATGATCGGTAAAGTTTGCAAAAGTGACCGAAAAATAAACGAATCGACGTTGGGCTTATTATGCGTTGGCTCTTGGCTCATAAGATTGTGAGTATTCATGGGTTTACAATGCAAAAGATTCTACGATACTGTCCCTTAACATTTTTTTTCTTTTTATTGAAAATTCAGTTCATTGAACTGTGCAGAGTTCGACTTCCATTCGCACAGTTTTTTCATATAGTACCGCAGAGTGTAATGTCCCGTAAAGATCCCCACAAGAAGGAATTGTCTGTCCTTATGCATTAGTCTTTCGGTCCTTGCTTTATTGAAGGATGGCCAAGATTGTTGTTCAACGTTGCATGGAATTCCACTTTAAGTTTGATTCTCCCCTGGCTAGTTTTCTTGTTTCAAGCCTGAAACAGGGTGGTAAGTTTATAATCATGTCTTATTAAGTACTGACTTTCTTAGTTACCAAGCACTCATCTTTCTAACCCAAACTAAATGAGATCTAAGACTATCGGTTTCAATATATTTCCCACTTTAAATATTATTCAATCGACAGTGGATAAACCTAACATCGGTCATAAAAATTGGTAAAGTACCTAACTCGTTATATGTTTCTTCAATATGCCACTTCATTGTACTTTCATTTGAATACTATGTAATGTACGACTTCTACGTAATAACCTAAGCCAATTGATTAAGTAATTGACTGGCAGGAGGCATAAAATCGGCAATAAACCAATGTTTGTCGATTTACTATTAAACCTGCTTCTTGTTGCTTTTGGCGGTTTTTTTTTTTTTTTCATTACGAAATTTTTATAGTTAGTGTTCTGGACTATTAAAAGAAGGTCTTAACAACTACTCAACTACTACGAAGTTGTATTTTGTAAACAATTTCCATTAAATTAAGAGATAAAAAACACATCGACTCATGACCCTACATGACAGATTTACAGTATTCAATTATAAATCAACATATTAAGAACAGAGGAGTATTGCTGAACGATGATGTCAAAATCGAGGTTAATACTTTACAATTTTCCACGGATACGAAAACACTTTATAGTTTTTGAAAGCAATTAAAATTACGTGACAAGTCAGGCGTTCAAGGATGCGGTTAGTGAATCAGCTTCAGATTTTACAGGATGGTGTAGATTGCTATAAAGACTTATTTTTAGTTTTTTAAAACGATGCTTAAAAGTAAAATTTTTTGGTCATATTTTTATCAAAATGCCAGAAGCGAAGTTCTTCGTTTCGAAAATGACATAAAATTCACATTTTTGAAAACTCATATTTGAGGTTCGCCATTTTTAGGTTCCTAAAAATTTTAATACGTTAAAGAGAACTCAACTTTACGATGCACGAGTGATTCCTACTTAGACTCAGACTATTTTACTTTTAAGTCCAAGTGAAAGAACTTGCTGGGCGTGAGATTTACTATTTACTACATCAAATCCTCACATCCTTTAATACAAGGATATACTCGTAGTATGCGTTACCAAATCTTCTAAACTTACTCATTTGTCAGTGTAGAGACAAATTTTCCTGTCTGGGTCATCTAACGTCATCTGCCAGATTTGACATTAGTTTACATACATATTGTCGCAGCTGCGATATCGCTTACAAGAAGGGATGCCAGACGTCCCGTAAAACTTGTTTTGTCCCGCAAGTGTCCAGCGAAATGTCCCGCAATTCACCTTTTATGTTCCGCATGTCCCGCTAAATTCTCTTTAACTATTGTATGGTATATTTTAGTCCTCAAATGTAAACATCAATTACTAACATCAGATAGTTGAAAGAAGAAGGGATGTACGGTACCTCTTTAATTAAAATACCAAACTACAACCAATATGTAACTTGTACCTTAAGTGTAAATGTAAACCACTATCGTCTAAAGTATTTATTCTATTCTTTATTCTTTGTTTTTGTTTCCTATTTTTATACTCTATCCTAAGGGTATATTTAATTTGACACATAGTTTGTAACATAGATAAATATCTATGATATACTCAACAAGTTGTACGTATGTATGGTACATGTCCATCTTTCGGCCCATTTTTAGGCCTTAAATATATAGCTAGATCAATGAAATTTCGTATACGAGATCCTCGAAAAAGTAAGCAATACAAGTATAAACATTTTCAAAATTCACCCACTGACACACCCACTTTTCAATCTATATACGTATGTCAAAAATTAATGCCCAAAAACTGGTGCAAGAGAGATGGACATGCCTTAATCGACTCAACTAATGCTGCTCATCAGTTATATATATAAATACTTTATTGGATTTTGAACAAGAGAGGCATAAAAACTTGATGTGAATATGGAAACTGTCCCGCAGAGAATTTTTTCAAATCTGGCATCCCTACTTACAAGACAGAAACAGGGGTTGAATTACGACATCAGTTAACGAGTGAGTGAAATCTATACGCTATCGAGTGATTGACTAATGAATTAGAAATATTCTAAATGATTCGGAGTCAGAGGAGAGATCTTTATGAATTAATTGAGCGAAGACGTCTAAAGGATAACAGCGAAATCTGCCTTTATAAAGCTCTACGTACGTATACCAAACAATAATTTTCTAAAACGTATTTCACAACTCATGTTTTCTATTGCAGTTTTATTCAAACAAACCCTTCTTTGATTACCTAAAGCAGATGCAATAGAGTTTCTTTCTTCCTGACTCTACATGTCGATACATTTTGTTGCAATAAATTTCTCTAAATTTACACCATTTCACGTTACAAATTTTCGAAATAAGTAGAGCCAACATTGGTTCGAATTTCAGTCCGAACTTGAGCAACTAAAATAGTAAAAAAACGATTAAAAAACAAACGGTCTTAAGTAGTAGGTAAAAAGGTCTTCAAAAGTCCAAGTACTTCTTGCATGGCATATATACCCCATTTCCCCAGTTGCCTCATCAAATTGCTAGCATCTAATGCATTGCGACGTTTAAAGGAACAAATTCATACTTTTTGTACAATTCAGGAATAAAATGGAAGCCGGAGTAGGAACCATTCGCCCATGACATTCGTAACTATTTTCAGACGGTGAAATCCTAAAATAATATAAAACCTATTTATGTGTCAATGTGTTAACAGTCATTTGAAAGCGATATGCGTTGTTAAATCAAATTCAAAGCCAAATTGTCACCACATGACATCTCCGGCACTTGGCCATATCCCAGAGCACCATACTGTGCTCTAGCTGTTAGCAGCAATCATCATCAAAATGCTATCAGCAGCGCTCTGTTAAACAGCCTGTGACGACAACCTGCCTTGAGCATTATTACGAGTACGAGTATATACCTCTATTGCTTTGCTTTTTCGATTTGGATAGCTTCTCCTAATCAATATGCATCGGAGCAAGTCACAAGCCTATTGAAGTTTCACCAATACGCACACACGACGAGTATACTACTCCAACAGGTGGGGGGGAGGCGCGACACTTTTGCTTGCAATCTCAACTCATAGAGCTACCACGGTCCTCATAAATATACCTAGCTGGTGGAATTCAAGAACTAGATACTTCTTGCCAGCCGGCAGTGGCACTACATTGTCAATCTTCATCGTCGTCGTCGTCGTCGTCGTCGTAGGCATATAGTTCGCGTAGTCGCATTCGTATCGTGGCTCGCCTCGTATCTCGTAGGATCAAAGTAAAACTAATTTTCTACTCAACGCTTTCGCTCCCATCAGTGATATCAATTAGTAGGTGTTAATTAAAAGGTGGGTTAAATTAAATCAGTTGATGTTGCTTTCGTTAAACTAGTTACTAATTAGAGTTAAAAAAAAAAAAAAAATATGTCAGTAAAAAAAGCTCTCGTCTTACAAGGTGATTTGAATGATGTACAACGTATGTACGTACAGTAGCAAATGGACAATTGATTAATTTGTTTTCTATTGAACTTAAATTAAAGAACAAAAAAAATAGTGATGGTCGATGGAGTTTGCTTACAAAGTATAGAACATCTCAGGCGTCTGCCATCATCATATGGATATCTGTGTATATTTGCTCTTCAAGAACAGTGCAGTGACTTGACTTGATGTTTTGTTTGTCCGTGAAATGAAATTTATTTATGTAAACTGAGAGCCAATCAATTTACAATTTAAATTGATTAGAAAAAAAAAGTAGTTTCTTGTAGTGTGTTCGACTAAAGTTCTTCAGTTGGTTTTAGGCAATCCATCTGCCACATACATTCATTTTATTTTCCTTGCCGAATTTTGTTACGTATACGCCATAGTATAGTTACGATTTATATCAATTTATTTCAAATTTGCTACTCATTTTTCGATTATTAGTCGCAATTAGAGTGGCAGATACAATCTGATTTATTGAGAAACAATTTGTGGAGCTTTTAAAGCAAAAACCAGTTGTAATTTACTGCGGTTAAATTTTATAGTTATTTATACAATAATTTTTTTGTTTCCTTGGAAATTGAGTGTGAGTCCCAATAAAGTGAGTGGTAGTGTTAAGATAAAGTCAGGTGATGTTATTATTTTTATGACGTCCTACTTTTGTTGATAGAATAAATCATTGCAAAGCAATCCAAAATAAAGTAAATACATATATGCATATGTATATACAAATTAAAAAAAGAGAAAATCGCTTTAATTAACAATGTGAAGATGTTAATTTGTTTACTCGTTAGAAATCCTTAATAGACAGACGGATGGACTTGCAGTGATTATTTGTAGCAAGCACGTATTACTTGAATAAAAATATAAGTGTAATTCGTAGAAAGTTTTATTGATTGTCGACATGATTAAAATAATTGCAGATACAATAAATTGGCAATAAGTCTGCATTAGAACTTTAAATTGAACGTTTAGTTGATGTTTTCATACGGCGCCATTTACTTAAGTTATTCTAGTACAAGGTGACACAAAATCATCACTAGATTTCTTACTTACTTAAATCCTGTACCCCCTTGTGGGCCTCTACAACGCCTACGCGCCATCGTGTGCGATTTCAGGAAATATGCCTCAGCTCCTCCCAGCTCTTTCCCAGTTGCCGTGCTTCCTTTTCCACTATTCTGCGCCATGTACTCCTAGGACCGCCGCGTAACCTGCCATCCTGGGTAAGCGGGTTCCATTGCATCGCTTGGCTGGCTGTGGATCTGTCACCCTTTCGGAGAGTGTGACCAATCCACTGGCACTTTCGTCTTCGTATGGTTGTGCCTATAGGTTCATGGCCCGTTCTCTGATAAAGCTGTGCGTTAGAGATACGGTTTGGCCAGAATATCCTTAAGATGTAGCGCATACACCTATTAACAAACGTTTGTAGCTTCCTCTTGATAGTGACGGTCACTCTCCATATAGCAGCACGGATTCAACGTTGGAACGGAACAGTCGTAGCTTGGCTAATTGCATTACTTCGCCAAACTGTGGATAGCATTCCAAACACTGATTTTGCTTTACCTATTCGGGTGGCTATATCCAGTTCGGTTCCGCCATCGGTTGAGACAATACTCCCAAGGTATTGGAAACTCTCTACTCTCTCAACTATTTGTCCAGCAATGCATACATGAGTTGATGAGTTCGGTCCTAGGCTGATCATTTTTGTTTTTTCCGAGTTGATTTTCAGCCCAACGACGTCTGCTTCCCTCTCCACATTTGCTGTCATTTGGTGAAGGTCCAATTATTCTGTGAGACAGAAGGCATACATCATCGGCGTAGTCGAGGTGCTTGAGTTCGGACATAAGAGTCCATCGAATTCCTCCATTTCCTGTTGATAAGGCTACATTCAGCACATCGCTAATCACAAATAAAAACAGTATTGGTGAAAGTATGCAGCCTTTTCGAACCCCACTTTGGACTTCAAATTCCTCAGACAGCCTTCCTCTGTGAAATACGTGACATGTGGACCCATTATGTGTAGCCTTAATAATTGCTATTAATTTATCCGGAATGCCTCTCCTGCGCAAGGCACGCCAAATAAATTCCCGATTGACATTATCAAATGCCTTTTCAAAATCGATGAACAGCAGGGGAAGTGGTGATCGATATTCAACACACTGCTCGCAAAGTGTTGATGTGGTCGACACAGGAGGATCCAGATCGGAAACCTGCTTGTTCGACGGCGAGTGTGTCTTCAAGCTGGTCTTTGATTTGCTCCAAGATTATTTTAGCTATTATCTTGGCCACAGCAGGCAGCACGCAGATACCTCTCCAGTTTTCGCACTGGATTAGATTGCCTTTTTTAGGGAGCTTGACGATCATTCCCTTCTTCCACTCATCCGGAAAACTCTCGGCTTCCCATGTTCTCTCGACAAGTGGGAACAGTAGCTCTGCCGATTCTGTTGGCGCAGCTTGAAAAAGTTCCACGGGTATGCCGCCAATTCCTACTGCCGTGTTGGTTTTTTGGTGCTTTGATCGCAGTAATAATCTCTTCCTTACTGGGGATTGTGGTGCGAATTCGGGAATTTCATTCTATGGACACTTCAGTCTGACTTGGGTGCATATTGCTGGCGAATACTCGCTAAATAAGCGAAGGAATGCATCTTGCGAACGGTCCAATTTCAATAATGTATTCAATGGATCTTAAGGGCAGTTAAGGTATATGGCTTATTCACAATACCCAAAAATAGGTGAAATCGACGATCATGCGGTTCAGTACAGATGTCCAAAATGACATAAAAAGCAGCAATGAACCGCTTGCTACTGAATCATTTTGTCATTGAAAAAAGTTCGGCCAATAACCTTTCATGGCTCTAGAGCAGAACACGCGGATTTTGAGTACCTCAAACCCGATAATTTTACTTATTCATGATCGTAATGAATTCAGTAGCACTGAGCAGTAAAAGTATATTTGGTGTTTCACCCCCAGGAGCTGCTATCAAAAAATTCAAATCTCGAAAGTCAACTCACCGCGAAGACTTTTACCCCATTTATCTGACAGTAAGATATATTGAATTGAAAAAGGGTTGAACTCGAACTGAATTGAATCCAGATTCCATTTGCCATATAAACGGGGTACACTCGCGAAATTACTCCCAAGAGTAGTCACTCCCAAATGTAAATTTTTACTCTCGAATGCACATGCACCTTAAAACGATTACCGAAACCAACTTTTGATTTTAAATTAATGCAAACTGTTAAGCAAATAACCATTTAGTAGATTATTTTTTGAATCTATAGAGCCTCGATAGAATAAAAAAACTAATAGCAGCTAAATCGACTTAATTGTTATAAAATTTGTAAAACATTCTAATGAATAGTTATACAAAATAATTGTTATGAGAAATCTCCAAGTTGATTAGCTTAATTAATTTGTAATAATCAAATTGTGTATACTTTCATTTGTTCAGAATAGCCTCATTTAAGAAACGATTCACTTTTATCTTCGAAACTATTTGAACTTGTTCGCACGATATACACATTATAGTTTCGCATGAGATGTGAAACTTGATAATATAAATTGTACACACGATGATGAGGCGAAATATACCATAAAAAATAGCCTCCTATTATAACACCCTTTTATTGAAACCGAAGAGCTCTTAGAAAGTACGGAGAGTTTCTCCTTCAGACAGCATAGAACTACGATAGAAAAAAAAACTCATCTATTCAAAATGAAAGTGAAATTTGCTCGTAATTGAGCGGATTTTTATTTATTTTGTTTAAACTTTCACAAAATCAACCCGCTGTGCTCTCTAAAACAATTTTGATTCCTTAATTTCCTTGTTTTGCATAATTTCATGCAAATGCATTAATAATATCACAAAAAATAAATTAGGTTAATATCTGTTTTAGAAATCCAAAAAATTATACAAACAACGTAAACAAGAATAATTTCCGAAATTCAACCGCAAAAAGTTCATCCAACTTTACAAATACATAAATAGCGGTAAATTGAAAATAGTTCTCTAAGCAAACACGTCAACAGAACTAGAAAAAAGCGGATAAAACAAACAAACCCAAATCCAAATCAAAATCAATTTGAATTTTAAATTTCGTTGCAGTTTTTTTTTTTGTAGCTTTATAATATAGTTAAGGGTATTGGACTGTTAAAGAGGTCAGCCAACGTAGACCTACTTTGAATCGGTTTTTAATTACGATAAACTTACATAAATCATGTAACGAAATTCAAGTTATCGACACCCTTTTTGCATACTCACCGGAGGCAATACAAAAAAAGTAAAAGTGATTAAGCGGGTTTTTGATTAAAAAAAAAAAAACTTAAATTATACCGGCAGAAGCAGGCAGTAAACAATTTGGCAACGTGATAAATGTGTCAATATCATGTCTTGAATAATAAATGAGTATTTAGTTAAAGTTTTTTTAAGAATTATTTAACTTTGTACTTTGGGAAGGTCAATATCAAAGTTTCAGGCGGTTGGCATACCTAAATTTCATTAAATTACATAATATGGTGTATAAATCAGCATATGACTTGAGCAAACAAATTTACAAAGTTTAATATGACAAAATGTTGTCTGGTGACGAACTAAAGCACACTTCATTAACTCGAGTAAGTCGTAGATGATTTTTTGAACAAGGACGAATTTATTGAAGGAAATCATCGGTTATTGGTGAATAACTTGTCAGATCAGAGACACCTCCCAATAGCCGTGAACACGGTTAGTAAAACGCGATATGGCCTTTTTTATACATACATATAGTCATATGTGGTACATACGTGACAACTTAGAGCATTTTTTTCAGAAGCGGGTTTGACTGTTTTAAACTCATAGACAATCAATCGTACCTGGCGGAGTAGTAGGTTAGGTTAGGTATGTGGGTTAGCAGAGGAAACGAAATACCTCCGCTGCACTCAAGTCAGCACTGACCCATTGTGTTACCCATAGGGGGGGTTAGAAAAAGTACCCCTTGCCCATTTAACCCATAAATATCTGCAACAAACTTCCCATGGTTGTACTTACTCGTTATCCGTGTATACAAACCATCCTGATGTTTTGATGAAGTTCAGTAACATGTCGGTATTGACATTAAAGAGTTCTCCTAGATCCTGAAAGAAGTGCTTGTCGAGGAATTTGTACCTGGAATATTGGAGTCCAGTGCACTGGCACTCCTCATCGCCGCATCCTCTACAGAGTTCTTCTTCCATCCGACGTAGTTTCTTCAGCAGTAATTGCTTTGATAGCTGCCTGGCTGTCGATAAAGAAAGTGATACCTTCTGGCGATATTGTTCTTACTCACGGGCCGCTGTTGTCACTGCCAGGACGTCCTTCGTCCTTCCATTCATCTCTGCTAGGGTAAGCTGAGGTAAGTGGTGTTTTGAAGTCAAGGTAAGGCGTAGTGTAGTCTGTTTTGGGTGTATGGCCGAAAAATCTCCAAAGAATGGTCGCGTGCCCTATCGTACGTGGCTTCCAGCACGCAGTCTGACTTATTCTTAAGGCACTGATGGCTGCCGTTGATCTCGTGTAGATGTCTAGCGGAGATAGGTTGAGAATAGCCTCAAGACCTGCCGTTGCACGCTAATTTTTGTACTTTAGTTAGATCCTTCAGGTAGGTGGACTTGTTTAATGCTGGTCACCATACTAGGCTGCCATATGTCAGGATGGGTCTTATGATAGCCGTGTACATCCAGAGAATTGTTTTTGGAGAGGGTCACCAGGTCTTCCCAAAAATTCTGCTGCACGTGTAGAAGGCTATGTTGGCCTTTTTGACTCTTTCATTAATGTTTGGTCTCCAGATTAGTGGCGGAGTATTAAAACTTAGGAAGAAAGTTAGCAAAACTCTTGAAATATGTACGCAGAATGTAGATAGGATCCTTCTTACAACATAAAATTTAAGATTGAGATCACTTAAAATTGAATTTTATGACTCTTGGAATACGATTAGATAAAGGCTTCTCAGGATCTGAATCGGTTTCCAAATACCAATGGATCTCCCACGAGTACTTTCTGACATATTTCTCTCAAAGGACCACATCAAAAGTCGTACTAGATTGCCGGTCATGTCTGATGGGAATCTCAGACCAATACACACACATTCCCCTATGTTGGGTTACAGACCACTGGGGTATTCCAGTGAACTGCAGGGCGGATGATGTTCCTCTCAATTGATCCTGATAATATGGGCGTTGGTAGCCACTTGCTGCTTCTAAACTAAGGCTTAAGCTAGACGCTAATAGGAAGGCCAAAAATTCCCTGGGAGTGTTGTCATTTCTTCTAAATTCCCAGAGCCTAACCTGAACCAGAAGCGTTCAATCGAACTGATGGTCCTGAGTTGTGCTGATCACAATTATAGGTTTCCTTACGAGACACTATCTGATTGGTCTTTACGTTAGACGTCTGGCCCTCCCTTCAAACAGCTTTTATACAAGCTGAGTTTCATGCTCACTAAACGAATACTCCCTGTAAATAATGTCTCTCCAGAAAAAATACAGATGAGTTACAAGATTTACCCATTCAAAGTTCTGATGGAGATTGAGATACCGACTTTATTTTTCGGTTTCCAATCTCATCCTAAAGTCGTATTAAAGTCTGTAAAGCCCACATAGTCATTTAAGTACTTTTTTAACTCCGGAAGTGAAATAAAAAAAAAACTCTCTTCCGCCTACAACCTGAATAAAGTTATCCAACTCATCATGAACTCTAATCGAAAATTTAAATAAACCGAATAAAACTTCCCAATTGAATATAAAAATAGTATCAAAGCCACCAGACCTTAGGCTGAACGTGCAATGCATTTCAGATTGTCATCCAAACTGATAAAAAATTCCAGACTGCCAACCAAATGCCAACCCACCAACAAGTACACATACTTTGCATTGAACCTTTACTTTTTTGTCACTTTTTCATATTTGATTTTATTTTTTAACTGTCACCTTTTGATTGAAGTTTTCATTCTCATTACGAAGGTTTATTTACACTCTATTATTCTATTCATGTATTTGTTGTATCTTTTTAGCACAAGATGATTCGAGTCATTGTGCTGGCCAGCTTTGTGCTCGCAGTTCTAGGTTCCTATGACCATTACAAACTACCCGAATCCATTCGTCCGGAACATTATCGATTGGAGATCATAACACATCTAGAGAATCCGGACGATCTTCGATTTGAGGGAACCTCTGTCATCACACTCAACGTATTGCAAGAGACGAAAAATATCACAGTGCATTCGAGCAATCTTACAATCGATCAGCAAAAGATAACTATCCTTAAGGATGGCAAACAGATTAATTGCATCAAGGATGTGGATGTTAACACGAAACAGGAGTACTATATAATGCACTTGTGTGAACCCTTGGCTAAGGGAAAGTACGTGGTTACGTTGCCGTTTGCTGCGAGCCTGAGTAAGAATCTTCATGGATACTATAGGAGTAGCTATGTGGACAAAGTAACCAACGAGAGGAGGTGGATACTGTTCAATAATTAAAACTTGTGTAACAACAAATTGATATTTGTTTTGTTTTGTTTTTTTGCAGATGGCTTTCAATTACACAATTTGAGCCAACATCCGCTCGCCTGGCTTTTCCATGCTTCGATGAACCTGAAATGAAAGCTAATTTTACAATTGTTTTGGGTCATGAAAAGAAGTATGCTGCTATTAGCAACATGCCACTGAAAGAGACAACAGAAATGTATGTATAAATCTATTAGTAGATGGTTGCGTGCATGCCTAATTAATTATGTTTTTTAAACCGGAATTTAGATAGTTTCGATGGGTTTAGATTGATGTTATTAGAACCCATTAATAGAACAGAAAATTAAAGAGGGAAAAAGTTACTCTTCGTTAATCAATCTCATCCCATTCATCAACTTTTAGGACTTCATTTAAGCAATTTTAGGCCACGAGCGACAAAAGACCTCAAGAACGGCTTTGTTCCCTTACTCAAATCAAGACACATTGCACCTAAGCAGTAATCCACACTACGCACTCTTTTATCAGTCTACCTGCAGGACTACTCTTAGGTCGTAATCCGTCGGGCGGGTTAGTGAATTCTGCTATATCATCGACAACTGCCGGTTGGGCTATTGTTCTTTCGAAGCCGATCTTAAAATCTACGGGCATGACAGGTTCATTCTTCCCTCTGTGAAGAGCCTGTAATGCAATATTGCATGTACTCTGCAACTTTCTCCTTATCTTGGCAAACTATGAGTTCTATTGTGTTTGTGGAGATATTTTCGATAGCGGCTATGCCCGGACAGAGACTGTGCTTTGTTTCTCAATTGTGGAGATTAGATTGTGTGGACATCTTTCCCGTGTAATACTACCTGGTAATTTGCAATGTTACAGATGTTGCTCTTTCTTCTTCTTTTGCCTTCTTGCTTTATTTTATCCTTTTGGTGAGAATACCAACTATAACACAGGATGCAAACAGGGTAAAGAACCACTAAGATTACCACTGGGGACAGCAAGGTTCAGTCTGGCGTATCCTTACTCCAAATGTATGACATCATTCATACTGCTCATCATTGAAAGAGTACTTAAAATACGTTTTGAAGTTCAGCCCGTTGCCTTATTTCTAGGTGTTTTATTGTCCTTTCACAGTTCTTCGGTCATGTAGTTTTAGACCGACAGTCACTGTGTCAGCCATAGCGAACTCTATGTCTTGGACGATAACTATGACGATGTTGTCATCAATGCCCTTAACTGCATGTGGCAGTTAAGTTGCTAATGAAAGATACGGACGTCTGCTTTTGTCTTGTTCTATGTAGGAAAAATATTTCACCAAGATGTAGACCAAAGTCATAGATTGCGCTGATTCTTATTCCTTTAGAGTCCAGGCCAAGATTCTCTTTCTCTAGAGCTAGCTGGCTACCAGGGCATGTATTTAAGAATTCTTGCAAGGGCTGCGTATATTCAATGGGTGGTGGCAGCCCTAGGTCCCACAGGTACTCGGGCTTTATTCTTTTGACTGTGAATATGAATGTCAAGGCGAAGTACCCAGCGCCAAATTACCGCATTCGATAACGAGTGAGTGCGTTCGAATCGTTTGCTTATATCGTTGTTGTTTGCCTCGAGTACTCGACAGCATAAGGTCTGTTTTCGTACCTTCTGCACTAAAATTCACAGCTTGTCAAATTTCTAAGAGAGGGGGTAAAATGCTGCCCACTCTTTAGACGTTACTCTTTTTTGTGTTGATTTACTTCAAATTATTTTGCCAACCAACAACAACACAACCATTTGACTAAAATTTGTAGCATGTGGAAATTTCTTACTCTCTCATGAGCTCTCCCTTCTGTGGAAAACAACGAAACTTTGACGTACGGGAACAGAAATTCACTATCTTTCGTAAAATTTGGTAGTTTTAGTCATTGCGGGAACAGACCTAGTGTTCGAATGAAATGACGTACTATCCCCTTTGCTGTGATCTCTAGTTTCGATAGTGAATGCTCGATTACGAAAACCTTAAATCCTCACATTTTGATGACGAGTTGCTCGTTATCGACTGTCATAATTTGGCCCAAGGTTTCAGTACAAGGGTTGGTGTCCAAGCTATTGGAAATAACTCTTGACATTTTTTGTTTGTTTTTCATTTGATAATCCACAGTATACCTACATTTTTAATGCATTTTCGAATGCACTTGGTGCTAGCCGAGCAAATCCTTTGTGCTTTGCCATTACAACCCGTTGGGTTTAAAAGTTATTGGACTATTGAGTTTCATAGCAAATGGTTATTCCTCTTGAGCAGGACATGTTCTGGTATTTTTGTGTCAACCATTCGTTTGATGTAATCCAATTCTTTAATCCACCTTTCTTCGCTTAAAACATCGCTTTTTATGCTATACCTCTACTTTTTCTCGTAACTCTTATTACAAATCTCATCTCTGTCGCTTGAACAAAGCTCGAGCAAATCTGGTATGGACTCCTTGGTAAACCAGCCTTTAGATTTACTTCTGTTGCACATAAGACGTGAAAACATAGGTACAATTTAGTAAAATCCAGCCTAGCAGAAAAGCTTGAAAAACAGCTTGTCTTTCGATATTTTTACTTTAGACGAACTCGAGGCATATTCAACGTTTGCTATCTAAAAACTCTCACCAATTTGAACTTAATTATCCATCTGTCTTTCTAGGAAAAATCAAGACGGTTGGGTATGGAGCGAATTTCAAGAATCAGTTCCAATGTCCACCTACCTTGTGGCCTACTCAGTGAATGACTTTAAGTACAAAGAATCTATGGTAAAACTTAAGAACGATGTTACCTTCCGAACTTGGGCTCGTAAAGATGCCATATCGCAAGTTGAATTCGCCGCTGAAGTCGGCCCAAGAGTGCTGCAATACTATGAGGAAATTTTCGACATCAAATTCCCACTGCCAAAGGTCGACGAAATCGCAATTCCTGACTTTTCATCCGGTGCCATGGAGAACTGGGGACTTGTGACATATCGTGAAACTGCTCTCCTCTACGAAACAAATGTCTCCTCGGCCAGCAGTAAACACCGTATTGCTTCTGTTATTTCACACGAATTGGCTCATCAATGGTTCGGAAACTTGGTCACAATGAAATGGTGGACAGATTTATGGTTAAACGAAGGATTTGCAACTTATGTAGCGAGTTTGGGTGTTGAGTATCTCTATCCAGAGTGGTCATCACTGACTGAAGAATCAGTCGACAATACTTTGCATATTTTCAAAGTGGACGCATTGAAGAGCAGTCATCCAGTATCTACACCTATTGCGGACGCCAGTGAGATTTTCCAAATCTTCGATTCGATCTCGTATGAGAAAGGTTCATGTGTTATTCGAATGATGCACCTGTTTATGGGTGATGAAACCTTCCGAACTGGAATTTCAAACTATCTGAGAGAGAATTCGTATACAAACGCCGAGCAAGATGATCTCTGGGCAGCTCTGACACAAAGTGCTCATAAATCTAAGACGATTCCCGCGGAATATAGTATCAAGAAGATTATGGATTCATGGACTTTGCAAACTGGATATCCAGTTATAACTGTAACAAGAGACTACGAAAATGGCACAGCTTCTGTGACGCAATCACGGTATCTCTTGGACACAAAAACCGCACGCAGTACCTATGAGAATTGCTGGTGGGTTCCACTAAGTTACACAACAAAGTCGGAGTTAGATTTCGAGACTAAGACGCCCAAGGAGTGGTTGGAGTGTGAAGAGAAACAACCACTTCCGAAAGTGATTGAGAATATGCCGGGATCCGACGAATGGGTTATATTCAATATTCAACTGGCAGCTTTATACCGAGTTAAGTACGATGCCAAGAACTGGGATATGCTTATCGAAACTTTGAATGGCCCGGACTTTGAAAAAATCCATACCATGAATCGAGCTCAATTGATCGATGACGCCTTGGACATGGCTTGGACGGGCGATCAAGACTATGAAATCGCTATGAGATTAGTGGAATACTTGGCTCAGGAACGAGACTACATCCCATGGAAGTCGGCTCTGGACAATTTGAGTGAAGTAAACAAGATCTTGCGACAGACCCCGGAGTACAAGTTCTTCCAGGTAAGCTTTAGTTATGTTTTTCCGTAGGACTTTGCGTTATAATGAACGTCTTTTCAGAAATACATCCAGAAGATCCTGGAACCCATCTACGAACATCTTAATGGCTTAAATAATACGGATGTTCGATCTGATCGGCTAGATGCCATCAAGCACAAGGTTATGATTGCCGGATGGGCTTGCAAATTCGAAGTCGGCGATTGTATTGAACGTGCACAGTCCTACTTCGCCGAATGGCAGAAAACCGAAAATCCGGACAAAAAAAATCCAGTTCCTCTGGATCTACGTTCCGTAGTTTATTGCACATCCATTCGTCATGGTGGCGAAGAAGAATGGCAATTCCTTTGGCAACGCTGCATGAACTCCAATGTGGCATCTGAAAAGCAAACAATTCTATCGGCTTTGGGATGCTCGCGCGAACAAGAAATTCTACAAAGATACCTCGAGTGGTCGTTCAACGAGAGTTCCGGCATTCGTAAGCAAGATTCATACACATCATTTGGATCGGTGGCTCGCGGTGAAGTTGGCTTCCCATTGGCCAGAGACTACTTCGTCAAGAACATCGATGTGATTTTCGACTAGTGAGTATTTAAAAGATCGGTTTAGTTATGTTTTGTCAGTAATATGTTGTCTGCTTACAGTTACAATCCGGAAACAAATCGTCTAGGCCGACTACTAAGTCCATTGGCCAATCAAATGAACACCGAGGATGAATACATTAAAATGAAGGAGTTCACTGAGAAAAATAAGGCCAAGTTCGCCAAGGCTTCACAATCTGTTGGTCGATCACTAGAAACTATTGAAATCAATGCACAATGGCGTGCAAAAAACTATCATGAACTAACAGACAAGCTGAGGATTGCTGCGAAAAAAGGCTAGTGTCTGAGAGAGAGGGAGGAACTATTTTAGCGTAGATATTTATGAAAGCAGTACTTAAATACAAAGAATTTTATATAACAAACACGTACTTTAAAACAAATATATTATTTAATAAAAATGTATTTATTTTGTGGGCTATGACAAAGAAAATATAAGTTTTACTTGTTTTATTCAATGGCTTCTGGCAATGCTGTACGCTTTAAAGCTCACGGTTTTTAAATAATCGATCAGTTTTGTGAGGTTAGGCAGAAAATCTGTCAAGGTAATTATAAACTTCATAGATTAGCAGCCTGCGAATGGGCGAACTGCAAACAAATCATTTGTAGCACAGTCAAAGGCACACAATTGTTGTTCTAAATGAACGAAGCTTAATTTATGTACTGATATGCTTTTTTAATGCATACATATATCGATAGTTTCCTCTAAGCTCAGTTTAAGTCCTGCTCTCGTGTCGATTTGATCATCTTAGTTCCACCTTAGGTCAAAGGCATTGCAAAAGAAGACACAAACATGACCATCAACTGTGAAGAATCATTGTGTTGTGGTAATGTCCCCCAATTAAGAAATTAAGCTTTTTTTTTGGTGATTTTGCTTTGCAAATTCGCATTGTCCGAATGAAATCATCTAAAGAACCCGATTTAATCTCTAGTGCATAGATTCGCTCTATTAAAACGCAATTGACACCCCAAGTCAAAGCTTATCTCACAGCCACGCTCCCAAAATGATAACAAAAAACTAAACACTCGTCAAATGCATCAAAACAAAATTTTATTCAAACTTAAAGCAACATTATTCAAAATAACTCCATTTATTGGTTCTCCTTTTCATCGGGCACAGTGCGTTGAATCCACTCCAAGTACGGAGGATTCCCGTTCAGAATTGGGGTCGTTATAACCTCGGCCACGCTGTAAGAGTGATTGTCGCGAACAAACTTGGTCAGTTCGTCTATGCGGCTCGTTCTGGTTTTTACAATCAACATACACTCGCTGTCTTCATTCACCTTGTCCTCCCACATGTAAATCGATGTGATACTGGGAATGATGTTCACGCAAGCAGCCAGGCGCGTCTGCACTAGCGAATGAGCCAATTTCTTTGCTGACGCTTCATCAGGTGTTGTAATGTATGCCACTGAACTTGATCCTGCTACATATGGCGACGATGGTGCGGCTGCTGTTGCCATTTTCTTCGTTGAAGATTCACAAGTGGACACTGCAACTGATGATGATGCACTACTTGCGACGGCGAATGCTGTGCGAAGTAAACAAAAACACGACGCTCCAAAGATCAGTGGCTGAGCGGTTAGCTTCATATCACAAAGTACTCGCTGATTGTAAGCTAATTGTGTGCACAACAAGGTTCAATGGCAAAATATCAACAAAATTGTTTTTCATAAAGAAAATAAACAAAAAGAAGTTATCTCTTGGGATTAAGAGGTCATATGCACCAATGGGGGCTTTGATATGCATTGATAAAATTGTTTTATTGCGGAATCGGAGAAGGGCTATTTATATCCACTTACCTTTTTGGCATACAAATACGTATTTCACTGGAAAAACTAAATAAATTGAGACTCAAATAACAAAAGTGAAAAGAAAAATTTGTTAGGTTGGTTCTGTCAAATCACCGGCCGGGTGCAAGTCAAAGAATCTAGTACAATTAAAAAATAGAAACATGGGAAGTGAAAGGAAGAAGGACCCTGTTTAGATAAGAAAAGACGCTAAGACGCTCAGGCGCTTTTTGAGCTGACTAATTTAAGTTTTCCTTTTTCAAATAGTTTTATTTCTTCACTTCACCGTGGTAAACATTTAATTCATCGCCCGATTTTTAAAGTCTGACAATTCTGCTACCTTCTCCCAAATCAGCACTCATACCAACATTCACGAAGGAAAAGTGTTTACCGCGAAAACTCAGCTGTCAAACATTTGCCGGACAGAAATGCATCAATTTTAGTTTATTTTCCAATTTGAGTTGTTTTCTTCACAAAATCGGATCAAAAATCATGAGTGACACTACGAAAAAGTCAACCCGCAGGCATTCAGGCGCTCCAGAGTCCTGCAAGACACCAAAAAAGAGTACAGCTCGAGAAACCCGGCTGAAATCAGTCGAAAACATCACCACTACGACCGAGGAGGACGAGCCGGTGCTGGAAACCATTCCTTTGAGGAAATCTGGTCGCAAAGTAAGTCCCTCTAAGCGTTACAATGCCGCAGAGTTCGCCGTAGAGTCGCCAGGAAAGAAGCAAAGGAAGCGACAGGAGAAAGAATCCACAGACCAGGATCAGGGAGAGGTATCTAGCGATTCTGGTGAGGATTTGCCTCGAGAAAAGGCCCCAAAGGAAGTGCAGCTGTTCGAAGAAGAACTTGACGTTGAGGGAAGGCGACTGTACGGATTTAACACGCCAAAGAAACGCGATGGCATGGCTATGGCAGCGGCAGCGACGCCTAAAACACCGAAAACCCCTCGCGCTAGTGCCAGGACACCAGATGGGAAAAGGAATAAGGAGCCAAAGACACCGCGACATGTCAGAAAGAAAGTTAAGAACCGTAAGTGGTTGTATGAATGTCCCGTGCGCTGAGTTTAAACCTTTTTTGCTTACAGAAATCGCTAAAATGCTTGAAGACAGTTCGAATTCCGACTTTTCTGCCGATGACAGCGACTTTCAGCCATCAGGAGGCAGTTCCTCTTCATCCCAGTCAGATGGCGAAGACGACAGTCAACCACAGGACGACGAAGAAGAAGATTACAAGCCCCAGAGGACCCGTCGCCCTATTATTGTCCCTGTTCTCCCCAAGACTCCATCTCGCAGTCGCCGCCCATCGGCACGAAAAGTTACGGAAGAGTACGTCCCCGAGAGCGATGGTTACTTCACGACCCATTCCAGCAATAAGATCCACACGTCAGATCACACGCTCGACCGCCTGAAGAACCCCCGTCTTCCGGCCGACAAACTCTTTAGCCTCCTAGCGAGTATGACACTCTCAAAGGAGCATGAGGAAGCCATCTCCAGCATGATGGATGAGTACAAAACCTACTTCTCCAAGTGGATGTACATTCTCAACGAAGGTTTCAACATTCTGCTTTACGGCCTCGGCTCAAAGAGGAATCTCCTGCAGCGATTCCATCGAGAGGTACTCCCGAAACAGACAGTTCTAGTGGTGAATGGATTCTTTCCTAGTCTCACAATCAAGGATATCCTCGACAGCATCACCAATGAGATCCTCGACATTGGCCCAAGTCCGGCGAATCCACACGAAGCAGTCGACATCATTGAGGAGGAATTCGGCCTGATTCCAGACACTCATTTGTACCTTATTGTGCACAATATCGATGGAACGATGTTAAGGAATAGCAAGGCGCAGGAAATTCTCTCTAGACTAGCCAAAGTTGTGAACATTCACCTCCTGGCGTCAATCGATCACATCAATACTCCACTTTGTAGGTCTTCTCTCAACCAAATGGTTTCTTATTTATTTTTGGCTCCTTTGCAGTATGGGACCACACAAAGTTAAGCAATTACAACTTTTCATGGTGGGATGTGACCACAATGCTGCCATACACCGATGAAACGGCCTTTGAAAACTCTCTTTTGGTGCAGAACTCTGGCGAGTTGGCTTTGTCCTCAATGCGCAGTGTATTCTCATCGCTGACCACGAATGCGAGAGGAATTTACATGATCATCGTCAAGTATCAACTCAAAAACAAAGGAAATCCCAATTTCCAAGGTGACTTGTGCTACTTTGCTCCCCATAAAGCGTTTAAATAGCGTCTTCTTTTAGGAATGCCATTCAAAGACCTCTACTGGAGCTGCAGAGAAGCGTTCTTGGTAAGTTCAGATTTAGCACTGAGAGCGCAATTGACCGAGTTCCTAGATCACAAACTGGTGAAGAGTAAACGCAGCTTGGACGGTTCAGAACAATTGCAGATACCAATCGAGTCAGGGCTGCTACAGCAGTTCTTGGAAGAGCAGCAGAAATAGGATTTGTTTTTTTTTATTTATTTATTCAAAATGTTTTGTTATGATTTAATAAAGTGTTCTTTTCTATTGAGAGTTATGTGTAATGTTCCAAGAAGGCTCCTTTAGAAGCGTAAAATTGTCCATAATAATTCTACCAATCTAAGCCCCATACTCAGTCTAAAAAGAGTATGTTCTGCAGATAGGTGGTCTTGTTTGTCTCCATTTTGGTCGTTAATAAAATTCATAAAACAAGGAAACTATGAAGGTATTGAGTACTAGACACGAAGCACTAGAGTCAGTCTTTCACTGGGGGAAAGGCGATCTTACTCAAAGTTACCTTTAGAAAATGGAAATAGTCTATTTAAAGAGGCCTTAAGACTCGTTGAAACGATGAAATATTCATTTGGGGAATGGAGAAATCTTGTCAAAAAAGCAATTTCAATCAGCGTTCCTATACAAGCGAGGAAAAGAGGCAGGCTTCGTATTGCATAAGTACAAAAGCAGTAGCATTTGATTAACCTCAATTGCAAAGTGATTCAAAACCGCGAGAACTTTTTAAGGTCAAATTGGCGAACCTCACAGACGGACCAGTAAAAATGCACGAAAGTGGGAGGGTTATAATCCGGATAATAGCTTCGCCGTATTTCTCACTCTTAAACATTTAAGGGAATTATTTCCCAACAAGGTTTGATCAATTTTAGCAAATATTTACCTCAACTTAAGGCATCTTCTTGTGGGAGGTTGGTTACCCCGCATCCACATTGTGCGTTATCTACCAGTTGCTCTTCTTCTTCTTTCTATTCGTCCCTGTAAAATGGCCTGCAGTAGTTGATTCTTTTCATTCCTGCTGATATAGCTTAGGTATTGTAATTTCCGGATTTCGATTGTGTCCTCGTTTTGATCTCATACTTGTCAGGACTTCTACGTTGAATATTCCATCTGTCCATGAAAATCTCAGGATTCTTTAGAACAGCCACATTTCAAATGCTTCAAGCTTTTTTTTGCTGTTCTTTTTTCTCCTTACTTAAAATCAACAGCTCCGTTCGCGTACCCTCCCAAAACAGCGAATTTTTACGAAAAGCTGTTCGCGTACTGAGAATTTTCGTAGTTTTTCACAGAAGAGAGCGCTCACGGGAGTAAAAAATTTCCCCATGCTAAGAACTTTAGTGCATAAAATTTATTTGGGCTGGTTTGTGAAAACTGTCAAATCAGTGTAGTATTTTCAACTTTTTCTTGTTCAACCCGTTCGTTTACTTTTTCGTAATCTTAGTTCTTTCTGACTGAATTTCACCCCCACTCTTTGAAATTGGATAGTCTACAATTTTTTGTGCAAAAAGTATGGGAACGGACCTCATATGTCTCGCTATACAATTCTATTTTTGCTTTAGAATTCGTACCTAGCATGGAGAAATTTCTTACTCCCTTCTGAACACTCTCTTCCGTGAAAAACTATGAAAATTCTTTGTACTGGAACAGGTTTTCGTAAAATATCATACAAAATCGCTATTTCGGAGGATATGCAAACGGACTTAATTACCGTTAGTTTTAAATTAATAAACCAAAGGGACACAGACGAACAGCTATCATAACTATTTTCTGTATTTTGGGGGGTCAACGCCATCTACAAACGATTCCAATATTGTGCGTAGGATTTCAATCAATCTACATACATATGTATAATATTTTAATCATAATTCGGATTGATACGAATCGGGAGTAGCTACATTGATTCCCCCTTTAGGTTAGCTATAACCGTTAAATATTCCGCGAACCCAACCCATTTCCTTACTATTTTTCTCTAAAGTAGCCCGTATTTTACCATTCAAATTTAAAAATATTCAAAAAACTTCAAATATCGATTGAAAATTTCCACCAAAAAGCAAGATTCCTTCAACAATATTCAAATTCAATAGTTGCCCAGCCTGTTTCACACCACAATTTACCCATCTCTCCATTTGGACGTCAAAGCAAAACCAAAACTAACCACGGCAAAAATTTCTGTCACTTTATCTGTCAAAAAAAAAAAAAAAACTTTTCGCCTTTTTCGCTGCTGTCACTTTTCGCAGCGAAAGAGAGAGAAACATCAATTCGTGAAGTTTTTCGCCGAATCTTCGTCGTCGATTGTATTTTTGTTTGGTTTTCTTGATTTTTTCTAACGAAAATTTAGAAACCATTTTCCAATTAAACAATTAAAAAAACAAAAAAAATTCTCCATAAAATCGCGTATGAGGTGGCAAATCTCCAACGGGAATACGATTTCGCTTTCGTCGTCGTTTTTTTTCGCTTTTCTTTTCATCTCCATCGACGTCGTCGCCGTTGTCGCCTCGTTTTGTCCCTCCACCATCTTTGAGTACGCATTGCGGTGCATTCTCTTCCTTTTTTTTTTGACTAGTTTTTTTGGTTGAAAATATAGTGATTCTCTCTGTCGTCGTTGTCGTCCTCGTCGTCGTCGTCGTTTGGACTTAACAAAGGATCGTCTTCCTTTAGATTGGTTTTTTTTTGCAGAATCCTCGTCTTCGTCATCGTCGTCGTCGTCGGTGAGAAAGAATCCGTAGGGTAAAAAAAAATCGACAAAAAATTAAAACTCGTATTTTTTTTGGCGAGAAATTTCGTCGTTCAGAGACACACACGTATATAGTTGTCCTGCTTCAACGCTCACAGCTGGTCAGTGGATAACATCAGTTTGGATTATAGTGTGCTCCCACTTGGACTGCTGCTGCCGCTTGGACTCGGAATAGTGCAATCGCCGGACGATAGATAGCCAAGAGAGGAGAGGAGGGATAAGGTCAGTAAAAGTTGTGTCTAGTAGAAAAGACAATTTTCTCTTCTTTTTTTTCTTATTTATTTGGTTCAAAGTCTAGTTGGAAATAGTTTCTAGAATCTAGCTGCGGATTTTGTTCGGTCGATCGTTCGTTGACTGCTGCTGGTGCATTAGTGGGAGGTTGGTTTATTTAAAGGGTTCATTTTGTGAAGTGACTGAAGGTCACACAAGAGGGAGCATCTCCCGGCTAAGCGCACTGCTGCATTACAAAAACAATGTTGTTTTTTGCTGTTAAATTAGCAATTTTTTTTTAATTGGTTTTATCTTAGTTTATTGTACATATTTGAAGAGTAGCTACTTAGTTGTGAAGCAAATACTATAGAATTTTCTGATAAGCCGGGAGACACTTAAAATTATTGATTTTTCTAAACAACGATACGCTTTGGTGCTATTGTGGGCGTGAGGCGGAGAAAATTGTTTATTTTTTGATAATTTGTTAAAAAAATTGGCATTCAGATGTTTGGAAATCTTATCAAAGAGGTTGTCATTTGAGGAGGAACCTAGACATTGAATATTTTTGCGATATGGTGCCGATAGTGTTTGGGCATTTGTTTATACATATGTTCTGTGATATTTCACGGCCATTGATCGTGATTGTATAAGTCATAAGTTGTATAGATTGCAATTACTGATGAAATTTCGATTCCGAATGAGGTATAGCAAGCATTTTGGTGGGATAAAGTGGTCAAGTTGTTGGTACATCGCAAAACTAATTTAAAAAGCGAATCTCTCAATTAAGAAGTACATATTGCTTTGTAGCTATCTTTACTACATTAAAAATTAGTTCAGCAGCATTGAAACAAGTTCTATTAATAATCTCCGATATGGGTTCAACTTATGGAACTAGATCACGCAATTGGAGATTTTTCTTGCAAATTACTAACAGACATCTGGTATTTTAGAAAGTTTTTAACGGATCTCGGCTTAAAATTTTACTCTTTGGATGCAGAATAGTAACGTTTGCAGATAGTTCAGCTCTCAATATCAAGAAAGGTTATTATTACAAAGACCTAACCTCAAAGATGAGTCTAAAACTTTAGAGGGTAAAAAATATTAAGCAAATTGCTAGTTTATGCATTACTGGTGCGGTAAGACATTCATCCACTGCTGTCAAGCTTTTTAAAGAACATTAACTGATATTTTTGGCTTAGAATTGTCTTCAGACAACTGGCAACCAGATCAATTTGTCTACCTACCAAACTAGTGTCACCAACTATAGGCTTAATGAACTTGGGCGTGAAGCTGGGTAAAAGTGAGTGAGCGCGATGTTCGTATCCATTTGTATGCAGCCAGGAAGCCAATAAATCTGTAACATACAACACAACTTAATGAAACGCGCCTTACCTACATACGATCAATGGACAATGGTACCTAAAACTATTCTGCCACGAATATTTCGACGAGACAATCTTCTGTGGAATGGTATTGGGAAACTAAGGAATTGAACACGAATAGGCGCCAATAATATCATTGTCATAAGCTAAAAATAAATGCTGGCTCGGTATAGAGGCAGATCCACTGATGGAAGCAAATGTACCAGTGCAACACTGCTTGGTTTCTCTGACCAAAACTACAATCCCTTTAACGACTTCTGGAAAAGTTCCAGGCATGGAATAGAAGAGGTCACACTAATGGATTTACCATGAACGTCTCCAGTGACTTCACAGCTTTTTATTTTTAAAGGCGAATGATTATGTTACTTATCCAGCCTCTAAAAAAAAGGGTTTATACTTGACGTAATTCTCATGAAGGATTGGTTAGTTTGTTGATTGAAACCGGCCCTCGATGAGGATGCATTTAGACCAGTAGTTGGTCCATTGTGCTGCCGATGTGTAAGGGTTGGTGGGTCACCCTTTTACTCAGTGAACCATTTACTCCTTATTATGAAGGAGCCTATCTTAGCCGTACAGGCATTGTTTAGATCACTTAGATCGTTGAATAGGTATTCACCTAGTGTGGCCTTTCTAATGTTGGCAAGTGTGGGGCACGTGCATAGGAGGTGACTAATAGTCTCTTCTTCTTCTTCATCATCTCTAAAACTTCTACAGAAGTCATTGTAGGGGATGCCAAGTCTTTGGGCATGCCTTCCTATGGCACAGTGTCCGGTGAGGGTGTTTACGATTTTGGAGAGGGTTTCTCTCTTATGTTTCAGAAGTCCGATGGACCTGGTTTAGCGTGGGCCAAAGCAGCCTTGCAGTGTTACAGTGGCCGAGCTGTTGCCACCGATGGTTGGCTTCTCTCACCGCGTCGGCATGGACAAGGTATATAGCATAGGACGTTGGCGCCTCGATGTCGGTGACGTTTATACTGTTTAGACCTGAGGAGCCTCGTCGGGCCAGTTCGTCAGCTTCGCAATTCCCTGGTATATTACTGTGGCTGTCCAACTATCTCGTTCAGAGATACGCGGCAGTTCTTCACTGCCGTGGATCTCGTTGTGCTGGATCCAAGGGATTTGATGGCCGCTTGGCTGTCGATGTATATGACAATATCCGATACTGATACTGCACTAATCGTCAGCCAGTCAGCTGCCTGACGAATGGCAGTGACTTCGGCTTGGAAAACGCTGCAGTAGCTTGGAAGGCTGAAGGAGAAGTGAATGTCCAGATCTTTTGAAGAGATGCCAGCGCCGACTCCTTCGGTTTTAGAGCCGTCCGTGAAGATTGTCAGCGACTCATGGTGAAGCAGCTCCCGTTGTGTCCATTCTGTTCTGTTGGGTATTATGCATTTGTAGCCCATGTTGAAGTTGTGTTCAGTGGGCAAGTGGTCGGTGACCTTTGGAAGATGGCGATGCATCAGAAGTATTCTGGCGTGTCCAGTATGTCTCATAAAGGATTACTTCAACTAAATTTGAACTGTGGGTTATTTTGTTCATGGTGAAACTCGATAACAATTGAAAAGCCTTTTCAGTGTAGTAGGCAGTAAATAAGGTGCCTCTATACAGGTGCAAAAACTCGTAAATGATGTCACATAGCTACTGTCAATTGCCCCATCTTGGTTTGATTCGAACAACTCGCCGAATATTGTTTTACTTGCTTTACAGACACTTTTCCGACGGTTTTTTTCAATGATCAACGCTGCAAAACAACTTCTCTGCTTCGAGACATAGTACACTATGCACTAATCAGCCTGTCGATCACATCAGGACAAGGATGTTTGAGGTCTTAAGATCTTAAAATATGTCGTTAGTCGTTGCGGGTCGTTCTCGAAGTTCTTAAACATTTCAAAGTCTTATAGACTTATAGACTTCCGGATGCTTCTACTAACTTGTCGATATCCGTGAAACCTTTTGTCAAATCCAATCACACATAAATATCCTAACAAGACAAAAAATCCCCATCTTTGTTGATAGCCAGGCTGCTATCAAAGTCATTGAAAGCATGCTTATGAACTGGACAAGCAAGGCTCAACCCTCCGCTGCTCATTTGTAGCGTTAGTTCATATTAGTAGATTTCTTTTGTATTGTAATCATGCCGGGGACTCAGCCCTTTCATCTTTTGTCAGCCTTAAATTTGAGGCAAAATTTTAGGCGCACGGCTAAATAAAATAACTCAGGCCTTTTGGGGACTTCTTTATTCACTATTCGGCATTGGATACATGGATATCTCAGTGTCCCAAAAGTGTAGCTTGTATCTTTCTCTACAGACTATACCTTCATGCGTCTACCTTGATTTGAAGTTAAATGTTCTTAGTCCACCACAAACTAAATGGAATCATTTTCCTTAAGAAAAGTAAAAAGTGGAAACACTTTTTCAGATATTTCATAACTTTTCTGCCACTCGTATTATGTACTTACAAACATTTCTACAGTTGACTCAGTTAAACCCTTTCCCATTCAACGAACTCCTTTATAAGTTACCACACTACCACCCACAGAATCTTATCTACCAGAGTCTCTCAATCCAGTTGATCGCTTTTCGATTGCAATAAATCTGACTTCGTTTATAGCTTCATGGGGTAGAGATTTGTACGGTACAACACTCGCTCCCGCGCCACCCCTGTTGTGGCACAATTTATGGTTCATGCTACATGACTTTTTGGTTTACATAATCTGGCCGCACAACAAGTTAACGAAACGAATACTATTTTCTGAATCCAGAAAAATGTTTGCTCTTATTTCAACTGGCGCGCTGCTAAATTATTATTTTTTTCGGTTAATTCGGGCAGGCGTTGATGGCGGTTTTGTTAACTAGGGCATAACGTATATGTAGGCTCGCAAGTATTAGCCGTCAGTTTCGTACAGAAACCGCAGACAATCGCTTGAATAATTGCACCGGACAGCCTGACCATTTTCGAAGGAGTAATATGCTTTGCCCTTTTTCTTTGCTTTAATTGCGTTCATTTGGAAATGTTTCTATAAAGTTGGTTGTCTTTTTTTTTGTATTTTGGGGGCTTACGAGTGTCATGTGGAAATAACCATTAAATGTTAAGGAGTTTCTCGTAAATTGTCTGTGGAAAGTGTCTTAATTGCAGGTTGGGCACAAGCACTTGCTCGTGCATCTAATTTAGAATTGATTGATGTTTAAACTGGGCCATGAAATACATGAGAAATGAATGTCTATTGCACGTATTTGTTGGTGGTTTGACATGGATCTAGTTCTTGAAGAGCCCATTTCTATTAGTCATTCAACCAAGTACTCCTAGAACGTAATTTGTACAGAAGCATCTGGGGAGCTTGGATTCAAATATTCCAGAGCCTTAATGGCTGCCTGGAAAGACGCTGCAGTCGTCGTTTATTCTAAAGGAGCAGTTTACTCCTAGGGCTTCACAATAAACTCCGGCTCCTGTACCACTGTCCATCTTAGAACCGTCGGTATAGAATACCAATTCCTTTTTCTTTTTAGTCCTCCAGTTCTTCCAGTAACTTCTGTCAGGAATCCTTGCATTGAATCTCCTTTCGAATGTTAACATCGGGTTCATGTGATCTGTTTCCGTCCATCCATTGGTAGCCTCCCATCGGGACAGAATAGAGGCGTTTGATGACCACAATCGACCTTTCCTCAATCTTATAGCAGTTTTGGCTGTCAAGCGGAATGAAACTAAGCATGGTTTCCATTGCCGCCATCGGTGTTGTTCTCAATGATTCCATGATTCCGATGCATGCCGCCCTCTGGATTTTGGTGAGGTTTGAAAGCTGATATTGCTTCTCAAGTACCATCCACCATACTAGTGAACCATATGTCAGAATGGGTCTTACAACCGCCGTGTATATCCAGTATACCACAGCTGGTCTGAAGCCCCATGTTCCTCATGGTAACAGGTAACCTTAGTAGAAACGAGTATCAAAGGGGTTTTCACTGTTCAACTTGAGCGTTGCAGCTATCTTATTAAGTAAGCATGGCGCTCCTGAATTCTTCTAGAAAGTACAGGGTGCGCCATTTTTTATTTGAGCATTGAATAACTTTGACATTTATCAACCGGTTGACTTAAGTAGACTCGTTTTTGAAACGTCCATTTAGTACAATTGAATGAATAGCTTTACAATGAAACAAGGCGCCGTGGTTAACTCAACGTGCATATCCTCAAAAATATCGTGGTCAACCAGCACTGTCTGACTACGCTATTCGTCGTTTGGTGTCGAAATGTGTTGAGCACGGACCAGTGAGAGGTTGTCTAAATGCCGTTCATCAACACCCAAGACGTTCCAATGAACTGGTTGCAGCGCTAAGAGAGAGTGTTGCTGAGAACTCACATCTGTCATATTGCTCAGTATTTTGACGTTAGTGGAACCACCTTGCGGCGCATTTTGAAGGATGATTTGACTCAAAGAATATTTACGATAGACTGACCACGTCGCTTGGAATACAGTCAAACAGCCGCTCGATCTCTGACACTACCTGATTTTTCGAGGCAAATTTTGATGACCGACGAGGCCAGCAAGCTTTAAACAATTGACGAGCTCAGTCCAAACATTCGTGTCGAAATCATCGATCGAAAAAGCGATAGAGGTGGCTAAAAAGAATTCTGTACCTATCTGTGTCTGACTCCTTATCTGCTCTCTTTAGAATATTCCATATGCACCGGTTGACTATCAACATGAGACCACATGTATCCCCTACAACCACGCAATTTGCAGCAACTGTGATGTGATGGTATCTATGCACCTCACTCATCTTGGTACCTTTTCTTCTTCACGTGTCTGAATCATAGCTGTAATGCCTTTAAAGACTTCCTCCAGAGATCCTATTTCTTAGTGAACCTCATCAACGCATGATCATGTTCTCAAAAATCTATCGAAAGTCAATGGCGAATCCATACTGCTCTGAGTTGTTTCGATATAATCAATTAAGCAAACTGAAAACGATCCATCAGCCAGTTTGACCAGAAAAACCAATTGACCAATTTGCTTAAAATCAAATCCAACTCAACCCACATGACATACTTTAAAGATGTATCTCGTTTCTCGTTTCATCCATGTCACAAGGAAAAAAATTAAAGAATACACGACGACGGCTATCAACAAGCTCCGATAGAATTCCTATAAAAGGCCATTCAACTAATTAATCGGCTGTCGGATTGAAAAACGAAAAAAAGAAGTTCTCAGAACATAAACCTGAACACAAAGAGGCGGCAAAGAACACCTTATCCGATTAAACTTTACAAAACGTGACGCTGTTTCCAGGAAAAAAAAAACAACATTGTAGTTGTTAACTCGGTCAATTGATCAATTGTGTCACAGCCTTTTTGCTTGCTGAGGCGCCCAAATATTGTCACCTCGATAGAAGCTAATCGCCAGCAGCCAGCGCAGTCAAAGAATGTTGCTGAGTCCACTACCAGCAGACTTGCAACTCAACTATTTGAATGCAACATTTTTATCGCGTCGATAAAGTGCACTACACCCAAGTAGTAACCAAAAAACCTCATGTAGGAGGCAAGACTGACTGACTGGCTAGCAACATATAAATGGCAATATGTGGTTTTTTGTTTTTGCGAAATTCTTTGCAATTGTGGTGGCCTGAAAAATGGCAAAAAATTTAAAACCAAAATCCACCGCCAGTTCACTTTGTATTCTGTGATGTGTGCTCATTACCAAACGGTGTATGTTAAATGCCAATACGAATCAATTGTGTGGTATGTAGTTATGGTGCCTTAAACCAATAACAGTGTTGGCGAGTTGTGTGATCTGGACCGCCGGCCGGCCAGCGCCAAAGCTAAAAAAAAGCCAATCAATTCACCTGGCCAACATTCTGTGGTCGTTTGTCTCTCGACTCGATTTGCTGTTGATTTTTCCGATAAATTCGCGAGCATGTGGTATGGTCAATAGGCACCACAGTCTTTGAACTGCTTTTTTTTTTCTGCTAAACTATGGCTTATAGGGTATATTGCATTTGATTTGTAGTTTGCGACTAAGAGAAGTTGCTACAGTGGTACAGTTGTGGTAGTAATTTCTGTCCTTCTTAAAACCCTGTTCTGCACCTTGTCTGTAGTGATTTGTAGTTTGCGACTAAGAGAAGTTGCTACAGTGGTACAGTTGTGGTAGTAATTTCTGTCCTTCTTAAAACCCTGTTCTGCACCTTGTCTGTCCTGTTCTGCACCTTGATCGAGATTAAGTGTTTCTGAAAATTGGTCTCTCCACCTGTGCCGGATGTTGCTTACTTTTTTACGTTTCCATTTTGATCTGCGTCCTCCACTATCTGTCAGAAGAATTAGGTCTCTTGGTACTTGGACGGAAAACCGAGCCACTTGCTGCAGGTCTCTGGTCCACATCTATTTAATCTGAACTTGTCTCTTTCGGGACTAAACTAATCAACATTTTGACAGCTCTATCTCTCTGCACTAGCAGGTGCCAAAGAAAGCCCCTTCACTCCGCAAACTTCTCTTGCAGAAGCAATGATCGATCAATCAGTCTTTATTCTTCCTAGCCATTTGATGGGACATTTCAAATCTAAGCAAGCACTTTCAAGTTCATTCATACGTTCAAATCTTATCATCATGTATGCGTATAGCTATCCTTGACTTAGCAAACATCCTTTAGAAATGTAGCCTTTGAGCAAAGCTTCAATATTGTTCGCTTGGTTCACTTCAAGTCAAGAAAGAACTCGATAAATTAGAGTCTATTTCTTTGAAATCAGCCTAGGTTCCTCTTGAGATTGAGTGATCGTGAATGCGCTGTCCTATTCATGTGCACCCAGCTAAGCTACGGATAGTTTTTGAACATGTGAGCAAATTTCACAAGATTTTAATAGCAATTGTCCCCAGTTCGAATGAGAAATAGACTTACTACTTACTTACGTACTTATGTCCTGTATTTCCTTGTGAGAACAAGGACTTCTATTACCCCTACGCACCATCGTGTACGGTTTGTCGAAATCTGCCTTAGCTTTACCCAACTTTTGTCCCAACTGTCGTGCGTCCATCTCGAAAGTACTGCGCCATGTTTTCCTCGGACCGCGGAGTATTCTTGGTTAACTCGTCCGATTGGGTATGAAGTTGTGTCCTCTTCGGAACGTGTGATCAATTCACTGCCAATTCGGTATGATCATGCCTTTAGGTTCTTGACCTGATCTCGGGTAGAGGTGTCCGTTAGAGATACCTTTGGATCAGAAAATCCTTGAAAAGGTTATGTTGTAATTAATAATAAGTGTAAATTCTTGTGCAATTCATGGCCACTTTTCACATGCTGCATCCGTATAACAGCACGGATAAAACGCTGGAGCGGAACAGTCTTGCTTCATTGCCATATCCTGGACAACATTCCGAACGTAGATTTTGCTGTGGAAATTCTGTTGGCTATATCCAGTTCCACCGTCTGTGAATCATCTACTCTCTCTACCAGCTGCCAGCAATTCATATTTGAGCTATTAGGTTGTTGTCATATTAATTTTCAGCCCGACGACACCTGCTTACCTCTCCACTTCAGCTGTCATTTGATGGAGATCCAAAATTTTGTTAGAGAGTAAGCATACATTGTCAGCGCAGTCGAATATGTTTGAATTAAGATATAAGAGTCCATGAAATTCCTCCGTTTCCCCTCCGCAAAGCTGCACGAAGCACATCAACAATCACCAAAAGGAATAGTAATGGTGAAATAATGCAACCTTGCCTTACCCCACTTTGGATCTCGAATTCATCTGACCTCTTAGCAGGATGTGACATTTTGATCTAGCTTGGGGAGCCTTGATGTAGCAAATTAACTTCCTGTTGACACTATCAAATGTCTCCTTGAAATCGATGAACAGCAGGTGAAGTGGCAATCGAAATTCAACGCACCGCTCGATGATGATCCGCAGAGTGTTGATGTGGTCAACACAGGAGGATCCAGCGCGTAAGGCTGTTTGTTCGGCATCCAGTGTGTCTCTAGGTGTTGTTTGATTCGCTCTAAGATTATTTGAGCTTTAGAATGGTTGAATTCTGCCCATTTTGAGACACTAGCCAAAGATGTCTGTAGCAAGTTGCATTGAAATTATTCAATAACTCGTATTAAGGGGGCGTGTCTGACTTTTCCTTCGGCTTCCATCTGCCCACGTCCTAGTTTTTTGATCAGTGTCGAAAGTTGAAGTTATTAAAACAAAATACTTTCAGTTCCTACAACTTAGTTGTACTTAATGTGCGACCACGCCCACTTTTTTTTTTTTTTTTGAGGGGAAAAGAGTTAAGTTGGTTAAAGTTTTTTGGAAATTATGGGAAACAGCGTGTAAAGGGAAAACAATTGTTGTATACATTTCAATTTCATATTTCGCCCCTTTTTTTCTATATAGGGTAACATTTCCTTTGTTTTAAGAGATTGCATATTTTCTGTATGTTTTTTGTTTCGCTTTTAAAGTGACAAATCGCAAATAATGCTTGGTATAGAGTTTAAACAGCGCTCTTGTCCCCTTCAACAATATGAACAATGACGAGAGCTTAGTTGTTTGTTTTTAGAGTTAGTGTGTGCTAACGAGACACCACAACAACACACGGTGCGGTGCGACCGTAATCAGTCTCTGGAAAGAATCATTTGGAGTGGTCGTTTGAGTTATGATTTTCATGACAATTTTGTGCAAATTACCAAAGAATTGTTATTGAATATGTAAATATTTGGTGCAAGTTTATGAGTACTATATTTAATAGGCGCATTCGAATGTGTTGGCTGGTTAGAAACGGCCCTCGATGGCGATACACTTTGCACACAAAAGTAGGTGCTGCTGGGTGGGTCACCCTCTTACTCGTGCTACAATTTTTTTCTTGTTATTTGTACCATGGATGTCATTTTAGTCGTGCCAGCGTTGCTTAGATTGTTTTTATAATTGAATAAGTATTTCCCTGGTATAGCCTTTCTGATGTGAGAGAGACCGACACTGCAGTTCCTACGGAAGTCACTGTAGGGGTGACTGGTCTTAGAGCATGTCTTCTTATAGCACATTTTCCGGCGTCAAAGTTGGAGGAGTCTTGTCAGGGCAGTTCGATAGCTCCACAGTTCCTTGATATTTCATAGAAACATGAGGATCATAACCCAACATCTAGTTTTTGTTTTATGGATGCCTGCACAATATGAATGAGCAGACCTCCATCCACTTGCTTTCTGATCCCGTCATGTGGCTTACCAGATTTTCTGGACTTGGCAGGTTTCCTCTAACCTCTGTAAAGCGTCTACATGCTCCGCGTCCTCTTCCTCCTTTGGACATTCTGCACACTCGGGCGAACTATCGTGTCTAAATCTTATAACCGCCATGCCCAGACATGAACTGTGTAAGATAGTAGTTACAGTTCGCCCTCGCTCTCTTTATCCATATGTCTATGGGATGAATTCATGGATCCATCTGGCTTTAGTAGAGCGTTGGCCACAGCGTTGCCAAGACTGCGCTTTCCCCTTCTTTGATCCTTTTTGTTTCTTGACAGTTTGAGGGTCACCTACACCCTTTGCATGTCTCTCGCGCTTCCTCGGAAATAATTCGGAAGTCGCTGATTACTCCGATAGCGCTGAGCCAGCCTGCTGCTGATGCTAGCTTTCTCCTGCATACATTTGTCTTCAGTCCACCTGCCCATATCGGGGAAGCATAAAGGAGGACCGAGCTAACCGTTCTGTACAGAAAGATCCTTCGTGCGTGTTCCGGTTCGCCAATGTCCGGGAGCATTCGGGAGAGCGACATGGGCTTTGAAGCGTAGTCTATTGCTGAGCATGACTCAGGGGTACTTCAGTGATTCCTTAGATCTAGTTCGCATACTCCACCATCCAGCGACTGTTTATCACGACAGCCTGAGTTTGGTGGGCGGATAATTCCAAACTAGCAGATTCTAGCCATTCTTTTACTAACGTAATTGTGACATCTGCGGCTGACTGGACCTCGTGGACATGCTTGACTACTGTGACCATGGCGATGTCATCGGCAAAGCCAAACACTTTGACTCCCTCAGGCAGCGATAGTCGAAGAACTCTGTCGTACATAGTGTTCCATAGGAGAAGTCCAAGAAATGGTGCTTGCGGAACTTCTATAAAAATGTTGAAGTGTTTAGCGCCAGTGTTATCTTATTGCTGAAGTAGTCTAAGTATCCTTGAAATGGTGTATTTATTCTGGACAGGGACCTCCTGATAAATGATCAGCTTACCTAGTTGAACGCATTTTTATCGTCGAGCGTTACTACAGCGCAGTATCTATTCGTTACCCCTCTCCACCTTTCTCGCTGCATTGCTTCAGCTGCTGTATCTACTACCGCCTTGAAGGCATCGACGGTAGAACATGATTTTCTAAAGCCGTACTAGTGGTCAGACAGGGCACCATCTTCCTCATCCACCGCAAGCAGCCTGCCGTATATCATACGTTCCAGGATCTTTTCCAGTATATTAAGCAGGCATATTGGACGATACGATTGTGGTTCTCCTTGCGGCTTGTTGCCTTTCTAGTTCTGCTGATGTACCGAGATGTCCTCTAGGTTGATCTCACTTGTGATGGAGACAATAATAGTGCTCTACTACGGTCCTTAGTCATGCCGGACCATTAGGTATCACTTCACGTCTTTGGTTGGTAACTTGGGTTGTTTGTATCTGCCTCTCTGGCTCTTCTTAGAGCTAGGTGGTTCTTTAACGTTTCCAACCCAATTGCATGATAGGTCCGCCAGTAGATATTTCTACAGACTCGAGCCTGCAGTATTCATGAAAAGCTGAACAATTCACACTTAATCCAGACGCACAGCTAGAGAAATACTTTCGCTTTGTGTGTGGCTTATGCTAATGGCCCATGTTTATTAAATAACCTCTCATTAAGTCAGTCCTTCAACGCTTCAACGGATATAATGTAAAATGTAAGCTAAGCACTCAACTACTCTACTGTTTTTGCACATCCTCGCGTTGCCCTACATTAATTCATACTTGAAATTGCCTAATGTGGCAGTGACGCGCCAAATCCACAAAACGAAAAATGAAAAAAAAAAAAAACCCAACTCGTCCTAAGCTAACCCAGTTTAAGGCGATGCACCCTCGTCCCCCATTTCACGATTCTTTTCAGTTTCTATTTTTGGGCTGGCAATGCATAAAAGTTGATTCAACCAACCAACACGGGGGGGGAGGACCCCCCAAAATATAGGTCAGTAGTTGATGATGTTTGCGCCTCAGCAGCCATTTGCAGCAGTTGTATCTAGGATCTTCCTCACACCGTTACCACCACCGCGTGCTGCGCCGCGAAATTTTCAAATGCATCTAAAGGAGAGGAGAATTTCGGCTTTGAATCACACTTCGACCTAGTTTCTCACGCCGATTACCGCTCTCGTTCTATAGGATGCAGCGGCAGCAAAAAAAATGAAAAAAAAAAAAATTAAATAAAACCAAACAGTAAGTAAGCATGTAAACTAGAAACACTTCACTTCACAGTATTTATGTATCTAGGAGTCTCACTGCCGCCGCTTTCCTTGTCCCAAGAGTTTATGTCCCACATTGACGACTAGCTGGTTGCAGTGTTGCCGACGAGGAGGTAGTGGGCATAAATGCATATAGGGGGCCACCTACCTCCTACCTACCTACCCAGCTAAAGTGTATCTACGCGAATGTAATTGCACTGAATCTAATGGTTCTCGTTCTGTTGTAAGAGACTAGCTAAATGTAGCGCCCTCATTTCTCCCTCTTGGGTTGCGCGCTGAGATACTATACATCCTCCTCCTCTTCGCTGCTGCTGCTGCTGTTGATGATGATTCTGATGATGCAGCACACAGTAGCTCTCGCTCTCATCATTTTGTGTGTTTGAGTGTGTGTGTATCTAAAATGAAATGAACCATAAAATCACTTTAGATTTTCATAATAATTTTTTTTTCTTCTCTCATTCGAAATTCTAGAACTCGAATTGAGGGCGTTAGCGCATTACAATCTACAAGTTGTTTCTGAAAAAAAAACCAAATACTTTCGAGTCCTTATTGTCGAAAAAAGCATAAGCATGAATTACATTCTTCAAATGAGCGCTCTTTCCAGTGGATGCATTGAACTAACAAGGCACAGCGAGGCGTTTTTATTGGCAATAGACGAGGTTTGGTTTATTTTTATTGGATTCACTGTTTTATTGAGATGTTAATTGGTTTTTCGGTAGACATGACTGTTCCGTGGGTAATGGATAGGCTGTGGATGAATAAACATCTAGATGGATGATTGTATAACCTACTAACCTCGTACTGAGAGGCAAATCGCTGTCGTTAAAGTATTTATAGATTTTTTGAGGCGTCAAATGTGGTCTTGACATTTGATTGGACGTTTAGGAGGACTCTGGGTTCAGTGAGAACGTAGTACATCACGCCAGCTATTTCAGCGCTCTAGGGTGGAGACATAGTTAAAGTGTCGCACCAATTGAGTAGCTTTTGTCCCGATAGTGTGAACAATTTGCTTCTAAGGCTTTAAGATGTTTGGGGTTGATTGATTGAGATACACATGCTCAATTACGTTCTGTATCTATATGCACTTTTGGATTCTTTTTTGCTTGTGAAGTATCAGGACGGCTCATGCTTTTTCTCAGTGGTTAGACCTTTCAGTTTCTCAGAGCTAAGTAACTAGAGTAAGGGATGAGGCCCTTGGAATCAGAAAAGCTGCACGAAGTAGCTTCAGAACTTTTTGCCAAGATAACGTCAGCCTCTATTCTAATTAGCTCAGTTGTAAGCATCACGCATGACGTAGAATTCATCGCGAGAGGGACTTTCGCCTTATATACTCGACTCGTTCGCGTTGACAACAATTTGCACTGCATTTAGTTGCCGCTTCTGTCTCCGTTGCTTCTTCATGATAGTAGCCACCGTTTTACTGAATGCTTGTTGCGTGCTCAGCATCTCTGGTGCTAAGTCTACACACAGGCTGTACGCCAATGTGTTCTGTGATGTGTTCCCTGTTTTCTACTGCTTCTGTGCAGATGGGAAAATAAGGGTAGTCCTCATGGCCAAATCTATGATTGTGTGCTCTGAAACAACCAGTAAGCATTAGCGGAAGGTAGAACTAAAATTCTTCAAGCTTCCAATTGATCTAAAAGTGTGTATTGGGAATCAATCTCTGTGTCCATCGACCTTTGTCAAAAGAGTTCCATCTATCTTGCCATTCTTCCAGATTTCTTCTGCGTGGTACTTTACCATTACTTCGAATCGTTGCTGTTGGCACCGTTTTCCTGCTGGCACGATATTTCCATTTGGTTTCTTCAACAAGGAGGTATATTGGGATCATTCCAGGTACTACGCATGCTGCGTTGTATAAGGTTGTTCGTAATGCGCTGCATGTAAACTGCCTCTGTCTTTCTTTTACGTGATTTAGTGCTCCTTACCTTAGTCCCTATTAAGGAGCCTATAGTGCTCATCAAGTAGTCTTTTCTTCTGTTTACTTACTTACTTAAAGGGGTCCTGACCCTGCCTGAGACATCGTTGCCTTCCATCCTCTGCGGTCCCGAGCACGCTGCTTCCAGTTGTGAAGACCAAGTTTTCTGGCATCCGCGACAGCTTGGTCTTTGTACCGAAGGTTCGGTCATCTTCGCCGTTTCGAAGCTGGGGGCTGGGATTCGAAGATCCTCTTGGCTGGAGCATTGTTGTCCATTCGCTCGATGTGGCCGAGCCAATGTAGTCTACTTTTTGGACTACATCTACAGCTCATAGAGTTCGCGGTTGTATCTTCTCGTCCATTCGCCCTCCTCGCATATAGGACCATAGCATAGAATATCTACTGCAGACCTTGAAGAAACACTAACCCACCTTTTCATAAAAGACAAACTTGCCTGGGTACCTGATTCTTATCAGGGACTGAACTATCATCCACATCAGAGTGTAAGGATTCTTTGTCTACTTTTTGAAAGCAAGCGATACTTATGAATCTCATCTCAATACTCTGCAGCATCCGATGACAATTTGACTGCCCGTCGGCACTGCGAAATCTCCTCTAGGTCATCGTTCTATCATTCTATTAATAAATCTCATAAATACATAATCTACTTAGTCAACAAAATTTCATAGCAACCCAAATCTGCATTTGTGAGAGATGAAAAGGAAATCGATTTGCGACCAACAACGACAACGTTGTCTGGCTCTTTCAATTGACGTTCTGCCGCCGTCCCCCTTCAAAACGAGAAGAATTTCTTTCACCAAAAGAAGGTTATCCTTTGCCAAAAATCTCTCCACCTCCGTCGAGTATGCAATTATATTTTGAAAATCAATTCGTAGAAGGTACTACAACAGCAGCCACTTGAACGGTTTATTAAAATTTAATTATAGCAGCATTGAGGTCAAACAAATTTCCCATCATGCTTCTGCATAAATTTAATATCCCTTTTTGGTTTATTTTTCCCTGAAAGGATAATGGAACCCACCTCAATCATTAATCATGTCCCATGCAATCAATATCGATTTCCATTTCCCCAAAAAAAAAGAACAAAAAAAAACCGCTGTTTGTGTGTAGGTATGTGCATTTGTATTCGGGCCAATATCCCAAAAATCTGCCATTATCCTGTCCATGGGTGGGTGTGTGTGTGGGAACAGTTTACAAAACTTATAAATAATAGATTTTAAGTGTACAAAACATGAATATAACCTCGACCTGAAGTCCCTTTCCGTTTTGCTATTTCCATTCCACACAAAATAAAACGTATCCTTGAATGTACATTGTACATACGCCCGCTCTACAAAAGGAGGGAGGTTGTTGTTTTTTTTTTCTCATTTTAAGGATACATATAAACCCAGTCAAATATAGAAGAGAAAAGTCCTTCCTCTCAATTTCTATGTCCTGCCAATGCCATCGTCCTCGTCGACGTCGTTCTATAGAACAAAAAAAAGAAGAAAAAACTTTTTCGTGTGTAAATTTTGCCATTCGGAAGGGCGAACGACAACAACGACAACGACGACGTATCCTTGTGCCAGCTTCAAGCTCTCGAAAATCGAGTTTACTCTTGCAACAATTTACACTTTTTATCCCATGGAATCTCCTCCTCCACCCTCCTCCACGTAACGTTGGTTCCTCTTAACTCTTAAGCCAACGTTATTGTGTTGTACATGCTACAGGGATATCAAGCCATTCGCACTGCTGCGTTGGACTGGTGTTTCGTTGGTGACGTATCCACACGGCCAAAAGGTGCTACTGCTAGAGTTTAACCGCCCCAGGAGGCTCGATTTATAAAATGTCATGTTCCGTGAAAACAAATTGCCATACGAAACGACTATATCTGTGTCTGTGCGTATAGAGAGAAACATCCTTTAGCCAAATAGAAAAGGGAGGTCTGTTTATTGGGAACTGATGGTGGTACCTTGGATGAGTCTAAACGAGGATTTGGGGTTTTTTTCTTTTCTAATATCCGAGAGTGTTGTTTGTGCGCTATTAGTTGAGACTTTTAACGGTAAGGGAGTACATTGCCGTAATGGTGTATCCATTAATTGAAAAATATGCGCGCCATTAATGCGCGAGGGTCCATTGTTCGCAACAAATCGGGTTGGGGGGTACAGGCATTTGATTATTGTTGATATGCTTAGTGGAGATTATAAACTGTGGATTTAGCAAGATTGTGGTTATTAATATTTTAAGAGGAAGTCAAAGTGAGGGATTTGGGAAGTGGTTTCTGTGACGGTTGCTATTAATTAGTGCCCGAATGGGGGGAGTTTGGGTTTTTCACTTCAAAGATGGAGAGACTTTGACAAGGGGATACTTACACATAGAAGTATAACTGATTTGAAGCGATTTACAGAAAAGTTGATTGAAGGCGGCTTTGGTTTTCTTAAAAAATAGGCTTAAATATGTACTACTAGATGGCGTTATATATTCATGGGTAACAATCTGTATGACGGTAACTTACTTATAAAGAAAAAGAATTAATTTAATCCTTTTGGTGAAATTGCTTTCGGCTGGTCCTTATTTCAAAATGGTCTTAGGGGAGAAATACACTTTGTTGCTGGGTTTAATGTCACTAGATGGCGTAACATATTCTAGAACGTCGCTCAGGGTTCGGTTCTTGGAAAACTCATACCATGTTTCCACCGATCCGAAATCTCCAGGTTTGGATGAACTTTTGCCGAAAGCCGTTCCCACCAAGTCGAAATCATTTCAAATGTGATTGTCTATTTTGAAGTTTCGGGAAACAGAAAAACAAACAGCTGTCTGTTGACTGTCGCTATCAGTGTTGACATATAATATTTTGACGACTAAAAATTAACACCAAATAAACTGAAGTTCACGCTTAGGCTTGTTCAATTTGACAACCTCTTACGGATGGATGAGCTTAAGAAGATTTCAAGTAGGTTTCGCCGAAACCTCGAGGTTTTGAAATCTCGATAATGTATGGCGAAACTTCTGAAATTTGGATGAATTTTACGAAACCTCGCGATTTCGTTTGGTGGAAAGATAGATCATAATTTTTAGCTTTAGGCCCTTAAAATTGCTGTTGAACATGATGACTTACAGTTTGGGACTGATTTTGAGCTTTTGAACTATTTGTTTGGGCATCATTTGGCCTTTAAAACAGCGTGATAAGTTGCCAAGTTCAAATCCAGGAGATATAATATTCTGTCACTCTAAACAGCTCTAGACGATGCTGTCAGAGATTAGTTAGAGTTCAGGTCAAATTCAGCTGAATCAAGCGTTTAAGTATAGAAAACGGAGAAGAGCAGAGTACACGCTAAAAGTTTAATCAGCCATGGAAAGTAATATCAACTGACAGTCCAGCAAACAGAATGTAAAAGTCATAGACGAACTAAATCAGATGGTCAACTCGAACTGCCCCCTCATTACTGAAAATAGGCGGAGTCTAAACTGTTTCATCTGTGAATACATGTAAGCTTGCGTGTGAACAAGACCTAATTATAAATGAAGTTGACTGTCTAATTTAGTTCGTCTGTAGTTAGAGTAAAGGGTGTGATCTAGTACTCGCATCTTTAGAAGAATACCACATCTCTTGGTGCAATTAACAAAAAACAAAAAATCCCATTTGGTGTTGCATTTTCTTTCACTTTCCTCTTAAGGCTTTTCAAGCATGAGTTTCACGCCATTAATGCGCGATTGACCTGTCCCTTTGATTCGTGTTTATTAACTAATTGGTCAAAAAGGCACTACAAAACGTCGAAACTCACGATTTTTGCGGTGAATTTTCACAAAATATACAATTTTACACGTTTCGTGTAGTTTCAACTTGACAGCTGTCAAAAATGAGAGGCAATTTTACACGCTTTCATCGTTCCGTATGGTTTCAACTTGACAGCTGTCAAAAAATGAGAGGCAAGTCTTTTTAAAGAGTTAAAGATAGCGGAACAGTAAATATGATGTGAAATAAACTCAGTCTTGCGGCACGTCTCGTGTAAACAAGCCTTAAACCCTACAGTATGTCACAGCATACAGTCTACTAATCCCTATTATCGCTATAGAAGACCATTCAATAAAACCAAAAGAAATCTCATTTGACAAGGGTACTCACAGCACTAACGCACACTAATTATGCGCGCCTTCACTAGCACACAAGTTGTTTGAACGAGAACTTCTATAGCTTCTCATTGTCGTCAACAACTTTAGGAACTCGATAGGAATTCGCTCTTCAAACGTCGTTCTCTCTGTAACTATTCACCTATTTCACTCACGTTCCAGCAATCTAACACGACCAGGCTGATGGTAACCATTCTGCCAGCTTCTTCTTGATACATTCGCAACAAAACATATTAAAACTCCTACGAAGAGTTTGTCGTTTCGTGTTTTTTTTTTTTTATTTTCTTCTTTCCCACCCATTTAAGTACACCAGAATCAGCCACAATCTTACTCCGTAGCAGTCACACATAAGGTAGAAGTTATTTCACATCTTAGGTAGGCAACTCCAACTCGGAGCGCTGGAGAAATGTACATAAAAAAGTGCTATCCTAAGTCGGGTTTTTTTTTTTGTTCCTCTAGAGATTTCCAGATACGGGTATACACCTTGGTATTACATAGAGATTCCTATTCCTTTTCCTTCTCTCGTTGTCGTTGTCGTCCTTCGTCCTTTGGAGGAGGAAAAATATCACGTTTCTCATCGTCATTCTGTTTCTTCGGTAATTTTTCTTCTTTTTTTTTTTTTGGCAAGAGACTCTTCTGGTAAGGGTCCCCTTGTACATAGAGTCCCCTTTTGCTGTAACGTCAAAACTTTTGCCTGCCTTATGCCTGGCTCTGTGTCTGTACGTGGCCGAGGAAGGGAAGATGAATCGTTAAATCACCTCCTCTGCAGGAAGGCAGGCAGGCAGGCAACTAAACGATATACTCGTAGTCGTAGTCTTCCTCGGTCTCTCTCTTGCTCCGTGTGTGTGTTTGTGTGTGAACATCCTTGGTGGTGTCATCAACGAATGAACCAATTTCTAATTCCCGTTTTATTGTGCGCTCTGTACCCTACACCATTCCACTTACAAAGAATATAAACGAACAGAGCCCGAAAAATAAAGAATAAAAAACGAGGAATGAAATACATTTCTTATTTCCTCGTTCCTCCCTTTTACACGGGTGCTGTGTGCTGTGTGCTGCTGGGTACTAGGACCGCTCTTAGAGCAGCACCACCAACAGCAGCAATTTTCATGTCGGTTCCGTATAACACTCGGATGGCAGTAAAAGCAGCCTTTGAAATCCTCCTTGCTAACAGTATGTTGCCTTAAAATGTAAATACCCATGCCAAAGCGAGAACAACGAAGGGGGACTGAAACTGGAGGCGGATTTGCCTTAATAAAAATGGAATCCTGTCAGCGAAGGAAAATTGTATCAGCTGGCTATGGTTTTGCCTGTGCTTTGGCATTCAGTAAGAACGATGTCATGCATTGGGCAAATGGGGTGAGTGGGAAACTAAAATAAAAGGACAGAGACCGATCGACAGGGTATTAGAGGGCCCATCCTATATACTGGTGTCGTTGTTTCGAAGCAGTCTGTCCAACAGGAGAGGGTGAGGGTATGTATTCCTTTCTCGGCAAATCTCTTTTGCTGTCTGTATAAAAGGACTGTGAGCTGAAGTCGTCAGTCGACCTGGGGGAATTATATCGACGAGAATAAATGTATTTTCACGGAGGAAAATGAAAATGTTAGTTTATTATTATGTACTTTTAACTAACGAAAGAAGGATAGAATCGATTCACGCGACGAACTCTTTTGCTCACCTTTTGGAGATCTTGTCCACAGTCAAAGTTAGACATTTCTAGAAAAATACGACTTATTTCCCTACTTCATTGGTTTGGACCTTAGCTGTCTATTTGTTCAAACAGAATCCGACCCAAAGAACCACATCTAAGTTCACTTATTTCTGCTGTAGTGGTTTGAAACCAAACTGTGTGCAAATGATATGCATCAACAAAGAATTGTTCTTGTCAAACAGACTGTTCCGCACAGTTGGGTACGTACAGACGTGCACTGTGAAGTGTTCTTTAAAAGCAGATAGCACACCCAGGCTTTTTTGCTATTCCATATCTCGAATGCAAGCGCGGATTCCCCAGCTCCGCATTGCATCAGTAGTTCCCCTCGACACCAGAACGATCTCATCTGGTCCTTTGCACTGGGTGACGTTCTCGTTGGACCGACGCGACGCGACGTCCGCCCTACCAATTTCTGGAACGCGAAACGAATCGCTGCTCTGACACAATGGAACAAAATGGCTCCGTGCTGCACAGTCATTCTCTCATCCTCGTTGTTGGTTGTAATCGCTATCGCGTTGAAGTTCTGTAGTGGCTGTCCGCAGTTATCCCCCAGTTGAAATATGCGCCCTCCTTTCAGGTTTTATCCTTCGGGAGTTTTCTTCGTTTTTTTTCTCCCATCTCGTATAATGGAAAATTCATTTGGAAACGTAAGGATGAGAACGAGGGTCGCGTTCGTTGGTGTGGTTGGCTTCCTATTACCCGTCACCCAGAGCGCACATTACAGGATCCCATATTTTTCAAAACGTTGTTGGGTTCTTCTGTGTGCATGTTGTGTCGTCCCCTAAATTGCTAACAGTTCAGCTATATCCGACGAAAATATCCTTTTTCTTTTTTTTTGTATTGCGTTCGCGCTCTGGTCGTTACAAAGGACAAGGTTTCTGATTATTTTTTCATCCTTAATACCTTTAGATTGGTATGTAATTTCTTTTCAAAGGAATGAAACCTCGTATTTTGTTTGTTTAAATTGGAAGGGTGGCATGGCAGTTGTTCGTTCCGTCTGGTCTCTGATCCTGTAAAGCAAAAGATTCTGTGGACTTTGCCAAAAAACATACAGCAAAACTTGTTTGATGTTATTCAATTTATCCTCAAGTGTTTTTGGTTCTGTTTTTCCTCGAATTGTTGTCAAAACACGATTAAGGCGAGGAGTACAAGAAGAAAAACAAAAAAAACTGCAAAAAAGTTTCGATTTCGGATTAAAGTCTGCAATTGGACTTTTACGAATGTGGACGCGATAGTTTCGTCCAGAGAAAATAATGGCTGTTGCCCACAGAGAAGGGCTGACAAAGGTAAATAGCTTGGTCTTGTAATGGATATGGTCTCGGATAAAGAATAAAACAACAAGGAAAGGTACGCAGATACATATTTGTGTGGTGGCCTCGTCGTTGGAGGTAACGCAAACTAATGAGCAACGCGGCAAGATTAAAGATGAAAATTCTTATATTTAGACAGACAGATACTACAAAATATCTATGCACAGAAGAATGAGGATTTTTTTTGTTTGTCTTGTAGTCGGAGGTTGCTTTTAATTAGAACATCTTTTGAGGTTTTTTTTTTCTTTTCTTTTAGTCGTTAGAGAGGTGATAATTTCTTTCGAATTACACCGTGTAGAGGCGAAGGGGCCCTCGTCGTCGTCGTCGTTGGTTGATGTGAAAGTTTAAAGAATTCTTGTGAAATTCATTAGGAAGTTGTAGGGAAATTTTGTTTTCATTTCCAGAACAGGAGATGTGTGTGTTCAGAGATGTGATAACATTTCAGGCAGGAACTTTTTGATCTTATACATCATCCATCTAGATCCTAAGTGTGTTATGGTTTGGTGCAAATAAATGTATTAAAATGTGTTTTCCTTTGCTCTTTCTTTACAGGTAAGCATTGAAGTACTTCTTGGTAAAAGACATGAGGGTTTATACCGCTTGAAGAGGTAGGCTTTGGTTTTTGTAAATAATTTGGTTATATCCTTTGTATAGTCGGGCACTCGTCTTCCGATTGATGTTACTCATCAGTAGAACTTCCCATCCAACTCAGGATACATGTCGGTTTTGATCGAATCACCTATTGGTAGGGTGACCAGATAAGAACGATACGAAAAAAGAACTAAACAAATAAACAACGGTGTGAGATATTATATTGAATCTGGCTTTATTTTGAAGCTACGTTCATGCCATTATGTGTGGAATATCACAGCATTCATATACCCGCCTCGGCTTCGCTGGCAGTGGTTCAAGCAATTGATCTATTTTTTTATAATTTGGTCCAAAATTTATTTCCTCGAATTCATCCAAATTCGTTGGCTTTTTAGCTTAGACCTCTGATACCCTTATGTGGTATCACAATGGACCTATCTCTGGTCCAAGTGTGTCGGCGTTCTATGCTGACAGCCACTTCCAACCAACCAACCAACCTAGCTTAGACTAAGGACTTGATGTGGCCTCAGTAAAAGTGATCGAGTTGTGCAGCCAATTGATGAAAGCTAGCTGGGAATAACCAAGTCGCCAAATTTCTCCTTCACAACTTCGAGGGTTATGTCGCTTCTATGGCATGTAGTCATCTTTCCGTTCCGTTTGGAATATAGGACTGTTACTTGGAAGACTTAGTGTAACTGAGCAAGCTCAGGCTCTGCCGATATGTCCGTTTTGGACCCGTCAGGTCGTTTGTCCAGACCTCGCTTCATAGACCTCTCTCTGCCTCCTCTGCAGACCTCTGACTAGCATGTAGAAGCCAGTGTTTTTAGTCTGCTGTCTCGTGACCTCATACTCGTATGTCTGGCCTTCAGCATAAGCTCTACACACTCTTGAAATATGGAGTTTAGGTTGAGTTGATCTCCTGTTAGTGTTCTTGGTTGGGCTTTCATATTGTTGAAGAATCCTTCTTCAGGGGGATTTTTTTGTCTAAGTTTGTTACTACTTCGTCTAGAGTTCTTTTCACTGATCGGTCCTTGGCATAGACATGTGGTGGAGGAGACAGTTCTAGGGCTTAGCTTGTAGATCTATAAACCTTTCAAACAATTTCATTGCTAACGATGTGGAATTTTTTTGGCCTGAAGTCCCTAGGATTTCTATGGATTGGTTTACTATCTTTGGGTGTGAAAATATGCTTTGAGTTCTCCGCTGACTTGAGGTACGCTGGGCAATATTGTGTTCCTTACTTTGTAGAATCATGGGAAAAGTATGGCACATTATATAGGGACGTTCCCGACGATTTGATTTGATGACGAGGGAGCATCATCGAATGAGACTCCCTCTGTGCTGAAAGGAAGGAAGAAAACTCCTCAAATCTTCGAAACAGTGCAAAGAGGAACTCGCCTCGCATAGAGCAACATACAAGGTAAAGGAGCTGTCTTCATGAACTAGGGAGGTGCCAGGACAGATCCCTGGCAGAAGCTGTCATCGTTCCGCTCGGGGTAGTACCTTCACATATTTTCTATGGGCAATAGTAGATAGTAGGGACAGCGAAATTCCGGCAAGGCAGATGTGGCCCAGGTATAACTGGCGTAGAACACAAGGCCTCACAAAAAGGTATTGCCAGAGTTGTGTTGTGATGGCTATTAGTACTGGCTCATTGGCTTTCATGTGGCCTGATTAGGCATTACATTCGATGAACATTATCGGAGCTGTGGAGACAGAAACATTCGCCGCTTCTTATGCAAGTATCCGCCTCTAGGTAAGGTCTGACACTACACAGTATACAAGTCTTTTTTTTGAAACCGGACAAGACGTTGGGGAAAAGTTGTAAGCTCCTTAAATGCCACGAGGTGATGTGGTTAACGCCAGAACTACTTCTATCTACCAGCCTACCCTGAACGTTCTGTTCAACTTCTTCTTCCTCTAACAGCGATTCAGCTATAATCACTTTTCGAGTATCCTTCATTGAAACTTCTAACTCAAGCCGATTGAGAAATGATAAAATATTCCACTGGCTTTTGTAGTTCTACATCTACCAAATGAGATGCCATTTGTCCATTGACTCGCCTAATTTATTGCGTCATCTTAACCCAGAATGATATATCGTCCTACACAAGTAACTCCGTGTATCTGTGCGCTAAAACAAAAAAAAAACGCCGTACCATAAAGAAACGACAAATTACACAAATGCTATGCACTTTAGGCAGCAAAAGTGAACACAGTTGAAAAATTTTTGGACGAGCCTATGGCAACGGCAAAACAACCTCGAATTATTGTGCGTTCGGCGTTCGCGACTCATAAAAATGAAACCGAAGGTGTATCTGCCTATCTGTTCGATGCCAATATCCCCTCAGTTGGGTGTGTGTGCATGCTTTGCTCCACCATCACCACCACCACCACCACCGAATGGTACAAGTCGACCAGTCGAGTTGTTGAACCATGAGTGCAATCAGAAATAATGTAATGTTCAATGAATCCATAAGATATACATCTGTACACATGTATCTGTTGGATTGCTTTTAATATTTTACCTCCTTTTTTTATTGGCATTTTGTATCTTTTTTTGCAAAATCTCATGGGAAACTGTGAGTGTTTTATTTTTTTCAGTGCAGCATGTGCATTGGTTCCTCTATACACTGAACTCAACTCTCGCTCACTTGATCAAAGTGGGTTAAAGTAATTAACTAATTGAGTTGGATTTCAATTTATTAGGGTCAACATTGCTCAGTGATGATTTTTCCATTTCAATTTATTTCCAACCCCAAGCTTCAGCAGCAGCAGCATTTTGACGCACGCGATGTAAAGTGAATCATTTTACCCCCCTTTGATACCGTTGTATGATAATGATTTTCCTCTCAAAGGAGGAGGAAGTGAATAATGATTTATTGTACGATTTTGCGTTCGTTTATTGTGTTTGCCCACAAAATGTGAATTTCATTTGAGATACGAGTATGCCAGTGAAGAGAGAGGGTGGACACCACCCTCTAACTACACATTCTTCACGGTGTACCCTTCGAGGGTTTTTTTTTTTTTTCTAGGGGATGACACACACAAACACATGTACCTATATATAGTCCTCTTTTGAAAAGAGGAAGAGATTATGTTTTTGACATTTTATAAAGTTTAATGTGACATTCTCTCGTAAAAAAGGAGTCTCGGTTTGTGTTTCCCCTTTTGTGTCAGTTAAAGTTTCCATCTCCATCGACCATGCTACTTACATTATAGTCCTGTGATGACTGTCACTTTCTTTCGGAAAGAAAGAGATTTGTTTCCTAAGTTTTCTATTGAATAGAGCTACTACTGTACAATTTTTCGACTGCGGCAAAGGGGGCGTGTTCCTGGAAGTGTATCTTGAGAGAGTTGACATAGCATATTGCATGATAATTTGTTGGAAACATAGTTGAAGACACTTGAAATATTGTTACAAAAGAAAATGTGTCACACTGACAGAAGTGAGGGGGGTCGGTGATGGTGGTGAATTCAGGAAGATTGCGAAATCACTGTTTGAAATGGAAAAGGCAGTTAATAATTTGGTGTTTTAATTATGCGCAGTTACATTAAATTTTAGATGGTTTTCGATTGAAAATGAAGGAAAAAGTTGGGCTTTATTTGTGAGTTTATGGATTTGTAAAGGACAGCACTAAGTTTGGATAGATGCTTTAAAATCTTTTAAGCTAGGGAGCACGATCCATCGTGAGCTAAAGGCTATGAGGAGTCTCTCTTTTTTCTCTTGCAGAATGGGAACCACTAAGGCTCTCTCCTATGCAAAAAAGAAGGCATTTTGGAGTCTATTAAATATCTAAATATCTTAACAAAAGCAGGGTGCTGTATTAGAACGCCAATGTCTGCAGTCTTTTCTTCTGAGAGATAATACAAATACCATGGCTTTCCTATTGACGTCCGAAGAAATATTTTTAGGCACACTACATTGGAGACAGTCATGCCACACAAAGTGTAAGAAATATAGTTGTAATCAGGATGACTCAATGCATGTTCGGGGCTCTAATCCGTGATCCAGGATAGAGACAGGACATTTATGTACTTCTTAGAGGAATCTGGTAAAAGCAGCTTGACTATTACTACAAATACTATCGGCCCGTCTCTTTGGAAGTGGTTATAGGTTTGATCAGCTTTATTGTATATAGAGACCTTGAGTAGGGCATTAAGCTCAGCTTCAGAAATACAGATAGTACACTTCTTCCACTTTTGAAGAAATTGAAGGCTTGATCAAGGTTTTAAGCCCAATTTCACTGTCGCTACAGACATTGCAATCCTCTCCCTTTGGAACTGGTTATAGAACTGAGCAAGGTTTAAGTGCAGGTTGACTGTCACTCTAAAACAGCTTCTACTACTGCTCAACCTTTTATTAATAATGAAGCTCACGGCCATAAGAATTGAGACAAATGCTTGTTCAATGAGTACTGTTGTCTTCAGTTGTCCCATCCTACATACTTCAGTTCCTGATTTGTAATCGTTTTTGGAACCATCTGGTGCATTCTTTGGCCAAATCCAGTTCAGGGGTCAAACCATCAGACAGTGTATACATATGGCCATAACATCATATGAGGTTTCATCCAAGATCATTGAAGCTCTAGCCCTACTCGTTTTTAAACAGTTTTGATTGATCCCCCCGATGACATAAGTATCAAACAGGAATTAAGTTAGTAGATAAGTTCAACAGTCGTAACAGAAGCTGGCTGATACTGTAAACAGGACACGACGAAAGTGCCTCTATAAAGAGTCGCTATAGGGATTGCTTTCCTGTTGGTTGAGGTCGAAGAGGTCGCATCAGTTCATCACCTGTTGTGTGATTGTCTTGTCCTATCCGTCTAAAGTATTAGAATTCTCAGTAGTAAATTTTTTTCGGAGCTGGAGGACTTCGACAACGTTGTGCTGAGATTCATATCACTATCTGGGTTCTTCTCATAGTGGACTTTCTCTTAGAGCGTTTGGTTAAATGATTGGGCACAATGGACCCGTTTTATTGGTCTACATGAGCAGTGACTTTCTTGTCAAAAGGCACCCATTAACCTAAACTAACCTAACTTGGATGAGTGTGCCAATCAAATCAGTTGAGTGTCACTGTCCCTCTTCTTATATCATTTGAAACGCTTTTCTTATTTCACATATTTCTGATCCCCAAAACATAAATATTGGAAATTATTCCATTTGGTGACATTTACTGTCACATTCGTCGTGCATTTCATTTTCACCTTAACAAAAATGTAGCATTTCAGCCTACGTGCTGCATGTATCACAGCTTAATTGGGTGCAGTTGCAATTGCAACATGTCGCAATAAAATGTGTCACATTGTGCCACAACTCGCTTACAGTGAGCAATTCGGAGCACTGCGTTGCCGTGGTGAATGCGTTGCACAAAACATGTTAGTATACATATACATATCAACAGACAGCAGTGACCACAACTGGACCGACTTGTATTACCGCGAGAAACTCTGCCAAAAAGGGTGCCATAGGGTAAGTGAGCGTGAGAAGAGACCAACAGAGGCATGCGCATCACAGAGAGCGTAAGCAAGAGCTTTTGGTTTTTTTTTTTGGGAAACTGGTGTGTAAGGTGGAAGAAAATGCCGAGAGAAGAATCTCGTGTTTGTGTGTGTGTGTGTAGTCATGTCGTTAAGGATCAAACTGATGCTACTCGAGCGGAGAATGTGATTCTTGTGGCCTTATTGTGTGCTCTCCTTTTTCTTTTGATGCCATCATGTTGATTGTGAATTCTTTGCGCTGGGTGGGTACAGCGTTGCCAGTAGGAAGTAATTTCTTTTAGTCTTTAACAAAAGGACATTGAAAAGCAAAAGCATGTACATACATATCTCTTTGTGGGTCATAGAGTGAGAGATCTTGGCTTAACACAGAATTCCTCTGGCTCTTGAGGCCTCCTACTCTTCTGAAATTTTATGCATCTGATTTAGGCTTTGTTGGCCTCTGGTTTGTCAGACTGTTTACTCTGCCGACGTGGCTCCGTGTAACTTCTGGCTTTTCCTCAATCTGTAAATATTAGAAGTGTGAATATAGCGATCGAAGTTTTCAGTCCAGAGAAGACATGGAATACAGCGGACCAGATGCGCGTCTTCACAAAAGAGACGTTCTAGCGCTACTCAATCGTTTGTAGAAGCTTGCGCGGGCTAAGGGGAGTAGATTGCCTACATATGAGATTTTTGTATCTGGATAGTATTTTGTTTTGGCAGCAAACACATTTCGTCGAAACTCATCAGTATCTGAATCAGTAACAGTTTTAAAAGGTTTAAAATTACCCCCTAGACATGCCTCTTCTTTATCCTTTCAAAAGATTGTAGGTCCGTTCGCTTACTTTTTGCACTAAAATTCGTAGATTATCGAACGCGAACGGACCTTGTATCTTTATTTAAAAAAAAAAGGCTATCTGACAGCTAAAATTTATCTGTCAAGAGACTTTTCTATTTACAAAAGAACAGCCGCTCCACTCCACCACTAATTTCAATTCAAAACTCACTTCTGGCAACATCAGCAACCCACTTTGGCACAAACCTCCAAATTCGCAAAAATTTTGTTGTGTTCACATTGGTGGTTGTTTGTTTGTGTTTGTATCTTAGAGAACGAATATCATGTGCTTTCTGCGTTCTGCTTTGCACCTAACTTCGTTTCGGTTTTTCTTACTCTGGAAAATGCAACAAAAATATAGAAAAAAAAAAAATTGAAAAACACAAACACAACACAACAGCGAAGAATGGAATTGAACACAACCAAAGTATGACTAAAAAAAGCTCTTCAGTCGTCAGCTGCTGCGCGTAGAGAGTAGTGCTTCGTCGTATCGCTCAGTAGTTTGGTCGTCTTCTTAAATCAACCAAATACGGTGACCTTAATACAAACAACAACAAGCAATTTGTATCTGTTTCGTGTGTTCTTATTCTACTTTACGGTCCATGGGCGGAATTTATCTTGATATCAAGAACTCACCCAATTAGTTCTCCCCCTTTTTTGGTTGTCACATCGCGAAAGTTATATCCTCGCGAAGGATGAAAATTTCATATTTCAAAAAAAGTATCTCACAGATTGTTTGAGGTCAAACACATTCTGACACAACCAATACCAACTAACAAAACTTGTAGTTTGTTTAATTCTGTGTATAGGTGAGTGAGAAAAAAAAAGTAAAAAAAACGAGCTTTCAGAGCGTGTAAACCATGAGATTCCATCCAACTAAATAAATAGTAAGCACATGGTGCTATGCGGTTTCATATACCCACTCATAGATACACACCGATACATTCAAGTGAAATCCAAGGCGCCCCGATCTGATTCTTCACCACCGCCCCCGGCCCCCCACCGAACCCTCTGTGTGTGTGTAATAAATAATCCATAGTAATTTACTTTGCGCGAGGTTGTTGTATACATACGTTCCGGAGAGTTGTCGTGTATCGTAAAAAATGTTACCTTAAATGTGTGCGGTGTGGCTTGTTGTAAAACTAAAAAAAAAACAAAACAGCGAACAGATACGGGATATGATACAGGAAGAACCTTGCGAATGGCTATTGAGTTCTGTTGCTGCTGTGTACCGAGAGAAGCTTGTTTAATAGGTTTTTTTTTTTTTTTTTCATCGCTTTCTGAGTGTGTTCTTCATCTCATTGTTATTAATTTATATTTCTCATTGAACGTGTGGAGTAGTATTTTTTTTTTATTGCTTTTCCTCTCAGAATTTGACCCAGAGATCAAAGAAGATTGGATTGAGGAGAAAATAGAAGTAAAAGTGAAGAGAACTTTTGAATTTTTTTTTGTTTTTTACATTAAAGATACATTTTGTTATCTAAGATACCGCTAGGTGCATCATGAACTAGTTCTTGTTTTTTTTGGACTAGATTGATACCAGTTGTAGAATATATTCTTAAAAGTTTTACTTTTTGTATAAGAGCTCATAATAAGAGGTCATGCAATTGACAGAGAGAAAACTGAGTATCCTTTGACGCATTTCTGGTTCAACTAATGAAATTGGCAGCATCTTAAAAGCATTTGTGAAATGCCACTACACCAGCCCCTTCAATCGTTGGCCATTGCCACATGTTAATGAGTTCGATATGAGCTAAGATACTGGCGTTGTTCCACACTTCCTTTTCTGAAAAACAGAGGACAAATTGAATACGTCGATGAACTAAATTTTTATAAGAAAACTGACACACTATCGTTCACATGTAAAATTGCTGTGTTAGCACCGAAAACTGAGCAATAAAGGTCGAATTTTTAGTGTTTTATAGTATATTTTTAGGTGTTATGCGTCTAAATGCTTTTGCATAGATCTAAAGACTTAAATCTGTTTTGTTTTTTGTAGATCCATCAGAATATGCTTATCTTTTTCTTTGTCTTCAAACTAATCTTCTACGTGCAAGAAATTACAACCTAAAGAGATTTTCTCATTCTGTCAGATAGGCCCTAGAATGTAATAGATGCTCTATAGTTCCGAGCTCATCACATTACTTGACTTACTCTGATCAACTGACAATGAAATGCCGCTTTATTTGAAACCAAACACGTTCTTACGGTTTCCATGATATGACAAACTTTTACAAAAACTTTGTAGATTTAACGGGCACCAAAACTTATGAAATAAAATCAAAAGTCTTAGCCATTCTATAACTAGAGATTCTGTATCATTAGTGTCTTCGCAGCTTCGAGAAAAGGTATTATGTGGTACCGTTTAATGGCCAAATACTAAACACTGAAAACTATGCATTGAAATTTCAATTTTTATTATTCGATTGCATACTTTTGGGTTCTTGTTGGTACTGTTGAAACCGAGATATAAACTTTGTTAGATTGAAGAAAACTGTCCGTTGGTCTATCAAGTAAAGTCCAGATCTGACATCTTTAGTTTCGAACTCTTTAAAACGCATTTCATTAAAAAAGCACAGCTTAAGCCATAGCATTTAAGCAAGTCAAGTCTGCCTACTACTTATTTTCTGTTCTAACAAATTCTTTTTTTTTTCCAAAATGGCAACACATACAGCATGGCGTAGATGGCGTTGCAATATGACTGATGTAGGAGATCGTATGACGTTCGTAAGTGGTAGTCAAGCCTCCTTAAGTTTTATTACCTCAGCGTGTACTGACTTCAATGGGTCAGTTCTATCCGATTCTATCTGAATCCTTCTTAAGTTTCGTCATATGCACTAGCGTGTTCTGGATCAATTACTTAATCGCTTCTTAGCACACATACAACAAAAAAAGGCTTTGTTTTCAGTTCTCTCACTGTATGAACATAAAACTCCAATTTCACCAATTTACCTTTTCATTTCCATCAACTCAACCGGCCTCGATTGACAGACGGAAATCCAGTTTTCATTTCCTTGGAACTGTTTTGCATGCGAATGCATTTCCATCTACTCAACATCCCAATTCCCCCACTTATGTGTGTATGTACAAATCCAGTTTTTACCTTCATCCTCCTTGCATACTTTTTTTTTGTGTTCAGAATGAATTCATTCATTTTCCCTCTTTGAAATGAAATGTGTACAACGTGGCTCACGAATCTGATAGTGATGTGCGAAAAACGGTTTAAGGACTTTCATGCCCACCTTGACCTCTCTGATGCAGAATCATATCCCATTTAACATCGCTAAGCCATCAACATTAATCGAATATCCATCGCAAAGGGTTCTTCTATATCGAATTACAATTTTTCTTTCTCCCTACCAGATACACTTTGCAAAAAAAATCAGAAAATAAATAACTAACTAACTTTTCATTGAAAAATCAATCAAATGAAGTCGAGAATTTATTCAATCCTTTTCCGCACAAACAAAATGATTCTTTAATTCAAAATACTACATCCAAAAAAGGAAAAAACAAAATACAAATTCCGATGAAAATAACGGTAATCAATTGTTACTTCTGTGCTTTTTAGTAAAATAAATAGAAAAGTGTGGTGAGTGCATTTCGCAACTAAAAATAAAACGGCTTAAAACGGCGGCCAATTTTCGTACTTTTTCGACGGAAATTGAAAAAAAAAAAAACAAAAAAAAAAACAAATTTCAATTGATAAATTTCTGTAAAAAAAAAAAAAACAAACAAACTTATAAACCTTGCCGTCGTTAGTTAGCCGATTTTATAAAAAAGGAAAAGTTGGAAGCTGAATTCCCTCAGATAATAAAGGAGACACATACGACGCGCGGTGTTTTTAGACTCATCTTCGGGATTACGCTTCTTTTCTTTTTTGATATTTTTTTTTTAATTTGGTATAAAAGTGAATAAAAGAAATTCCTTCAAAGTGGATACCATATCGTTGCCCCTGGGAGGACTTTCTCATGTTAGGATGGCTCTAGCAAGGTAAGATATTTTTGTTTTTAAAAATTTCTGAAACTTTTTCTGCGTAATCAAAATTTGTACATTTAGTGAGATGAAGTCTATGTATATCACCTTAAACTTCGATTTGAGATCCTTAGAATTACATAAGTATTCCTGTGGTCCGAGGGTCTGGTCGATAGACCACTAAGTCCTCTGTGTGACTACAAAACCGTGAGGCTAAATTTCAGGATTTTTTTTTTCAAGAAAGTTTAAAATTTGGATAAAGCAGTCTAAGATATACATATGTATTCTCAAAAGCAGTCTGCGGAGTTAGAATCAGCGATGCCTGTCAGTATATAGACCTTCTAGCAATTTCAGAGAAAAGCCCTATTCTAGCCATGGACATGCCCGTATCAAATCGAATGATTCTGTAGCTAAATCTCGGATAGCAATGCCAGGGCTTTAGCAAAACATATTATTCTCATTTAGGTCCAAGAACCATAAAGAGAAGGGAGCTGGTCTGTATATTCATTCTGAGCGCAACATATATGCCATCATTTAATACGTTACGTGCCTAAACGTAAAGGTCAGTTCCCGTACTTTCTGCACTCAAATTCGCAGTTTGTCAAATTTCTAAAATTCATTCAGAGAAAAACAAATCTCTTAAAAAGTACGGGAACGGGTTGAATAGTTGCCAACTTTTTAGACGTCACTTTTGTTTGTATGGACTTAAGTAGGCTACACACTATCAGTTTTCAACTGACAGTATTGCTAAATTGATGGAAAACTGATAGTGTGTAGATAGAACTGATCAATGAGGATGGAACTGATGGCGAGGGTTGAATTTTTTCGTGGATTTTGCTGGTGCAGGTAGACTTCATGATATGGCATTTTGTCGAGCGAGGGTCATATTTGATAGTCCAGGCTTCTGTGTCCCGCATCTTTCGAATTAGATCACAGCGCGTAAAAATTTTTGCCTGCGCCCAAAGAAGAAAAACCCAAAAATAAACAAAAAAAACTGGAACTGATGAGGATTGAATTTTTTCGTGGATTTTGCTGGAGGGACGGAGAATGCTGCATGTATGTGTATAATGAGAGGTAGATTTCATGATTTGGGTCGAGCGAGGGTCATATTTGATAGTCCAGGCTTCTGTGTCCCGGATCTTTCCACTTTTTCACACACTTTTTTTGTTGTTAGTGCAATAATAATACATACACACAGGCAGACAGAGAGACAGACAGACAGACAGACAGACAGAATCGCCCGACCTACTTGTGCGTAAAAATTGTTGCCTGCGCCCAAAAAAGACAAAAGAATATGAACAAAAAAAAAGGAGAAAACCTTCGAAAAACAGACGAACCACCTGGAATGATAGTGTGTAGCCTGGAATGAATTGATGAGAACTGACAGTCCAGGACTGTCAGTTGAAAACTGATAGTGTGTAGCCTACTTTACGTCAAATTATTTTGACAGCCAACAACAACACAACCATTTGACAGAATTCATATGTTTGGCCAAAGAAATTTCTTGGACTAAAATTCACAGAATGCCGTAATTTTTTACGCTCTCCCTTTTGGAAAAAACTAGATACAAAACTTTGACGCACGGAAACATGAATTTGCTGTTTTTCGTAAAATTGCGTAGATTCCATATCATCCATCCATATCAAACTAAAATTCTATCATACCAAGCGAATGATACAACAAACATCAGTCCTTTGGTGAAATGTCTTTCACCTTTTCCAAATTAATTTTAAGTTCACTCGCTTTTTGTGGGTGATTTTGAACTTTTAAATAAGTCTTTTCTATTTTTAGTGAGTAATTTTCCACTTTTTGGTGAAATAACTTTACACCATAACTCCGGCTGTAATATGTGAAGTTATTGGTCATTAAAAGTGGAAAACTACTCACTAGAAATAGGAAATTCCTGTTTAAATGCTCAAGATCACCAGAGGTGAATTAAATTTTCACCATGCTTGGGCTACAGTGGAAATATTTCTCTGCAAACAAATTGCAGAATTGACGTTTCAAGTCATTCGGTTGGTAAATGTCAAAGTTATTCAAAGTTTACATGCCGACATAAAAGATGGAGCACCCTGTACTAATTCTAATTTTCCGATACAATGTGTAAACCAATGATTACTTTTCATCTGATTCTCTGGATTTGCGTTTCCATTCTCTTATGAAGAAGAAAAAAAAACATTTCTCAAAGGACCACTCCTCTTGCTTAGTATCCTTGCTTCCATTTTCAAATTACTTGATGCAAAATGTTCTACAATTTCAGCCGGCTTTTCTTCAAACATTAGCTCGCACTAAATATTGTCAATTTACCCAAATTGCTTGCAACAACATCGCAAAAGAGTATCCTACTGAGCTGCATATTGCACAGACATCCCACTCCTTGTCGCCGCCGCCGCCGCCGCCTACTATCCAAACAATTAAAATGTTTAACCAATTATTTATGTATCTCCATCCATGCTCCCCCTCGGGTCGTCTATACTTTGGCTTTGGCTTTGTGTTTGAATGGGGATTCAGTGAACTTATCCAAACTTAGGGGTTGTGCTGCATCTTCCTGTCTCTACTTCTCTCTTTCTCTCTCTTTTGGTTTGTTTTTTTTAGTCCTTGGGGTCTATTGACTTGTCAAAGGATGGGATGCATTGCGTCGTTTGTAAATATTTTCCCTTGCATAACATAATTGTCGTTCTCTTAGATTTTATTGTGTTTATCTTTAGTCGATTCGCTATATCTCTCTGTGTGTGTGTGTCTAGTAGAACTAGTGTGCGGGGAGAATATGAGTACAAAATCCAACTTGAACAGGTTTTTTGGTCGTGAAGTGTCATAGGCGAGCTTGTATGCTGATTATTGGGTATCGCTTGACGTCATAGCTCGCTTAATTGTAGTGCGTTCTATTGTTGTTGTACCAAACAATATGATTTACGTAAATATTAGAATTTTTTCTCTCTTTTATGTCAGCACAAGTTTCATGGTCAAGTGTCGTAGCTTTTGGTTAAGTAAAGCGCTAGAGTGATAGAGTGGAATGCTTCCTTTTTGGGTTTTTATTTTTTTTTGCAAGTTAAATGCGTGCGAGTGGCTCCGTAATTAATATTTTCTAAAAAAAAAAAAAAAAATATTTCTATGCTATCATGCGAGTTCTAGTAAGGCGAAGGTTACCAGAGGCTATTTCAAGGTTTCGTTCTGTTTTTAGAACGAAAAAAAAAAAATCAATATCCGGCTAGAGGCAGAAGTGTGAATGTGGAAGACGTAGTTTGAGACTCATTATAACCGAGGTGTGGAAGATGATTTTTAGGAAGTCATTAGGGTGGCGATATGAGTCTTGATATTTTGAGATTGTGAGGAGAGTTTCATAACTCTGGGGTGTGTCTGAATTTTTATAAATACAGTCACCTTTTTTTGTATTTCAGTGGTCTGTTAGGTAAGTTTATGTGTGTTTTGACTAATAGAAGAAGAGCAACGACATGAATCTCAGGAGGTTCGCAGCTCAACACTCATTAAGTCCTGGAGTTCTGAAAAGAAGTATCTATTAAGTGTCGCCCCTCATCCTCCTTCTAACGGATAGAATGAGACTATCACATAGTAAGTGGTAGACTAGAGTCTCGAAATGTTACCAGATCTCAGACCTCTCTTGAGAACTCATTTTTAAGCCAACGTCTTCTTTTTGCACAAAGATGGAACTTTAATGGTTCCTTCCGTGAGGCCTTACTCGGATTTCAGTTTAAGTTCTGAGATTTGACAGGCTGAAGCGTCATGTGTACCCGATGCCAAAGTCTCAGTCATCATCAGTCGAACTGTTTTGGGCAAGCTGACTGCAAACTCAAAAGAGGTCTATCAGGCCTCCAGAAGATGAGAAGAAGGCTTTCCACGAAACCAATCGATTTGTCGTCAAAGAAAAATAGTATTTCTCTTCGGTAGCTCGAAAAGAACGATTTGTAGTAGAACGTAAAGCTCGGCCATTTTTCTAAAACTGAGCAAGTGTCTTTCGCATCTCTTCAGGAGTTTATGAGCAAAAAGTCAAGCTTGAATGTGCTCCGAACTACCTAATGACCAACGAATTCGTAGCATGTTTTACCACTTGTCTGTCGGCTCCGAGAGTTCAATCCAATCACAAATCCTCTTCAATTAAATTAAATCCCCTCTATAATAGGCCCCTCTTTCCCGGTTGCCGTGCTTCCTTCTCCACTGTTCTGCGCCACGTACTCCTAGGACCGCCGCGTATCCTACCATCCTGGCAACCACTATGACTTAAAATATCAGACAAAAGTCAAACTAAATTAACGGCCACATCAGTTCCCAAAACATCAGATCACAAACACACAAATCGTCAGTTTGACAGCTCCTGGAACCACTTAAACAGAAATGACCTTTCATCAACCCAACTTTCCTAATGACTTTCCCATCTATCAAGTGATGTGTCAAAATTAATATACCTTATGTGACTGAGCACATAAAAAAAAAAATTTATTCCCCAAAAGGTCATATACAACACTCATCTTCACCCAAAGGACACACATTTTAAGAATAAATCTGTTCTCTTTTGACAGTTTTTTGACATTCGCATAAAACTTGCCGAACATAGCATTGTCTATTTATGTCAAAAAAATATATCTTGTCCCCTCCCACCCAACTGTCAGTTAAAAATCACTAATTTTTGACAGTCCACTAACCTTACATGACTACCAAGTGGGTGTGTGTGTGAAGAGATTAATAAAAGCTTTTTTTTTCTCTTAGAGCTTTACTCTCCACATGCCATATGAGAAAAAAAGAAAAAAACAACATTTATAAATATTTTACTCGTAAAAATGTGGGCGATGACATTTCAATCGACATTACCACCACCCTCTCCACACTCGTGTTCGCATGTAGTATCAGGAAAAAAAAAACCATCAAAACAGACAGCAAATAATGAGAAATTTAATAATGGCAAGTTAAATATGAATTACGTCCATAAATTTGCATTTATTAGCACACACTGTCATGACAACAGTGACATATGTCAAATTTGACAGATTGATGTATTTTTTCAAGGTTAATTGTTGTACCCCGCCACCCTTTGAATCCACCTTACAGTGGTGTACAAAACTACACGAATATCAATGTCAAAACTAATTAAAGGGACCAACAAATCCTTTGTGTCATCGATTGTTGTATTCGTGTTTTAGCCATTTTATCACCATTGTTGATCCATTTAACATGGGTCATAGTTTATACGACGAAATTTGTGTGCGTGTGTCGAGTTATAAGGTCAACTGAGTAATAAATAATAAATAATGATTCACATTCGAATTACAATGTTTCGTTACTATTTATTTGACTTTTTGAATTGGAATTGGAACTGCTGCAACAATGTAGAACATTGGTACTGTGTAGATTTGTATCACATCACGTATTAGAAATTAATTTTTGGTTATTAAGGCAGCAATTTATTATTTTGTTTAGACAAGAGACATGAAAAAAAATCAATTGGATGAGGTTGTAAGTGCCGGTCTTGTCAGAAAAGAAAGATAAGATAGAAGTTGACAAACCATACAACGATTTTGATTACATTTTCGGCGGAAAAATACATTTCCTTTGTCATGATAACTGTGCAAACTAAGTGAGCAAATATTTGGGTTATCTTAACTGCTGGTGGGTAAATAAGTTCAGCTACTGTGACAGGTGTGGAGAAAGAATCCTCACTGCTTATTAATTTTTTGCCTTTTGAACTGAATTATGCCAAATGAGTCAGCTGTGATACGCGACTAAGAGGTTATTAATATTTTTTTAGAACTTTATGGTTGTGGTAATCTTTTGTTTAAAAATGTACTAGTCAGTGCAAAAATAGGGTGGCACTAAAGCAATTACAGAAACATTTTGATTTTGTTTAGTTATTTAAAGCGCTAGTTAATTAAGGCTAGGCTGTAAGCTAGGCTCAAAAAACATATTGAGTTTTCAAATCACCGGGAGAACTAAAATCACTAGTGAAACATGGTGGTTCTACAAGTCACTCGAAGTGTTTAAAAGTCACTGTAAAAACGTGGTGGGTTTTTATGTCACTTTGTTAAAATCCTCCTACAAAAGGATATCGGCTAAGTAACCGCCGCCGAATTGATGACCTGGTTTATTGCACTTTCTATCACTCCTGCCAAATCTTCGGGCAAGCGCGAACGTTCTAGGGTTTTCTAGTCCAGTAGGTTAGCATGATGAATTTTTTGCCATTTTAACCGGGCAAAGATAGGATTCTAGAATGTGACGACGTTCCTTGACTCGGGAAAAGAAGCACCACACAGTGCCGGATTCCTTCAACTCATGGGATATAGGCTAGATATCATAGGTATTAGCGAACAAAGATGGTTAGAAGCAGTTCCCAAACGCGTGCTGCTCTATTCCGGAAGACCAGCTGGTAGCCGACGAGAATAAGGTGTGGGCTTACTATCCCGGACTAGAGTACGCCGCGTCACCATCATCCAGGAGGCGTAGATAGATCGACATGGCCCACATACCATCATTGCATTCAAAGTATGCTTTCCATGCCTATTAATAAACTTCTCTTTATTTTTCGTGGGGCATCAACGTTGATCATAGTTAAGTCAACGCAAGGGAATCCTCCTTGACCGAAGAATTGGGTAGCTATTTCCAAAGAATTTTCTGGCCAGCAAATGGTGTTTCCAAGAAATTCCTCGATTAGTGCGCCCGAAACTCGGTATACTACCCTGCAGACTGTAGCCAACGTAGTGTACAAAGGAGTTGTTGCAAGAGACTTAAGAAATTATTTCTTTGGCAAAACACATTGAATATTCTTCCTTCTTAAATGTACTTTTTCCTTTGCATATTATTGACAAATTTTTCAAGATTTTAAATGTAAAGTGCAAATATAATTCGTTTGGTGAAACGAAATGGAAAAATTCTTTGCAAACTGTCAATACTTTGCATTTTGCAAAAATCTACTTGTCACTTTGCAAATTTGCGTTTGGTGAAAAGAATTTTGCAAAGAGGTAAATTTTTTTAATTTTTCAGAAGAATAATTTCCCGTTTGGTGAAACAGAATTTGGAACGATAAATTCAAAAGTTGAGTACAAAGTAAAAAATGGTTGGTGAAACAGGGCCCAGATCTCCAATATTTTTTCAAACTGTGATTGAACAGAACAAAGATTATCGAGCTCTAGATTTATCTGAATAATGAATTTAGCCAAATTGGAAGAGTCCATTAGTATCACTGGCTTGATTCCTTACCAGTAGTTCGGTTAGTCATCCCACGTACAAACCGGCAAAAAGTACTCTGAATTTTGAACGAATACAAAAAAAATCGGAACAACTCTTCCAGTCAATTTGGACACCAACTAAATTGGTTGAAATACAAGATCGCCTATGTTTCAAATACCATTACAGCAACTTTTTCCTACCCCAGATTTGGCATATTTTTCGAAAAAAAAAACCGCAGATTATGTATGCTGTACGAGGTTTTTGGAAAAAAGTTCAGTACAAGTTAAAAATGTTTCCTCAAATTTCTCTCCGTCGATCAAAGAAACCCCTTAAATCGGGGGGAAAACCGCAACATGGCAACACTGGCTAGTTCCCTGTTTATCAGTATGTATAAGAGTATTCATATCCTCTTTGGTACGCGCTAATTATACAAAACAAAAAGTTGAATGCCAAAATCAGACAGTCCTACGTCAACTTCGTCCTTCAAGTATGCAATATAACCGAACTTTAAGTCTTAAAACCATTAAAGTATGCAATAAAATTTAGGTTCGGCGATGTAAGCCCTCTGCGATTCCATCTCTGCAGGCAGTGTACTTATTTTCATCGCGATCATCCATTAAAGACTAAAATTATTTTTTTCTGACTTTTCAACTGAATATGCGGTCAGATATTTCCTCAACTTTCCTCTTCTGCAGTGTTATTCTGGCAGTTGGTTTTAGAAACACAATTGTACCAAATTCTTGCTCAAAATATCTGTTCGCTAACAGATTTCTGTATTCAGAAAGCAAAAAAAGAACACTCGCCTCAAGTTTCTTATACAAAATGCCAACTCGGATAAGAAAATAAAACGTCTCATGTCTAGCACTTTTCATTAAGAAACAGAAAAAAAACACATCTATGACAAAATTTTTTCCCAAACACTTCTCCTCATGTAAACCGCCACTTAAATCTAAACTCAAGTCAAAACAATCAATTACTCTTATTACAACTCGTCTCGAATGTATAAATTAATAATTATTGTTCGTACTTACGCGAAGCACACATCACCACTGGTGTAATCATCTCGCCGTAAAGTAAACTTTCAACCATAGGCCTACATTATCCGGTCAATATATCAAAACATATCTACATATGTATATATACAGTATTGAAGGGCCCTCAATAACGCTGTAGACTCGATTTGATTGGAAACAAAAACTCGCAACATGTAGGTCACATTTTGTCGAATTGAAAGTGTCAGTGTGTGTCTTGTATTAAATAGGCTCACACTACTGTCAGCGCATTGCGTTATGTTGCATAAATGTATACATATGTTCGCGTACTTTCGACGCGCGAGTAAAAGTAAACTTTTCGTTTTACGAAATCTGACAACAAAAAAAGTAGGCTGAGTTTAGGAGTGCGTAACGTAAGAGAGCGAAGGGGAAGGCGGAGCTGTCAAAAAAGCAAATGTCTATCTAGCTGTCAGTGAGCTTTTACACACAAATCGTTGTGTCTGTCATGTTTTAAGATACTAAAGTGCGTGTGTTTTTTTTTGTGTCACGCACTAGCAACCTTTGAACTACGATGCGTATCTGTATCTTTTGCAGAGTTTGAGCGTAAAGAAATCTCTCTTTACACGCAATTTGAACTGTGTCAGTTTTACGCCCTGTTTACACTTTCAATTATAAGCAGTGTGTGTGTGTGGTAACCCTACAACAAGACAAAACCATTAAATCATAATTATTTAACATTTGTAACTTCCTCTTGAAGGTACACAAAGAGAAAACGAGCGGCGTTTTGTCTGTCTGTCTGTCGGTAGTTTTCGGCGCTTGACCTTCTCAAAACGAGGTAACCTCATTTCGTTTTGTACCGAGCCTCTGCGCACTGTTGGTTTGTTCATTGGTGGTACACACGTGCGCCGCCTTAAGTGTGACATCAGAGCAGATAGACAGACAGATACTGTATCTGATTTGGTGTAAAGCATAGTAAAAAAAAAAAAAACACTCAAGTATCTGTGAAAAATTCAATTGTTTATCGGCTGGAAAATTGCAAGTGACACTCGAGCAGTTTGAAACTCGTGTAAATATGGGTGAACCCTTCACACATCGAGCAATCTCTGTTACCCTCTGGTGTTCTAGTTCATTATATAATGTGGAGGTAGGTGGTGGGGAACATGATTTTGACCCAAATCTCCGGAGCATGTTTAACATGTGTTTATTGTCTTTTACTCGAGCAGCACCGCCAGTGACCTCTCTTGGCACACCTAAATTTTCCAATTAATTACACCAATTTTAGTGTACGTTCATCTGTGGCCGCCTGCGAGGTGGAAGCATTGTTTTATTGCTTTTTTGCTTTTTTTTGCTCGTAATTATTCTGACATTGATAGCGCAGCTTGAGTGGCAGTTGTGACTGGCGAGGAGAGGGCCATTATTGAAGCGTGAATGGCTAGAGAATGAATGAGCATTCCCAGTTCACTATTTTTTTTATTTAAATATTTTTGCTCTTCGAATGTAGGTCGGGGCAAAGGCTTAAGGTTCCTTTTTTTTTGTAGGCAGTAAACTTTGAATTCGTTGCAGGACCATTGTTTGGCTTTTTACGAGTTCTTGTAGTAGAATTGAGATTGTTGTGACCTTCTTTGTGAGGGATGGAGTAACGAGGCCATAAAACTCGTCCTAGAAACCCAAAGTTGTGTCAGATTGAAGTTAATTTTTCTGTCTTCTATTGCGTTGGCGATCAGTCTCTTGGTCTGAAAATAGTTTTGCATCCTGCTATCCATTCACCGCTATCATTTGCAGAGTCTTAAAGTATTCTGTTCATCGAGTTCATGTAGATCATCTTGCTCACTATTGGGAGCAGGTCTCTAATTTATTGACAATGACGGGCCTACCGGTAGATCAGTTGCTTTTAGAAGTTGAGCCTGTGGCACACCCAAGTACTTGATATAAAGAGTCAACTCAATGGTTTCTTCGCCAATCTGCATAGTTAAATGTTTTGCCTTTGGTCTGATACCTCTTAGTCTTGTGGTCTGATACCTGTCATGCCCTCAAGTTTCTCATAAATGGAATACAGTATTTGGAACATGACATTCCACATAAGTTCGATATGGAATGTCATCATATCGTCAGCGAAACCGATTATTTTAACTCCTTGCGGTAGCGTTAGGCGCAAAACACAGTGGTCCTAGGACTGACCCCTGCGGAACTCCCACAGTGATATTATAGTATTTTACGCCATCGTCAGTCTGGTATCTAAGCTTTCTATCAGCAAAGTAGTCTGCGACTATCTTTAAAAGGTACTCTGGGGCATTCATTCTGGCCAGTGATTTATCAATACAGGTCCAGTTGGCAGAGTTAAAAGTGTTTTTAACGTCTAGTGTTAATACTGCGCAGTATTTCTTTGCGCCTCCTTTCCATCTCCTCCCTTGTATAGCTTCGGCTGCTGTATCTACTACCGTCTTTATGGCATCGACGGTAGAACGCGATTTTCTGAAGCCATACTGGGCGTCTGACAACGCTCCTGTTTCCTCTGCCGCTGATAGTAGTCTGCTATATATGATGCGTTCAAGGATTTTTCCCAATGTATCTAGCAGGCATATTGGTCGATACGATGAAGGTTCTCCTGGTGGTTTATTTTTTTTTATTTAGGTAACAACACCAGTTGCTGAAGTTTCCATGGTTCAGATCCCCTCCTCAAGGCACATTTGCATCGTTGTTATAAACAGGTCCGGTCTCTTATGGACGGCTGCCTTAATAGCGATATTTGGGATGCCGTCAGGTCCAGGCGCTTTATTGTCACCTATTTTCCGGCATGCTTCGTATAGCTCATCCGTTGTGATTTCCGGAATATGTTCCGGAGTTGTTGCCCTCATGGGATTGTTCCGTAGTTGATCTATGGGGGAATAGATGCTCAACTATTGTCTTCATCATTGTCGGGCAGGATATTTGTGGGGACTTACTACTCTTCAGTTATTTTGTCACTATCTTGCCTTGCTCTCCTTCATAGCTTTATCGAGGTCGAGTCTTGCCAGTCTGAACGTAGATAGTCGTTCCTGGAATTCCGGTCTACCCCTGGAGCGTTGCGACCTTCGCCGGGCCCGAAGGCAGTTTGCTCTAAGTGCTCTGATTTCGTCATCCACCAGTAGCAAGGTCCACCCCTTTTGCTCCCTGTCCTTCTGGGCATAGCAGCATAACACGCTGTTGATATTGCTTAATTCAGATGATGCGATAGTGCCTCTGCTGATCCGTAACTATCTGTAAGGTCGATGTCCATTATTTCTCCGAAGGTGTCTTTGTCGAAGGATGCTTCTTTCCATTTCAGTCCTGTTAGTTTGGGGCGCTGCCTGGGCTTCTCATTGTCAACGTTGATTATTATCGCTTGCTTATCATAACCAAGCGTCTATCGATGCCCAATTGCGTCTGGTTGATGTTTTGCACATCTGTAGAACGACTACTCTGGGTTCGGTCAAGTCTTCGAATGCAGCTCTTTGAGGCAGTGTCACCTAATCGAATAGCTAAAAAATGAGACATGAGACATGATGGGGTGGTCCATCCAAAGACTAGTATTCTACACCAATTCATTGTTCCATAGAAGAGTGTAGGCCACCATGTTCAACCCTGAGGAACTTGATGTCTTAACAGCCACAATGTCTACAATATTATGTGCTAAAAACTTATGACATCGGCCAATTAATATAAACACAAAAAAAAAAACTACAACTTTGCACAAAGTAAACCAATTATGTCATTCCAAACAGAACTGCACTGTAGTCATTCCAAAAGTCTGACCAACAGTTTCTCGTCTACTTTTCGCTGCTTACCTCCATAAAATCGCTCATAAATCTGCCTACTTAGTTAATTTATTTTCCTTATTCATCGTCTTCTGTATTATGTTTGGTCTGGTCTGCCCGTACAAGAAGAGAAATACCGTCTACAATTTACGATTGACCGATAAACCTACTTGTTGACCTACTATTCAACCAACAAAAATGGCTGACGTATGTGTTTCTTCTTACCAAACCGAAACAAGAAACAAGAAAAATTAAAAAAAAAAAAAGAAAAATTGTTAACAACAATAAAAGTATATTTTTACAAACAAAAAAAAAATGCTCAAAACGAACGAACTTCTATAGTTCAGTTCTTTTTTGTTTTTGTATTTACAAACAGCAAATGCAGGTTTTTGGGTCAAGGTCTCTCGCTCTCTCACAAGTTTAGCATGTAAAATGAGCACAACTTTACGTCGAGCATATTTACATGGCGGTGCGGGGCTCTCTATTAAAAAAAAAAATTAAAAATATTTTCTGTGCACAGTTTAATAACAACAAAAGCCCGCGAAAAAGATCTTGATCTCAATACGTTCACGATCGTTTATCGTGCCCTAATTACAGAGTTTTTTTTTTTTTTTTTTATATAATATTCTCTGCGCTCTGATGCGGCGGCGATCATTTGAAAGAGAATAAAAGCTTTCTAAGAGTGGATATAATCAGGGTTCGGACTTCAATAATAAAATTTAGCAGTAGATTCTTACAAAAAGTGCAGTAGATCCGTATTTTCCGCAGCAGATTTGTTTTTGTTGCAAAAAATACAACAATACTGGGGTTTAGATTTATACACATATATTTTTTAAGGATAAAATAAGGTTAAAACAAACTTAAATTGCACAGTTTAAAGTAAATTTAATCACAAATCTTTGCACGAAATTATTTTTTTAGAAAATTTTTAATAACTGATTAATTTTCAGTTAAATTCAGTTCTTAAAAGAAATTTTCCATCAATAAATTTACGTTTTTTCTAGATTGTGTTACGTTTTTCATCTAGAAAACATCAAATTTTCAACCGTTTTCACATTCAAAAATCGCAGTAGATTTCAAGTCAAGCGCAGTGGCGCAGCAGATTTTAAATATTTTTCAAAATCGCAGTAGATCTACTGCAATTGCAGTAAAGTCCGAACACTGGATATAATCAAGGGAATCAAAGAGAGCGGAAGGAAACTTCAATCAGGGGGTGTGTTCAAAGCTAAACAATAAAATTAACATTAAGTTTACGTTTTTTTTTTTTTTTTGTCTTCTTCTCTACATCAAAACAAAGCAAAATACAACAAAACGAAGAGAGAGAGAGAGACAAAGAGAGAGTGCAATCGAATGCAACGTGCATTGGTAGAGCTTTCGATCAAGTTGCACATGATTATCATCACGTTGTTGTGCCACTTTGTTGTGCTTGTTGTGTGCCTGTTTATTTATCAGCATTTCTCTTTTGAAGCAGCGTTGGGTCTCTTGGTAACTCTGTCGGTCACGCATGTTTTGCTGGTTTTACATGAGGAAACAGCTGAAAGCATGTGGTCCGCGTTTGTGGTTTGGGTTTCATGCATGGCGAGAGAGAGAAAGAGAAGAGGTTGTTGTTTATCACGTTTCAAAGAGGAGGCTTGAATTACAGTGGTGGACCACAAACATCGGTATTTTGCGCGAATTTAAAAAAAAAAAAAATGTTTTTCGCAATTTGAAGAGATCAAAAGCGAAATCGCCCTAGCAACAACAACAGACAATATGAAGGCCTAATTTTTTTTTTATATTTTATAACGTTTCTCACGCCTTGAAGTTGCAATGGTCGAGCCAAATGTTTGGAGGTAAATAGTTATGTATTCGTTTGAAGGTTGGATTTACATGATAGGTTACGCAGTTTGCCTTTTTTTTGGTGAATTGTGAAGGCTTAAGCCAACTTTCGACTGAGGCTATGAAAACCCTTTTGCAATGGGCTAAATTAAGTCAAAAATGAGGCGGACTAATGTTGAACGCTCTCTATTGGGAGAACATTTTTTGAAGGAACTCGAATTGCCGGAACTTCAGCAGTAGCTAGAGTTCCTGTAGCGCATGAAGATCAGAGAAATGTAGGGATGTGACAGGCGCATTTAAATTCAGTTATAGGAGCAAAAAAGCAGCGGGTAAGGATGACAGCAGCAGCGTTTATTCAAGCTGATCGTCGATCCGTTGAAAGTATACGCATTCATAGATTTAAATTCAGCCATTCACATATTGAGAGTACAACCAATTCACATACATATTGTACTCTCAATATGTGAATGTGTTAACTGCGATCACTGCTGTCATAAGAAAGCTGCAATCGTTCGCCAATAGCTGTCTATTTATCTTGATGATTTTCTTGGCAAACTGTATCTTAAACGTCTTGCTTTGTCAGAGAATATGCCATGAACAATAAGCTCATTCTAAGAACAATACAAGTAGCAGTGAATTGATCACACTTCACCGAGTCCGATCAAAAACAAGACGTCATGCCTTTAAATACTTTCACTGTTCTTGTAATTTTTGTTTGTAAGAGTTTTCCCTTAGTTTTGGTGACTCACTGAAAACAGTGCTGTTTCGATTGAGTGAACTCTTCATTACTCAGCACAGAGGTGATTCTCCTGTTCCATCTTCAGTCATGTGATCTTTTGCTGAGTCAGTGCTCTATTAGAACTGTGTTAGTTCTTGTTTAGACAGTTTTGACTCATATTTTTTCACTGCTAATAGACAACAAGTGCTCATCTCAAGTTAAACTGCTACTCGCTACTAGAATGATTTTATTTTATGCACAGTTCTTTCTATTCCAATCTCAGATTTACTTGATTGAGTTTACTTACTTTATAAAGACATAAGTCAATCTAAAATACAGACCAGGAATATCAAACTCAAATCACATGAACTGTATCGTTCAATTCATTACACTAAATACCCCCAACCCTTTCATAATTACATCCACTGAACGTGAAATGAAAAAAAAACGAGACAATTCAATTTCTCATGTCAATTTCATTGAACTCAATTTTCTCCTTCACATTTTCTTAAAGATTATCTCGCTTGCGCCAGGCCTAGTTGTCATGCCACACAAACTCTCGTTTGTGAAGCGGTTGTCAGTTTACTTGAGTTTACCTCCTTGGAATGATTGCATTAACCTCGCTGCATTCGAACAGATAAACTCGGTCGCTAAACTAATCTAACAAGTGATAGATACATGCACAAGTAATAGTCAAGGGGCGGCAGGTTAGATGAGAGTTGAGTCGTTCCCTCCATTTTTATTAAACAATAACTCACTTTTGAAATGAAGGCTTGTATTTTTTTTTTTTTTTTTTTTTTTGGAAAAATGGCGAAACAACAGCAACTGTTTTGCTACTGCCTTCACTTTCTCTTCCTATATGCATCTCATTTGCTCCAATGTTGTGCCTGTTGTGATCGATGGTAAAGTTGCTTTACAGCAACTATCTCCCGAACTGCGAAACATCGCCTGCCTGCATGCCTACCTACTGTCATCGCTAGTCATGAGATAGTTTTTTTTTGTTGAAGGAAAAAGTCGATTTTCATTATTTGCCATTGCATCTTTAGTGGATATACACAGAGAGAGGAGGAAGATTCAAAAAGGAAACTACGATTGAAATTTATCTATTACTCGCTGTCATCATCGTTGTCGGTATGGATAGCTACTACTGTTGGGGAAAAGTTGCTTTTGCTGCACAGAGTTAGAAATTTCAAGTAAAAGTTTTCAGTTTTCGAAGAGAAAAGGCTGATTTTGTTTGGCATCTTACCAAAGAGGAACCATTCATTCGGATTGAATTTGGTTTCAAGGATTATTAACATTTGTAGCGAGTTATGGTACCGAGGAAGGAGGGATATATCAAGGAATATTGAGGATTTAAAGTTGATTTGTTAGGAGATTGAACACAAGACGTAAATTCATTCGGGAATGGGGCTGATTTGGGTGCAAAAGGTTCCACTTACTAATTTGGCAAACGATTAAGGATTGCAAACTTAGTGAACTCTAATGCTGCTGAAATGGGATGCTTCAAGGTTGGGTATTTCGACCCAGACGCTTCTTGTATTGTATCGTTTAATCGCGTTGCCTTACCGCTCTGCGTTATCGCATTAAAGTCGACGACTTATCACAGCGGAGACTTGGCGCGATGGATTGATTGAGCGCTGTGAAATGAGGAAGATAAGTGTGTTTACACATGGGGTACAGCTGCCTCGTTTACATGTGCTATGCGATTCAACAGCTATGATTTTGTTAGCGATTTTTCCCTTAATTTTTACTGGGTATTGGGTTGGGTATCAGGATTTTAACGGGCAGATTCCGGGCGAGAGTACGTCGCGTCACCATTATACAGTGTTACGCACCCACGGATGGTTCGTCTGAGAAAGAAAAGGAGACCTTCTACAACCAGTTGGAAGCTGTTTATGATACAGCACCCAACCGCGACATTGTCATTGTGATGGGGGACTTGAATGCCAAGGTAGGCAGCGAGAACGAAGGGCTCAAACATGTAATGGCACGGCACGGATTAGGCAACCGCAATGACAACGGCGAAAGGTTTGTTGACTTTTGCAATCCTTTTGAAAGGATTGTCGGTTGATCGCAGGAAAACTATAGGGCGTGGCTTTCCGAGGATACCTGGAGAAGGATCAACGAACGCAAACAGCTAAAAGCTCGATTTGCAACAGCTCCAGCAGCAGGGAGGATCGAGCTAGAGTCCATGTATCGCATGAAGATGAGAGAAGTGCAGCGTAGCGTGAGACGTGACAAGCGCAATTACATTAACGCGCTGGCCACAGCAGCAGCAAGGTGCAATAGCAAAACCGGTTACAGAATCATCAAAGAGCTCATAGGTGGCCGAAGCTCTACTCAACACCCAGTGAAAGGCTTAGATGGTTCGTTGCTAGTAACGGATGAGGATCAACTAAAGAGATGGAAGGAGCATTTTGCTTCGGTTCTAAACCGAGTATTCGCCAGCAATATGCACCCAAGTCAGACTGAAGTGTCCGTAGAAAGAAATTCCCGAATTCGCACCACAATCCCCAGTAAGGAAGAGATTATTACTGCGATCAAAGCACTGAAAACCAACAAGCCAGTAGATCAGTGGGGTTCGACAAGGCTGAATACTTTCACCAATACTGTTTTTATTGGTGATTATCGATGTCACCTCACCGATCGTTGAAAAAGAAAAATGAACCCAGATCCTCTGTTGGTCATTGCCAGTTTGCTCTAAGCTAGACATAATATTCTCTAAGTCAGCGGTTCCTCTAAGACCACCGGCATGAAGAATTCTAATAAAAAAAAAATCAAATAAAACATGACCTCTACCACTAATTAGTTAGGTATGTCCATCCCCTGTTGTGACCCCTATTGAGTTAATGTCTGTGCTCTTAAGGCGACTAAAATAAAATACTAATTGAGTTTGAATCTACATACTTTCCAGATAGCTTATCTAGGTTGAAGGACCCCAGGCATAAGATGCTCTTTCCCACCGCATCGCCTCAAAATTAATAACGAAAAAAAATCCCGTAAACAGTGACCATGGTTATAAAATTCCATGACCATTACTTTGCTTTATGTTACGCCCGCAGGGTTCCATGTAAATAGTACTAAATATCTTTTTTTTTTTTATTATTCATTGTAGGCGCAATGAAAGGTCATTGCATTTGCCGCCTTCGTAAAGCGAATAAAGAATAAAAAAAAGATGGATAATAAAATTAAAGACACCACACAACTTCCTCATTATGAGGAACAGCTCCTCCTTCATCGTTACTCCTTAAAAGAATACAAGAGAAGAAATGTGAACTGATGTGATGAGAAGAACAACTCAGAGTTAACAACCCGTTTGCTTATCGCAACAAACCACCATGCGTGTGTCCGAAAAGATACACAGATACGAGTACGACTTGACTCCATATATACATACATGCTGCTTCTGTTTATGGCTCGACATTAATATCTATTAACCAGGTCCATCATAATCATTAGCCTTCATCTAATAGTCTTCTTCGCCCCGCTGGATATGTATCTGGATACCTACCAGCAGCAGCAGCGTTCCTCTATCAAGGTTTTATTCCTTTTTTTTTTCTTGTTTGGTTGTGTTCTTCTCTTGGTTTAAGTGATCATTATTTTATCCTAAATAGCTGGGCGGTCGTTCTTCATCTGAACGAAAAAAAAAAGTATCTACACCATTTCAAGTGATGTGCAGTTGATGTATCTCTGTCGCGTCGCCTTTAGATTGATTGAGAATGGGATTTACATTCTTTTTTTCATCCAAAGGATGTGTGTGTGGTAGGATTTGGATTTTTATCTCTCCTTTTTTTTTTTTTTTATTTCTTAAACTGTATCCATTAATATTTAATCTTTTTTATTTTGTTCTTCTTTCGTTTCAGGTAATTAATCAAGTGTGGGTCTATAAATTTGGTATCAAATGATATGCATCACTTAAACGAAGGTTTGTTGGAATATATACATATGTACATTTGGATACAGTTTAAGAGGGAATCCACCATCAATCATTTGATTGAGAGAATCTAGAAACAAGGATTTACATGTGAGTTCGAGGGAATTTAATGATAGGTTTTTGAGTTAAAATCGTGTGGGTTCATATGTGTGTCTAACGGATTACATCCTCAGGTATTTATGGCGATAAGATCGTAAATTTTATCGAAGAATTGTATCTATTAGATTTGGTGCATAGTTGGTGGTGATGATGAGACTCCATTCTATAGTGAGTCATTAATTTAATTCAATAAAAGATAAACGTTGAGGCTATTAAATTACAAGATATGTTAAGAATTTGTTGTAAAAGAATGTACCGTATTGTCATTGCTCATGCAGGTATCTTGTTTTATACTTCATAGTGCAACTAAAAGCCTATCACCATGGTGTGCTAGAGACCTGAACAGTGGGTATTTAAAGGGATTCGTGTCCTTTAGAATTGCCTTGTCTCTTTTGTATTATCCCTTTCCTGGACTGAAGGTATCTTCTGTGTTTCCCTATAAGTAGATCGGTTGTTGCCTTATCAAAAGACGGCCATATTTGTGGCTCAACATTCCACGGAGGTCCATCTGGTGAGAGCGCAGTTTCTGTTCCATATGTGTAGGTTCCTAGGAGCAAAATTGACAGTTTCTGAAACCACTCTTTCTGAGCTGCTGAAGTACTCCGGCCTGTGGAGTTCCTCTTGAGGCGTGTGCTTCTACCCAAGTCATTTCATTTGTATAGTGTATTCGACCATTGAACGAAAGGTTTGGTTAGTGTGTACACCTACCTCTATTGTTAGGCGCTCAACTTTCTTGCGGCTGCTTATGAGGACGGCCTCCGTTTTATGTTCTGCCAATTCCAGGCCTGATGAACGAAGCCACGTTTTCACGTCTTTAATTGTGTTATTGCAGTGTTGGGTCACTTTCTCTAGACACAACAACCACTGCTATATCGTCACTATAGCCGATTATATGTACTCCTCTTGATTTACGAATCCGTAGTACTCCATCGTACATAATGTTCCACAAGGCTGGGCCCAACACTGATCCCTGTGGTACTCCTCCTGTAATTTTACATGTTTTAGGCCATTCTTCCGTAGCATAGTGAAGGGTCCTATCTTCAAAATAGTCTGTCCCTCAACGCACTCATAATGCAGCTCCATTTTGGCAGAGTTGAAGGCATTCTTTACGTCGAGGGTAACGATATGGCTTCGCTTGCTGCTATCTTGCACACTGTTCGTGTCGCATCGGTTGTGCTTCGTTTGTTTCTGAAACCGTACTGTAGGTCCAGTCTGTCGCGGATTATTTTCTCTGTCACTTTTCCTACTGTGTCTAGCATGCACAGTGGTCTATATGAATACGGTAGCTCTGGAGGCTTGTCGCCTTTTGGGATTAATACAAATCTCTGTCGTTTCCATTGTAGGGGAAACTTTCCCTCTATCAGACAAGCTGTAAAGAGGTTAGCAAAAGCTTCTGGTTGAGCTTTAATGGCCTTATTTTTAGGACGAAGTTAGGGATGCCGTCCATTCCAGGAGCCTTGTTACTCTTGATTGAATCCACTAACTTAAGGACATCTGCAGTTGTAACGGGTGGTATTATTTCTCTACCCGTTATTGTTGTTTGGATTGTTTCCTTTCCAACCTCGGCTCTGTACATTTTAAATGGCTTCCCGGGTGCTGGAACCGTCCCGACTCTCACTCAATGTGAGCGAGTGAATTTGAGTGATTTGCTTTAACGCCTAAATCTATGCAATCATTTTGTCTTCGCTTCTCTATCATTTACTCAACTTGTGTTAAATTTTTATGGAAATCTAGATGAGAAACCTTCAAGTTCGATTATCCATGAAGATACAAAAACTCATAATTAAAGTGAAGCCTTTTAAGAAGTAGGGACGACGAAAAGTGGACCCCCATGAGGACTTCTGCTCCAAATGTGCTCTCAACCATGTTTTATACTAAATTTCTCCCCCAAAAAATATACAAAAGTACTGTCAAAGCATTCACTCAAGCAGTGAAAATTGAGGAAAAAAAAAGGAAGACTGACTTTTTCCAACGCATCGCTGCATTAATGACGATGACGACGACGACGTTTTGCTGCAAAAAATAAAATAAAATAAAGAACGACGAGCTGACTACGACAATAGCGCCAACCACAAATCAGCAGAACAACAAAAGCCCAACCATTCCAAGTTTTTTTTTTATCAGCCAAAGGAAGGGAGAGAAACCGCGGCACCACATCCTCTGCCGTATGTAGATGCAATTTTCGAAATTTCCCTTTGCTGCTGGTGGACTCTTAGTTAAAAAAAAAAAGAAGCAAGAATATTTGTGGCCATTATTGCCGCCGCCGTTGAGGAGGCCGTCATCGGAGTGAATACACTGTTATACTCCTTCTTGGAGAGTCATTAACGCGAACAAAAGACCAACATGGGTACTTACTGCCATGCAAGGGCACAATGAAATTGATAGGACGCCAGAAGTTTGGACGAGCTGGTGAAGGGAAGCCTCTCCTGCATTTACATTGAGGATACGCACCGATAAACGAATAAAGTTGACGTTCGCTGTGAAGCAGGACGGTACTCTGCAAATCAGTCGTCCGACGACTATGTGCAAGACTGTGACAATTACACTGGTTGTGCTGGGGGTTTATTTTTTTCTTGTTCTTCTCTCGTCCGCTGCATTGCTTTTAAGTGGAGATTACACTGTGATATACCTTTTTTGTTGGCCCTATTTCTCCGTACTGGAGAGGACAGCAGCAAATAAAAAAAACTCCACAATCAAGAGTAATATTTCACCGGATGTGGAAGGCACATGCACATTGAAAAATTCAATTAAGAAAACCGCTTCGAATTTAATGGAAGTCGCTTTGCGTTTTTTTTCTTCTTCTTGTTTTGGTTTCGAAAATGATGTTAACGTCAAATCATTGACGAGGAAATTGAGTTCAGTAGCAAAAGGAAATGAGTAAATAAATTGAACGCAATTTTGGGGGTGAGTCTGAAGTCCTTTGATTCATTTTTATCGCGACCCATAGGAACAAGGATACTCTCAAGGGCGAACAAATTCAGTAAGCTCATTAAAGGTTATCGTTGAAAGACGTGAATAGATTTTTTGTTTGCATCGCTGCATGCATATCTGCAGGTAGAAAACATAAGCAGATCAATATACTTGTGAACAATATTTTACTCTGATCTAAAAGTGCAGCCAAATTGAATTAAAGGCGAAAATACATTGCAGCGCTGCATGAAGCGAAATCATAGTGCCCTTGAATGCATCAAGTACGTACATATAGATCAATTTTGCTAGTTCCCAACAGCAACCCGCTCTAAGCTTACTTTCTTTACCAAAGCTAATCCGAGCTCCGTTGCTAGCCGCGAGAAGCGATCTTTGAGTTATGCCGTAACTTGCTTTTGTTCAAGGTTACGCTTAGACCTTTTCGTCGTATTCCTTTCAGACTGTAATCTTGACTACTAATCTCGAATTTGGGTCTTTTTTTTCGACTCTAATAGTAGAGAAAGGAGGCAGAAGGTAACCAGAAATGAGGGAGCAGAAAGGAAAAGGCTGCACATTGCTCAAGCCTGCTTACAGAGCAATCTTCGATGAGGCGTTTGCCATCAACTAGCACTCAAAACGGGAGGGCCTCTGCGGGTAGTACGAGCAAGGAAAAACTGATAGGACCATTAGGGTCTACGGTAACTCACTGCCATCCAGAATCTGTAGTTGTCTCTTCAGCTAACCCGGAACGAATATTTATATCTGTTAAGACCATATTTCTCAGCTGTAAAAGGGATTTACCAGAATCCAAGCCAACTGCAAGCTGCCCCAAGAAGGACAAGACAGTACAGGACGTCGTGAGTGTGGACCTTGGACTTAGCTCCAGCCGGAACATCTAAGCTAACAAAATCAAAAGAGTGAAAAGAGTCCTTATCTACTGCTTCGCCAACTGGAATTTTCAGTATGATTATCAGCATAGATGACTCTGCAGTTTATGGATCCACTTTTTTAAAGATCATGTTCAACTTGACAGCAGCCTGTTGCAGTTCAAAGTTCCTGTGCAGTATCTGAATAAACAGACTTACACCCTTTCCAGCACAAAGGCTTAAGCTTCTGTCTTTTAAGTGGTGGTAGGTTGAGAATCCCCGCCGGCACAAGCTAGACCTTGTAGCTCGTAATACATGCATATATTTATTTAAAAATGTTGATTAAATACGATGGCCTCAATTACAATAATAGGGAAAACACTCCACCTTGAGGGCAACCTTTCCCAGAAGTGGCACCTAATTTCTTGCTTCTAATCTCCTACTAATGTCCTACCTACAGATATGCATGCAGCAAATACACCTGACTGCATCTACTAAACCTTTATTGAAAGCAAAACTATGTACCAAAACCTTTCCTCTATTTCCACGTTTCAAGTCGTTGACGTCATTTCCTGACCAATTTCAAACTAGCTATCTTTTGTTAGCCGATCTGCAGCTGTGAATTGTTAATCAGCGCCAGATCAAGATATTTTATTTCATTTAGCCCTTCACGTTCATCTGATAAATCATTACATTGGCTAATGGACTTAATACCCTCTACGACGCAGCACGTAAATTGAATAGAGAAATAGAAAGACCAACAGAAAAAGAGAAGAGGATATATTTCATTCTCGGAAGGCCTCGAGAGAATAAATAATCAATCTGAGTCTTGTAAAATCTCCAAAAAAGTGTGATTCTAAATCAATTTTACACGGAACACGCATCCAACTTGATTGATGGTTTTTGCTTTGCCATTGTTTTTGAAAAACGTACTTTTATCTTTTTTGACTCATCAAACTGTTCAAAATTTGGTGTGATATTTCTCACTGCAACTGTACCTAAGTTGGCTATAAATTCCAAACGTGGAAGTAAATCTTTTTAAGGTTAAAATCTAGTAAACAAAAGCATACGTAGAATGTTCAAAAGATATGTGTAGTCTTATTTGTTGAGATGCGTGTGTTCTTCAAGTCTTTTGCCTGTCGTGTTTTACTTTACGCGTCAGTAACAAGATATTAAGAGATAAAAAGATGTTTCTTTTTTTTTCGAAGCAAGATCCCACCTAAAAACGTACGCACAGACAAGAAGAGTATCCATGACTGAAGAGGGTCATCGCGATTGATTTATTCAGAGTAAGAGGCCCGACAACGACGACACGGCGACGAGGATAAAGATGATGATGATGACGATCATCTTGCAAAGCCATGGAGAGTATCTGTTTTTTTACTTTGGATTCTTTGGAACTCTCCTGAGGAACTAGCTCGACGGAAAAGGCATCGAGATAAAGAATATGTGATGCTGCCACTTTAACTTGAAAATCTGACGGTGTAAAGAGTTGCACTGATGGTTTTGAGGAAATTAGTTTTAGTTTCTTGTTTTTGTTTTTGAATTTGATCGTTCACCAGTGACTGCATGTGGGTTTAGTTTACTCGAATCTTGCAATCGCTCCATCAAGGATCTCTTAAGTGGAGGTTTCTTTAATCGTTTGAAAGGGAATGGCAATTGATCCAGCTCATAATTTTGTCTTTAAAATGGAAGTTGACAAGCTTTATAGAAGTTCCACGGATTTCTCGGGATTTAGATGGTGGTTTTGTATATTTTATACAGCAAACAGAACTGCACAATTCTTAATTTTGACACTATTTAGCCTAAAAGTATGGTTCTTCCCTGAAAAAAGACATGAAAATCAAGCATACTTTTAGGCGAAGTTTTTTTTTTTTTTTTTTTAAACGCTGGTGGGCACAATCCTTGGGTTTGAAAGTGTACCCACCATAGTTTAGTCTTTATTTCCATCTTTTGTCACCTTCTTTTCGTGAATGCACTATAGCAATTTTTAGGAGCTCTTTCCAGGATCTGGCACCGTCTAGTGTGCTTATGTAAGTCCAAAATCATCTCTGCGGCTTGTACCTTCTCGTCGTTGGGCAATCACTCTTTGAAGTTTGCTGTAATAAGGAAATTGTCAGTTTCGTTGTTGGATGCACGCTTTGTATAGCACGCGGTCAATTTGCCTACGTGTTCTGCCATCGAAAGGAAGCCAGATTGCTGCGTCGCCACCAACTGATTGATAGCACGCAGTGGTATTTACCAAAAGCTGTTGCCAAAACGATTATTTGTAAACCGTTGTCTGTTCTATCATGAAGCCAGTGTTTTTCGATTAACCCACCAATAGGTTTCGTCCAGTTCGTAATAGTACTCCTTCTTAACAATGTCTTCAGCGTCTTCGAATGTTAAAGGGTAAGTCATCTGCCAAACTGTCTATAGATTCCGTGGACAGATTCTTCTCTCCTGTTCGAAATCTAAAATCATTTCAGCTGATAGAATCAATGAGAGACCCCTCCCTCCATTCGGCCCAACATAGTTCTTCAGTTGATGAGACAACATATTGCGCGCTCACGCCTAAAAGACGACTATTTTATTCAAGAAGCCCTAAAAAGAAGCATACGTTTAGGCTCAACGGCTTTCAAACTCATGTGAACTTAGTTCTCAGAACATAAACTCGATATTGTGATCGATCTAGTCACAAAAGATATAAATGTCTAAATATTTTTGGTGAGGTATCATTGTATTGAGCTTAAGGATAGAAAACGATGCTGACTATTTGAGGAATTCTTATAATTTTCATCATGTACTCTCATAAGAGCTATTTATTCAAAAATTTACCAACTGATGTTTCGACCTTTCCTTTGGTCCATCTTTCTTTTCGAATGGAAGCAGCTTCGCAATTAAGTTGTATCCTTTAATTGCCGATTTCCTTTTGTCTGTTTGGAAGGCTCTCAAATTTCTCAATAAGTCCTCGCCACTTCATCGTTAAATGCGAAAGGCAAATACGACCATTAAGTTTAAGTGCAAACAAGTTTTCTCTCTTCAATATGTGCTCGTTTTTTTTTTTTTTTTGCATTCCTTCCATCTACTTCATAGTTACAGTTGAAGGGTGGACATACAGAGCGAACGAGAAAAAAAATCCCTGAAATGAAACTTCATTCACGTTTTGCCTTGACATCATAGAGAGAATGCTTGTGTTTGCTGTTTGCAATCGATGACAAAAAGGACGAACAGTTTTTTTTTTTCTTTTTGAACAGGCAATCTGGTTCAATGCGATACTGTCGGACTGTTTTGAGATTCGTATCTCATGTGGTAGCCTATGAATCATTCTTAATTGTAGAGCTCTAGGCGACAACTTGCTGCATCTGAATGCGCGCCCAGAAGCTGCTTCACCAACTAATTGAAACATACAGAATGGGATACTCATAATTTCCAGCGACAATAATAAAAGTTAAGTTTTATTTCGCATCGGGGGTTTGTATATACATATAACTTGATTGGGATTTTTGCAACTTACCTTACAGATGAGAGAAGAGATCATCATAAGATAAATAAGCTCCGCCAAGTACTTTGTCTTTATTAGCCCCAGAGTCGTTTGATTTTATTATTATGGCCACCGTTTAAATATTTAATTACCAATAGGTTAGGATACTCTATACAGTGCCACCCCAAAAACAAATGCTATTCGCGGACGGACTAATTTATTAAAATACTTATAAATAAAAAAAAATGTAAGCGATTTTTGCAAATATATTTCGTTGAATGATTTTTATTACCAAAAATAGATAAGATGGTAGCGATTCCAGTAGTCGGTCATAAAAACCTCTGTAAATATTTATGGTGTGTCGTTAAGGTTGAGACACACACAAAAGTCGTTAAGATTTTTCGCTTAAGATCGTTCCTTTTCAACACAAAATGAATGGGAGGTCCAACCATTTTTGTAATTGATATCGAGATAAAGGTTGTAAATGGAGCAAAATTACTATCGTATCTGGTATTCATAGGCCTGTAAATCGATAAAATAAATGCTTTTAAGGGCAGTGTTTATGTGGTTCGATTAAGAGACAAACAAGCGCGACATAGATGATGGTATCTGAATGAGGAATATGCAATAAATAGGATTGAATTGTAAAACAACAAAAATTTATTCAACAAACTTTGCTGGAAAAATGTAGGTTTGACATATAAGGACTCCTCGTGCGGTCAGGCTTAATTTGATATGTCACATGATGGGGAAGAAAAAAATATATATTTTCCGTATATGGTGTGCCGAAAACAAAATTTTATGTGTTTTTGTTATCAACTGGCATTTTAGTGATTAGAGATATCTGTCATCATCACTAAGCTGCTTTTGTTCAAGGAACCTAGCCGTCTGGTGTACTTCTTTACAAAACAAGTCTTTAAAAATATCAGTCTTATTCCGGCCTCAAGGCTCAAAGACATCTTATATCCCTCCAAATGCAACATTTTAGGTTAACCTTTTACCACCGCACTATCGCCGTTTATTATAGAAGCTCTGCGCACACTCCAGGTAGAGAATAACCTTCGGCAAGAATGGACTGCAGTATTACCCCACTGGAAGTCTCGGAGGAACCTGTTGGTTGATACGTCGATATTACAACTAATTTTCAGTAAAGTAGAAGATTACCTTTGACTTTTGGAGCCTTTGACTGTACAGGAATATTTCTTGTGAAGTGTCAAAAGTGGATTCTTTCGGTAAGTTTTTCGAGTAGTGATTTTAGTTCTCGAAAGACAATGTCTACAATGAAATTTTTAGTCAAAGCTGTACTTCTAAGGATCTGAACTTTAGTTCAGACAACAATTATTGCATCTTAGGTTAGGTTAAGTGGATGAGTGGATGAGCCTTGTGACAAGAAAGTCACTGCTCACTTAGACCTACATTTCGGGTCCATTGTGCCCTATCGTTTAACCCAATTCACAGGTCTGTGACCTCGCATTGAAAGACGCTGCAGTCGTCGGAGCGGTACATCTTTCCAATTTCTAAACCCTTAAGATACTTCCCAATAAAGCTAAATACCTTAGCTACTTCATACATATCAACACAATTTAGTTTCTTAGACCTTGCGGCAGTAAATTCTTCAGTTTTTCTTTTCTAATGACCAATTGTGGCGAAAGTATCCAACCTTGTGGGCAACCATTTGAAACATGAAACTCATCTGTCAATCTAATGAATTGATGTGCATTTCTTCGCCCCTCTTTCTCACATTTCACGTATCAGATTGATTCCAAAAAAAAAACCTCATCTATCCTGTCTGCAAGACAAATTTGTCACGCATCTTTGGAGGTGTGTTTGGTCGTAGATAGTGATGAATGATCAGTAGCATTCTTACTTACCTTTATTTTTTTTTGTATTTTATTTAATCGCCTGTTGGCATTTGTACCTTTTTATCTACAGAAGATCTCTTGAATTCCTCCATTAATATTTACCTTTTTTTCATTTCTTTTTATTTTCAGGTAATTAATCAAATTTCACTTTTATTTTTTCTGTTCATCCTCAATTGGAGTATCAAAGTGTCGTCATCACAAAGGGTATGTAAAGTGTATCTCAATCAATCATTCGATTTCGGGGGGACGGATGGCAGTAGAAAATCCTCTCATTTTCTTTGCGAAATATTAAATTTTCACCTACTTTCTCCCCTTGGCTTGAGTTTAAATATATATTTTTGCTTGAGAAAAGCGACGCTAAATAACAAATTGTATCCCATTTCCGGCTTTCACAGTTCGCCAATTGTTCCGCTTACAAAACCTCAAGAGGTCCAAAAGTTGGAGTTTTTTTTTTGTTATTTGTGAAGCTCTTATTTGGTTTAGGAGGCGAAAAAAAAACCTCGATTTACATTAAAGGGTACACAGCCCGCGGGAAGGTACACAACACAGGAGTTGATGATATCATCAGCGCAAAAAAGTCGACTACCTACTCCAGGGAGGGAGACTGCCGAAAGTTTAATGGGCGCCCCTCTCTTGAATAAATAGCCAAGGAAATATGTGATTTTTGTTTTTGGCATTTCATGGTGTTAATCAAGACACAGAAACTGTTGTGTAATTAACGATGTAAGTTATTCGTGTAAAATATGCGAAAAGGAAATAATAGCTGAAGGGTGTTGTAAGGAAACCCTTGTAGGGGTGTCTCCGTTTTGTGGATCAGTGTTTGGGAAATTTGCATATAAAGTACATTAATCATCTGCTTTTTTTTCTGGGGGAACAATCATCAGCAGGGTTCTCGAGAAAAAATGGTCATAGTCTATGTAAAGCGGTTAATGGTATGGTAATGCTTACAGAACTGTAGAGTTATGAATTAGAGATACTTTAAGAGGTCGTCAACCTAAAGTTGGTATGCGAAATTAATTGAATTTTCATTCAGATTAGTATTTTTGAAGATTGAATGGAATGGTCGTCCTTGAACTCGTTTTTGAAGATGTTTTCAAGGAATTAGGTTGGGTTAGGTATGTGGGTTGGCAGAGGAAACGAAATACCTCCGCCGCACTCAGGTCAGCACTGACCCATTGTGTAACCCATAGGGGGGCTTGGAAAAAGTACCCCTTGCCCATTTAACCCATAAATATCTGCAACAAATTTCCTATGGTTGTACTTACTCGTTATCCGTGTATACAAACCATCCTGATGTTTTAATGAAGTTCAGTAACATGTCGGTATTAACATTGGAGAGTTCTCCTAGATCCTGAAAGAAGTGCTTGCCGAGGAATTTGTAACTGGAATGTTTGAGTCTAGTGCACTGGCACTCCTCATCGCCGCATCCTCTACAGAGTTCTTCTTCCATCCGACGTAGTTTCTTTAGCAGTAATTGCTTTGATAGCTGCCTGGCTGTCGATAAAGAAAGTAATACCTTCTGGCGGTATTGTTCTTACGGCAGACTCACGGGCCGCTGTTGTCACTGCCAGGACCTCCGCTTGGTAAACACTGCTGTGGTCAGGGAGTCGTATAGATCTGGATATACCCAGTGATTCGGAGAAGATTCCGGATCCTACACCGGTGTCCCTTTTCGATCCATCAGTGTAAACAGCTATGGATTCGGCATTTGGTATGCGGCTGTCTTTCCTTTCATCCTTCTCTGCTAGGGTAAGCTGAGGTAAATGGTGTTTTGAAGTCAAGGTAAGGCGTAGTGTAGTCTGTTTTAAGTGCTTGGCCGAAAAATCTCCCAAGGATGATCGCGTGCTATATCGTACTTGACTTCCAGCACGCAGTCTGACTTATTCTTAAGGCTGCTGTTGATCTCATGTAGATGTCTAGCGGAGGCAGGTTGAGAATAGCCTCAAGACCCGCCGTTGGAGTGGTTCTCATCGCATTTAGGGACTTTATCTTAGCAAAGCGACTGACGTCATTCTTATTTGACGATAGTTGGTCCATGAATGGATATAAAAAGAGAAGGACTTTTGGGAATGAAATAAATTTTTAAAATTATTTCTTACAACCTGCAATCAAAAAAGTGGGGTTCCACAAGGTTGTAAATGTTGCCCCGTACTCTTCTAATCGAAGTAAAATAACACTGTTCCTCAAAGATAGAAACTCAGTCTCTTTCCTTAGCTAACTACAGGAATGGGGAACTATTTGAACAGCTTAAATTTTTTTAAAGAGGTGCCTTGAAGTTAGAAGGACTTTACACGCTTTTTTATAAAGCTTTTGCGAAATTTCGTTCCATCTCACTTAAGGACGAGTACTTTTCAGAAACATTTTTGCATACTTTATGAATGAACTAGTTTAGCATACCTATTAGCAGTTACTGTCGAACTAACTATGTGAGCTACATATGTTTTTGTGTCTACTGCTCATTTTGTTACACTTAGCCATCTTGATTGAAGTACAATTCAGCTTACTGACGCAGACTATATTGAACTAAATGAACTAAAGAAGACTAAACTCTTTAGTTCAGTAAATAGGTATATAGTGAAATACCCCTGCGGTGTACTTCTCTTTATCTCTGATTGTTGTGAGCCAGTCGAGAGTAGTTTCTGGATGTTACTCACTATTACTCAGCTTAGTGAACTAAATGAACTAATATGTGATTGAAATGTGAATACACAGTAGCAATCACTACATTGCATTTCGACTTAAATTTGAACACTATCTGCGTCTGAGTCCCTGTTGCTTGTTTGTTGATTAAACTACCGACATCCTTGCCCTGGATAGGCCAAATAGTAATCCAAATTGCCATTTATTTCCAAAAAATTGGACTCCAATTTGAAATGAATTCAAAAGTACTATGAAAGTACAATCAACGTCCTTGTAACCTACTCCTGCGCAATATGGTCACCAAAATCCAGTTTATAATCGTAAAGTCCTTGCACAATAGAGCTCAAGGTGAGTAATGTATTCTCAAATGAAAACCAATTAAGCCCGTAAATGGATTGCCTTCGCCCACCTATGAAGTCATTCCAAAATATTTTGAGTTCTCCTGTCATATACACGTTAATTAACCTTTTGTGCGTCCGACATACCACCGGATCAGTTTCAAAACCTCTCTCTGTGAGGTCTTCTCCTACCTATCCAATCCCAACTGGCAAAATCCAGCAATAAAAAGAAAGAAAGAAAAACGTCAAACAAAAACTGCAAACGTTTCTCTCATACATATGTGTATCTATAGACCAAAGAAATGGAATCAAACAAAAGATACACTCATTTCTATCTGCATCTCAACCAAAAAAAAAAGAGGCAAGCTCAAGCTCATGTCAAATATTTGTATGAATAATTTGTTGAATGTCCTTTCATTCTTTTAGGACTTCTCCAAACTGAAACACAGATGGATTGCAAGAGATAATGAATTTTGGTGGTAGGTACATATCGAGTGTGGTAGGTATACAAGAAGCGGTGCGGGTAGGTAGAAGATAAAAATTTGATTACTTGTGGTAGGTAAATAGATACCGCACCAAGAACTGCGGTAGGTCTATCGAAAAGGAAATAAAAATCAAATAAAAAGGGAACCCTAAACAAATGTCTTAAAGTGAGCATTTTTTTTTGTTGTTCCTCCTCTGCTCCGACACCTGACATGAGAAACACATTTGAGGCTAATGAAACACATTAAATGCGACCGAATACTTCAAAGTGCAGATAAATTAGACCATATACACACACACAGCTAGTGGGTAAGAGGTGACGTTAGTAATGCGACATAATGTCATTGCGCAATAAAGGGATTAGCATTAGAGACCTAGGCCCGTGGTGAGAAGAGGAGGCAGGCACACAATATTAAATTCTTTTCAGGGTCAACACTGGCTGCCATTAGTGTGGATGGGAAATTCGATAAATTGATTTTGCGTGTGAAATTCATCGAACCTTGAGGTTGAGGAATTGCACGTGTTGTTGCATATGTAGAGGCGTTACGAAGAGAGGTCACTGAATTGACATATACGAACTAGTATGTATGATTTATTTGAATGGAAATTGTAAGAGACACGCAAGTTTTTTTAAAGCCATCGGTCAATCGAAAGCGAATAAGTGTAATGGTCTGCAATAAAAAAATAGATGAGGTGCCACAAGGTTGTAAATGGTGACCCGTGCTCTTATAAAACAAAATCATTCCCATTATGGGAAAAAAGAAATTGAACTACTGTTAGCATTTTGCTCGCAAGGTGTACTCTATCGTGATGACTGCAATGCTTTGGTATGCCTCAAGGTTGTGTAGTATCGCCTTTACTTTGTGCTTTGAAAAAGAGAACAGAGAAAGCAGAAAATCCGGTATCAGTTTCTCATCGGTATCATGTAATCGAAGTCGTACCGACCACCGCCTAGCTTCTTTCAGATTTTATGTGCATGAGAGGGACATTTCCCAAGTGAGCACTAGCTCTTGGTAGGAGCAAAGGCGCCATTTTTGTCTGGCATTTAGTTAGATAGGCAGGCTCAGAAGATAATTCAACTCCGGTTAATGGATCTTTTGCCGACATACAGTTTTTCCTCTTGCCACCAAAAGATAGGAACGCGAGGCGAGTTTCCTCTTTGCGCTGAGGCACAGCAACCAGCTTCCACTTTCCTTTTCATTTGGCTCTCTGATCAGCTGTGACTGAGCGCACCGAATTTGCAGCCCCTTTCGCCATTTTGGTTTCCTAGATCAGGATTGTCAGGGTCATCGTTCTATCCTGGAGTAGATTAGATTAGAATACTTATCTGAGTCGTTGAGTCGTTCTCTGCTGAACCATTTATCAAGGGTTGAATGGTTATGAATCAATATGTCTACTTTAGATGAGGGATTTATGCCATCATCAGGGCCATAGTTTCACTTTCACAAACGGCGGTTATATCCACATGTCACATAAGTTATACCTCTCGCTAGTGTTCACATTTGCTAAATTTGCCCTATCTTATATTTTTTGAACCTTGATTTTGACTGAGTCGTTCACTGTTTTAACTGATTCGTTCACTGGAATAACTGAATAGTTCACTCTTTTTATCGAATTAGTTGCCTAAGATTGGTCCGCTTGTCAGTGTATGTCAGTTTGAGTATCCAAAGAGAGTCTTCGCTGCGACAAATTGTTCAATGTCGGGAGTGATTGGCTCACATCTTCTATTGAATTGTTCACCTAAGCTTGACTCTCGGCAGAACGTGACTATTGAATGAATATTTCATTGAACTTTAGTCTTCGTTACGGCAAAATGAAATAATGCTGTCACCATATCACTGATGAGGAGGTGACATCCGTTTTAAAATATCTTACGTGCGACGTACATGCGTTCAGAACCGAATCGTTCATTCTATCGACTGATTCGTTCATTCTTTCTACTGAATCGTTCAGCAAATAAATGTCAATTCAGAGCAATACCTATCTTAAGTTCGCTAATACGTTTGTTCTTGTTAGCAATGGATTCTTCTGACACCGTTTTCTAGCTAAACACTAAAAACTATAAAAATTAAGACTGACCTAAATTTTGCCCCCCGCGTTAAAAGAAGCGCAATTGAAATAGTAATTCTCGTCAGGATAACTACCCTAAAAACTCTCCCCCAGCACAACATTACTTTGGAATAATTATTTCGCTATCATTCATCCTTCATCACCTTACATTCAGCAACCACCGACAACACTTGACAAAAGCCAGTGCTCCTTAGCCTGATAACACAGTTTTTAATTAAAAAAGTGTCTTCGCTTAGCAACTACCATCAACTTAATGAAAAGTGGTGGTGGCTTCTCCCGAATCATTGCAGATTTATGCGTGCCAGAGACACAAGGATACAAGGATACGAAGATACACCCATTATACGCAATTTTGCACCGAGGGTAGGAATACCTAGATAAGGGTAAAGGTATCCTTAATTAAAAAAAAAAAAAAAAAAAACAGGATCCAAATTCCATCCGTTAAGTAGTTGTCGACTCTGGCTTAGGCTTTTTAACAGGAAAAGGATGGCAAAAACCTCAGTAAATCTATTGCGAAAGTTAAAAGTACGTAATTAAAGGAAGTGTACCCATTTCGTTTTTTTTTTTGTGTCTTCGTCCTCTCACCTACTTTGCTTTGTACGGGGGCTTTGTCGTATATCCTATCACACACACACACAGGCATACAAAGAAACACAGGGATTTCTCTTTTTTAATTTGTGATTTTGGGTCAACAACTTGGCTTGTTACTACGCGTATCCGTGCCACAACAGTTGGTTCAAGGGAACACTCTCTCTAAAGGTGTATGAGTGTTGTGTCTCTTTGTTTGTGTGTATGGCCGCCCCCAATTTTTTTTCTCTCTCTCTCTCTTTTACATGTTTGCCGTTCTCATTTCATTTGTCACGGTGGGCTCCTTTTTTTTTTTGCTCCCGCCACCCCCTGAATGTGTACCACCTCCTCTACCTCTAGGAAGAAGTGCGGCTGTGTCCTTTGGCTTCAAAAATTTATGTGATAACCATTTGCTCTGTACGAATGTGTTCGTGTGTTCGTGTAATGCTATTCCCCCTGGAGGACATATCAGCAGTAAACTGGAATTACGCTCTCTCTCTCTCTCTGCGGGCTCGTTTTATGTGCGCACACAAATGGGATATCAGAATCAATGTTTCGCCGCGAAGAATATCCTTTTTGTGGGGGGTGGCTCGTTTTTCATGGCAAAAATCCTTCGTGTGAATAATGTTTATAGTATTATTCAAAATTAATGGAAAACTCATAGTCCTTAAGTCACCTCATTTCCCCCTTCGGTATTGCTGCTGTTGTTGTTGGTTGGCTCCTTGAAATGCCTCAAGGCTGACAAATTGTTGATTCACACAAGGCGAACACCAAGGGAGAGGAGGACATTTGTTTGTTTTTTTTTTCTCTCTCCTTGGTATGCAATAACTAAGTGTCCTTTATCCGGTCCTATGTATGTAGAGATATGTATGTACTTATGTACTTCTAACACGGCGTGAAGGCTGCGAATAGGCTTTAGAACATTCAAATGGGTTTTTGGGTGCTGTGCGCGTACGAAGGGTGGTATCTCTGTTTGATTATTATTCTCGCAAAAATGTTGAATTTTAAATTTTAGTGGTTTGAGTTTGAAAGTGAAACAATTGGTAAAATGCTTTGTATGTTCGGCGAGGTTCTCTCGCGAGGATTATTTATTATTTACACAGAGTTTTGGGGATAAAATTTAAGAAAAGTTAATTAAGCCAATTTGAAAGAGACTGAAGAGGGTTTGACGGCGCATCGAGGATAAGCTGAATTTGGTGTTCTTTTTTTAAATATGCGAAACCGATTGTGAACAGCTCAAGAGTATTAAAGAGGTTCTTTAAGAATTAAGTCAGAGAAAAAAAGGGAAAGGAAACGCGACTCTCGTAAAAGTGAACAAGGTGTTCATTGTACTGCCTGAGTCATTCACGGACTTCACTAAGTCGTTCGCGGTGGTAAATGAGTGGTGAGTCAGGTTTTGGCTTAACGCATACTCGTGTGATCGATGTTGTAACATATTTGCTGTTTTTCACTTGCTGATCACTTTGTCATCTATTCTCAACTCTTATTAGCAGGTCAAAAGGTCTTATCAACTAGATTGAATAGCAATGCCCTCAAAGCCTTAGCCTTGTTTGAGATTCACTATCCGTAAGTCCGTAGATCATCTCAAACTAGTATTCGCTATTTTCTATATTTTCCAAGAATTTCATTGAACTCCGTTACATAAAACGTGAAGGTTAGTTGCTAATAATGAACTAATCGTTCGTACTTCACATTCGATCAAGCAAATCGAAAAATCCCTTTTTAGAGTCACCCAAAGAAAAGGAGAGAGATTTGTGGGCCCGATGGAATTTTGTCAAACCCCAGCTTTTAATTGATATGCGAACGATTCGTTCATTTTATAAATTAAGGTGACAAATTTCAACACTGACTGTCTCTTTCACAAGGTATTGTGGAATGCCGTGGCTTAGTGGTAAATGCGCTGGACTACTTAGGATTTCAAGTTCGAATCCAGGAAAATACCATCAAAGTTTTTTCAGGCCCGCAACTCTTGCGAAAACCGCTTTATTGAAACCACTCCGATAAGAAGTCCATCAGCCCAATGTTGCTTAAGTGCAAAAGGTCAGCGTAGAAGAATCTGCCGCAGACTTCATTCCTCTGACAGATCGATTTTGCAGCTACTTACTTATGTATGTCCTGCATCCCTTTTGTAGGTCCTACGGCCACTACAACGCCTACGCTGCATCGTGGGCGGTTTCTGGAAATATTTCTCATCATCGGCGTAGACCTTGAGTTAAGAGGTAATCTTCCATCCTCCATTCGCAATTGGTAAGGCCGCACTTAGGACATCTATAATCACCAATAAAACCAATATTGGTGAAAGAATGCAGCCTTGAGGGACCCCACTTTGTACTTCGAATTCCTCAGACAACTTTGAGAATTGATACGTGGCGACAAGTAATCGGACCTCCTTCAATCTTTAAGCAATTTTAGCCGCAATACTGCTTATAGCTCCAGCAGAATCAGACCGATCATGGTGTCCATCGCTGTCGTCGGTATTTTCGATATTTTTTTTTTCAGATTGCTTTTCGAGCGAATACTCTACTGCGTCAAAGCCTTATAAATAATTACCCTTCCATTCAATTGTGCTGGCCTTATTACCTACTGTCGTATCTGACAAATAGCTTCACCTCCCGCTTAATTGTTCAGATAGTTATCGGCAAACAAATTGTTAATTTCACATCTCTAATATATTCTCATGTAAAGTACTTCCTTGTTACTATTGCTTTGCGTTATGAATAATTAATAAACTCACTATCTCATAGCGACTGCTGTTCATAGTTCATTTTCTATTTGCATGACAATTTACAAACTAATCAACAGAGTATTGAAATTATCTAGAAAATGTTGGCTTCCCTCCCCACATCTACAATGACTTGAATAGATACTTAAAAAAAGATACATACTTACATACATATACATATATACTGACGACATTCGAACGACTCATTGAACTAAAACGATTATAGAATTTCAATTCTTATGCAAAACGTGTACTTAACCAAATGACATGTATCTATGACACTAAATAGTAAGTTTTTTCTTCGATAGATACACATTGATTCCATCTTTAGGCGAGATAGTTATTGAATGAGTATCGAATTCAATTTCAGATACGTCGGATGCTTTCAAATTGAAATTTCTTAGGAGTATCACAATAGCCACTTTGACATTGATTCTTCCCATTCGTTGAGCTGGAATTTCAGTAGACTGAAATGACTGGACATTCTGAAGGATATTAATTTACACTTACCTATGCATTGCCTTGGTCCTTCTCCAAAGGGCATAAATGCCTTGGGGTCATAGTTTATATTCGATTCGAGAAATCTCTCTGGATCGTATTTCAAAGGATCTGGGAAGTATTCCTCATCTCGGTGGATGCCCAAGAGTGAGATTATAATTGGTGTTCCTTTTTCGATGGTTTTTTCCGTTCCCGGAATGAGAAAGTCCTTGGTGCATTCTCGATTCAATATCGGCAATGCTGGGTATTTTCGAATCGTTTCTAAAAAAAGGCAAAAAAGAACCTAACAAAGATCTGAAAGGATTTCCATTTGCTCACCCAAAAAACAAAGATTCAAATATTTCATGTCCTGAATCGCTTCGTATGTTATCTTGCCTCCGTGCTTCTTCAAAGTGTCATCGATGTCTTTCTGAACTTTGGCCAGAAGTTGAGGATTCTTGGCAAGTTCAAAGATTGTAAACGCCACTGTTGACGCTGAGGTTTCGTACCCGGCTATGTAGAAGAGGTACGCTTGCCCGGCAATACTTTCAATTGACATTGACTTCAAATTTCCTTGAGGGGGGAAAAGTGAAAGTTATAAGGGAATGGAAAAGTATCTATAAATTACCTGCTTCTGTCTCTATATCCCAGATATTGTCATCGACATTAATTTTGCCGGTATTTCTCAATTGAATCAACATTTGCATGAGGTCCTTGCGAGAAACGTTGTTCTTTTCGCGGTACTCAACTGTGGCGCGGACAATTTCGTTCATGTACACCACTTGCTCTTGCTTCATGCCCAAGAAGACAAAGAGTTTTTCCAATCTAGAAAAAAGGAAAGAAATTTTGTAAATAAATACTTCAAATATGAAAAATTTTCCTTTTTAAAGCCTTATAAGCACATCAGGTTCGCTGAGTGGGTAAGAAGTTTTTTAATCATAGATTCACAACCCTTTGCAAAATTCTCTATTAAAATTTCTTATCTATTACCATGGACATTTGCAAATCTACCTTAAAACTGACTGTATATCATAGGAGATATGTGACAACCCTGTGGAACACCGCTATTGAGTTGATTTAAAGTATTAAGTTCATTAATCGTCCTCTCTTTCTTCCTTAGACGGTAGTTTTGTTTGTGGGACTGAAAGGTCATGACGTTTACTATTCTTGTCTGTATCTGGCCGTCAAACGAGACGTGTCTTAATTCTTCATTATTTTCTGATGTTTCTTGATTTAAAGTTTGACTCCAAACTTTAAACTTAAGTTTCAAACTTAAGTCCAAATTGTTCGCTAGGAACTCAAAAGGATCACATTAGCTGCGACAGTGGGGCTGTATCACATGTTGCTATTTGCAATGGAAGGTGAGAATTTTAGCACGTACTTAGTAACAGTGTGGCATTTCTACCCACTAAACCCACCTCTCCTTTGAGCTCTGATCTTGGCGGTTCATCGCGAGGGGGGGACTTCAGCATTAGATAATCGGCTCGTTCGCGTTGACAGCAATTTGGGCTGCATTTCGTTGCCGCTCATGTCTCAGTTGCTTCTTCATGATAGTAGCCACCATTTCATTGATTGCTTCCCAAGCTTTTTGCGTGCTCAGCATCAGTCTGTTTATGTTCTCTGGAATGGAAGTCCACACTCAGTCTGTTTACTAACAGGTTACGGCCTTCATGATATCGTGAACAGTGGAATAGTATGCATTTCACTATTTCCTTGGACGTTAGACAAATACCCAAATTTGTGGAAGTGTACTTTGAAACATTTATGAAGAGCATCTGCGGCAGGTAAAAGTACAGTTCTCCATGCTTTCTATTGATGCAATGGTCAATATTAGGTATCAATCTCTGCGTCCGTCTATCTTTGTCGGAAGAGTTCCATCATGCCATTCTTTCAGCTTCGTTCTTCGTGATTCACTATCACTTCGACTCGTTGCTGTTGCCATCGTTGTCCTGCTGGCACTGGCACTTCGCTTCTTAAACGAGGATGTCTATTGGCACCATTCCTGCCACTACACATGCCGCGACGTATCAGGTTGTTCGGAAGACTCTCAATGCATTGTTTCTATAAACTGCCTTTGTTTCCTTCTTCTATATGATTTCGTGTTTATTGGTCCTCCCATATTTGGAAGCCGTGGAGCATCATCGACATAGCTGCTCTTGCCAAGAGTAGTCTGTTCTCAAGTCCTCCAATATTTGGCATGATCATTGCCGTTGTTCTTGCTACGTTCTCCAGCTCCAAGGTACTTGCACTCTATTTCAGAAACTACAACGTGATCGCCCACAGTCACTCTCATAGTCTCCATAACACGTCTGCTACTGATAAGTACTACCTCCATTTTTTTCCTTGTCTGTGCTTACTAGCTAGTCCTGTACTATCTGGATGGCTTCATTGCTGTCATGGTCTAACTATTCTAGAAGTTCGGGCATTACAACGATCGCTATATCGTCAGCGAAGCCATTTATTTTCGAGGCCCTCTGCATTTGAAGTTTGAAAACGTTGTCGTTCATAAGGTTCCACAGTAGTGGGCTTAGCACGCAGCCTTGGGGGACACCACCCGTGACGTTATACTGCTTTATCGCGTCGCTGGTGTCATATGCAGTATTCTATTTCTAAAATAGTCCGTCATTATCTTCTGTTCGTTACTTTCTTGGCGCTAAGTGTTCCAGTTTGTGATACTTATTATGAACAGTATAAGGACAGTTCAATCACTTCTGTCTGCACAGTATTCAGTTTACAATCTACGCAGTGTAGACCTACACTCGTATAATTTAATCTACGGACATTCTCCGCCACGAAATGAACTTGTTTCTATTTCCAGCGTAGCACTCAAAAAGATAACGAAACACCGCACAAGCGACGCATCTAATCTTTGCAATTGCAATGATTACATTCAATAAAACCGCCAAAGAATACTTACGCTGGACACAAAATCTGCACGCCAATTCTAATCTTCGCCATCAAGGAAGGATCATTGTATTTGCGGCTTATTTCTCGAAATTTATTCTTTGGATCCTTGAAACTGTCAATATCCATTCCAAAGACCACTGAGCCAATAATATCGATTGCATAACTACAAATATAAAAACAAACTAAATTAAACTTTTAAACGGAATGTCCTTAAACTTACGTGGAAAACAAATTCTTAAGCTCGACCACTGCTTCACCCTCTTCGGGTATAATGCCATTCAAATAGTCAATCATTCGATTGCCCACATCCTCGAAGGTAGTAAACATACCCTTCAGCTTGCCCGATGTAAACGAAGGAGTTAACTTTGCACGCAATGTCTTCCATTTGTGTCCTTGAAGCGCAAATAATGTCCCAGAAAATGGATCATTCTCTTCGTCGACATAGATTCCACGATCGTGAAAGCTAGCAAAATCCTCACACAGGATATCCCGAGCTAATGTTGCATCTCGAATCAGTAAAGCTGGACGGAACATCAAGTAGATACCGATGACTTTTTCTTTTGTCTCCTTGTAGACATTATAGATTGCGATCCCAAAGGAGTTCTCACCCTTGCGTACAGAGTCGAGACAACCAAAGGGTATCTGCGGATGGGAATAGGGAAAGCCCTTGCGTTCCCAATGCGTATAGACGCGTCTTATCCAATAAAGCACTAAAGTGAATACACCGATTGCAAGTATGAGGAACATTTTATTTCTAATTTTTTTTAGCTAAAAGATAGATCCACACTGAATTAGCGACTGTTATCAACTGAATGTTTGGTTTTAAAAATAGCTGACATCGCGGTTAGATGGGGCGCCCGACATATGCAATCAATTGGTGACTAGTCATTTGTTTTTGCTTTTTTTTTTTTTTGCAATTGAGTGCATTCAGTGGAGTCGTGTTGGAATGTTATCAACCAGCCAGTGGATGTTGTGTGATTGTGCTTATATCTAGACATGGCGGTCAGCCCTGGTTTGGATTAATTTTGTAATGCAATATGACATAAGGCATTGTACTAATTTGTTTGTTGACAGTTGCATTCAAAAGGGAAAGGAATGTAGAAAGAAGAGGTGTAGCAAAAGATTGCGTATCTTTAACTGTGATAGTGCGTTATATGAGATATTTTTCTAGCTGTAAGCAGAATTTTGTCAGTGGGGTAGATTTGGGGTCTTTTTAAGGCTTGGTTTCACATTTATGTCTTAACTCTGTAGGGCTACGAATTCAGGTCCAACATGGAGCTCCGCAGGGAAGTGAACTTAGTCATATAGTTTATATCCTATTTACAAATTCAATGCTGAGTTGTTCGTGGCGTTGCGTTGGGAAAGGAGGATAAGAAAAGGGGAATTTCCAGAAGCAAAGAAAAGGGTTTCAAAAATATATAGCATCAGAAGCATCAATTAGATATGTCTATCCCTCCAGCAGAGATCCGTGTTGTGTGGAAAACACTACCCGATTCGGCTTGTTTCGAAATAAATCGATCACTCACAGACAAAAGTAAGAGTCTACCCTGCCTTTGTGTCTCGAAGCATCCAAGGATATCTTCATCCGATTTCAATAAAGTCCATGTTTCAACGCCGTAAGGCAGGACTCTCTTATATTTATAAACCCCCAGCAACATAAGCTTTACCCTTCGACAAATTTCACCAGTGTACAGTTGCCTGCGACTAAAATGTGTATCTGCGATAGCAACATAGCCTGCGATTGAGATATACATACATGTGCCTCCGATTGCTTTATAAACTATGTATCGGTTATAGTGACATTTCTCTACGATAGCGATAACACCTATAGCTATTGCGAAATGTAGACTCCTTGGACATTGGACTCGATAGACATTTCATGTTGCGCTCGCAGACTGCGATTGCGATATCTTATTATTTGAGCTTATGGAATGTTGCTTAGATGTATAAGTGGGTGGTTGACCTTTCTAGTCTTTACATTATGTATTTCTTTATGGGAAAGATTTGAGGACTAGCTTCTTAGTCGCTACAGCCTCCATAGAAATAATTGTACCTGAAGGGCAGTCTCTGAGTGTTTCTTTCTGTAGCATAGTAAGTACGTTTTTTATCTTCAAGCGGGTTCCTCTTTCTGCTTTGAGAGCTCTTTGGACCTGATTAAGCTCAGGGTAAGCCAAAGTACTTAATGTGATACGTACTATTTGTAGCAGTGTCACCAGATCGTCAGCCTAAGGATATCCTGAATCAGAAAGTGGAAAAGTATGAGGCAATGTTTCGCAACCTGGTGTCTAAGGGAGATAAGGTAGTTATTCTAGAGCGTGTAGAAGTGAGTGGCAGTCGTTCTTTGCTTTCGAGTCCTGCTGTCCTTTAGAAATTGAAGGATGTTTAGGTCTAGCACTGACTCCGTACTCCGTTTTGAATTAAACAGCAATTTTTTGTACAGGAAGTCGAGCTGTTTTTTTCAGTTTTGTCCGCTCTTTAGCAAGGATCACTGTTTATAAACGTAAAATTCTTCTAACAAAAGGCCCAAGATACACAGCTTTGCTAGTAAAAGGATACCATCACCTGGTAGGCTCTAAGCCAAGGAGATTTTCTCAGTAGCCTCTTTCTGATAAACAACTAATGCTCCATCATGAATCAAATGCTAATTTAGTATCAAAAACGTTGTACTATCAGTTCGAATCACAAATGTGTGGGTACTACTCTACACTCAAATTTCGTATCTTTTTTTGTTGATAACACTCATTTGTTATCTATTTGCTATTTGAGGCATTGCTTAATCTATGTTAGATGATGCACAGAAGAGTAAATATTTTTTTGTTATTAACTGCCGCCTGGATGATAAGAGGGAGAAAACAATTCAAAAAAAAAAGTATCTCAACGCGCGCGCATATGCGCCGACACAGTATCTTTAAGTGCACCCAAGACCACAAAGAGAGCTTGTGCAATCGATTGTTGTTGTTAATGGGTTTTCATGTTTTTTTTTCTACTCGACTTCTGGCGGAATGCGTTCGTTTTTGGGTGACCTAAATTGTATAATTTTTTTTTTTTACATGAATTATACAAGTTTATCTGTTATATTGGAGGAGAAGAGTTGTACAGATATCTCTTTGGTTATGCAACGTCCTTTAACATACTTTTTGTGTTTTGTCTTGCTTTTTTGATCGCAAAAATACGCTTTTGAGTAAGTTTATCATGTGCGACATTGAGGTCGAAAAATGAGTACGTTTTGTTTATTGGATTTCCATTTGGTTGATGGGAGAGAAATTCGTTATAGTTTCCCTTTTTATGAACTGATCTACATATGGATATTGGATCTTGGATTTGGAAAGAGTAAAAGACATGAATGCAACAGCAACAGCCTCAGTAAGAATGTAATTCAGGACCAAAAGCCCTTCAGATACTTTCTTACTGATGAACCCACAGACAAGGAGGATCTTTGTTATCTCCTAAAACGAGGACACAAACATAGTTGGAAAAAATCATTCAGAAGTTTTGAATCCGAGCATTTTACGCAAGCGTACTACAAGAGTTAGTTCTAAGACCGTTGCTATTTTCTAATATTTTTTATTGAAATTCATTATATTTGAGATTTACTCTTTGTTTTCTTAATCAACTTCACATTGATCCCTCCCTTGGCCTTTATACCCACCGCATAGTTATCGAACTCAATCTCTTCCTTCTTCACAGGCTCAATGTCATAATGGGTCAGGACCTTAGCTAATGCTACCTTGACATTGATCTTTCCCATTCGTTGAGCTGAAAAAAGATTCCCGATTAAAATTTTTGGCTACCAAATATAAATGCCTCGTTTTATACCAATGCAATGTCTAGGTCCTTCGCCAAAAGGCATGTACGCATCAGGATTATAATTAAGGTCTGATTCCAAATACCTTTCCGGATCGTACTTCAATGGATCAGGGAAATATTCAGGATCTCTTTGAATGCCAAAGAGAGAAATGACAATCGGCGTTCCCTTCTTGATAACTCTATCTGATCCTGGAATCGGAAAGTCCTCCGTGCATTCCCGATTAAGAATCGGCAGGCCAGGATACTTGCGAATAGTTTCTACAAAACAAAAAAAATCCATAGACTTTAGACGAACTTAAGGGCACTTAAAACTTACCCATTATACACAAGTCTAAATACTTCATATCCTGAATGGATTCGTAGGTTATATTCCCTTGGTGCTTTGCAAGAGCTTGTGAGATATCCTTTTGAACTTTAACCAAAAGATCTGGTTGACGAGCTAATTCGTAGAGGGTAAATGCCGCCGCTGAGGCAGTTGTATTGAAGCCAGCTACGTAGAAAAGGAAGACCTGTGCAGCGATACTTTCAATTGACATGGATTTGAAGCCCTCTAAATGGGAATGAAGTAGGCATTAGTAAGATCAGTGTGTGCATATCCTTTTCGTTCGAACCTGCAGTTGACTGTGCATCCCATATATCATCGTCAACATTGACTTTACCAGTATTTCGTAATTGAATCAACATTTGCATGAGATCCTTTCGAACGAAGTTGTTCTTTTCACGAAACTCAACTGTTTGGCGAGCGACATCCTTCATGAAGTCTGCTATTGGATCCTTCAGCCCAATACGGATGAAGAACTTTGCCAATCTGTGTTACATTCACCGAGATTGATTTGAGAAACATGATTATTTAAACTAGAATTTAACAGTAGAACCAAGCCACTTCTGACACCTCAAAGTTAAATAGACGTTCGTATACATACACCTTTAAAACTTTGAGGTTAACATTTGATTGTTTAAAGAGGTTCACACAAAATTATAAAAGCCCTTAGGTACAGCAATTTATAATACATATTTCATAGCTGAAAAAGGCCACTTCTGACACTCAAAGGAAAATACGTCTTCTGGAAATTCTTTGAAGCACATTTGAGTCCCTGTTCGGATACAAATATTACCCGCATAGAAGCCGAGAATCTATATAAGTTCGCTCCCACTTCTGACACCTCGTATAAAAAATAAAAAGTATACAAAGCATCCACTTCTGACACTCAAAATACAGTTGAGTCCTCTGAAAACTATGAAGGATATCTGAGTCTTTCAATGAAAGCCACTTCTTCTGAATAGATAACACCTAAATAATCACTGGCAGATCTTTTAGACATCCACTTCTGACACCCATAAGATATGCTTTGTATAATCTTGTTACAGCGAAGAGGAATAGATAAAAGCGAGGTTGCATCTTGGCATGTATATTACAAACTCTCTTAGGTGCCTTTTCAGAAAAACCCGATTCCTACATATACCATGAAGTGAATCTTATCATTTTTTGTTTGGAAACCATAATTTCATCTACACGAGAGTCAATCAACTTATGTGATCTTGCAGCAGCTGATAACTAAATAATCTACTTACGCTGGAAATAGAAATACAGCAGTCCCTCTCAAAACGCTCTGCAATGTTGGCAGATTGAGTTGCTCACTTACAGTATGAAAATCATTTTGTGGATCCTTAAAACTATCGATCTGTAGACCGAAGATCACCGATCCAATTATATCGATCGCGTATCTATGCACAAAGGATTTTTTTTTTGAAAAACAATAAAAACAATATTCACACAAACTCACGTAGCGAATAGATCTTTCAATTCAAATGTCTGTCCACCATCCTCTCGAAGGATCGTATCTATATGATCCAACATCCTGTTGCCGACATCATCAACGGTACCAAACATGGCCTTAAGCTTGCCCGATGTAAAGGACGGTGCCAACTTATTTCGCAGTGTCCTCCAGCGTTCTCCTTTCAAAGCGAACAAATTTCCCGAAAAAGGATCATTCTCCTCGTCCACATATATTCCGCGATCGTGAAAACTACCAAAGTCTTGTTCAAGAATACCTCGTGCCAATTTGGCGTCGCGAACTAATAACGCCGGACGATACATCAAATAGATACCTATCACTTTCTTGTTGTTTCTTTGATAGACATCGTAGATGGCCATTCCAAAGGATCGTTGACGTTTCACCACGGACTCAAGGCAGCCAAAGGGAATCGATGATCTGTCGGTGGGGAAGCCTTCCCTTTCCCAGTAGGTATAACACCGGCGTATAAAGTAAGCCAATCCGGTGACTAGTGTCAGAAGAAAAATTAGAAATAACATTTTGTATTAAGCGTTGTGTAACTGTTTGGTGTTGGAATTGAACTGAAGCAAAACAGAGGAATAGTTCAACTCAGTAGCGAAGCCATGTGATAGGGAACCAGCTGATAGTGAGTGTATTTTTATTTATGGATTGAGTGTTTGTGATTACCAGACTAGCGTTTGCTAGTTGATAAGAAAGTCACAATTGGTGCCTTTGATTGCATTTGGTACAGCGCCATCTTCGTTTAAGAAAAAGTTTCAAGGTTAATGACTCAGCTATACGTGGTTTGTACCTTGACTAATTTAGTAGATTTGATCGTATTTATTTTATTAATCTCAAGCTACAAAAATATTTACAAAGAAATCTATTTCGTGACTATTCCCTGCTTCTTAATCAATTTCACATTGATTCCTCCTTTAGCCGTTATGCCCACCGCATAGTTATCGAACTCAATCTCTCCCTTCTTGACCGGCTCAATGTCGTAATGCGTTAGGACCTTAGCTAATGCTACCTTGACATTGATCTTTCCCATTCGTTGAGCTGAAAAAAGATTCCCGATTAAACATTTTTGGCTACCAAATATAAATGCCGCGTCTCTTACCAATGCAATGCCGTGGTCCTTCGCCAAAAGGCATGTACGCGGCAGGATTATAATTTTGATTTGATTCCAAATACCTTTCCGGATCGTACTTCATTGGATCAGGGAAATATTCAGGATCTCTTTGAATGCCAAAGAGGGAAATGACAATCGGCGTACCCTTCTTGATGACTCTATCTGATCCTGGTATCGGAAAGTCCTGAGTGCATTCTCGATTAAGAATCGGCAGACCAGGATACTTGCGGACAGTTTCTAAAAAGAAGAAGCAAAGGATTACTTTCTGCTTTGGGATTGAAATTGCATCAAATTTACCCATAAAACATAACTCGAGATATTTCATATCCTGAATGGATTCGTAAGTAATTTTGCCCTCATGCTTTTCAAGTGCTTGTGCTATATCCTTCTGGACTTTAACCAAAAGCTCTGGGTGCTGAGCTAATTCGTAAAGAGTGAATGCCGATGCTGAGGCCGATGTATCAAAGCCAGCTACGTAGAAGAGGAATGCTTGAGAGGCGATGCTATCAATTGACATGGACTTGAAGCCCTCTAAAAATAGCAACAGTTTAGTATGACCTTAATTTAATTTTATTTTGTACATACCTGCAGTAGACTGTGCCTCCCATATGTTGTCATCCACATTTACTTTGCCAGTGTTACGCAGTTGAATCAACATTTGCATCAGGTCTTTTCGCACAAAATTGTTCTTTTCACGGAACTCGACAGTCTGACGAACGACATCCTTCATAAAGTTGGCAGCTGGATCCTGCATTCCAATGCGAACAAAGAATTTCTCCAATCTAAAATAGATGTTCAAGAAAATCTAAGCCACTTCTGACACTTTAAATATGGTTATTGAGAACGACTGGTGTCAGAAGTGTAACTTTTGTGAATATACAAAAAACTTCAGGCAATCTTGCTTAAAACTCTTTTTTAGACGTCCTTTTGACTGCGACGCCGTGTAAATTCGGGAAGTTAAGTTGCTTCAGAAGTTGGAGTCAAACTCTTTCCAATTCGCACTTCTGACACCAGGAAGAGCTTTTCATCGACCGCGGTGAATTGTAACCATTGGGATCGAAGAGATCTACTACTACTGAAGTAGCCACTTCGAACACTATCAAAACTTTATCTTAAAAACAAAAACCCAGATCGATCATTACACTATCGATCGACATGAACTGATGTGATGAAAGAAACCACTTCTGACACCATAGAGAGATTTCGAACGGTTTAGCAATGAATCATTGAATCTAGTCTAGCTGATGTTCTATGCAACATTAAGTTTCTTCTGAGAGTATCTCAAAATATTCTGACAACTTTTCCATTTTTTACGTAGCAGCACGAGGAATCCCTCACTCTTATCAATTTCACAAAACCACTTACACCAAGCTCTTCACATATAATCTTATCGTTTGTGCTTCGAATAAAAAACTAGATGACCTCAACCAGCTGCATAAAAATAGTCTACTCACGCTGGGAACAAGAACACAGCAGTACCCCTTAGGACACTTTTCATTGTCGGTTCATTCAATTCTCCGGTCACAGTGTGGAATCTATTTGTTGGATCCTTGAAACTATCGATCTCCAATCCAAAAATTGATGATCCAATTATATCGACTGCGTATCTATAAAAGAAGCAAATATGATCATTCCAAAAGAAATTCAATTAAAAGACTTACGTTGCAAATAGTTTCTTCAATTCCAATGTGACGCCACCCTTTTCAGGCACAATCTTGTCCAAGTGCTCGAGCATTTTGTTACCAACATCATCAATAGTCCCAAACATACCCTTGAGTTTGCCCGATGTAAAGGACGGTGCCAGCTTATTCCGCAGAGTCTTCCAGCGTTCACCTTGCAAGGCGAAAAGACTTCCCGAAAATGGATCATTCTCCTCGTCCACATAGATTCCACGATCATGGAAACTCACAAAGTCCTGTGTGAGTACACTTCGCGCTAATTCAGCATCTCGAACAAGTAACGCGGGTCGGTACATCAAATAGATACCAAGAACTTTCTCCGAACTCCGTTGATAGACATCATGAATAGCCATTCCAAAGGATCGTTGACGTTTCACTACTGGCTCCAGGCAGCCAAAGGGAATCGATGAATTATCAGCAGGGAATCCTTCCCTCTGCCAATAGGTATAGAGGTGGCGTACAAACAAAGCCAACCCAGTGACCAGTGTTAGAAGTATTAAAAGTAACATTTTGTAATTAGCGTTCCGCACCTGTTTGCTGTTGACGATCAACTAATTTCTATTCGACTTCGAGTGTGAGAACTTCAACTCGGTAGCGCGAGATAGCGGACTTATTGATAGATAGTTGGTGCTTGTATACAGAGATACTTTTTGCCAAGTCATTGTTGCTGTTTCAAGGCGCCTACTGCGCCGAGTTGATAAGAAATTAACAGACAAAATGGGTCCTTAAGATATGCTGGGGTCATCTGTGGCTTATCTTGTTTAGTTTTATTTTCACCATGACTAGGGAAAATTAATTGAGATAGAAACATCTGAAAAGCGCTGTCATGATGAGTGTAGAGGAATGCATGAATGAGAATTCAATCATGTACTCGTAATTAGACATGTTGTCTAACTTGTTTTTAAGTTCGCAAAAAGGCTTGCCTAGGCTAGGAGTGGTAGATTGTATGCTTAAAGCATTTTAAGTATCTTTAAGAGTGCGAGAGGTGGTTGTAAATGCATCTATAATTAATCAGGGGAAACTGCGAAGTAAGCTTAATGAATTAAGTGCAAACTTTGAATTTGTTGTGAAATTTTTTGATTACATGTGATTCTAGATAACTTTCTAGACGTTATTTTGTTTGAATAACTTGAATAGACCTGTTGAACGAGTAAGGTACATAGTTCTTTGATAAGAGCTTTAGTGAAGTTGATTGTTTTTGTTTTAGGTTTGCCAAGGTTTCATGGAGTTATGAAATACTCAACAGACTCGAGCATACTCCGTAAAAACAAGGTCTTCAAGTCCTCCGCACAAAGGAACAGATAAAGTTTTGAATCCATATTGTTCGTAGTTCTGCAACGCGTTTGAGCTCTCTCCAGCTCGATTCCTCCTCGACTGTTCTGCGCCACGTTTGCCTAGGGCGTCCCGCTGTTCTGCCTGCTTGGGTGAGCGGATTCCACTGTACGGCGTATTTCGCAATGGAATTGTCTTCGCAATCCACTGCCACTTTCTCCTTCGTATTGTAATGTTTATAGGTTCCTGCCCTGTTCTCGTATAAAGCTGTTCGTTGGAGATACGGTTCGGACAAAAGATCCTCAGGATGACTCTTAAACATTTGTTTACAAAGACTTGCAGCCGGCGTGTGTTTATGGTGTCTACTTTCCAAGTACTACACCCATAAAGCAGATTCTACGTTGGAGCGAAACAGAAACACTTCCTAGGTATAGAAAGTTGTCAACTTTCTCGACTTCGTGTCCTGACATTGCCGGACAATGTTAAGTTGGGCGCTGGTGTAAGAAGAGTTCAAGGCTTTTGTTTTGGCTGTGTTAATTTTGAGCCCTACTTTGTTTGACCATAAGTTGGAGGTCCATTATCCGATGTGAAAGTAGACAAACCTCGTCAGCGTAGTCTAGGTGTTTAAGGTAAGATGTCATAGTCCAGCAGTTACATGGTTTCCTTACGTCAATGCTGCACGGAGAACATCACTGATAACCACTAAAAATAACAGCGGTGACAGTATGCATCCTTGACGTACTCCGCTTTGGACTTTAAATTCTTCTGACACCTTGCCATTGTGCAAAACGTGACACTTACTGGCCTCATAATAGCTATGAGTTTTTCTGGGATACCTCTCCTGCAGAAATAAAACATTCGCTAGAACCTTATTATTCTTCTTCAAGAAATGGCAAGTGAATCCTCTGAATTAAATGTCAAAATTTACGAATATTCCATCGTTCATATTCGCAGGTCGCCTAGCTGGACGTTAACCCATGAATCTTAGAGTTGAAAGCTGAGTATATTGGTGCTTTACCTTTTAAGTCTCAGCGAAATTGACTAGTCGCTTTTCTGAGAAGTCCAATACGAAAGCCATCGGGTAACCGTTCGCCCCTTCAGATACAGCATTACACGATTTATCTATGCTTATATTCTGAATCTTGCGAATCAAGAAGGGTCTTACCAATGATTGGCTTGAATCTCGAGCATAGATTCTGAGAACTTTCTTTCTTTCAACTTTCGTAAAGCCGACTTCGTTAAACTTATATAATTCCATAAACTTGAACCTCTTTCTTAACAGTCACACACCCATTGATATCGCTCTCACAACAATCATTGACTGTCTTCTCCAATCGGTCCCATATGCTGTTCTTCATCCCCTCCCTGGTATAATAATGAACTACGTTCTCTTCGCAATGTCAGAGACAAATTATGGAAAAGTTTCCTGAGATCATCCAGATCAGCGTCAGATTTTACACACTACCAGCAAGCTTACTCTCGCTTCTCCATCCTCTGCGAATCCCTATATCTGGATTATCTCGACAGAATGCAATTAAACCTAATCATTGATCCTAGGCGTTTTTACCAATTTATTGACGTCAAAAGAAAGTCTGACGGTTTCCCTTCCACTCTAAAATTGTTCAATACAACATCTGCTGACCCAAAAACAGTCGCTAACCTCTTTGCAACTTTCTTCAGCCAATCTTATTGTGACCATGCTTCCCAACTAGACTTTGATTACTTCAGTTACCTAAATAATTGCCCACAATCCGCTTTAGTGTCAGTCGACATAAGAACCGATATGGTACGCGAAAAGATCAATGGGCTTTTCTCCCAGTCCCGATGGTCTGCCCTGTCTTCTAAAAAAAATGCATTAATAATCTATGTCAGCCCCTTACAACTGTTTTTCGACTCTCTCTCGGTCAATCCGTTATCCTCAAATTATGGAAGGACTCCTTTATTATCCCAATTCATAAAAAGGCAGTAAAAATGACATATCAAACTACCGACCCATAGCCAAACTGTCTTCTATCCCCAAGCTCTTCGAAAGCAAATCCATATTTTCCCCACAACAACACGGTTTCTTAAAGGGTAGGTCCACAACGACTAACCTACCCGAATTTGTTTCTAAGACACTGCTAGCATTGGAGAATGGGAATGAAGTCGATGTCATTACCACTGACTTCAGCAAGGCATTCGATAAGATCTGTCACCTAACTATATACCTTAAACTAAAAGCACTTGGTTTTCCACCCTCTTTCATTTCTTGGCATGGTTCTCTTTAGATTTTAAATCTCTGACCCAATTTACGCCACCTCAGGCGTTCCTCAAGGCAGTCATCTCGGTCCACTGATCTTTTTCTTAACAATAAACAATGTTGGTCGCATCATAAAAGACTCTGATCTGTCTATTTACGCGGATGACATGAAAATCTTTAAGTCAACATCCACTACCACCGATTCTCTCTTACTTCAAAACGACCTCAATTCTTTCTACAGATGGAGCAATAAAAACCTCTTAGAACTTAACTTTCTTATTATTAAGGGGAGCAACATCTATCGAATGTTGGTTAGCATCAAGGGATTGTCATTCGTCCTGTTTTATACATGGTTTCCTTAGAAATTTCCAGCCGATGTAAGGTCTTTGGATGTAATCGCTCTTTCTATTCAAGACATTTAACATCCGTCGAAAGATAATGCTTCTACGAGGTCTTTCTCAGTACTTTAACAAATAAGGTATCCCATTTACACAGCTGTGAAGTGTTATATTCATTCTACCTGACAGCTGTCAAATTCACAATTCATGTCATAATTTCTCAAATAACCTTAAACGTCAAACTGTTTGACATTTGCCATTGTAAAGTGTCAAATACTATCGAAAAATGTTATCGATAAACTGTTTGACATTTGATATTAAAAATCACTAAAAGTTATCAAGATATCTTAAACGAACAATCGTAAAAATCTATACGTTTACACTCTGTTTCCAATAGATAGAAAAGGGCACTACGTAAAATGTATGCTTTTGTTTATTTTTATGACAAATGGTTGTGCTAACTTGTGCAAGAACTAGTCTCAGCAAATTTATTGACTTTTCAATACTCGCTCAGTGCATGTTATGTTATACGAACTCACCACTAATGACTCATTTAAATCCAATAAAAGTTCAGAAGGTTGCGAGAGAGAAAAGTGAACATCAAAATTTAAATTTCAAATCATACTTATTACGTCACTTTTTTAGATACATTACAATTGCATGCGCATTCTTGAAATCTTGACACGAACAGAAACTATTTCTATACGTTCCGCATGTTTTATTATTATTTTTTTATTTTTACTTAATAATAAAATTTCTAACCCTAATTTCTTTCTCATTTCAGGTATGTATACTAAAAAAAAAGCCACCACCAATCTCGTGAGTAACTGTTGAAATAGAAAACATCTCTAAACTGGTGATTCCCATTAGAAAACATGCGAAACAACGCATCTAATAAATGAATATAACTAGAAAACTACTACGTTTATTACCTTGACTTTACAACTGTGTAAAGTCACTTAATGGATGTTTTTTTTATTTCACCCCTACTATTAGCATTAAATTAATTGCATATGCCGCTTATTTAAAAATATATTCAAACGTGCTAATTTATTGCTCGTAAAAGGCGAAAAAAAAAATCACACTAACAACGTTTTCTATATTAATGACTTTAGCAAATGAATCTATTACATTTCTAGTACAATTTTTGGTTAAATTTACTCAATTTTTTTGTTACTTTTGACTTGTGTTGTTATGGGGAAGTCTAAACTATAAGGAAACGATTGAGTACAAGGGAAGTCTAGAAGTTCGTAGCACGCGATCTTAGTTAATTTGATGGAACAGACGACTGTCATTAAAATAACAGAATGATTTGTAATTGTAGAGTTTCGGAGAGGGCTATTATAAGAAAATATTCTGACCAAGAAACTGACATGATTCCCTTTAAATACAACAAAACGATGGAGTACCACAGGAATGGAGCGTAGGATCCATTCTCTTTATTTATTTTACTTTTTCAAAGGGACATTGCATTTCTTGGAACAAAATGAACACTCAACTGCGATTTAAGGTAGTCCTTCTTAATTGCCCTTCCTCCATGAATTCTGAACATCATTCTCCATCATGAAGGACTAACCCCACCCAAATTTAGTTGACATTCCTCCATCGCAACCAAGAAAAAGAAAATACCAAACCAGAAGGGATTATTTCGAAACCATTGAAATTGATCTACTTGAACCCTCACCCTCTTCGTCATTTTAGTCAAGGAATCGTTTCATTTTCAAGGAAATATATTCATCTCCTTTCGCTAATAAGATATTGATACCATAATGACGTTCAGTTATTGATATCTGCTTAATGTCTCAAGTGAGCTTATAGACAAGGCGATATCGAATATCTGCACAGCACGAGGGTAAAAGTATCTAGCTTATTTTGTGATGCTACCTCAAATGAACAGAAGAGAAAGGACACGAGTATTTCAATTTAATTAATTTTGCAAATAGTATGCATATGTGCGACGACGTTCAATCGAATGGATTTCCCCTTTAATTTCAATTAAGCGCTCTCCTTTCGATATAATGACTTCATTATCATTACACTATCAGTGTGCAGCGAGGTTTTTTTTCTTTTTTCTATTTATTTTTTGTCATCCAAATCGTCCTGTGATAAAATGTATAACGTGTCCCAATTTCGTGGTCCCTATAGACATACAACAAGGCTAATAAAGCTCAAAGTATCTATGTATCTATTCATGCATGCGACTGAGTTTCAATGACTCTATTATATTCGTTCTCCTCCTTCTCCTTCTCGTTTTGCTTTAATGAGGTTAACTCAATATAATTTGACATAAATATCCACTAATCCATATAAACTGACACAAGCCTTAGGCCATCGTCTGTCGGGTTAGTGTTTATTTTTAGTCAAAAGGGGGGGCGCTATGGCTGAGTAAGGGTGGAGAGAGAGAGAGAGAAAAAAAAATAATTGTAATTGAAAAGCCAGCGAGATAATAATTTCAATATGAAGTGCTCGCCTGGTGATTATGGTGACACGGTGGAAAGTTGTAAAAAAAAAGAGGAGGACACTGGGTGTGGGATAGAGGATACCTTTACCTGAATTGGTGCTTTCTGTAATGGAAAATTCAATTTATGAATTCATATGTGAGTCGCAAATCAATTTCGATAACACCTTTTGCTTCGTCCTTGGAAAGAGACAGTATTATATGGGTGATTGATAAATCATATAAAGCACGCGTTAGGGAGCAAGTGGCTACTATCTGGCACTCAGCAAAAGATACAAGCAATTTATAGTGTTGTGGTACAGTTCTTTGAAGGCCATTAGGTTTCCAAGCAGGTTCTGAATTCTACAAAAAGAAAACTTAATTTGAGTTGGGCGCGATTTATTCTCAAGTTTTTTAGGTTTTTACCCAGCTGAAATACCTCATAGTCTCGGCCTAAAACCGTCTGAAAATAGGCAATGCAAAAAGATGACAGCTGCATAGTTATATGGTTCAAAGCGGGCATTAATACTTCCAACAGATTGAAGCAACATCAGCATCACACACAAATTCGAAATAAACTTTGATCTGGATCAAATAATATTCGAGAACGATTCGCTTCACGTTTCAAGGACTTTTTTGTTACTAAATTATATCTTCGGAATGTCGAACCTATAACACTGAATCAGCGCATTATTATATCCGAAGATGTGCTAAAGAGAATTGGTCCAAGCATAGAACCCAGCGGTACTCAAGCGCTTACACCAAAGACACCTCAAGATAGCTTTTCAAGCATCCGCTAGACTACTGCCGTAGTCTTTTGAAAGCTTACTCGAAAGCTTGCCTCATGATTCACCGTGATGGTTGATAGTTCACGACCATACATAAGTCCGTAATTGAGCTCGTCTTCAGTAGACCACTCCTTTTGAGAACCGATCACTATTTCCAATATATAGTCACCAATAAGTCGTAATGCCGATTTGTCCTTCGAATGTATAAAAATCCAAGTCACATCGATTACTCGCTCTTTGGCAACTTAGGTCCTCGCTAACCAAAAAGCAATCTTACTAGCCATTAATTTATGGACAACTTTATGATATTTATGTATCTCATTGCCTAATTGTCGAAAGTTCCACACTCATGATGCTAGTTTCACTTTTATTTTGCCTATAAACACACCCTGCTAATCATTGAATTGCGTAAATACGATCTACTGGCCTACTTTCAATTACTACTAGATACTCTGACCAATATCTCACAGAATTTTAGTGCATTTTCTGGAAATAGTCATAAATACCTAGAACCAAGAAAAAAGGGCCAACAGCCAAAGGGCTCTCCACAGGCAAAGTCGTTTATCGTTCGAGTTTATTTACATTTCCCAGTCTGGAAGCAATGGCCCGGTCGCTAATTTAATTATTTTTGTTTTTTTTTTCCTCATCATCCTCATCATGCTCATCATAGTCGTGCCAGCATTCATATTAAGTATTATGTCGCCACAGTGTATAGATTGATGGCTGGCGTGTGGAAGTACACACATGAGCCAATATACATATATTGAAAATTAAAAACGCAGCGAATAAGAGTATCTAGATACAATTCCTTCAAGCACAAGTCGAGTGTTTGTCTATATGTTTGTGTGTAGAGGGAATGGGTGCGCATCCAAGTCAAACAGTCATATATCGCTGCTGGACAAATTTACCACCGACCAAACGAATAGACCGACAGACGAGAGACAACAATGAAAGAATTATCGAAACGTTGAAATACTGCAACATCCTGGTAGGTGGTAGAAAAGAGACCCTCTTCTTCTTTGTTGTATGTTCTTCCTTTGGTCTCCAGTTTCAATTTGATTCGGCTGCCATCTTCGTCGTCACAGTTGAAGGGAACCATGCACGACGATGACGTTGCCCGACCACCCAAGGCGTTGTACGAGTACTGCCGCCAGTGCGTGGTGGTTCGTCATTTCAATTTCTTTGAGAATTCATTCGTTGGTTTTTTGCCCATTTCTGTTTGTCTCCCTTGCATCGCATTCAAAATTGATGGAAAAGTCAGAATACCATAATCATTTCTACTCTGCGGTCTGTCAATAGAGCGAGAGGAGAACTCGCATCTAAAGTAATGTAGTTAGCTAATATTTCTAGCAAGGGTTTGTTTTTTTTTTCTGGGAAACAATCCAGAAATGTAAAAAAGGAAAGAAGTACTGGTACGCAGTGGATCGAGTCATTAGAACCACTGATCAAAAATTGTAATTCAAAAGTACTATATGTTCAGCCAGTACCCGCCATCTAGCTATTCTATGAGTGAGACAGCCACGCCTACTTTTTATTCTACGTATAGCCCTAGCAGGAATGAAAATATTTTGGTACATTTTTGAACCTCTAATCACCAACATCTATACAATAAAGATTGACAGAACTAAGTTCCATGAAACCTGCCATCTTCAATCCTAAAATATACCAACATATTTCATAGACTCTAGAGCTCCAATACGGCTTTAGGCTGTCCGTGAACATGTGCCAGAAAAACACTTCCCACTTTCAATACAACAACGAGGTGTATCAAGCCACTCACCTAGACCTCGCGCCTTTAGAGTCAGCGTGCCATGGTTCATTGATGAAAATGGCATATCTGCTAGCCTAGGACTGTTGTCTTTATATACAGTTTTTGAAGGATAGAGGACTCAGCAAGTCTGCATCTATACACGTTGAATTACGTGCGCAAAAATATTGGTTTCATTGTGGAATTTTAGCTTAACATTTAAACTGTAATGAATGTAATGGTTGAGTCGAAATCGCGTTGAAAGAGGATTTAACTTATAAGAAGACAGTAAATACCTGTAGATGGGTTATATTTCAAAAAACCACTTAATTTTCACATACTAAATGATGGATACTTATCTGATATCGAAAGGTTGAGTTGAAGTTTCAACCTTAGTTCAAGCGATGAGTCGAAATATTGCCTAATCTCATTGAAAAGGGACTCAAGATTAAACAATTTCATTTTAATTCTGTTTAGACCCGATCTATCTTTGTATGAACTGACTCTTCCTGCTTTGACTGACAGAGTATAGAATAAAGCAAGACTGACAGCTTAGTAGAAAACTTCGTTTGAACTCAACTGAATAATTCATTTGGATCGGCCTTGAATATTGCTTGGATTATTTTTGGTTTAAATACAAAACCATTCTTACTTCGTATATGATTATCGAACGATTGAGTTGAAATCTCGAAATGGATTCAATCGTTGTATCTATTCGTCGAAAGAGAGAGATTTTATAGACAAATTTAAGAACAAAAAAGAGACTTAAAACTGTTGTCTTTAAAAATAGAAATAAAGTTCTCAAGGTAACTAACTACAAATAAAAGTTGAGCTGTCAGCTGTGAGAGGTCACTGGATAGAAAGAGAGGAGAATAGTTTAGAGTGCGAGAAGTTTTGTATGCAATATTGTGGACAGGATTTCGTCATAGCGATAGTTTCGGTAAAAACTAAGACGTGAGCAAGTTGGGTGCGGACCAAAGGCTATATGGATTTGCATTAGGTTAAGTTAGAGGCAGTAGCTTTGCCCAATCGGTTTCGGATCTCAATAGGATCCATTGTGCTCTCATGATCTGGGTGTTCCTGTTTGTAAGAAGAACAAAGCTGTTAAGTTTCAATGCGACTTAACTGACTGACATGAACTCATGTTGAGGACGTTATGGAAGATTATATTCGATAGGCGACAGTGGGAATAACTTACAACACTCCTTCTTCCTGTCCTTCTAATGCCTCGTTCTGAAAATTTCCATGAAGACTCGATTCGTCCCCTTCCAGATCTATTTTTTTTGAGGTTTCTTGAGGTCTTAAGAACAGATCGAATCGGCAAAAGTTTTCACGGAATGCACAATCTTTCAATTGACTTTAACTCTTGCCAACGAATAGAATGGAATATATTGAATCGGAAACCAATGAATATTCTCAAGTGTGATGTTGGTTAATTTGTTTAGATACACACTCAAACCAAGAACTCATCCACTATTTCAATAGAGAGTCCTTCAAATTCGCCAAATAGGTAGAATTACTTAGCAAGAACAACACCATTGTCATCGCATCGGTCCCTTGGCTTCCTTTTTCGCATTTCTCTTTCCTTTTTTATTTGTATCTACCTACCTTCGTGTGTGTTTTACCATGACACATTACACAGAAAGAAAACTGGTATTTATTATCTCTTAGGAGGTGCCAGTGGTTACATTCAGGTCACCCACAATATTGATGATATTTATGTACACACGCGTTTTGATATCAAAACTTATCGCACAAGATATGTATGAACTGCTGTGTGCCGTGTGCATGACAGCGTGTGCCTTGAATTCCCTTTTCAACACACATACACGCACGTTACTTGTGAGCAGCATACCTGTGGTGCTTCGGTTTTTTATTTATTTTTTGTTGGGGGAGCTCCGCGTGTTTAATAATACTAGCTTCCGAGGTGCGCGTACATATGTATCTACGAGTGAAGGTAATGTTCACATATTATACTCCAAATCGATGATGGCCTTAATTTACTTGAATGCCCTTTTTTTTGCCGCCGCTGCTGTATTTTATTTTTTTGTATCATTCAGGGACATATGGCAAAGTGACGCCCTTATAATTAGGTACAATTCTGAAATGCTTTTACTTTTAATTGCCCTTTTTTTGCTGTCCCATTTCGATGGTCAGCGGAGGAGGCATTTTGTGATAGTAATCGAGCATATAGTGTAGTCATTAAGACCAACACTTGCCTGAGCAAAAAGGAGCATGAGTCTCTTCTGAAAATAAACATAATTCCAATTAGATATCCAAGTCACAATCTTCTACTGCCACACACGAGACGATTTTCTTAATTAATTAGTCGCTGTTCGGTTGATTCACTGCTGTACAGTGGGGGACACGAAAGTGGTCATAATTCAACCAAAAAAAAATGTAATCAAAATTAGTCGAGTGGATTTTTGGATAAATATCTAATCGATAAGACGCAACATAAAAAAATATTATTAAAGAGGCCAGATAGTAGCTCTACGTGTTGAAAACGTAACTTTGTAGAGAGAGCCTGGCTATGATTTAAACGAATAAGGGGCTCTCTGTGAGACGTTCACACGGCCGTAAAGAAATATTCTGCTGTTTTCTAAGATTAAAACCTTGTCACAGTCGCCTGGGGCATGAACCACTGATCAAGGGCAATTGAAACTCTAAATGAAGCATTTTTTCATTGAAAACTCTGTGATTGGCAAAGTGTTTTGTTCAATTGAACCTGTTTTGGACTCTTTTAGAACTCCATATAAATGAAAGCTGAGCACATGTAATATAATTCAGAAAATTTTGTCACATTTGCCTAAGGAAAAGGCACTCAATACTTTAAATAAAGCCTTATTCAATGAAAATTGCTTGATTTGCTGAGTATTCTGTTCGATTGAACCTGTTTTGAACTCGGTTTGGACTCCATATAAACTAAATCTGGGTTCATAACAAAAAATTTATTGCTGCTAATCTGGACAGTCGCACGTAAAACAGTTTAAAAGTTAGAAGCCTGTGACAGTCACAGTAAGCCTTAAAGTGTTCCGTATATCTCTTCTTATGTCCGGAACATCAAACAAGGTCCGAAGCAAAGAACTCCAAGAATCCATTCATTTGCCTTTGTGAATCATTCGCTTAAAAGCGAGTCTTTCACAGTCTCACGGACAAAGAAAACAAGAGAGTATGAATAATGTAGGAAACGATATCGAAGTTCACTTTACGAAACGAAATGAAAACGAATCATCATGGTGCTGGTATTCATGAATTCTTGAGTGCGTAATAAGCTCACGTTCAAAGTATTTTTTCAATCAGAGTATTCGCAAAAGCGGTGAAATGTACAAATGATTCACGAGCCTTCGAATGGTTTAAAAAATAGGTATAAAACCCAGTCAAAACAACAAAGACGAACAATTTTATGACATTATGACATCACTGGAATAACATACAAAAATCGCACAAGCCACTCGAAATATTCATTGTCTTATTCCAAATTCAGTGCAAGGCAACGAAGTGTAAGGTTAGATAATCATCTCTTGGAATGAATGTCAATGGGAGCTCGTTTCAGATTCATTTTATGAGAGGCAATAAAATGTGAGCCCAGCGAATACTTCTTGTGAATGAATACTAATATGAATGTGTGAATGTTTTAAATAGCTCAGATACCTAGATTCGCATTACTGATACTTCAACCTAAACTAGATCATCATACGATCGTGTCTCACATGAAATCTAAATCTGAATCTGAGTAGATACTAGAGACTTCAGTAATAAGGAAACGATTTTTTTTGCAAATCCACAATTAACTACACTCATGACCTCGATATTTTGGCATAACGCATATTTTTAGGTTCAAAAATGTTAACCTTACGCACATTTTTATCCGCAGTTTGTTGCTGTCCCACCTTGTACAAAGTACACTATCAGTCTCTCATAATATGCTAAATGCCAATTAACCCATGTCACCTTCACTTAAAATTGGCATACATGCGTGTATCCCAATGATAATGACACTAAACAGTACAAAGCTATCGAATATAATCGTCGTCGTCGCTCTAAACGTCAGGGATAACGATCAACGCATTTATTATGATATTTTTGAGTTTTCATTTCTGAAATTAGTGTGCTGCGTCAGACACGGAAGTGAATTGTGTAGTATACCCTTCAATTGTTATTTTTCATTGATGTAATGCATAAGCAATTTGTCGTTATAGACACACATACTAGTTGCGCATATCTACGCAATTAAATCGCGTTCTTTTGGCTTTAAGTGAAGTCATAAACATCAAAGGAACAATCAAAAAGGACGAAAACCAAATGGTATACTCACAATTCCACTGAAACGACACCACAAAACCTATCGATTTCTTGGTCAGTTTCAACCGAATCAAAGACGCATGAGAACCCCAAAAAAAAAAAAGTCAATTCCCTCCACCCATAGGGTCAAGAGACGTTCAAGGTGAAACCAACAACTTTTCATTTTTATATATTTTGTTTTTTTACATCAAACGAATGATCCAGTCGCCGAACTCAGAAACAGACACACACACACCCACTTAGGGGAAAGAGAGTATCTGAAATGAAATTCTGTTCATTTTGTCGTTAATTTTTCGCTGATATGGCTTACACATGACAACCACAGCAGCAGTATTTCGTGTTTGTTTTGTCCAAAGTCCAAACAAAGGTGCGATGCCCTTGAACTGATTCGTTCGTTTTTCTGATTAAATGGCAGTAGATCCTTGCTCCCAAAGATACTACGAAACCCCACCCACCCTTCATGAATCAGAAAAGAAGAAGTAAGTAGAGAACGAGAAAAAAAAAGAAATGTCGATTCAAATTATCCTAATTAACTGCTCACACCCGCACACAAAGTTCGACAGTTCAAGGAGAGAAAAGAAAAAGTGTCCTTCAGTTGAGTTAATTGCCCGGAAAGTCCTCCCAACTTCGTTCGCCTCCACCTTAAATGCGTGTCCTAATCTCATTAGTAGAAGTATTTTCTTTCTCCTTCTCCCTTGGAATTTAAAAAAAAAAAAAAAAAGCAAAAAAGTATCTGAAGAGATGAAAATAGTTTATACAGTCGCTCTTCAGTGCAAAATATAAAGTGTATCTAGTATCTTTTCTTTTCTTTAAAGCTACATCGAGTGGGGGAAAATATGATCGACCATCCATTGGGTGTGTGTACAGTACATACTGAAAAAAAAAAAAAAAGTGACAGTCTGTCGAACAGACAAATCGTTTTAGTCGGACAGGCGGACAAGTGCTATTGCTGTTACTGCGCTGCTGTTGACGTGTGCACCTTGAAAATACTCCTCAAGGTTGCCTTACGATGATGGCGATGATGATGATGATGATGATGACGGGGGCTTTTGAAATGTATCTATAGATACAATAAGCACAGTGTGTGTGTGTGTGTTGATGAGTACTCGATATAGGGTGGGGTACAGATATACAGATTGGCATTTTCATCATGAAACACAACCTACGTGAGAGATGTTGTGAGATAAAAACTATTTTAATCAAATTTATGTTATAAACAAATTAAAGTAGTAAAGTTTATAATTGTTTACATAAATTGTTACATGAGGCACATATTGTGGGTATAAAGTTGCGGTTTTGTTGGGAATTCGCTGTAGCAGTAGCAGGTACGTTGGAATTTGAAATATCCGCACAGAGATAGACAGAGAGAGGTCTTAGAGATACACGTACAAAGTCAGTCAAGCGAGACGAGCCTCTTTCCATTTGTATGGCACTACATGTGTATGACTTTTCGTACTTAAAGCCAGATAGACACTCGACTTAAATCCCTTCACTCTACAAAAGAGTCAAAATATTACTAAGACAAGACCTAGACCACTTCGAAAGGTTGTTCCTCTGAGGCTTAAAGGTTTAGTACTGGGCTCCTGCACAACCAGGAAATCTAGAGAGAACTAGGTGTCCTCTTTGTTTAGGTGGATAGATCCAAAGTGACCTCGTTCTGCACATTGGGGACGTGAAAGGAAGTCGAGCCCTCTCTTACACTGGAAATGTGGAATCAGGGGCCTAACTGAGTGCACAGAGAGACATAAAGCAGGAATTCTTCCTCTGATGCAAGGAGGGTAAATGGAGGATAAGATGCAACCGCGCGATCTCTATGAGCTGTACCAAAAGGTGGATGTAGTCCAAAAAGCCAAGATACACAGGCTTCATTGGCTCGGTCACATCGTCCAAATGAACTCTTGATCCAACCAAGAGAATCTTCGAATAGCAGCCTCCAGGTTCAAGACGACAGAGAATACCGAACCTCCGGTACAAAGACCAAGGTGTCGCAGATGCCAGAAAACTTGGTCTTCGCAACTCAAAGCTGCGTGACAGCAGAGGTAATAAGGCAGCCGTGTCTCAGGCAGGGACTCTACAAGGGTTGGGAGCCCTTTAAGTAAGTAAGCTTATGGTAGCATAAGAATCCAGGTAGCTTGGGATCTCATCCATCTAGTCTTCTTATTTTCAAATTCCTTACGTAATTCGTCTCTAGTAGAAGCAGCACACTTAACCGCTCAAAAATCACTTGGATTTTAAGTGCCCCAGCAGCAGACATAAAGCTGATTAACGTAAACGTCACCTCACGAAATTTTGTCGCTGTGTTTATCAGTTTTTGTAGGTTTTACTTGACAGATGTCAGAGAATAACGAGCTTAACCCTTGACAGCTGTCGCATGAATAGTGTCAAAGTGTTTGACTTTAAAGTAAAATTCCAAAATGCTGTTTGGAATCAAATTCTTTCGTATTGAACGGGAAGAAACTGTTAAAGAAGATAAAGATTGCTTTGTGGGGGGGGGGGGGGGGGGGGGGGGATAGCTCGGAGAGATCGAAATTCGACCTCGATCTTGGTCTCTGATCGAAAGGACTGATCTGCTCGTACGAAGCTTGTATGTTTGCAAGTGAATTCCCAACATCAGACATAAATGTCGTGCCATGAGGTAAGCATCTTTGCCCCAAAAGCAGGTGGTTGTAGCAAATTGAACGTCGATCTTGCTCTCTGATCGGGAAAGGCGACACGATCCTCATGAAGGATGAGTGGTTCCTATGATAAAATTAAACAAAATACTTATCTACAGGTACATAGAACCTGTCGAACGACCTTCATACAGCTCCTATTCAAAGCGCACACACAATCTACATTTGTAGAACTTTCTAATCTTTTTAAGCCCCAATGGCATTTCCGTGACCTTGCCTTCTATACAAACATTATTTAGATTGTATCATTCTCAGCGTTTATCACTCGAAACTATTAGTAGAAAGGTGCAGGCCCTCCAACATTGTGTCAATGCATCATTTCCTTATTTACACTCACGCAAGTGCCTTCTTGGTCGTAAAACTAAAAAAAAAAAAAACATTTCTTTACTGCCATCGGAGGCTTATTACATTCCTTTTTTTTCTGTTTTGCTATTAAAGATGGATTTTTTTTTCCTCCATAATCAGCTTCATATTATGAGTACGTTTTATGGTCTATTGTTTATAACATTACACGCGAAATGACAGACAAAGTAACACTGTTTTGTTGGATTTTATGACTCGGCAGTCATGTGTACTCGTAGGCATTTGAATGGCTTTTTGATTTTATATTCTTTTCTGCTCCAAAACAGCTGAAAGATAAGATAGGTTTTTTGGTTTTTATGGATTTTAATAAGTTAAGTGATTGTATCTGTCATTTAAGCTATTTTACAGCAGTATTTAGCGTTCGAACTTGGAAACTGATAAAGGCGCCACCAATAAATGTGTTTGAGATCCTTTCTTAATTGTGGGCTTGTATGCTCTTCCGCGAACCACGACTTAACAATTAATCATTCTATACCTCGAAATCCATAACGAAAACATTGAATTTTGAAAGTTTTAACTTTCTACAACACCGCCATCGTCAATGGCAAAGGCACCACTTTGCATAGATACAACGTATCCTCTCTCTTTGTTCGACGAAACGATATTCGTAACAAGACTTTGTGCTTCTTTTTTTTGAAAATTTCACTTTGCCACCATTGAAGAGCATGGTTTGAGTTAATAAAAGATACATTCATTGAAACCGAAGAAAAACCGACCACCACCACGGACCATTGTTTATAGTCATCATCATCATTATCGTGATGACGATGGTGGTCCCACGACGACGACGACTCACTACCAGCGACAGATCCATATCCATGGTTGCGTTGCTGTATCGCTTAGCTGTTCGTTGTTTTTGTTGTAATTATGTTAAATACGTTTTAAAAAAGAAATGTGTGGTCGCCTTTCCCGTTTTATAACATTTTTACCATCTGCGAGAGAGCAGCAGCAAAAAAGATACATTTGATGGCAAAAAAAAAAAAGTATGATTCGGCCCTCACAATGTGCGAGCGTTAGTATGATCTGCTTTCAGTCGGTGCTGTTTAACGTGGATTAAATCGATTAATCGAAAAATGTGCGAGGAGTTTTTTTTTCGTCTTTTGCTGGGAGAAAAACATGCAAAAAGGAAAAGAGATTGACCGGAGAAAAATTAATCATTAAATCGTGTTTTTCCTTTACTCAATGTATATATCTGTAGAGTGTGTCCAACAAGAAGGGGACTTTTGAAACTCATTGAAGCACGAGGCTGAGTGTCTTGAGATAGTAGCTAGCGGCTAGATAGAAGATCACCAAGGAGTAGCCCAAGAAAAGTTAAGATCTCGCATCTCACACGTAAAATTTTAAAGTATCTCATCACAGCAGTACTCTCAAATGTTTGTAAGATATTCGCGATGGTTGGAACCTTAAAAGAACGTGTTGAGCCTTGATTTTTAGTAATCGGACGCACTAAACATTGCAGACATAGACAGAACTCTCTCTATTCCTTGTAAAAAGACTTACCTCTTGATAACTCTGAAGTCCTTTTCCGGTCACAATCACCATCATAAAACTCAGGTAAAGTCCTTATTCTACTCGAATCACCCAAACGAGACCAGGATAAAGCTTACTTTTGATTCAACCGTCGGTTTCTATGCCTACGAATGGGAGGCCTACCTGATGGTAGGTTTTGGATCCTTTTAGGGACATGCACACTAAGCGGTGAAACGAGTATAGGTCTAACTAGTAATACAAGCTAATTGCTCTGAATGTCAACCGTAATACCTGGTGCTAGTTTTTGTTGAATGATTTTAAGTCGCATTTAGCTGCAATCATTGAAGTCAATGAAGTTGTTTAAGTTACTGCATTCCTTTAAAGTGAGCTGAAAAGGCAGTTTTTTTTTATTACATACGTGTGTAATTAATTTGAGTATTTATCAGCTTCAGTAACGTTGAATTTGCTGATGGTTTTATCCAAATTCCATAACAATCATTGAAATCAAGTCAGTGTTTCAGTTTCTATCAAGTGAAAGTAGTTAAAAAATGACATGTACATAGATACCTACTTACACGATTACATCCCTTCTTCAGTGACGTCAAAGGCAAGCATGATTTCAATTCGTATTCACTTGCAATCATTGAGCTCAATGAAGTCACTGATCCAGAAAATGTCGTCTAAGGTTTTTCGTCTGATAAGAGTATTATTGATACGCCATTAAACTATAGGTCGCTTTTGAACTGTATGCCCCTTTTTATGTGCAGAAACGAATAGTTCGCACAACATGTATAACTGTGAGAAGCTAGGCTTTGGGCTACTTATGGTCTAATATTCTATCATTATCTCATTCATTATTTTCTACGAACTCTTCCGGCTTCAATACATAATAAAAAGCTTCGAGTAGTTCTCAGTCCAATTCAGTTGCAATCCATTGAAGTCATTGAAGCTAGTGAAGATACTGACTCGTCGAATTTAATGTGATTTAAATAATATCTCCTACAACTTGTGGAACCTCAACTAATTTTAAGGGTTTCTAGAGTTTAAACATTCCTCCATTAACTAAAATTTTAAAGATTTTCAACAAAATGGATCAAGGACTTTAGCTTGTTCTTGATCTCTGCAGTGTAATCATTCAATTCATATGATGACTAATTGATCAAAACATATCAAACGTCATAACTCATAACAATTTCAGCAAAAATAAAAAAAAAAAACTTCCAAAAGATATCTCTTTCATCTACTATACTCTTCATCTGCGTCTGTTTGCTCGTCTTAGAGCATCTGTATCTCATATCTTTTTTTTCTGCCGCTATAAAACCACACACACCGCCGGTTATTGACAATAACAAAGCATAGCCGTTAATTATGTAACACAATTGCATTTGTGTTGAACAAAATAAATACGCGCAAAATACTAATATTAATATTAATAAAGTGAAACACACACGCAAACGAAAAAAGAAAGAAGGAAAGAAGTCTCGGAGAAAGGGCAAAGAGAAAAGCGCTCACCTCTTGAGAAAAAGAAGAGTTTATGGACTATCTTTCCGTCATATCGATCACTTCCAGGTGAAAATTTCTCAATGCACACATGAAAGTATGTGTGTATATACAGACATGCAGAAATAATCCAAGAAATTGACATCAAGTCGCACTGCACACAACACAAGCTGACAGCTCGATGGAGAACGCATTTTCACTTTTTATTTTTTACCCATTTTACTTACCCCCCCCCCCCCCCCCCCAACTTAAAATTGGTACAGAGATACTTGAAACTGTTAAAGTAGGCTTAGATACTTTCCACTATCATCATCGTCATAGCGCCAACAAACAACAAACCATCTATCCAACATCATCATCGTTTATTGTTTTCTCAAAGAAAAAAAAAAAAAAACGCATAATTGCATGCTTTTAATCCATTGACAACAACAACAACAACAAGAAGAACACATGGCACAAGACACAAGTTTGTTTTCTTTTTTACCTTTCCTTTACAAAGAGTTTCATCCAATTGAGAGTGTAGACGACAGTGTGGTAGACAAGAAACGATTGTTTCGTTATTCAGAATTGATATTTTTGCATAGTTTAAGGATGATGACGTGAATGACAGCTTGTGTCAATTCGGTTTAAGGTTGAATTTTTTGTTTTTGACGATGAAGATGGTGACAGTGATGCTTAAAAAAGAAGCGTTTGCTTGTAATAATATTTGACGTCGTGCGGTCCAGTGCAGCGATTGCAAGCTCCTAGCTTAGATTTGCTTGAAAAACTTATCGGAGAGGCTTGCAATTGTTTCGCAGAACTCCATCCAGCTTAGCTTCGCTATTAGTAGCTCGTATTTAAGTTAAAAACCAAATTTGCGCCAAATTTACTGCCCGAAATCTTAAGTCCTTAATTGGATTTATGTCAAAAAAAAACTACGCTAAGGCATGAGTCTGTCAGCTGAGGTAAATTTATTGGTTAAACGGTTTTACATAAGCTGTAATGTCTGCGATTGAAGTGAAATTTTAACGCTTTGCACGCACAAAATGCATTCTTTGAAGTGAGACTGAACTGAAAACTGTTTGCCCTGTTTATAAATAAATATGAAAAAGCGTGTGACCATGCCATAACTATAAATTAGTCGAGTGATCTCTTTCATTCCTTTGGAAATATTTTTTGCAAGTTGTAATAGCAACAAATTGCACGTACAAAATGGCTGCGCCCAGAACTGTCAAGCCTGCCACCGAGATCTTGACTTGTATGTGTGAGATTTGAGTGCTCCCATTTGATTTTGCTTGAACGTCAGAATACAATTACAACTCTCGGCGGGAGAGCGAATCTGTCAAACGACGACCCGTAGTAGGCTGTCAAGTTTAGTTCGTATATGCGCGAGTCTAAATATTCTAAATAGTCCGCTTATTAGCTTCAAAATCGAATAATTTTGTTTTTATTTAATTTTACCCGTCAATCTGTCAAGTCATTAGGAATCACTCAAACCAAATGTGAGCTGTCGCTTTACTTCATATTCTGTTGCTTAGTTTTGCATAAAAAAATCAAAATAACGAAAATGTTTGTTCGAAAAATATAAAAACAAAAAACTTTTGACTGACTGACAATGTGCTGACTACCGCGAATGATGATTTCAAGGTCTTTTGCCTCATATGTGTACGGATTCGGACACCATACCAATGGAAAAGTTGAAAGAAAGGCTAACAAGTGTCTGTGCTAAAGCCAAGGACATGGCGTGCGATTCTTGTGAATATTTTTACGATTTTTTCTTGGGATTTCTTTGAATTCTTTTTTTGTGTTTTTTTTTTTTGTTTTACTTTGTTGAAGGTGTAGAATTTTAAAGAAGAAACATTCGAGGGGAGTGTCATTTATTTTTGGCTTAAGTGATGCTTGGGTGGAGACATGAGTGGCTAAGGCGTGACTTTGATTGATTTTTATGATAAATTAAGTAAAACTTATTGATATTTGAAAGGTTAATGATCTATTCTTAGAGAAGTAACTCTTTCAGTCTCTCATATTTTGGATTCGGCAAGTTAGACTAAAAGTTATTAAATTAGTGGAAGCCCTGACCGGTTAGTGCGTGTAAAGATCAAGATTTGAATTCCAGAAAACACCAAGCATGTTTTTTTACCCTTTTCGAGAAATAGTGAATAGTCATCTCTTCAAACGCCAACAATTATATTTTATGACATCGCCTTTCGCGTGCTAGGGTTTCTTAAACTCCATCTTTTGTTTGGATGGCGCAATAAAACTGTGGAACCCTCTTCTAGCCAGTATTCATTTCACTTTTTTAAGTGCTTTAGTGGTACCCTTCCAGTTGGAACTCTGTAGGTCATCTTACTCCGGAGTGCTATGATTTGAGGTGAATCTGGGCGTCATAACCAAGCATCTCCAATTCTAAGATTAGAGAGAAATACTGAAAGTTGGTGTCCATTCGCTCTAGAACTATTGGGTAACTCGTTCTGCGGCTATACATCCCTCCAGGTCAATGTCCTTATACATAGTAAACCTGTACATACATATGTAGTTGCAACCGGCTTTTGATAAATTGTGCCTTGTTATTGACGTTGACTTGCGTGTTTCACATAATCTCGACGTGTAATTTATTCGAAAAGGCGACTTTAATGGGCCAGAGAGCATTCTTCAAGAGAGCTATCTGTTGATGAGTTTAGAGCTTGGATCCAGGGATGTTTACTGCTGCTGAATTGGAGAGTTCTCTCCAATCAATCTTAAACCCCTTGCCCTTCGGATACTGCATGAAACTGTGAAATAAGAGATCACCACAAAAGCAATAGACAGCATAGTGCGCCCATCGCGATCCTTAAGGCGGAAAACACTGAATCATGTTGCATACAAAATCATTGAACTGGTACCATGTACTCATCCCTTCCAGGTTATTCAAGAATTAACTATCCAAAGGCGTCAGTCTATTTCTACCGTTCCTTATCCCCGCGTGTGATTGCTCTCAAAGGTTTCCTTAAATCACTTGTAAAATAGCAACCAATCCTCCAACGAGCCTAAACCTCCTTTCGTTATGAAATATCAAACTTTTTTGGACTTTTTTTGCAAGAAAATTTATCACGCATTGTTGGCCGCCGAACTCTAACCTAAAGTAAATACCAGGCCTCAAGTGTCAGCCCTCTGGCAATCCAATAAAATCACATTTAAATGTGATCCATAAAGTTTCTCGTCAGTTGTAAAAATCCATCTTCCATGCAACACTTCCTGCCCAGTTCGAGTCGTCATGTCCAAGTGAAATCGCCGTCCGTTCCAAGGGTTCATTAATTACATTTCACTTAACATGGGATAACAAATGCTGGAATCATGTACCATTTTCTTTCACTTCCGCATTATCACCCACCCACACGCTGAACGGAGGCGACCGAGACTTAAGCCACCATCCATCCAGATGCATTCACCTTCTCGCGCCAAACGAAAACGAAAGTCAATCTCTGGTTGAAATGTCATTTTTTTTCTCTTCTCTCTCTCTCCCTCTGTGTGCAGTTGTGAATTTATTAACCATCTCATGGATATACGCTGGTCTTTTTTTCTCTTCATACTTTCTTATCAAATCTTAGTCTCGCACGAAAAAAATTAAAGGAGGAAACATTTTCTCCTCGGTGAGTGTCTTTATTTTGCGACTGCGCAGCCGAAGCCGCCGCCGGTAGGCAAATGAATTGTCTCGAATTAGAGTCAAAAGTGAGATCGTGACTGTTACGGTGTAACCGATTAATAGACGAGGCTAAAAAGAGGCAAAAAAAAAAAAAAAAAACCCCAACAATGACATACATGTCATGTATCTGAACGATGAAGCTTGGTGTATCTCTCACTTAAATGTAGCGTAATCCCTATCCATTTCCAAAAGCATTCATCATCGATTCATAAAGTATGTTCGTTGGTTTTTTTTTCCTCTCTTTCACTCTCTAAATGAAATTGAATCAACAAGAGAGAGCGAAAACCCATTTAAATTGTTGGACTTTTGGGAAACTCTAGATTGGAACTAGAGCGCAAAGGTAAGTCCAACCACAGCCCCAAAAACGCCCATTGATGCCCAATTAATTAATCAAAAGAGAACATTGTTTTGCAATGTGTATACGGAAATATTTCCGACGGATTTCTAGCTCTATCTCATAAAGCAAATAGGTTTGTCTGAAGGTGGGCGCGGACTTGTAGGCACACCTATAGGCCGACAAAAAAAAAAGAAACAAAACGGATTTCCGAAATGCACACATAATCGCTGGTTAAAAGTAGTTCATGGAAGATGACCTGAGGTTTGTAGTGGGATCTCTGTTTGTATGGTAATTTTTTGGGTGTCTTTTGTGAAGAAATGTTTGTGCTCATGAAGTTGGGAAATGTTTTCAGATATCAACTTTCAATTGCCTGACTAAAAAGTAGAGTAATTACCAATTGAAAGTGGGGTGTTACAGGGTTCCATACCAAGACCTGAGTTATTGAATCAATTTGAAGCTTTTTTTTAGACCATGTTTTCCTTTACGCAGGAATAATTGAACTAGATCTGAGGCTCAACAATCTAGATACATATGTAGGAACTAAAGCAACTGATAAATACCCGACTGTTAGTTGAAATAATAAATTATTTTCTATAGGGTTGGATTGGAAATCTTCGTATTCGGCATACTTTTGAGACGATCTTTAATTCACTTCATGATAGTTCTGACTACTACGGTAGTCTAAGCAGACAGCGTATAAATTCATTTCCAGTATTTACTAGCTTTGATATTGTGGTACAACAACGAACCCTCTAGCTCTAGCTCTTCCGTCCTTATGAGTTGTCGTCCTTGTTAAGGATAACATACCTCATTTCTTTCCTGTAATCCATTGGTAATACTTAGCGCATCAGCCTTGCATAGCGGAGGGCAGTAAACTGGTGATTGCTTAAACACTCTCATGAGAAATGGTCCTCAGTTCTTTGTGCTCTGTGGGATCACTAAGTCAGGATTGTTGTCATTTGATAGTATTCTCGTGCTGCATGCGGTTCTTCTCTATTTCGGGCGCCTAAACAACTATTACGTTGGCCAACTGTTCAATTTACTTGCAAGTTGCTTGCTTCTCAGTTGACTTCAAACCGATTTTGCGCTCAATTGTGTTGCCACCTAAAACAAGGCGATTTTCGTTCCAAAATTAAGTCCAGTCTATATCGCATGAGCTCATGCCTTAAGACCTTCGGCTCTTACATCTTCTCATCGCATGACTCTGGAGATCTGTCAAGCTGGTCCTACGTCTTGCAAGAACAATTGATAAATATCACTCTTTAATGTCACATCCCTTTGTGACCCTCAGGAACTAGTGTAGTTTCTAGTAAGGTAGATCGAAGTCATTCAAATTCAAGCTAACTTCGAAAAACTCAATAACTTTGATGTTCGAACTCACGATCGCGTTCGAACAGATATATTTAGTTGACCTCGACTACCTACATATATTCGGTAGAACCCATACATTTTTTATCGAATTTTGAGCTCTACACGGCGATGTCTAAATTTTGGATCTCGTTCAGTTGTATCCAGCTGAAAAATGCTGATTATTTGAAAACCCGAATATGATTCGAATTCGCCCACTTTTTGACAGACTTCTGAGCTCAACTACCAGAATTTGAGTTCGTGTGGAAGCCTATCAGCCACATCCAGATGTCAATTGGAAAAAAGGATGCATTATTCGTATTTGATATATTTCTCTTAATAGCATCAGTAGGACCTGTCACCTGTGGGTGGTTTGAGCTATACAAAATGATATTCGAATTCGGATCCATTAAGCTCCTGACAAGTCAAAGATTTACTATTCGAGTTCGAAAAAATTATTTCGACTTCATTAGAACACACCCCCTTTTCGTCTGAAGCCTTCAATTCTGATACTGATTAGGAAGCCTGAATAGAATTTATTTTTCGAAATCGAAATGTTTTATGTCGACTTCGACTTTTAATTTTTAAAATCTTCAACCACATGACCACATTTTTTAACCCCCCAACGATTCTAGGTAACTAATTCATGTCAACTTATTTAAGAAACCATTCATCCGAATTTATGTAACCGGGGAAAAGCGGAAAACACACAAAAAAACATAAAAATCGTCCGAAATACCGACACTTTTGCTGCCCAAAATGAATTCAGCACAATTTATCGATGACCCTCATATCGTCGTTGTTGTGTTATAAAAGAAAATAAAAAGAAAAAAAATCGACAAATAAAAACTATAATCGGCGGCAGAAATTTCATTCCGTCTCTAACCCAATTAACTTTTGTTATATTAATGTTCCACTGCCGCCCGCCACTGTCCCACATTTCAAAAGTCCAAACAAAACGAACGAAAAGTATCTACTCGTAGCTGCCCCCATAAAAATTGAATTTTCGTCGTCACTGTCGTGTCCGCATTTATGGGTTTTAATTTATTTATTTTTTTTCCTATAATTTGCATTAGATTTTGATGGTGCTGCTGAGCGAGTCCATCAAAAAGAAGTATGATTCAGAAGAGGAAATTTGAAATTTCCTCCACGCTCTGTCTGCGACAGACTTACTGTGCGCCGCCGCGCGTCTGTGTGTCATAATTTCCAATTTTTGTCTGCTTTTTTTTCCATTCGATTTCTCCTCTTAGGTAAGATTTTATTTCAAAAAAGCAAAAAAAAAACTATAAATACGATGAATGTAAAGAAATGAAACGCTAGCAGAGTTCGTGCCTCATGATGATGCGAATGCAATGCATATGGTGGCGTCTGCTGCTTTGTTTTGTATCTATAAGCTAAAGCCAGCTAAAGATAAGTCCCTCAGTGGAACGAGCCCACCAAAAACAAAAAACAAAAAAAATAAATACAAAAAGAAGGCCAATCAGGCCCACCAGACGAAAATCTTTTTTAGGTTAACACGTTTTTTTTTTTTGTTTCTTGTTATATGTGAACTGGCTTCTTCGCCTCCAAAATGTCGAAGAGCATGTGGCTGAAGATAGTTTTTTTTTTTTTAAATCCATTCGATGACGGAGAGGAAATAAAATTAAAAAGAAACCAACCGGCAAATTGTAAAAATATCGCGTGAAAGAAGTTTCGCAAAAAAATAGTGAGAGAAAATTTCGTTTCGAAATGAAAGGGTTTCCTCTTTGAAATTACTCACATGTGTACTTCCGCCGCTGATCGATTGTTTGGCAATAAAATAAGACAGAAAACACAACAAACAATTGACACTGTGTCACAATTGCAGTGTAGATAAAGATGTCATAAGGCGGGGAGGTCTTAAATGCTCTCGTAAGTAGGGTGAAATCTGTCGTGAGGTTGAGCTCAAATCGTTCGAGGTTTTGAACGATGAACAGTCGAGTGATGACCTCTTTTTTTTTTGGTTTTTTTGTTTCGAGTTGTGTCACATCGATGTATTGGATGTGGGGGAACACAACACGACGACGACGATAGACTGAGATCAATTGGGAAACACAAAGTGAAATTACACCGTAAAAAGTGTGGGGTAGAGGCTGATTATGAATTTTCATATCAAAATATCGATTATCACAGGCAAAGGGAATTTCTTTGTTTTGTTATCGGTTGATGGAGAAAGTATTGACAGATATTAAGTATCGATGTCAATCACAATGGTGTGATGAAAGAGGTGTTGCTTCAGAAGGATTATAGTCTTTTTAATCGTTGATATTGGATGGTTATTTCTCAGTTCCCAGTTCCTGATCTCCTTTAGTTTTATGCCACAGATGCGACAGCTTGCTTAGCCCAGTGTAGCTGACTGCTAAGACATGTTTTCTTATAGACTGTATGGCCTTGTAGGTCCTAGAGGACATTTGATCACAAATGGCTTACGTCTCCTCACCAACCGTCATTGTATAGGCCTCTGTGTATTCACTGGGAAAAATCGCTTCAATCGACAGAGATAAGAAGAAGGAGATGCCTGACTCTGCAAAATATAACTCGGAAAGTAGCCAAGCACCATCCAAGCCATAGAACCAATGTGCAACATTGCCTATAAAAATGAGAAGGAAGGAACGCTAAATATGCCTTCAAAACAGCCTGCAGGAACCTTACAGCCGTAGCAGTAAGAGATCTGTAGATATCGAGCTATCTAATGGGATGAAGGCCATGTACTTCAAAGACCTTTACTAATCCTTAGCTGCCTCCCAATTATGGATATCACAATGATTCAACACTGACCTGACCTAACAAATCTTAGATGAGGACCCAAAAAAGTCGAAAATTACAGAATTCCTCAAGAGTCTGTGCACAGACCTCTCCTATTTATGGCAGCACGCTGTACATATTTTTCGAAGACATATTGGTCAATGATTCCATCAACTTTCTGTGTAATAACTTGTGTCCAGCAATGCATACATGAGTTGATGAGTTCGATCCCAATTTTGTTTTTCCCGAGTTGATTTTCAGCTCAACGGCGTCTGCTTCCCTCTCCACATTGGCTGTCATTTGGTAAAGGTCCATTATTCTGTGAGGCAGAAGGCATACATCATCGGCGTAGTCGAGGTGCTTGAGTTCAGATGTAAGAGTCCATCGAATTCCTCCATTTCCTGTTGATAAGGCTGCATTCAGCACATCGCTAATCACCAATAAGAACAGTATTGGTGAAAGTCTGCAGCCTTGTCGAACCCCACTATGGACTTCGAATTCCTCAGACAGTCTTCCTCTGTTATTATTTATTATTATATTATTTTATCCGGATTTCTCATTCTATTCATGGTGAAATGTCAAACCAAACTATCAGGTGTCAAATTAGTTGTCGCTGGAAAAGTGTTGCCAATTGCGAATTTTTGATTCAAGTATTTGTCTTATTAAACATTTTTAAGACCCGCGAGGCAATAGACCAGTAAGAAGCATTTGACTCTACAAAAGCCTGTCAAACAAAACTAAAAGTGCTTTCTCAATGCGATAAATCCTGCAACCTTGAGGACTTGCTTTCAAGTGAAGCCAAGGGTCTAAAACTCACATTATGACACAGTATCCAAGAAACCACAAAAGTAGGAACATTTTTACATCCAAACCCACTTAAGGGTTGAATAAGTATTGCGAACTCAACTCCTAAGATCTTTATTGTTATTTCAGACCACAGGACGTATGCGTAATATTTTTTCTACAAAAATAAACGAAAACAAAAAACTTTGTTCTACTTTGCAAAAAGTTTTCAAAAAAAAAAAAAAAAAAAATATGCATAACCCTCTTGCAGCAGCCACCCACTTAAAAATTTAAATATCTCATATCCATTCGGTATGTTTCGCTCTGTTTGTCGTATAAATCACACACACAAGCCCAAATACTCACAAAGCAATCGAAATGAAATAAAAGAAAACTTTCCCTTCGAAAGTTGTCCCAATAGCGCTCAGCGATTACCACCAAAAGGATGTGCAACAACAGCAGCGGCATAGCCCCAAAAAAATAAAATAAAGAGAAGGTCAGTACTTTAGTGTTACCATTCTCCAAGTGCAAGACAATAAATAAGATCGGCCCACATGTCGACAGCTGCAGACACAAGTCCATTGGAAAGTGGTCTCCCTCATCGCTTCAAGGGCTATCTTATACGCCTCGAGGCTCAAAAAAAAGGGAGCTAAATAGCACTAAATGCTACACACCCAAACCTCGCGCGATCAATCAAATTTAGGTCCAAAATTTTCACCTAAAAGATAGTCAAAGTCGAAAAACCATTACAAAAAAAAAAAAAAAAAAAGTATGTTGTGCCTCCAAAAGCGGCTCAAACAATCGACCGCTTTCCCCAAAAGATACACAGATACATGGTGTTGTTTCGAATGTTGTGTGTTGCACAAGAGTAGTCGTTTTTTTTTTTGTATCTTTTGACGCGTTGCTTGCGAAGCGTAGCGCAACGCTTCGTTTTCCCTTTTTGGTGTGGGAAATGTAAACATTTTTTTTTTTTTTGAATTGAGGTTTGCAACAGCAGTAGTAGAGATACTTTACACATCTGCCATACATTGCATCGGTTGGGATGATGATTCGGATTGGGATATACCCTCCTTTCCATCATCACTGCCGGTGTTGCTCTTCAGGAGGAGAAAAAAAAAACAAAAAAACAATCCATGTCAGGCCAAGTGTGAATTAATGTATTTATGATGTAATCGGCACTTTACAACCGACCAACGACGATGACGATGACGACGGCGAGTACGATGCGTTACACTTCTTCGTTTTGTTTGTTCTGCTCACCACATACTGAGAGACTGGTAGTGCGGAGCCCTGGGAGAGTGTAGACATACACAAAAGGGTGGTAATTACGCCAGTAGTTATGTACGTATGGAAAAATAAAAGTTTCCATTTTCGTGAGTAATTAGGTTATTTGGTAATTTTTGATTGAAGAGATGGAAACTAGCAATTACATGATAAGTATGATTTTTTAAAGAGATGTAGATTTTTTTTTGCTAAGCAGGATGAGGTTGACTTGGCGAAGGAGTCCTTCATTTGGAGAGACAGCTCATAATCGTTCCCATGAATGATGTATTAAAAGCAGAGCTACAAGCTGCTATTTGGATATCCGAGATAGACGCTGATTTAACAAATCATACTAGAGGTAGATAGTTATTCAGATCTAGCCTTTACTCTTCTTAGAAAACACTCAATAAGACCCTGACCAAAAAGGTGTTTGAATCCCTGGAATTATTTAAATTGCAAAGGATAGACTCTGGGGACTGCTATCTCCTCTGCCTTGGACCCTAGGATGGTGCAGAATGTAGTTTGAAACCCAAGGGAACGTGTGGCACAATCGTAGGACCAATGATCACCTACGCCTTTCTAAAGCAACTACACGTCAAAGCTATCGACTAGCTGAAGCGACCATCTCTATTAGCCTGCTTTTGCCTCACAGAAGCACTGAAAATAGTCCTAACAGTAGACACGAAAAAATACTGTGAATCAGGAACGAATGCAAAAAATCACATGCAACTCTTCCCCGTCAATTTGGACATCAGCAATGAAGAATAAAGGTTCAAACACCAACTCTTTCTTATTTCTTCTTCTCTCTTTCAATTTGTTTATCGCCCAAGCTCCGTCTAAACTAGGAACAATGCTTTCAGTCATGCCGTTGTTCCTTAAAACGCAGGCGGAATCCACATAGAGTGGTCTAAGGCTGCAACCGATACTAAATCTTGAACCTGGCAACCCTATAGCTCCAGATTCTAAGCAGTATCCCGATTCTCTAGAGAATTCAAACTACGTCATGGGTGACAGAGGTCTCATAATACCACTTAACGAACGGGCATCTATGGTCTGAACTTCCATCATGCAGTAGGGCTTTGAACATTTTACAAGCAGAAGTCCACTCTTCTTTTCTGCGAAGAGATACCAAGGGAATGCTGAATCTTCATTGATTTGAGCCCTTGTCAACTGAGGTACTATGTGAACAAAAGGAAAGGCCAGTGCCTTTGGACCTTCAAAATTTAACGTTTCCAGTGGCCTGAGTGGCTACAAACTCCTGGGGGAATGATTGTAACCATGGCCTAAAATCTCTATGCATATGAATTAGCCTCTAATATTGATAGCGAAGCCGATGATGTCCACTCCATTTGGCTTCGGTATTTTAAGGATCCCGTCATACTTTAGGGCCAACCATAATTGAACTAAGACTCCGGACGCTGCCCTTCGTACTCGTGTAGATTGCACCCATAATGACTCTCCCCTCAGTTTCGTCTAGTTTTCGTTCACTTTTGGCTCCATAGGTGAGAGGGAGAGGTGAGGGTGACTACATATTGTGAGAGCCAGACAAAACGATATGACATACGACAACATTTCCTTAATGCAATTATGGGTGCTCTTAGGTTTTGACAGCGAGCCAATATTTTCGTTCAGTTATGACATAGGCAGGTTCTTAGATATTCCATGTGTAGTTACGGGTTTTAAATTGACACACGGATAATATCATAATAAAGAAACTCGTGTAACTATTAACAACTCTTCACTCCTTTTGCCTCGCGGTTCAAAATGATTCGATCTTTTTAAATTCTATTCTGTGTACAGCTTCTACTTGGAACCTAAATAATTCCAATAAGTCAGTCAATAAATTAAGATAAAAGTCGTCACACACTATTCGTCGTACCTGCTGTTGCATTTTTATTGATCAATTTCTTCTACTTCAACTGCTACTCACTTCGCCTGTTTAGCAATTCAAATGACAGCCAAGAATCGTTCAAATAAATTTTTCTTTGTTGACAAAAGTACAAATGTCATTTTGATTAGTTCTTTGCCTCTGTTTTTTTTTTTTTTTTGTTCTCTCCTTCCAGGTGGGTGACATAATTTCTTTTTTCTAACTTCAGGCTTCAGACTGAGCGAGAAATCAAGGTAAATTTTGTCGGTGAGTAGTCGCGAGTAGGCGTGTTAATATTTCTACTGCAGCTACTGCATCAACGTCAGATACTTACTACTACGATTCATTGTGTAGTTTCCCAGTTGTAAAATTGAAAGTTGGAAAGTTTCGTGTGGTGGAATCTATTTCATAATTTTTTTTTTCCCTCTTCTTCTCCCCGCATCTGTGGTATTTTATTTCGCTTACGCCATATCTTTGAGTAGAAAATTTCGTGTGACAATATCTCCTTTTTTTGCTGTTGTTGTTTTTGTTTGAGGCTCGTGTGAGGATGTCATGATGATGAGTTGATGTGATGTGACACTTCCTGGTGGATCCCTCTGTCTGTGAAAATGTGGATTTAAATTTTTTACTTCATTTGTCACGCATCTGCAATTTGTATGCCACTCTATAGGGAGTAAAAATTTTAATGCAAAATGTTTGTATAATTTCGAATATACAAACAATTTACTTTCACTTAATATGAAATGATTGCAAGCAGCAGCAGCTTGGGTTGATGGTAAATGTTACATTTCACTCGTTTTAAACAAAAAAAAAAAAAAAAAACAGAGAAGAAAATGGAAGAGAGAAGCAGCTAGGCGGCAGGTTAGATAATAATCATCACCTTGTATCTGTCGGTTTGTGGATGTGAAACGAACGATTTCACACTGGAAATTGTGCGTTTAATTTTATTCCACAGATGTTAACGTCCAAGTTGTGAGAATGCGTAAGTTATGATTGGCAGTAAAGTGTAAGGAGCTGTCAGAAGTGGATTTTTTCAAAGTTAAACTGATTTGTAGTTAGCTTTATGTATCTATAGTCAAATGCTAATAATGGACAGAACACTATTACTACCCATTCAATAGAAATTCGAAGATGCCTTATTTGCTTTGAAATTAATTTAGATTTTTGGCTCACAAGCCATTTGTTGGACATCTGTCATTGAACGTTTAAAACAAAGTAATTTGCTCTGTTAGGTCATTTAATAAATGTAGAAGAAAAGGAACTGGCGAAAGTATAGATCCCTTGGCCCCAGTCTCTTTCTACTTAGTCGGCCAAAGACGCACGTACAACTTACACGCATACCAGTAGAAATATGGTTTTGTTTCGGTATGTAACCTTTTGACGGTTACAACTCATAGGTTTAGAAAAACTTAACATGGTTGTCAGAGTCTTCAGAGCGCATCATCGTACAAATGACAAGATTCCAGTAAGTAAACGAAAACGATTCTCATGATGTCTTTTCCCGATAGCCACAAGGTATTTAGAAGCTCTCCGCTATTAGATTCTGACTCTGCTGCCTCTGTCTGTCACCTCATTTGCATCTGTGCTTTAGATACATTTTCAAATGCATTTATAACTCATATCCAGCCTCCTATCAAACAACTCAGTCGACAAGATTTCAGTGTCGCTCTACCCATCTTTTTATAGTAACCACTTATCACCTAGTCTCCCATCAATCTTATTAACACAATCATTTAATAGAAATTAGCTCTGCTCTGCTAGCTGTTGCTAGGCCCCCACTTTTGTGATCACAATTAAACGATATCTAAATTGCTTCTGTAACACTTTCTATCTCTCCTCAAATAAGATACAAAAAAATCACTTTATTCAAATGTGAAATCATGTATCTTTGTATCATCTTCTGCCTGGTTGAAGAAAAATCCATCTACAATCTCTCTTTTACTTTTTATGCAACAATACAAAGAGAAAATTTATGATTTCTATGCGCGCACTGTATCTTTTGTTCCAAACTTAAAAAAAAATAAACGAATTTCACTTGACCTTGACGGTTAATGGGTGGGCCATAGCACCTCATAAGCTTTTATGTAACCCGGCTCCACAAACAACAACAGATACCCAAAAACAGATCAAACTCAAGAAAGTATCTGTGACTTCCAGATGACAGACATAAAAACTTCACAAAAAAAAAAACGCTCTTCAAAATGAAATGATCTGAAAAATAATCTCACTTCCTCGTGTTAACCGATGCGATGCGATTAAAAAAAGATACAAAAAAAAAAAAAAGTGAATGGTCGTGGTTGCGTGGCGGCGTGGCTCGCAAGTCTGGTGCATTACGTCGGTTATTGGTGGTTCGGTTGAACTTTTTCTCTTTTGAAACACAAACCACCGGTGAAAGAAAACAAATATTTCGTTGAAAAGTTATTTTAGAAAGTCCACACGATAGCCCCCCCGGAGAATGGCGGCGCAGCCTGTCGAATCTCGCAATGAAAAAGTGTATTTCTCTATCGAAATTCGTAGCAGCAATTCACACGTAGGCTTGCAAAAAAAAAAAAACGAGTAACTCACACCGCATAAAACTACTTTCCGCCAAATCAGGGAATAAAATTTGTTAAAAAAAAATTAAAAGAAAACATATGGAGGAGGGGGAGGCTCCTACTAATAGAGCCCACACAAACAACTCTCCTCCACCATTACATCGAATCACGCATTCTCTCTCTTGCTGGCTGCTCTCTGCTTGTGAAAGATACACAGTGGAAGAGAAAATCCCAACAGCTGGAATCAAAACAAAAACCGAAAAAGATACAAAAACAGACACAAAATTGAATACTCTAAGCACGGGGGGCGCCTAGTCTTAACTCGAAGCCCAGAGTTGCTCCTCCTCGCCCCGGGCCGCCGCCTGTATGCATTGCATCGCATGGTAATCCACATGGAACCGAGTTATGCAATGAGCTTGGAGTAGTTTTTATAGCGTGCCTAACCGCTCATAGATACTTTTTACTATATGGGACTCTTAACAGTTTATAGATACATTTTAACGATTCGAATTTCGTTTATTTTTACACAAAATTTTGATGAAAGTTTAACCAAAAATGTGGCATCAAAATTATCTACCTAATTCCTGTGAGATTTTGAGATAAAGATTGGCCCTGATGTGTTCGAGAAAAGTGTGATGTTAAATTTTGAGCCACATTTTTGAAGACGATTATGATGGTGATGGCGATGATCTCAACGCAATTAAGGAGAATGTACTTCTTCTTTATGATGAGGGGGACGAAAGCGGGAAGCGGGAAGACGTAACTTTTATTGGGGGAGAAATTTGCATACATTTATTTTTTTTTCTTTTGAGTTAAATTTCAGATACGGATGAGGTTAGGTCGCGACACTCGTTTGAGAGTTTCATTGAGAAAGACGGAAGTACTTTGCACAAAAGTGAAGTGGTTTTCTAAATTTTTTTTTTCTTCTTTTTTCTGCTGTTGGCACGGTTCCGTGGGATTATGTAAGATGCGATATTGAGATTCTTTTATTCAAAATCGATGGAGTAGAAGATGAGTTTTAGAGATAATGATGTGGCTTTTAGTAGAGATGTGCGGACTTGATGGTTGACAGTCACGTAGAAGAAAATTAAGAAGTCCATTGAATTTTAGAATTTCTCTCGGTCAAACTTGAGCTTATTTTTGATGAGCATTGCAAGTTCAATGAGTCTAAAGATTGCCTAAACCACAAGAAGTGTTTTGTTCAAATAAAACCCAATATCTAAAAGGCAACTCATCAAAGACAAATTAAGGCAATATAGCACTCTAATTTAAATCACACACTGAGTCATAAGATGTAGCTCAATTACTTGGATTAACTCAGAAACATGAAGGTAGATGGTAACTAAGTAAATGCAACTTTAAAGCAAGATAAATAAAATGATGAACCTGTAAACAAAAAATAATAATATAATTAAATATTTAATAAAGAGAAGCATGTGTTACCACCATAACAGATCGACCTAAACCTGGGACGGCAGAGCATACTTCAGAGCGGGGAACGCAGCCAACTTCAGGAATGAAACGGATGAAACAGCTGCCATCTTTTTGGTAGTGTCCTGCTTTTTCTTTTCCTTCTTCTTCTGGCTGTGGCTGTGGCTGAAAGGAATGGTCGTGTTCGAATATAATATTGTACAATATTATAAATCAAGTAAAAATAAAAGATTGTTGTGTTTTCAAACAATTGAGTAAAAATGATAAATAAATAACTCAGGAACCATGACAGAATAAAACAATGCATAGAACTGAAGCCAAAGTAGGAGTCTGTGTTATCGAAAATGTACTAAGTCAAATTGCTTCGACCAAACCTGCACAATTGAATTCATTGAATTTTACTGAATCACTACACTGAGTCAAATGAAACTCTTGTCTTGTTAGTCGTACGATATGCTCACAAGCTGAGTTAAGTGATCGAGTCGTAGTGAGTGTACTTAGATAGATATTCGGGTGCTACTAGTGCAACTCATGATTAAGTACTAATCTGAACTAGTACCCTTACGTTGCTCACTGCAATAGAAACATCTTAATCTGCTCTTTAAGTCGGACATTAAATTGAGTGACTCACTTGAAAAGAAATAACATTCGCAACATCATGTAGGCAACTCATAGTTCAGTGAAGCAAATGACGCCTTACACCGCTCGGTATGGTCCTTTGTATAATTTGTCTTTAGCAGTTTCGACTCAGACGGACTTACTTAAAAAGAGTCAACTTCTCTAGCATCATCTGTATGTCTAACTTGTATTATTTTCAAAACTGATTGTCGAGTTATGTATTGCCTCAGTTAGTTGATATAATATGAAGTGAGGCATTGATGCTTACACCTCGTCATCTGGTTGTTTACCTTGTTTACATCGAACATTTAATGGTAACTCACGTTACATTCAGGATCTGAATTCCCCTTTTTGGAATGGTTTCCATTTTCTTTATTCCCAGGAAAGTTTACGCTTGTCTGGTGTTGAATAATAGAAAAATGCCTTTCGATAGCAGCTAGTTAAACTTCTCTGGTAACTCACGTTACAACTTGAAAACATGATATTTTCACGAAACTCAGCTTCAAAGATTCTACAGTGTAGAAAAAATTTATGTAACAAAAATTAAAGCTTAAAAATGGATATCGCTCACTTCAATATTTCTTTTTTAAAAGGCTTATTTGTAAGGCCTTTCATAACTCTACATACAATATTGCAACTAAATTGCAGTCAACCTTTTTCTATCCATGACGTCATCCTACAAACTGATGGAACACTGCAAAGATTATCTTATGTTCCAAAGAATAGAATCGTTTTTCAGTGTCCTTCCGTTCAGGATTTGTGTTCCCTGAAAGCCACGACACATCTAATGAAATATTGCTAACAAGGCAAAACCACTCACATTGAAAAGGCCAACGGATGGCTATAGCTCAGTACCTTAAGCCATTCTATGAAGCTGCAAAGAAAGTAACTCACATTACACAAAAACTTGCCACGGGTACAGATTTAAGCAAGCCAATCAACAATATATTTGCATAGACTTGACGAATTTATAGAGAGAATAAATTTATTAAACAAATTTCCCAAACATTCTTCCTTCGGCAACTCACGTTACATAAAAGAACTTGGGCTACATTTCAATAAATACCTATTGAGTAACTATTCACTGATTTTGATTGATAAAAGATTTCCGAGTACTACCAACTTATCATCTTCACTTTGCAAATTGAGAATGTACATATTTTGCCAAGTGGAATAATTTCCGTTGCACCTAGATCTTCACATTTTTGTTCAACGATTTGTACCTCTAAATGTTTTCTTTCCTCTTACATCTATCAATGTATTTTCAACTTATCAATTTTCTGAAAAGTTGTAACTATTACGGGACATTTCTTCAAAAAGACAAGTTTAGGGCGTATCGCGTTGGGTATTCCCACAAAAGAACCACTCAAAATAATCATGAAAAGTGCAAAGTGATAAGCATAAACCCTTCCATTCAGATACCAAAGCAACCAACTCAAAACAAATTAGTTTCTACAATCAGCCACCTGCTACCGTTTTCAATAAATCTCAGCAAAATTACATTTGCTGTGGAAAAACACTCCTTTGATATGAAAAATCTGAGCACTGTCCCGCTGTTTTAATCCGCAAAAAGAGAACCAGAAATCCTTTGCAAAACTGCAAAGCCAGGTGTCTGTCTCTATTCAATCAATTTTAATCCTTAATCGTTTCATTTATAGATGACAATACTTTGTGGAACTCCTAAAGAAAATAACAAAAAAAAAAAACCCAACTGTGTGTACATAGTTCGAAAATTGCCACCCTCTTATTCATCAACAACAACAGCAGGGAAGGAGAAGAAAAAAACAGGATCAAACAAAACGTCTGTTTACCTAGAAGCCATATCCTGTCAACGGTGAAATCTCTTCCCCCTTTTGTATTCGAGTCCTTTCTCTACTCGTTTCCCATCAATAACATAAAAATCCTATAAAACATAGAAAGAACACCAAAGATAAATACCTACCCCACAACCACCGTATATACCACCATCAAAGTGAACAGAAAGGAAAAAAAAACTCCTATCCTAGTTCTTCTTCACCCTCAAACACATCATCTTTCCTTAATCACATAAGAACAAGAAGAAGAATAGAGAAGAGATGCCAACACACAAAAAAAGAGCGAAAACCCAAAAGTATAAATAGTCCTTAAGTGATTTATGTAGGTCCTCCTTTGGTCCTTAAAGAACGCCAAAGAAACGAAAAAAAAGAAGAACCTGCAAATGGGAGGAAATTAAACTTTTGACTCGAGACTGTGTTCGCTGCAAACACTTGTGCTCATGAGATTTGGGATGGTGTCAAGAATAAGAAGAAGAATGAGAGAATCCACACAGATACACACACACTCCTCCTCTTGCCTTGAGAAAGAACAAAAAAAAAAATTGAGGAGAGAGCTCACTTATACACACGCTTGCTTGAGATACATTTTCATATCTACACACTTCGTTTCGTTCGTTCTTGTGCCACACACAGTCGGTGCGATGATAAAACATCCACTTTACAGTTGACATCTGCTCAGTTTTAGATTGTAGATACAATATCTACCGCTGATGAGACATACTATCTCAAATTGGGTATTTCAAGTCAAGTGTTATATTTAGGCAGAGGCGGCTATTCTATTCTGTCTATCGTTAGGGTTAGAGTGGGCAGCAACAGAAGGTTGCTTCTCTAATAGGGAAGAGAACTACTGGAAGGTCACAATTTATACGAAGCTATGCGAGAGCAAACAAATTAATCAAAGTTGACATTTGGAAATTATACTTCTTTGGGGCGGCGTACACCAACAACGGGGGTTGGGGTTAGAAAAGCTAGCAACAAAGACCTTGAAGATAATATTCTATTTATCGAGGAAGTCACACGTTGAAAGAAGAGTTTTATCGATAAACGATGAGTTGTCTCTTAGATCATCATCGATATGTTTTTTTTCTTCGTTTTTTTTTTTTTTTCGATAACATATTTTGGGCAAGGGGTGGATGAAGATTTTGATTACAGAATGTTGGGTGGTCTGGCAAATGAACCCTGATGTGTTTGCTTTTAGATGATGGAGTGCGGGTTTTTGAGTTCATAAGAGTTGAAGGTTATTTTCTTCTCAGAAAAAGAAAGGAAAACATTCATCTGGGCAAGGACTTCCATGAAACCGATTGTGTACTTTAAAGGAATTGATAAGAAATTTAGTCTTTAGAAACTAAGTTCGATAAGATTCTTTTGGTCGCTTGACGTTGAAAAAGCAATGGGTATACAAAGAAACCACGTTGGGCGCCAATTAAAAACTATTTTCTGTTTGAGGAACTACACTGACTATGATTTTCGCACAAAATAGGACAGCTAAATCTGACCAAACAATGGAAGTTAAATTACGTAGAGTAACTTTGTGGTGCTATATATATAGTGGAAAAGAATATCATGCAAAATAAAGGCGACTTGGAGACCGAAGACACAAAAAGTAGATTCTCTTGCAGTATTTGGAGCCTTAAGTTGGTGATAGACACCCATTTTTGTTTTAGTAACAGAATTACAAGTATCTTATTAGAAGGACGTCAAACCAAAAGCCTTTTGAGTTAGTCCAGGAAAAGTTGGACGTAGTTATAAAACTTTATAATTTAAAACATTAATGATGTCTTGGAAGGTAGGATAGAGGTGAAAAATTTAGATTCCTAATCTTATACAATTTTTTGCAATTGGACGTAGAATTTGACACCATTCAAACCATCTAAAAGGTCGCCTAATGAAGGGCAAAGTAGTTCATCTAAAAAGTTTCGAATACTTTTAAAAATTGGCTCTGAATTAGAAGAACATCATATCTCCTTGCTTTTTAGCAAATTTTGATATGTCCTGGACTAATGTTTATAATTTTTCTTTTCTTTTCAGGTGAGTTTCTGAATCATTTAACTTAGTTTTGAGTAAGTACATAGAATACCTTTAGTATTTCTCGAAAGAAAAAATGTGTGAATTACAAACGAATGTAAAAATCACATACCATTGCCGTTAGTAATTTAGACACCATCCACGAAGAATACATATTGAAACTTAATGCGTTTCGAATACAGCTGTATAAACTCGTGCCTTCTTCCCTTTTCCAATCTATGAATCAACTGTATGTACTATAAAAATTTAGATTATTGCCTGGGCTGTTCTTTATCTTTCGACTTCCAAGGGCTAGATTTCCAACCAGTCATCTCCTGACCTCATCAGACCTCGGTCGTGATAGATTATATTTCCTCTGCGAAGCATTGCCACAAGAACATTGTCTAAGTGGAAAGGCGAGCTGTCATGTCCAAAATTCTGGAGGTATTTTCGATGGCCATCGTGCCCGGACAGGGCTTGTGTAACATGTAACTTACAGTCCTTCTGCGCCCTGTCCAGACCTCGATAATAGAAATCAGCTCGTGGGTTCAGCTTTCTTTTGTCAATGTTTGTATTTTATTGACAAGAACTTCGGTAAGTACCTTTATTGAAAAGGCCCCACACAAACTGGGACAACGCACAAAAGGGATGAGGCTTACCAACCTGGAAAGCAGAATTCTTCTAGCGTATTCTGATCTACGTATTTGTGGCTCCATCTGGAGAAGCGTTGCTCCCATTTATGAAGCATTTTTGCTAGACTACTCGAGGAGAGCACTTCTAGAGAGCCGATATAGATGAGGTGCACATGCTTCCTAAAGACACTTTGTGAAGGCTCTTCCTGGCACAGTCTATTAATCGATCTGAAGGATCTGCATTGAGCTCCGCTGGTATAGAATATCCCCAAAAGTACGCTAAAGAAGTTAAAATGTTATTTGTGGCTGTTTGACAAACCGTCTTTCTGGTAATGCATCTGTGTTACCGCAGCCTCTGCTAAAATCATCTGTATCAAGACGTATTCTTCTGCGATCGTTTGTCTACTTAAAGCAAGGATGAATCCCGATTTAAGCCTTCCTTTTGACAGCGCTTAACATGCCAAAATCGGGGGATGATCGGAAGTACTCTGTAATGGGATTAACTCACTGATTCCCTTACGTACAGGTCTAGCACTGTCAATGCGAGTATAGTGTCCAAGGGCTGTGCTCAAAGTTTTTCAGTAGAGAGGGTATGGATGTTAATCTCTGGATATTTGTCAGTCCTCTAAAGAGGATAGTCTTCTCTGCTGCGAACCGTCAGATTTGGTCTGACGGCGTACATGATTGCTGTTTTGGTTCAAGAACTGAACTTTCTTTTGCTGAAAATATGCCACTTAACTATCAACCTTCCTACCACCTGTCACCTGAGCGCCATAAATCGACTTCAAATGCCAACCTAAACACAAACCTTATACATGATTTCACAAACAAAAAAAAAAAAAACTGTAACTTCTTCCGGAAATTTTTCAATTACACAGGGAAATCGCGTGAGTTCTCTTTTTTTTTTTTCATTTTTATGATTGCTACCTCCAATCAAAGTGACCTCGACTACTTACAGTGTAAATGTTAGGTAATTTCCATCCAACACACAGCTGGAAATTGAAACCCGATATCACCCATAAATGGGTTAACCTAAAAGCCACTTCCAACGAAGTGCATCTCTCATCCATCTCCTATTTATAAAAATAATTGTGAAATTCCCTTCCATCTCTAGTATATATTTTCCATTTTATCACACTCAAATTAACACCGCACAATTAAAATGAAAATTTCCCTCCTTTGGTTTTTTTTCCCAAATGAAAAAGAAAGATACCGTCCAAGTGAATGTATAGATACTTAGGGGAAAACTTCACTCCAAATATACTTTCTTTAGAAATCCATCCTAAATCTCTCTCTCTCGGTACTGCTGCAGTCGACAACACTCTCTTTTCTTCTCTGTGGTTTTCTCTGGCCCAAAACACAGTAGAGGCAAAAAAAAAGCAACCTCAAAACTCACTCTCGCAACACATTTCGACACATGCGATTTCGTACGTATTTTTTTTTTGCCCATTTTTTTTTCCGTCGTTTTACCTTGATATCATTAAGTACCCCCCAATACAATTGTATAAAAGTAGAAAATATCTGTATCTATGTGAAGAGAGAGCCTCGATTTGATAAAAACTCTCTGAAAATATCGGCGCATGTACACCAACACCAACGGAACAAAACTACAACCTTCCCTTGTAAATATAATTAAAATCATTTAGAGAGGTAATACACTCACCAATACTTGAGCAACAAATAAAAATAGAAACTTTACAGATACACACATCCACACACACTTGTGTATAGAGGAGGACAGCCGAGGCAAAAAAATGTTCAATTTTGAAAAATCCATTGGGCAAAGTAATTCAGTTGTTAAGCAACGTTCATTCAACGCGGATCGTTTCGTTCGTAGATACATTCGACCCGATACGGCGTGTACAAAGCTCTACAACTATCAAAAGAAAAAAAAGTATCTCATCTCAGCATGGAAAATGAGCAAAAATTCACATAGATAGAGAGTATTTTTATTACAATTGGATATAGATACAACAAAAATATAAATATTTCCGGGTTTAAGTGTGAAATTCAAAAAAAGAATTGAAGGTGAAGTGAATTATAAAAAAAAAAAAGATTCCAAAGAAATCTTAGAATAAAAAGAAAAATATGCATGTGTATCCAAGTGCCTTGAATTGTTAAAAAAAAGAAAAGAAATACCACCCGTGTACATATAATCCATTTTTTTTTTTGTTTAAATAAAAAAAAGTTAAAATAAGTAAAAGAATTGAAATGTTCCATCCTTATGTGAAAATCAAAAAGAAAATCGCAAGTAGTTCACAACTCCTTCAGCAACAACTGCAACAGCAACCACATAGATGCTGCTGTTGCAGTACAACTACTAGTAGTAGTAGTAGTAGTGGAAATAATATTCTAAGTAATACCAGTTTTACTACAACATCCTCGACGTCAGCAGCAGCCGCGGTTTTAGGTGCAGTTGCTAATGCAACAGTTAATAATATTAACTGCAGTCAACAGCATATAAGTTCTCCACCACCACAGCCACCATTAGCAGCAGCAGCAGCAGCACCACCGTCACAGCCTACGCAACAGCACCAGCAGCAGCAGCAACAAAATCTCTCACAATTGCTGCAACAAAATAATAACGTTCCTCCGCCGCCGCCTCCTCCTCCTCCCACACAACAACAACAACAGAGACAATCGCCACCAATTTTACCATATTGCCCAATCGATCGACAATTGGGTCAACTAAATTTTGGTAGTAGTGCTTCGAGTAGCAACAGCACCACTGGCAGGAATATACTACACAGTAGTAGTACTAGTAGCAGTAGTAGTAGTAATAGTACAAACAACGGTGGTGGTACTAATAGTACGTTAAGTAGGATAAGCCATACTATCCAGCAGCACCTAAACCAACAACAACAGCAGCAGCAGCAACATTCGGCGCATCATCATTCACATCACCATCATCATCATAGTACCAGCAGCAGTAGTAGTAACCACCATCATCATCATCATCACCATCAGCAGCAGCAGCAGCAGCAACAACAAAATAGTAATCAACAGCAGCAACAATCTCCTATGTGCCTAGTATTATTAGTTAAATGCCCGAATTCAAAGGAATTTTGTACAGCAGCGAATTTCTGTGATAAAAGGTAAAACACATTCTTGCTCCCATCAAAAACTGTCAACAGAAGAAGGAAAGGAATTAATTAAATTAATTAAACGAGTTTAACCCCAAAAGATACACACCACAAGACTCTGATAGATACTCTACTTTTTCGACTTAAAAGATAGGGAGTGTGCTCTTAACATTTTGACCCATTTTTTCTTCTTCTCCTTGGATCGTTTTTTTAATCGTGTTGCCCTCTTTTATTTTTTTGCTGCTGTTTTTTAACCGTGTTCCATTGTTTTGTCTCATTGTTTCATTTAACCTTAAAATTGATGAAGAGTAGAGAGGAAATAAATTTCAACAAAATTGGGTCACTTTCATAAAGAAATCACAGATGGAAATCTATCAAAAGCAATTGGATTCGATGATATCAGTTGAGAGTTCTATTTTTGGGGGTGACTTTTGGGTGGAGTCTTATTTCGAAAAAGGATTTGAACAACTTTCATCAAAGGGACAGAGAAGTGTGACAGTGAAAAGCGACTCATTTCAGAAACAAAAGATACTTTTCTTCTTAAGTGTTAACTTTTGTTCTTTAAATTATCCACTGTGTCTTCTTACTTTCTTTGCTTAGATATTGGAATTTTTTTTTGGTTTTGTGGAGAGTTTCTGTGTGTTAAATTTCTAAGTAAATAATGGTGGTGCAGTTATGGGTTTAAAAAGTGTCAGAAGTGGAGAAATTTGCAAAATTAACTCTTGTTTATTTTACATGTTTCCAAAGAAGCTATCCAAAGATATAAACTGTCATAACACACAAGTTGTGAACCTATTATTTTGCATTGCAGTTTTTTAAGGATAAAGTGTCAGAAGTGGATGTAAACTAGTGTGTTTTCATGGATTTCTTTCAGTTTTGAAAGTGTCAGAAGTGGAGAAATATAGCCATAGCCAGATTGTTTTTTAAATCAGAACTATTATTGTAAAAGTGTTAAAGATTGCTAGGTAGAACTCCTCGATAATACAGTTACCAATCCCAATTATGCTAGAAGTTGTTTCGTTGCAATTTCTTTTTCAATACCAACGAGTGTCAGAAGTTCAAGTGAAAATGACGAGTAGGTGTTCGAAGTGGATATTTTTCTGAAACCTTTGACAGAAAGACACGTTATTTGTGATGAGGCTCTGTGATCAAAAATTAAGTTAAGATGATGCTAAGTTTTGCAAGCTATTTAGCAAAGAAGAGGACTTTTTCATTGCTTTTTCCAATTATTAGCACAGTCATAAGTGATTGTAGCCCTTTGTAAAACTAATTCAGACCATGGTTTCGAAGTACTCTCGATGTTTGTTCACACATTTCTTTTCTTGTTCTTGTAAATTTAGTTATGTGTCAGAAGTGGATATTGCCTTTACCTTCATGACATCTTGGAATTGAAATCAATTTTTGTCAATATTCGCCTTATATATAAATACCCTTTGTGTTTGAAGTGGATTCAATCCAGGTTTGTAAATACACTTCTCGTGTTGATTTTTAAACGATATCGAAAATGGCTTCAGAACAATTTGCAGTTGGTATTGATTATGATTATTAGACACTCCAAAAGTTTCTTGATTATTTTTAAGCGGTTTTTAACTAAATATAAACTATCCAATTTGTGTGTTCGAAGTGGACTCAATCTATGTTCAATCACAGTTTGACTGTCACTATTTGCAGCACTGAACCCCAAATACAAACTGACCACAGTTCCTTAAACTGTGCGATGTGTTCAAAGTGTGAGAATAGACCTTCCTATTATCGATCATATTTCGGCACGTCAACCGTCTTTTTTCAAAATAAAAAATCAAATCAAAACTATAAATAGATCTATTCAAAATAATAAATTATTAATCTGCCTAAACATTACTAAATAGGCAGAACTATTTACGGATAAAAAAAATATGTAAAAAAATCCCTTGTCAGCTTTAATCCATCCGAATGATTTGCGTTGGTATTTCCGTTTGGAACTTTTTTTTGCCACAAATTTTTGCTTAATTCTTTTTCTTTTTTTTTTTGCTGCCTCCCTCTTCCCCTGTTTTGTTTTTTGAAGGAAAGGATAAATAACTAATTTACGTCAACACAGACACTTGAAATTGGTTTGTTTATTTCAGAATTGAGATTCTATTTTTTCGGATTTCCTAGCCAAAATTCATGAATTCCTTTTGTTTATAATCGGATTTGTATCTCATGAGATAAATAAAATTTTTAAGAGAAATGGATTAATTTAGACTTTTATGTCAGTTGGTAGATGTTTTTTTTTTTTTTTTTTTTTTCTCCAAATAACTAGCACAAACATTTGAAATATGTTTAGTATATCGGAAAGGTTTTAAGCAAAAGATAAGACAGATGGATAGACATTTTTAAAGGCATTTAACTAAGGCTCTAATTTTTGTTGCGTGAAAGCAAACTTTCATTATAATTTGAAACAAGAAAATATGCGAGCATTATCTGAGCTAAAAATTTTAATTGAAGTCTTTTTCGAGAAGTGGACGTCTTAGAATTTAAAACAGAACACAGTGAGCTGGATTTGAATCATTTGACATCTTCAAAAAGTTCAAGAAAATTGAAAATTTAAGGCCTCTTAAGATCATCGAGGAATTAAAAAAAAAACTTGAGGCCTCTAAAAGCTAGATCTTCGAACACATTTCCAATGTAATCCTCTGAATGACAAGATCGTTAGCAAAATTAACAATTTAAGGCTTAAAACTAACAAGATCGCCGAAAAGTTTAACAATTGGGGATTCTTGTGGCACTATCTTTGACGAATTTTTCAATTCAAGCTCTTTGAGTGGCTTTACCTCTGAATGCCAATATAAGAGACAAATTTAAAGGGTTTCACACACAAAAGGATCTTCTAAAAATATGACAATTGGAGCCCTCTCAATGCGATGTCCTTCTAATTTCTTCACATTTTCAGACAACTTAAGGTCAGAGAGTGACAAGGTTTCGTAATTCCGCAATACAATGACGCTGCTCTAAGTGACAAGATCTTTGAAAAACTTCTGAAGTTTGAGTGACTATATCTTTCAAAGACTTCTTAGTTGAAGTTTTCTGTTTAGCAAGATATGCAAAAAATTCATTGGCAACATTTTCGAAACATTGCATAAGTATCACATCCATAGACAAAATTTACAGCTCTTACAAAATGAAATATTTGAGGAAAGTGGGCGTGTCCCCATTTGCTTTATAAGGGTATATTTGAGGAACGATCATGCAAGGTTAGTCCTAAACCTTTATGACCTGTAATTTTATATCTCTTAAGTTACTTTTTCTAATAGCTATCTGTTGTTTGGGCACAAAATTATTGATCCGTACTTATTCGTGCTTAATCCACAATGCAAAGCTGTCGTCTGTGTCTCAAGCTAAGCCAGAACTTTTAACCATCCTTCGTTCTTGGTGTGTGTATCAATAACACCTTCTTCTAGCAAAAATGCTGCAAAATGCCTAGAATTCTTTAGAAAATATTTTACCTCGTCTAATCTGGCCTCACTTTACCAGGCATCCACCCAAACCTTGGAATAAAACGCCCACATTTAGTCTGTGCTACGCAAGGCGGTGTTGCACATTCCAGATTGGGTACAGAATCAAACGTTAAAACTTATAGATGACAGAGACATCTTGGGATCCATAGTCTCTTTAAGTACTGTAGAAATGTTCATCGCGGCCCATCCCCTCTTTTAGCGCTTTAGCTATCATCAAATCATAAGTTCACCCTCAATCGTAACTTCGGGTTTTCTGTCAAATATTGTCAAATTGGTGGAACAATCTTCCAAGCTATGACGTGCAGCAACATGTGCTCTACTCCTCCTCCTCTTTCTCTTCAAACGTCCGTGCCCTAAATAGACCTAAGTATAAGGGCATTAATAACCCCTTTGGCACGCGCAAAATTAAAAAAAAATAGTCTTGATCACTTTTAACCCACATATCACCATTAATAATTCCAAATCCAAACAAAGTGCGTACAAATCTCGCGACCATCATTAAGTGTTTCTTTGTTTCAACACTTATTAACCCAGAGTCACATCTCACTGCTGCCAATGATGAGTCAATAACAAACAGCTTAATACGAAAGGCAAACGTTAAGCTAAAAAGACCCTTCTCTTCAAAAATAAATAATTACCAAATTTTAATCTCTCTAATCTCCTCAACCGGCATCAAGTATCACACCATCATCACATCTCTCGCCCCATCTATTGACATAAACAGTTTCTTCTCCTTCTTCTTCTTCTGCTCCTAAAAAACAAAATCAATTAATGTCACCCACTTTTGTCAATGATGACGACGCTTTATAAATGGTCATCAAGCAAAAAGAGTTTTCCCCCCATCTTCTCCCTACTTTACATACTTCGCAAGACACACACAAAAAAAAAATTATGTTAACTTTCCATAAAGAAAAAAAAATTATTCATAAATGTTGCGACATTATGCTTTGTGTCAATAAAATAAAACAACAACAACTGTGACGATCATCTTCATCAATAAAAACTCATGTACAAAACTCTCGAGTGAAATTTCATCTGCGTTCGAACGTGCCGCGAACATGTTTGACGTTGCAATCGAACTAACCTCTAAAAATAAAAAAAAATAAGAAAGGAAAGATGGTGAAAATGGAAGAATGGAAAAAAGAGAAAGAGCAGCAGCAAGTAGAAATGGAAATGCTACTCCGGCGAGGTGATATTCAATTTTCGAATTCCGCTCCCCCTCCCCCAACCCGTCAATTGGTTGTATAATAACTCTCTCCGTGTTGCCTTTCATTTTTTTTCTTTTCTTTTATTTTATTTTCTGCTTCTGTTTTCTCTGTTTACAATGATCATCGTGGTTTTTTTTTTTTTTTTGGTTATGTATGCGTTTTCTCTCTCCTAGAAATGCACATGGGAGAGAAGCACCAGAAGATCACCCATCATCATCTCTTCTTTGATCGCGCTTTCATTATTTCTTTTTTTGTTTTAGTGGATCGAAATTTCTTTTTCATCTTTTTTCCTTTTATTTAGACAAAAGTCTCGAAATAGTGGGTGGATAGTTCAATTTTCTTTGTTTTCTTTTGATGGCGCGCGCAAAACGTAAGAAGATCAATATAGGTACGATCATGTGTAGATCTCTCTCGCATAATGTGAGAAACGTCATTTATAAAGTGAAAAGAGAAAATCGTACGCGCGCTGTCAGGCATTTATCGGGAGGTTAGAAAGGTAATTTGCTTACATGACACCATTTGATTAGATTGTTATGTACCCTATAACCTCAAGTTGTCTTCCAATGGTTTTTCACACACAAAAATTTCTCTCTCTTTGAAAGTGACAGGAGGTCTAAGAAAGAGACGTTTGTTTCTTTTAGGTTTATGTGATCCGATGTGTCAAACTAATATAACTGAAAGAAATGTCTTAATTTGTTTATCAAATGGGTGTTTGCTTCTTTCGATTTACGTGAGTACAAATTTAAACTTTTTGCAAAAACACTAGACATTGAGAGAGTAGGACTTTCTTTTGTTCACCCTTATATGGCTTGCAAAACTGACTGAATCGGTAGAATTTTTGAGTTGAGTACCTAGTGGTTTGGGATAGTTCGAATAGTTTCTATCAGCATATACTTGAAGTAACATCCTTTGCTTAGAAGTGTATCCTAGAATCAGGTGAACACTAAAACCTTCAATACGTAAACTTATATGTTTACTTTTATAAGTAATACTTAAGTATACTACACTCACAAGTAGTACAAAGATTATTCACAAGATCAAGAATAAAATGCTTTCCCAAGAAATTATCAAAAACTTCTGTAAGGTACTCCAAGAAGTATATTTTACTTAATTATTGTTGTGAGTCTGAATCCCAAAACTCTGAAGTATTCTAGGTATACTCACTGATGCTTGAGTATTCTAGTCTTACATACCGTTATGGCACCTAATTGGAGGAAGTTTTAATCAACTTACATTCGTAGGTACTCGGAAGTATTAGACGTAGTTGTGTATCGTACTGAATTATCAAACTTTTATTGATATCTAAGGAAAATACTCAAGTGTACTAGGAGTACTTTATAGTACTTGGAATAGGCACATGTCTAAGAGAAATTGAGATTCAAAATTTTCGATGTACTTCCGTCGATATTCAATGGTTTTATTGATACTTAAGTATCGAACTGTAGGAGGTACTTGTATACACCAGACATGCTTAAGCATACTCGTAAAAGTAATATGTAAGTACCTACTTAATGTTAGGCGGGAGTTTTAGTTCAGAATTGCTTGTTAGATTTTCTTAATTTTGGTTCAATACTTTACTTTTGGTTGCATACTTATATGCAATCATTTGCGATCCAAATATTGCGTCTGAAAACATGTGAATCCGTTCGAGTACTAAAAGAACGAACGAAACCACTTTCGTTCATTATTCTTCCAGCTGAATTCGATGTAACAAAAAATTAAAACTGACAAAAGACTTAGAAAGTTAAGATTTGCCAGAAAAGTAATTTATTTGAGTTTCCAAAGCTGAAAAAATTACCAAACTGCCAGTTGTAATATCGTGTTCTTCAAGCGTTTTTTCTTTAGAATTTTATTCAAAAACCAATTCTTTTCCTTTGGCGTTTATTTTATAACTAATTGACGTTTCTCAGGTTTTCGTACGAAAATTGTACGAATACCATAATATAAAATTGAGACCATTGTGGGATTTGACATTACTCATTTTTAGAAAAAGGGTCCGAACTTCGTTCACCTGAAATGGTTATATATCCCCTAAATATTGAGAGTCCTATTTAAAAAAAAAAATCTGCGTATTTAGCCAGTGGATTTATGTCATTTTGTGTAAATTTGCTATAAAATATGCGCTATAATAAAACTTATAACTTTGTAATTTGATAATGGACATCTATCGATCCGTTTTGCTCAAATCATAAAGCTAACAAACGCTTTTTTAAGGTCTTTCGTTAAGTTTACTTCTTCCGAGTTATGGACTTCAATTCAAGGCAAAAAACATGCCTACGATCACCTCTTTTGATTTTTTTTTTTGTAATAAAATTTCATTTGACACGGTTTAACACGTCGCTAGTGAAAGATACAATTTCCCTCCACCAGTGTCCGTTTAATTATGTAGAAAACTCTCGGGTTTACCTCTCTTTATGTAATACTTTCTTTTAAGAGGAGCTTCATCTTGGGTTTTAGTTTTTTTTGGAAGCATTTCGCATTTGGGTTTTTATTTGTCGTCTGTATCTTCTTTTTTTTTCGGTGCCTTTTTTTGATATAAGCAACCTCTCGTGATTGTTTTCTCACATTTAATGGAAGATAAAGTATTTTTTACCTCTTTTTTTCTTCTCTTAAGCAAATTGGGGTGAAGATTACCAAAAGAAAAATATTTTTCTTTTTCCTCATTTTTTTGCTTTCGATTTGCACTTTCTATATACAATTCAAATCGAGATACAAAAAAAGGCATAAAAATGGTGGCGCGAATTGAGTGCTTTAATTTGAGGGCAATTCAAGAGGAGAAGCTCAAGCTCAATACGTTTTTATTTTAAACTTTCTCACGGAAAAGATTTAAAGGTCTTTCGTGGGTTTTTTTTTTTTTTTTGCAAACAAAATGTCAGAGTTTTGTGGAGAGAAAAATTGGAGTTTTAATTTGGTTCCATTGAAAGATTTTTGCTTGGTTTGTTGGAAATGTCACCCATTCATTTGGAGTGAAACTTCCTCTGGCTTTGTTGACATTTAGTAGTCTAAACTCACATGGTAGTGCGCGGAGAAAAAGACAGTGAATTTGGAACAAATAGAGTTATTATGTGATTTACTTAAATTTGTGTGACATTTTGGTGCCAAAAATGGAGATAGAGTCTTCTCTTTTCGAAATTCATGGCTAAATGAGGATCATCTTATTAAATCTCGAAAGAAATTTGCTATCGAGATATCCACTTATCTCTTATCAGATTAAAAGCTGTCTGTGGGGACTTTCAGCTCTCGAGGATCGCCACAAATACCAAGCGAGTGGTTTCCTTCTGTATGGATTCTCTTGAATTTATAAAAATTCTTTCGAATCTGTAAATGTTTCAAAAAATCAATGGTAAAATAGTTAAATGAAAACCGGTTCATTTTGCTGAATTTTGACTTAATTAAGAAGTAAAATATCAAATTCGCAATCAAAACTTTCATTGATTTAAAGCTTGATACTTGATAATACTAGGAATACTCAAGTATTCTTTTAGTAGGTACCTTAGCTTTGTTTGAACAAAAACAACTTCTATTGAATAGAGGTAGACTAAGTAAAATATCAAACTTCCTGACAGAACCATCAATAGTAAAGTACTTGAGAATACTATGAACACTTCTACCTACTTCAGGTATACGCATGATCATTTTGTGAATAGCCAAACGAAATCTAAAGGTTTCATCAAATTTCTCCAAACTTCTGAGATTTCGCCATATATTTCGACTTGTGGGAACGATTCTCTGTAAAATTTCATCCGAACCTCTCAATTTCTGTTTGGTGGGAACAGAGTATAACAGCTTTCTTCTTTCTTATAATCCAAAGCTCATTAAAAATTTGGATAAAGTAACCTGCAATATCCCTCACCAATGTTTCTTGACTTTCAAGTGTATTAAATTAAATATGTGTAAGACTAATCATAGTACACGCGCCTGCCTAAAACTCCCCATGTTTGCTCATGCTCACTGTGTAATCTTCTAACCCTGAACGTAGATAAAATAAACTCAAAATATTTTTTTCTTTAAACAAAAGCCGACACATAAACTGAAGGTCACTTCCAAAGAATTTTAACTTTACTATGCAAATGAGGCAAAAATCCATCTCAACTTGCAAAACAAAAAAAAAATATAAAGTAATAACAATATCCCAACCCTCTTATCAAGTGTTTCATTGCACTTTTTTTTTTTCCATAATCAAACACCCAAACGTGTGCAACTGAGGAAAAGTTTCACCTTCAGTGACTTAAGTACAAAGTTGCTAAGTATATTGGTGTGATTCTTCACAGAAAATAAAAAAAACCGTTGTTAACACGAAACATTGAAGAACACATCGAAATTTACTTGTGGCTGTACGTCGAGTAGGTATAATTTTATTTTTTTTTTTTAATTTCGTACAAAATGTTTATCTGAAATATTGTAAGCTTTTTTATTTTGTTTTTCTTCAAATTTTGGTTTGTCCTTCAAAATCAATCTACGGGGACGGCACGTGTAGCTGAAATTTTTGTTTTCATATTCTATCTTTATTTTTTCGTTACAATATAACACGAATCTAGAGTGTAGTATGCATGGGAACGTGTTATATTTGGAAATTCTAATCAAGGTAATAGAAGTTTATACGCGCGCGTGCGGAGGGTGATTTTTTTATGGTAAGGGTTAGAATATTATGGCAAAACTTTTAAACAGCGGTTAGACCTTGATTTGATGAATTTGATTTTAATAAAAAAATGTTTTTTCTTTTCTTTATTTTCGTGCTTAGTATTGGTTCTTAATGAACACGAGGAAGCTATAAAAAAAAATAAAGAATTTACTGTTTGCTTTTGGGTGGGGTTATTTAATGTGAGTCAGTCTGATAGATGAGTTGACATTATAACTAGAAAGTTGTTTTTGGAAATTTGGTGAAATGTATATGTTTTTTTTTTAATAGACTTTCAGAAATGAGTCAAATGCAGTCTGAGTGTTGTATGAAGTTTTCTTGCTCACCTTGCAGGGTTCAGATTTATGTCGATTAATTTTTGAACCTTGAAAGCGCTTGAATCATCAGAGATAAGTTCCTTCTCTGCCTGGTGAAAAGGTTAAAAAACGTTGATTTGAAACTTGATCTCTAGACTGAATCAGTTCCTTCTCTCCATCCCTATAGAGCAGACATTTTCCATTCGAATTGAGTGCAAACATTGGTGCTAGCAAATTAATCAACAAGTATTTTTAGGGATTAATTGTATTATCATCAAACTCTTCTGAGAATGGATCTATTCTGTAGTACTTCGTCGTCATCTAAATAAAATATGACTTTTTCAAAATCATTCAAGCTAAGAGAACACAAGTACCAGAGAGCAGCAGGAATCCATTCATTTGCGGTTGTGAATCTTTCGTTTAAAAACGAGCCTTTCACAGCCTCACGCACAAAGAAAACCATGTGAACCATGTATGAAACGATAACAAAGTTCACTTAAACAAACGAAATGAAGGCGTATCAGCATGATGTTAATATTCATGAATGCTTGAGTGCGTAGTAGGCTCATATTCAAAGTATTCATTCAATCAGAGTATTTACAAAAGTAGTGAAATGTGTTCATAAAAATCAGGTAGAAAATCCAGAACACTGCAAGTGTTCGACCTTTTTTTATGACAGGAAAGTAGCAAAAACAAAGTACTGCAAATACTTACATACATACATAGATATAAGATCGCACGAGCCACTCGAAATATACTTTGTTTAAATTCCAAATTCAGTGCAAGACATCGAAGTGCAAGGGTAGATAATCATCTCTTGGAATAAATATGAGTGAGAGCTCGCTTCAGATTAAGTTTTTGAGAGGCAATAAAATGTGAGCCCAGCAAGTACTTTTTGTGAATGATTACGAATGTGAGTGAATACGTGAAAAGCATTGAATATTTCGAATGGGTCACAAAACGAGACACTCATGGCTCCAATAGGGTTTTAAAGCCAAAACGTAGCACACATCCTGTAGAACGCGGGTATGTGGCACTGACTTCATTTTGATGCCTGAATCCGGACACATTTGAATCAGTAGGAAGATGTTAGGTCTTAGACCTTTCAGAATTAACACTTTAAGAGTAGATTTGATCTGTAAAAAAAAGTCTTCTAAAGTCAGCGCGGACTTAGTATCTATTGCCATAAGGAACAAATTTATTTGTCGATTTTGGAGAAAGAAAATTGAAAAAAATTCGAACATTTAACTCATACAATTTGTTATCTTCCAGCGTTTCACTTCAAAACACATCCATAAATTCGTTCTAGAACACCTTCTGTCTCACCCGCACCGCGCCGCGCCGCGCACCACCTCCCATAATTTTCAACAAACACACTTGAGAAAATTCCAAACTAAAACTCCTTGAACCGTGAGAAAATCCGAGAAATTATTTCTCCATTTTGTTATCTGACATTTTGCAGCAGTGTCTCGCCGCCACCACCGAGGAAAATGCTATTTGCTACATCGATTGTGTCCTTGCTGTTGAACTGAAAATTGCAATTTTATGCTTTTGAGTCCTTATCATATGCAGGCAAAGGATGCAACCACACATGCAAGCATATATTCTGATTGCAAGGGAATCAAATCGCATTAAAGCAGGTCAGTAGCTTATAGAAAAGTGCACATCCTAGTCAGCAGAGTAAAAGACACGGATTAAGGATGCCCTTATGGCCTGCTGGAGTCGTCTTTTATTATTTTCTTTCTGTTAATCTCCATCCTGCAATTCGATCTGTAAAGCATTTTTCAATCTAATTTCCAAGGATCAGATTTTATGGATTTTGTTTTCTTCTGTTGGTATACATATGTATGCATGTACCAGGTAGCTAGGAGAAAATCGGATATTGTACTTCTTTAATCTGTATTACTACACCCGCTTCCTCCAACAAAACCTACACACGAAGGATTTTTATTTCTCTTCTCTTTCTATTTTCTAGTATGTCCTGGGGAAAATGTGTGCATGTCCTATTGTTATTTTGCACCTTTTCGTATTTGAATCTGTTGTGTCGTCGCGTCGGTCGTGTCTCCCTCTTCGGGGTGATGTATTGTTTTCCAGCTGAGGTACTTTTCTTCCCTTCACAGTTTAGTCCTTGACGTTTACTTCCCAAAAGAAAAAAAAAAAAAACAAAATAAAGATTTCTTTCTTCAAAATAGAAATGATTTTCTCGAAAAATTCAAACTGAAAATCACAAGAGTTTTAGTCATAATCGAAGAGTTCTACTGGTCGGACTTAGAATCGAAGAACCAGCGCGACTACTGACAGTTGAAGGTGGCTCACCACACTATGACAGATAGAGAGAGAGAGAGAGAGCAATTTTTTTTTGTTTTTTATTATTTTGGCGCGTGTTGTATATAAGTGCTGTTATTTGTTAATTTAAATGTGATGAAATGTTTGAGTGTCTACCTATTCCGTTCGTTTTGCCATCTCATTTGAGTGAAATTTTGTTTCGTTTAGTTTGTGTTGATTACAGACATAGTTACTAGTTTTATATTTATTTAAACAAATTTACATGGATTTTTTTTTATAATTAGTTAATTTTTTTTTATATCTATTACCCAGTTAATTTTTTTTTTTTTTGTTATTAATATTTATTTATTATCTTAATGTCGAATGTGAAGTTAATACAAATTGAATTTGAACGAAATATTATGGATTTATTCTATGAACCAATTCGAAGGTAAGATTTCGTGATGCTATAGGTGCCTGAAAAGAAATTGGATGAAAATTCTTCAAAATATAACCTAAAAATCTCACAACAGAAGGCAATGTAAAAAGTTAAGAGCCTCACGTAGTCGAAATAAGTTTCCAAAGGCCACTGCAAGTTTATGTGATATGTCTTCTGTGCTAAACTTTTTATAACCTTTAAATAGAAAAACACTAGGTCGAGTCAGTTGGATAAGACCACTATTAGGACAACGAGTTGTGCAGTTAGGTTCGATGTATGGCATAAAACTAAGATTTTGACTTAACTTGAAGTCCAGTAGTTGAGAGACGCGGTGGAATAGGACTTCCTTGGTCGTTAGAACTGAAATGGTTCGAGTAGCTTTCAATTTATTGTGACTTTTCTGCCGAATACCTCATCTTCACATAGAAAGACTTCTCTTGCTCGGCTTGGGTTTGATTTATTTCACCATAAATCAAATTATCTGCGCCAATGTCAAATATCTTTCACAATCCTTTGAATATATCGACGAAGTCCTCGTGGTCCATAGAGAACAAAGGCGGAAGCCATAGAAAAACAATGAGAAGGATTCTCATGACAGTATTACTCTTGCTTAGACAGTATTTTCTGCGATTGCCATGCACAGTAGTCTTACCACTGCGCTTCAGTACCTCCATCGTGATAGCCCCTTAAATAAGCTTTGCCGGCTTAGACTTATCTTTGAAATGCTCAATCTATTAGCAGATGTGCTTATTGCTTAGATTATAATAGTAAATTGTCTTCTTTTTTATCTATACTTTCGATTTTACCCGGTCCTACACCAATTTTTTAAGCTATGAGTGAAGAAGATCTGGTTCTATAAACAAGTTCATTGTTTTGTCCCCACTTCTGACACCTTTGTTAGTGCAATAGGAAACTATTTCTGCTTTCAAGTTTTATTAGAATTTTTGTATATTTTTATTCAGTCATACTATGCTTTTGAAGTCTATAAATTTGAGCATAATACTTAGGTCTTTTAGGTTTAGGTTAGGTTTTTTGAATCGCACTTCTGACACCTTATTTTGTCGGGTTTTTATCGTACGTATTGTTTTGTAAATATTTGGTAATCTGTGTTCTGGATCAGAAGCCTTCCTACTCTATTGCAGTCCTAACTATCCCTTTGTGGGATTTCATGGGATTATTAAATCCACTTCTAACACCCTTATTATTTTTATAAAACTGCAGAAAGAAAATGTTCCCAATTTTATTTCAAATTCAGTATACAATCTTGTTAAAAAAGGCTCGGTATACTACATGCAAATACTCGTAAAAATAAAAAGAATAGAATCCCACTTCTGACACCTATTTACTAAAAATTCGATAAAATTTCGTTAACAGTTTCGAGCTATATATGATACTAATCCCTAGCCTTAAACAACGTGTTTTGTCTCTTAAACTCTCCTCTATAATAAAAATAACGAATTTGACTATAAAATCCCACTTCTGACACCTTTCATTTTGCATTACAAAACGCCCCCAAATCCACGAATTAAAGTTCCATGCAAAAGATACTTATCTGCAGGTCCACCATGACACAAACTATCTCTTTCTCATAACAAATAGGTACTCCAAAATAGAAATAAAACAAAACCGAAAAAACTCGATTTAATAAATTAAAATTCGTCTGGCTCGCCACTGGCAGGTTGCAGATTGCTTTTGTCTCGCCTATTTTTTATTTCTGTCTGTCGGTTGTAGCTTCTGTGTCTCTCTTAATTTTTTGTTTTTTTTTTTTTTGTTTTTGCGGATCTGCTCAATAAAAATGCAAATCACTTGCTAATTTATCAATCATTCACTACCTTGTTTGTTATTACCCTCGCCGAAAATGTTGTATGTTTTAAAACCCAAAATACAAGCACCGAAAAAAGACTATTACTAACACTGATATCTATTTGAATTTTTATTTTGATTAATTTCATGATTGCTGTCACCTCATGGCCAGATAGTTTTTTCGTTAGCTTTCGGCTCACAGCTCACATGATTTATCAACAGGAAACAACTTAATTTTACGTTATCACACCATCACACTGCTACCAGGGTTTAGGTCTTATTTTTTCGCAAAAAAAAAAATCGTAGATACTTTTTATAGTGATTTATCGATATATTAATCTAGTACGGTACGCACAATTTTTCTATGTTGTTTTTTTGTTCTTTTTGTTTCCAATGCCTCGAGGTTAACTAAATGTCGATCGATGGTGGATTAGACCTGACTGTGTGTGTCTTGTGTCGGTGACCTCGAAAATAATTTCCGTTACTACTTACGCTAGTAATTGTCTCTTTTTTTTTTCATTCGTCATTTGAAGGTCCCACTGTCATTTGTATGGTATCCTTGACATATACGAGTAACGAGTCCTTAGGTACCTTTGAGTTCTTTATAGAAGACGTCATCGTCGAGCAAAACGAATACCAGGTGTGAAACCCTCCCCCCACCAGACACAGCAAACAAGCAATCGGTATCTCTATGCGTACATGCGTATAAATAGGCTCTAATAGATACTTAGCTCTTTTTTTATGAATTTTGTTCCCATTGCCGCATGTCAAAAGATGGCCTTGCTGACAGAGAACACAGTTTTTTTTTTGGTAGAGTGTGTATAGTTTGAAGGACAATGATGACATTCACTTAATTGATTAATTTCCCTCTCCTATCTGCTTTGAGGGTTCAATGAGCAGCGACGGCGTGTGTGAATGATTCGATTTTATCATGTGGAACCGTCGCTACTACAAGGGTTGTTTTCTAATTTATAACCAAAAACTTTCGACTTTCTATGAAACTGACAATCAAAAACCAGGTCGCACAATTAGACGATTGTAAAAAAAAAAAAAACGAGTGGCTGGTACGTTTGGGTTCTACTACTAGTTTTGTAGGTCAACTTGATTTAACTTCTCGTGAACATTTCGATGAGACTACTCAAACGATGTGGTGATGTTATTCAATTAGGAAGAGTATTTGTTCAATGATCACAATTAATAGAATAGAACACGAGAAATGAAGTCATGCAGATAAAAAAGCTAACAACCGATGAAATTCATTTCCTATATTTGTTCATTTAATGGACCATAAAAGAGTTATTGTATGGAATACAAGCTCATTTCTGATACGTTTCGGATTGTTAGTACATAACACGATATGTATAGAAGTCTATTGTATCACTTAAAACGGTTTTTGTAGCCCGAATACTTATCCACATTTAAGTGGCGATTTTAGAAACTTTTTTCTGTTCTACGAAGATTGGCATTAGGTTTCATGATTTTTATCTTCTAAACCCTTTTTTGATACTTGAAATGTGATTCCAAAATATACTCCCGTTTCTAAACTTGTCTGCTAAGAACTCGATTCAACTTCTTTGACACGTTTAAGCTGTAATTATTAGCGCTGACTTTAAAAACCATATTTTGTCCTTTATTCAAATTTCGTACAGAGATAAAATCCCACTTCTTACACCTATACCTATCTCGTTCTTTTAAGACGTCTCTCGTCATACTTTTAAGTGACTAAAAAACAATGAATAGATTCCAACTTGATTGCGTTGCACTTCTGACACTTTGTTTTATTTCATGCAAGACCTGAAACTAATAAAACAAGGTGTAAAAAAGCTTGTTAATATTCTTTAGATTCACTGGACAGCTACATCTTGCTAACACTTTTATTTAACTTTAATGGCAAAATTGATTTGCCCACTTCTGACACCTGTGATTTTTTCTAAATAACTTTTTCAGACTCACATAATCTCAGACAATATTGCATGAATATGAATATATTCTTTTTTTTAATTAGCAACTTAAGAAAAATCCTTATTTGGTGCAACCCCACGAATTTTGAGTGTATTTCTTGGAAGAAAAATAGTGTTCTCTCACTTCTAACACCTTTTTTCTCTACAAACCCCAAATTTTCTTCTTATTTAGAATGGATTTTAAGTTTAGTTTTAGAATTCTAAATAGAACCAACTCGTTACTAAGTCATAAAGCAATTTTGTATTCGCCCACTTCTGACACTAGTCCCTAAGTACTAAGTTTTCAGTGTTCAAATTTATGTGCAATGGGGAAATACATGTCTATGCCTTACATTTTAAGACGTACTTAAACGTTTCTTTGCCTTGAAAACCCTCCAACTGATGGGTATATAGTTCCTTGAAAAAAAGAGTAAAATTATGTTACGCTATAAAATTATGTTCTACACGTGCCTTGAATTTGCTTGTGTCACCTTCCTACCTAGCTGTCCAGTTCAACCTTTTCTTTTAATAATTTTATTACTTTGTTCGCACCCAACTTTCCCAATTGCCATTGAACTTTTATAGCCGCCAGTCTCGCGTTTGTTCTGTAATTTTATAGGAAAAAAAAACCCCATCAATGTCAAACTATAATAAACGAAACGTGGTTATTAAATATCGAAACCCAAGGCAGATGTTCCATAATAAATCCCCCATCTTTAATGGTTCCTTGTTCACCAAACATCTTTATGCCTCACTCCAAAAGGGGGATGGACACACAAAGTCCAAGATGCACCAAAAATATAACACAAACGATGCTATAAACATGGCAAATACATACAGTTGTGTTCAAAATAATAGGAGTGCAACGTTGGAATCACTTTAAATGCTTTCCTGGGAAACATTTTTTCGCGCAGGCTGTGAAAACATTTTGGTAAACATTCTAACGGTATTTGAGAAGAAAAATTAGTAAAAATATGTACAGTTGCGCTTACGCGTTCGAGGATTTTATTCAAAAAAGTGACAGCGCACAGAAAAGTGGTGTTCATAATAATAGGAGTGTTTTGAAAAAAATTAATTTATTTAAGTGTATTGCATCGAAAAGTGTGAAACCAACATCTTTCTTTATTAAAATATTATTTCAAGTATTTTGTTTTACTTTTTATACAAAAACTGATAGTAGTGGGACGACGAAAGCATACACGTGAAGAAAAACGAGAACTTATCTGTAAAATGCGTCAAATGGGAAATACCTACTCGGAAATCCAAAAAACACTCGAATGTGGAGTCCCAACCATTGCAAAAGTCTTAAAGTACACGGAAAAGCCAGAAACACGGAGAAGAAAACGCAAAGCATTCAAAGCTGATGACCGGTTGATAGTACGCTACTCTAAAAACAATCCAGCGGCATCTTCCAAGGCCATATTGGATAAGTTTCAGCTTCCTGTTAGTGATGTTACGATTCGCAGAAGGCTTTTAGAAAATAAACTTTTCGCCCGAAGCCCGCGCAAGGCCCCATTCTCAACAAAAAGACACCTGCAAACACGTATCAAATTTGCCAAAAACCATACCGATTGGCCTGCGGCGAAATGGCGCAATATTCTTTGGACTGACGAAAGTAAAATGGTCCTATTTGGTGGAACTGGTTCTCAACAATACGTTCCTCGTCCGCCCAAAACAGAATATTTACCACAGTACACGAGAAAAACCGTAAAGCATGGTGGTGCAAAGATAAACGTTTGGGGATGTTTTTCTTATTACGGAGTTGGGCCCATACATCAAAGAAAGGGCATCATGGATCAACATGTTGATGTTAAAATCCTTGAAGATGTTATGCTTCCGTATGCAGAGAATGAATTGCCCTTAAAATGGGTGTCTCAGCAAGACAACGACCCGAAGCACGCCAGTAAAACGGCTAAAGAGTGGTTTCGGGTCAAGGTATTCAAGTCATGGATTGGCCACCACAATCACCTGACCTGAATCCGATCGAAAAATTGTGGTGTGATGTCAAAAAATTTGTTGCTGATGCTAAACTGACTAATAACCAACAGCTTTGGAGGGTTGTTAAGGAAGCCTGGCATAAAATAAGGCCCACTCGTTGTAAAAAACTTGTGGACTTTATGCCACGACGGTGTGAGGTCGTTTTGAAAAATAAAGGATACTCTACAAAGTATTGAACTATCTAAGCTTAACTATGAATTGATTTTTAGTTTTTTTAATTTTATTATGTTAAATATTCATGTTTTTTATAAGCACTCCTATTTTTTTGAACAACGAGTTTAATGACCTGAAATATACTTTTATTTTTTTTAAATCTAGTTTTTAAGTTATGTTTATGTGTTTCCTAAAAAATGTTGCTAAATAAAGCTAATTTTATTTTCTAATCCACAAAAACCAAAAAAAAAAAATTGAAAACTTATCAAAATTCGTTTTGTTTCATTATGTGAAATACCGCTCCTATTATTTTGAACACAGCTGTATATATTTATATAAATATATTATGTATGAGGACTGAGAGTAAAAAGAAGGTAAACTACTTTACTTTACACGAAACTACTTACACAACAACGACTTAATGGCCATGTGGAACCCAAGGGAAGAGGTGAACTGTTCGCCTTGTTTGTAGATCCGACCCTGGTGATGGCTCCTCTTTCATGACGATGAACATTACAACGTATCCTCGTGCTACATTCTACATATATATTTTTATTTATTTTTTTTTGTTTTAACTTTTTGTTTGTGCACATCCTTTCTGATGTGTGGTTATGCTTGCTGTGCGCATCTTCTGTCGATCTTCTGTATGTGTGACAAAGGCCATTGAAGAAACAAAAACAAAAAAAAAAAGAGAAAAGGAAGGATAAATAAAGGTGCACTTTTGTTGAATTGCAAAGAAAAAATAAAATAAAAAGAAACTGAAACTGAAGGATAAAAGGCGACAAGGAGGAATGGTGAAGCATAAAGAAAATTACTACCTGTGGGCAAAGGAATGACACCTGTGGTTACCCAAGGATAAGCACTGAACGTTGCTTGTGTCCATTCATTTTATGCATTAGTTATACGAGGTGTTCATATAATGTTTTTTTATTCTCTCTTCTGTTTTTTATCTTCCCATTGGGACATTTGCAAAAGTGAATTAAATTGTAAAACGAAGGTAATGTGTCTGTACTTTTCGCCCTCTGGCATGACGTGTCAGCTTTGAAAAAGGGGTACACCATATGTGCCTGTGGTTCTTTGGAAAGTGAATCCTACTGTTCTTCTACTTGAAAGAAAGGTCATAAAATCATCACCGTTTACAGTTCTTTTTGACTGAATCCACTTAAAGAAGTAGTCTTGTGTTTGAAACAGTCATTAAGTTGCAATTGATTACATCCTGATGACACGCTAGATATTCCCCCAATATCACTTTTCAAAACTTTGAACCTTCTCTGCACACGCTCTGGATTCAAGTTCACATGAGGTACTATTACGTCTTTTTCTCCAAACAGTAAATCCTCTATAGTTCTGCTGCTCAAAGATTGTTTCCCTAAAAGCAAAGTTTCGAACCTTTTACCATCGATCATAGGCACAGCGACATCTAGTATAAAAATGCAATACTTTGATCCTTTTTCTAATGACTGTTGATTTTATTATCATTTATTTTTCTTTGAAACAGTTCTTTATTTAAAATTTTTCTCGTATCTTTTCAGATTGCCAAACGAATGCCAGGCAGGCCAAACTGCTAGAGTAACATCTAACCTGCACGCATCAAGTAGTACAATGGCGGTTAGTCGTGTACCGTCACCGCCTTTAGCGGAAGTTAATACACCAGTTGCTGAGAATTGGTGTTACACTCAGGTGAGTTCTTTTTTCGTTTTTTTGTATCCTTTCTTGTTGACAAGGAAATGGTTTAGATTTCATTCCCACGTTCGAGATTTTTGGTGACCCAAAATAAAAGTGATCGTATCACTTTTCAGAGCGGATATTGCCATTTGATACTTAGTTTTGGGGTCAGTTACCTTGACTTCATTGAGAAATTTTTAAGGATTTGTAAGGAAAGTTGAACATTGGTGTATCACTTAACGCAGATGGTGAAGTTCCTGGCAAGAGGTCTCATGTTCTCTGATTTTTTTTCTTTGCAAACATGGGTTTTTTCGCTTATTTCCTCTCGCATCTCTCGAAACAGATTTAGATCTGTTTTGATAGCAAATCTCTGGCCATATCACCTCTTCACAACTGAAATATTTATCTAAAAACTGGAAATCGGTGGTAATTTTCAGGCTTTCCAACCTCTTTTGACCAAGATAGACCCTCTCTGACCATATCCCCTTTTCAAAAAAAAACAGACAAAATCTCCAACGAAATTGTAAAATAAATCTACGCATTAATTCAAACTTAAAACGTGGCCCAAACTTAAGTTCAACTATTGAACGCCCACTTTGTACTAAATGTCCGATCAGAGGTCTTTCGCCCGGTTCACGGCCCTTATTCACAAAAAATAAAAAACAATATCAGACAAACTCCGGTCAATAACCTTGAAATCAGTGCGTAGAATCTAACCAAAAAAATAAAAATAATCAACTCAACGCCAATCTAGATACCGTCATTTTCAAAAGCCATATAAACCATCAGACTTTTATTACCAAAAAAATTATCTATCTCTCCCCACCCACTCGTATCTTCTCCGTTTGCACAAGTTGTTATTCCAGTTTTCTGTTTCTCTTTTCTTTTTTTTTTAGAATTCCCCATAACGCTAATATTTGCAAAAATTATTTGAACACGCATCTAATTGATTTCCATATTTGTTAAGTTTAGTGATCGGTTCACGGTGCGTGATCAGTTTTAGTACACATACACATGGTGTTTTTTTTGGCCATAATTAAAATTACCTTGAAGTTTGTTGCTTGTTCTCTTCCTCTATCTGTTTGTACATTCTATTTTGTGCCCTCGAATGGCAAAAAGCAATCAGGAAAGAGAGGAGGATGTAGGAGTAACTGTGTGTTCTAAAACAAGTACTAAATGTGTTGTGCAGCAGTCTTTGCAAATGTATACTTCGTTCTTGTGGTAGAGGAGATATATCAATTTTTTTTTTCTTAAAAAAAAAGGAAAAGAAGGCACAAAGAAAAAAACAAAAAAAAAAAATAACCGTTCGGCATTGGTAGCAAAGAACCCTGAGAGTGTACGCACTTGACTTTGGCTAGTTCCGAGTATAGTTCATTGGATTTTTTTTGTTACTTCAGTTCTCTCTCTCGCTCTCTTTTTGTGGGGCTTTTCTAGCTTCTTTTTTGAGTTTTTTGTTTTTGTATCAATTAGCCATAGTCAGAGAGATAAAATACAATTCTAATCTTTTAGTACAGAAATAGACTATAACCGATTGTGTGGTGAGAAAGAAGAGGAGATTATCTTTTGTTTTTTTTTTCGGCATAAAACTGAGGTTACTGTATAAATCATTTCCCTGTACTGTGTGTGGAGAGCGAGAGAGGTATAACGAATGACCAATGACTCTTGATCCAAGTTCAATCACGGGGGGCTACACTCATCATTTAAGGCTTTAATGGGCCTAGCGGTCATTGCGCCTGAACGCGGATGATCATGTGGTGATTGTGTGTGTTTGTGCGCGCGCGCGCGCGTCTGGTCTTTTATAAATCTTTTTTGAATATTATTCACTCAATCTGACGGTTAATGTCCCTTGATTTTGACACATTGTTCTTGACTTGTGTATTTGTGTTGTTTTTTTTTTTTTTTGTTGCTTCTTCAGTGATAGCTGGAGGCCAGTAGCCTCTTTATAGAAGGGCAATGCACAAGGCATACAACATACTGGTGGTGCTGCTGCTGCTGTTGCTGCTGCCCCCCGGCAAGTTTATATTCAGAAGCAATAACCAACACTACTGAAGTATAATCGTGTGCTCGCTCAGTAATTACCTTTATCGCATTAGTATGCAGAGGAAACAGAAATTAATTGCATGCGAGACGAGGGTTCTCTCGCTTGGGAGCAGGAGGAGGAGTGTAGTCCGTCAGAAAGGGGAAGGTCGGGAAGCTTGTTTAAATATACATATATGTATATGTATGATATATATTTTTTTGTGAACGAAAATGTCAGAAACAGTTTAAATTATGTGTTTGTGTATTAATTTTATAATTAAAGGGCACACGTTTGTACATAAATACGCCTCGGAATAATGGAATTAACAGTAAGTGGAGATATTAATTGATAGTCGCTGTAAGGATCTGGCAGCATGCAGTTACAATTCGGAACATCTCATATACACAATCGAGTTCAAAGGTTTTGAAGAAACATTGCGGAAGTTTTTTTTTTCTCACAGTTTTTAGGTCAAAATTCAATGTGACTGTGACCTTAAAGTTGGTGTTTGTGTATGACTCTGTAGACAGTGCCATCCCTCATAAAAACCTCAAGTTTATAAGGTCTTTCTGAACTTGGTTTTGAGCCTTAACGATTGTATTTCTCTGCGCTTCTGAGACATTTCCTAAAACTGCTTTGCAGTCCTCTCTAAATGTTGTTTTCTTAGAACTCCACTTCTAATACTTTCCTTTATATACTTGACCATTACAGTTACAATCACTACTACATACTATCTTAAGCTGATTATGCATTAAAGTCCATAGCTATTAGCATCCCACTTCTAGCACTTAATTTAGTGGACAACTCTTGAAATAATCTCGTGCGTTTCTTTCCTGATATCTGATACATGTCGCTTCACAAAAACTACATAAAATAGCATCGCATTTACCACTTGTGGTCGTAAATAACGAGTGTGTCTAAATTTATTTCCAAAATGCCTTCAATCTAGAGCAGCTTTCATCTCGGAAGGTACCTCACTCGCACCATCACCCAATGTATAATGTATATAATTCTCCCTGCTCTTAACTCAATCTAAACATTGGACTGTCTCCAAAAAAGAGAAGACTACCATTTATTTCTGGATGATATGATAAAAAGGAAAAAAAAAATATTATAATCACACATGCATACTACTAGCGTGCTGGATGCCTTACAGCAACTTCCTGCCTTTAGAGACGCACTATCCCATAACACGACCGGGTAGAGAGACATGTATTCGGAGGGGGAAAAATGGAAGAGATCGCAACTAACCCACCCATCATTGCGAATGCAAAGAACGTTCAGAATCCCATTGCCCTAACGAAAAACTCCCCAAGATATTGATATTCTACACAGGCAAATCCATAGAATGATGAAAGAAGACAGCCACCAAACCACCAGAACCGTTGAGGAGGACGCGCGCCATTCGAGGCCACTACTACGTTCTGCCGACAAGAAGGGATATGTGTAAAGTTGTGTGTATGTATCTCTAATGGTGCCCATAATAGGCTTCTTTGCGCGACGACGACGACGCTTCTCAGCCAGCTACTATGGTCAGAAAAGTGGCCAAGCACATATCAAACACAGGGGAGGACATTGAACTGAACGTGTTAGTTAGACCCGACCGCTTAAAGAGATCATCGAACCATATCCACATACAGAGAAGGAGAACCCTAAAAAAAGACAAAAAAAAAAATATAATAAAATTCAAATAAATAAGCAGAACGAGAGAGTGGAAAGAACATGGAATAGGGCTAGCTAAAGCCTCCTCTTTTTCCACCCAAATGCTCGATGTCTTCTAATGAAATATGTGATCACACATAGATAGATACACTGGACACATTTTCCCATTTTCAATTCGAATATGTGTGTTGGCTGTTGCCCACAGTTTTTCTGTGCTCGTAGATAGAAAAAAAGATACTTTTAGATTAACATTAGAAAAAAAAAGAATAGCTATCATTCCTGAGATCTGCGCGATGTCGTTGTGCACGCAGAGAATTTTTGCACCATAAATGGGAATAACCTGTGCGAGGTTTACAAATTACATGGGAACAAACAAATTCAGTTCTCAGACAGACAGACAGAAAGAGAGGAAAGTCATCGGACTTTCAAGCGGGTCAGTCAATATAACAAAGTTTAATCATCACACTTGCTCCAAATCTACTTTGCTTGCTCTTTGTTTGTTTGAGTTTGAGTTTTTTTTTTTTTTTTAACGTCCGTCGTCTCTTGTGTATCGCAGTGTATCTCTTTGTATCTGTCTGTGACTACCATTAAGCTTATTGTGTATGACCATAGACAAAACAATATAAAGATAACTCACTTAGAACAAAAAAAATACACCCATTTTTTCGGAGCATCCACTCATCGATACATCCACCATGCGTTGCTTTTAGTATGCGATGCCTCGATTTCAAGTCAAAGCAACGCATCTCTCATTGAAAAGCAATGCGGATGGGGTTGGCGTAAGATGAAACATGTGTTATGCTTGTGCTTTCGATGTAGTAGTGCAGTATGTGCTTTTGTATTGTTGTAAAGCAATGAGAGAAGATAAGGTAGACAAAAAATAAGAAGTCCTCTCGTCCCAGACTGTGGGCTCTTTTTCATTTCATTCAGATGGTTCATGTGTTGCTGTTTCAATATCTTTGTGGTTGCTTTTTTTTTTTGTCCTTGAAGTTTTTGATTTTTGATTTTTGATTTTGATTAGAATGAGTGATCGGAAAAAGATCTGGGGCGTGAGTTGTGTTGTACACGCTTGTGGGAAATCGAAGCGTGATAACACTGAATTGAGATTTTTTAAATTTCCTGGTAGGGATACAGAAATGTATGAACGTTGGATGTTTACATGTTCATTGCAGGAACCTCCAAGAGCTAAAAACTCATATGTTTGTTCTTCACATTTTAATGCAAACGATATGGGCAAAAAAACGACTCAAAAATAACGTAATACCATCAAAATTTACTAATTCTGCTGAAAATCATGATGGTTTTAATCATATACCTGTTCGTTTTGAAGGAAGGGCATATTTTAGAAAAGAAGGTGCAGAAGATCTTAATTTTGAAGAACTGCAACATTTAGAGCCTCTGTCGATCAGGGCAGATCCAGACACAGATACTAGGTGCAAATATTGTTTGAAGGTAGAACAAAATGGAATCTTTTATCGCTCTAAATATGTCCAGTTTCTAAAAAAGTACAGAAATTTACGTGACAAAATAAAGACTTTCTCTTTGGACAAGAAATATCTAAACACAAGGCTCCAACGAACCTCACATCGGAAGTATTAAGGCAAAAATTATGGAGAGCTGTACTGCAGAAACCAATAAAATACTGAGATTTTCATTTTGGTTTGCTGAGGGTAATATTTGTAAAGATCACCACATCCAAATACTTGGATATATAATTCTCATTTTGCTTAGAAAATGTTGTGTTTGGGAAAGTGCAAAGCTTGCTGCTGCAGAAAAAAATTATAATGTCCACCCGAAACTTAAAATCATAAGTCAGTGAGCTTAAATATGCATATATACCTACATAAAAGTGAGAAGCACATTTGACATACATATTTACAGTGTTGGCCAAAACTAAAGCAACTTAAACACAGACAACAAACACATGAGTAAAATTGCTTAAATGAAAATATATTCCTTAAAATTTTTATGTAGGAATGTAGTGGTTACATTCCAAAATTAGATTATAAAAAAAAACTATTTATTTATAACAAAAACAAAGAAAAACAAATAATACTAAAATATGCCGATTTTCAGCTGGACAAAACTAAAGCAACTCCAAAGCAAAATTGTATTTATATTCAAATTCGTTGTGTTAAACTCAATATTTTAATGGCAAAACATTATTTCAGATCACCGCTGCACACCTCCTTGGCATACTCTCCAAAATATTTTAAATTATGGAACTGGGGATATTATTCCATGCCTCCTTGACCTGAGTAAAAAGGCCCCCCTATTTCGATATGTATCCCGAACTATTCTCCGATCTACGATCTCCAAGAGGTTTTCTATAGCATAAAGTTCCGGAGAACATTCCATAATCCCAAATTTTCTATCCTGAAACCAATTTTTTAAAAGTTTTGAGGTATGTTTAGGTGCGGTATACTGTGGAAGTACCCATTTCAAAGGCAACTCCTTTTCGACATGTGGCAGCATAACGCCTAACAGGATAGTTTTGTACACAAATCGGTTCATAATTCCATCTATTTTATGGATTGGGCCAATTCCATATCCATGGAAGCATCTCCGGACCATGACATAGCCTTCTCCATGTTTGACCATACCCATCGAATATCGAGAAGTAGGTGCTTCATTGCTGAGCCGTCAAAGACGTCGAAATCCATCCGATCTCTTAATATTGAATTTGTATTCATCAGAGAATAGAGCTGTCTTCCTTTTAGACTCTGTCCAGTTGATGTGGCCAGTTGTAAATTTGAATTAAGCCGTTCTGTTTTTGACATAAATAAAGGGTTTCTTCACGAAACTGAAAAATGAAAGACCACCATTCACTGCCCTTCGACGAATCGTTCTGGTGCGGATATTCATGTTCAATTTGTATCTCAACTCTCAGATGACATGAATAGACTGCTCCTAATCTTTCTTATCACATATTTATCTTTCCGGGTGCGTCCTAACTCTTGGCCTGCCAGCTCGGTAAATCATTTTGACGGATTTGCTGGCCTTCTAATATTTAATTAAACGACGTTTCACTGATTTATGAGTAGAATATAGCACATATTTCCTTGTGTTATTCCATATTCAAAATTAAAAATTTTTTTTTTGTCCGTTCAGAACACTATTCCTTGCCATTTTTACAAAATAAGTTAGAGCAGCTTTTTATGTCTTCTGCAGCAAAATTATACCCGAAAATCGTCCAATTTTTTATTGTTTGTTCAATGGCAGCATTTCTATAGCAGTAAATACTCAAAACAACGGCTACTTTTTGTTTTCCGTAACAGAAAATCGTTTTTTGAAGAATGAAACGAAAAGTTGCTTTAGTTTTGGCCAGCCGAAAATGGACCTTAATTCAGATTTGTATTTATTTTTTTTTTTAATTTACTCATAAGAGTGTTTATTGATTCTATATACTAATCTGTAATATTCAGAGATATCGGGAAAAATAAATATAAAACTATTCTGGCTCATACGCACTTGTTAGATCTTAAAACAATTGTGTGGTGTATTAGTTGCTTTAGTTTTGGCCAACACTGTATATCTACATACATGCATAAGTGTAAAAACAACATTTCGGTCAAAAATCCCTTCTTTATCTTCATCACAAGCAGCGCTCAATAAAAGTCCCAGTTTAAATTCAATAATATGATAGAAAAATACAGTTCCCTAATTACTTCTTTTTCTTTTGAAACCACCTGTTTTTCATTAATGCTTTTCCCGGTACTTTTCCATATTTTTTTCTATTTACATAGGAAAGTATGTACGTACCTACACAATATATGAAAAACAAAACAAAACTTTTAGCTTCACCAATTAACTAAATATACGGTCACCAAAATTGAACCACGGCAGGTTCCAAAAAGAATTCTAATTTATCCATTACAGAAAAACAACCAACGTGTATAAAAACATACATAATGTATATACCTATATAGATGTATCAATGCACGTAAAAAAATCCAAAATCCTTACCATATGTATATGTACATATTTATATGCGCTTCCTACGATCGCAGTCAGCAGGCCGTGTAAGATAAAATACCAAAGTTTACAGAACCATATAGTTTACCTTATCATTGTGTGAGTAAGTCATTCAATTACACTGTGAGGCATGCGTCGCAGTCGATCTCTCTCAATCGAGGCATCGCATACTTAAAGCAACGCATGGTGGATGTGTCGATGAGTGGATGCTCCGCAAAAATGGGTGCAATTTTTTTGTTCTAAGTGAGTTATCTTTATATTGTTTTGTCTATGGTATGACTCAGAAGAATAAATTCAATAACCTCCTTCCTATCACTTATTCAGTGGACGACAGAGTGAGTAGTTTTTTTTTTTTGCTTCTTTTTTTTTTTTGGGTCTTTGGTTTTTTCTTTTATTGAATTTATATCAAGTGGATGCTGTTTTGTATCTTCTTTGCTTGGGTTCTGTGTACTGATTTTCTTATTTTTTTCTTGTTTCACTTGTCATAGAGAAAGAAGTATCATCGTCTTCTGTACGATTTGTTGGAAGAGATCTCATTTCGAACTGGGGGAAATTGAATTCTGGTTTTTCTTCCGTGAAATTTATGGGATTTCTGCATTTGGTTTGTTTGTATCTCTAGACTTTCTAGTCGCACAGAGTACTTGTAAAAAAAATAAGATTTTTTTCCGGTTCAACCAACGGCTCATCGTGATTTATAAATTAAATTTTACCTGTCAGGAAGTAGTTTTTATGCAATGCTGCTTCCAGTTTAAATTGGTTTTGGACTAATTTGAATCCACTTCTGACACCTAGCTGTGATTTTGAGAACTTCATGCATAGTACAAGGCACTGTTTTCAACCCGCTTCTGATAGTAATCTGTAAATTGATGCCCTATGCTTGATAATAAAGGCAAATTCCACCTTGGACTAGATATTTGTATCCCACTTCTGACACATCCTTTCGTAACTTTAGAGGTATCTTCAAAATGCATTGCTGATTTGAAATATTTAACATTTGTTACGTTAGTCTCGGCCAAGATGCCTAACAATTGCATGAGATTAGACTATCAAGTGATCCCACTTCTGACACTTTCTTATAGAAACTTGACTTGACTTGAAACTACTGATATTGACTTTTAATCGCTGTTTTAATTTACAGAAATTTGACTGCTGAACATAGTTCTACTGAATTTCCTCCACTTCTGACACCTATTTGTGATTTTGAGAAGTTCATGCATACTACAAGGCACTGTTTGATAGTACTCTGTAAATTTAAGGACCTTATGCCTGATAGTAAAGGCAAATTCTATCTGCTCTTTGGTAACTTTGGAGGTATCTTCAAAATGCATTGCTGATTTGGAATGTTTAGCATTTTTTCCCTGCAAATAGATGGCAAGAAATTGCATTAGATAAGCCTATCAAGTGATCCCACTTCTGACACTTTCTCATAGAAACTTGAAATTGTATACATAATTTTAGAAACTTGACTTCAAATTAGTGATATGGACTTTTAATTGCTGTTTTAATTTACAGAAATTTGACTGCTTTAAGATTAGTTATCTCTGTCCAAAGTTTCAATATAGTTCTATTAAATTTCATCCACTTCTGACACTTTCAGTGTGATCGACTTGTGTGTAGGAAAGCAGTCTTTTTATAAAATTTTATTTTCTTGTGGACATCCTTTTTTTGACACTTCTTTTTCATATTTTTACGATTCGCATTCCACTTTTGACATCTCTATCGATAATGCATTATAATTTTCGCTCAAAAATACTCACATTAAAACTTCAGCTTTGAAAATATTTATTGTTGAGGTACCTCTTAGTTGGCATTGGTTTCCTACAAGTGACGTCTGTCAGTCAAAACCCAAACCCAATAGAAGTCCAGTTTGACAGTACTTTTTTTTCGTTCAATCATCAAATGTCACTCATGCTTTCGTTCAGACTTTTGACAACTAATATTAAAACCAACTGTCAACTAAGTTCGAATAAAAAGAAAACGGCTTTTGGCACCTTGCTTTCCTTTCATTAGGAATTTTGAAAAAAGAACGATTTATCATTTTTGACGATTCCTGACATCTATAAGTCTTAGAAAGAAAAAAAAACACCTGCTTACGTGCTCGTGTGCTTACATCAATCGTTTGTTACATTCCACCCTGCTGTCCTTTACTTTGTAGATACAAATTAAATTATCTTTCAAAGTCATCTACCCACTTAAAGAGGTTTCTAACACTCCACTCTTCTCCACCCAGTTCCTGATGAGAATAATATTACTTTACTCGTTTACATTGGCATTTCTAAGTTAGTTTTTTTAACCCCCAGATACATTAGATCATCGCATAGATACAAATAATGCAAGAGACTACTTATGAAATGTTCTTTGGATGGAGAAAAGGGGAAAAAATCGATTTGAAAAGTACATTTGACGTTGCCAAATTTTGAGTATCTTTTCATCTTTATGCATGCATCTCAGACTTTGGCACGGTTTCTGATGGGTTTTTCCTTGCAATACATACAGGAAGCGTTGCGGCAAAAAAATGCCAGTAGATCATGAAACTTTCAAAGTAAAACATTTAAAAGTATCTGACACTTGATGAAGTTAACTTTTTTTTTTTGCTTTAATAAGTTAATGGCGTTACGCTCCCTCTTGTCATGATTTACATAAATGTTTACACTTTTTTTTCTTCTTATGTTTTGATTTAATTATCGCCCTCGTCGCGGTAGTCTCACACTTAGCACTGACTTTTAATAACCTCATCGAAAGAGCGTGTATCTTTTTTTTTATTTTGGTAGAGATACAGATGGATGGATATTTGTTTGTTAGTCAGTGCTTGATGAATTTATGATTTGTTATTTCTGAAATTTTGTTTATTGACAAGTGTGGGAGGTATTCCTTTAAATTTGAATTTTTTTCTGTTTCTCCTTTGGAAATTAGTATTTTTATGTTCATTTGAGTTATGTGATTATTTTTATTATTAAGGCGGATATGTCTGTCTGCCGGTGGACTCGTTATAATTTGTAGTTTTATTGTCTATTAAAATTTAACATATTTCTTTTTGCTAAATGGAAGTGGGACAGGCATTGACGGCATTGAATGGTCGTAAATTGACAAGAGATGGAAATGCCATCTGTTGCGAGTCTGGGAGGGACGTTTTTGATAATTTTAAATCGAATTTTCTTCAGTTGGAAATATGAGAAGATCGCTATTAAATAACAAGGATAATCAAACAAAAATACTAACTATTCAAAGCAATAAGGGCGTCACAAGAGTTCAAATCTATTTCTCCTTGTGACCCTCAAACGAGCCACTTCTGACACCTCTCAGAATTAGTTTCGAAGCTTATTTAAATATTCAATATGCTTCTTTTGTTGTCAAGCCCATCATTTAATCTCTTTTGTGACCTCATCCTACAAGGTGTGTCAAAAATTTAACCATGAACTGTACGCAAACCACCTAACACATACTAATAACTTGGAGTGGCGCAAAAACCCCATCTCAAGGATAGACGCATTTGTAGTTTAGTAACCTTCCTTCGATTGGCTTATACTTGTATGTGTACACCCTCCATCATCGTCATTGCCATCGTGGTGGTTGTCGTCGTCGTCGTCGTTGAACAACAATCGCCTTCATCATCATCTTCTTCATCGTCATCGTCGTCGTCGTGAACATCAAACATCACCATAACCATTATCATGTCTCAAACGTTCAGGGCAGTTCAATAAACGCGTATTCCAAGGTGAAATTCCAAAATGTCTTCTACTTCTTTCCCTTCGTGTTGTGTATTAAGAGAAAAAAAATGGAAAAAATACAAAGCAGGAGCTACTTTAGCCATCCAATGCTTACCCAAGGCCTCTTTCTCTTTGTATATCTGTTGCTCTTGCTACTAGCGATATAGAGGCACAGAGGTGGCACACAAAGTGAATGAGTTTATTGTACGCTGTTCCGTAGCAGCAGCATCAGAAATAGTAAAAGAATCCACAAGGCATTAGTAGCTGATGAGATAGGGATGAGCAACAGCCAGCAGCAGCAACAACAACTACGACAACGACGACGAAGACGACACATATTAGCCAAAGAAACAGAACAGAACATACAGCAAAATAATGATGAGTATCTCTGTGTGTATAGCTTCAGCTATCTACCTACCAACTCCTTCATCATCATGCGTTCGGTGGCGTTTTCCAGTCCCAAGTAACCCACGGACCAACAGCAGCAGCTACTAACAAACAACCATCGTTTTGGCCTTGCGCGGATCATCCAATAACTTTAAGTTCAATTCCCTTAGTTTTTTTTTTTTTTTTATTTAACTGGTCCTCTGGTTTTTTTTTCGCATATTTGTATTCATTTATTATTAGGAACACCCCAAATCAAATAAAAAATAAAAGACGAGTTGAAAAGATACAAATTGTATCGAAATGTGTTCAGTGTCTGGTCATTTACCTACGATCACAGTACGCAGCATTTTGCCAGTCTATTTTATGGTATTTTTTTTTATTTTTATTTTAACTCCTCCTGGCCATTGAACTTAGGGACGATGACAAATTTACAGACACATGTGCTTTATATTTTTTTGTGATTTACTGAGATTTAATACAATATATAATTTTTGTTTGCGAAATACTGTGACTGACTGTACACAAAAAGAAACAGAGATAAGGGATTTTTTTAATTAGTTGTCGAGGGAAAAATTTTACTGCCACACACGCAAGTACTGATAAAAATAAATAACACAGCGGTGTTATCGAATGAATATTCTGGGCAAAAATATAAATTAGATCAACAAAATGATATAACAGAATGCTATGGAGAATTATAAACGAATGAACTCATAGTTTACAGTAGTGACGGTGCTTATTTACATAGAAAATGGGAGTTTATTGGAATCGTGATACATTGTAATAGACACAATTACAGTCTGTATTGGAATGGCGGGTAATTTGATCCACTTCTGACACCTCTCAAGGGGATTCTTTAAATACTTCTTATTCTTTGGAGATGTGTTTTGCCCTTATACAAAAATTGTAGGGATAAAAAAGATTTAGTTAAACGAAGGCGAGTATGTGACAATATGAAAGTGAGTGACACTGGCTTAAGTTTGTCTTTCAACTTCCCCTTCTGACACCTAGCAAATTGGGTTGTTCCTAAAATCACATTCAAGAAACTTCCCAATCTTGATTGCTTGATTCAAACGTTCAAGTGTGAATATAAAAAAGTGCATAACTTGAGCAACAAGAGAGTATGTTGGGTAATTTGATCCACTTCTGACACCCCTCGAGGGGATTCTTTAAATACTTATTATTCTTTGGAGATGTCATTTGTTCTTTTACAAAAATTACAGGGATAAAAAAGATTTTAGTTAAACGAAGAGGATGTGAGTGACACTGGCTTAAGCGTGTCTTTCAACTTCCACTTCGGACACCTAGCAAATTGGGTTGTTCCTAAAAGCACATTCAAGAAACCTTGGTAAAGACTTCCCAATCTTGATTGCTTGATTCAAACGATCAAGTGTGAATATAAAAAAAGTTCTTAACTTAAGCAACAGGAGTCTCGTTATAACTTTTATCTCGAAAATTCACTTCGAACACCTTTCCAAAGATTATTTTCAACGTAAAAATGAACGCTATTCAACAGACTAAGCTCAAGCGTATTGTATGTCGTATAAATTTTGGCACGTATTATAGAAAGAAGTTACTGCTTTATGCCCTTTTCGAAGAGCAGAGGGATTCTGAGTAGCTTTCCTTTAACAGTAGGATGGTTGGATGTTTGTCAGGCACTCGCAAAAGAGGGGTATGGTATTTTCTGGGATTCGAACCTGAAACCCCATGGTTATAAATCCAACTGAGTCCTCTGAGCTACGGCAGCCACTGAAGTTATTACTTCCACTTCGTACACCTACGTCTTCCTTACTTTTGAGTATAAAAATCTTTTCCAAGTGTGCCACTTATGACGCATGATCACATTCACAACAAAAGCAATTAAACATTAATGTCCCAAGTGGAATTTAATCCTACTGAACATGAGAGGCACCTATTTACATGCTCGTTAGCAGATAAGATTAATCATTTTGCAAGGAATTTCCCTTCACATCTCCTTAAAAATCAATCTAATGTCGATTGTAACTCAAGTCATTAATCTGTCCATTCATCAGAACTAATCAGAATCTAAAAAGGTTGATCTCAATAGAACGATTAGTGCCAAACAAAAATTCACACAAATTCACTGCTTCAATAAGTTGCTGTTGCTGATGGTGAAAATGTTTTGGCTTAAAAAAAAAAAATCCGTATTCCATTTTCTCCTTCAATTAATTTTCATCAAAAGTATCTAGTGGATACTTTCCACTTTCTATATACTGGCCATCGTCGTCGCTTCATCTGACTACACCGCAGTTATAGGAAAGCATTTCTTTCTTTTTCTTCTTACTATTACGACATAAGATATGCCACCTTCTAAGTGGTTACAGATACAACAACAACAACAACAAAATTGTATCTCAAGGCAAACAATGAAGTTTTGAATACGTATGGTATTAGCCATGCATTTTGCCTTCTTTGAAAGGTGTAGTTGCTAATCGTGTAAAAGATTTCATCACCTCAATATGTAGATTGGGTCCGATTTTTAGAAAGGGCGGATCAGTATGATTTACAAAAGGGTACGCGAGGGTACAATGTATCTTTCTCTCCACCCACATCTCACATCTTTCGATACAGTCAGTGACGACATTCGAATAAAAAAAAAAAAAGATTGGCTAACTGACTGGAAATCCACTTCCGTACTTTCTTCATCGAGAGATGGTGAAGAAAGAAAGACCACAGTAAATTCAATAAATTAACCGCCTTGTGTGGCAGAGATACCCAACCACGACATATGCTTTTTTTTTCGTTTTTTTGTGAGAGTGACCCTCGCTTACTTGGCACATTAGTTTGGGACCGAAGAAGAAGAAAAAAAATCGTCGTTTCAAAATGATATGGAGAAATTTCGTAGAGGCGAATACAGATACAATTTCTCTTTGTGTGGATTGATTTGTATCTTTATCGTATGCCTACCCAAATTAGGTCAATTTAGTTTATTAGATTGTAAAAAACCCAAGGGGACATCATCCATCTAAGGAAGTAGAAGTTATGACATTATTATAAACTGCTCTTGAGAGATCAAAGTAGTAGAGCATATTAATCGTTTTATGCCAGGGGTTTTATTGTATCTAAAGAATTTTATGAATCATTTTTATTCTAACAAGAGCGCTGGCAACTGAAATCCATTGCCATTTGAATGGGGTTTTAATTGAAATATTACTAAGCAATTATCAAGAGTAGAGTAACGAGAAATATTAATATTTCCTAGTATGGCAGGAATCAGAGGTCATTTGTTGTTGGAATGAGTTATGTTATACATTGTTATACAATTTTACATGGAAAGAGGTCGGACTTTTGACTATAATTGGTCTAAAGTTTGCATGTTATTTTTAAACCTGAATTTAGATTGAAATAAGTATATTATTAGATTAATAGACTTTCTCAGTTATTTCAACTACAGATAAGGCTTACTTAAAGTCATAGCCAAAGTCCAGAGCCTTAAAGATAATCGTTTAATTTCGAACTAAAATATCGATCAGGAAAAAACATAGTGTTGAAATATTTAGACTGTAACAAAATGTTTATCATTTGAACACATAAAGCTCAACTGAATATCTACACATTTGCTTTTGTAAGTTTTTTTTTTCGATTTCATGTAAATTTTAAAAGTGATTTTTTTCAAAAAAGTAGGCGTGTCAGTTTGCGGATTTCAAAAAGTTATACTCATGTAATGTTAACTTTTCCACAGATCTCGGATGCAAAATTTCATTGAGCCAGCTCAAAAACTGGTTATACTAAGAGCGCCATCTATTGGTTCAAAATTTGAAAATTTGAGCTCCATTTTTCGGTCGTTTTGGAATCTCTAAAATCCATTTCATCAACCACAATTTAAACCTCAAAAACTAGTTATATTGAAATCACTTGCCTATAGCGCCACCTATCGGATCCAAAATTCACAGAAACACTCTCGGGCATATACCCAAGATCGGTTGAAAATTTGAGCTCCATTTTTCGGTCGTTTTGGAATCTTTAAAATCCATTTCATCAACCCAGCTCACAATTTTAACCTTAAAAACTGGTTATATTGAAATTACATGCCTATAGCGCCGCCTATTGGTTACAGAATTCACAGGAACAGCCTCGGGTTTATATCGTTTGAAAATTTGATCTCAATTCGGTGGTTTGGGTCCGAAACTTTCAAGCTGGAACCAACCACAAGGCGTTTTATTTAGAGATTAGTGCGTATGAACATACTGACACTGTCGATATGCATACTGACAACCAAATATGTGTGTGAGCAGATCACAAAAGAAAGACCGTGCAAGTAGATCAACAACTGTTGCTCACAGAGCTCCACCTATTGGAATTTTTCCTGATTTTTTCGTAAAACAAAAGTTCGGGAGTTCATTCAAAAATCCCATCGAAAAGGCACTATCAGTCCTAACGGTTTAAACGCATACGATCTATCAGAATACAGGGTGTAGTGTAAACAATTCAATTTATCCTTATTCATCGTTTTAAAGTAAGTGGCTGGTGGCTGCTGTAATACTTCCTCTCGTGTTATAATTTTTTATAACAACAAAATGTATTTATGAGCTCTGAAAGTGTCTTCCAATTAGCGGTTACTTTCTATAAGGTTACTCAATACCCCTAAGCCAAACCCTTTCCATTTTGAGAGTTATTAATTAAATATTTCAATTTATCGCCTCGTATATATGAGAACAGTTTACAATGTCATTAGCTGTATCCTGGCATCAGCCATCTGCTGCGGTTTACGTTTTCTTTCTCCTTTATTTTTTATTTTTTTTGTTCTCATCAATTTTTCGTTTAAAGCCTACAGGAGTTTTGCCCTTTAATGTCTGGTGCTCTTCCAAATTGGAATCATAAAAAACCAACTGCATACGCAAATGGTCTGCAATTATGTTGTATTTTTTTTTTGCTTCTCAATTTTATTGGGCACAGCAGCAGATAAAGAAGAGAAAAAATTGAAAAATTGGATCATTAACACGCGATAACATCGTGTGTATCCACCAACATGTGTTTTACTACTTCAATTAATGCACTTTTAAAAAAAAGATATATACCTACCACAATTTTTTGCAGCCTTAAAGTGACCTAAAAAAGGAATTGTATTCGGAAACGAAGAAACTTTTCCTTTTAGCACCTTCTACTGGTGGTTATGTTTCCTCTTGGCTGGGTGTACTAAAAACATATATATTTTTATTTAAATCAAGGATGTCTAGATACTTAAGAAGGTGTATACCGATGGATCACACATGAAGGTTGTCCCTTCACTTCACTTTGAAATTGAGTCTCGAATGTGAATGAGTAATTTATGCGTCGTTAATGGTTTTTCTTTATATTTTTTTAATGAGTCTTTCTGTTTTGTATATGGAATAAGGTTACTTTGCATCAGATTAGTGGGTGATTATGATTATTTAAAGGTAAGATAGTACTTGGTTGGTGTAATCTGTTCAAATCGTATTCGTCACCAGTTGATAGTTAAAGCAAGCAATTACTATAGCGTACCTTGTGTCTACAAGAATTGTAAACAAAAAATCTGAGAATTATACTAGTCTAGGCAAAATATTGCAAGGAAGCCTAGCAATTAGTACGGATGCCAACCATGAAATGACATACTCTCGGTACGCTTGCACTTTGCATTCAAAAAAGATATTGCCAATAAATCTACTTGATTAGTACAGGCACCAACCAAGCAATGACTACCACTCAGATCATAATAATTTTATGTTATGATAGTCCTAAGAATCATGTCTAAACGTTTGCTTGATCCAAGATTAGAGAAGAAAGCAAATGGAAGCTAAAGTCTCTAAAGCTTCATATTATATTGCTGTGTAGTCGTCTTGTAAAAAAAAAGTAGGAATTGTAAGTGAATGCCAGATTTTGAAGGAAATTATATCAATTAGTATGTACATCAACCATGAACGGATTATTTCTCCCCCAAATAATATTCAAATGACAAACAGGTAAAATCTCAAGGCACATAGACCTCGAATAAGAGACTTATCAATCCATTAAAAAAAGGGTCTTTTTATCGTCATCCCAAATGAAAATTTTGGCATTTTGAGCCATACGAACGGACTCAAAGGCGGACCTCTTCTTGTCAACATATTATGGCAAACATCCAAGAATATTACTGCCAAGAGAAAGTTTCTCAGAACTCGACTTTCGATACGGCATTAGACCTTAGGTCCAGTCTATTCTTTATGAGCTAATTGTTGCCTAATCAATTTTTTTATCTAAGGGATCAAACTTTGACAATCACCATATATTTGGGTAACACGACTATGGAAATAAGGGCGACTGCTTCCAATTCAAGCGATCTAAAGAAATTCATCACAAGGGTTTCGTTTTCCATTCCAAATGCAAACTGTTACTTTCATCTAGCCACCAGGAAGGATAGTCTATTTAGCAGCTATCGTGTCGAATTACATAAAAATAAAGAAAACAAACCATTCACCATTTCGGGGCGAAAATCCATCACTCAAACAATTGCAATTCATTTGGAAAACAATTTCGAAAGGAGAAAGACCCAGTGCGGGAGAGAAAACAAAGTGAAAGTCTCCTTTCAGCAAGCAAGCAAGCACACAGTAACTTTCGGGCGTTGCAGCATTTTCCCTTTTATTTTTTATTTTCTTCTTTCATTTCTCCATCATCATCGCTGCCGCCATCACTCACGTTTACACCACAGCACCAGCAGCAGCAGCAGCTACAGTACAGGCTAAGCAGCACAAATGTCGTGTACATTTGAGCGCATTATCGCTGGTAAAATGTCAAAGGATTGCAAAATAATTTGAAAGCCTTGTAGAGCCCACCAAACCAGACGACAACGACAACAACTAGCAACAAGACATATGTGTTTCACCAAATGGATTGCTTTATGTCTAATTTCCTAAGCACATGGTGGCTCTATTTCCCACTGAGATTGCGTAAAAAAAAAAAATAAACTAATATTGTATCTGCAGACAGTCTTGCGATGAAGAAAAAACCCTCCAAAACATATCCATAGAAATGTTGGTTGCTACACCGTTGCATATGGCCGAGTGGAGGCATGGTTCTCCCTCTCCGCTCTTCGCTCTTGGTTATGTAACTTTGCTCTTTTTGGGCTCCAAAAAGGCTGACTCTAAGTCCACGGGAGGAGAGGAGACTGCGAAACAAAAATGAAAGCAAAAGTGCTCAGCTAGAGATACGATTTGCCATTTTTTTTGTCGTAATTGAAATTTATTAATTTTTTTTTTCTATGAGCTTTGTTTTAATCACCCTTCACTTGACGAGTAGTAGAAAACATGGGTATAAAGCTGTGAGTGGATTTGTTGTATTAGCTATTACCTAAGAGATATTGAAATTTTAAAAATTTCTCTTTCGCTGGGTTGTTGTTGAAAAAAAAAAAAATGCGCATATGTGAGCATAACAACGGTAGCAGCTTTAGCTTAAGACCAAAAGGCCGTGAAGTGAAATCGCTGAATTTGGAGTGAAACGAAGGGAGAGTTTTAGTTGTAATGATTTGTAAATTTGATTGTTTTTTTTTTTCGTTTTGTTATTGTAATTATGCTTGTGCAATATGTGTATTCAGGAGGTGGTTTCTAGTGAAATTTTGGATAAATGTTTACCTTTTGGATGAGTGAGCGCTAGCTGGCTTCAAGCTAACAGCTCATGGCCCTTCTCAGACAGTAGACGAAATTAAATTCTATTTGTTGCATTACTTACTTATTTAAAGGGCTCCCGACCCTTGTAGAGTCCCTGCCTTAGACATCGTTGCATTCCATCCTCTGCGGTCCGGAGCACGCTGCTTCCAGTTGTGAAGACCAAGTTTTCTGGCATCCGCGACAGCTTGGTCTTTGTACCACAGGTTCGGTCTTCTTCGCCGTCTCGAACCTGGGGGCTGGGATTCGAAGATCCTCTTGGCTGGAGCATAGTTGTCCATTCGCTCGATGTGGCCGAGCCAATGTAGTCTGCGTATCTTGGCTTTTTGGACTACATCTACATCCTGGTACAGCTCATAGAGTTAGCGGTTGTACCTTCTCCTCCATTCGCCCTCCTCGCAGAAGGGACCTAATATCCGACGGAGTATTTTACGCTCGAAGGTGCCCAATATTTGCTCAGCTTTCTAACTTATCGTCCAGCACTCGGCTTCATTACCACAGGAGCGCTCTGTAGAGCATTAATTTGGTCCGCCGAGTTAAGAGTTTTGAACCCAGTTGTTTCGCCAAACCGAAGTAGCAGCGGTTTGCTAGGGTTATTCTTCGTCGGATCTCTAAAAAGGTGTCATTTGTAGGATTGATATTTGTTCCGAGGTAGGTAAACTCCTTAACTACCTCGAAATTATAGCTATCAACTGTGACGTTCTGATAAATTTTTGTTTGTAACATACTTCGTCTTGTCCTCATTCACTTCAACCCAACCAACTCGTTTCGCTTGGTCGTCAATAGTCGTAAATGCTTCTACGACGACTTGTCTGGACCTTCGGATGATGTCAACATCGTCTGCGATAGTGCCTTCCGTGTTGACACCTGCCCTGCGCACTATCTGCTCCAACACGATATTGAAGAAATCACATGACAGCGCATCTCCTTGTCTGAATCCGGTGCACGTTTGGAAGAGCTCCGAAGAGTTGTTTCCAGATGCACAGAGCATCGCGTGTTTTCCAGCGTTGCGCGACACATCTGGATAAGTTTTGCCCGTATCCCAATATCCGGACCATCCCCTGCTAGAGCTCAAGACGATGAATGCTGCCATAGGCGGCCTTAAAGTCAATGATAAGTTGGTGGGTTTCGACTTGAATTCGTTGGTCTTTTCCAGGATTTGTCTGAGTGTGAAAATTTGGTCTATTGTCGATCTGCCGGGCCAGAAGCCACACTGGTACGTGCTATTTGTTGCATACTTTTAGGTTTTTTTTTTTTTTTTCTTGTAGAACTATCAACAGTGACCCCAAGACAGAAACTCATGTTTTTTATTGGCAACTCAGAATACCTACTTCAAATAATGCATAGTTTTAGACCCTCTTCTTGTTTAAGGAAATGTCATTGTCCATTTTGCTGAAAATTAGGATCAACTTCAGATCAGAGAACAGGGAGTACTGTTGGCAGAACATCAACGTAATTTTATCAAATTATGGCAAAATCGAATTTCAAGTTCAAATTTCTTATTTCGTGAAGTTCTTACTTTTGGCTTAAACTTTCTTTCTCACTGTATGACACCAAATGTGGGCAAAATCGTTATTTGACAGTGGTCCCAGTTGCTTTTGCCCATGCCCCAAAATCTATTTGGAACCATTTCTTTTTTTTTTTTAAATGTTCAAACAAAATATTAACCAATCTTATTTTTTAACAATTTCAGGTGAAAGTGGTCAAATTCAGCTATATGTGGACTATAAATAATTTTAGTTTTTGCCGCGAAGAAATGGGCGAAGTCCTTAAATCATCCACTTTCTCCGCGGGTGCTAATGACAAATTAAAATGGTAAGTAGCCCTTAAAATAATTTTATTTTTTAAATATTAAAATAATTTGTTGTATCTTTTTAGGTGTTTACGAGTTAATCCAAAAGGTCTAGATGAAGAAAGCAAAGATTACTTATCCCTATATCTACTATTAGTATCGTGTAATAAATCAGAAGTTAGAGCCAAATTTAAATTTTCTATATTAAATGCTAAACGAGAAGAAACCAAAGCAATGGAATCACAGAGGTACGTACTGAGCACGAATACGTAATTTGTCTATTCTCAGAGGCATATACAAACAAAGAGTGTGACATTGAAAATATCTACATGCATATATATTTTCTAAAATAGAAATCTTTTATGATGCATATACCCAACGGGGGGAGTATATGGCATCATTACCCATTCAGCAATTAACACTTGAATGCAATAAATGTTGAGCGGTTTGGCTCTCTTTCTACTGTTGCCGTGTTCTATTGAGATTATGTGGTTATAGTGTGCATTTCTCTCTAAATTTCATTTCATTGAGTATTCAGTTGAGCGGTGTATTCAATTTTTAAAAAGAATTTAGCTACACAAGATAGATTGTGTGGTATATGTACGCGAGCATGATTTGAGAATCTTTTCAACTTAAAAGTCATAAAATTATTTAAATTACCACATTCGTCTGTAAATATTGCACACGTGTCGGTTGCTTTGTAGAGTACTTTTTGTTTGATGCTGTTAACGCCCATTTTTTGAAGGGAAGACTTGTAGATAGCAAGGGACTTTATTATTAGTTCTTTTGTAGATTCTTGCATATCATAAGGCGAGAATAAAAAAGTATTTTGCCTTATTGTTCTTGTCTATTCTATACTCTCTTTCTGTGGAATATTATTTGGAGAAGTTGTCATCATTTCTGTTGACCTGTCCCAACTATCCCAGTGAAGCGCAACGTTCTTCATAAATTTCTACCAACATCCTATTACAATAGCATTAGCAACTAAAAGTATGCATCATTTCTTTCCGTTCTTACACATGAGTTAGAAGCCATGGGAGAGATCCTAATACCAAAAAGTACCCATTTAATCGACATCATTGAATTCGCATGAACAGCACTCCATCAGTTATTCAATTCCCCTTGCTTACTCGCCAAGCTTCGTGTTTTGAAATGGAAGTAATCGAAATTCAGCTCTTCACAAAGTTCATCTTCTTCTTCCTGGATGACTCTACTCCACTTAGATCGGTCTCTAGCTAGTTGCCTCCAATTGCATACTTTCAACTTGAACGCGACACCTGTGTCGAAGAGGCTCGGTACTGTGTCGTCCCTCCGGGTTTGATTCGAAGACTCTGCGGGCCGGAGCGTAGGTGTCCATTTGGTCTAGATGTCCTAGCCATCCCAGATGTCCAATACGCAAGTTTTTGACTAGTTCGATGTAGCTGTACAGCTTGTATAGTTCGTTCACAAAAAGTATGAAGATCCTCCAAATTGTATACTGTCATATCAGAGAATCCATTTTACAAAGCCATTCCAAATGCTTTTACGTTGTTTTGCACGTGGAATAATAAGAGAGCCATCCGACTTCAAGGTTGTATTGCACGTGCAAAAAAAAAAAACCCCACTTCAATCCTCTTATGTTCTAAACAAAGCAAGAGTCATCTCATCTGAATAAAAAATCAATATCAACACTATGCCCAAGTCAAAGGCAGACTTACTACTTATCCAAGCACCTTCATTTCAAGGACAATCCTCATCTGAATATCACTCAGACAAAAAATAAATTGACCTGCTATTGGGAATAGTGTAAAACCAAATCGATTTCAATAAAGGCACCCACCTATCTCGTATCTCACTCATCGTAAATCAATTCAAAAAAAACAACTCAGTTGTTGTTGCGATTATATTGTATATTTTTGAATTTATTATTCCGTTTTTAAGTCTCTCAGCGTCGTTCATGAATGCATAATTCGCCTGCTGCTGTGTATGAACGAATGCATTTACTCGAGCACTGCATAAAATTACACACACACACGCTGCAAATAGATTCATTTAATTTTAATTTCATTTTTTTACTTTACAGAGCTTACCGTTTCGTACAAGGTAAAGATTGGGGCTTTAAGAAATTCATTCGGCGAGATTTCCTATTGGACGAGGCAAATGGTCTCTTACCCGAGGATAAATTAACAATTTTCTGTGAAGTTAGCGTTGTAGCTGATAGTGTTAATATCTCTGGTCAAAGTAATATCGTACAATTTAAAGTTCCCGAATGTAAGCTCTCCGAAGATTTGGGTAATCTCTTTGATAATGAGAAATTCAGTGATGTCACACTGGCGGTTGGCGGACGTGAATTTCAAGCGCATAAAGCTATTTTAGCCGGTAAGTTGTTATTACGATAAGAACAGGACTTAAAGTTTGTTAATGATGATGATTTTTTTCTTTTTACATTTTTGTAGCCCGAAGTGATGTCTTTGCTGCGATGTTTGAACATGAAATGGAGGAGCGTAAATTAAATCGAGTAGCCATAACAGATGTTGATCATGAGGTACTAAAAGAAATGCTACGCTTCATCTACACAGGGAAGGCTCCCAATTTGGAAAAAATGGCCGATGATCTCTTAGCTGCTGCTGATAAGGTATATACACTTGCTTCTGTTTATTTGGAATATAAATTTGTGTTCTGGTTCTTGAAAAGGGAGTTACATATATGCTGATAGATAGAATAGAACAAACTCTTTCTTCTGACGCAAATGGGAGGACAAATCGCACAACTATAGTCGTTGTGCTGTACATTGAAACGTTCTGCATGAATACCAATCAAAAACCTCATCAGACAAATAGATCTCTTTCTTTTAGAAAAGCGGTCATAGTGTCCTGGCCGTTGTATATGATCTTGCTGATCAGTTTACTTGACCAGTGGCTTGATCTTCTTGTCCTTCATAAAAAGCTTATTGGGATAGCTACAGAGAGAAGCCCACGATGAATACAAGGCTGAAACCTTTCTTGCGAGATCTCAACAGCTCTTTCGTTTCCTTCCATGTCCAATTCCCGGGAATGTCCTGTCCAATTCACGGATATCTCCTTTAAAAGCAATTTGCAGGTCCTCAACATCTAAATGATCAGTAGTACTGATTCAGTACCTCTTTCCTTGTCGCTGTTGGTACTACTCCTTTTGATCCCGTGACTCTAATGCAGACTGCCGTGTGGGTTTTAGTGAGGCTTGAAAGAAGGTTTCATTGGAATAGGTCCAGAAGTTCAATGAATCTTTTTTAAAAAAGAATAAAAAGGGGAAGAATAACTTTAACTTTTGCATAGGACTTTTAGTAACTTGAATTGAATTTTGATTTTTTTTTCTATTATTTTGAATACTTTTAACCGTCTCTTACATTTGTTTACTTTCAGTATGCATTAGAAAAATTAAAAGTGATGTGTGAGGAAGCGCTGTGTGTTAATCTGTCTGTTGAAACAGCAGCTGAAACTTTAATATTAGCCGATCTCCATAGTGCGGATCAATTGAAAGCACAAACGATAGATTTTATTAATACGTAAGTCAACAAAGCTCCCTAAAATGTTCTTCACATTATTAACTTATCTTTTTTTTGGTTTAAATAGTCATGCCACAGATGTTATGGAAACGCATGGGTGGCAGAATATGATAACAACACATTCGCATTTAATAGCGGAGGCATTTCGAGCGCTCGCCACACAACAAATCCCACCAATTGGACCACCAAGGAAACGCGTAAAAATGAGCTGAAAGATAAGATTATTGTTAGTTAAGCAACAACAACAACAACAACAACAGCAGCAGCAGAAAATCCAACAACAAAAACAACCACAAAAACACCAACATAACCAATTTTTATTTAAACAACAAAAACAATCATCAACTAATACGGAAACTATTACAAAAATAAAACCAACAGCAACAACAATTTCAACAGCAGTTTTAACAAATAAAACAACAACAACAGCAGCAGCAGCAATAACAACCATCAATCCGACGACGAAGGAAAATGCAATAAGAAAAATAAAAATTGTAAAACAACGCAAAAAGAAACATAAAACAACATTAGCCACATCGATATCAATAGATAACCGCAAATACCATCACACATCAATGCCTAAAATAAAAACAACAAAACAATCAACAACAGCAGCTGTACAGAAAATAAAAACCAACGGCTGTATAACAATAACCATTTTGCCATTCTATCAGGATCAGAAAAAACGGCAAGCGAAGTTGTTGAAAAATCTTAAGAAGAAACAACACACCAAGCAGCAGTACACTCTAACAACAAAATTAAATAAGCAAAAAATACCAGCAAATAATATCGTCAAGATTGATAAAATGGATACATCTACTGATAGCTCACCACCAGTAACTGCCGTCGCGGGTAACCCAAGCAGCAGTAGCTTGTGGTGAACAACATTAGTAGTCAGCAGCAGTAGCAGCCCCTCCCCCCCATTGAGAAAAGAGAAAGCACAAAGTGGTAGATTTTTTTCATGTTTTCTTCACACACAGTTTCTTCTTCCTTCCTTTCAATTTCGTTTGATCGTTTACGCCCCATCATCATCATCACATCCTCCGTAAAAACTCTGACCATACAATATTAAACTTATTTCCTATAATTTTGTTCTATTAATTTTAATATATGTAATAACACAACTAAGAAAAACAACATGTGTAAAAGAAGAAGACAAAATTTGTTATAAAATTCGTTAAATATTCTTTTTTAATTTAAATGAATTTTAAACTAAAAAAAGTAACAAAAACATTGTACAAATCATGAAAGAAATAGAAAAAAAAAAAACATAAATTAAAAGAAGAGAACAAAACCTTTTTTAACCTGTTAACAATAAAATATAAAAGAAAAAAAAAACCTTAAGCAACAAATTTAAGTTTATTTCTTGCTTTACCTGACCGGCGGCTGTGTGTTGTTTATTTTTTTTTTTATTATTTTAATTCTTAAATTATTTTATATTCACTAATTCAAAGTGAATTTGAGAGAAGAGAACACACACATATTGTATTTTCTTTCTTCATCTCAGGATTTCGTCAAAACATGCGCGCGCGCACTCGTCATCATGAGTATAAACGTAGTAAAAAGAATACAATTAAAACTTTAAACTAATAAGAAAAATGGTTTATTTTATTTTTCAACACCAAACTATCACCACCACCACCACCAATTAAAACTAACTAAAAAAAAAAAATATGGAAAAACATTACAAACTTTTTATTGTTGATAAAAATTTCTTATTTAATTATTTTTTTTTTTTTTTCTTAATTTTAGTTATGTAACTATAATTCGTGTAAATGTATTATTTTGTAGTTGTATTTATAAAGGAAAAAATCAAAAAAAAAAAAAGAAATTAATAAATAATAATAATAAATAAGAAATCAAGTGTGACACAAAAAAAAAACATAAATGGTAACTAAACGTAGATAGAGTCATCACTTGCAAACAAACCACCATATTAGTTGTAAAATAAAAAACATTACGAAAAATGAAGAAAAAATCACTATAAATATATGTTTAAATGGATTCGTTTAATGTTTTATGTTTATAAGAAAATAAAATTAAATAATAATAAAAAACAAAATGCTTATAAAAAAACAATTTCAATAATAATGCATGCGCATGCATTTTTGGAATAGTAATTGCAAAATGTTCTCAGTTTTTTTTTTATTTCAGAAAAAGATAAACAAACAATTTTTTCTTAGATATAGTAAAAAAAAACATAATTTCAACCAAATAAATATAAAACTTAACCTGAGAATGTTATTTCTAAACATTTTTTTTTTCTTACTATAAACTCGGGCTTTTTACTGGAAAAAAAACTTTCATTCCTAAATGTGATCTACAAAGGGTTTTGATTCGAATTAGTTTGATGGTTTTACTCATAGACAAACTAATACAGACGGTCGTCTTTACGATCCCCACCCAAAAATTTTGTATAGTCCGCCGAGCTTAAATTTCCTATCTGTGAATACATGGGAACGAACGTTGGAATAAGACGTAACTATAAAAACAAGCGTGGTGTCTCTTTCTTTCCTTTTGCACACCACATTTTCAGCAGACTGCCCCCATGCAATGTACCGCCGATTGAGAATGTGTGCGTGAGCTCCGATTCGAATTTGCCAGAAACGTCAGAATACATTCAAAATCGGTGGTAGTTTTGCTCTTGTGGGAGCCAATGGTCAAATCGACCGAAGACGACCGTCTATATTAGTTTGTCTATGGTTTTACTTGCAGAATACGGATTAAAAAAAGTGCACGAGAGCGTCGCATGTACTTGCACAGGGACCTGCAGCAAGTGGCTTAGTTTGTGAGCTATTCGAAATATTCACTGCTAGTCTGAAAACACACCAGAATCAGACAAGACGTCTTTTTATTCTCAGACAAGATAACATGTCTTAAAGCAATACACACCAACCGAGACACAATGTGACAAAACATATGATCTCATTTTTCTGTCTCGCTTGGTGTGTGTTGAGATGAAACAAAACTGAGTTTGCTACTGTCGATAATAGTTTTATTTGAATGCAATTCATTATATCTTTATAATGAATATCTTTGTACAGTAGAAGTTCGGAAAAGTTGACTCTCGGAAAAGTTTATTTCACAGAAAAGTTGACCAAATTTGACCTCCGTACGTTGACATTTGGTCAACTTTTTAGAGTGTGACTTTTTTTCTTACTTGCATTAATTGTTTCTTATATCATAAATCTAAATAAACGATGTAAAATACATAACACAGAAGCCAAGTATTCCGAAGAAATGCTTGTTTTTATGGCAGCAGCATGCCTATCGATCAACTTAATCCCGTTCTCACAGTAGGTTAAGATTAATACTGACTTTTTCTGACGTATATTGTCCATATGCACATTGAATTTTATTTCTAGTTCTTACATTTGTTATAAACCCAATAAATTACGACTATTTATGAACGAAATATTGATTTTCTACAGATTTTGAAAACTGTCCAGAAAAGTTGACTTTTGGGAAAAGTTGACAAGCTCCGAGACATTTCGATCAACTTTTCCGAGCTTCTACTGTGATTATATATTGGGCCACCTGTCTGGTTTGAATATATTAACCTCTCTGCGCCTAAGTCCATTATCAATGAAAACTCACAAATAAATCAAAACTAGCTAGTGCAAAGAAAACAACAACAATCAATTTTTGTCTTTGAAAGGTAACGATCCCGCTGTCGACAACCAGACACGTTTTTCTGTCTAATCTTTTCGTATTGCGCCATAAGCAGATGTGCAATAATCGACAACGACGGTGGTTCCAGCCGCGTTTGTCTCGTTCAGTGTGTGTTGACCGTATGCAAGACCATGTATTTTCGACTGGTTGCCGATGGCGCGATTGTCTTCTTTGGAATGTGTTCGGTGATAAGTGTCAATGGATTGTTGTTCGATAAGACAAGTAAAGACGTCTTGTCTGATCCGGTGTGTTTTCAGTCTAAGTCTTAAGTTTATATTCTTTTGCTCTCATAAAACGAATCTGAAGCGAGGTCCCATTGTCATTCATTTGAAGAAATGATTATTTACCCTGCCTGTCACAGAATTATGAAAAAGTCAATGAATGTTTCGAGTGGCTGGTGCTATTTTCTATGTATGTATTGTATTTGCAGTACTCTTTGCTTTTGCTTCTTATCTGTCGCCTTTTTTTTTTTAGTTTTCCAACAACCCGAGACAGCTTGATTTTTGTACCGTAGGCTCGGTCTTTTCCGTCGGTCTCCTCGAACCTGTGGGGTGTGATTGAAAGATCCTCTTAGCTAAAGAATTGTTGTCCATTTCACATGTGGCAGATGCCTTACTGGGCTTAAGTCCTATATTTTCTCAATCGGCGATTTTTCATGGTTGTATAATGTAGTTGACGTGATACACATCTGTTACTCATTTCAGTTATCAAAGAAGGACAGCAGAATGCATTCTTTGAGAGTGTTCAGCCATTACTAAATTTACCGCTAGCCGCAATAAGTCCGAAATCGAAAAAGCATAACACCCATACAGTGAATACAATTTCTCCCTCTCTTCGAATTAAAATCCTTAAAATGCTTTTCTCTCTTTTAAACATTGTCGAGGATTGTAGGGTACCAGAAGCACAAGTCTTATAATCTATTGTCATCTTCGCTTATCAGTGAACGAGAAATTCGATATAACTTCTGCAGCCCAAAGTAATTTCTTGGACTAAAATTCGTAGCATAGTAAGAAACTCTTTCTTCTATGAACAACTACAAGATTTCTTCGTACGCTAACAGCTTTTCGTAAAAATTCTCTATTTTGAGAGAGTTCCCCAACGGTCTTATTTTCACCTAAATGTTGACATTTAATGCGATCCATATATGGAAAGCTCAACAATTGCGCGACGCACAAAAAAGAACTGAAAGTAACGTTTAAAGCGGTCTAAAACGTAGTAAGAGTAAAGCAAGTTTTTTTCATTTTTCGGTCTCATCAGATTCGAAGGTAGTTTTATTTTTGGCGAAACTTTCTGTTGGTGGTAAATGTTTAGCTTTTTGCATACTGATCTGTCAGCTTGACTTTGATGAACGGAAAGATGCTTTCAGTTCAGTTCGAGGGAATTGGTTTCAGCTCGGTGTTATCTTTTTCGGGTTTCTAGTGTTTTAAGAGCTTTAATAGACCGGTTTTTTCTGGGAACCTTAAGTTAAAGTAAGTATGTTTCATAACAACAATTTTGACTCAAGTAAATCATAAAAAACGAAAATCTCATCGCTCTACCGTTGTTAATATAAATCCTCTATAATGTTCTCTTCTTAAATGATTTGTATTGTTACTTTAAAAAGAACACCAAGTTTGATCTTCAACAAAACAAACAATTTTTATTTATTTAAACCTGTAGTAGTTTCTGTTACTCAATAGATTGGTTTCCTTTTATATTTATATGTATTTCTATTGTCATTAGCTTGATTAAGTTTATTTTTATGTATTAAAAATATTTTTAGACATTAAGAGTCACTTTAAAATTCATATAAGCAATGAGGAGCACATGTTTAAATACTTAAAATAAAAAAAATTAGACAGCAATTGTCCCTGCTACTTGGTAACCTCTTATTAAATTTTTCTCATTCGCTGTTTTTTTTTTCCTATAAAGCAATAAATAAAATAATAATAGAGCATCCCACCAATAAAAATAAATAAAAACAAATGGTTTTTTTCATTTATTTTAACTTTATGTTTTATTTTATAATTTAACCGAGTTTCAAGTTTAAGTTTGAATACTAATTATTAAAGGATGTCTTTAAACAAAAAAAAAAAACACACAAAATTTTTGAATTGATTAAAAAATCCTTTAAAACAAATATAAAAAAATTAAACAAACAAAATAGCAATCGTGTCGCTTTTGGTAGTTTAAACAGTAACAAAAATAAATATTAATAAATTGTAACAAATAACAAACTAAAATACCATTATAAAGCAAATAATAGTAAACTAGATCTTAATTAATAGGAATACGGAACAATGTCCAATTTGGATAAATTAACATTCTGAGAATAAAAATATTAATAAGTAAATAAACTATTCAAAAACAAAAGCCATTTATACACAACTTTTTTCTGTGACTTAAAAATAAACACAATACACCCCAAAACTTAATATAAATCATATGGTTACAAAATAGATAAATTAAAATGGAATTTTTCGTATATTTTCTTAGTGGTGTTCTATAATATAAAATAAAAATAACAACATTCGCAATCAAATTAACCTAATCATCACACAAAAAATAACAAAAGCAAAAACAAAAACTTTGTAGAGCGGATAAAATTAGTTATATAAAATAAATAATATTTTCAATGAATTCAGGTTTTATAAAAAATAAAAGCAATGTGGCGAGCAAGAGAAATAAAAAACAAATGAAAACGAAGGGATGGTAAAAAAAAAAAAAAATTAAATGAATGAAATACATCTACTTATAACTTTGTACATACGTAAAGGAAGAATAAGAAATAAAATTAATTGAAATGGAAGTAACAGTTTTAAATAAAAAGGAAAAAATGCAATTCTATTGTGAATTATAAGTATAATTATTCATACTATAGTTATTAATTTATATTTGTTTAGTTAAAGGTAAACAAAAAGGAGATAACAAAACAATGTGAGCGGAAGTAATGAGGTGAAAACAAAAAAAAAAAAAACAAAGAGGAAGAGATACAATTGACAAATATAAGATTTAAATATTAAAAACAATTGGCTTTAATTTTTAATTTGTTGGTGGGTAGTGGAAAAATAAACTTTCATTAAGTTTTTAACGAGCTACGGATCGATTATTATTAAGAAAAGATTTTTAATGATGCAAATATGTATTTATACTTTTACAAGCTTTGTTCAGTGACTGAAAAGGTAGCACAGCACAGAACACAACAACAAGTTTGTGAAAACTATCAGAACAGATTAGAACAGGAAAGTACAGCCTCTTCTTCAATGAGTCAGAATGTATCCCAAAGCATTCTTTTCATTAGCAGCCAAACGTATTAAATAGCAAATAATTTTCGTTATGACACATCTCACCCCAGACGAAGGTGCACAAAAGAGTGTGCTGGACTGTGCAGTACAGACTTATTGAACAAAGAGAAGGATCACTTTTGGACGATATTTGTTCTCATTGAACGCAAAAACCTGAAATTTTCTGTGCTGTACTGTGCAGTACAGTCACTGAACAAAGCTAATGTAAAGGAAAAGATGGTATCCGTCAAGTGTTCACAAATGTCAAATATGATTGACGTACGACGCCATTTGTAAAAATTATAGCAACTTCCGATATGGTGATTAATTTTGCGTCATCTGTTACTTTATGTGCATACATGTAAATCCTGTAACTCCTCGTGACGATTGCGTTATGGATGTGTATATATACTAATAGCCCGAGTTCTACTACTAGCATGAAGGATTCGCAAATATGAGTAATCGACGCCAGAAATATGCCTACGTACTAAACACACACCCTACTAACTTCAAATGACTCTGCCCGCGGGCCCGCCGATAAGTATTACTTCGCGAGGCTGCTTAGCAATTTATGCTGTATTCTCTATTTGCCACTTCGGACCACTGCTTCCAATCGACGAAGTTCAGTCTGCATAGCCGTGTGACGGAACCTATCTCCAACCAGTCATCTCCTGACCTCATCATATGGTTTATTAGCAGCTCATTGCCTCGGAAATTCGCTGTGCCACTTGTAAAGCGTCTGCACTAGAACATTTGTAACGCGCTCCGCGTCTTCGTCCTCATCTAGACATTTTGGGCAAAATGACGAGCTATCGTGCCGAAATCTGTTGACGTACCTACGATAGCCACCATGCTTAGACATGGACTGTGTAAGTTGCGTTCATTTTGTCTGCTTGTGGGTCATTCTACCTTTGGTGGTGGTGTCAATCCTGGAGTGCCACAGAGCTGTAGATGTTGTGCTTTCTTTCTCCTTGACTCCTGATAAGTCTGGTATCTTGTCGATTCGAAATAGGGCCATCGAACCTGCAAAACAAGCTGCTTTGTCCGAAATTGTTCGGAGACCACAAATTGTTAAAAAAAAAGTTTCCTCCTTATTTCGTTCCTTGAGAATGCAGCCGCCAAATGTAGGGTATGTACATTTAAGCTTCCGCGTATACATAGTAATGTTTTTAGGTTCTTGTCCCATTCTCTGACAAAATTTTCCACTTAATATACATACGGCTCTGTCAACAAATGCAAAAACGGATTCTTAAACTTATTTACGAAAACTTGCAGCTTACGCGTCTTAATCTTCAAGGTTATAAGTTCCAGTACAGTTCCAGTTCAGGTTCTAGGGTTAAGCGGAACATTCGCGATTCTTAAGCTGATAACATTGTTTTTCCAGATTCCGAACACAGCGTCAGCATTCCCGAATGTGCAGTTCCATGCCCCAGAAAGACCATAGAGGAATAGAGAAGACGCCGATTGACGTTGCTTGTAAGCTACAGTTGATGTACATGGAAGTAAGTACAAATATCTGCAAAATATTGCTCACATATACTTCTATACGAACAATCATCGCGTATGCGTATAGTGGATGAAGTGGCGGAAAAACTTGGCTGTCTCCAGAAAGGAAGCCGGACAAAGTTAAATGATAAAAAATGAGGGTGTTCCCATAACAGCAGGAGTCGGTATAAACTAGATTCGAATAAGTCTTCAAGTAAGCAAGATAGCTTAGATAGAGATATAGCACAGGCGACTCAGTTCCAAGGAAAGTCCCACAGCGGACTGGGTTGTGCTTGTTCCACTCATAACATTACCTCGCCTAAAGCAGAAGAAGATTGACTATCTGTAAGACCGTCACCTCAAACAGTAGTGAATACAAATTTAGAAGTCTTTCATTTATTTTCAGACTTAAAATAGCAAAACGATATATAAAAACTCAAATATTTACACAAGTCACGGCGACAAATTTAAATTAAATATATAAACTTAAAAGCTACGTGGGTATCCGGTTCTCGTTTGTAGTTTCGGTCTTCTCTTCCACAGTAACCGCGGGAACCCCACCCTTATCTATATCACTGGTGTCACCCGTTGACTGGTTGCTATCACAATTACGATTTACAGTATTATTATCACTATCAGCGCATCTAGTCACCGGCCCTGCATCATGTTCAACGAACGTCGAGTTTATATAGCCCATCGGACTAAGAACAAGTTCTGTATAAGCTGGTGGCAAAGGCATCCCCTAAAAAATAAAGAAAAATATTTTAAAGTTTTCAAAATAAAATATCGTTACTATACTAACTTCTGTAGCTCCTTCATAGGGTGGCGGCGCTTCAGGTAACTGTTCTGGTATTTGTCTACTCTCATAGGTCGGCGGTCTATCACGTAATCTTGTCAGCACTCGTATTTGCATAGATGTAAGTGAAGCACGCAAATAGTTGGCATAACTTAAGGAATCATTGTCTAGATTAGCACCCGTCCGTGAGGCTAGAGCTCTCTGTCGAGCACTGTAGTTAAACTCGTTTTAGCCTAATCTTTTTTTTAACTATTGAGGGAACCTACCTTAAATATCTTGGTTTTGTGCATAACCTATAGACAACCATTGTCAAGGCGGCCATTCCCATGATCAAGGCAGCCGAGAGAGCAATCTGTGATGCAGTAATGTAAATCGGAGTCTGAGCACTAAAACGGTAAAATACGGAGCAAATAAACAAGATGAACTTCTCAATCGCTTATTACCTCAAATACCTGCATGTTATTGAATTTTCAATACCATTTCGACATGAGCAGTAGCCAGAGGGACCACATTCCATAGTAAGATCAGCACAGCAATTCGAAATCTCACATGATTTACCAAGACCTATTTAGGTGTAGAAAATAAAATATTTTCGATTAAAAAAAGTAAAAAAGTATTTTGTCGTCGTTCAAAAATTTTAAGGGAAAAGTTACTAATTCTGCACCCGGACTGACTAAATCTACGAAAATCTAAAAAAATTTAACGAAAAACACTGAATTCCAGTTCCTACGTCAAAGTTTCGTTGTTTTTCACAGAAATAAGAACAAGAAATTGTGAAATTTCTATGCTGTGAAATTTAATCCGAGAAATATCTTCTTTTTTTTTCAGCGGGGGAGCATCCGGTTAATTAATCCAATCGTCACTGGAACCAGGAATAGACGATTCAGGTTCGGGGGCTGGAAAATGAGTCGCATGCCAAAGACAGTACTGTAATGGAGTTCCACAAAGACAGCAGCTTCTGTTCCTTGATCGGTTACAGTGACTACAGTGGCTATGTTACACTTAATTTCCGGGTCAATGAAAAGCTGAAAAGCACAGTTCTTAATTGTGGGAAAGTTGTCTTGAAGTATATTTGATCAGAGACTAGAGGCTTGAGCGCAGGGCTAAAGTCGTATTATATTAACATATCGAAAGGGGTCATCAAAGAGCCAGTCAGCTTCAGCTACCCGCCAATACGAATAAGCGAATATTCGCAAATTTTTTTCATTTCGTACATACAGCAATTTTTTTCATTAGTCGTTGCAATCAGCGAATCTGACTTGTCATTTACCAATGAAAAAAATATTGTGAGGTAACATCTCTTCTCTGTGGAATGTGAAAGAAATTTGACAGTTCGCAAGAAGCCTTTGGTTATTCAAGGTAAAATCGGCGAATTGTTGACTTCTTCGCAGAAACAAATTACAATTTAACTCTTTCTTTATGAATCGATTGAAAAATTAAGCTCTTTATTGGGAATAGTACAATTTTTAATAGCCGTCAATTTGCTAAATATAGTATTGTTTGTTCGCAGTTCGCTCATTCGCCGGTGGATGAGTTGTGAGTGAAACTTTAGGTAGATAGATGTTTATATTACAAAAGTGACTTGTTGGTGTATTGTGCCCTTTACTACTTTACTTGGAGATCTTGGTCCCTTGTGGAGTTCCTTTCGCTTTGCAATTCGTTTCTAAGTACAGCTGCAAGCACGTTTTCATTAAGTCTGAAAAGATCTAAAAAAAGGACCTTCTTTCAGATAAAACCTTTACCTCAATACAATAAAGACTGGGTATATTTTCGCACACTTTATTCTACAACTAAGATACGATTTTAGTTAATTTCAACCTTCCTGTTTCATAGACAACACTCCTTTGAAGGTATTTAATCTTGACTTGGGTGTGACATTTATCGAATGCTTTACGAAACCAAGAGATACATCGACCATGACCTTGTAAAACTGAATACAAATTGGAGTTCCTTTCGCTTTGCAATTCGTTTCTAAGTACAGCTGCAAGCACGTTTTCATTAAGTCTGAAAAGATCTAAAAAAAGGACCTTCTTTCAGATAAAACCTTTACCTCAATACAATAAAGACTGGGTATATTTTCGCACACTTTATTCTACAACTAAGATACGATTTTAGTTAATTTCAACCTTCCTGTTTCATAGACAACACTCCTTTGAAGGTATTTAATCTTGACTTGGGTGTGACATTTATCGAATGCTTTACGAAACCAAGAGATACATCGACCATGACCTTGTAAAACTGAATACAAATTGCTTCATAAACTTAAAATATATTAAACACCCTATTCGTTTAGTCAACAATTTGATGCAGTCACCTATTCTAGATAGTGTGTGTTACACAATAGACCGGCGTTACTGATAAGATTGTAACCGTGTTGGATGCGTCTGATTTAAACCATTAGTTCCACTTTTAAGTGTAAACACTTCATCATTGAAAATCATTTTATAATTCTGTGATTCACAAACAAAGACGTCTGTAGTTGGCTTTTGGGCCTTATCTAGCAAACTTATTCTTAAATCGAGTTCAAGTGACGGGCTTATGCGCTGGATCCTCCTGCACCGACCACATAAACCGCTTACAGAACAAAATAGAAAATTAATGGTCAAGAACCTGCTAACATGACTGTACGATAGAGAAGTGGCAATCGATTAGACATAGGAGAGGATAACTACATTGGGAAATACGCTGAGCAGTGGAATTCGTTCATCGAGGCTGACAGCCGTACGCAATAGGTAAGGAAAGGCGCAGAGCAATTAAGGAAAAATCGGACTTTTTAGGAATGAGTTTGAGGCATTTCCCGCAATCCCAGTTTGACCTGGACCCTAAAAGAAAGACAGTCTGAAAGACTTTACTACAGATACAGATGCTAGTTTGTAATATCGCTGAACTGGATGGAGTTCCACATGGTCATTGCTTCTCCTGTATCTTGTTGGCAAATTTGAGTATGCTAGGCGAAAACACAGGGAGGTTTATTCTGAGGTCTATGTGCAACTTCCTCTTGTTAGCTCATCAGCCTTCTCATTGCCTGTATCTTCATGTACAGGAGGAACCCACCAAAGCTCAAGCTTCTTTGCAATAGCAAACGACAGTCTTTACCCTTTCGTGAGCTCCATTAGGTGCTGCCACAGATCAGTATAAGCAGGTCTAACATAACCCGTCTCCAAACATTTTTATAAGATTTTCTAACCCGCTAAATGTCGCGAGGAATTAGCTTTTTACCATGAGAACAGCGTCATCGGCATAAACTGTAACATTGACACCATTATAACTAGGCTGCTGAATTACATACTTCGTTTAGGACAGCAACTCAAAGCAATTGGGGAGACAATCCAACTCTGAAGGTTATACGTGAAGGCATATCCTTTTATCTTCCTTCTCGTTATGATATAGATACATGCCTTCAAATAACCTTACAACCTTATAGTGACCTAGCTTAGCCACTACCTCAGTTGAATTTCCAGTTCAAGAACTTTCTACACCTACATCTTTATCAAACACTCAAACTCTTTTCAACAGTCTGGCATCTATGGAATAAATAGATCTTTTTCCAAGAAAACACTTTAAACTGATACGAATCTAAAAGATGTCAAGATATATTCAGAACAGTCCAATCATCCGGTCAAAACTGGCCCATTAGATGGCTATCTTCAAGTCTCTGACGTGCGTGAAAACTATTTATACTGCGCGTTGAATTACATATCACACTTAATTAAATACTTGTATAATATCATACGACCAAGCAAAAGCATTTCATCTGATAGCAGAGAATATTTGAGTTCTTAATCTAATCAAATGTTTACACCATCCGAGTGCCAAACAATCGTTCTTTAATGCACAACTACATAGTGTCTTGACTGCAATTAATATGAGCTCGTTCTTCTATAAAATATATATACATATGGATAAGTTTTAATTAGTTTATGAAGAACTGAAATAAATTCTGAACGTGTAGCTTGAATTTATTTGTTGCATTCAAGGATTATCCGTGAAGACAACTTAAGACAATGGATTTAGTGTAAAACAGGTGGAAAACAATGGAACTTGTTCCAATTTTCCCGACAAGTGAATAAATCACCAGTTGTCTGAGGGAAATCACACTGACAACCAGGCGGGGAGCATGATTTCAATCGAGGTCAGTCGCAGGGTGGTTATTGGCATACAGTCATTCCAACTTTACGTCTGTACTTACTGAATAGAAAGGCCTACTTATTCTCGCCACTTCATCTTTCCGTTTATAGCTATCATTCAAACACATCAATGAAAGTTTTGATTTCCAATTTTAAGATAATTAAGTAAACAATATTGACTTACTTAATTTGGTATCGAAATAGAGCTAATTTTTTTTTAAAAAGAAAATACTTCAGATTGAAACTTTTCTTTAAATCCTTCGTAATTTCTACGAAGTAAGGATTTTCAAGTAAGGAAACAGTTATATCACGGATTGTGATCGATTTCAAGGAACAGCTGATTGTCGTTTCTATAATAATTTGGAATTTATAATTTAATCGTTTCCCTGAAGTGTTTTATTCTCATTCTCTTTTCATCTCTCAGTTTAGCTTTTAATGATCAAGTCTAACCTCAAAACCTAGGTACTTTTTGGTTGCGCCATTTCACTGACAGAGCGTTCCACTGATAGCAATTTTTGAATGATTGCTATAAATGAGTTGTCAAACAAAATGAAAGCACTATTCCACTATTTGTTTCAATCTCAAACTCATCAACTCATCTTATATGCATTACTGGGCATGCTGTTGAGAGGGTAGGGAGTTCCTGGAGAGTGACTAGACTAGATAGATGCCTATGTAATTTCTTAAAAATTTTTGAGCCAAAACGTATCTCTAATAAATAGCTTTAATAGAGATTTGGCCAACAGTGAAAGTGGCAGAGGGTTGGTCACACTTTCCGAGAAGATGACAGATCTATAGCTAACCACGCGATACAATGAAACCCACTTACTCAGGATGGCAGAACACGGCAATTCTAGGAGTACATGGCGCAGAACAGTCGAGAAGGAAGCATGAAAACCGAGCAAGAGGTGGGAAGAGCTGAGACACATTTGCAGAAACCGCACACGATGGCGCGTATGCGTTGTAGAAATGCTGGGACCCATGAGGGAAATCGGGAAGCGAACATCTCTGAAACGGGGTCTACTATGTTGTTGGCTACATTTTTGGGCGAACGCACATTTAGGTACTGTGCTATTCGCTATTCGCCCTAGTTGACTTCTTCGCCTTCATGCCTTTCAGTTTGTAAATATACATGTGTTGAAAGCATCATACAAGTGACTTTTACCAAACCTGCAAAACAAATTACATTTTCTTAAATGGCAGGTGAATGGAAGCTTCTGTTGAAATATCACGGAAAACATGGAAATATTTAGAAAGGGCGATGTTCCAAGCGATCGTACTGCATAATTACTATCATCGTCTCGAAGCGAGTGGAAAAAATCGCAAATTATTCGCCTCGCACCTCATTGCGTGTTGGTCCCAGAATTTACTTCCGGAGAGCCAATGGAACATGATCAGCTGTGTTTTTTGTTTTCGCAAAATAAAGAAAGGGCTTGGATAAAACCAATGGAAAATGACATTAGTAAATCATAAATAAAGGCCTCTAATATAGTTTTTGCAACTATAAGTATAGGGCACAAAATTGCATTTAGAGATATCGAAATATCATACATTTTTTAAATCGCTAATTTGATCTTTCTTTATTGGTAAAATCGACAAAGAGAGCAGTTAGTCCTAATTTATCACATTATAATTCTTTACACCAGAATTGAACAAAATCAATTGCAAAAAAAGGTTGATAAATAAACACTTTGGTTCGTTCACATCAACATTTATGTAAGCAAAATACATTTATAAGGCCAAACAATTTTGAATAAATTCATTTCATTAAGTATCAGGAAATGAACAATTTTAATTACCGTTCAACCACTTAAGGTTCAAATGTCATTAACGTTATTAACAAATGACAAAAAAACACCGTTGTGCTCATATCATTGCGCTGCACTGTGAGGCCGTGTGCTAGCAAAATTGGGAAAAAATTATCGTTCAACAGTTTTATTATTTTATAACTGTTATTATCGACATACGTTTATGTATTTCCTCTTCTTTTTTTTTTTTTTTTTTTTGTTATTCTTGCTTTTGCCAATCTTATCGTGAAAAACAATTGTACGTCCATATAAATTTATATTTTTTTTACTTTTCACATCCACGATAAGCATTTTCTGTCAAATTTTAATGCAAAATTTAATGCACGTGTCAATAGGTTCTTAAAATTCTTATTAATCGTTGCAATTACTCAAAATGTTCGAAATTCAGCAATGGTATATGTAATCAATCTTTTTCTCACCTGGACATCTCATACACATGCCATTGAAATCGAAATAAGACTGTTTGCAGGTACAAATGCCGTCTAAACAAAGAGCAAACTCATCGTTGCAATCAAATCTTGATGAGCATGATGTATAGAATACTATGTTTGACATTTTGTTATTTTTAGAAAACTGTTTTTAACACGCGATTGTATTCTACACGCTTACAACATCGTTTACATTAGGCTTAAAGGATTTATTCTTAGACGACGACAAAGTAGAACTTTCACGTTGCCAATTTGGACCGGTACTGATGTAGGAGAGGCATTTTTTTTTAAACAATTAACGCAATACGGTGAGAACTTGTATTGTAATCAGCAAATGTTTATCGGTATATTTTGTTATCAGTGATAACAGAATGCTTGTTGGCGGGACAAAGAGTTGGCCTGGAAGTGTTGAAATGTATCTAGTTTATTTGATTGCTCAACTCACCACACGGAACGCTTTGTGTGGGGGACCGAGCATTTATCGATATTATGTACTTTCTGGCCCAATTATTTTCAAAGATATCGTAAAGAAAATCGCACTTTAAATCACTCTATTGTTCTGATTTTTTTAATCACCTTCGCTTGTGATTTATACAGGGTGTCCCAACGGCTAAAAGACTCTTTAAATTTTAAGTTATATGTGCTAGTTTTTTTAGTTGTTAAATATGTAATATACTCTAGTGAAGCTACGTGATAGCTATGTATATCTCAGTATCATAGACCTTTTGGTTTTCCACTGAAAGTCAACAGCGTGATACTCCAATGAGGGGAAATTATATTCTACCATATGCGGAGCGAACTAGCTTCATGCGAAAATGTTCCTCTTATATTTCCTTATACATCGCGGGATTGTATGCAGTTGCTGGCAACTCTTCCCAGCTGTCATGCCATTTGCCTGCTGGAATCTTTCTATTCTCTCTACGGTATTCTCAGCGATACAAATTTGAGCCGATGAGTTTGTTGTTAGGCTGATAAGTTTTGTTTTGGCTGTGTTAACCTTCAGTTCTATAATGCCTGCCTTTGTCTCGACTTAAGCTGTCATTTGATGGTAATCCATGCGAGAGCAGACATACATCGTCAACGTAGTCGTGGTGTTGTAAGTTGGGATGCAAGACTCTGTGAAAGTCCTCAACCTTCTATTAACAAAGTTGTATGGAGTACGCCGTTTTCACCATTCCTATTGGTGATAGAATATAGACTTTAATTCCTCCTCAAAATGCCTCCAGATATTCTCAGAAAATGATGCCCTATGTCTTGCCTGCGATCGACCGATAGCTCCTCCACATCTTATGTAAACACATTTTTCACTGCACTCTAATGGTCTTGGATGGTGGCGTCTAAGCCTTATAGATTAGCTTAAGTTCGAGTGATAGACTTAGACCTATATACCTCTGTTTTGATAGCACAAGATCTGTGTATTTTCTAAACGACTACCCATTGAGTCAACAGGTACTAATGCGTGAGTGAGTTCCCTGAAGTTGTTGAGGAAGTGCTTGCCAGGTGCAGTTTAGTCTCCTCCACCTCATGAAGGACCTTCTGCAAACGAACTGCCTGAGATTAGTAATGCTAATCGCATTATGTTTCAATACTTTACAAGTGACGAAACTTCCGTTCTCTGGTAGAATCGACAGAGTTGTGCTATGCAATTACCTGAAATTTCGCTAAAGTTCGGCACCCAGACCCTATGCCGATCAAATTGAATTGTACATCTTTATAGATTCAATTACATTCCGCACGACTAATACCTTAATCACGACAAGGCTCCCTTTATCACAAGAACTTCAACCTGAAACAGGCTATATTTGTTAGAAAGGCAGTCGTAGAACTTACAGTTTAGCTCCTTGAAGAAAATAGCCCACTCACCTCTGTCCACAAAAAAACGAATCCTTTTCAAGAAGCTACATTACCCTTCTTCATAAGCTATCCTGTACTTTTTAAAATTTTTGTCGAATTGGAACTAAAGAAGGGTATAATCAGAGCCCTAGATTCAGCAATCTTATTTGTTATCAAAGTGGAATTGGGTTTCATTGCTGAAGATGGCTGGGTAATTGACAACAGTTCCAGAGTTTCTTGGAAGTTGTAAGCATAAAAATGCAGATCTGTCGTCAAAATTCACTGGTCTGATCGTACAAATTTATGTGGAACCTGTTCACTTGTTATGCAGTAATAGTGCTGTATCACTCGTTCAAATTCGATAATCGGATCGTTCATGTATTGGTTTCGTACCGTTCTTCGTTCATTCTACTGATATATCTTGTTCTCGATAGTGAGACATAGGGTCAAAAGCTCTATGCAGTGAAGCAACCATTCTTAATCTCAAATTCGACAGTCGTATCTTAGTCGTATCGTATCGACTGTCGTATTCGAGTGTAAGAATATGGGTGATTTCATGCGAATGAACCACTTGCGACAGGTTGCAGAACAAAACGTCCGGGTGTGCCTTATCGTATCCTGAAGTAATTCCTCTATTCAACACCAGGAACTACAGCTAGTCAAGAATACAATTTATGGACTTTTATTGCGTTGTTTCTCAATCGAAGTTCTTAAGTAGTGTACACTAGCAATTCCACTGTCGGTTAAGTAAGGCTTTACACGCCATTGCTTAATAATCCAGTGACTTATGTACATATGTAATGTTCCGGTTATAAAATTACCATTCCAACTTAGGATTGTCGAATAATTTGAGACCGTATTTGTTGGCTAATTTCTCTTGGGCTCTTTATGTTGTTCATCAATTAACAAAAAATATTCTCCACAATCAGACCAGCTTTTCGCCAAGTCTTTTCAAATATAAATGGCCACAATTAAAACTTGTATTTATCATCGATTTTCTAAAAGAAAACTTATTTACCAACCAACTCAACTTTAAATAAACGCCTCCATAACTTTTTTTAAAAAATAACGATTGCCATGCCCAGTGCTGCCAAGCAAACACTCATAATTTTGTATATTTATTGTCACCTACTTCTTACCTTCATTTAATTACTTCCGGCTATACGTATGTACTTACATATGTATATTGTATCTATTTACGTTTAATAACATTTTCGCATGTTTTACCGCCACATGTGTGGCAATTTAGTGCACCCATCACCTTTATTATCTCCTTGACAACGAAAACAATCCAATTGACCATAACAGAAAACATTTCATTCAACTTCGCACTACTAAATAGGTTTAGTAAAACTTAATTTCCATCCTTATAACATGGCTGAGGATAATTCCTGGGTTTTTGATTCTTTGGTGTGTTTCCTTCATGGTCCCGTTTGGAACGCTCCACTCCAAACTTTCATTGAAGAGAAATCCCTTAGTGAGGTCTCTGTATATCTACGCCAATATCAATACTAATTTTTCTTTTTTTCTCTAAAGTATTCGATCCGAATCTCCAGCCGGATGAATCGAATCCTGAATATACTAAAATCCATGATGAATATAAGAATCTAGTGGACTTCATGTTGGGCAGTTTCATGGAAGAGATGCAAATAACTCCCGAGCAATTTGAAATGGCTTGCTTGGAAGGCCGCACCCAACATGGCGATAATTCATTTAATTTTCATCAAGGACTCTTTCAGCAGGTATGCCTAAGTTACTAAGTCCTTAACTCGACTGCAAATTAAACTTTCACTTAGATTTGGGCAGCAAATGATATAAAAATATTCATTCGAATGATGACCCAACGAAACGTTGAGATACAATTACAAGCTTTGGACTTGATAGAAAGGAGGCAACAGTCTTTGTCTATAGAAAAGGATGATGGGCTAGAAGAACCATCAAAAGAGTAGAAAGATTAACTCTCCCACTTGTAGAAAGATTAACTCTCCCACTCATTGATTTAGGGAAAACCCTGGGGACTTTGTTGAAGCCGAAGATCTAATAGCTAAATCTGTGGAAAAGGAGTTCGATACGCCTGATGCAGCAGTTACTCCCGAAGAACCCGAAACAAGTGATAAATTCGAAAGGCTGAATCTATTCTTTGAGCATCAGAAGGTCGGCATTACCTCTATAGATATTTAGCGATTTCAATTTTTTATTTTATTTTTTCTAGATTGATCCAGAAGATGTGCAATCCCGTCAGGAGTATCTTCGTGAGCAAAGGGATAAGATTATTGCAATCAAAAAGAAAACTCGCGCTAAACAATTAAATGAAACTGCCGAAAAAAGTGGTCGTCCTTCGTCGGCACAGGTAGCTCAAAAAATTCTTGAAGGCGATTCGGAAGAGGTCTTAGGCAATGGTGCTAATGCAGAAAGGAACTCTGCTTCAATGCAGTTACGTAAGACTTTGGCAAAACGTTTGCGCAATGAAGTTGTAGAACAGCAGTAAAATTCAAACTGATAAATTGTGATGCTTTAAATATTAATTTTTTGAATAATAAATAAATGTTGTATGTCCTCATAGAAACGGCTAAGCATTTGAAGTTAGGACGAAACAAGAACCATTAGGTTTTAATGGATTTGGACTTTACCATTGTAGAGAAATCCAAAATAGTTACATGCTAATTTTCTCTGTCTGTTGGGATGTGCACGTTGGGGCATACTTACGGTGACTATCCACCCTGGGACAATCTGTAATTCAGCAGGCTGTCTCCGAATTTTTTTTAAGAATACGGGGCTTACAAATTTTGTGTATTAAAAAGATCCAAAAGCACGATTTCGATAGTAGCCCTTTCGAAGAAATAATTACTGATTACTGGACCAACGATATACATGTAAGTAGATAGACCACAACAGTAGAGCTATGTAATTGAGTTTAGTGAGTCTTGTATTTCTTCTGGATTCGCCTCCAAAAACGACAATTTTACTCGTTCACAAATCCATACGTTCTAAAAAGAAGCCTCGTCACCCTCCACTCAATTTTCGGATAAAAATAAAGACCTCGGAAGCTCAATTCGGAAAATTCTGACGCAAGCCATGGTCTAGATACGTAGGTAGGTAGAACTGGTGGTTTTCTTTGCTGCAGAACACAATTAGCGAAGTTGTGCTATTTTGATATTACGACTCATGTTACCTGCAGTGCGCGGTGTTACTATGCAGTGCGCGGCGAGGCGAATAAAGTTGCGATTCTCTCTACATTTCCACATCCTTTCGCGGTGATAATGGCAACTATGCAGTGCGATCGCTTGGAACACTGTCCTCTCAAAAGCTTTCCACGTTTCGTATTCCAATGATATTTCCACAAACGTTTCCATTCATCTGTCAGTCATCAGTAGAAAAAAAAAATTTTAATTCCCTCTATTTGACAACAATCAGTTGATTTCGATAACGTAGACTGCGGCTGGATAATAGAGTTCATCCTATATCTATATGAAGTCAGACTCATAGTGTGGATCCGTCGTGTATATACAGTTGCTACCATAAGTAGGTTAACAAAGTCAATATATTTTTGAAAGCAAAAAAATATTACCTTTTTGTCATAGTTCGGTTCGATGACGGCGTTGGGTCCTTGTTTTGTAATATGGCTCTTATTTTTGGCACTGAAAGTGAGGGATCAGCACTGGAAATAGATTTTATTTTCTTATCCTGTCGGTTTGAAGTAATTCTAGGACGACCAGGCCTATTAATTGCATCTGTTCTGTTCTCGTCATTAAATGCTTACTTTAAATATAGTTGTGGGTGTTTTATCAACAAGTTGGGCCCTCTTAACGTCTTGACCATTGCCCTCTTGACGGAGCTTTATAATTAATTTTCTCTCCTCAGCAGTCAAATACTTAAATTTAGCCATTTTTATGTTTTTGTCGATACTGGACACAGAAGAGGAAATAGCATAAAATTAACACATAATGCAACACACTGATTAAAAAGAAAAAAAAAACTCAAATCAGATTCCATAAACTCCGTTGAATAAATCAGGATAATTAGAATTGTAATGATTGAATTTAAAAAAAATACACAGGGTGCAAAAGATGTTAACCTACTTTTGGCTCAACGAAAAGTGATCTTTCCGATCATGGAAATGTGTTTCATGTAAAGGTAGTTTTTGTGTTTGAGTGAGTTATTCTGTGCTTTTTAAGATAAGAGCGACGGATAGCAAAATTTGGTTCACTATTAAGGAAAATAACGGTTAATACTTCAAGTTTCTGCATGTTAACCTATTTTTGGTAGCATCTGTATGTACGAGTATATATGTATTTATTTTTATTCTTATATACATACATATATTGATCTCTAATTGACCCACGAATTGTTTATATGCTGATTGATAGAGTAGATCCCTTCTGTTGGGCACAAAAGCATGCATGTATCTATGTAATTTGTTGATAAAACAGTCTTTCCCAACGCCCGTGCCGCCGTCAAAATAAAACATACATTCCTTGCATTAAACGTTCTGATAAATATTGTGTAAGTTCTGTTTTTTTTTTCTTTTAATTTCTCCTCATAGATTTTAAAATAATATTTCTCATATTTCTATGCTTCGCCTTGATAAATATCCTTCAGTTAAATATACATATACATACGCATATTTGTTTTAAAAAAGTAAGAACATGTTTTTTGTTACTTTTTTTTCACCATTTTCGCTTTTTATTAAATTATTTTTATATGTACTTTGTTTTCTATTTTACTTTTTCTTCTTCTTTTTTGAATAGAAATTTCTAAACTCTTTAAAGTTTCTTTTGTTTTTCTAGAAAATAAAAGAGGAAAAAATAAAAAGGAAAATAGTTCCCTATATACAAAATGAAAAGAAATTCTCACAAAAAAAAAAACATTTTTTTCTTTAGCAAATTTCATGTTTTTTTCGTTTGTTTTCTTTACCACTTTCATGTGCTTTTTTTTTCTTTTTTCTTTTGTTTTTTATCATAAAAATTATAGTAAAATGAAAAAATATATGTATATATATGATTTGTATAATTTATAGACTTACTTTAAGTATATGCTTTTTTCTTTTTAAATATTTAAGATTTCATTTTTTTTATTAAAACAACAGAATATTAAGAATCTCCGCACAATCATGTGTTGATGTATGAAAATGCTGCGCGACGGTTATCACAATAAACGAAAGAAAAATTATTACAAAGAATAGAAAGAAGTCTCTCATTGACGGAAGAAGAAGAACAAGAAGCAAAAGAATTTGTTAAGATGCGAAAAAAAATGTCCTCAAAGAATTATTTTGTTTTTTTAAACGTTTTTTTGTATTTTGTAAGTTTTTTTTGTGTATATATTACAGAGAGTTATGAGAATATGAATTAAAAAATAAAATAGGAAGGTTTCTCATTGTTTTTGTTTTTTGTAGGTGGACACATTTAAAACAAGAAAAAAAAATAGTACATAATATAAATTACAAGATTACTACAATTTCAGTTCTACATTAAGGTTTGTTTTTTGGAAGAAAAAATAAAACAAAAAACACTGGAATTTTAGGCAATGGAACACGTATGTATTGATGTACCTTAAATAAGCCTGACTTTGTTTTTTCTTTTTACTTTTGAATGATGTGGCAACAACAAATTACTGGAAGAAATTAAAACAAAAAAATAAAAAAGGAAATCACGTCGTTTTTACACACACGGTTTGCTGCTGTTTAGGGGGTGGCTGAGGGGGCGATATCTCCTTTTATGGTTTCTTTTTTTTTTCAGACGCAATTAACTACGAATTTTTATTACATTTTAAAAGTTTTCCTCTTTTAATATTTTTATATATATATATATACTTTTTATATAAACTAATGTGCTCTATAAATAAGGGTTTCGTTAAAAAAATAAAAATAAGAAAAATTATAATAAACAAAGTAAAACTGAGTGGCACAACGCCGTTGCGAAAGCAAAACATCTTTTTGTTTTGCTCTTTAAATTAATTCCTCTCTCGTTAGATTTTTTAAGTTTTTATTTATTTATTTTTCTTGATTTTTTGTATTTTTTTTTTTTTTTACTATAATAGATCTGTATAACTACTACAAATACTCTCTTCTCTTTCAGCATGTTGTATATTTATGTGTGTGTGTGGGGGGGAGTGTGAGTTTGTTTTGTGTGTTTTTGAATGAATGAGTCGTTTTTTGTTTAACTCAAATTTCCATTTAGAGATATTAATTAAACACTTATGACGGTGATATAGTCTCACTGAAGAATTTTTTTTTTTCGTTTTCTTAATTTTCTTTTTTTTTTCTCTTAAAATGTCCATTATTTCTAATCTTCACATTGATGATGCTGGTGGTTGTTATTCAACTGCTATGCTAGACGAGGCTTCTTTTGATCGGGCATATCTTCATCTTCGTCTTCGTACTCTTCATTGGAATCGCTCTCATAATCAACCAGACCCTGGAAAATGATTTAAAAAAATAAGAAAAGACGAAAGAAAAGGATTAACATCATTACCTAATAAATTTAGCAATAATAATACGTTAAATCTGAACTTGTAGAAAGCGAAAAAAGACATGGATAAAGTGACAAACGTATCCTTAAATACCCAGTGGCACACAGCATTCAACGTTTGTGACAGATTTCAGGCATAAAAATTATTTTAAAGGCAAAGCCACGACTGAACTGATAAACAAGCGGGAAACAACTATGAAATCTGAACATTTGTGATGGAAGTACCACCGAGCTAAGCACATTATGGTAGTGCTCAAACGAAGGAATTTACCCGCCGGGGTGTAGTAAAGAACGAAGGAGATACCGCGCGCCAGGAACGTTGAACCAAAATTTGGTTACAAAGTCGTTCACTTGAAAAACATTCTTTGAGCGTACACTCCAGGAGTTGATGTCAATCGGGCAATCGCGCGTGAAATACCGAGAGGAACTGGAACGTGCTGGAGTGTACAACAGTTTAACAGTCTCACTGGAACAAGCAAGGCAAGTTTTCGGGTTTCTTAATGTCAATTAGACTCATTTTCAGTCCTGATTAAGAGAATAGAGACAGCACTGGGCTTTGGACGCGTTGAACTCAATTCAATTTTGCGCACCCCAAGTGCGAAGTGATTACTTCGATGTCAGAATTATGATCGGTAGACATTCACTGTCGATGGGATGCCATTACTTGAGGCACACTCGTGGAGATATTAAGGAATATGGTACTGTGCAGATTAGATTGACCACATAAGGAGTATTAGCAGTCATTGTCCTGGAAAACGCGAATGCTAGAAAGGAACATCATCGTTGCTCCAATTAAGTTGTTAATTTAACGCGGACAAGCCGATGAAAATGATAAACTAAACTCTTGACATCTGATACACTATTTATCATTTCAACTACTCCTACTTACGCTAGGTAACAACATCTTTAAACTTACCTTTTTTATAACATTCTCTGAAGAGTTCGTTAACGCTAACGCAGTTCCCTTTTCAACAGCATCAACCTCACCATTAGCGGCTGCCGCGGGTAATTCAGCGGCGCCTACACTCAATAATCCTTCACAATTTGTACTATTCACAGTAGTACTAGCAGCTATGGCGACAACAACAGGTGATACAACATCTGTAGCCGCTCTATTGGTGGTGGAAGTGGTATTACCAGTCGTAATGATGGTCGAAATGCTAGAAGCCACACCATCAATCTCTGATTTACTACATGAATGCGCAACTTTTAACAGAGTTGTCTCAATCTCCTCCTCCGATGATGAAGAAGATGATGATGATGATGATGGTTCAATTTGTGGTTGTTGTTGTTGTTGTTGATTTTGGATCGCAGTAATCGCTTCACTAGAATTGGTTTGTGTTGTAATCGTTGTTTTATCTTTTAATTCGTGCTGCTGCTCTTTCTTTTGTTGCTGTTGTTTTTGTTGTAATTGTGACACTGATTCGGACGATGATGACGAAGACGACGATGATGAATTTGAGGACGACGACGACAAGGACAGTTCCTGCTGTTGATGTGCCAGTGTCAGTGTAGCAACATTTTGTTGATTGGACTGTAACTGTTGTTGTTGTTGTGGTTGTTGTTGTTGTTGCGTGCTAGTAAGCGTCACCTGCTGCTGTTGGAAATTATGTAACGGATGCTGTTGCGGTTGCATAGTCAGAGAAGTATTCTGTCCCTGTGGTGGAGAATTTGAAGAGTGTGGAGGCGACGATGATGCAGTCGATGAACCACTGCTGCTGCTACTACCACTTACACTACCTGGGGACAACGATGTGGAGGATGTATTTAAACTACTATTGTTTGTCATTGAGTGAATTGCTGTTGAATTGTTCGGTGACTTGTTCTGCTGCGGGGACTGAGGACCATTCTTTTCGACTGGTTTACCTATAAACATTGATGGTTTACCGAACAAAAAAAAACATACAAATTTAAACAGAGGAACGTTACTTACTCTTCATAACATTATAAGAATCAAGCTCTTCGGCAAAATCTTCTTCCTCATTGAACCACATCTCTTCATCTTCGTCCAATTGCCGTTGATCTCGACGATATCGGCCACTTCTGATGATGGGTAAACTGCTAAATATATCAAATGCAAAAAAGCAAATTTAAAATCAATTTCTAGTTAAAGTAGTGATGTAGAAAAACTTACGTATCAATGGCCAACTTATCGCGATCCTTTATTCGGTCTTGGTATTGATCGTATCGAGTCTTCAGATACTTAAACGTTTGTACATATTCGATTTCATCAAATATTTTACTGAAATTCTCAACAAAATAGACGCAAAGGGTTTTTATGTCCTCGAGTTTGATATACTCGAATAATTCTAATATAGCTGATTCGAGTAGATTATATCTGCCATTATTTCTAATGAATGCGTCAACAACTGGTGCAAATAAGTTACCCTTAACTATATGCCTGCAAAGAGAATGAAAAATACGTAAATAAATACTAGTCGGGTGCCAGAGGAAGCCTTAATACAAGAAATACATTAAATACCAAGAATGCAATCAAAAACAATCGAAACCCTGTTGCTGCTTTAGTTAATGAAAATATGTATAACCTAGGTGAGGCAGTCTTCTTATGGATATGATAGAAAACCTCTTCTTAATCTTTGCAACTCTCTATAAAAATCGGATGAAAAGAGGCCAGTTCTTCCGTCGTGTATGCCTATTGACATGTGATTGTTTTGATAAACTAAATTAACAGAACCCTGAGAGCAGTGCCCGCCTACAAATACCATAAATCTTTTGGTTCTGGCACCTAACACATGAATGAATGTTTTACTGATTAACTATTTGTCCGAGAGGCAATCTATAGTGATCTCTCATACATTTCACCATGATTCCAGGGTCTTTATTGCCACGTAACTATCCACAATAAAATAAAGTTGAATAAAGTTCTATAAAAATCTACAAAAACGCATCTAAGTAAGTTCTATGCAACCCTTGAAATACTTACTTTTTTTCAGTCAACAAAACATTTAATAAAAAGCAAAGTGAAAAAGCAACTAATGGATAAATTTATATATAACTTACCTATTATAAAACTCGTCTTTAAGTGCAATTATTTTTCTTAAAAGTCTAAGGGCGCCAAGAACGAGGAACGTATGTGTGCTTTTCATAAGCACTAGTATTCTCTTGAGGAGATCTTTTTGTATTATAAAATTCTTTATGTGATACGTGTGATGTTCAACACAAAATGATAGAATGTCCAGTACTAATCCCAGCAGCTGTGCCGTTTGGTAATCTTCGTTTTGTGGCCTATCACCGATGGTATTCATTAGCAGTGGAGCTGTAAAATAAAAACAAACAAATTAGACCATATCTGGTTGTAGATTAGGTTAAGGGGAGAACCTACCAATCAACGTTTGAATACTATGCTTGTAGAAGAAATTTAGGAAATCTCCTTTTTCGGTGAGCATATTCTCTGGCTCCAAGAGAATCTTTATCACACCCATTAATTGCACCGCTCCACCCAATTCTGGCTCGGAATCAGTCAACATTTGTTCAATAGCTATATTAAGCAGCATACGACCCTGCGGAAAGACAATACACATTTAAAATTAAATAAAATATCACTCAAATAAGAAATGCTTACCCCATCAGTCCTGCTCACCTGCTGCAATGTATAATTGCGCACAACCAATGGTGAAAATTCAACAATTGCAGTCAGAATATCAATCGAAGCTGACTTTGTCTTCTGGTCAGCCATTATCAAGGTGATTTCCAGCGCCTGAAGTATACCCAAACACGTAAGGGTCTTATAAAACGAATCTTTACCCTGTGGCTGTAAATTCTGTGCATAATTGCAGAATTCTTTCAAAAAGAGAACAATATCACGACGCTTTGCCTCTGATGTATTCGGATCGGTAAGCAGTGTGAACATATCAACCAGGAAACGCTCATCCTCTTGTATCAGTGTGACAATTTCGACTTTATTGAAAAATATGAAACTGGACAATGTGTTTAGCATATTGTCCTCAACAAATACCGAAGGCGTTGGCAATATGATATCCTGAATGTATTGTACTCTGAATGTTTGATGGATTTTCGCCAAAAGATCTTGATTTCGGATCGGAATTGCTTCACGGAATTTAGCCAATTGCTTCAAATACTGACGATGTTTTTTCGGTTGGGTTAGATTTGGATCATATTCCAAGCAACCGACAACATCGAATATTGTATCTTCGGCAAACATTATCTCAAATAGAGCATTCTTGTTCAACAGAAAAATATTCTTAAAAATTTCGAAGAGATGATGCAGGCCTTCGATGTTCTCGAGATCTTCACAAACATGGAAGAGATTGAGCAGTTTTTTAATATAATTCTCTGATTGCAGAGCCGTGGATAGCTTCTCCTTGCGCAGGGGTGTGGTTAAACAATTTTGTATTGTTTCTGCGATGTCTTCGAGTCGACCTAACTCACAGGGTGGTAACTCGATTGGTGGTGCCGTATCGGACATATCCTCAAAACGTTCATCTTCGGATTCTTCGACAATGTCCTGGGTGATCTCCACCGATGGGTCTTTACCTTGCACCTAAACGAAAAAAAAAAAAAAACACAAATTAAAACATAATAGTTGTTGGTGTGGGCCATTTATTAATTTAATTTTAAATGAATGTGGCGATGGAAATTCTAACTACAATCACGCCAACCTAAAAAGAAACAAAGCCACTTAAATACTGGATTCGAAAGTTCAATCCAAGTCTGAACACAGAACGAGAGTGAGTTAACGGAGCTATTAAAGTTCTTGTTTCTAAATTAGCTGTCTAAACAAATAAGAATCGGAACACTCCACTGAAAGACATATGCCAAACTAGTCCACTGGACTAAAAGAAAAGCACAACCTGTGTTGGCCATTGTAATATAATTTTTAATTCTTCCTCAGAAAGTATCAGCACTCCTTTGGGAAATACGTACATCGTGCGAATGGCTCCATATGTCTCATCTTCAAAAAAGGCATTCCTATGTTTTTGCCATGGTATATTCCTCCGGTACAAAGACCAAGTTGTCGCCAGAAAACAGAGGATGGAAGGCAGCCGTATCTCAGGCAAAGACTCTACAAGGGTCGGCAGCCGTTTAAGTAAGGAGGTAAGTAAGTTTCTTGCAAAATGAGATTCAAAAGCTTGTATTCCAAAGGAAGTATATTGTTCTGCAGTTCTTCGCCATCATGGCGAACATTGATACTCATTGAACTCTCGTATTCTCGCGCTTGCTTTAAACATCATTTCGAGTATAAACTTCTGAGTTGGCTCTTGTTTTATAACTAAGTGAGCACATAATTCTGGGAAAATCATTTCCAAATCTTTGTCCTTTCTTCTAACAAAACAGCTGGCATGTTTTAGTTCATAAAAAAAAGTAATGAGATGTAAAATAATTGTGTACAACTTTACCCATAAAATAATTTCCCATTTAAGCGTTTATAAAACAATATTTGGCAACAAAATAAACTTACAACATTGCTTACCTGACAAATTTTCTCCCAAATCTCATCGCAACCAGCCTTCTCTTGGAAGCTCAACGCTAAATCGAAATTATCACCTTCAGACCACACAATCAGTGTGTCCTGTTGCTTTTGGTAGGCGGTGTCTGGTTGAATTTTACTTTCTAAAAGTAACGAACCATCGGATTCAGCCCGAACTAGCAATGAGATGCCTAGAATAATTAAAATTCATTTCCAATTTGTATTATTTCAATAAAAAAAAAATATAGGTTAAATAGAGAGATAAAATGTTAATCATACCTTTTAGCCTATCAACATAATTTGATGATACATGGCCTGTCCCACGATCATCCCATTGCCTCTCCGCATTAAGAGCATAGAGTTTAACACGTCGGCGGGTGTCTGTTGTCATTCTGGTTATTGGTTTATGGGATTTTGTGGAAGTTTTCTTTGAACGTTTCCCCGTGTTTACGAATTTATATTTTCTCTGTTCTTGAATAGAACGATTTGTTTTGTTTTATAAATTGGGAAGAACTTCTTCTCGTTGCTGTGTGGATGTTGATGATTAAGTCTACACCACACAGATGGACAAAAAACAATTGTTTGTTCGTAAATCCAGAAGTCGATCTTCAATTAGCGGTTACTTACTTAAAACACAAATTATTATTATTGGTGGTTAATGTAGTTGGATATATTTAAGTTTTATAGTACTAAACATTTTGATACTTTGTATCGGTAATCTGAAAGAAGAAAAGAAATTCATTTGTTATTATATATTTCTTATAAAAAAAAAAAGAGCTTATTGGTAATAAATAAAAGTGGAAGTACATATTCGAAAAGGTGACATCTCAAGACCGTACACATCCAGAGCAACCTGTATGGCGCAGCTCTCTCGGTTCTACCCGAAAAGTAGAGTCTTAACATGCCTCTTGCTACCTGTGTACTTTTAATCAAACAAAATCCGATAAATGCTGCTAATCACTCAATCACCAAGCAGATCTGGCCTAAGCTAAATCTCAAGCGCTCATATATGTAGCTTTATAAAATTCTCATATCAATACCATAGTAGATGTCATCACAGAACACTGCATTATTGAAAGACACGGAATTAGATTGAGCTTCGAAACGGCATGGTTGAAGAGGACGAGGAGACTATACTTCATATTCAGTGCGGCTGCCATTCTTTCTCAATTCGAAGGAAAGTCCATTCAGGGGAACACTTCTTCAACAATTTAGACAAACTTGCTGGCATAGACGTCAATTTTGTATTTGGAGTTTTGAGCAAGCGATGTTCATTGTCAAATGCACAGTTTTAGTTGTGTGACGTTCAAGTTGTCAAAATAAGTAAATAAAACATGAAAATGCTACAATCCGTCCGGAGGGATCGTATGATTCCTTACGGCGGGTCTTGAGGCTATTCTCATCCATCAGTGCCTTAAGAATAAGTCAGACTGCGTGCTAGAAGTCAAGTACGACCATCCTTGGCAGATTTTTCGGCCATACACCCAAAACAGACTGCACTACGCTTTATCTTGACTTCAAAACACCATTTACCTCAGCTTACCCTAGCAGAGAGAGATGAATGGAAAGACAGCCGCATACCAAATGCCGAATCCATAGCTGTTTACACTGATGTATCAAAAATGAGCACCGGTGTAGGATCCGGTATCTTCTCCGAATCACTGGGTATAGTCCTGGCAGTGACAACAGCGGCCCGAGAGTCTGCCGTAAGAACAATACCGCCAGAAGATATCACTTTCTTTATCGACAGCCAAGCAACTATCAAAGCAATTACTGCCATAGAAATAAAATCTAAGCTTTTGAAGTGCTGTCGCGAAGAGATTAAGGCTCTTGGAACACAGCACAAGGTTCTACTCTGCTGGGTCCCTGGGCACGAGGGCGTCCCGCGAAATGAAAGGGCAGATGAATTAGCAAGGAAAGCTTCATCGGACCCACTTGAACTGACCGACCTCTCCATAAGCACTCCGCCCTGCGTTCTCAGGCTTGAAGCAGGGAAACAGGCTATGAAAGAGGCGAACTTGAGATGGAAGTCCATAGACACTTGCAAAACTGCAAAACAACTATGGCCAACTTTTGACAAAGCAAGGACCGAGAGAATAATCCGCAATGACAGACGTTCACTGTCCATACTCGTGGGGATACTCACGGGTCACAACACTCTGCGGTACCACCTAAAGAAACTACGTCGGACGGAAGAAGAACTCTGTAGATGATGCGGCGATGAGGAGCTTATAGAGGGCACTACCCACTTCCTCTGCCAGTGCCCTGGACTCCAACATTGCAGGTACAAATTCCTCGGCAAGCACTTCTTTCAGGATCTAGGAGAACTCTTCAATGTCAACTTCATCAGAAAATCAGGATGGTTTGTATACACGGATAACGAGTAGCTACAACCATGGGAAGTTGTTGCAGATATTTATGGGTTAAATGGGCAAAGGGTACTTTTTCTAAGCCCCCCTATGGGTAACACAATGGGTGAGTGCTGACCTGAGTGCGCCGGAAGTATTTCGTTTCCTCTGCCAACCCACATACCTAACCTAATCTATCCTACATACATACATAGCCCCTTCTTCCACTAGTATACTTGTTTAGCAAGTTTTTTTTCCAAATATCTTATGAATCTACTCCAAAACACGAATTTCAACAAGAAGTGGGTGTGGTAGTGTGCGGATTTTGAAAACTTTTCAACATTTACTGTATTTTGTTCCTTAAAAGTTATATTATTTTGATGAAATTGTTGAAAAACAACTTTTTGGAAAAAAAACCCCACTTAAAAGTGGGCGTGGTCGTACATAATGTATGGAAGATATGTAGAGTAAAAGAATATCTACACATTTGCTTAAGTAAGTTTTATCGAGTTTCATGTAAAACTACTGAAAAGGTAAGGTTCATTTCCAAGGATCTCGTATACAAAATTTCATCGATCTAGTTCAAAATTTAAGGCCCAAAAACTGGTGACAGATGGACATGGCTTATTCGGCTAATGACATTATTCGATTTTCATCACACTGATCTCAAGGCAGATATGTATATAGTTGTCTCATTACGTAATATGTACTTTCGACTTCCCGCTAGAGCTACAAGCAGAAGTATTACCTTTAAAAGTGTACCCCTCCATTATATAGGTACATTAAGAATCTTCTAATCTAATAAAAGTAATCCGATGAACTTTTCATTCAAGCAAAGCAAGCAATAAGGTCTAAACCTATGTTCCCTACATATTTGCGCAGTTCTTCTATACAAATTAACCATTTGCGTCACGTTATAACTAAATCCAAATCTCTGGTTTTGTAAAAAAGAAAAAAAAAAAAACTAAGATGATGCCAATGAAGTACACACATAGATTTTAATGGCACGTGTATTACAATAACACTGCCTTTTAGTTTCAATACATCTTCTCCTTATCACAAAACAAAATTTGTCGATAAGCAGTGTTTTCTAATATCAACTGCAAAGCCTACAACAGAAGATAACAATATGAAGGTGCTTCAACACGTTTTTTTTTTTGTAACAATCAAATCAAATCACCTGCGATAGAGACACCTCCAAGTGGAGCATACTCAAGAATACTACATGAATATATTTATTTATTTATTTTTTTTACATTTTGTTTACAAACACTGTAATACACATTATTAGAGAAAGCACATGCTCCGTCGATAACAGAACAGTATACAAGACATAACCTTTTCTATCTCTCCTTTTGTAGTACACGCCAGCCACCACCACGCCGAAAAAATGAGCAAAAATCTTTGAATAAAAACTGGTTCGCTAAAATCCGATTACTTTATGATATACTACCTACTACATAGTACTACCATCTCGCTTTGTTAGCCGGAACGACAAAAAGTGTGTTTGTAAAATTCCGATTACGAAATCGCAAACAGAAATTTGTGAATTTTTTTGGTTGATGTTTGACTTTATATCAAGTTGAGGTATATTCAGAGATGATAATTACTCTCTCTCTCTCTCTATCTCTCCATCGGTGTTTCTCTCTCTTTCTCTTCATGGAATTGAATGAACCCCAAAGATAATTGTAATGACAATCTATAAAATTAGCAAGGGCGCTAAAGGGCAACGGGCGAGAAATTAATTTAAAGGGGGAGCGAGCGAGTGTAGGTGGTGGGTGAAAAAAATAAATTTCACACTTTCAGCAAACGCAGCATAAAACTTCTCAATGGATACTTACAAACTCTTGTTCTATGGTTGGCTCGTGGCTCGTCGCGTCGTCTATCTAGCTTTCTCTTTCATGGGATGAATGAAAGCAAGCTGTTTGTTTTGATTTCGGCGATTTTAGAATTTTCACGCACAGAAGCAAAGTACAAAAATATTCCCATATCTACACACCATATCGAGTGCGGTCAGTGGCGAAGAGATTGTGCGAAAAATCGCCGCATTATTTGCATCATCAAGGTTCTCTTGGCAAGTACTACATACATACATATACACTTATGCATGTATATGGGTTAGAATTGTGTTAACAAAGAGAAAAGAGCGATGATGACTTAGATAACCAAGTCTGATAACCGAAAAATAAATAGAAAGCCTCGTCATTACTATTACAATCGTCATCGTGTTAGCGTTGGCGTTTTACAGAGTACACGACAAAAAAGGTAGGTATTTACTAAATAAAAGGTTTGGCCACCCAAACTGGGAGTGTTGCCAGTTAAAAAAAAAAATCACTACACCTGAAGTTAGGGGGAATAACATTGTCCACGCGTCAAAGTGTTGTGCTAGTTTTTTTTCTCGATGTTTGTCTTTGCGGGGAAGAACACTCGAAAGAGGGTCACAACTCTGCTAATTTCTTGGATTAGCAATACGAACTATGAGTCGAAAATGATTACAACTCCCAACAAAGAACACGCTTTCACTCCCACACAATAGCGTGTGAAGATTTTTCTCTTTTATATATTATTGAAGTAAAAATCTACAAATTAGTTTTTAGGAACTCTGCCAAATCGTCATATTAGGACAGGAAATTATAAATTGACGCTAATCAACGCTCGAAAGCCTTGAATTTGACGCGATAGATAAGAGTGTCTCCTAAATTTCGCGTCAGAAGATCGAACCAACGAAAAAATAAATGAATTTGGTCGCTCAGTTAAAGTGAGACAAATTAAAAATGTACCTCTTAGCTAACCGACTCTCAAGACTGGTTAAGTCACAATTGAAAGATAGCCAAGTGTACACCCTGGTCTATAGAACCTTCATAATGGGTTCATTGACGTAATCCATGAACTGTTAGCTGAACTTACTTCGTGAACGTCCTTAAGTGGGTTAAAAGGTGTGGACCCAACGTCTCAGCTCACAGAAGACGAAAGTGGTTCTTTTCACAATTAAAAGAATAACACTGCTTTTCGGTCCTTTAAAAACGATGGTACTTCATCGTAAATTTTAAGGGTGAACTATAATAGGCGGAAGCAATCAGAAGCTTATGTCAAAACTCTTCTTTCAGTTTCTTCAGTGAAATTTGCACAAGTTGCCCATAATAGGAGTATGTCCTCGGATGCATCTGTCAAGAAGTTCGCCGACTAATTTTGTGTTTTTTCAACAAATATTTTAGTTGTTTTGAGAGACCTACTTATATAACTCATTCCAGACTATTTGATACTTTTAAGCTGCACGTACAATTGTGCGCGCGTCCATTTAGAAGCTCGTGCTCAGATTTAATCGGTTCACCAGTATCATCAATACTCAATTCTCCTTTTTTTATAACTGCGTCTAACTTCAGCATAGCACTGCCCCACAATGACAACCCGATAATGACAATCTTATTCCGTGATTTGCTTTTTCTTTCAACTGTCAAATTTGTCAACGAAAGTCAACCTCACGGGATGAAAGTTGAAAGAGGAAATTGAATAACAGTCAAGCCTGACTGGTGTACGTGTGATAGCTGACTAAGTATCCATAAGTCATAGACTACTTAAACTAGGCAGTCAACGGGTACTTCTCCTGCCCATTTATTACTGAACACAGGAGGAACCTAAAATACCCTGTTTGTGAATAAATGGAAAGTACCGAGTGACCTTCCTTTTATACTTCTTTTGCAGATTGTTATTTCATTAACAATAACAACAAATTGTATGCTAACATGGTCTACAAAATGGCTCCGTGATCTTTACTTGTATGTTTGTGCTCTGTGAGCTCCCATTTGATTTTGCTAGAACGTCAGAATACAATGACCAATTTCGGCGGTTTTTAGCTTAGGGAAGCGAATCAGACAATCGACCCGAAGTTGACTGTCTAATTTATTGTAGAATTGACACAGCAACAGCAACTTTGACAATCGGAGAAAATTGTTTAGAACCAATGTTTTTTAATGGATCTGAACACATTAACCACAGCAACAGCAGCAGCAACTTCAACGTTAGACCTAAGTCCTAAATCTGCTGTTGAAGTTGAAGCTGTTGTTGATGTTATCGTGCTCAGTCTGTTGTGTTGCATTGAAAAACATGTTATGTGCTGTTGTCGTAATGTGTTTCACATCACAGCATTGTACTTTGGTGTATGCTATTGAAGTTGCTGCTGGCTGTTGCTGTTTCAATGTGTTTCCACTATTAGTTCTTCCATGCATTAAGTCGCATGGATTCAGGCTGACGATCATGAAAATAGTCAATTAGGGGAGTAATATTTGAAGGGTGATTGGGGGTGAAGTAGAGGCGAAGGGCGGTTATTTGTTAACGTTGCCAAAACATTTTGCAAGTCAAGGAAGTCCTTAAAAATTATCATACGCATAAGTTGGTTACTTCAAAAACTTCAATGGTTTCAGATTACTTCAATGAATTTATCGTGCTTTCAATGAATGCTGAGCGATCAAAATGATTGCATTCATTTCGACTTTATCAAAATAAAATAATGATATATATTTTTAGGTTGTTAGTATGGCAATAAAGGTATTATTTCGCAAAGCATCGCGTTTTTCATTCAAAAATAAAACAACTTTTAGAATTGTTAATTTAATGTCCTATTAATGGTTAAAAACAAAATAAATATTGACTCAAAACGCTGATTTCAGCAAGTTTTTGTTTATTGGTGGATTGTTTATTTGTAATGTACATATAAGGGTACTGGCCCACATTATTATTGAGTTATGGCATCTGGTGTTATGTCATCATAAAATAATCATTCACACAGCTATTAACATACGAATAGTAGCTGTTTAATGCTGCAACGAGTTGATATTGAAACAAGTACAAGAGAAAGCTGCTGAGTTAGCAAGGAAAGATTAGAGAACTCCTCTAAAAATATCCTACCTTGCTTACTCAGAATTGAAGCGGGGAAATAAGCCATTGGAGTGGCAAAATACAGGTGCAAGTCTATGGAACAGCGAAGATGGATTTAGCGGTCAAACAAAGCGAACCAAAATACATACATATATTCTGTCTGTATCGAGCAGAGGCATTGACTTTGACAAAATTGGATGAGAATGTCCATGCTTATTTTGAGACAAAAGTTCTTAGGGACCTTTGCTCCCGCCTGCATATACGTCGAGAGGAGAAGGTGATACAATGCCAAACTTTACGGCCTGTACAAGGGCATCATTTTGGTTAGAAGAATTCGCATACAGCAACTAAGATTACTGGGTCATGAAGGCGGATGGAGCCCAATGTACCAGCCAAGAATATCTACAAATCGACCCCATATGGACTGCGCAATATAGGACGACTTGGCGGTAGGTGGCGCAAACAACCTATATTATAGGTGCAAGTAAAAATAAGTAGATCAAATCATCAGATGGCCAATATATCAGATGGACGAAGATGAAGATGGCCTACGCGTTCTCTCGGTGTTAATGCTTTAGATTAACCTTACTTGATACCAAGAAATACCTGCACTCCTCTGAGGAGCGATAATAGAATCATGGAACTCATTAACTAATTCAATACTAAACAATTTAGTTATGTTCAAAATTAACTTCTGTTTAACACTTAGACAAATTTAGCAATTAAACATGCATTGCATTCTGCAAACAAACAAAATTCAATGCTACCATCAAAAGTTACGAGTATAAGAAATGAAAAGGAGGTCGTTCCCTGTTAGTAAACAACACAATCCACTATTTCAAGAGAAGTATGTACCATAAAATATTGTGATAACGATTAGACTGTGGTATTACCCATTCTTTAAAACTACGTTTGTTTTCATGATGAATGCTTCTTCATCTGAGCGTTTACCCAATATTTTTATAACAATTTCATCGAATTAAATTTATTTTTAAGAAGAAAACCACACTAAATACAACAAAAAGCTATAAATGAATGATTAGCTCATGATTCTTTGCCTTTATGGTTCATTGACACTTTGCGCTTGAGTTATGTAATACGTGTGCCCAATGTTTATTTATTTTCATATTTTCTCTTTGTAATCGTTTGTGCAGAAGTCTAGTTTATTTTTGTTTATCACTTTAAATTGTTTATTGTTTGTTACTGCACACGTAGTATTTAATGTTTATGGTTTAAATGCATTTTTAATTCACAAGAGACAAGTGTGTAAAAGAGTGTCAACCCAACACCGGGAAGCTATACACTTCTTTGTAAAAACTGTTCTTGACTCTGAGTCACAATACCTAAAGCATTCGTCAATTTAAATTGTTCTCTACTGAGTATATTCGTTTGGTGATTTGTTTAGGAAGTAAACATCACAATTAAGTAAAGTGTCAATATACAGAGCCGTAGGATCGTGTTGAGATTTCGATCTGAGTTATTCTACAACCGTAGTCGAAAGATTAGAATTTCAAACGCAGTTGAAATGACAGATGAAAGGCTAATAGCGTCTGCAAAAAGTAACAAATGCAATCTAATTCATACGCATGCTAAACAGCAAAAAATACACACACAAAAAAGGCATGTCACTAAAACTTTACTCAAACAGGTAGGTATGCATGTATTTTTTCCAACTCGACTAGACAAGTAGTCAATTATACATTATATGTATGTTAACACTGATTCTCCTTTTTATTCGCATATTTTCCCTTTTTTTTTTTTATTTATATATGTCAAACTCGATCGAGTGAATTTTGTTTCAATCTTACCCCGGATTGAATTCAGTTTCAATCCGCCTTATGAACGGGGTAAATCGCATTTAAACTCGATCTGCGTTTGGATATGCATATAAACGTAAAAATTTAAAATTTATTTGATGAAGCCTTTCGCTTCAATTAAGTGTAGAAGTGTCATTAGTAAGAACTGTCAAAAGTATAATACACACAAACTTAACTATGCTCACACCATATATCTCTTCAGGTACTTTCTGCACTTAAATTCGCAGCTTCTCTCAGGGAAATACAAATCTCCAAAAAAGTACGGGAACGGGTTGAACAAAAAGAAGCTACCCACTTTTTAGACGTCACTCTTGTTTGTATTAATTTGCTTCAAATTATTTTGCCAGTCAACAACACGACATAAACATTTGACAGAATTCATATTTTTGCATTCGTAGCATGGGAAATATCTTACTCTCTCGTGAGCTCTCTCTTCTGTGAAAAACTACGAAACTTTGATGAACGGGAACAGAAATTCACTATTTTTCGTAAAATTTTGCAGATTTTGAAGTTTTAGTCACTACGGGAACAAACCTAATGTGTAACTGTGTTTGTAGTAAGAGCTGATGATTATGCTCAGGTTTGTTCGGTTGAACGTTTCTAGTTTAGGTTAAGCCAAAATTATCAAGAGATTTTGAAAAAAATTCTCTATTTCCAAGAGAACTTTTGCATTTCTAATAGCATCCAGTTCGAGGATTAGTTCACAAGTAGGTACTAACATACCAACCCCAATTTTATGAGACTCGATTGAGAGGGTTGTACCCAGTTTGACAATCTCATCTGCATAATAGTTCTCTCAAATCTGCCTCCGGCTTGGTACCCAATAGAGGCAAATGTTATAATAATATCGGATCACCATCAGTAATAAGCTGCAATCTAGTACGCCTAGAGGTTGAGGGGTCCTGATGGCTGCCTGACTGTCCCTAAAAATGCTAATATGTATCATTTTCATCACTTTAGCCATGACAGGGCTTCTTTGTTTGCTAGTATTTCCGCCTGAAATACGCTACAATGGTCGAGGGGGCGGAAGGAGAAGCTTTGGTTAAGTTAACATGAGTAAAGACTGCTACCCACTCCATGACAGGTCTTGGATCCATCAGTATAGATGTGGATCGGTCTGACATCCTTCTGTCAAAAGGTCTAGAGCCGGGATTTATGTGCGAAAGTTTCGGTGGGGTGTAATCATTAGATAGTAGATTCATTAATAAAGGAGTGAACAAGTCGAAGCATAGCCACTGTGAAGAAGCAGTCACATGATGATGATGATAGTTAGAGGCATTTGGTGAAGAATAGCATACTTAATGCTGCTGATGGGGAAGTTCTAAGAGAGCAGCTGATGCATAGACAGGTTTTTTTTAACCTTTCCCCTTCATTTTTTTAAATAAGACAGACCACGACTTTGGTGCAAAATAGAAATAGATCTAGTGAATCAAGTTTCACAATTCTACTTTTGCACCTACCTACGAGCAAACCAACAGGCGGCTAAAGGACAAATAGATTCCATAACTGCCTTTTTTTTAAACTAGGAACACCAAAAGTTCCTATTTTGCATAGAGCTGGCCATTTATTGAAAGTTCGGATAAGAGGTTAGAACTTAGACCCAGTTTAGATTACATAATTTGTCTTAAACCTGCTAACTCGATAGCATACTACCGACATAGCAGAGTTATGAGTTGTCAATCTAAGGAAATTCTAAATGTTGAAGGCAAACCTTTGGAAAATACCTACATATGTATGTATGTAATTATTTAACCTGTATTCTTTTAAATGGAAACCTCAATCCCAAAAACGAACTAAAACCAAAGTTAAATTGAAACAACTTCTTTCCCAAACTTAAAACAACCCATCACATTTCGCCCTATCAATACTGGCAACTCCATTCATTCCTTTTGGTATTGGCAATGGCGTTGCTGCTATTCCTTCAAGTCGTGTGGCGGCATGCGTGACATTGTATTATGCACGTCCCAAAACGATGCAAACAAAAAAAAACCATCATCAGCACACACAAAAACGTGGGAGGTAACCCCCTAAAAAAAATACATACACACATTACACCTTCACCTAGTACGAGGAGGGAAAAAAAAGGATTGAAACTTTGACTTCACTAGAAAACACCATCCACAAAACAAGACAAACAACAAAATGTATATCAGCGGCGAAACAAGAAGAAACATGTACAAAAAAAAAGGGATACACTCCAGCTCACATTGGGGGGAGTCGTCAGCTTCCCACAAACGACATTTGGTAGAAAAAACTCACTACTCAAAGGACATTTGACGGAAGTTTCCTTTTTTCGAATGAGAATTTCTTAATTAATGAAAAAAAAAAAAAAAAAAACCTCAAGACAAAAGAGAAAATGGTGATTCGCCGTCGATTCCCGAGGTCGACCGAGCCCGGGGGTTAGGTAGCGGCGAACGCAAGAGGAACAAGATGAGCGGCGAAAAGAGTACACAAAAAAAAATAATCCAACAAAAATAAGAAAATATAAAACGCGAATTCTGACTGCGGTCATTGTTGATCGCGTGAATAGCCACCACACCGCACACCGGGAGCTGCTGCTGCTGTTACTACTTCGCCTCAATGGATGGCGCTCTCTCTCGCCGCACTCTATACTCCAGGCGGCGGCGGCGGCTGCGATTCGTTCGCCCCTCACGCGAGATGCACTTAAAATTTATGTAAAGTTCCACTTTTTTCCAAGACAAAATATGCTTTTTTTTTTTCTTTTAATTTTTTGGAAATAATTTACCTCTCGATATCGCTCATTCGCGGCGAATTGGCTGGTGTTTTGAAGTGAAACTCGTTCCGTTTTTTTTTTTCTTTTTCTCTAAATTTTTTTGCACACTATTTTTCTTCGTGAAATTTTCTATTTTCGATGGGAAAGAAATACACAAAAAAATAAAAAAAAAACAGGAAAATATATCTTTTCTTATGGATATACGGCTCTCGCTCGCTCGGACGTTCGTTTTTGCTGCTGGTACACTCACGCACGGGTATATACCACTATTTCTTGTCGGGGGCAAGTTTGGGATGAATTTTTTTTCTTCGATTTTTTTTTTTGCTCTTTTCGTTGGAAAATGTTTATAATTTTTAGCACAATTTACACGAGTTTTAAGCACTTTTTTTAGGGAATTATGTTCAATGGACGCTGATGAGTTGTTGTACAATTGTTTTAGGCGAATTTAAATAAATAAATTATTGGTTTTTCGCAAATTAAATTGACATACTCATGTAGAATGGCCACAACATATCACCGCCATATTGGAAAATATTTTTAATAACGCGAAGTTGCGAAGCTTCGACAAGACGACACACGAAAAAAATACATAATACGAAATTTTCGGTGTTTTTTGTAATAGAACTTTCGAACACCAAATAAAACATCGAATGGCGTACGCCAGGACGAGGATGGAAGAGATCATTAACAAATGAGTGCAGTCAGAGCGGTAGAAAAATATTAAGAATTATAATTTACCTGAATTGATGGATACTTTACAAATTCTGGCATATGTCAAGGCAATGTTAGAATACTCTACAGTAACGTTTGCAAATCATCAATTTAAGTAAACTTAGTACCTTTTTGTTTGTGATTAGGTTGAACTGTGAAGAAGTGACTCTGGGTCACTCAGGTTTTCACATTTTCAATATCCCAGAAGCGATAATTTAGTTTATTCAACGATCTGATGATGCACTGTTTGTACTTTGTACAAGTTTAGCTTCAAAATTCACTTTTGGCAGAGGGTTGCTATATCTGAGTGTTCCAGTGCAATATTTTTAATCACGACAAAAATACGTCTGCTAATGTCTCTTGTTAAGTCAATCTCCTCCAGGCAAGAGACTAACCGCAGTATTGTTTGCCCCTTTGCCTTAACACTGAACCATAACCACTAACTGAAACTCATTCATAAGTTAGAACTCCAAAGAGCAGAGAATTTATGTGTGAAGGCCTCCATCCTGCTCAAAAGGATCTCCCTGTTCTAAATCTGATTACCACAGTCATATTAAATGCGCTTATTAAAGCCATTTTTTAAAAGGTGGAAGGAAAACTTGTTGACATTTAACAAGGACATTGGCACCACCATTTTCCTTAAAAGCAAGTTGAAACTTCTCTTGATGTTTAGAACTGAACGAACAATATGCATTCTATTTAGTAAAGTTTTAAACTGTCAGCTCCTCAGGAGAGTGGTTTTCTTCAAGTTCCTTTAAATTTGCGAGAATTTCTTATCGGTCTCACTATTTCCCAACCACTTTCTGAGCAGAATACTGCGAAACGCACTCATTTAGTCGCACCTATTACCCTACCCCCATTTGACAGACTCTATTACATTTTACGAAAAAAAAAAAACACGTAAACATCGCATTTGCTATTTAAAATAGATTTTTTTTTCAATAAAAAAATAAATAAAAACAAAGGATTTTTAATAAACATAAATTCGAAAAACAAATTTGTCTCAATTCATTAAAATACCATTAAATTAGACCTTCTCCTATGAGACTGAAGCCGGTTCTATGTACATCTCCATCAAGTTGCGTCTAATTATGTAATTACAAGGCTGCCCCCTTGAACTCTTCCTCAATGCATACAGATAAATAGCTTACTCTTCCTCCTAAATAAACCCATTTGGTCATCCATATAATGACCACAACTTATAGCGATCGATTCCGGTCATTTGGTGGCCGAGAATTGCAATTAAACATCATTGACTACAATCGCGACTCGTTTGAGGTCCAAGTTATCAATAAAAACTACACAAACGAAAGGAGTTTTCGATTGAAATCAATTGTTACTCTTGCGATTACTTATGGCGCCTATATTGTATCTATTTCTAGTCATCTATTCGTAGTAGATATACTCTCATTTTTAACATTGTTATTTCTAATCTATACGACTATTGAGTTGGTCAAATCAGGTGAGAGGTTATGGCATATTCTTCAAGTTAATGGTGATATATCGATTGTTCTCCAGAGAAAGTTCTATTCGTAGATGAATTTGCCCTTCAAATAACCACCGAGAAGTTCTTGTCACGAAAGGCAAGCTCGTTCATTCCAGCGACAAACATCCAAGACGTTGTCATCAATGAAGTTATCGATGAGGTAAGATATGGCAATTCATTTGAGTCCTATTTTCATTATTATTTTGTTCCAGCTCGCTATTAAGCACGTTCTAATCATTCGAACAAAAGGAAGCCTCTGTCATACAAGGCCAATTATCACAATTTTCAAAGTAAGAACAAAAATACTGAAAGTTATCGAAATTTTTTACGAAAATCCTTTTATTTAGTCTCTACAGCCGCGCATCGAGTGCCTTGAAATAATCTATTCACATTTTTTAAAGAAATTGGATCCCAACAGATGATTTATGAAATAAAACTCAGTATTCTATCCAAGTTCTTGCATTCGTTTTCAATATCTGCCGTCTGAAAAGGAAATGTCGTACTAAAGTTCCTATTATTGAAATAAAAAGTAAACCTTAAACTTTGGATGAATTTGCTGATTGCTAAACGAGACGACACACGCATCAGGGATTGTAATCTCAGACACAGGAATATCCATTTGTACCTTGAGCTGAAGGAGTGTTACAAATTTATAGTTCAAATAGAAATTTTGTACTCACAAGTCGCTTCAGCTGAATCGATTGAGAACGTTTGTAGTATTTATCGTAAATTGCGGGCATTTCGGTGCGAAGCGTAATGACCTCATCCTGAAGTTGTTTGACTTTCAATAGATTTTGTAGTTTTTCATCTAGAAACTAAGTTTTATTAGTAATTTTTCAATAAAATCGTAAAAAGTTAAGATGTTACCCATATTTGTTGTTTGTTTATGTTTTTGAATGGCAACTGTCAGTACTTTGGCTTTTCTTATCTGTCAGTTTGAAACATTGACGTATCTGCAAAAGAATGAGGTGTTGCCATATCTCATACTTCGGAATGGGAATAATGTAAGCTCACATTTAATGTAGGGCATTGGCCATCACACAGTAGAGGAATTTTACCACGAGATAGTGCGGTGGTATTTTCACACCTAAAACTATTTTTTTTCTAAGACAAATATGCACAAAATGCTCCTTCTTTTCTTCTTGTTTTTAATATTTAAATCAACATCAATGCTTGTTTTTCCATTTCATAACAAATAAGACCCATTGTGGCAAAAAATCAGCAGTTTAAGAACAACGACCGTTTTGCTACTTGGTTCCAGGCTCGAATCCGAGAATATAAAATATAATACCCTTCGCCCTCACCACCCCTTTTGTGAGCGTCTCTCAAACATCCCATTTTGGACACGTTTCGAACTCTAGTCTTACTTTCCTTTTGAAGTGATGCCTAACACATTTTAAGAATTTTCTTACTTTCAAATCCAGACCACTACCTCAAAAAGTAATGCCTTACTTTGTAGTCAAAACTGAATCTCTTGACCAATCAGAATAATTTGACTAACTAGTGCCTAGAATGCTTAACGTGCCCATTATGACACCCGCGCCAAACTTTTCAAAATATCCTCACCAAAACACATCAACTACATGTAGTCACTCCCATTAAGTTTTCCGAAATTCTGAGCAATTCTCAGCAATCTGACATTGCGTTAAAATGACGTAATTTCTGTCTGCAAAGGCCCAACCCCCATCATCAACAAACAGCTGGGAATGTTGTTTTTTTTTCCTCAGTTTGGTTGTCGGTGCAAGAAGCTAATTTGCAGTACGTCGGGTACAGATAATTTCTTTTTGTTTATTTGAACATAAATAAATTGATTTGTTTACAAATAACCAGCACGACACCCTGGTAAAAGATAAACAATTCGTTTGCCGATTGTTAAATAACCTGTCCCTTCCCAAATAAGGCGTCAGCTTCAAGTCAATTGGACTAAGTTGAGCAAAATGTTAGCGAAACTCTGAATGGAATAATAGTTTTGGTAAGCATTTTATCTTAAATTTAGTAGTTTTTAGAAAGAAAAAAAGTACACGTATTGTACGTGCTCTTTTGTTGTATAAATTAAAAGTTTATTTTTAGATCATTACAACATACGAAGCGTGTGTATAAATTTAATTAATTTGAGTTGTCGAAGGTCGGGTGAAGGTAAATCAGAAAAAAATAAGCAGCCCAAAAACAGTATAGAGATGCCGCATCGCAGTGAGTTTGAAGCGAAATTATTGCCGCATTGCATGTCTTTTGAGTCATTACATTCTCTGGTTCTTGATAACTGGCGCCAACTGACTCATCAAGTGTACAGATTTTTGTGTTTTTTCGTGCCACATCATAGATAAGCCAATCTATTGGCGAATTAGAAAAGTTTCCGCAGAACTTAGACAGAGTATCTTATTAGAAGGCAACTAAACAACTGCTTTCAAAAGATTCTCCTTTAATGGCTTATCATCGTCTACCCAAAATAAATATTAAATCATAGCGAGAATGATTTCATCAGAAAACACTGAACAATTGCCGGTTCATTTCAAATCAATTGACCCACACAAATTAGGTCAATGTTTTGAATTTCAAACATAAAAAAATCTTTAGTTTGCTTAGCTTCTAATTATAGCCCCTAAAGTGGTCTGACAGGAGATAAATGTTCTTTTTAATTACACCTTCAACATGTGGATGAAATATTGAGGCTTATTTGCTCTGTATCTTATCAAACCACCTCCAGAAGTGGACAAACGCAGGATTAGATTATGTTGTCTGGGTAAGGAAGACAACGTAAATAAAAGCCAAATAACTTGCCAGTATTTGTATAAACTGATCTTTATTTTAACTTGCTTAATATCATATAGTCTTCACATATTACGGAGCTGATACTTATCGCACGCAATAAATGGTTTAAAGTTTTTAACTGTTGCTCACACCGATTTTATCCTATGTTGAGGAGGATTCACAGCAAATCATTCAGAGGACGTGTTACCCATTGTCGATAGGCAAGAAACACAAAGTTCTATCTTGTGCTCCCCGCACAAGCTTATGTTACATTTGGCACAAGATGATTTTGTCATTCGTCGCTTAGAAGAAGGACAAATAGCGCAAATTTTTCTCTTTCTTTCGAAATTTATGTCCTCACTATTGTTCGGCATTAACTGTTGAATATTATTTCGCACCGTCGTCGGTAAAGTTGGTATTTCAAGTCTCTCGGTTAATTGGCTCTCGACAAGGGCATGATGCAATTTTTTCATAAATCCAGTACGATTGAGGGGCTTTTGTTTTATTTGAAACATGTTATGAGCGTAAATGATGTAGCTATTCCTAAAAGCTATATTTAGTATTCCAAAAAACTGGCACATTGGCCATCTCTTGGTTTGGCGTGAACAGTTCATGACACTAGACATTTGGTCAAACGTATCGCTACCTCCTTTAGTTTTGTTATAAAATTCTATCATAGTAGGACTGTTTGATTTTAATTCGTACTCTACCTAGTTTTTGTTACTCGATGACAAAAAATATATTATTTTGCTCGGTTTTAGCTTGTACGAGCCAAGAGTTAACTCGTTGTCGTAGCAAAACGCCGCCGTACCGCATATACGACCATTAAGATTTTTTAATTGGGCCGGAATTGCTTTCGTATTTGAGCGTAGAGTTCCAAGCAATGTCAACTTATACGGGTCGTATAAAAGTGATTTAGCAAGTGGGATCGACGTGAACTTGTAGTTCATCGTAATGTTCCTTTTCGAGCCACGAACGGATTTTGTTAACTCCTTTACATAGTACCCATCAAGTGGCAAAGTTTTTTTGTCTGAGTCGTGGCCTAAATATGGTAAAGCATCAATCATGTATTTTGTACCGCTATCCCACATCATCGGCATTTTCCATTCATACTTTGATAGTTTCTTGGGTTTATTAGATCGGAAACTGGATTTGCTTTTGAACGCGAGTATTTGTTCGTCGATCGTTAGGTATAGTCCAGGTGTATAATTTTCACGGCATTTCTGAACAAACATCTCCCATACATTTCTTATAGGAGCAAATTTATCTTCTGCGCGGTGAGTGCGATCATCGAACCGGAGACATGACATTAGGAACTTGAATCTTGATTTTGTCATTGTTGATATGTATTGTGTTCCGCAATAGGTTCTGTCAAACAATTCACTTGCAGTTAGATGCTGGTCCTTTTTGACAGCTGTGAGTACTAATAATCCAATAAGGGCTAATATTTCCTTCGAAGAAGTCTGTTTCTTTTGTGCTTTATCATTAGATGTAACTAATAGAGACTTGCTGTGATCGATTTCATCGTTTGTATTCTGCACTATTTCATTGATTATCTCGTTTGTTAAAAACATTTGAAAGCACTGCAGTGGGTCAGTAATGTCTCGGCATTGGGGCGTTGGTCCTCGAATGTCATACACAATAGTTTTCCCATAACGATGAGATTTTGGTTTTTGTGTAGACCACTTATAGTTGTTTTTCCCAAGCAAAATAGCTTTGGTTTGGACAATTACATTCGAATATGTACTTAATGTACGTATATCGACTTTGTTTAGATCGATTGAGTCGTCTGAAGAACTTGCATCTTCCAAAGCCTCCTCTGCATCAGTTTCTTCATTATTATCGTCCAGATCATTGTCTGATTCATAGTTGTCGTCACACTCCAACAGAAACTTTTCAACTTCATCGATTCCTGCTAGCCTTATGTAGCTCATTTTGTATTCAAGCTAAAAAAAAAACAAACAAAATAATAAAATAAGAAAACACAACCTTAAACTTCATGCTTCGTCGTTTCAACGACGCATTTATCGCATACTGACATAATGCACATATGTATGTTCATCTGTACGTCTTCACGAATCAACAGCTTGAGTACCAGCGTTACCTTTCGGCCCCTTTAGGGGCAAATCGACCCTTTTTTGATGACACAGACCCTTGGACCACCCTTTTCGAAAATCATCGATTTTTGACCCTTTTTGAAATATATGACCCTTTTTGGACCCTTTTTACTAATTTTTACAGAATTTACACATTAATTTCTATTTTAACCATGTATTTGTTTCAATAATTTACATTTACTCACCCCATGAACATTTATGTAGTGAGTGTTTTTCGTTTCGTATTCCTACCTACTTCATTGATATTCATATTTCTCATATTTGGGACGATATCCCTTTGTTCCTATTCTTTGATGTTCTGTGAATTACATTGTGCATTGTTCTATCGGCATTACTTGTTTTGGAAGCTAAGGAATTAGAAGAGTGTCTTCCTACCCAAGTTTAATGCAGAAGGTAAGGGACTTGATTACAAAGAAATCAATATAAATACAGTCAAAATTGCTTATAAAGATATCGGTTATAACAACCAAATATTTCGGTCCTCCCTTGAAGGTCGTTATAACCGATATTGATTGAATTGGAATCAGAACTTTATTTTTCTTGGCCTTTTTTTTATTTTTATAATTACTTTTTACCAAAAGGAACTGATTTAGTTATTTTTTATTAATATATAAGCTTAACTTTGTTATTAACGAGGGTGCTGTGGCTCAGTGGTTAGTGCGTTGGACTACTGCGCAAGCGGTTCCGAGGTCGAATCCAGGAAATTACCACCAAAGTTTTTTTCACGGCCCCACCTCTTGCAAGCGTCTGACAAACATCCAAGAGTATTTACTGTCATGAGAGAGCTTCTCAAAAACCCCCCTGCCCTTCGGATACGGCATAAAACTGTAGGTCCCTTCTGTACGTACAGAAATGTATACCACGCACAATACGTACAGCTGTGAGAAGCTAGGCCTTGGCACTCTATGGGCTGCTTACGGCCTAATATTTATTTATATTATTTTTGTTATTAACAAATGAATTACATGAAAATAAGTAAAACATTACTTGATTCACCAAATTTGGTTCTTCGATTTTATATCGGACCCTTTTCCTTCGGCAGCGACCCTTTTTAGGACCCTTCCCGATATTTTGCAGAGGTAACACTGTTGAGTACGACTGGCAGTAAACGAAAATCAAACACAAAACAAACAAAAATAAGAAAGGGAAATGTCAAAACGTCAACTGTGTCGTCGATGCAACGAACAATGTACTTCTAGGATCAGTGTTGCCACAATGATACCAAAGTATCAAAAGTGATACTTTTTAATCTTAATTTCGAAGTGATACTTCGGATTCTGTAAAACGCCTATTTTGATACTTTTTAATTCCGACAACAAAATACTATAATATTCCAGGCAATACTCTTATTCACTGAACTGTGAATTATTTTTCCATAATTTTTTTGATAATTTACTTAAATATTCTTGTAGTCGACTTGGCGCCTGTTTGGATGGATACATTTTTTGTAAAAGACTTGAGAATATTCGTGTTATTTTGGGCATTATAGCTTGTTTTCATTTTTATTATATTAACAAAATAATAATAATGGCATTATTACTCAAAATTCCTATTATGATACCTTTTGATACTTTTCTTCTGTCCGCAGAGATACTTTTTTCCAAACTCTTGCGGCAACACTGTAGGATTGAAACTATTCATTCGTTCCCTTGCTTTTGCAAAGAAAGCTAAGAGTGCTATGTTCCAGATGGTTTCCTTAAAAAAAAATTCACAAAATAAAGACGATTTTTCAAAGAATCTTTCTTATTTACCTTAGAAGTACATGCTTTGTTGAATCAACGACGCATATTTACGTTTTGTTTATTTTGTTTGTATAGCAGCAGTTGCGGTCAAACAGTTATGATCGGTTGCATTCCTGGTGAGGGTATTCTGCCCAAACTTAGGCCAGAAAGGCCTGTTGTGATACACCTAAATGCACTTTTCTTCGAATTGAGAGAGCATGTCAGTTGCACAGAAGATGAACTACAGTCTCCTACTCCTTTTCGTCCATGCAGCTTCTACAGAAATCGTTTAAAAGGAGTCTATAGGAGCGCTTGTAATCCAGCTTTGGCCAGATCTGCTTGGTGATGGAGTGAGTGGTGCAGTTAGACCACAGCTAGTAGCGCAAAAGTATTTTGAATGACCCATCTTTTGCCAGAAGAGAGGTACTCAAAACTCAGCCGCGTAGAACAAGTATAGTTGTGAGGTGCTACCTCTCGGCTCTTTATTACTGTTTGTAACCTATGTAATTAATTTTCGACCACATAACCTACATCTGTAAAAAGAAAAGTATCACCACATTTAAATTCCAACTTCTATTTAGCTTATACATGGCTCTCACGAACTGTTTATATAATAATTGCTCGAAAAAGGCAATTAAAGTCATCGTTATAGCCAGTTCAACCGTAAAGCAGCTGCATGTTTCCCTGCTAAGCACTCACTGACTGGTGATATTTACCGTCAGCTACATAGTTCTAAAAAGCTATAGCGACTTATAAATTGACTATCAGTGGTATAAAAGTTACTAAAAGGTATTTGCAACATAGCAGCGCAAAAAATACTTGATTTTATGTCTACCACTTAACATTTTGTCACATTTTGCACAATTAAATTATTTATTTTTTTGTTTCTTTCCAGTTTTTCATCTGATACCCGATAACTAGTCGAAAATTCCTTCCACTATTTCATCCATCCATAAGCCGAAAACATGAATCGTCAGGATTCGATACGGCGCGACCGTTCATTCGACAGTGTACTGAACAAAATTATGCGAATGAAATCGGAGAATCATGAAGGTTTTAAAGCTGCAATGTATAATTTTCTAATAGCCGCCGGTATAGCTGCGTTTGCTGCAGTATGTATTATACTAGGTCCATTTGTGAAACCTCTACTGTGGGCCTTTCTCATGGGAGCAGTGCTCTTTCCCTTCAAAAGAAAACTTGCGCATCTCTTAAAAGGTTGGTTCGAAGGACTTGAGGATAGTGATTCAAATGTTATGGTTGCTATATGCCTAGCGCCACTCGAAACGACTGAGTTTTGTGGAAGAAAACTAGTCTCGTGGTTGCGAGAACATTGGCAAATAATCACATCTGGCGTAGGAATAGCAACATGTATTAAACTGTTGTATTTATATGCACCCAAGGGCTTCCTTTGTGGTGTATGGCGACTCATTCTCTTCAGTCATTCGTTGTTTGTCCAAATTATTGGATTTCTCAACATCTATTTGGTGAGTAAGTGGAATTGGTTTTTTTCTTCAACAAGAGTGTTTCTAGTCTAATTTCAGTTGATTACTATCATAATTATCTACCTAACATCGGTTTACTTCTTCTGGAGACCTGAAATTTCAGCACGATTTGTAATCGCTGGACAATCGTTATGGATAGCTGTGGTTAGTTATGGTTGCAGCTTCTTGGGAGCGCTACAAGTGCCTGTATTTCTGCTCATTATGGCGTATGTGGGAGTAGCTATTCTGTATTATTTGAATAAAACAGAAGAAGCCAGCACCATATTCGATAAAGCGAAACTTTTGTTGGATAAGAATGCTTTCACAAAGTCCGTTAATGAGATTAGTTCGAGTAAATTTGTTGATGCCGAGGATAATTCCATGGCCGAGACGCTTGACTCAATAGAAACTGAAACTGAGAATAAAGAGGACGAGCACTTGAGTGATTTCTACTTTATGTTGCTCTTCTATGCTTGCATAGCAACATTCCTCTACCGCAACGTTTGGATGTTTATTTTGGCGGCCATTCCAATTCTTATCCATTTGATGTACACTGTCGGGAAGGTGACTGGACTTTCGAGCTTTATTCTGGACAAAATTAACATTATCTATGGAAATATTAAGGTAAAATAAAGTCGTTCTTGACTGGACAGATTTTTTGTGACATATTTCTTTACAGTCATGGGCTCTTGAGCATCACAGTGCTGTATTGCCACTCTGCCTTCCAGGCGTACTTGAACTAAACTACAAAATCAACAGCATTGTTCGCAATTCACTGAAATCCTCTGTAGATCTTGTCACATCTATACTGATGATTATACTCATGATCCTTATCATTGTCTTCCTTGGTGTATTCTTCTGTGTGAATATCTATTCCGAAACAATCGAAGTAGCCTACTTAGGCAAAGATTTAATTAACAAGACAATCACTGACCGACCAGAGCTAGTAGACATACTGCCAGAGAACATACAATCGTCGATCGATGATGCTTTAGATAATGCACATCACTATGGTCGAAGAAAAATCGAGCAGTATATCGACGATTGGTTAAAGGATGCTGATCCAGTGCATAGTGTTAAGCTGAAGGATCAAATATTAGACGTGTGGGATCGATTGATACAGTATTGGATTGATTTCAACAAATCGGATACATTTGGACCAAGAGTACCGACAGATGCTTTGAAGAGTACGTTTGGAGAGATTGTCGATAATCCTGGTAAGTTCTATGTTGACAGTACTATCGTGTTTTTTTATTTTATTGGCAAATGCATACGTAAACATATACTAATTACCTGTTTTCAATACTAATCAATTCTATTTCTACTGTGGTGTTGTTTTCTATCTATCGCTTAAGATTACATCTTGTGTAATCGATTGTAACATAGTCCCGCACTAAATTTCGTGTGAAAATGTATGCTTTGTAGAAACTGGATTATGTGTATGTAGTTTTTCTTTGAAGGATATTCTCTTAGGTTCTTTCCTAAGCAAAAAGCACATCTATGTAGCCATCACATTTAACATAAAAAAGACTAATTGCCTTGCTCTGTCAGAACGCAGTCATTCGGCTGTTCTTTATGTATAATCATTGCATAGAACTCAGCCCCTTCTTGTATACTGACACCATATCGAAACCAGATACGTAAAAAAGTTAGTATCACAACTTGGTATGGAGCTCCATGTTTATTAAGAACTATATTTCGATACAATAATATACCTATGCCGGTCTTTTCCATCAAAAGCAGCGAAGCAAGAGCAGTAATAATATTTTAGGGGCTTATTGTTGATTGCTTACGACATAAGTTATATATATGGCAGTATTTACGGCGCTGGCTCTGATAACATGGATCAGCTCATAAATCAATGAGTAACAAGCTTTGGAAGTTGACAGTCTTGCCAACGTAGTTCTGCAGCTTTTCTTCCCAAGTCTTTAAGAAGGTCTACATTCCTTTATATTGTAAAAGCACAAATTTGTGTCCTTGTACCTATTATATACACCTTGCACCCTTTTCTATTGGTCAATCGTATTGTTTAGAGCAATTTTATCAATCTATCTGTCGAACTATATTCAATTTGAAACAGAACACAAAAAGAAAACAAACACTTTAAACAAGCAAACAAAACACGAAATTATTATGGATTTTTTTCATCTGTATAATGTCCTTCCACTGCATGTGTCACGCTAACAAACGGCATATATTTTTAATGAAGGCCATTTTAAAGAGCTAGTTTTAGTGGCTAAACAGGGCATCATTGGCTGGGCCCAAAGCAACACCCAAACGATTCTCGAAGTAGCTGAATCTCTTTGGCACATTATACGAACGAATATATCGATGATAATGAGTTTCACTGGAGAAATTATCTCGTTGATTCTGTCAGGAGGACAAGCATGTGTGGAATTCATATTGGATATGGTTTGTAATCATTGAACTTGATTAGTTTTCTTTTTACAGAAGTTGTATCTTTCAGATTGTATTCTTTACTGGGTTATTCTATCTGCTGAGCAGTAGCGATAAAAAATATGCTCCCCTACAGGTGACGAAGTATCTTGGCTTTTCGTCGGGTTCAAAGATTGCGGATTCTTTGGAGAATTCAATTTCAGGGGTTTTGATTTCTATGTTTAAGTGTTCTATATTTCAAGGACTCTTTACGTGGCTGGTTCATACAGTATTTGGAGCAAGAATTGTGTTTCTACCGTCTGCACTTGCGGCTGTACTGTCTGCCGCTCCATTTTTGGGTAGTTACTGGTGTGCTTTGCCTGCGTTTCTAGAACTCTGGTTGGCACAGGATCGATTCTATGCTGGATTGCTACTGTTTCTTTTGATGTTCTTTATTCCGCCGTACTTTGAGGCGGCTATCTATGCTGAAATGAAGGGGTAAGTAGGATATAAAACTGTCGATGTCTTAATAGCAGAAACTTTGTCTTTTAAGTGGTGGACATCCCTACCTAACTGGTTTGGCTATTGCGGGTGGTATGTATTGGCTGGGATGGCAAGGAGCCATATTCGGTCCACTGATGTTGTGTTTCTTCATTGGAATATTCGAGGTGGCTACAGTAGCGCTACGCTCTGAGGAACCAAGGTGAGCATGAAATCCTCGCTCTATCTATTCTAACTTTACATCATCTTTCAGGCGTAATTCAGATGAAGACAGCAGAACGACGTGAGTTCCACTTAATGTTCTTTCTAGTTCCTAAGGCTTTAAAAAAAAAAAGAAGAAAAACAGAGAAGTAAACTGTGTGCAATTTGCCCGTTTGGTTCCCCTATAACAGCTTTTTTCACCCACTTTTTTAGCAACCGCCGTCATTCCTCGTATGCGCATTAAATTTCAATCAAAAACAAACAATCAAACAGGATTGAATGAACAACGACATTCTACAAGTGTGGAACTACCTCGAATGGGTTTTTTCTTTGAATTCAAATTCCATTTTCCAGACTAATGCTTTAGGCTTAAAGTTTATACGTTTTATGCATAACAAAACTAACAATGTGCTCTCTGTCGCGCTTAGCAATAAGGCAATTATATTTTCGTTCATTTTTTTTTCTGTGAATTGTATGCAATTGTAAATTGTTTATGATGATATATTTTTTTTATTATTTTATTTAATGTTGTACCTAATTTTACTCAAAAAAAAAGTTAATATATAATGTGTTAAAGTTTATTTTTTATATAAAAAGAAAGCTACTGAGTAATCAAAAAGAAATAAAGTAAAGTTTATACTTTAATTAATAAATCTCAATGAATGTGACTGTGTGTCTTCTTTTTTTGTAACCGACATGACTTAGAGAATACGACTTTTAGTTTAAAATATATCAAACACACTTATTTTGTTCTAGTGATGAGGTTGCTTTGGTTTCGAAGAGGGCATCAATTGTAGAAAATTCTCAGGCACCACCGGCACCTACTCAAGCTGTAATAAAATTCATTACAACCATGTTTTATCCAAGTAGACCAGAAGATGAAGAAAAGAAGGAGTCTTCAGTGAAAAACGACGAAGAAGTTTTGACGAATCCTGTCTAATTTATTAGTACAATAATTGCTTGCACTTTTTTTTATTTCCAATAGATTTTATGTTAACTTGCATTTATATGATTTACAACAAACAAACTACAAACATTGAAATATACTACTTACCGTTATAAACAGATTGATGTCTAATATTTGAACCTAACTTAACCTAACCTAGCACTTTGTGCTTTTGACTGTGAGAAAGGACAGCAGCAACTACAAGAATAACGTTCTTTCATGTGAGAAGTTGAATTTTAGAACAATTTGTCGTTAGTAAGAAATTGGTGTTTTGCATTGTCGTCGCGTGGAATAAAGAAAAGGAAACTTTTAAATTTAATTTATCAATGATTTCTAAAAAACACAGCAATGTAGTTGGAAAACAGCGTATAACACTTTTTGTACAATGATCAGCTAAAGTTCAATTTTACGTGCACCACTGTTTCTCAATTCAAAGGACACATCGAAAGCTTTATCGTCATTTCATTATTAGAAAAAACTTCTGCATATTGTGGTCTTTCGGCTTCCAAAGCACGCTTTGGCTTCTATTCGTCAAGCGAATCCAAGATCCCCAACCATTTTCCATGAATGCATCTTGAATGCATACTTGCACCGCTAAAACTGAAATGCTCATAATCGTGTAGTGTATTAATAAACAGTTCGAATAGAGATGTTATCTGGTTGGCCTTGCGTAGGAGAGGTATCCCAGAAAAACTCATAGCTATTATTAAGGCTACGTATGAGGGCAGTAAGTCACATCTTGCACAATTTGAAGTCCAAAGCGAAATACGTCAAGGATGCATACTGTCACCGCTGTTATTTTTATTGGTTATCAGTGATGTTCTTCGTGCAGCATTGACGGAAGGAAATCATGGAATTCGCTGGACTATGGCATCTTACCTTAAACACCTAGACTACACTGACGATGTTTGTCTACTTTCACATCAAATAATGGATCTCCATCTTATGGTCCAGAATCTAGAAGCTGAGGAAAACAAAGTAAGCCTCAAAATTAACACAGCCAAAACAAAAGCCCTGAGCACTTCTAACACCAGCGCCCAACTTAACATTGCCGGACAGGAAGTCGAGGAAGTTGAGAACTTTGTATACCTAGGAAGTGTGGTCTCGGCCAACCGTGGTGGCACCGAACTGGATGTATGCAGCAGAATCGGGAAGGCCAAAGCTGCGTTCGGCATGCTGTCCGCCATCTGGAAAAGCAATGTTATCAGCTTAAGAACCAAGCTGCGACTGTTTCGCTCCGACGTAGAATCGGTACTGCTTTATGGGTGCAGTACTTGGAGAGTGGACACCATTAACATGCGCAAGTCTTTGTAAACAAAATGTTTAAGAGTCATCCTGAGGATCTGAGAGAAGACAATTCCATTGCGAAATACGCTATGCAGTGGAATCCGCTCACCGAAGCAGGCAGAAAAGCGGGGTACCCTAGGTAAACGTGGCGCAGAACAGTTGAGCTCTTTGGGGATGAGCTGAAGAGAGCTCAAACGCGTTGTAGAACTAGCCCCCCGAGGGGTTAAAGGACTCAAGTAGTAAATGGAACTGCCTACATTCACTTTCGAGGTCGTCGAAAATGCTGCAAAATCTAGGATCCCTTAAGTGCTGCAATAAATTCTTTATCCTGTCTGACCTGGCCTCAATTTATGAGGCATTCATCTGTCCAAATCTAGAATACTAAGGCCACATCTGGTCCATTTGCGATATTCAGAACCCTATGTTTAGAACCGCGTGTTCAAATTTATATGTTATAGAGACATTAAGAGAACTGTAGTCTTATGGCTTTAGTTGTATGGATTAAACAAAAAAATGAGAAAAAAAACAAAAATTGCATTCCTTTACTTATCATACTTAACCTAAAGTGCAAATGAGTTCACACTCAAGCCCAAATTCAGACGTATACCATCAAAAACGAAGATTGGTTTATAATCTGAATCCCATCTTCCAGGCTCTGTTTCATCACCATAACAACCTTCAAACATAAGAAGTGTTTGCTTGTGATAAAACAGTTCACTCTTACGAAGCCCAAGTCATATTCGCAGTTTGGCTAAATTTCTTAAGGCTGCGCTTTACACACAATTCACAAAAGTAGGTAAAAAGTAAAATTACTATAATTCTTTATTTAAAAAAATATAAAAAAGGAAATGCACTTAGTTCTTTAATACAAATGGGAATTCAGGATGCCTCTCAACACTGGAAATACAATACAAAAAGAAGGATTATTTGAAGATATTGTTGAAGCTAATCAATCAATCTATCTCACCCTTTGAAGAAAGCAAAATCACAAACGCGAACATTAGCATCCAATGCATTCAGTTTGTTGATTTCCTCTTGATTTAGAGAAAAGTCGAAAAGATCCAAATTCTGCTTCAATCGTTCGGGGTTTGTACTCTTGGGGATTGTGGCCAATCCACGATCTAAGATCCATCTTAAAAGCACCTGAGCTGGTGTCTTATTGTGGGCGGCTGCAATTTCCTTAACTTCTGGAATGTCCATAAGATCCGGCAGTTGGCGGCTAAGATTTCATTAAAAATTAGACTCTATCGAATAAGTTTTGTCTGCTTGGGTATAACTTACTTAATTCCGGCTGTTTTGTTAAGGTCTGCAATTCCCCGAGAACCCAATGGCGCATATGCTGTCACGGAGATTCCCTTTGATTTGCAGAAATCAATCAACTCCTTTTGTTGCAAGTAGACATGATGCTCGATCTGATAGGATAAAACTGTTACGTAGGTTACAAGACTATTATGTTCTATATTCTAACCTGAAGATTAGCTGGAGGAATTGTCGCATTGTCCAAGACCCTTTGAATTTGTTTCACATTAAAGTTTGATAGGCCAATCGACTTTGCAAGTCCCTTTTCGACGAGTTTTTCCATGCTCTATCAAAAAAAAATTGCAATCAGTTGGGGAAAAAATCAATTAAGGTCTTTAAAATGTACCTTCCAAACGGCAACATGATCAGTATCCTTTGCTGGAACGATACCTTGTTCATCCCTTAATATCTCGCCCTTGGGGTCTAAGATTAGACCGAAAGGTACATGAACCAAGTACAAGTCAATGTAAGACAGTTGAAGATCTGCTAGTGACTTGCTCAAAACAGCTTCTACTACCTCTGGTCTGAGCGCTGAAAATTTGAAAATTATTTTGAAGCCCTTAAGTACTAGGAACACAAGGAGAATTTACCAGGTGGTGGCAATTTGGTGGTAATGAACAGCTCCTCTCGGGTTATTTTACCAGCATCGATCCAATTCTTGACGACCCGTCCAATTGCCTTTTCATTCAAGTACACTGGAGCTGTATCAATATGGCGGTAACCAGCTTCAAGGGCTAGATTGATGGCGGTTTCAACTTCAGCTTCTGGTGCCTATAAAGTAAAAGGAATTTAAGATTAAAAATAAATGGTAAAGTGAATTTTATGAAACGTACCATCGGTATAAAGCCCTAGTAAATCCCTGCTAAACCCCTACATACCAAGGAAGCGCCTACGAAAAGTACTCTACGATTCCACGAATCCAACCTGCGCTGAAAGTAATTCACCTAGATGATCGCGCCATTACTAGATGACTATTTGGTTATCATAGGAGGGCTAGACGTTTAGCGTATAGGCCGAACAAACAGTGTCCTTTGCTTAGGTCTGGGCCTTGGTACTTGGTATCTTTCAAACCTCACCAAAACCCAGTCAGTTCTTTAAAGAAAAAAGTAGGAGATGAAGCCATCGATCGTGCTAACAGATGTTGGATTCATCTGGATACATGCTAGATACGGCTAGAGCTAGCTTTAACTCTGGTTAAACTAAGTCGTCATAACGCACGGGTCGTTTCTGGCGTAATTACCGGCCATTGTGTCATTGGCCTTCACGCAAAGAGATTCGATGTGCTGCATAATGACTATTGTAGAAGCTGCAGAGACGAAGAAGAAATTGAATCTATTCGTCACCTGCTGTGTGGCTGTCCTGCCCTATCTGTTAGAAGAAAGAGAACTCTTGGCGGTCATTTCTTCTCGGAGCTGGAGGACTTTGGCAATGTTGAGCTGGTGGACCTCCTGAGATTTATATTACTATCTGGGTGGTTAAATGATTGGGCACAATGGCCCCGAATTGTGGGTCTAAGGGAGCAGTGACCTTCTGGTCACAAGGCACCCATCTATCTAACCTAACCTTAGGTCTGGGCCATACCTGTTGTCGTTTTTAGTAACGATATATAAAAGAATAGCCCTGATGACAGACACGTATCACCAAAGTATGGTACGAGGCTTGGCGCTCCGTTTTCTGTCTGAAGGCAGGAACAGTGCCCCAGACATCTAGGAACCTCTCAAGCCAGCACGATCTTTAGCCAGCTTCATCAAGTTGCTTCTGTTTTGTACCGCACTGCTAATGATTCCTCCTTCTTCTGGGTATCCTCACAGAAGTAATCCAAGATTCATGATGTGGCTGGAACTTTGATATTTATCTGCTCCATCTGATCTAATTAATGCACTAGATCATTTACTCGAGATCGAGATAGCAACATCATCTGCATAGATAATAGCATTGCACTTCGTGCCTTCCATGTCAATCAATAAGTGAACGATGATGAATTGCGATGTTCAATAGAAGGGGTGATAGTGCTCCACCTTGAGGGGTACTACAGCTGACAAGTCTGCAGTCACAAGCAGCGTATTAAAACCATCAGCGAAACAAGGTCCGTTCACGTACCTTCCTAAAACAGTGAATTTTGACGAAAATTTACGAAATTTTACGAAAAGCGGTTCGCGTACAGAGAATTTTCGTAGTTTTTCGCAGAAGAGAGCGCTCACGACAGTGTAAGAAATTTCCCCATGCTACGAATTTTAGTGCAAAAAATTTCTGTGGGATGGCTTGTGAAAACTGTCAAACCAGTGTTCGTTTACTTTTTCGTAATTTTAGCTCTCTCTGAGAGAATTTTACCCCCACTCTTCGAAATTTGATAATCTACTAATTTTAGTGCAAAAAGTACGCGAACCGACCTACAATGACTCACAGTGTTGGTTAAGTTATTATTTCTACTTCTAGATCATGCCTAAATAAATAAATTTTTTAACCCTACTGTCACACTATTTCTTCGCTGATAAGCGTGTCTTCACAAAGTAAAAAATAAATATTATTATTATATTCGCTATCTCTGGCAAACATTAAATAAATAACCAATTAGTATATACTCTCAGACACAAGCCCCTTATTTTATTTATTTTGTTCATATTCGCTATCAATGCAGACTGTGTCAACATTTGGACATTGAATCTCTGAAACCGATAAGAATGTCTAAAGTTTAGAGATCTTTTCTTATGTACTAAACCTCCGAGTCATGTTGAGATGTTTTCTTGAACTTTAGAGTTAATTTTTATCTCGCGTATAAAAGCCAATGATTATACAATCGTGAATTTGCAATTACATTTGTTGCAGTAATTACGTATCCATCAGGTGCATGTAATTTTAACGACTACTTCAAGCATGGATTAGCATCGATTGTACTCACGTGTACATTTATAAAATGCAATATTTAATTGTTGTGTATACCGGTAAGTTTTGCTCATTATTCTTTTATATTTTACAAGTACGAGTACGAGTATATTAATTAATGTGCATAAATAACGCTGAAGCTTATTGTTCAGATTGTAAGTTGTAGGAGGGTATCCAGTAAAGACAATACTTCCTAAACCTGAAACTACTGCATACTGCATATTGAAGTTTGACTATGTATGTATAATCCATAAGTAGTTTTTGATTTAGAGCCATAAAGTATAGCTCATAAAATATGTGTGAAGAATCACCAGGACAAGCCGAGGTAATCGAACCATGTTTACCCATTTGTTACTATTGAAAAGATGTAGCTCATTATCAAAGCAGCAGGAGCCTTAGATGTTTCAAAATACGTTAACAGACACGTCGATAATATTCTTACTAGAAATCATAAAATAAAAATCGCAGTTTAGTATTTATATTGTGCCACGCCTACTTTTGGCTGTCATTGTCAAAGTGTACGAAGTAGAGTAAAGTCATCACCGTATCGTGAAATGATGTCATTTTAGCAAATGACGCATTATGTTCACGCCAAACTGCTGCTAACGCTCTGGGTTCTGTGGTAATAAGATGGAAGTTAAAGAACAATTGCAGTTATTACACTGCAACAAGGTGAAACTAAAACTGATGCGGTGGGCCTCTACTGGGTGTCAGAGCAAGACGAGCTTGATAGAAAACGGTCGACGCTGCAGACTTTTTCCTTTGTATCACGAGGAATACCGGGAAATGAGAAGGCTGACAAGAGGTGGCTCAACATCGACCACAGAACTATATCAACCATCCGTGTACATCCCGCCTTGTGCTCTCAAACTTGCAGCAGGAACAAAAGCCACGAGAGAGCCAGATCACAGGTGGAAATCCATAGAAACCTGTTTCGTTCCAAGGAAACTATGACTTACGCTTAACAAATCAAAAACCGAGAGACTTGTAAGGAAAGACAGGAAACCCTTGAGGGTATCGCCCTAGAACACAACACTCTGAGGTATCATATGAGAAAACTACAAAGCACTGAAGAGGATGAAGAAGCTACCCACTTCTTATGCCATTGTTCCGTGCTCCAACATACAAGAAGTAAGTTTCTGAAATTTCTTTAATGATCTAAAGGAACTCTCGAGCACATCAATAGACTGTATATAGGAATTCATCAAATCCACTTGTTGGTTTGTATATGATGGACTGCAAACAAGGTAAATTTAAATGTTTTCATGGTAGATAAATGGATAAGGGTAATCAAATACCTTCCAATTATGGGCATCACAATGGGTTAGCACTGACCTGAGTGAAGAAGGAGAGGGATTTTGAGATGTTTTCTCATGACAGTAGTGATATTGAGTCTCGAAACGCTTGCAAGAGGCAGGTTCTAGGATTCGAACTTTTATTTCATGCACAATATACTAACAGTATACTTAGATTTTATTAAGAGTCAGAAAGGATAGGTGCGCACTTGGTTACACAAGTACAGAGACATTGAGTTGGCACATGACTAAATTTATGTTCAGACAGTTTTCTGTGTAAAAGAAGGAAACATGAAAGAAAAATAAGTGGAGAAGGACCTCAGTGAGAGTGAACTGGAGAGGTGTGAGGTTTAGGAATACATTCGCTTTCAATTTAGTTTAGTTTTAGTTTTAGTATGCTCTAAATTGTGTGCGCGAGATTGTATGTGGAATATGACATGTATTTTTTTTTGACTTCTCAAGACTCCAGACAGAAGACTCCATCCTAGTGGAAGTCGAAAGACTCAAAGGAAAGGGGCTTAATCTTTTTCTTTTTTGGAGTGGTCAGAGCTTAACTGGAGTAACCAGATACAACTGGACTTGCAAGAGGTAGGTCTGTGAAAACCATGTACATATATGTTTCTGCTTTCTGTATGAGATTGAGTTCTAGTTTAAAACTCGTGACATACAGATGAATAAGAGGATATACATACCTTAAACTATATTACTGGTGGTACTTATTCTTCGCTAGATCTCCATTATTTTCGTCAAAAACGTCAAACTTAATATACCCTATCATTATTTACCCATAAATTTTCTTTGATTCTCAAATATTTAATAATGTGACAAGGTTACCTTTCGCTATAGTGACTGCATGAGTAAAAAAATTGATGATAGAGATTAATACGATCCGTTCCAAATGGATTGTTTTTGTGTTTTATGTTAAGTCATTTCTCTAGGTGATTAACTTTTATGGAAGTAGTAGTACAGTGGCTAATACAATGCTAATGGACGAAAACTTGTAATTATTTCAATTTTTAATTAAATTGTTAGCTTTAAAGGCTCTACATCATGTGGCTCTTGGGACTTTTCTGGATAGTTAAGTACAATGGGACGTAATTACTTCTAATTATAATTCATTCAACTACCTTATATACATATATACATATGTAGGTAGAAAAAGAAGGTAAACAAACTGATATTTCGGGTTTGAAAAGACCACTACAGTAATGAAAATGAAAGGAAAAGTTGGTGGTTATATGATTCCTACAATGGAGAGATTAGTGATAGCAGACTTTATTTTGCCTAAGTCTTGTTAGTCTTGGAGCTACTTTGGACCTACTTTGGAGCTGTATAGGTCGCCCGCCGCGGTAGGATTCCTAAGAAACCTTAATTATGAAAGCTCACGGTCGACTTATGGATTAATGAAGCGAATTTTGGCATAATATGCCACATGCGAGCGGAGCCATTCCCATAACAGTTCTGAACTGATTGATCTCTTAACGAGATATCGAAACAATTCTAAATCTACCTTATTTGAGATATGGCACAACTCTATTGATTATAATGAAAAAGGGGAATCTCAGCATGCTTCTTGCTGCAAGTGAATTATAAAAATTGAGTGCGATAAGCATTACCAACTGCAGGGGTTAAGATTAGACCACGTGCCTCATCCTTAAACAAATATAGCCTTTACAAACGTTTCAATATTCTAATCAGATAAAAAAAGATCCCTCATTAGCACAATAAGATTTGTTATTACCTGATACTGCATTATAAAAAGATTCGTCATCTGGCAAAACCTCCTTAGAGAGGAGAAGAAGAACAGTCTATACTTCAACTTCTATGCACATGCTTAACTTTCTTTGCTTAAAAAGGAGTCTACGCTTTCGGTAAGTGTGGCATCACTCGCCTTCCGCACTATGTAATAAGCTTCCGTTAGGGCCCTTGGAAGCACTAAAATCATTGTGGGTACTATACTGTTACTGGGTACAGACGGGCATAGTTTAAAAACACACTATTCTAAAAGTGATTGTCTCTCTCATAACCTAACTCTGCACCCTCATACATTGCCCCAGACTTTAAAAAATGTTGCTTGCAATCGCATCAAACATTTACATGAGGTTCAGCTGCACGAATACGCCTTCCAGGTGTGGTCACTTACATGATACAACTGAGTTCAAAAAAGTCAGCGATTTACCAAAAAAAAAAAGACTTTATTTACCATTCTTTTGAAGTCAGTGACTAATGCACTCAATTTTAAGCAATCGTTGAATTGAAAACACTATGGACGTCAGCTGAATTTAATTAATAAAAGGGCTGTGACAGACTGACGGACAGACAGACAGACAGACAGACAGACGGACGGACGGACAGACAGACCCCATATCAAACCCAGAAGTGTTCCGTCTTTCCTTTAAAGGTGCGGAACACTAATAAGAGAATTAACATATTTTGTTGAAGTCAGCTTTGAATTCATGTGAACAGTTCAAGCAAGTTGAAGTCAACTGCAATCGTTTGAATTCATTTGACTACAGTAGCTCTACATGAACAATATTTATTTCTGCAACTAGTTGAAGTTCTCCGAGAGTACTGAAATTGAAAGCCTCACCAGCTTCATCAGATTGGCTTAACTATTGTCCCACCAAAAAACAATTGAAGCATTGATTGAATTCAGTAGTGTAATGCAAACATTTGACTCAAATACTGGATAACAAGAATTCTGCTGGTTGAAGACACATACTTGTTTGCTTTAAGTTAAACATTGTAAAATTAAAAGAGTTACTTTGAACTTCTTAAAAAGTTAATAAAATAAACATAATAATAATTACTTTATACATTACTTTTAAGTAACTTGCTATTGTTAATCGCTAAACTTGGAAGATATAAACCATTTTGAATAGCTATATACTCAAGTTCAAGGTGAATAAGGGCTTTTCGCTTAATTCTAATCTTCTGACCTTAAAACAATATTACTCGTTGAGTCTATTATGGACTATACATACTTCCTCGAAACGGGCTGGAATTTTTCCCTCTTTCTTACTTGCATCTTAGATACATACTTGACCAAACGATAAGAATCTTTCAGTATACACAATGGGAAAGTATTTTACACCAGAAAAAAAAAAACAGAACTCGTTTTGTTGTGGTCAAATTCAAATAAATTAATGATGTCTACTTGTTTTTTGGAAATCGCTTTGAAAAATCAGCTGAGTCAGAGAATTATTATTGTTCAAAATATTTGTATGCATATCCGCTTCGTTTAGAAGGCACTTGCCAACGAAAAAGAATGTATTCTTACCTGCCAAGTACCAATGCCTAGAGCGGGCATCTTAACTCCATTGTTGAATGTTATAAATTTATCACAAACCATTTTGACTCCAGCAAAACGTTTCATTACCAAATCACAAAACTAAAAAAAAATCTCTCGCGGCAAGCAACCTGATCGAAAGAAGTTGTATTCCAAACTGGTGGGTAGAACGTACAAGTTAGACTTTCGTAGCTTGTGATGATGACAGCAAAGTCGTTACAATCATTCATATGCGTACTTCTGTGTTGATATTGTATTTGATTCTATTCCAATGCCGGTTTTTATTGTTGACGACGATTTTGTTGTATATAGGCGACTTTCTCTTAAACCTATACAAAGAAGTGTATGTATAATTAGCTTCTCGGGTGGCTTAGCTTGTTAGCAAGCAGCAGAAGAGAGTCAATATGAGAGAAAGATATTTTTGGCTAAAAAAAGTATTTGCTTAATAAAATTTTAATAAATACAGGTTTTAGTGTAGCCATCTTCTGAGTAATAGTAGCGAATGGTTCGTATTAGGTCTTCATGATGAAAGAGGTTTACTCATTTATCTGTACATATGTTTTATATAGGATTCAAAGGCGTGTGAATGTATGTTTCTGCTTCATTCCTCAAAAACCACTCAACCGATGGAAATGACGGTTAAAGTTTGTAAGCAATTTCCCAAGAAATACAATAGGTGGCGCTGAAAAAATAAGTATGATGCAATGAAATGCTAGGTACGTTCTCGTACTTTTTGCACTAAAATTCTTTGATTATGAAATTTCAAAGCGTTCTCTCAGAGACAACTAAAATTACGAAGAAGTAAACGAACACGTTGAGAAAGAAAAAGTTGGAAATACACTTATTTGACAGATTTCATAGTTTTCACAAACCAGCCCAAAGAAAATTCTTGCACTACAATTCGTAGCATGGGGAAATTTGTTACTCTTTCGTTAGCACCTTGTTCTGTGAAAGTGGGAGTGGCAAATGAAGATCGTCACATAAAGTGATCAAAATGCATCTCTGCTACTGAATAAGAGGTGGTTTGAATTGAACTAAACCACCAGAAACTGACAATTTCGGACTGACTCCATACGATTGCCATTGAGTAAAGCGTTCCATAGCTGCCTTCAAATGGAATCTTCTCAATTACTATGCATTTTTCTTGGTTGTCGCTTCTATGTAACCAGATACGATAACGTCTTCCAACGCGGGGGGATAAGCAGGCTTCCGCTCTGGATCCTCCTGTGTAGACCACATCAACACCCTGCGGATCATCATAGAGCAGTGCGTTGAAAATTGATCGCCACTTCACCTGCTGTTCAGTGATTTTGAGAAGACATTCGATAGTGTCAACAGGGAGTTTATTTGGTGTGTCTTAAGCTGGGCATCCACGATCACTCATGAAAGACATTCTTCGTGCTTGCACACTCATGAATACCTGTGGATGGGGCTGCGTGTCAGAGTTGCATTCATGCACGAAGGAATTCAAACATTTTCGAATTCCGCACTCTGGAGTGATAGTGTATGGCGATGAATGTCATTCTATTCTTACTTTGCATTTGACCGTCAACCTGTGCACATGGAAATTATAGTGAACGAGGATAGAAACACGGTTAAATGCAATCCGTCTGAAGAACCTTCTATCTCCGCTGTGGCAGCAAAACTGAGGAGTGTCATGCATGAGTGATTGTGGATGCCCAGCTTTACGCAGGAGAAGTATCCCAGATAAATTAATTGCTTTTATCAAAGCTACATATGCTGGGTTACCATTTCACGTACTGCAGAAGGGTGTCAGAGGAATTTGAAATCCAAAGTGGGGTAGGACAAGGTTGTATTCCTTTTGGTGATTGGCGATGTGCTTCGGGCATCTTTGTCAACGGGAAACGGAGGAATTCGATGGACCTTTACATCTTAACTGAAAAATATTTGAAAAATATTGACGTTGCTACTATTATGGAACTACGCCAAATGACAGCTGATGTGAAGAAAAAGGTAGGCGTATCTTCGGGCTGAAAATGAATTGCTACTATTATGGAACTACGCCAAATGACAGCTGATGTGAAGAAAAAGGTAGGCGTATCTTCGGGCTGAAAATGAATATGGAAAAAACTAAAGTTTAATATGCATTACCGGTAGAGAGAGACGATTTCCTATATCTTGGAAGTATTGTCTCTACTGACGGCGGAACCGAACTAGATATAGTCAACAGAATCTCTTAAACAAAATCAGCGTTCGGTATGTTGTCCAAGGTATGGCGAAGCAATGCAATCAGCTTAAACACCAAGCTAAGATTGTTCTGTGGATGTAGCACATGGAGAGTGACCATCAACATCTCAAGAAAGTTACAAATGTTCTCTAACAGGTGCCTGCGTAACATCTCAAGGATTTTCTGTCCCAACTGTGTCTCTAATGAACACCTCTACCAGAGAACGGGTCAGAAACCTATAGGCACAATCATCCAACGACGAAAGTGGCAATGAAGTGGTCACACGGTCCAAAGGTGACAGTTGCATAGCTAAGCATGCTATGGAATGGAATACTTTAACACAGGATGGCAGAATACCCGGCAATCCGGGGATTACATGGTGCAGAATGGTCAAGCCTGTTGAAGAGGCACAGCGGTTGAAAAAAAAATGGGGGAACTAAGGCACATTGGCAGAAACCGTTCACGATAACTCGTAGGCGTTATAGAGGCACAAAGAAAAACAGGACATAAGCAAAAAGAAAGTTCCAACGCGGCGGTTAGGATGCCATGTGGTCTTATAGCAGAGTAAAATTGGCTTACTACGGTGTTAAAGCGAGCTCTTTTTGATTAAGTCTTTATGGGAGATCTGTACTCAATGTACTAATATTATTAATGAAGACAAACGTTCTTTACCTATTTACTACCCTCAAGAACTTATCACCAAATTGTAGCTTAATCCTTTTAAGTAATAAACCAAGTGTTGAAAGATAACCAAATGGTCACACACAAGAACACGCAATGGGAACATTTTCTCTTCAAAAAAAGTGAATATCTTTCAAAACCATGAGAAGTAAAAAATATATCCCTCATGTCGGCCTTTCAAAATAAAAAGAACAACACTCCACCTGACAGCTTAATACCCATAATCCTTGAATTGCAACCTATTCCGCAATATTGTCTCAAGAATAGATTTCGGTGTTTTCCAAACAACAGTAGCTATTTCCGCCAATATCATGTTTCATAGTTCCCAGCAATAGTCCACTGAGTTGTTTTGTGATAACTTCCGCAATATCATGCTGCTCCTTTCTCGAATAAAATCTCCTTCCATATTTTAGGATGAAATACCAAACAGTCAGCAAAGACTCCGGCCGACGGTAAACAGTTTAAGTTGAATTTTCCACCCGAATTAACTTTTTACAGGATAAATTGCAAATATACAAGTGAAACATGATACACCGGCAAAGAGCAAGGAGGGGAAATTCATATTGTACATTTTGTAGGTCACAAAAATATGTTCACTTTGTGAGAAGGATAAATACATCCTAGCCAACATTTTGTATGTAGCGAATGCGCCTTATGCAAAAATCTACTTTTCTGCGGTGGCCTTTGTTCCTAATCCGCTTGTGTTTGGAAAACAAAAAGGATTTGCGCTCAACAAAGAGGGACACGAGTGGATGTATGTAATTCGAAAAGACATGCGCCATTGGCTTATCTTAAATGCAGATCCTTGCCAAGGGAATTGGATCGATTTCATCTAGTTGGCATTGGGAATAGTGGGTGGTTTCATATCTACCAAATGATTTAATATATAAATTTTTAACAAGCAACTACTGGCAGTAGTAATACATGTTTCATAGGCAGTAGAGAGAGGTATCGTTAATCCTCTTAAGTGGTTCATAGTCCGTGGACATCTCTTTCTTAAATGAGCAAAATATTTCCTCAACTACACCGCATGAGATCAATTTAAGACAAAAATCGGCTTACACTAATGCTGTTTACGTTAATAATCTACTCTTGTTTAGCAAACAAAAAGACAATATTTTGGTTAATAGGAAAGAAAAGAAGAGCCTTGCGCCAAAGGGGATTTGCATACAAAGGCGGATTCATAGGTTTTAAGTGAAATCCTTGGTGCGCATTGTCAGTAGGTTTCCTGAATTCTATGGCTCTTATTCAAATAGGGTGCCTTTTGAAATAAAAATGATAGATAAATTTCTCTCTAGACATATGTGCATATATATACATATGTGACTACAAGACCGTTATCAACTTAAAACTTTGTTGGAAACTTCACACGGAGTAAAAAAAGGAGTCTAGCTTATTACACTTGTGAGACATTGGAAAGGAAATAAATCAAACAATTTATATGTATCTCTGTCTTAGAGCTATCTGATTTTGATGTCGTAAGTTTTTTGGTTTCTGAATATTGAATACCGATTATATGGTACTTGGGTGTACGTGTGAGTTAGGATATAGGAAGCGACATTGCAGAGTGGGACATTGTTGTAATATTTCTTGAGATATTTTTAGCAGGACATCGACCACCAACTGAGATGTCACGAAGAATATGCGATAAGGAAAAACATGGCAATTGGATAAGAGTTATGGAAAAAGCAGAGGTATATTGCTAGAAACGCAAAAGTTGATACAGGACATAAGTATTAAGGTTTCCTATGTTCTCATCCACTAGTATCTTTATATTCGTCGGCTCAATTAGCCGGGGCAGGAGGAGGTAAATGAGTTCTATTTTATCTCTTGCAACATGTTCCGTAGAAAGAAATTCCCGAATTCGCACCACAATCCCCAGTAAGGAAGAGATTATTACTGCAATCAAAGCACTGAAAACCAACAAAGCAGTAGGACTTGACAGCATACCCGCGGAACTTTTTCAAGCTGCGCCAACAGAATCGGCTGAGCTACTGTTCCCACTTGTCGAGAGGATCTTCACCAAATGGCAGCCAATGTGGAGAGGGAAGCAGACGTCGTTGGGCTGAAAATCAACTCGGCAAAAACCAAAATGATCAGCCTAAGACCGAACTCATCAACTCATGTACGCATTCCTGGACAAATAGTTGAGAGAGTAAAGATTTGAGTAGTGTCTCAACCGATGGCAGAAACGAACTGGATATAGCCAGCCGAATAGGTAAAGCAAAATCTGCGTTTGGAATGCTATCCACAGTTTGGCGAAGTAATGCAATTAGCCTAAACATCAAGCTACGATTGTTCCGTTCCAACGTTGAATCCGTGCTGCTATATGGATGTGATATCTGGAAAGTGACCGTCACTATCACGAGAAAGCTGCAAACGTTTGTCAATAGGTGCTTGAACTACATCTTAAGGATATTCTGGCCTAATCGTATCTCTAACGAACAGCTTTATCAGAGGCCAACCATCCGACGACGAAAGTGGCAGTGGATTGGTCACACTCTCCGAAGGGGTGACAGATCTATAGCTAGTCAAGCGATGCCATGGAGCCCACTTACCCAGGACGGTAGGATACGCGTCGGTCCTAGGAGTACGTGGCGCAGAACAGTGGAGAAGGAAGCACGGCAACTGGGAAAGAGTTGGGGTGAGCTGAGGCAAACCGCACACGATGGCGCGTAGGCGTTGTAGTGGCCCTAGGACCCACAAGGGGATACAGGATTTAAGAGAAGAAAGAAGAACATGTTCTGCACGACGCTAAGAATTGTTCTAAGTTTTATAAAACTAGAAACGTGTGTATATAATATACACCATCGTTTATAGATGCATCTTAAACTGTTAAATTTTCCTAACTTTCCATAGTTGGATGGTAAGAAAGGTTCCGCTGTGGATTTATTCTTCTGGAAGCATTAGGTTTTTAATTTGAAACAATTAATTTTACTCGTGCATACGTTGTTAACATTTAGATCATTATAGCAGCCTTCCTAATGTTGGGTTGTGCAGCAAATATCTATTGGAATTAGCATATCATCCTTAATCGCAGTTTTTGGTTATAACTATTCTGACTCAAAAGCCCAATGATCTTAGCTTTTTTTAGTGTTGGCGAAGGTAGCCTAGAACAGGGCAAAACAAGAATAGCAAGAAAAGAGAACAGGACCAGAAGAAGGGAAGAGAAGAGAATTCTGTGTAAAAAGAAAAGGCACCACGCAGTTTCCAAAATGATGCCTTGGTAGAGTTCTGCACGTAAAGAAGAGACCTACAGTTTTATGCCATATCCGAAGGGCAGCGGGGTTTTGAGAAGCTTTCTCATGACAACTTTACTGTTGAATATTTGTCAGATACTCGCAAGAGGTGGGCCCGTGATGGTATTCTACTGGATTCGAACTTATAGAACCCTTTGCGCTGTAGTTCAATGCACTAACCACTGCGCCATGGCACCCACAAATATGAACTTTTTTTACGACAGGAAAAAAGCAAAATCAAAGAGCACTACACGAACCACTCGAAACATTCACTACCTTTTTTCAAATACCGTGCCAGACAGTAATGTGTAAGATAGATAGTCATATCTTGGATGTGAACGGGAGCTCGGTTCAGACTAATGTTATAAGAGGCAATAAAATGTGCTCATGTTATCAGTCTTGCTCTGTGGAGCCGAGTTCTGGGTGATAAGTAATAAAGCTGGGAAAAATTGGGAACTTTCGAGCGAAAAATACTTCGTCGGATATTAGATCCCTTATGCGAGGAGGGCGAATGGAGGAGAAGATACAATCGCTAACTCTATGAGATGTACAAGGATGTGGATGTAGTACAAAAAGTCAAGATACGGGGACTACATTGGCTCGGACATATCGAGGGAATGAACAATAATGCCCCAGCCAAGAGAATCTTTGAATCCCAGCCCCCTGGTTCGAAACGGCGAAGAAGATGGAAGGCAGAGACTCTACAAGTAAGTAAGTACTTGTGATTGAGATCCCTCACCTTATCGGAGTTGTTGTAATAAGACTTGAAAACAAACAAACAGCGATATGTATGATATTTGTACAATACCAGCCGTGTCGAGCTAACTTGAGAAGTTGCCGACTTTCATGTAAGTATGTACATATGTCAGAACGACCTGGTACCTATAGAGGGTGAGGTGATCAGCTACATCGTTACGAAATAAGCGCCAATGTGCCATTAAGTCTCTTTGAGCTGGGTGCGAGATATTTGATGGCAATACTTTGAGAGTTCCAAGCAAATCAGCGGCTTTATGGACGGCTGTAACCTTGAAAAATGCTGCAGCAGCTGAATGTCTTTTAAGAAGAACATATTGGATCATTGCTAGCTTGCCTACTTTGTCCTTGTTCATCTTTAACATGTTGGATAAATAATTCTTCTTCAAATGGTTCCGCTGTAGATTTATTCTTCTAAACTAAGATCACTTTGCAGTGCTACAAAATCCGCTGCTGGTTACAGAAAACACTCTTTTCAACTTAATTTTTCAAATGTATCATCTATATAAGTATTTTATTTAAAATTAACTTAATTTGTACTTAATTTAAGCGTACATTAAGGTCGGTACAGTTTATTTACAATTCACGTTAACTAAACGCATTTCTTCTTCTCCCTCAAACAATGGCAATCATATCCGGTTCGGGACTAGATGAAGTCGACGACATTGTTGAATCACATCCTGCTTCGGGCCCACTTCCCATATCCTTTTCTCGCTTTTCTCTCCTCTCACGCGCACGGCGATTTTGAAACCAAATTTTCACTCTCGTATTTGTTAAATCCAGTTTCATCGCCAAATTATTTGCATCCTCCGAGCTAAGATATGTCGAAATACTGTAAGCATGCTCCAACGCCTGAAGTTGAGCGGGTGTAAATGGTACTCTTGGCAGTCTGCCGGGAGTTCGTTTAACAGGTCCAGCACGAAAGGGTCCTTTAAAGAAAGAAGTTTGTATGTCAGTAAACAATTATTTGTCGACTTTTTATCGAACTTACTTGGCAATTTAGGTGGATGATAGCGCGTATACTGCAACCAATCGAACACAGGATACTGTTGGTGACATTCCTGCAGTTGACCTTGCAAAAACTCATTTTTGAAAGTCTCACAGCTTTCTGGTGATGCACGCTGCCTTATTCTCTCTGATAGTCCAACGCAGCAATTTGTTCCCAAATATTTATCGCCAGCACGATTCAAAATATAGTCAATACTAAAGTCTGTCATGTTTTTTGCTCTGCTGATCCATTCACTTAAACATTTCTCGTAGAACTGACCTAATTTTTGAAATCCACTCACCATTTATAGGATCTTCATTTGCGTTTCGTCCTTTCTAACTCAAACAGCCAACCAAAACACAAATCTTATTCTTCCTTTTCGCAAGGATAATGCGAAAAGAATGCCAGCTATTTAACGAATCCATTGAAACGTAAATTAGGGCGTTACCAGTAAACCACATATGAAGTCCTTGCAGGTAGGCTGGTCTCATCACAAGCCATACATAAATCATATTTTGTGTGTGTGTGTGTTCATGTTATAAAGTAACAACAGTTAGAATTGGCCTTTCATCTGATCAATTGAAAAGTAATTTGTTGACTATAAACATGCCCGCCAACCCCTCTAGATGTGGTTTATTTTTCAAATCACCATCATCCCCTTTCGTGTGCATTTCAAGTATCGAATTTCTTATCAAAAGTGACGATCTGTGAAACACAAAGGATACAAACATACCGCAGCTATTAACATATCATATCAGCTCATTGTTAAATGGTTGCAATCATTTATTTGTTGTATATGTGCTTCCTGAAATAATTGAAAACAGTTGGTTGTTGGTATGAAAAAGGATGAGCATGAAATCCGGATTTTTCATTGGGAAACCAAGGGCCAACATCCTTGAGGAACAACTTATTTTGTGGATGGATGGTAATTATCTGGCTTATCCCTTTCGAGTAAAGGATAGATAAGGATTTTTATTTTCTTGCGCCGGAGGACCTCAAGTACCTGGTAATGTGATTTTGCAATTGCTACTGTGTAGTGTGCTACATGACAAATCACTTGATTGCTGTGGTAAGTTGCTGTGACAGAACTACCTATACAGATTGCCTGCGATGATAGCTCCTTGGGTTGAGTAATTTTTCGATAATTTTCAGTGTTACAGGAGGGTAACTAGATTTTCTAATTTGAAAGCAATTAAATAATTGTCTCATTGTGAATTGGGTAACGATTAAACCACAGTATCTAGATCGGTCTATCTGGACCGAAGAGAAACAGATGTTCCAGGTGATTGCGATGATTGTGGTCTACAGAGGTCCTTTGTCCATTTAAATTTATTTAATAAAATCACTTTATTTAATTATTTTTATTTAATTTCTTTTGCAAGAACAATACATTTTTTTCCTATTCCTACCTTCCACTCTTTATCGATCGATTTCACCAAACACAACGTCCAGTGTCCCAATAATAGCAACAATATCCGCCAACATGTGCTGCTTGCCCACCTTATCGAGTGCCGCCAAATGGGCGAATCCAGGAGCCTTAATCTTGCACCGGTATGGGCGGCTAGACCCATCGGCAACTAGATATACACCAAACTCACCTTTGGGTGCCTCAATTGCGGTGTACGTTGCACCTGGTGGTACCTGGTATCCTTGGGTAAACAGCTTAAAATGGTGGATGAGCCCTTCCATAGATGTTTTCATCTCAGAACGTGATGGTGGTGTCACTTTAGCGTCGTCTGTCTTGATCTCACCAGCTGGCATTTGATTTAAACACTGATCTATGATACGCAATGACTGACGCATTTCCTCAACGCGACACAAGTACCGGTCGTAACAATCGCCTTTAGTACCAATTGGAACATCAAAGTCCACTAAATCATACGCATCGTAGGGTTGTTGTTTACGCAAATCCCACTTAATACCAGATCCACGAAGCATGACACCACTAAAACCATAGTTGAGGGCATCTTCGGCGCTAACAATGCCAATATCTTCTGTACGTTGAACCCAAATGCGGTTTGTTGTTAGGACATCTTCAAATTCGTCAAGGCGTTCGGCAAATTTCGATGCAAACTCGTAAATGTCGTCCATCAGACCGATTGGCATGTCAAGTGACACCCCACCAGGACGAATGTACGCTGCATGCATACGGGCACCAGACACGCGCTCATAGAACTCCATCATCTTCTCACGTTCCTCAAACAACCAGAAGAATGGTGTTAAAGCACCAATATCCAGGGCATGAGTACCAACAGCCATAATATGGTTTAAAATGCGAGTTATCTCAGCAAATAGAGTTCGAATGTACTTAGCCCGCAATGGAACATCGATATTCAGAAGCTTCTCTATAGCCAGCGAGTAGCATTGTTCATTGCACATCATGGATACGTAGTCCAATCGATCAAAGTAAGGCAAAGCTTGAGTGTAGGTTTTGTATTCGATGAGCTTCTCGGTACCGCGATGCAGCAGACCAATATGCGGATCCGCCCGAATAACAGTTTCGCCTTCGAGTTCCAAAACTAAACGCAACACACCATGAGCAGCTGGATGCTGAGGTCCAAAGTTAAGAGTTAAATTCCGGACTGACTTTTCAGCAGGAGCAATTTTACTGTTCCATGGTGGAACCTTCCACAGAGAGGTCACCTCATCTGGGTACATGACCGCGCCGTTGAATTGCTGCAGGAACTCCCCATCTGGGTACCATTTGGCGGCACCACGTCTCTGGCTCTGGTTGCATCTAAACGTGGTAGCAGCACTCGAATTGAACGGGTTAAGGAGAGCTGAAGTAGCGGCTCTCCTAATGATGCCGTTTATAACCGAAAAAGTCATCGTATCCAAAAAATAACACAGACACAGATGGTTATGTCAGATCCATAGACGAACTAAATTAGACAGTTAACTACGGGTGGTTTAGCGCATTCGCTCCCCCAAGGTTAAAACCACCCAAAAACACATGTGTGTTGTGACGTTTCAGCAAAACTAAATGGGACCACACTCATACAAGTGAGATTTTGGGCACAGTGAATTTTTACGAAAAACTGTTCGCGTACGGAGAATTTTCGTAGTTTTTCACAGAAGAGGGCGCTCACGAGAGAGTAAGAAATTTCCCCATGCTACGAATTTTAGTGCAAGAAATTTCTGTGGGCTGGTTTATGAAAACTGTCAAAACTGTCAAACCAGTGTATTTTCAACATTTTCTTGTTCAACCCGTTCGTTTACTTTTTCGTAATTTTAGCTCCTCTCTGACAGAATTTTACCCCCACTCGTCGAAATTTGATAATCTACAACCTGTTGTTGCTTTCCAACCATATTTGAAAATAAATTAAGTCCCGTACTGACTAAAACTACGAAAATCTATGAAACCGGAGGTTCGGTCTTCTTCGCCGCCTCGAAATTGGGGGCTGGGATTCGAAGATCCTCTTGGCTTGAGCATTGTTGTCCATTCGCTCGATGTGGCCGAGTCAATGTAGTCTGCGTATCTTGGCTTTTTGGACTACAGCTCATAGAGTTCGCGGTTGTATCTTCTCCTCCATTCGCCCTCCTTCCTATAAGGGACCTAATATCCGACGGAGTATTTTTCGCTCGAAGGTGCCCAATATTTGCTCAGCTTTCTTACTTATCGTCAAGCACTCGGCTCCATACAGCAGGACTGGTAAGATGAGCGTTCTGTAGAGCATTAATTTGGTCCCTCGAGTTAGGAGTTTTGAATCCAGTTGTTTTGCCCAAACCGAAGTAGCAGCGGTTTGCTAGGGTTATTCTTCGTCGGATCTCTACAAAGGTGTCATTTGTAGGATTTATATTTGTTCCGAGGTCCTTAACTACCTCGAAATTATAGCTATCAACAGTGAAGTTCTGCCCAATGTTTTGGACAGATAAATTTTTGTTTGTTGATAACATATATGTACTTCGTTTTGTCCTCATTCACTTCAAGAGCTATGACAGCTTGCTGACACTTTACCATTATTAAATATATAAAAAATGCAAAAAAATGTAGTAATACACGGGCGTTAATGGAATAACTACAAATTCCCTGATTTTCTTTCGCCATAGGCTTTTTACTACACCTTTAATATTTTCTTTAAATCCATTTCTTTGTTTTTATTACTATTTTTGCTAGAAACAGAAAGAGAATGTTAACACATCACGATTTGGTTCCAAATTATAGAAACCAAAACCATTGGTTGAAATCGATTTCGATTTGAAATAATAAAAGTGGATTCAAAGAAAAAATTTTGAATGATTACTGAACCAGGCCCCAAAGACAAAAAAAAGTACCTATAAATGAATTACTCTTTATATTTATAGTACAGATGGTCGCACATCTCATGAGTTTTTTTTTTGTACTCGACGTATGGCACAATCTACACCAAAAGAACGCTGAGGATCCCTTCCCCTTTCTTCCGCTACGTAGACGATAGTTTTTTTCCGTATTCACTTTCCGAGTTTCTTCCAAAACTCTGTAAGATTCCAAAATATTCAAAGGAAAACTCGTCTCTTTCTATTCCAACTGGCTTCGGTTCTTTTTTTTATTAGAAACAATACTACAATACACTTTATGTTAACTTATAATTCTTTTACTCGGAATCCATTTTCAATACAATGGTATATCATTACATATTGCTGTATTTTTATAATAGTACTCTTAAAGAAATAAAAAAAATATATATATACGTATGTAGATTCTTTTTAGCAAAATAAAAGAACGACTATCAAAAATAAGTAGAAAAAAAAAACAACACATAACTTTCAGTAATAATTGTATTCGCTGGATGTTTAGCACCAACATTTTAAGCAAAATAATCATAAAAGAAACCGAAAAATTTAAAAAATCAAAATTTTATTTCAAACAAAAGTACAATGGCCAATTTAAAAATTTTACAAACTAAAGTATGATTGTATTTTGTGCGAACTTATGAAATGCTTGTTTTCTTTTTTAACAGAACGCACTCTTCTTTATCTTATTGGTGTTTTCTTTTTTTGTTTAATGATATTTAAGTACCATATACTTTTTTCTAATTAGTATCAGCCAAATGTTTATCTTTTTTTGTCACTCTATGCATCACTAGGCAATAAGGCATCAAAAATTACATTTCTTTTCGAAAAAAAAGTGTTACATTTTTGTTTGTATATTTTTCTATGCAAGTTTAGTTGGTAAATATAGTTTTGTAAAAAGAAATATTTGATTTAGATTTTATGCAAAAGAAAAAGAAAAATATAACAAATTCGAACATAATATATATTTTTCTAAAAACAATGATTCTTTCCTCAAATTGATCAAATTTTAATACACATTAAGAGTCCAGAAGAAAAAAAAAATTATAAGAAAGAAATCGTCCCAATAACTTGGGGGATTACCTGAAATTTGCTTACATGACTATTTTTTTTTTTAAAGTTTGCTTAGTTATCAAGGAGAAGGTGATAGTATTTAGTAAAATATGGATCAGGGTATTAACCATAAACTTCTATAATTGATTCACGTCCCTTGCCAACGCCAACCCATCTGACGCTGATACACAGTTGATTCTCTACGAACTTAACGTAGTCTTGTGCATTCTGTGGGAGTTCCTTGAAAACACGAATGTCCTCCGTACACTGTTGCCAGCCGGGGAGAGTAATGTATTCGACTTCGATTTTTTCTAGCTCCGAAATCGTACCAGGGAAATGATCAAGGCTTTGTCCACCTGCCTTGTAACTGAAAGAAGAAACAAAAATGTTATTATTCAATCAATCAAGAGTTAAAGAAAACATAAGGACTAGAGAGACTACCAAAGGTAAAGTATATAGGGGCCTTGTTAAGGTGTTTAACTAATTAAGAGCCCTGAGAAGCTAAAATTCTAATTTTCCACTGCTAAACTAGAAAAAACACTTCAACAGCAACCTGAGTACGGGCGTATAAAAATGTTGGCCAAGCACAACTTTGACGAAGCAAACAAGCAAGGGAAGTGTCTTTATTTCGACATTTACATTCAACAACAATCATGTGGACGATTCCTGGAAATGTGCTTTGCTAAACCTTTTAACCAGCAATTGATCGAACAGACGTCAAAAAAATCCATGTAATCCCTTTGGACAACAAGACGCACGCAAACATGAATCACCGTCTCAAATCCTCTTGTGCGGCAAACCAATGTCAAGAGGACTTAATGCGAAACTATGCAAAGCAGCAGTTATGTACACCCCCATTGCTGGTCCTATTAAATACGAACCACGAACAATAAAGTGAAAGTTGCTTAAAGATGCTATAGTGAGCAGTTGATAGGTGCAACAAACATGTACTCGTCTCTTTAAAAGTAAACGCAAAGGCAGAAGGAAAGCTCAAAATTTAAGTACACTTGGAATTCACTCTTGGTAGTCTCTTATTATGTCACTCTATTTGAAAAACTTACCCAACGCCAACTTTAATTTCTTCTAACGTGTCGAGGATATCCAATTTCGTCAAGCAAAGGCATGTGTATCCATTTACCAATGACGTATACTTCAGTAAAGAAATATCCAACCAACCGCAACGACGCTTCCTCTTCGTAGTCACTCCAATCTCGACGCCTCTAGTTTGTAAAAGGTCACCAATATCCTAAAAGAAACAAACACACAATTTCACATTGGATACTTTCCTTTAAGTACAAAGAAATAGACTTACATTCAACTGCTCCGTTGGGAATGGTCCATCACCAACACGTGTGGTGTACGCCTTTACTACTCCAATAACATCACCAATTGCCTGGGGCGGCAAACCCAAGCCAGTCAGTACACCGCCTATGCTGCAATTGCTGCTCGTCACATAGGGATATGTGCCAAAATCAATGTCTAACATAGCCGCGTTAGCGCCCTCAACCAAAATAGTCTTGCCCTGACGGAGGGCTGTGTGCAGGAAGCATACTGTGTCTTTAACATATGGCCGCACCATATCAGCATATTCTCTATACCTAGAACAAAACTCCTCTCTCAGGACCAAACCACCTCTCCAAGTCTCAAACGAATTTCTATTTACCTTTTCAGTTCGGCCTCGACATTGACGCAGATTGTGGGGAACAAACGTAGGTGTGTCGCCACAATTGAATTGAATCTATTCGGGGGGGTTTAAATTATACAGTTTTTTTACGATTTATTTTCTTAGCATATGGCCCATATGGACATTACTCCACTTACTTCTCCGTAAAGAGTTTAAAATCGCTCAGTAAATCGCCAACGCGAATGCCATTGCGTGTAGCTTTGCTCGAATAAGCTGGACCAATACCTTTCTTGGTTGTGCCAAGGGATTTGCCACCCTTTTCGGCCTCTTGCATACCATCGACATGTTGATGGAAATCAAATACCAAATGAGCACGATCAGAGATGATCAAGCGGTGTTGCAATTTTTGCAGACCCTTAGCCTCGTTCTTCCTTAGCTCATCGAACAGACTTGGCAGATGGATGACGACGCCGTTGCCTGCAAGAGAAACATAAATTTGTTTAGTTAATTAGATACGGTTAAGGTACGTTGGGACACGAATAACAATAAATGAAAACTTGTGGGGGACACAGAGTAATAAACCTAATTATAGCATGCATTTACAAAGAAGCAGAGCTCCTTACTTATTTTGTTTGTTTAGTTTTCGAGAGGAGGAGCGCCTGCATGTCTCTTATTTGCGGGACAAGTCACCGAGTTGAACCATTTTAGTGGCACATGTACAAGAGGGTATGCGGTGTGCCACGTAATGAAATTTATTTTGTTTTGATGATGGATTCGCGCTAATCAGCAAGAATAGACGGGGAAAATGAGAAAACAACTTGTGTGCAGATTATTTGCGGCGATTGCTGAAGAAAATGGGAAAATCCAATTGAATTTTCTTCTTTTTTTCTCAATCGATGTCATTGGATAGAGGGGGGGTTTCCTTTTTTGTAGGTCAAAGTCAATGGTTTTGCTGGCGTTGTTTCAATTTTATACTAAGGATAAAAGTCACTTAAAGATGTTTATTTTTGCGCAAGAAATTACAAGCATAAACAGAGTATTCGTGTTGCGATTCGACTGTTTGGGCTACAAATTGAATTGAATTAGGTTTTTGGAATGCAATGTGTCTATTTACTTCAAAGGATAATGAGAATAGTAGTATTGGATCCCACAGTCTTGATAGAAGGGCTGTCGAAACAACACAGCATAACATCAACCATATCTCGGCTTAATAGTAGAAACACATTCATACACCAACAGCCAACAGCAGAGGCAAATAGACATCATCGACAACAGCACAAAACGTGTTTTTCCATGCAACATAACAAACTGACCACGGTAACAGCAACAGCAACTTCCACAGCTGATTTAGGGCTTAGTTCAAACGTTGAAGTTGCTGTTGCTTTTGTCAATGTGTCCTGTTTCATTGAAAAGCATTGCTTCTAAAAATTCCCTCCGGTTGTCAAAGTTACTGCTGCTGTTTCTGTGTCAATGTGTTTCTACTATAAATGTTTAGATTTCTGTGTGATACAACCACAAACAGTTTAGGCACAAATAGATATATATCATTGCCAGTAGCACTTTTTTACTTCCCTATAAAGCAGCCCGTACACAATTCAACTTGATTGTAAACTGAGTTGTCAACTGAATTGATGCTTATCCACACACTATATCAAGTGAATTGAAAGACTGCTTATACAGCCAACAAAATATCATTCTTAAGCGGATCGTGTAATACCCTATCCCTTTCCTACACAGTTCATTTTTCCACAAATATACTTGCTTGGCTCAATCAAATCGGCTATTGATGCTGATCATTAATATGTATACTTTATTGGGTCTATCTTTAATAGTTTTCTATGTTACAAACTATGTATCAAACTTAATATAACCCCAGTATAGGGTATAAGCACAATCAGTGGATATACAGACGATTTCACAATGAGTAGGCTACTGAAAGTTCTTACATTTGACAGCTAGTCGACCGATTTGCCCATACACGATTCAATTGAGTTGAGTGACTTGCTAGTCAACTTCAAATGACAAATCGATCAAATGACAAAGCCACACACGGTTGGGCAACAACCGACTGAGTTGACAACTGAGTTGAATAGTGTATGAAGTGCTTAATGGTCATGTTCAAGTTCATCAAAATCTCTCTCCCATAACCTGAAAATCTCTCAGAAATCACCAATAACGAAATACATCACACCACTTCTCTGTTCCTCCCTTTATGCTTTCAACCACGTTATTTCATACAAATGAAATGGAATGGATGCTTCAAATTACCTGCGAACATACCTTTAGAATATACACAAACAGAACAAGTAAAACGAAGAGACTTGAAATAGTTATTTTTATTTTCAATCAAAATGAATATGCACCGAACGTGTACGCCTAAATTCACAATTAATCGCCTTTGCGCGTTAATTGTTTTTCCCTCAGTATCTACCATTCATGATTAACATTCCTCAGAGTCACTTCAGCAGCATAAGTTACGCAAAGTAAAAAATTGGGTAAGTGCGAGGAGGGCCTCGTGCAATAGTGTTCCGGACATTTTATATTGTCATTAAATAGAAGGCAATTTATTCATATCCTGCATAGGTAACCTAATACTGGTTTTGATATGAATAATGTAATGTCTTGTACGTAAGTATGTCCTAGTAATACTGAGCTGAGATTCCAGTCCATTTTAACTTACACTTTCAATATAAAACATGGTCCAAGCTTTTGGATAAAAATGAATGTAACGGTACTTTGCTTGTTAAATGGTTTAAGTAAAGCAAAACACTGGCAATACTTGACATGCGAAGGAATACAGCATTTAGAGTTTTAAAAATTAAAAAAAAAAATATTTTTGAAAAAAAAAGAAAATTAAAAAAAAAAATAGTTTTTTAAACTTATTTAGTTTTCAAAAGCAGCCTAGAGCTAACATATACGATCCATTCGTGCAAATGACTTAGTTTTTGAAAAATCCAAATGGAATGAGGTAGCAGCAAGAGAAGAGATGAGAATATAGAGAAGGCCATGCGCTCTTCTAAAATCTGTAACTCGGGAACTACTTAACGGATTTAGACGAAACTTAAAACTTGAGCAAACCGTAGTATCAAAATGATCTGCTGTAAAAATTATTTGGATAACATGAAAACTGAGGGAGATACAGTGGGGTAACTAGATGCCCCATTTTTTTAATTTTTCTCAGAAAATATATAAAATACAGGCATTTTCGTATTGTTTTTACAATCTACACTCAATTCTACGTATCTCCAATTTTTTTCATATTTTTACCACTTATGGTCTGGCCGCTAGGGGGGGGGGGGGGACAACATTTTTCAAATGTTTGGCGAGCTTTTTTGTTCCACAAATTTTGCAAGAATCCATATTTCTTACATATATGGAGCCCTTGCAAAATTCTCTTTAATTTGATATGCCACATGATGGGGAAGAAAATAATTTTTTTTTGCCCTTCATACAAGGTGCCCAAAAAAGGGCTCCCAAAATGAAATTCATTGCCGCCATCTTGTGCAGGCTTCCACATAATGTATACATAGCGAAAGTTTCAGCTCTCTATGTCTATCGGTTCAAAAGTTACAGGGCTGTGACAGACTGACGGACAGACGGACAGACAGACACCGTATCAAACCCATAAGTGTTCCGTCTTACCTTTTGAGGTCCGGAACACTAAAAATATCACTACATTTCGCTCCTCACTGTCATTGTGAAATGAGCATCACACTCATTGCAATCCACTATAATGTACGTATATTCCCATTCACTGTCAAGCTACCATGTGTGCTGTGACGTCAAATTGGCATTTCAAAGTGTAATACTGCCACTTAAATGGCAGCTTATTAATGAGTGCACGCACGCCTGTGAGTGGATACCAAGCTTTAACAGCTCTAGTCTGAGAAAATTACGTATAAATGACTCGGCCAACTGACTCAGAAATTGAAGCAAAAGCAAATTGATCTCCTGCTTTACTACCGCTTCTCTATTTGACATTAGATCAGCTGACAACGATTTACCTTTTTTTTCGGATGAAACATACGTATTTCTCCCACACGCAGATGAAGAGAAGAATAAGATCCCAAGAGTGAGTATGGGCGCGTTCCGCATTCTAGGGACTAGGTTGTCAAACGTTTCTGATTGGTAGAGAGCTCCAGTAAAGTAAGGCATTTATTTTTAAGGAATTTGAAGGTAAGAAAATTCTCCCTACCTTTTAAGTCATGTGCAAACTGTCAAAAATTTATTTGCCGCTCCATATGTTAGGCCTTACTTCAAAAGTAGGACTAGAGTTGGGAATGTGACCTATGTGACCTATACGTTAGTGTGGCTTGAAAAAGGTATCTTAGCCCACTGTTCTGCGAAGATGAAAATGACAACAACACTACGATCGCTACAGAGCGCGCTACAGAGTCAACATATTTTTACCATTTTGCCGTAATTCACCAACTGAATTATACAGTCAATTTCGGGTCGACACATTCGTTTCTAAAAACCACCCAAAAACCGCATTTGTACTTTGACGTTTCAGCAAAATTCAGCCGCCATTTTGTAGACGCTGTGTGTACAGTTTGCTATTACTAAGGGAATCGTAAACTGCAAAAAATATTTTGGTCAAAAGTTAAGAAAGAAACAGCACGACGCATTTAGGTTTTGGTCACACGCAAGTTCACATCTTTTTACAGATGAGACGATTTAGGCTCCACCTCTTTTAGGAAATGCGAGGTTGACAGTCTAATTCAGTTCGTCTATAGTAGGTCACAGTAAGACGACGATACTTAGAAAGTTTCGATTTTTTGTCCTCGTAGTATAGTCGTTTAATGCTTGATTTGGCGACAGTCTTTGAGGAAAACGAGTCATTCCGCATGGAAAACGTTAGTAGAAGTTCGAGTCCCAAAAAATACCATCAATACAATACGTTTGACAAGCATCTAAGAGTAGTGATGCCATTAGAAAGCGTCTCAGAAACCCTGAGGGAGATAATGTTATCTGTTCGGAGAATGCTTCGCAGTCTAGAATGGTCACTTGGAGTCCTCTCATATATTCTTATGTAGGGGTACAGCATATTGTGAGGCTATACTTGATGGAGTTTTGTACTGAAATAATATAGATCTAAGAAGACTTACGAAAGTTGTTTGTATAGAATCGCTTAAAAAAGTGTTCAGAAAAGTTTGTGAAGGTGATTGTCTAAAGACATATTTTATCGCAAGCAAATACTTCTCGCGTCGCATGATCATACGCAGCTTTAGTCTGACTGGGATATGCGGTGTATACATATTTCTGTGATGTAATAGTGTCCCACAAAGGCTGTGCTGGACATCTCACTCAAATAATCCGAGATACTTGATCGACCTTGAATTTCAAACGCGATCTCGCTGTAAAAAATACGTGACTTTCACTACATTTCGATCATCTGTTAAGCAATTGTTTAGTTCAATGTGCACGACAGATTTCGGAACACGTTCACAAATACTTTCAAAAAATAATAAATTTTAATTTTATCCTCAAAAATTACTGTTCATATCGCCGTTTTTATTTTTAATGATCGAGTTATGTGACTCAGTGAAAACGTAGCATCACATTTTAAGCAATATTTTACACTTTCATCTCTCAGTGGCGATAAATTCTGTTCGAGAAAATACGAATTACAAATATCCGCAGTTGATTTACCTAATTGCCCCCACAATTACCTGTTGTGAATCAATTAATTGATACTAATCGCACGCAATTCTCTAGTTTATTGGTTTAGCGAAGTAATCAGTATTATGTCCACACTTGGACCGTGGCAATCGACAAATGAAAAACTACCATTAAACGGTCTGATACTCCTGCCCATCTACAGTTTGGAATATTGGTTGTCATATTTCTTTTCCCAGAGGAAAATCAATTACTTATTTTTGTGAGGGGGATTCGGAACAAAATTATTAATAAACATTTATTGTTGCTGTTGATTGGGAACTTGATGTGAGAAATGGGATCTTGTTTTGTTGGCTCAATCTGATAGACGAATTTCTTGGCTAAAGTAATTCACTAGACATTTTATGGAAGCTCGCCTTCTTTATATTTCTTTGGATCAATTCCAAACTCTGAAGATTTACAGAATTTGTTCCTTTGAAATCGTCTGGGCATAGCATTTTCGTGTTATTGCGGTGTTAGTCTTTTTGAATTTTTGTATTTAATTTTTATTTTGGTTTCGTTTGAATAAATTATTATTTCGTGCATGCTATCAATGGAGCGTACAATTTTAGCTTTGTTTGAAAGATAAATTAATTTTTAAATTTGTTTAAGAATTTAATTCGGTTACGTAAGGTGTATACGTGAGGTATTTCTTTAAATTCGAAGCATTTTCTCTTTTGCTTAAAATAAATCTTTAATCTGTGGGAATATCAACAGCAGGGTGTACATACATATGCACATGTATGTAGGTTCAAGTGTGGGAAATATACCTGAAGTGCCCAATGAAGAAACTACAGAAACATAGGGAACTTCCTTCAAAATAATTTGGCTACATTGACGCAATAATTTGCCAATATTTCTAATTAAGTTTTTTGTACAAATTGCGTATTTAAACAAAGAGTAAAGTAAAGAAATTCTCCTCCAAGACTTGTAATTGTATTCTGACGTTCAAGCAAAATCAAATGGGAGCTCACAAAGCAAAATATCTAAATCCTGCTGAGTACGAGATCAGCAGAAGCTATATAATAGAATCATTAAGATCAACACGACAAGATCTGCTCGAATATGGTGTCTTGTTGTGGATGAACAACTCGAAAAGCTAACACAAAATAACAAAAAGGAGTGGAGCGATGAATCTGCAATATATGGACTAAGCAGCAACTCAATAAAGTGGTACACACACGGGTCAAGAACCGAGAAAGGAACGGGTGCAGAACTTTTTGAGCAAAGGACAAAACAATTATGAAACACGCGCAATAGACAGATACATCCGAAAAGCTTGTATGGGAATGCCTTCACAAACTAAATGAACAAAGTTAATGAATTGGATTGCCGGACATGTCGGGATCATGGCCAGGCGCCTTGGGAAGACAAGCGTGTCCTGGAGTCTTCTGGGGAATCGACCACAAAAAATGAACATATTTAGGAAAGCACCAAATATCAGCGTGAGTCACAGCGGCTTAGTGGTTAGTACTTGCGCATCATCTTCTAAGAGTATTACTGTCATGAGAAACCTTCACAAACCTCTCCTGCCCTTCGGATAGGGTATAAAATTGTAGGTCCCTTCTGTACGTGTAAAAATATATACCACGCACAACATGTACAGTTATGAGAAGCTAGGCCTTGGCTCTCTATGGGCTGTTTATGGCCTAAAATCTATTTTTTTAAATATCAGTAGAGAAAATGGCATCCATTTGCAGATTCCTAAAAGAAACTAGTCTTAAGAGAGAGCTCTAAGAGGAACTCTTCTCTCCAAGGCCAAATAACCCCAAATAAATATTTTTCAAGGCTCTTCAAGGGACCTTTGAAATAAAGATGGTTAGCGAAAAATTATTACTTGACCAACAGCAGCGTTTGTACTCCCGTATATTAATGGCATCGATCTTCCAGAGTTATAATATGACGACCTGAGTCTCCTGATTAGGGGTCGCAATGGCTACCAGACAACTGACAGCATCAGCTTTGTACGATTCCTTCGATATAACTTGCACTCTAGAAGAGGATTCGTGTTAGTGCCAAAACAGTCAGTGTAAGCACCCTAGAGGGTACGAAATAGCATCATCTATGGTGGACATATTTACCTCATACGATACCGTTTCACTTCTAGTCTTGTTTGTCTGTTTGTTCGTCGCTGCATTTGTAAGTTCGTCAAATCGAACAATCCTCTTTACAAATTCAGGACGTCAAACAATGACATTTCAACTCGCTGAATAAACAAAAAAAACTGCTGTCAACTAAACAATAAGTCATTTCAAGTAATCATTTCCAATCAGAAAAAAATATCAGTACTCAATTCTGACTCTAGCTGTCATTTGAAATACTGAAGTTGCAGTGGGAACGCAAAATTCATTACCATCCAAATGCGTTCAGCCCTAAATGTAACCTTCTTCTGAGTCAAGTTGTGATTGAATTGATTCGTTCATTTAAGACCTACTGATTGAAATTTTTCAAAGTTACCGCGTGATGGGTGCGCGCTGGTTTTTAATTTCTTTTACCTCAGCACTTACTTTATCGCAGACAACTGTCTATGCACACAAGCCATAAAGATTACCATTTACAACAGATAACGAGTATCCCTCACAAAAGTTGATACAGTTAAACAATCAAAAAAAGAATAAGAAAATAAATAAGACTTATACAACAATATTGCTCACACCCTTAGCTGGGGGAGAGTGATAATGATAAATTAATTCACAACAACACGCGCTGAGATTGCTCGCAGTCAGGTGGTTAATTTGTTATTTTCGGTTAGTCACCGCCCGATGTTATGATTATAGCACTGCACACGAGACTTAGCCCCTTAAGTGCTGTTATATATTGTATTTTGCCATCATTCATTTTCCATCGGAACGATGTTCCCAATATAATAATCGCATGGGTAGCCACACATTTGTCTCCGAATGTCAAGGTTTATTTATGCAATGGATTTAGAATCGACTGCAGTCAAATGTTCCTTGGCATTCTCGAAAGCAGAAACAACCTAATGAAAATGAAAATGTGCTTACGCCCACCTGCTGCTGCTGCTGCTAATGGCCACTATGTGTATATACACATTTTTGCTTTCACTTCAAGGTCAAATGTAGGCGATGCAGTACATTATCGAAACACATCTTAGGCCATTAGTCCATCGTCAGGCTTAGCATCACCCGTCGGGCGGCGGCGTCGTCGCCCCATTCAATCGATTTAAGGTTTTCTTTTACAATTGCACACAAAGGTGTGACTTATTATATAAGAATAAGCTGGCGTACAATAAAATAATGCTAGTGTAAAGTATAAGTAACTTACCAATGACGGAAATACATTTCTCGTTCACAACACCACTTGGCAGTAGATGGAAATCGAATTCTGTGCCATTTGCGACGACAGTGTGTCCAGCATTATTGCCTCCCTGAAATGATAGAATGATTGATTGATTGATTATAATTGATGTCGATCTCTTGTGTGTTCATGTGTCAGAAGTAAGCTAAACATTGTGGCGTTCGTTCTATTTTCAAAAACCCACGAGCACCAGAGTACGGAAATTGTTCAACCAAGACGCTTAATGACCGAAACTGCAATTGTGTGTGTCGAGAATGTTCTCTGAAGAATGTGTTTGTTTAGTAAGTGAATGTATTGGTTCGCTAAACACTGCAGCCAAAAATCGAGCAGATAGGCTAGAAAGCCCAAGGATTTCCTTCGAAAGAGCAGGAGGAGCAAGCGTCTGCACTACAAATCAGTGTAGTAAGCCCAGAGAGGCTTACGATCATAAAAAAAAAAAACGTGCTCCAACGTATACTTTATTAACTTCGTGGGCTGTTGGAAAATAACAGCGATCACTTCTCGAGTTATCTCAGCAGGGCCTTAAAATGCGAGTTCACGTGATGTAAGATAAACATATTAGTGCTATCGAAAAAAAGACTCTGTCTTGAGAATAGAGCATAATATTCTCGTATGAAGGCGGACTGAGCCCCAGAGCAGGACTGATGTTAACTCCAGAACGTGAAAAAATACTGTGAATTAAACAAAGGAATGCAAAAGTTCACAGTGTTATGATCATAAACTCCCAGTCATCAGAAGCTATAACGTCTAGCAATCGCATTGGCCCTCCCGGTTATACAGCAATAGTAACAGCAATTAGGTTTCTCAAGGAAGGCAGTAGGCATTGATGGTATCCCTGCCAAACTATTTCTAGAGTCTCTTTAAAAACACCGATAAAAATCAGCTAAGCTTGCTGATACGGAGAACATGGAATAGCTACACCTTCACTGCGAAACACGTCATGCACTCGAATTCACTCACCTAGACAGAAGAATGGTTTAGGATGAATTCAGTTGTTTGGCAAAAAGTTTAAGGTAGATTCCCAGAACTCTAAGCTTCGCTCGATGTGTCCGAACCATTGTAGTAGGCGTCCCTTGGTTTTTGGATTACATCCACTTTCCACTTTCTTATACAGCTTATAGAGTTTGCCTTTCTATATTCTTCTTAACTTTCTCTCCACTTATATGGAATCTAATATCTAAAAAAGTATATTTCGTTCCAAGGCTCCCAATATTCGCTCTGATTCCTTACTTATCGTGCAGCACTCGGCAAAATAGAGCAGAACTGGTAAGTAAAGCATTCTATAGAGCGCAAACGATAGAGATATTAACTGGACAAAATGCTTACTGATTATTGATATTTGAAGAAATTTGAACGGAAACATACCGCTAGTTCTAAATCAGAATCTTTCAGAGGAGAACTCTGAATGATAAAACAATTCAATGTAACAGATAAAAGTTAATCATTACCGCTGTAATGCATTAAGATAAAACAGGAAATGTGACAAAGTTACACAACGCACAGCAGAACTAAGGACAATTGGTTATGGTTCTAGAGCAGGGGTATCCAACCTTTTAGCTACCGTGATCTACATAAAAAGAAGACAAATTGTTTTACGTCATACCCCTATATAAAATCATCAATCTTTTGGATTATCTAAGACACGAGCCATTTCCTAGTGGATTAGACGAATTTTGTATACTCAACCCTTAATCAGCGCTGTGGACAGAATACGAGTCAGACTGACTATAGTTCAAAGAGGAAGCTTTTACAATGGCTGGGCTATTCTACGAGGGTGCTGTGGCTCAGTGGTTAGTTCATTGAACTACTGCGCTAGGGGTTTCAAGTTCGAATCCAGAAAAATACCATCAAAAGTTACGGCTCCACCTCCTTCGAGGGTCTGACAAACATTCAAGAGGATAACTGCCATGTGAAAGCCTCTCAAAATCCCTCTGCCCTTGTGATACGGCATGAAACTGTAGATCATTTCTGTACGTGCCAAAATATACAACATGTACAGTTGTAAGAAGCTAGGCGTTGGTCCTCTATGGGCTGCCTACGGTCTAATATTTATTTATTTTTATTTTCTACGATAAAAGCAATTGGGATAAAGAGGAAATACTTGCGTAAGACTGCGAAAGGCTCGTTTTTTTATCCAATGATTCACAATGGCAAATGAATGAATTCATACAGTTCTCTGGTCTGTAACAAAACATTCGGTAAAAAAACGGAACCCTCATCAATACAGACAGCATTTCTGCGCCCAATTCTATCATTTAGAAGCATGCCATCAGATCCCCTTAATCTGCTGCTAAGTGGTGGACCGCGGTTCGAATACCACTGCTCTACAGTGTAGCTGGCCCTTCAACATGTACTCACTCGGACTTCATTCCTGCGGTTTTATATATTTTTTTTTTAAAAAAAAAGAAGATAAGATTCAAAGCGAAAGCATTTCGCATACGCGCTATAATTTTCCGTGACTATGCACATTATCTTATCACAAAGTGAACAACACTCGATGTGTAACAAGTATTGAGAGCGGAAATTCAAATTGGCCCTAGTTTACTGCTTGTACAAGAATAACCAATTTGCCATTCAATTCCAAATGAACAGAGCATAGTCACTTCAAATTTAAGCCGCATGACTTTACAACTCACTAATTCCGCTCATTAGCTTGTTATCTTTTTAGTTAAGTTACAAAAAAAAAAGATAAAAACTCGGTCCCACTTAAAATTTGTAATTTAATACCAATTGCACACATACGAGTACGTGCTCTGTATATTTCCTGCAATCACTCTACTTTTATTAAAAAAAATTTGCGTACCAAATTTGTCGATAATTAACTTTTTCTTTTTTTTGAGAAATTATTTACTTTTTCTCATATACATATTGTGGGGTTTTTGTTATTATAAAAAGCAAGCAATTCTAGTCACGAGCACTCAAGCACACAGCTCATGTGAGATGAAAAAAAAAAATTTCGAATGGGGATTTTTTCTTTTCGTTGAAATTTTGCCAAAAACATTTTGAATTCTTACGCAAATTCTGTTCGCTTTCTTCTGCGCTTAGATATTATATTAGGAGACTATTGTTAGTTTATTTCTAATGACATGGCGTGCCGTTATATTTTTGTTTTTATAGTCAATGTTATTGTTATGAAACGGAATACCAAAAGGGAAAACTAACAATAGCATCGTTAAAAGATTCGATTTTTTTTATTTCAAAGATACGTACGTGACTTTGAAATATTTTTACTTTCAAAGTAAGATAGAAGTATGTTCTTCTTCTTTTTAGAAATAGACACATGCGTAAGTAAGTGCGCAATTTGATGATAAGGGGCGTCATAGCTGCTCGTAATATTCACGCCCCTTTTTCTAAGAAGGCTTGGTGGGTCAACAAATTTAAATATCTATCGATTAGTAGTTTAAAATTTCTCATACGTCACGCACTACTTGGACGGAATAGATAATGTGGTTAGTAGGAGCTAGCTATACGCAAGATTAGAATCAGCTTTTTTTTATAGATTTTAGTTAGGTAATCAGCTTGCTAATTTTCGCACTCGGCGGACTGTTACGAACATTAATTTTGATGAAGTTTTGTATGGACGTTGTTTCGAATCCTCGGGGAAGGATGTGTAAAATAGGAGATAAAGGACCTGTAATGATAAACCCTACTGAGAATTTGTCTTTGCGTTCCCAACACTTTGCAAATTTAGCTGGTAAGGTACTTTTGAACTGAGATGACAGGTAGTTTGACTAGTTTTTGGCAGAGCCTAGTGACGGAGACCTTCGCTATAACTTAGGGCCATTAATGCAAGTTTAGCAAAGTATGAAAACCTGCGCAAATGCAAGATTAAGGGCCCATTCATAAATTCAATATTGGGCAAGATGTGTAAAGCAAAGAGTTGATAAATGCATAAATTGACATCACCGCTAAGCAGAGAATTCATAAATGTAGTAGAGCTTTACGCATAGCGCAATTTTAAGCGCAATCGTGTAGCTGTCAGAATGGTAATGCTGTGCGGTTGGTGCCGCGATTGTGTTTAGCTGAAAATATTACAAATCAATACCACAAACAATAGGTACGTTCGCGTACCCTCCTAAAACACCGATTTTTTACGAAAAGCTGTTCGCGTACGGAGAATTGTAGTAGTTTTTCGCAGAAGAGTGCGCTCACGAGAGAGTAAGAAATTTCCCAATGCTACGAATTTTAGCGCAAGAAATTTCTGTGAGCTGGTTTGTGAGAACTGTCAACTTTTTCTTGTTCAACCCGTTTGTTTACTTTTTCGTAATTTTAGCTCTCTCTGAGAGAATGTTACCCCTACACTTCAAAATTTGATAATCTACGAATTTTAGTGCAAAAAGTACGCGAACGAACTATATTTGGCATGTGCTTTGCAAGCATGCATTTGCTCTGCTTGGCATTGTGTTTGCTTTGAAAAACTTGCATTTATGAACGGACCCGTAGTAAATCTAATTAGTGCTTTTATAAAACGTAGTAAAAGCAAGTCAAAACAAACAACAGCTGTCTGTAGTTTTGCCATTTACTGTCAAAAAGTTAATAAATTTGTAAATCGTGATATTTTGATAATTTATTTGCTTTTTTAAATTGTTCATTGTGGTAAAATTGGTGGTCCTTATATATGTCTTTTGCAATTTATGTATGTTGCATGTTTTAGGGATAGGAAAAACGTATATTAAAAAAATAAATAAATATTAGGCCGTAAGCAGCCAACAGAGGGCCAAGACCTAGCTTCTCACAACTGTACATGTTGTGCGTGGTATACATTTCTGCATGTACAGAAGGGACCTACAGTTTTATGCCGTATCCGAAGGGCAGAGGGGTTTTTGAGAAGCTTTCTCATGACAATTATACTCTTGAATGTTTGTCAGACACTCGGAAGATGTGGGGCCGTAAAAAAATGTTTGATGGTAATTTTCTGGATTCGAACTTGGAACCCCTTGCGCAGTAGTCTAACGCACTAACCACTGAACCACGGTATCCACGTATATTGCCCATTTTATATGAGCGAATCGATGTCGAATTCAATTGAAATAGAATTAAATCGATCTGTATAAAGGTGGCTTAAAACGAAACCTATCTGGTCCTGAGTAAAACAATGATCTCGAGCTGGGATTGATATACGGAAATTCGAGCGAATCTGAGTTCGATGAAGGATGTAATTTACATATGTAATCAATTGGTTCACTTGTGTAATTATACTCATAAGAATAGGGGAGTGGCAGATATTGTGGTTCTATTACTGTGGCTGTTAGACGAATGGCAATTTTAGTCAAGTATTTGCCTGGGCACAGTTTTGAACCTGGTAGTCTGCCACAGATTGAGATAGATAGCAAGTGATATCCACCATATGGACACGCCATACAAGACTGTTGGCATTACAATGGACACATAGAGCGATTGTTTGATTTGAAACTTATTTCATGGCTCATTTTTTGCATAAGTATAGAGCAGCAGTGACGTTTAGAAAATGTTGGCATTCAAGGTGAGTCTTCTGTCTAAGATAAGACCTTATTTGGCTTTATCAGAAAAACAAGGCTGGTGCCGTGTGTCACTCAATCATGAAACTACTGATTCGCTGCAGTATTAATAACGAGACAGACACTAGGCAAAACGTTCTTCAATAAAAGAGGTAGCGGGGAAAGGCTTTGAAAAAGGTATCAGGTTTCATAATGCCTTTGTGTGGATTTGAAGAACTTTCTCTCTCTTTGTACTAACTTTGTATCCTTTCAGTTGTAGACCTAAAAAGCAGTGGTAGTCATACAAACAGGGGATAAATAGACAACAATATGATTTTTTTTTTTTTTTTGTATGATAAACGTGTTAATTGAAGTAAAGTGCCTCCTTTTAGCCTCTTACTTCGCATTTCAGCACCTTTATGTGTTTACTTTGATTCTTTATTACCTTGATTGACCTTCAGCACTGTTTTTCTTGTGAGTACACAGCCAAAATGCTCTACCAGTAACTGTAACAACTCAGCGTCAATTTCAATGCGTCACGCTCGTCGAATAAATCCCCGCCATGAGGTCATATTTATCGAGTACACACATGGGGTACTACAAAAAGTGTATAGATAACGCGCAGCGAGTGAATTTACCTTAAAATTTATTAAATTTCATCATTCAATTTAGAAAAAGAGCTTCCTAGTTGCTCAAATACTCAAACACAACTCAGTTCTTATCGAGCTAGCGTCCGTAGCATTGTCACGAAGCGGATAATACTGATAATAGACCATGTACGTACGATAGAATAAAATTAAACATCAAATATACAAGCAACGCACACACATTTCCAACGGAGACCATGAAAATCAAACACACAAGAGAGAACGAATAGAAAAATGTGGAAAATAGCAAAAAAAAGTGTGTATTTTCAGTGAGAACGCAATATAATCCACAAGTCTCTGTGAAACATGTGACCAGAAGGCAGCTGTGGTGCGCTTGGAACATCATTTAGAGAGCAAATCTCACCTTGAAAAGCCACCAATTTGACTGTAGTTTATAGAGAATTTTTTTTTGATAAGATTACGATTGAGAAAATGTTATGTAAACATTTTTTTGTGGCATCTTCTTGGCTTTGTCTTCAACGATTTCAAGTAGCCACCCGAAAAGACAAGAGAAAAGGGCCACCAAAAGGGATACACACAATCCCCAGTGACTATATGATGTCCTTGAGACTTGTGTAGAGATTTGCGACGAGAGAGCACCAACCCCCTTTGAAATGAAAAATTATAAATTAAAAAATAAAAGAACTCACCTGACAGCGACAGACTATGTCGACGTCGGTGGCCAGCATGTCGACCACTTTTCCCTTGCCCTCGTCACCCCATTGGGCACCCAAGACGACAGACACTTTGGACTTATACAGGCTAACAAGACTGAGTGTGGACTCGCTAACAACATTGACTGGGGGGGCTTCGTCGCCGTTCGTAGCCATGATTCGCGATTGGGAACTTTTTTTTTAATTTAAATTTTTTTTTTACAGAAAATAGCACTAGAATTTGTTGTTTTTTTTTTTTTTATTTTACTTTAAACAATTTTATTGGGAAAAATTAAGGAAAACTCGCGGCGATCTAAACCGAACACAAGACGAGAAAAAATTGCAAAGAATAATCGGCTCCTCGCGGGCTCAATTGTCAATTTAGAGCGAGCACATTTGTGTCAGCGGGAAGTGTCAAATTGGGCCGCATGCGCGATTTGACGGTTCGGAAAGAAACTCCGAAAGTGGGTGTCGTATTTTGTCCGAATGCAGGGCACGGGGTGATGCCAAGTTTTCTGCAGGTTTAAACTGTGAAATATTGTTTGAAAATGAAAAGCGTATTTGGGGACATCTTATCTTTGCAAAAATAGCTTCTACTTTGGATTTTATAGTGCTCTTGCACTTAAATAGCATGGGGGGATCTCTTACTCTATCGTGTGCCCAAATACTGTAAAAAACTACAAAATTCTCCGTATGCGAAAGGCTTTTCTTAAAAAATTGTTAAAAATTCGCTATTTTGGGCATGCTTTCTATTAGTGATTTTGAATAACAACCTATGCGTTTTGATGCGTTGGAATGTCTTAAGAGAGCCTTCAATTTTCATATGATATCTTTTCTTTTCAATTTTTTTCACTTTACTTTTCACAGCTAACACAAACTCCAGTCAAATTTCCAAATTTGACAGTTGTTACAATTCTTACCAACAGAAATTTAGTGGGTAAGAATTCGTGACTTTTGTCGTGGAGGGGAAATGATTTAATCTCTCGTGTTCTCTCTCGTTTCTTTTTGTGTTAGGGAACGGAATTGCACTAATATTTGTAGCAATTCGTACGTTTTTCTCTGCTTTCTAATTTTCGCAATAAGTGCAAATTTTTCAAGTGCAAAAGATTCTTCAAATGCAAATGCCTGATCGCTAATAACATCGCTGAAGACTTTAGATTTAGTGTTAACATCTTGAAATTTCGGAGAAGAAACCCAGTTCTTGTAGTTGTTGCACTTGTTGTATTGGTTGCACTGGTTTCTCGTGGACATCATCTTTAATCTCTACTACTCTTCTAAAATAAATTGATGTTTTTTCTCCGGATATCCGTAATTACCGGAATTTACGCAATTTTATGTTCAATCTTGAAGTTGTTATAATAAATAATTTTCCAGAGTCCTGCTGCAAAATTGCATGCAGAACATTTAAGTTTAAAGATTTTTTTTAAAGAAAATGTACTCTTAATGCAATACAAGTGGGAACGCTGCTAATATTATTGTTGTCAAAAATTCACTTGTTTTGAAAAGCTTCCACAGGTGAACCCACGTTCCACACTCCACCCACATCACAAGCCTAATACAGGTTCTTACTACTGTCCACAAACAACCAAACCACCCCTAATTGAATAGAAAAGTTATTTTTCTTGCATTTAAGTTTGCAGTTCATAACGTGAGCACAAGGCTCCCTCCACCCAACCCAACCACTATCCGTCCCGTCGCACTATCACACCTACCAGCGCTTCCTAATTGGATTTGTGGAAGTTATTTTTTCCATCTTCAGTTGAATAAGCACACAACACCAGCGTTGTGTTGTTTCCAGTCGTTGGAATCCCTGGCCAACAAAATGTCTAGGAACCTCCTGCAGAGTCTGATCAATGTTTCAGAGAAGGCAGCCAATATTGCCCGCATTTGCCGGGCGAATGAGCAACTTCTGGCACTGCTTGTTCAAGAGAAGACAGCCGACGAGGCGAATCCAAGGTTCGTCCATGATTTCAAGACACTGGCGGATGTCCTGATTCAGGAGACTGTTCGACATGACATAGGCATCGAAGTGAGCGTTTTAGTTTCCAAAGTTCTGCTCTTATTCTTTCATTTCCCATTAGTTTCCAGAAATCCGAGAGCACATCAAAGGCGAAGAGTCCTCTTCTTTTACTAATGCCTTGGGTGAAACTGTCTCAGTGGAGATCGGCGAGACTGTGGAATCGACAGCAGCTTGCTTAGAGCAAGTCCTCGATGGTAATCATGCAGCAGCCGAGGTCCTTGCAGAAGAAGTTCACCGAGAGGTCGACTATTCATCCACAGTTGGAGAGATTCCAGAGTTACCAGACGACATAGACTATCCCGATATAGGTATCTGGATCGATCCAATTGGTAAGTTAAAAGCGAGGCTAAAAATAGACTAAACACAAAAAATCGATATCAATATCAAAATAGATGCGACTGCTGAATACATATCTGGTGACTCGATTTTTACAAATTTCCCCGGTATTACATCGACTGGATTGGATTGCGTAACAGTCCTCATCGGAGCGTATAGCATAGCGACGGGCAAGCCATTAATGGGAGTTGTCCTACAGCCATTCCACAGGAAAATGGACGAGAATGTCTACGAGAGCCTGCTCTTTTGGGGCGTTTGTTTGGATTCCTTGCAGGCACACAACTGCCCGGAGGATATTCAATTGCGGCCAAGTAATTTGGGTATATTTTCCAGTTCAGAGAATTCTGATTTGTTGCAAATAATCCTTGGTTTGGGTTATGAATTTGCATTTTCCGCTGGAGCTGGGCATAAAGCATTGAAGGTGATCACAGGTGAAGTGGATCTATATCTACTGAGTAAGGGATCGACTTTTAAATGGGACACGTGTGCACCGCAGGCGATTTTGAGGGCTCTTGGGGGTGATATATTCGACTATCGGCGTAGTGTGGAAGCAAAGGAGCCAGTGCCAGTTTCATACTTGGACGAGGAGGAGAAATGTAACACTGGTGGGTTGATTGCGGTAAGAAATATGTTTTTAGTAGCACCTTTGCTGGAGCAATTGGCCGAGTAAGATATTTAAGAAAGGGTTTTTTTTTGTTTTTTGCTTTTATTTCGGTTTGATCTCTTTGTTGGTTTTAAAGCTTTGAAATTTGATGGAAACGCTAGTCTGAATAGAATCTCAGGAACTTATCATGACATTTAAACCTTTGTGGGTTATTTTATTAGCTGTACGCTTCGTATATCGCCCTCTAGATGGTGCCCTTAAGTTAATTAATTAGATTGCAAATCCCCGGGATATTTAGAATACCCTTGCCTTTTATAGCCTATCATTTGTAACTTAGAGAAATTATTTAAATTACATTTTGAGGTAAGAATTTACTATAAGCTACTACATACAAAAGTACTAGAAATCGTAGAAACTACAAGGGCTTGTAGGCTTCCCTATGCGTTTTATAAAAGCCATGTCGCATGCTGTTTTGCGGCATCAAATTCATAACACAGGTAATACGGATTGTTACCGTACAATGTTAACGAACTTCTTTTGGGAATATATAGAAAGAGGATGTCTTGAAGTATGTTTGCAATTTCAAGAATACAGTTCTACACATCCTTCAAACGTTCGAGTTATGGGAGTCGAAATTCTATTGACTATTACCTCCAGAAAAGTGATTGTCTACTTTGCTGTATAGCTCGTTGCTTTCGATGTACCAAGTGCATGGTGCATGCCAATAAATCAGAGACTTTTGGCAGCCTCAGACAACGAATAGGAAATCCCTGGCAAATAGACCTTTTTAAGCAGAAAGATGTATGTTTGAATGTTGTATTCCATAAATAATATCATCGAAGTTAATTTAACTTACCTTTATAACTCAACCGTAAATAGTTCTCTTTTTTAAAACAAAATGGGATGAGCTTTACATCCAAATGTAATGCTTTTCCGATGTTTTAAGTAATAGATTCATGCCAGGTGATTTGCAAGATAATACTGACGTCTTTTACAATAAGAGTCATGTTGTCTTTTCTTGGATTCGAATCACTGATATTGCCTTTTTATCTGAGCTGGTCGTGCTCTATATTGCTTGTAATGGGCTCCTTTATATGAAGTCTTCCTTGAATCGTCAATTTGGTTGGAGGTTGCTTGCCTGTCAGTTGAGACCCAAACATGGTGCCACCTATGACAAGGCGTTGCTGAAGTCAACAAATCTTTTGCCGTCCGTGGGTGTGTAACACTGCATAATGGTGACGCGACGTACTCTCGTCCGGAATCTGGCCGTTAAAATCCTGTCACCGTGTGGCTGCCAGGAGATTAGGCCTCTGTGTACTGTAGGTGTTAACAGCAGTCCAACTTCATATCCATGGGGGCTTCCAGTTGGTCTTCCGGAGTAGAGTAGTGCAGTGTTACGCGTTGGGGATTGGTACTCACCCGCATCTAACCATCTTATCTCGCTTACTCCCAATATGTCCAGCTTATATCGCATGAACTCATGCTCTAGTTGATATGGAATCTGGCGTTATGAGGTCCTTCACTCTGAGAGTCAAGGAGCGTCTTCACGTTCCAGAAACCAGTCTTTGTCCGGGTAAGATATCCAAAGGTCGTCAACGTGTTATCAGTCCAAGGCATTGTGTCGGTTTCCGTAGCTTTCGTAGTTTTCGGTAACGCGGAAAACTGGGCACTGTGATACAATGAGTAACGATTGTGCTGACAAACTGGACAAGCAAAATGCAGAACTCCCATTAGGAAACATAATTTTTAACAATTTAAGAAACGCTACGTTTCGTGTGTGTCCTTATTACCTCAGGTATTGTAAAGCTCCTCACTCCTTTGCCAAGAGCTTATCTTGAAAATGATGCAAAAAACTTGCAATGGGAAGAAACTTCAGTACATAGTTTGAACTGCTTTCTTTTGCCTCTATTCCTTAATAATGTGCTTTTTATCTTACCCTCTGTGATGCCCTGCTTCCATAGTATTCCAATACTAGCTTGTACGCTCATTTTTATCAATAAGAAAACAGTTACATTCTTTTCTGTTGCTTTAGTTTATTAAAAAGATTTTTGTTTTACTCTAAAGTTATATACTCAATTACATTAAAAAAAAAAAAGAATATTAATTATGTAGTTATATAATTCGTAAGTTTTATGTAAACTATAAGCTGCAACATGCTTAACCTGTTGTTTGTTAAAAAAAAGAAAGAAAAAACACTTTAACTGTAAGATACAAATCCACACACTAACAAAAAAATGTTAATGTTTACAAAAAAACAATGCAATATGTTATAAAGTATTTTAAAAATATACATACACATATATAAATAAAATTTATATAAAAAATAGCTTTCTATGAGTACATTCTATTTGTTTCTTTAACTATTACAAGGTAAGGGCACTTTCGAGAGACACAACAGAGAGGTTATTCTGTTAAAACAATGAATAAAACAACAACAATCATTGGCTTTGCTCTTTAGGCACAATCATGGTGTGGTGACTAAGGCTTAAGCGGCTTCTTTTTTTTTTGTATTAAATGGCCTTTTTCATGGTCATTTCGTGCGCAGTACGTAAACGACGTCGCAATTCGTTGGGGAAACGTTCGTAGCATTTCTTACAAACTGGCTTCTCATCGTATTCGTAAAACTTGGATTTCTGTGTCATTTTCATGTCACAAATGGAGCATGCGAAATGATGAACGCACCAGGCTTTATTCAACGCTGTAAAGACTGAAGAGAGATGAAAGAAAATGTTAGTTTTTAATTAAACAGAAGAAAGGGGAGTATTATAAGATTTACCATCTCCAGCGATGACTTGATTGCAAACAAAACACAAGTTGCCAAACAATTGATGGTAATGGGTTTCACAATACGCCAAACCACGCTTTTCGTAATGACGATGACCCAAGAAGGGCTTCTCACATTTGGCACAAACAAAATGCTATTAAAGAAAAATAAATTTGAACTCTTGCAAGGTATATAGTAATTTAAGCTCACTTCAACATGCCAGTGTTTGCCTAGAGCTGTGACAACACGTTCTTCAATTGGCCGACGGCATGCACCGCATATGGGTATACCCATTTTATCGTGGCAACGAAGACAGTACAACTCATTCTAGAAGACGTATTTTTTTTGTATTAAGAAAGACTGCGAAATAATGTGTGAAAACACGAACCATATCATTAGCAGCAAATCCAGGCCGGCTTTTAACTTCTCTTGCGGTGTAATCCAATTCGGTTCCACATGATGTGCAATTGAAATGGTATCCATGGTAGACTTCTCCACGGAATCGAAGTGGTTCATCGTCAATAAGACCACTAAAAGAGAATAACCAATGATTATGTTGTATTTTAAGCACTTTTGGTTTACTTACTGACACTTTTGGCAAACATATTTGCCAGTGCCGACTGCTTTAACCTGGGCATTGCACTCATGACACAAAGCACGATTTTGATTCCGAATAAAACCACAATCGGCCAATTCTTTGGCACACATTTGACATCGGAAACAATGTGGATGCCAGTTGGCTGACATAGCTTTAATCACCCGCCCGATGACGAATTCTCCACACTTATTGCAACATGGAGCAAAAAGTACATGGAAATCCCGTTCACAGTACTTTCTGCCTTCGAATTCATAGAAGATTCCATCTTGAAATGGACGGAAGCATTGAGCACAGCTGCAATTTCAAATCCAAAGAATTAGTTTTATCAAAAAATATAGTCAAACTTCAGAGAAACCTACACAAAACACTGGGTATGCCATAGCTCTCCATTGGAATTGACAATCTTCTCGTGCGGTTCAAATCCCTCGGCGCAGCGACTACACTGCATAGTACCCAGGGACATATTAGCTGCCGTAGTTCTATAAAAAAATAATAATAATTTCAATAAGAATCGAAGAAATCTATAAATTATTTGGTTAAAATGAGAGTAAAATGATTTTATGAGGATATTACACTTCAGCTTGTGAGTACATCATATTGAAGGCTGTGATTAGTTGGAAGAACAAACAAATTCTGTCAATTGCGTTACAGCTTTATTTTAAGACTGCCTGCAGCACACCTAAAGCAAAGAAATGCCAGACTTTTCTTATCTCGAAAAGCACCACTTCAACTTTACATGAATCATACTTGAAGCAAACTCTTTTTTATTTTATATGGTCATATCGCGAAATCGCCCTTCGTATGGTTCTAATGCGAAAAAAATCATACTTTTTATTGACAATACGATATACAGTCGTGTCCAACGAAAAATGTCTGTTCTGTAGCGAACTAAATCGAATGACTTACAGTAAAGCGTAAATAATGCAGACATCTTGGTTTTTTTTTGTATCCAACGCTTATGAACACGATCCTTTAGCTACGAAATTTTGAGAATGGTTTTCTAAATCTACATTCAACCAACAGAATAGTTCTTCTCTTTCTGAAGGTCTATGGCGTCATAAATACTGCTCTGAACAAACTCGGTGTAGGTTTGATCAACGGATGAATTAACCTTAAATAGGTTATGTGATCATCAGACCTTCATTTGATATGCCTATGCCCGATGCAGGGTCTAACAAACCTCGATCAGACGCAGTGTGCAGAGCATAGTACTCGCCCTTCTAGAGATACTGCTAATCTGCGAATCTTTGGCCATGAATTGAGCTTAAAAGGCACTGCAGTTTAACCTTAAAAAATATATATATCAGGCCATGCGCAGCCAATAGAAGGCCGCGGGCTAGCTTCTCTGCTCTGCCTGTACGTTTTGTGCTTGGTATATATTTCTGAACCTTCAGAAGGGACCAACAGTTTTATGCTGTGTCCAAAAGGCAAAGCGATTCTACACCAAGAAACGTGACATTTATCTTGTCGCCACTGTTGTGTGTCACTAAGTAAAACTTTGCTTTGCTTTTCAAATTTACATTTATTTATGTAGATCTCGTCATTTTGGTGCAGTGTACAGTCCTACGTTTGCACGCAGGCATCTTAGCTTTGTACAAACTGATAGATAAATTGGATAATTGTATAAGGTTTATCCCAATAAATAGGCCACAAGGGACAGAGGATTTCACTTCCAAGGTAGGCCTTCAACATCGAGACATGAGATCGCTATTGACCAAGTGGTGATGCATTAAATGTCCTCTTTAGTGGCAACATTAGACAACAAGCTAATAATATTAAACAAAAAAATACACTTGGCTTCATATGTTTATAGCAAAAACTAGAGCTGATAGAAAAAAGAATGTGTGTTAGCCAGCATAATTGATAAAATTCCTTATGAAATGCTCACTTGAAAAGTCTCAACTGCAAAAAACATAAATTCAGTTCACAAAACTGCTTGTCTCATATACATACATATGTATGTATGCTACTTTGCGTGGTCTATGTTAATTTCGCGATAGTAATCCACTGTTCGTTCGACCTCCCACCAGTATGTACAAATATCTGTGTATTTGTGCGTCTAAAAACCACATTTCATTTCATTCATTCAATGATAAATAAACATGACGTCATCGCCAACATCTGGCCAACACAGTGCAAAAAGAAAATTAAACTCTGTGAATAAATATTGAATTTTAAGCGACATAGGTGCGGTTATGACGACACACAAGTAGTAAGCATCTTAAAAATAGAAACAAAAATGTTATGTTTATTCAAACTAGATGAAGCCAACAGCCAAAGAGACAACACACGAAAGGAAGACGCGGGGAAAATTATGTAGAAATGCTTTTTCCACCATACAAGGTGCGAAGAATGCGAGAAAACCTAGTTTGCTCTTATTTCGAATGTTAGGTCGAGAGATGGATGAAATTTTTTGTTTGTTAATATTTTTTTGTTTGAACAAATGAACGCTTACTCAACGACGGGTGGCATATTGTATTTTTATGTTTTTGTATGTAAATTTTATTAAATTTTCCTTCGATGAAGCGATTATCTGACGACGAAGATCACGAAGACTCTCCCTAATTTGGTGGACGAAGGCGGATAGTAAAAAAAAAGAAAAGAAAAAAAATGTTCTAAAACGTAGGAGTTGACTGCTTTGGACGCGATTTATACGATGTTGCTGTGGAAATTAAGGAAAAATTTCTAGCTGTACGATAAGCACTGATTATAATTTACCTTATTTGACTAAATAAATAAATTAAAACATGAATTAAATGAAAAAAATTATGTATTTAAGAAAGATTTGTGCTATGTTTCTTGGGATAAATTGATAACTGTCAGTGAGATAATTTTGACAACTGACAGTTCAGAAGGTGTGGCAGTGATACCAAGTCAGGTGAGAATGAAGAAGAATGTATAATGGCGCAACCGGAAATTGTTGGATAGAATATTTAAACCGACCGTTTTGTTCTGGGGCTACTTTAAAAGTGGCTAGGATGTGTTAATCGTTATGACTTATGACAAATGTAGTAATACAGTGAAAACATTGTTCGACGTTGAATTTATCAATCAAACACTCAGTTTCTTTATTAACAGAGTAGACGCCTGATAAACTATTAAGGACCGGCGAGATCGTTGATTTCCATCAAGGAAATTTAGCCGAACATGGATTTTTGTTACAGCCTAAACATAGAAAATTACAAGAATAATCCTTCCTGTTCCTATATTTAAAATAAATATTAGACCATAAGCAGATGGCCAAGGCCTAGATTCTCACTGCTGGGCGTGGTATACTTTTCTGCACGTACAGACGGGACCAGCAGTAGAGCGTAGCACTTAGGCTCTTCATCCTTTTCAGCTAGCATACTGATATAGAATCGCTTCTATAATTTTAGCCTCTGACCAGCACGAGGAGGTAAACAAAGGCGTTGATTTAGTTCATGATCTCTGTTTGCCAATGGAGATTTAAAACTTGAACACCAGAGTGGACTTATCATTGATTTGTCCTAATCGTGTCACTTGGGAAATAAGTGTTTACCAAAATCCAATTGGCGTATTACTATATTAGAGGCACTATCAGACTTCTGCTTTGATCAGTTCACCCTTTTTAAGAACTTTACAGGAATTTAAAAACATAATTATTCATAACATGACAGTCTCTTTCGTATTCTGATTACATGAATGGGTGCCTCCGGTCATGAATATGAAGCCTGCCTTATTTTTGTTGTCTGTAGATAACTTACTGATATTCATACTTGGAGTTTGGAGTACAATGAATCCTTTTGAGGTCCGTTTGTCAGCTGTGTCTAATGGGCAAAGGTACAATTTTAATCCACCTACTCAGCGGGCGCAGTGATAAAACAGGCAAAGAAAAAATAAATACAAAAGCCAGGCTAAAGCGAAAGCTCAGTATGTCATGCATGGTGAGTGAGCAATTTGTGAGCAATTGTGATTACACTTCTCATAAAAAAAACTCGATAAATTCTAGTCGTCAGTTTAACTACAGTAGCAATGCATTATAGAAAATTAACAACAACAAAAATCTATTAAAATCGGTTCTTTTTTAAACAATTAGCTTTTACTTAACTGGCATTTCGTACGATCGATGCTAGAACTACGTATGTACGTCTTTTTATGAACAAATACAGGAATGCTATGACAAATTATTACCTTAAATTGCTCCGCTTAACAATAGATGCAAACAAAAACAGAACAAACAAAAACCGGAATAATTTCGGTGAATGACGCAAATGCCCAAGTTCAGGTGTCACTTCTGAAAGTGTTTCGTGAGGTTGAGTGTGGCTTGCCATTTTTACGCTCTCATCAAATGGGTTCTCATTTAAAAAAAGACAAGGCAAATGAAAGGATTTTTCTTTTTATTTTATTTTACTTTTTTATCACCAAAGTAGTAGCAGAGTTGTATTTCCTTGTTTTTAGTGTTAATAACACACAATAAAGCCTGAAACCTGAGCAACCCATCTCGAACTTAAGTGGCTGAAACTAGGGGAGAAAAGTTTAAAATCCTATCGTGACTTACCCTTAGCGGAGCTCCAAGGTTGCATAAACTGCTAAACATTTTCAAGGAAAAGCTGAAGTCCTGATAGCGAGCGAAGCGACATACCTTCCCCTAAATTGAAAGCGCCGTCTGTTACCCAAAATTTTCGAAAGAAATTCCTATTCAAATTTATTGGGTGATATTGCCTTATTATGGAGTGGACTTGGCGAATCTGCCTTTGTTAATAGAGCAATTGACTCTTTTCCAAGAAGCAGTCATCAATGTCTCTATCGCACTGAGCAACAGGGGCATGTGGCCACATTTCTCAGGCTCGCAGCATAAGACTGGATGGCTTGTCATTATGGGATCAGACAGTGCAACTGCTGAATGGATGCAAAGGAACTTCGAGGGAATTAAGATCAAATGAAGATTGAACGTGTCAATGGTGGAAGAGGGATTCTTCCCAAAACCACACATTGTCCGAGGGTTTCTCCCACAAATTCTCGAGCTTCCGATTGCAAAAATTTGGGCTTCAATTGAAGTGCAAAACGAGGGCTTAAAAGGCAGTACATGGAAGTTCATACAAAGCATGAAGGGAGGTACACTCCTTCACTTAGTGTTTTTTACTGGATAATGCTTCCATGAGGGTCTTATACACCTTAAATTACAGGGATACTTAAGACCACCGAAGAGACTCTAGTGCCTGACCACGGTAGCCCCAAGAAGGTGGACGCAGAGGGCACAACACCTGCAACTAGTGCAAAGGGACCTCCACCATCCGTCTTTTACCAGCAGTGCTTCTAGACATGCTTCAGGTACATGCACTCTGCTGCTGATCCCAGAGCTGGAGCGAAAAATGCGGTTGTCAGATCCAAGGAGCTACCCCGTACCCCAAAAACAACCAAACATTTCGCGACCGACATTCCGAACTCTATCACCGGAGCCAAAGGGCACAAAGCTCGGAAACAGGTTTCGGCTAGGACAACTGGATCATCCTAGTCAGACTGCTTGCTGTAAAGGAAAAGGCCCTATAAAAGCCGAACTAATGTGGCAAGTTCGGTCCTCAGTGGCAAATATAGGATATAGGATATAGGAGAACACTTAGTAAGCGGCTGCCTACACATAGTCCTTAGTCTTATTGAATTATTATTTAAACCAATTGGTTTATGACATCAATTGAAATACCTAATATACATTGATGGATATGTTTCATTAGTTACAAAACAAATTTCGGAACTCCGATTTTGAGATGAAGTAATACCAATAATAGAATACACAGCTTCATTAGCCACACTCTATTCATCAGACTTTCGTTTGATGAAACCAAATCAACTCCTAAGAGCCTATCTGATAGAAATCAAACAATTTGCTTTCTCTGATAAAGATGGCCATGAATTAGTCACACATCATCATAATTAAAACATAAAAGGCAAGCCTGTATATACTTTAACTTGTATTTATCTAGATATATTCAGTACAGTGAGTCACCATGGCTAAAGTGAAGAGATAACGTCAACCTTTCGCAGACATATCAAATATGTATGTTTATTACGGTCAAGGGAATTTCTCCGAAACGAACGAGTATTACACATACTTCCTACTCTTAATTTAAATTTGCAAAGTTTTTATGTTCGATTTTTTGGATTTATTTTAGTATCATCACAACTTGTGTTTTGTTGCGGTGCGCTACCTATACAACTGTCTACGTGTGCTAAGAAGTGTATCACTTTAAAATGTAGCACAGTTCACAAAAAAATAGAAAAACATTCTATTTAATGATAACGTGACTTGGTTATCATTTTCAGCCAAACACTTAACATACACAGGCGCTATACTATAGAAGCACGGGAGTAAGGTTCTTTAAGAGCAAAAATTGGCAGGTTGTTGATTTAATTTAGTTGTAAACAAACAAACAACACTACTTTTTAATCATATAAAAAGCTATTTGGGGGGCCACACTTATTTGTCTTTTAGTCGCCAGTCATCTTGAAACGTGCGATTTGATAATGAACATTTTGTTGTTTTATCTTTTCTGATTAAATTACCTGCGATACTCCGCATTATTTCCCTTGAATTTTATTTTTAATTCTTGTGGTTCTGTTTTTATACTTTTTTTTATACTTTATTACAATTTAATTTATAGGTGCTCTAGCTGATAAGAAGGCCAATGTAATATTACTCCCCTATGAATGAGATTAAACGTTTTTAAAGGTCGCCCGAATTGATTATACCTTAATAGGGGTGTGATTAGATTTGTTTTCGTTTTGAGATTGATTAAATAGAAACGCTATAGATTTATTTTTTCTATAATCTTTTGTTCTTGAATGTAAATAAAATGTAAATGTACTTGAATATTTTATTGGATTAATCTAGTTTTTTGTTGAAAGATTTTACATTTGGGTAGCGTTATGACAATCAAATATATTGTATCGTTCCTCAGAGAATTTCGTTTTGATGCTTTCGGCCAGCCTTCTTTTTAATGTCTATAGGTGAGCCCACATGTGTACATCCTAAAAAAAATTTACAATAAATTAAAGCTCATAGGATTGTAGAAGGAAGACTGGTCAGTCGGAAAACTGCGGAGAAGTTCGTTAACCTGAAACCTGTCGATTCACGACCTAGTTTTTACAAACAAATTTAATTTAAAAGGTAAGTGTACTAATGTAACAAGAAAATGCCTTAGATGTTGAACAGGTAGACTTTCGCCATGGCTGAGATACCATCGGGTTGCCCTTGAGCAGTAGAGGCATCTCAGAAAAACGAATAGCCATTACCAAGGCAATAAACGAGGGTGGGTGTCACAAAATTTTAAGCTCAAAGGTGCATGCTTTAATCTGTCTTCAACAGTGTACAAGCTGTAGAAGAAAGTGCTAGAAAAGCGGCTCAGAAGAGCCATGGAAAAAAACTTGGAGGAAGAACAGGCAGCATCGCAAGCTCTATTAGATAAGCACTTAAGTAAGTTCCAAGCTGCAGAAATTAAATACTTAAGAAGAGTCGTAGGGAAAACTAAAAGCGAAACAAATAGCTTAGGTAAAGGTTGAAGGAAGAAGAGCAGCACTTGGGATGGCCGAAAGGAAGAAAGAGGGATTGGATCTTCACGGAAATAAGGAGAGAATGCCGGGACTTAAGGCAGTAGAAGGAATGGATAATCCTAGGCTACACCGATGCCTACCAGCAAATGGGGGATGAATTAGAAGAAGAAGAAGAGGTGCATACTTTCACCGCCGCTCTTCTTAATAGTCATCAGCGGTTTACTCACTGCAGCATTAACGAAAGGTAACCGCGAAATTTGTTGTGCTGATGATGATACTTACCAACAAAAAGCTGACGCAAATAGGATTGAAATTGGAAATAAACTCAGCTAAAGCAAAAGTCATCAGCATTTCTAACACCAGCATAAATATTGTTGAGCAGAAAGGCGTTTGATTTTTGGGGGCGGAGCCAATGGTACGCGTACCATGTTTTAGATTTCAGTAAATATTGAACCTTACGGAACTTCATTATTATAAAAGCAACCTTTGCAATCTCAACATCGTGTCTGAGTTTTTCTTTGATATTTAAAGCCGTTTTTATCTTTCGCCACCTTCGAAAGTTATTGCATTTTAATTTCACATAAACAGCTTGTGTTCACTTCCTTCTTCCGTCTACTGTAATACTACAAGTGTCAAAACTCAAGAACAGGTCAATTGGTTTAAAAGTTCAAATATGTGACACCAAGTTGAATCCGCACAAAATTTGGTTATACATAAACCACTGGTCGAAAGTCTACCAAAGACACAGATATATAGCTGACCATACCACAATCTTATCACTTGAAGAAACCATAACATTTAAAGCTGCAGATCGCGTGCCATTTTGTGGTCGCTGGGTCATGTTTAATACGTTTAAATCAATTTTTGTGATGAAGCTGACTGGGAGGTTATCTTTTCTTAAATTGGCAAAATTTCTGTTTCCGCGAAAATGTCAGACAATATATGTATATTAAATTTAAAATAAGTGAGATATATTGTGGGTATAGATTCCTTATAACGGTTTTGGTATTGGATTTAAACAATTAAATTCATGATCTGTTGGAAGTTCAAGGAAAAAAGGGAAATTTCTGTGACTTTGCATTCAGTTGGATTATAATTCACAATATTTTTTTCGCGAGAGCCCCTATTCTTTAATGTAGTGCTTTAGCTGCTGTATCTATCGCATCTAAAATAAAATGCTAATTTCTGAATACGTATTGGTCGTCTCCCTACTACCAATAGTCTGCTATAAATGATACGTTCTAGAATTTGTCCCTTTGGTGCTTTGGCTAGCTTGTTTGCTTTAGAATACAATGCCAGATGCTGAAGTTTCCATAGTTCAGGAAAGATTCCCACAAGATACTTGTGCATCGTTGCGACAAAAGGTATGATCTTTAATGCCGCCAATAATCCTGCATGCTGGGTGTAGTGACTGTCTATGAGGGAATAGGTGACGCTGCTTTGTTATAGGGATCTTGCTCTGTTCTCCTTAGAGGATTTTTGGAGATTGCCTCTCGCCAGTCTAAACATAGCTAAACATCCCTGTGACTAAGCACACCCTGTTATTCTTTTAATTTCAGCTTCAAATCGGATACAATTGAAAAGTACAAAACTATAGATAAGACGTCCAAGAACGTTAGACCTCCATGCACTTTATTCAAATGCTCTAGGTAGGTACTTGCTTGGAATTTTTTAAATACATATTTTCACTGCTGCTTTACATGCTCATTTATTTCTATGAATTTGCATAGGTGTGTGTATATGTTTAGGTTTACCTTGAAGTGGTAAGCAATACTTCTTCTTTAAGTGATTGACTGATAGACCTGCACCTTTACTTTCTATACTACATACACTTGCCTAATGCATGTACATATTTTCCATGAATATTGAAAAGCAGATAGGTACCTACCTACTTGTAAAAAACACAAGTGTGCATGTGCATGAGTGTATTTACTTAACAATGAATTAAACGAAGACTGTAAAATAAGTAAGCAAAATAAAATAAGTCTACCTACTAACCACACTAAAGATAAATAATTTCTTGGGATCCCCCTTAAGAATTTCAAGCGAAAAATATCAATATTCAATGCACATGACACGATTCGATAATTACATTCTGATTTAGTTTTGTTTCCATCTGCTTTGAACCTGAATTTGAATATGAACTTGTTTGTTGATCGTGGGGTTTTCCATAATCTACTTACTTGCTGCATACATTTGGCGTGGTGGTTGTTCTTTGTTGATCACTTGTATAATATTATCAAAACGGAAGACAGCTGGATTGACAATCAAATTTTTTTGCGCACTCAGACCTATTACATAAAGCGTATACTCCGATTTATAATTCCCCATCTGTTCCCAAGGTCACTGCTGATATTCGCTAAAAATTCTCGCATGCAATTAAATTTTGTTTACTTCTTCAAACTCCTAACCACTTGGCTAAATATATTTTTAATCTTATCAACACCATCAATTAGTTTCAGAAAAAAATAAAACGTCAAGGTAATTGACCCATTCAAGGACAATTAAACAAAAACGTAAACATATTACGCAAGATGCGACGACGAGCAATGTAAAAAAGAAATCAAATAAACATTCTGAACCGATAAGTCATCCTCAATTTGTCCGCATTCCACCACCGGTTCAAGACGCATCATAGCCGTCCATTTGTACAAGCTGTACCACCACACCCCATATCAAGCGGAAGAAAACAATTAATAATAAAACAGCCAGCGCACGCCAAACTAAATGACTTTAAAAAGTGCATCAAGAAAAATAATGCCTCGACTATACAAGACGCTAAACGCCCCTCTCTCGAAATGCGATCTACACTCACACACGCGATCAGCACGATCACTATACCTACCTACTTTTCAGATAGCAACAAGCAAACAAATCGAAAAACAGAAATACAAATTTAAAAAAATTCTTTTGTCGAGTGATAAAAGCTATAAAAAAAAAATTCAAAACAAAAAGAAACTGATGAAAATGAATAAAGGAGTATAGAAATCACATTTTGCACGAGAAGCCGTTTTCTGTATAAAAACAACAAAAAGTTTTTCTAAAAATAGTCGCTTCACGTAAACATTAGCCCGGCGAATAATAAAATAATCTAACTATTAAACAAAACGAGAAAAACAACAGAATTACACAAAAAAAAAAAAATAATACTGCAGCACACACAACTTGTTGCTAATGGGCGAATGGTGTGACCATAGAAGGGCCTTAAAATGAGTCTTTCCAATTAAGTGCACGATGAGGGGGTTGAAAAAGCGCAAAGGTGTTGTAATTTGTTAGACAAGTTTGGATTTCTGCAGGAATTGTAAAGGGACATATTTATGTATATATTCTTTTAGAATAGTAAAATTGTCGATTGTGTGCCTTGAAATGCACTAGAGATGATTTGTTCAAAGTTTGCCAATTCGCCGGTCGCTTATCTATGAATAGACGTTTAGTAAGATGTCCTCAAAAGTTGTAATACATATATAGAAACGTGAAAGGGTATAGGTGACGGCGTAAAGCGTTAATAAGCTGGCTTATGAGAACTGTTTAATCTGTCAAATCAGTGTATTTTCAATATTTTCTTATTGAACCCGTTCGTTTATTTTTTTCGTAATTTTGGTTCAATCTGAGAGTATTTTACTCTTTGAAATTTGATTATTTACGAATTTAAGTGCAAAAAGTACGCGAACAGATCTTTTATAAATTACAGTAGGTCTAACGATGGCATGTAGAGCTTAGGACCGAATTTTTATTATCTGTTCTTGCATTATTTAAAGCTGGCAGAACAGTGCAAGTAGGAAGGCTCGCACGCTCAAAATTTTGCCTTCCCTCTATAAAAGCAACATCCAGGGTAATGAGCGAGCTGACCAACTAAAGAGGAGGGTTTTTACTTGCAATCTGCAGAAATTGATGCAACCAGCACCAGGTTTAGCAACACATTCATTCATTCACAAGCCATTTCATTCCTGGATGTTAACCTCATTTATTTGTAGTTTGGCAACATTAAGATTAAGTCAAAATTAACATTAAGTCCTGCTTAAGAGACAGGAGAGAGTACTGGGTTTTTGACGCGATGAACCTTAATGCACGCACTCCAGTTAACGATTAACTCTATGTATGTGTGTCAGAGTTGAGCTCGCTAGACATTCGCTTTCAATGAGATTCCACAATTTGGGGCCCTTATCGAGAACGTGTTAGGTTAGGTCCCAGACGTCTAGCGTGCAGGTCGATTAGGCAGTGTCCCGTGAGGACACCGATAATGGTGCTCAGGTCTGGACGCTTCAGAGTCAACAGTTCTTTTGAACGTTTCTGGTTAAGGTTAGGCCAGAGCTTTCTCGAGATCCTAGAGGGGCAATGAGATCTCCATCAGAGATGAACGGCAATTATGACCGTTGATGTGGTTGTGGGTGATTCCAGAGACTTAATGGCAGCCTGAATGTCTGTGAAAATGCTAATATCCGTAGGGGCTTCTTTGATTGCCATAATTTCCGCCTGAAAAACGCTACAATGATCATGGAGGCGGAAGGAGATGCTTGAGTTAAGCATAGAGGAGTATACACCACCATATGTACATACATATACCAATAGGACGGGAAAGAGTTGATTTAGTGGATTTTGAAATGTTTTATGGTTCGACATGGCTAATTTGGGTACAGCTAGTTTTTCAGCTGTAGTAAGGTCTTATTGATTTCTTATAGGTATGCAAGCAAGTAATAAATGAAATGAATTGTGCATCGAATGTAGTAACCCCAGTGGATTGTTCTAATTGCATTAGCTTCACATACTTATCTTGTTTTGTAGATATTGTGTTCTATGCGAGTTGTAGTTGAGTCACATCAGACCTTATAAAATTATGTAACCATGCCATCTATTAACTTTTGAGAGGTTTGTAAAGAATAGGCGGCGTATGCCTCCAACGGGAAACTCCGGACCCACAGCTACTCATTGAGCAGAAAGAAATGTATATAACCTCAATTTCTCACAAGCCAAATGCTCCCTTTTCTTTGTTTTGAAAGAGTTCGTAAGACTTGCTAGCAACAAACAAACCAATTGGATGGTCATTCCTGACCTACGCCACAGTTAAGAGTCTCTAATTCTAATAAATTTGTTCTTCTCACACGATGGATCAAATCTAAACTTACCTCTGATGTGCGTCTAGAGAAAACAATTTTAAATTCCACTATGGTCACACTGAAATCCAATCCATATATGTACGTGCCACACCAGTCGAATAGATAAACACCAAGCAAAATCTAAGCGCAAAGCGGGGGGTCAAAGTGCACAAAGTATACAATAAAAACAATGTTTAATTTTTTTTTTTTGTTGTAAGCCATATGATCGTTTGTCATAGTGTTTTTCGTTTTATTTACAAAAATATTTTGTAGCCTATTATCGAAAGAAAAAAAAATAATGAAATTATTATAATGCAAGAGAACAAAAACATCTCTTTTTTTATATTGTAAAACAGGGAGTTAATAGAAATAACAAACAAATTAAGTATCGATACTCGCGTGCTTACAAGTACAAATAGCTTTTAATATATATATATGTATCTTTCTCCTGTTTTCCTTTTTTTAATAATAACAAGCGGGAAAAAGTAATATTGAGAGATCCTAAGCCTCTCTTGATTGAGTAATGGTAATAGTTATCGTAATAATATCCCTATCTAGTGATAAATACATCGAAAAATAGTCAGAAGCGATCTTAATTATCAGCGACTCTCTCTCCATTTATTTTATGGTGTGGTGTGGGTTTGTGTCCAATGTTTAATTGCTCTTAGTGCTGCTACTCTTGGAGGACGTCGTCGAACAGCCCAGCTGTGAGACAAGTGTGTCATAGTCCTCGAGTGATGTCTCAAAGAGTTCGAGTTGTTTGGATAGGTCGTCTACTGGATCGATGGTGACACCTTCCTCTGTGTGTTTGGCCGCTGCGGCTGTGATTATTTCGCAGGAGTGTAACGGTGGAGCGTGATAGCAGTCGCGATAAAATTTCGCCAAGTCGTTGACTCGTGATGAGGGGCTGGCGAAGGGAAAATTCAGCTCCTTGAGGAGATTCTCGTCGTCGGGGGGCAGAGAGGTTCTTGTAGGTTTTCTACTTTGACGATCTTCTGCATCTACGGGCACCAGGAGGCTCTTGATGGGTGAAGACTGCTGTTCGAAGGACTTGAAGTTCACATTGTTATTGTTGTTCGATGTTCCGAGCGGGGACTGTGTTCCATCGGACGAGCCTCCACTTTCTGCGCGGTTCTTTTTCACCAGCCAGCCGAATGGTGGTTCCTCTGGCAAAATAAAGTCATCCTCAGTGTATTGCTTGAGTTTAGATTCATCCACAAAAGCGCCTGGCCTCAGTGGCTTATCAATATCAATGACCTTCTTCTCACCAGCCTTCTTGATGTGATGGTATCGGATGTGCTTCGGACTCTGATCCTTTAGGAAGTGGTCGCTCTTCAGCATCATCGCCGTATCTGAGTGCTGAGTGGTCGGCGAAATGGTCATTTTGGTTCTATAAGCAACTGACATTGTAAGATTGCCAACAATCGTATTCAATTGTCCTACGCGAACGTTCTTATAGCCTTCGCCAAGGGTGTGAACTTGTGGCTTGTCGACGTACACCCTATAATAGATGCCGTACGAGTCGGGACACTGGCGTCGTGATAATTTATAAGCAGGCGTTGCACGAGTTAGAGAAATCAGTGATTTAAGCAAAATTCCCATTCGATTATAGATCGCGTGGGCTGCACGCAAAACCTGATCGTTTTTGGCTCCTTCCCCGGGTGTTTGCAAGTCCAGAGACCACACCTCGAGGATCATTTGATCGCCCTCGACTGTCCGAAGCGATATCTCCACGCACAACGGCAAGCGAGTTAGAATAGTCTCACCTGGAGCTAAATTAAGGGCTGCCTTCGTCTCAGCATACACGTCCGGATGGTCCTGTATGACAATGTTAAACCAATCGTTGCCCGTGGCCAGAGGGTTACAATCCGTTTGGATTTTTTCACCTAGACGCGACTGCACTACGACTTGAGTGGACTTTAGAACGAGGAATTTAATGAATTTTTCGAGATCTTTTTCGGCTGCATTGAGACGCGTAGCTGACATTTTACGAAACGAAAAACTTTAAAACAGATGCGCGCACAAATAGGAAAATATTCTCGTTTTTTTTTTTTAGTTCATAAATTTTCACTTTTTTTGCGATAGTTTTTGTTTATTTTTCGTCTAAAAACACAACACACGCGATGAGTTCAGAAAATAAAACACAAGTTAATTCTTACTCAGCAAACAAAAAAATAACACAAAGACGTCCGCCATTTGCGATTGAACGTTATGAAATGTCAGAATTGGCATATGAGTGTGACCATCAAAAAAAATCAGAGGAATTTTTTGCTGGCAAAGTGGCAGCTGCGAGTTGAAAACAACAAGTCAACGGTACACACGTCACGTAGTCCTCATATTCAGCTGTGTGGGTTGTTTTCACGCGCTGAATTGAACGAGGCAGGGATGGTGTGGAGTTGATTTAAAGGCGTTTCGCGAAATCATAGCAGCGTTTGGGGGCGATTTCGTTGCTGATGTCCTTGAGAATATATATTTTTTATTTAATTTTTGACTTTTTGGATAAATGAAATATGGTTTTAGGGGTAATGTTGAAGAAGATTTCTTTGGAATACTTTAGAAATCTACACCGAATGTAGACCAAAATCTTAACCCCAATGCACATTTGATGTTTGTACATTATACACAGCGTTTATATGCAGGATAGACGCCCGGTTCAACCCGGATTGAAATGGAGTTGACTTAACTCGACTCAGTTAGCAGATACTACGTTTACACCGCGTCTCCATGAGACATAATTCAAGTCTTAAACTGAGACTTGGAATGCATATGTCAATTTTTCCGACATGACATGCTTCCTGAGTGGTCGCTTCTATTTCTGATTTTTTGTCTTGTTTTCTCCGTAGACATAAACCCTACAATGTATTTGACATTTTAGTATTGTCGGAGATTTTTTTTCCATTGTTTTGTTTTGAACTGCAGTTTATTCGTGTAAAATGGCAGAGTGGAGAATATCACCAACATGTATGTATATGTAAATATATACATATAATATTTTTTTCTTGCCATTGCAAGAATAACTTCAAATTTGTCAATAGACATTCGGCAGAAATTTTTGTAATCAAAACCATTTTCCCCTAAAACATTATTAAGTAAATGTGCTCCAAAATCACGCAGTTCTCTTTTTTGTAGAAATGGATTTATCCAGAACTTATATTTACTTTTATTTCTAACTTATTTCTCTAACTCCAAATCTTTCAAAGCTCTTAAAGCCATAATGGTTTTGTGTCCCTTCTGCGACAGAGACATAATGCGAAATGAAATGTTGTGACTGAATTCACCCACACAATAAAGGGAAGAAAAAATCTGACATAAAGTCTAACTTTAAGTCTAACACAAATATTTCTCGTGGAGACGCGGTGTTATATGCAGGATCAAGCGATCGAGTTGAGATTTCGATCTAGGTTTTTCTGCACACCGAGTTCAAAGATAGAAAGATCACAATGGGGTTGAACGTATAGATGAGTACAACGAAAACAAACTGATTTCACAAACCAGAGAAAGAAAAAAAGGAGAAATTACACACATACAAATGCCGTTTCGACTCCTCAGCCCAGATTTTTCGTGCCTTTTTCTAATTCGACCCAGCTCTTCGAGTGAAGAAGAGTGAAATAAAAGACAAACCAAGTTTTAGTGGCGGTTGAACGTGTGCGGAGTGGTACGCGTACCAAGGTTTTGGTCTCACCAACATCAAACTTAGTCTCACTATAAATCAAAGCTAGTGTGATTTTTGTCGATGTTTATAAGTGGAGCTTTGCTGATACCAGGTATTTGAGTGTCTGCATACTGGTTTGTTAACATTTGCTCGAATAAGTCACTTTGTCTACATATTTTGTGCTAAAAATTCCAAAATAAACGACGAAATGTAAGAAAAAAAACTGATCGAGTAAATTGGTCTTAGTTTAGTCTTATCGTCTGCGAGTTTTAAGTGAGACTATGTTTACTAGTACCATATTTTAGCGTTTACAGGCCGCTTAAAAGACAAAGAATAAGAAAGCATTTCATTTAAATGTATTTCATTATTTAGCCTCAAGATTTTATTTAAAAAAAAAATCTCAAAATTTAACCACCCTGCCGACAAACAAACCAATGCCAGGTCGAACACTACATTATCTCTTCCCTCTTGCCCCATTCTCTATGCATTCGTTCAGCAATTTTCCCCTTGCTAATTGGCTTAATATGTATGCATTTCATTTGGAAATTTTGTTGTTGCTCCGTCCCCACATTATGCGCCCACTCTCTGAAAACGCCTACAAAATAACGAAAATTCACTGCACAACTCTCCTTCTTCGTGTTTGTTTTCATTTTCAGTTTCATTACATTCTTTCTCCTCAAAGTGTACACTTCGTGTCAGCGCTTCTTGCTTCAGTGTTTCTCTCTTCTGCTTCTACCTATTGCTGCTGCTTATATGCGGTAACTTTCCTCGCTGACATTAGATACTTATTTGCTTTCTAGAAAATCCCAATCGAATAATTGTGATGCGAATAAACAAACAGATCCGGAAGTGCTTCGTTATCAATTCTTTCTTAATTAATTTGTATTAAATTGTATTTTGCTGTGATAAATCCTAGCGAGTGTGTGTATTCCATACAGTGGTGATGCTAAGTACAAAGTAGTGATTTAAACAATAATAAATCTTACTCACTCTTTGTCATAGTGTACAGTGATTATTATACTTTCGATTTGTTTACAAAGAAAAGGAACAGCATCATTATGGATATAAAGCTGGTGAATGTGCTGATTCTGGGATTCGGTTTCATGTTCGTCTTCACATCGTTTCAAACGATGGGCAACATAGAGGTATGTACTGATAGTGGGGGTGGTGACGACTTTCTTTTTCTTAGATAGACTCTCGCCTTTAATAGCTTAAATTAAATATTCAAATCGATTTCCAGCGAAACTTGCTTTCACCTTGTGCCTACGATTTATCTTAAACAGATAAAGTGTTGCATCATGGGATTTGTTTTAGGATAGAGACGTCTGTTTTTGTGTTTATGAGTTCGCCAATTCCATGGTTGGAGTATGTTTTTGCACAACTAGGTACTACACTCCGAAAAATACCGCAGTTTGGTTTGTTGGCATTTAAACCGCTCACTGCGGGGTGGTGTACATATAGAAATACATACCTACATATGTATATGTACTTTGTTACTTTTTTGCGCTATGGTTCATGATTAATTTATGCAAATTTTATTTTAGTCGAGGTGAGATGTTTTGATTTGGATTTGCGTTGCGGATTTCAAAAGAAATTCTTATTTTGGAAAAGATTTCCTTTCCAAAAACAGTGGGCGGTGGTGTGGCATATTACAGCATCTTCAACAAACGACCAGATTTTGCCTTGTTGATTTGCAATGTACACAGAACACTTGAGTTCAGTCTTGAAATAAAGAGAACAGGAGAAGGCAGAAGATAAGTTTTGCGCTTGTTGCCTAGTGGTTGAGCATGTAATCACAGAATCGAACATTTTCTAAGAAGTAAACCCTTTCATTCTAAGCCCCGTCAACTTGATAGAGGTAAAAACGCATGTTAAACCTTATAATCTTCGTCTTAAAATCTTGTCCCCTAAAATGAAAATTGCAAATGCTGAAACTGCTACCGAGAATTCTTTAAAAGTAGGTACCTACAGCTACTTTCTTAAGCTTGGCTAACCTAGAAGAACAACTAATCAAATGAAGTGCACCACTGGGTCGTACGTTCTTGCAACTTTGTGCTGTTAGCTGGAAAAGAATGAACTTAAAGTAAAGTAGGTTCCGTTTAGAGCACTTTTAGCCAAAAACTTAGTACGCTATCGTTGATAAGAGTTCACAAAACTAGCATAAACATACAATTTAAACAAAATCTCAGAGCCATTTTCACAAATTGGTTATACCTAACATCTTGGCCCAAAAAAAAAAAAAAAAAAATACCGTTATTAACGCTTTTGGCTAAAAATGTGGTACGCCATCTTAAAGCACTTTGTCAAACTTGCCGAACCGTGAGATTCAACTAAAATCGTTTTCCGTTTTTCAGCAAATCGTTTTTTTTTTTTAACAAAATTTGCCTTAAGTAAAGTACCGTTAATTTTAGGACTAAACCAAAAATTCCAATTTCGCCTCTAGAGATTATCCCACAGACCTCAGATATCTACGAAGTTTGAATTAAATCCATTCACCGTCTTAGGCTGTAGCCTCGCTGAGAGACAAACAGACAGACAGATAGAATTGCCAGACTCACTTTTTTCGACTTCGCTATAGAGGTAATGCAAAATTTATCAAAATCTCGAGATCAAAACTTGCCCTATACTACCTTTCGGTGCAAGTAAAAAACGCATAAGTGAAAAGAGTCTGAAAGGTAGCCAAGTCTAAAGTTTCCTACGCTTCTGAAGTAAAGAAGCATATTTCCATTCAATTTACTTTGATCCCTTGGATGGGTGATCCGCGAGTCAGGTGTCAAAATATACATATACGAATCCATGAATATACTTAGCTCAGACTCATAAGGTCCGTTAGCGTATTTTCTGCGCTAAAATTTATAGTTTGACAAATTCAAAAAAGTAATGGGACAAGTAGGTTGAACAAGAATAAGCTAAAAATACACTGATTTTAAAGGTTTTCATTTAATATTATTTGTATAAAATGACTTCGTCTAGTGTTCCTTCATGCATCCAAAGTTTTGTTGAGAGAAAAAGCTTTTTACCCTTTGAAATCTGACAAGCTGCAATTTCTAGTGCTGATAGTGAAGGAACAGACCTACTGTATAACAGGTCGTCTCCTTAAAAGGAGAAATCAACTACACGACGACACGTGTCCCATCTCTTCCAGCCGTCTTTGTAAAATAGGCATAACACTCAGCACAACCCACTACACGCATGAATGCGGAGTACATAAATTACTTTAAGCATAACACTCTTTCGGCGGCAATTATCGTCAATACCCAGCTTTAGAACATAATGAACAAACTAAAAATAAAATAAAATAAAATATAATAAGAAGAAGTGGGAACACTGTTTATTGTTACCAAACTGAATAGAAGACTGTCCTTGATATATGGTGATGAACTTTACAAGAAGACTGGTTTCATGCGTAGATAATGGCAGAACCAGAACAGAAGAATTAAAATTCTATTCAGTTCATCATCACATTCATACTTAAAGACTGGTCTGCGTATAACTAGGAATATTATCCACAACTATTGAAAACATATTGTTTACAAATTTAGTGGTAGTAATTTAACTTCGAGTTCGCCCGCGAATGCTAGAGATGTTCGAATTACTGAAATTCGACTTCGAAAATCTCTAACATGCAATGTCAACTATTTTGACTTTGTTGTTCACCAATGCAATATTCTTTGAATGAGTCAGTGTAAGTCCAGTCCGTTTTTTTCCGCTCGGTTAATTAGGATACACCAAAACACAATAACATTCGACATGAACCTGACACGAAAGGTCGAACATTTATCTGTTCATTTAAACTCTTTGGCCTGCAATAAGTCGCGCCGACTTGTCGGCTGAATCCGTTCTCAATTGGTTTTGATTACATTTTCAAATCTTGATTTCTTTCTATAGTTATAAATAGAAATTATGTTTCATTCATTCATTCGCTAAGCGATAAGAATCTGGCCGAATTAGGAATTAATCTTTTACGCGTGTTTTGTTGAAATCAATTAACTTACCGGTAAATTTTGATGTTACAAATGAATTGTTATCGATAACGAATTGGTGTCATAAAATCTGAAATGTTTACCTTTTTTTTTTTCTTACGCGAAATAGATAAGCTCATTAAATGAGGGTATCCACCAATCTATTGTCATTTATGGTTCATTTATTTATTCATTTGATTTTATCAAGTGACGTCGACAATATGAATGATGAAATGATGACATTATATTTGATAAATAAAAGGAACTAGGAATGAGTAGAAGACGAGGTATACAAACAGGTCTGAGTAACAAGTCGCTTAGGGTTGGTGACCGATGCATTTTATATGGAATTGCATTGTATCTGGTGAGGAAGATAAAGTCATCTGATAACAAATGAAGTGATTTTCAATTTATAACTATTTACTTGCACCTATTTTTAAGAGTAGAAGTGTTGTTTGCTTAGAAGGTTTTCAAATGAATTATGTTTGTCAGTCTTGTTATAGACAAGTGTGTAAGTCAATGGAGTTGCAAACATTTATAACGAAGGTCCCGGCTCTGAGAATCCCTCCTCCAAGTCTTGTCTAGCAATCTGATGAAAAATCCCTTTCTCGAGATCACAATCACAGTGTGACATAGGATCCGGAATATTGAAGGAGTCTAGCAGTCATGCACTAGAATGCAAGTTGATTTTAACATTGCCTCAAGCTTTACTATAGGAAGATAATTGCATAATGTCACTAAGCATACAGTCTTTCTTTCTTTCTAATGCGCCACAAACCAATGAGCAAGATTCTTAATGCGCTTGCGAGCCTCGAACAGTCTCTTTCTGTGACTTGCGAAACCCTTCGATCCCGACCATGCAAATCTTTTAGCTACGTTACGTAGAACAAATTCCCTGGCATCTGCTATTATTAATCACCTTTGTTGAGATTGCCTCAAACCCGGGGACTAGATTTGACTCAACGTGACACTTTGTGATACCTTTCTCGTTCTGTCGCTCTAGAAATTCTGCTTAAATACATTTACTACTCCTTACGCTTCATTTAGTTACTTGAATACTTTAACTGCCTCATAAAGCCCTCATTTTAGTTTATAGAAAGCATTCAGCTGCTTGGACTTCCCATAGTAATGGCAGAAGTTGTTTCGTTGACGAAGCTCTTTGATGCGAGATGTGGCACCCACAGAAATGAGAAAGCTTAGTCTAAAGTCAGGCTCTAAACTCGTTCAACTTAAAGGACAACTTAAGTTGTTCATACATACATACCAGAGACCTGCAGCAAGTGGCTCGGTTTGTGAGCCATTCGAAATATGCACTGCTTTTTAAGTAGTCACACATATTCGTATTCATTCACAAAAAGTATTCGCTGAGCTCACACTTTGTTGCCTGTCATAAAACGAATCCGAACTGAGGTCCCATTCATATTCATTCCAGGTAATGAATATATATCCTTGCACTTCTTTGCCTGGCACTGAATTTGTAAAAAGCCAATGAATGTTTGGAGTTGCTGGTTCGATCTTCTATCTATAAGTATATTTGTATGTATTTTCAGTGCTCTTTGTTTTTGTCTCTTTTCTGTCGCCTTTGTTCTTGTACTTTCAGTGCGTTTTCTATCTTTTATAAAGGCTCGTGAATTTGTACATTTCACGGAATACTTTGAATGTGAGCCAACGATGGAATGTGAGCATGAGACTGTGAAAGGCTCGTTGATTCACATACAATGGTTTTCTATTGTGAAGCCATATTGGTTTTTTGTTCCGTTATGCCACGTTTTTCCATTTACACTTTTTGCACGAAAAGTCAGCTGGCGAGAGTTTTGAGACTTATTTTTAAGTGCAGAACCTATTAATTTTTATAAAATTATTAGAAATTGCGATCATAATTTGGAACCTTTCAAATGTTTGTCAAGCTGTTTTGTCCAACAAACTTTATCAGACAAAAATTTTTTTCTACAAATATGGACCTTAACGATGAATAGTACAAATTTTGTCATAAATTTGAGAGGAAACAGGTTAATTTTCTCGGTAAATATAGAGCGATGATCCAAAAAAGAAGGAATCCCTTTGGACTATGATGACTGACTATAAGACCTAGATTTTGCGATGTAGTTCTAAGAAGCCATAATTGTGTTGTAGTGGTTGTGTATTTGAATGAAAGATTTGGAAATATTGAAACCCAATATTATCTGAGTTTCAAATACCACTAGACCAACCCTTCTTCTGTCTTCTAATTTACCCAAAACCACCGCCTTGTGTATCAGCATGTCATTCAGCGAAGGGTATATGAAATCTCATATCTCGGCCTAGAATTGATTTATTTAGGTCGCATACCTGCAACCTGTCCATTTATCTAACTACCTAGCCCTGATGTCTTCAAAGAAAGATAAATAAAATCAATTTGTCAAGTTACAACATCAAATACTAAACAGTGTTATCAAAAGATTGACTGGTAGTGTGCTCATTATAAATACTTACCTACTTAAAGGATGACAGTGATAAAAGTCATCCAATGTACTTGATGGACTCATTTTGATTTCTTTTATAACGCCATCTATACACTTTTATTACAGACAGTGTAATATACCGTACATTGACTTTATCATTTAAAAAAAGGGGAAGCCATCGTCTATAGTCACATTGTGACAAGAATTTTAATCGATAAAAAACCACGCTTGTTTACAATGCAATTGATATTTTACATGCTCAATTTAATGTCTCCAGTGGGCGGAGACAAGCAGTTGGAGAAATAATAATCACCGTTAGTAATTGATAGGAAGAATTGATTAAGCAATAAATTGGAATTTGTCGTTCAATTGATTGTGCATTGAGAGAACAGGAAGGGGTATTATGGCGGTGCAATCAAATTAAGACAAGATTGACTTGGTTGAACGTTGTCATTTATTAAATGTCAAGTGGTCATTTTGAATTAATTTAGAAGCTGGATTTTTAAGAACGATGAATCTATAAGCACAATCGGATCAATAAGTAACCTGAAACAGACAGTTTGCAGCCCCATCCATAAGAATAGTAACATTCCTTCAAATTATACCAGTTTCACTATATCTCGAAGAGCGAGAGAAATAAAGAGAAAAAAAATATGACAGCATTCTAATGTCAAGGTCGAACAGGATGGGAGAATTCTTGTTTCATTGACAGCCACCAGTTTGACGGGATAATTACCGTCATTTACAAGCTTGCCACAGAGGTCATGTTCACGTTTGAAATTTAACGCGTGGCACCTTCTCGGCTAATCACCCCTCCACGCGTCAACGGAAAATGTTTTTTTTTTCGATTTTCTCAAGCTGAACGCATCCAACCAAAAGGTAACTGGCGGATCTTACTTTTTTTTTACTGTTGCAAATCCCACACGTACTTGCTTCAAATTACCACATACAATTCATACATACATATGTGGGTACGCAGTACGTACACTGGTTTTTATTTTCGCACAAGGTTAGTGGAAGCGCCCTCATTCGTATCTCAAGCCAGAAAGGCGTAAAAGTATAGAATTTGCCAGTAGATAAGGTACATACATTCAGGGCATATAAATGCATAAAGCAAGACCGAGACACCAGTAAATAGTGATGGTGAATGGAATTTGATTCAATTTGGTTTGGATTTCCAACAAACATTTTCAATTAAGATATTTGCCTGAGCGGGCGGCCAATGAACCCGAAGGGCATTCGATACGGGTAATGTTTGTTTTGAATGCCACACACACAAGAAAGAGATTCGATAATGAAAGTTATGTGTAGAGATGACAGTTGACAGGTACTTTTACTCATGGACTTTCATTGGAAGCGGCCTTTATTACCGGTTCTTCTGTTGAAGAGTTTTTTTTTTTTGAGAGGTAATAAGGTGTGAACAAACACAACTAACAGCATTAAAACTGAAATGGTCTGGAAATAATAAAAAAATAGCGGTATGCTAATAAGCTAACCAGTCAGATTGGTGAAGCAGACACCAGATACCACTTGGTACGATGTGTTATAATAATGCCCGGAAAGAAATTGCACTTGGTGGTGCTAATAGGTGGTAAGTTGCCTAAAGACATAAGTGAATACGCAAACTCCTAGGCGTCGTGAAATGGAGATTGGCTGAGTGCAGTTGGTGCAGCCACACTTAGGCCAGAAAGGCCCATTGTTATACTGATTGGATCAAATATCCTCAGTCTATTGAGTTACAACCAGTTGGAGCTTATAATACTTATGCCTAATTCAGTGAGTTCGACTAAATTGTCGAAGAAGTATTCGCCTTAATGCAACTTCCATCGGATCGAATTGTCGCCTCCTCCTTCTCGTTAATGCAGCTCTTGCAGAAGTCTATAGAAGGGAGGCCCAATCTAGCTGCGTGGCTTCCAATTATACAGTGTCCTGAGACACTAGCCATGTCTGAATTCACTAGAATACACACTAGTATGCTCGGCACCCATATTAGGTGGACTTGATCTAAAAAAAAATCTACGATATACAATAAGGCCTCCTTTATCGCATTTTATTTCGTCTGGAATACGTCACAGTGTTTAGGGATGCGAGGAAAGATATCTTACACTTAAGATCTTGGGAGAAAACATCTTCTATTCCCGTGCCATTTCTTGAGGCATGTATTTTTTACCTTTTTAAAAGCCTAGAAGTTATCCTTGGTTTCTTACTTGTTCTTTGCTATGCTTTTAACTTGATTGTGGGTCAAAAATCCTGCTCAGATAGGTTTTCAACTGAACAATAGTGGGACCATTCAGTTTGGAGCGGCTGAAACGTTGTATTTTGGTTTTATTTATTTAGAGGCTCATTTCAGTTTTGTCCGGAAGAACTCTTATAATCCGCCCCCAATCAGCTTGAGAGGAACTTTGCTGATACTAAGATCACAAAGTGACACACGTACGCAACCGCCTTAGACTTCACCCTGCCAAGCAACAAATCAGTGCATCCAAACTAATAAATAGTAAACGAGTTATTTTAAGTAATGAAGCTTCATTGTTCGATTCCGCACGAGCCGCGCTTTCATATATCGATTAGTATGCACATTTTTATAAATATAAGTCTACAGCTAAAATTATTTCTATTGTGCACTATGCGTCGTGTTGTCTGTATCTACAATATTTTCATTTCATAAAGTCTCTCTTTATAGTTATCAAGTTAAAGTCCAGTTTCACAATTGAACTCTTTGAGATTGCTTCCATTCTCTGCTCGAGTTATATCAATACAGAAAGACTGACAACACACCCACTTTTCTATGCCACCATCAGCTGTTAGATGCAATTATTTAATGGAACTAACCATTACAATTGCAATTTCCACTAACAAATCAACCATTCACGAGATATTGCTACATCGCAGAGAGAATGTACAATGAAATTGTTATCGGTTTTGCGCAGCAAATAAATTAAAGCCTTTCGAATGAACAAATTCCACAAATCGTATTCCGGTTTTTTTCGTCTCACTTGAATGGCTTACATATATAGAGAAAATGCTAACCAAATTGAGTCGCGCGGCGATTGTCAAACTTGTTAACAAAACAAAAAATATAAACGTGTCAAATGATTTCCAATTTTGATAGACTAAAACTCAAATCGTGTATCACTAAAAAGTATCGTTGACACGTCAAACGTTTTCGCTTTAAACAGAGACAACAGCGTCACTCAAAGTGGACACATTGAGATTATTGACTTTGCCCGAGTGTCACTTAACGGTTTGTTGGCTAATAATTTCATGTTCACCTTGAGGTGGTGTCATTTATATAGTCCCGCGGGGGAGGTGGAGCTAAATGGGACACTATCTAATAGAGAGTAGAAAATGTCAAGATCTACTTTTACCAAGGAGCAATCAGTGATTAGTTATCTTGACGTCAGAATTTCGTTTAGAGTGCAAAGATTTAATTTACATTTTTTAAATAAAATCTTGACCAACTTCTTAATGATCTTTTAATCAGTGAATATGACCGTGTTTTGAAATATTTTTTTTTTGTAATCAATCTATTTGCTACAAGTTGATAAGCCCCATGGCAAGACGCAGTTGAGTTTGAACATATTTGATCGATTTGCAAACGACAATAAATGTGCTTCAAGTTAAGAATTTACATGAACAGATAGCGAGCGAAGGCCGATTGTCAATTAGAATATTATTAACAAGGCCAAGGATGCTCTAGAAATACAGCAGATAAGATATTTTGGGTTTAATTTCATTGAATGGATGATAAAGTCAATGATCTTTTGGTCTAGACAAGTGTTTAAGTTGTGCTCTAATTTTAATTAGAGTGTGGTCGATGTTTGTGTATAGAATCTTTTGTTTTTACTTTTCCTAACTATGTATCAATGGATGAAAATTCCAAAGCATAATGCAATCCATAGCGAAGCACGCGCAATGCAATGAAGCCTTTTACCCCAAGATGGCCAAATAGTGGGTCGCCCGAAAAATACATACGTAGCGGACAGCAAAAGACTCGCAGTCCCAGCACCTGGAGAAAAGTTGGAATGAGCTGAAACTCATAGTTGGAAATGATACCAAAGTATCAAAAGTGATACTTTTTAGTCCTTATTTCGACGTGATACTTAGTTTTCTTTAAAATACCTATGTTGATACTTTTTAATTCTGACAATAAAACACTATAAAAGCCCAGCCAATCCGTTTATCCACTGAATTCTCAGTCATTGTTCTGTCATTTTTTAATGTTTAATGGCAGTTTGACACATAATTTCTATTATGATACCTGTTGATACTTTTTCTCTGTCTGCGGAGATACTTTTTTTAAAACTCTTACGGCAACACTGGTCAAAAACCGTACATAATGGCGCGCAGGTTTAGTAGAGATGATGCTATGAGCATCTAACCTTTAAAGGAGTCATTTTACCTTTTTGAAGATGGTCTCACATTAGTGGAGGCGAACAAGTTGAAAGACAGTGGCATAGACTAGATTGTAGTATCACAATCTGACGTATGCTTTCTTGATAAAAGACAACATTCAAAGCTTCAAATTAGTTTAGAAATAATTGCAAATGTAAGGAACTAGCGCCACTCCATGTCAAAGGATTTTTGGAACCGTTTTCGCCAGTCACTTTTTGATGTCCTTTTTTTTAATGAAGACTCTGGCTATATTGATTCGCAACGAAAAGAAACGCTCACTAAACAGGTTCACCACATTACTGCCTAAACAGAGGAACCAAGTTTTCTTCCGAGAATGCTCAACTTTTTTCTGGAATTCTTGAATTTCTCTTATTTTTCCTTCAACAATTATCTAATTTTTAGATGTAATATACTTTACATACATATATATGTAGCTGTTTATATTTAGGATATTTAAAACTTTGAATGCAAGCGTTCTAAATACATTTCGCGCAACGTGCTTCGGCATTCACGAGCTATTTATAAAAATACCAGTCGGCGTGATACGTAGTCGTACAAATTAATTGCTTAAATAAGCTAAAACAATGGCAATTGTGTTTTACTTACAAGTAAATATATTGAGTCATCATATTTTGTTCTCGTTGAAAAAGAAACTATTTAGTCTCGTTTACGGGTGCCTAACAAACTAAAGCACATTGCAGCCTGTCAGAAGGAATAAGTAAAAATCAAGAAACAGTGTGTAAGTAGATTTTAAAGTATGCACTGATGAAAAATAAAATGATTTCGGCAAAGTTTTTTGAAAATATGTTTGCCTATCTTTGGTTTTTTATTTACCAAATACAGAGTGTCATTATAAGTGGAATACATCTTCTGAGTTATGTATACAATTATCTGAATGGCCATTGATTGATACGAGAAATTTCGTTCGTAGGAATAGTTTCAAGGTTATGGCCAGAGCATAGATCTTTGACTTAAGAAATTCTCAAAGAAAAAAACTAACCTGAAGAACGAGCTGGCCAATTGATGTCTATGGTTTGTGAGGTAAAGTGCCTAGGAAACTTCGTCTACAATAAGCCAATCCTTCTGGTAAGAAAGGTCGCTTCGGCTTGTCCCACGCAGTTATTTCAATTCGGACAACGAAAAGTCAATTATCACTTCTTTGTCGCCCTGGACTATTGTACGCACTCACTTTCAGTACGATTCAAAATTCAGTGTTGTTTGTTGATAAAGGTGGAAATGTGCTGAGGTCAGGTTAGGTACGCGGGTTGGCAGAGACTTCCAGTCCACTCAGATCCATTGTCTTACCCTTAGCGTATTATTTAATAAATAAATGCTCTCAAGTTTAAGACTACTCTAACTTACCAGAAGAAGTAGTTTCCGTTAAAATTGTTTCTAGAATATTGGAGTCTATATTTGTCATCGGCAAAGGATATGTCTTCAAGGACTCCCTCGTCACTGCGTAAATTTCGGCGTAATTTAGTTTAAAAGTTTCCATAGAAGCCCGTTTTAAGTTCGCCTTTCTTCTGGCTAATTACCCTGCTTCAAGCCTAATTCTAGTATATATGTATGTTGTTGCTAGCTTTTTTATTTCTTGTGTCCAAGAGCCCATCAGACCGATACGTTGTGCTGTGTTTAAAGAACCTTAAGCCCTCCCGGCAGTACATATACAGCTTCGATTTCTATTGCAGTAATTGGTTTTATAACTGCCTATACCGCAGACTCACGGGCAGCCAGAACCCCCACTTGAAAGACACTTCTGTGGTCCAGAAATTACACTGAATTTTCTATCTATCGTTTGCCAGCATAAGTAGCCACTTTTATGTCGAACTTTAGTCAGATAACCTGGGGTCTAGCTAGAGCAAAAGGTGCGTTTACCCTTTCCGAAGGTACTGTGGGATGTGGCAGGTAACTCAATGCAAATCAAGAGCTGTATAGTACAGGGTACACATCCGGCACATATCCGCATATACATAAATGTAAATTTGATTCAATATGTTGGTAGATTGATGCTAAGATTCCGAGGGCTTGAAACGGTTTGCCTTTACTTCTATAGAATCCCAGAGTTTTGAGAACAAACAAATTATCTTCCAGAGAGGTCGTGAACACAACAGGGCGAATCCGAACTAGTGTACAATTTTCCTGCTTGGTGATTCTATGGGTCACTAGCCAAGCAATGACTAATATCATATCTGAGGCTTACTCTAATATTTTGGCTTTGTCTCCCCAGATGTTATGATCTTCCAAGTTAATTGTGGACAAGCGGCTCAACTTTAATCAACACTTCTCACGGAGCATATTTATATTAGATATATTGGAAGGGCACCCTGTAACAATTAATGATTTTTCCAACAAAAAGCAAGAAAAATGACAATTACATGACACCGAGGACCTCCAAATGAGGTAACCAAACCAGAAATGATCCATAACATCGTATTGAATGCCCGGAGAGTGAAAGTAGACGAGATAATGGGAATCTCAGACGAATCCATATGCAATATACTGCATGGACTTTCGCACATAAGAAAATTATTTATATACACGATGGATACCGAGTTTACTCTCAACATGATCACAACTTCCAAGACTGTGTCGATTCCCGATTGTGGACAAAACACACCAGATGCAAAGACACTGTGCAAACATTCGTTTCTCGCCTGAATTTCAGTTGAATATGTCAAAAGGCATTGACTTAGCTTGAAAGGTTATAATGGCTATAGTTTAATGGAATGTAAGAGGCGTCCATGAATCCACATTCAGACGAGAGAAAGGATAGATATTTCAAGTTATTGAACCTTTTTAAGAAAGACTTCCGACGGCCGAAGCCTACTTTCCACCAAGACAATACTTCCGCTTACAAATCCACAGAATTGATGAAACAAGTCCTTTCAGCAATGAGCCAATTAAAAAAAAAAATGAAAACCCGGTTTAAGTGGCTAATCAAGTTCATTTATTGCGCAGCAAAATCTTTCTCATGAATTTCCTAAGAGAGCTTAAAAAGAGAGAGAGAAAACTCTCTAAACTTCAGATTTTAAGTTTCTCTTCGATTGCTTTATACGGGCGCCTAAAACGATGCTTCACAAGGTTATGCGAAAAAATTAAACGTCTCGTTTCATGGTCAACTTTTGTGAGCGGAAGTACGAGTATTGTTACCGGCTACGGACGAGATTTGAATACAAATTTTGATTTATTTTTTAGTAAAACTGAATCTTATTTGCACTGCAAACATGTGTCATTGACGTTGTCGATAAGAGTAATGATTGAATGAGTGATATAATAGCCTAGGAGGTTACTGAAGTTTCTTTAATTAGCATAGCTGGAAAAGGTGAAGTAATCCAAGTCAATACAATGCCTTCTACCTAGCTTTTAAACCCAAAAAGGCTCATCGATCTGTTGTACATTTTACTGCCTTTGTGAACACTTTGAATCAAGGAATGCATTGAATTGGAATGTACGACGCACTCAAAGATTCATTTTCATTTCGTTTCGTAAAGTGAACTTTGTTATCTTTTCCTACATGATTCACACTCGCTTGTTTCTTGTGTGCATGAGACTGTGAAGGCCTGGGTTTTTAGCGAATGATTCACAATGGCAAATAAATGGATTCATGCAGTTCTCTGGATTTGACTTACTTTAAAATTTTGCTCACTGGTCTGTTTTATATTTTATCCACGTGTTTGAAGAAGTATCGCCCGTGGAATCTGTTCCTGAAGTGGATTAGACTTGGGCAGTGACTAAGCCGGTTTTTTTTAATTACTGACATCATAATGACATTTTGTCATTACTGACAACCTATTCATTGATCTTGCGCTTTTAGTCGTAAGGAGAACCTCTTCACGGCTTCTTCACGGACTTGAATACGTTGATGACTAATCATTCATTCATCATTTTGGTTTCAAAATCTGAAGGTTTGACTTACCTCTGATGGTGTGCAGTGTGTGTGATGCGGCCCGGGATGTTTCAGAATGCGTTTAGCAACATCTTGTTTTTTTCATTTCACAGACTTTCCTCCAAGCTTTACCCAGTTCAATGTCTTGTAATGTTTCTAACCTTTAATTGTTTCTTTTACTTTTTTTATAGAAAACCATCCTTGATAGTATATCAGAAGAAGACAAAGACTTTAATGGTGATGCCTACATAAGTTTAGCAATCATTTATGCATCCTTTGCTCTGTGCAATTGGTTGGCACCATCCTTTATATCATTTACTGGGCCAAGATGTGCCATGATAGTGGGTTCAGCAGCTTATACGTAAGTAAACTCTAAGCAATTCCTTTGCACAATGATTATAACAGTTTTTTGACAGCCTCTTTATGGTGATCTTCTTATGGCCCCGCACTTGGCTTCTCTATTTGGCCAGTGCGATTTTGGGAGCTGGAGCTTCCATCACATGGACCGGTCAAGGTACATTCTTGGCTCGATGCAGTGATCAGAGTAATATCTCTCGGAATTCGGGAGTTTTTTGGGCCCTTCTTCAGTGCAGTATGTTCTTTGGCAATCTCTTCGTGTACTACCAATTCCAGGATAAGACAACTATCGACGCTGAAACTCGTCAGTTGGTAATTGGAGTGCTTATCGCCGTCGCCGTATTGGGTATTGTGTTCTTGAGCACCCTGAGACCGGTTGAGGATAACTCGTCAAATGACAGAGAGTTGCAAGAGTCGCAATCTGGATTTAATAGCGCACTTTATGCCATGAAATCGGCTGGAGAGCTGTTCATGACCAGAGACATGCTGCTGTTGAGCTTGGCTTTCTTTTATTCAGGTACGTTATTGTGGTTCTTTGAACAAAGGTCAAGTCTTTACTAAAAATCTTTTCTTTTTTCAGGCATTGAACTGTCCTTCTTCAGTGGTGTTTATGGCTCGTCGATTGGCTTTACCTCGGCGATCTCTGATACGCCCAAGGAAATTGTTGGCTTAGCCGGAATCTGTATTGGAGCTGGTGAAGTCCTCGGTGGGGGTCTCTTTGGACTCTTGGGATCGAAAACTACAAGATTTGGTCGCGACCCAATTGTGATTGCTGGATACATTATTCATTTAATCGCATTTTTCCTGATCTTCCTGAATCTTCCCGATAGTGCGCCATTCCGCACAACGTCTGATGTTTCCTACTTGGATCCACCAAAGCCTTGGTTGGCACTGTTGTGCGCTTTCCTCCTCGGCTTCGGTGATGCATGCTTTAACACCCAGATCTACTCAATGTTGGGCGGAGTCTTTGTCAAGAACTCTGTTGGAGCTTTTGCTCTATTCAAATTCACACAGGTTGGTGGACATATCCTTAATCCTTTACCTGATTTAATTCTGTTTTCTTTTTAGTCTGTGGCTGCAGCAGTAAGCTTTTTCTACTCACCATACTTGGGTCTAAGAGCTCAGCTGTCTATTCTCGTTGTATTCGGAACTATTGGAACAGCGTGCTTCTGTGTCGTCGAATGGGCGGCGAAAAAACGTGCCAGGCTAAGCAATTCAGTATCCGAGGATTCAAAGTCAGACACACAATCAGTGTCGAGTTATGGAAAATAGTTTTAGCCCTCGTTCAATAGCAAGAGAGACTTCCCGAACAAATGTCATTCCATATACACAACACATAATCAAAGAGAAAGTTTTATTCCTTAAACAAAAAATCAGTTTTTATCCTTAAGGACAATAAACTTTTACGTTGAGTTGAGTGTACGAACTATGTCCATGCACAGACGAATTTAAATTTCTTACTTCCTTCGTTGTGAGCTTATTATTTTTGTTGTTTTTTATTTCTTTGTTTTTTTACTATTGGAACTAGTTAGTCCTATAAGTTTATCCTTGTTAGTATTTAATGCAAAAAAAAGAAAACTAATATTTTATGAAATATACTAGTGAAATATATAATTATCAATAGACATAGCAATTTATACATATGTACATCGCATGTGATGCCAAAACAGTTTAAGGGAAACGGTTGGTTTTTATATAGTGTTCTCTTAGGATAATTTAGAGACTTATAACAGAGATAAGAGTAAAATAGATCCAGGACTTACAATTATTATTATACAAACTATTAAATAAATTGAATTTATTGTTATACAAAAGCTCGATTTGTGTAATTTTAATTATGAATAGAAAACGCTTCACTTATAGAACTAAAAAATATATCTTACTAGTCCACTGGATTGTTAAAAAAACACGTCCTGGATTTACTGGAAATCTCGATTTTGCCGTCTTCCTGAGGATTCAGAGTAATAACAGCTTAAATGAACAGCTTTCACTATATCAGCATTCAAACTCTGCTAGCATGATACGAGCAAAGGCAAACAATTAAATTGGAAGTGTGGCGCATTATAGTCACCCTCGTCACAGTTAGAACTTGCTAAGGCAAAAAAAGGACAATAAGTCTTCTCTTTTTCTGTGGAATAAAAAAAATGCCGCGACTATGAAAGATGTTAGCGCATATGCTGCAAGACGAAATTTTGTTCGTAATTCGTTTTAAAATAATAATAAAGAGAACGTAGGTTCTGGCCTCAGCGTAATATTCCTTAGGCATCCCATCGTCTTGTGATTTCAGTATGGCCTAGATCTCAGACCAAAGTGAGTGAATTGAATCTTGTGATGCGGTCTAGATAACTCTTATAGCTTGAAACTCGTCAAAGGTTGAGCAAGGTAAGCTGCACCCTGTCTGCATTATAGAAACAGATACCACAAAACCCTTTCACATTGAAAGTTGCTAAAAGGTTGAATAAGGGTTTGGGCGCTGCAGGGACGGAGACTTTTTTGCACAAGATAAATATGCAGAATTGTTTTATGAAGAGCGCACATGTAAATATGGACATGTTGCCTCCCCATAACTTGGTATTCTTACTTTCTGAAGATGATGATTAGCTACATACATGTCTAACTTGTCCTAATAAACCAGAATAGTGGTTATACCACCTCTCCTTTCGTCGTACCGCGTTGAGCTCAGCTTCTAGATTTGCTTGCAACTAAGCTCTAAATTTGATCACACTGCTTCTGGTGGATTCGGTGTCGACGAAAGCTTTTTAACTTTAAGAAAAAAACTGCTTTATGGATAGCTAAACACTACGGTCATGTCTTCATTTTAAATCCATGGAATAAATCAGAATTCTGGACAGAAACGGATGGACGACACCATTCTCAAATCGGAGAGTCAATGTACATACATACAGAGTGGGCTAAATACAAGTTTCTTTTTAATAATATTATAAAATGAACAAAATTAAATATTTTCCATGTATTATGGCCTTATTAGTAAGAGGAAACATTCCCATTAATTATGGAGCACAACGCCGGCTGTCTCGGCTGGCTTCGCAGCAGCGCATTCTGTCACTACAATTTTTCAAGACCTTGTTGATATTGACCTTAAGTGCTTGAATCATTTCCGGATTGTTGGCATAACATCGATCCTTCACGGTTCATCCCAAAAAGAAGTCCAAAGGGGTCAAATCTCAGCTCCGATGTGGCCAATTGACATCGCCAAGACGGCGGATAACACGATTTGGGACTTTGGTGCGTAAAAGATCGATTTTGGCATGGGCTGTGTGGCATAGTGCGCCTGCATGAACCAGAGGTCGTCCAAATCATTGCCTTCAATATCAGTAAAAAAAAATCGGTTAATATGGCTCTGTAACGTCCACGGTTGAGTTGATGTTCGTGAATTGAGTCTCACACTCTCGGCTACAGTAGCCACTCTCTCGTCTGTGCGCACCGTACGACTACGGGGACTATGACTGTTATTCACTAGCATACCAGTCTTACGAACTTTTTGCACAAAGAGCGGGTATAGCAGGATCGGTGAGTGCTCAAATTGCCAAAATTGTTTTTAAAAAAACGCAGTGTTTGTGCTTCACAGCACTCACTTTAAGTTTTCAATATTTCTCAAAGTCCTTCAAGCGCAAAGCGACTCATTTCGTTCCGTGGAGGTATGACATAGACAAACTAATATAGACGGTCGTCTTCGGCCGATTTGACCGTTGGTTCCCACAAGAGCAAAAGTACCATGGATTTTGAATGTATTCTGACGTTTCCGTCAAAATCAAATCGGAGCTCACGCACACATCCTTAAACGGCGGTACATTTCATGGGCGCAGCCATTTCCCTGTACATTTTGTTGTTGTTAATTGAATGCCAGCCTGCTGAAAATGTGGTGGGCAAAAGGAAAAAAGGGACACCACGATTGTTTTTATAGTTACATCTTGTTCGCACGTTCGGTCACATGCCCAGCAAAAAGCATAAGCCTTATTTAAGGTTTACTACAGTGCATTTTATTCCTTAGCATGTAAGAGTTGTTATTAGTAAGGGATGTTAAATCGCATACAACATACCTTATTTTATACCTTACTCTAACACAGGCCATGTCCTACGAGATCAGGTATACGTTGACATACCTTTAACATACCTTATTTATTGCTTAGCATAAGCATTAAATAAAACCTTACTTCAGGCTTATTATAAGTTCTTTTTTCGCTTAAAATAAGTATTAAATAATACCTTATTTAAGACTTATTATCAGTTAAATAAAAGACGTGCTATCTTATTTAATTGAAAAACTTTTATTTAATTTTTTTTGTTACTCAAACTAAAACTTATGCTTGCGTTGATCCAATCTATTCTTTCCTTTTTTAATCGCCTCCTTAACATATCATCGATGGACGAATAAAATTGATTTACGGAGCCTAAATAAAGATAAATATTTTAGAATCTTGTAATTAAGTCAAATATCGATATAAACTTACCGTACAGCGTTGACCGGGAAAATTTGAAGGCGTTAATTGGCCTCATGTTTTTCCGGCCGTTAAAGTAATTTTCCGCCAGTTTCTCTTATTTTAAAATTCACTTTATTTTCACTCTATCACTATAAAAACTTGTCCGCTTCCTTCAACTATCCACGCACAAATGACGAATCAGCACTGATATATCTTATGTATGCCTTACTATAAGGCGTCTATAAGAATTATGAAGTCATATAGTGCCGTTCATTTGCAAAAATGTTCCTTCCTGTCCTGTCTGGGCTGTTTTTCTTATATACACCTTACAATAAGTCTTATTAGGGGTATTAAATAAGATTTATTTTTTTTGTCTATACCTTATTTACACCTTAGCCTGACATACCTTATAAAATTTTTTGCTGGGTGTATTCACAAATAGGAAAATTCAAATCGGCGTACTTTACAAAATTTTCGGGTGGGGAACGTAAAGACGACCATCTATATTAGTTTGTCTATGAGGTATGATACTAACTTGCTGTCAAGATTTCGAGCAGGAAACCGCTGTCAGTGTCAAAATAACCTATGATTTAGAACCGCCAGTATTGTGATTATCGAAATTCCAAGCCGAATTTGCTACAATAATAAAAACTGCGGATTATATGATCACTGACGGAAATATTATATGTATGTATTTTAGGGAAAAATAATTGCCATCTACAAGGGGCGTTCTTGTGTGGACAGCAGAGATGTAAAAGAATTAAATCTTTTGAGAATAGAAGTCAACAGAATGCTTACTTTTGATTTGAAATTCATGACTTCACCCTTCGACTCGGACTTCAAGAAATAAATCTGCATTTATTTTGAAGGATATGATTGAACCAATCCTTTTAACCAAATCAGAGATTTGAAGTCCCAAGAATTAAATCTTTGTGACTGCACTGCATTTTTTGAAGTCACACTTAAGTCACCAGCATTCACTTGAAGTCTTTAACACTTCACAAAAGCCTTCAAGACTTCATACAAATTGATGGCAGTCTTTAAGACTTCACACTAATTTCTTTGGGGAGAAATCACGGAATACATTCCCAAAAGATTGCATTCTTTTACAACCCTGGTAGACAGTCAGCAGCTGTCGAAGCATTATAGTCAACATTGATAAGATACAAGCTCCTAATAACCGTAAAAACGAATCGGCGATGTCTGACTCTTTGTTGGGTAGCATGACATTTGGATAATCTCTCGAGGAAAAACTGGCGAACTAGCGAGGAAAAACTCATTAATTAACAAAGAAAAAGATTACATCTTCACTACATCGACTGTAGATAGTACATCTACATCCAAAGAAAAATGCTTATGACTATAAATTAGTTTCAATTTGTAACAACAAGCAAAGTTAATGGGAAACCACTTAAAAATTGAGAAAAAAATTATCATCTTGTTAAAGAAATAGTGCATATAGTGTTCCCTAGACAGTCATCAGTCGCTGTAAGTATCATCAACTAGAAATCACAAAAAAAGTCAAAGTATAGGATTCCAAATAAAACTATGTATGCATTTTAAAGTAGCAGAAACTGGCTAATAATTTATTGGAAGGTGTAGTAAATGACGTTAAAATATTTAAACTAAATGCTTTGTTGCCAAAACATCGCGCATCACAAAGCGGAGGTGTATGTCTACCTCAGTAGGTAACCAATTGAAAAGATGTTAATTTTTATAGCTGCTCGTGGGAGTTCCCATGATATATTGACTTTTAACAATAACCCTCCGACGAATAAAAATGACAAATTTCTCAAAGAAACCCCGTCGAACAAAAATGTGTTAAAATAACATACGATGTGGTCTACGCCCACATAGCCACCTGTGGAAATTTAACACATCAACAGTTGTAGCCCGAGGGCAAATTCTCGAAAATTTCCCAAAATAGGATCGGATCCAATTTCACAAACCAGCGATTTATCATTAATTTTTTTTGCGAAATGAAACTCGTGGATAAATCAAGTCTAATCCCTGGATTAATGTCTTCATCATGGTAAATAGCTTTCCACTTTAGGAAAAACGTGCTTCAACTTACCTCAAACTTGTAGGGCTAAACGGAAACCGTCTATCTTTAATTTTCACCATGACTTGGTGGAAATTATGAAATTCGTTTGCAATTTACCTGAACCTGACTTGTAAGTCGCAAAAAAACGAAAAAAAAAAACAAACAGAAAAAGTTTGCAGTATGTACATTTGTCACCATTAAATGCGAGTGAGCAGGCGCATCACGTTGTCGCGTCGGTGTTGATCAGATATTACCAGCTTTGGCCCAAAGAAGTAGATATTTTAGTGGTTGCAATTTCACTTTTCTTTTTAAATACAAAAAAAATTGCAGATTCACCGCATATTAAACGACGGAAAAGAAGATGAGACTTTGAGTTGCAAGAGTGGGAAGGAGACACCGTGTCGTCGTCGGTTGTACTCGTATCTATAGATACATACAAGTCTCTGTAAATAATTTTCTTGTGGTTTCGATCTGCGTCCGACAACCTGCTTTCTTCGTGACTAAAGTTGGTACATCACCGCAAGAGTACCCGAACTAAAAGATAATCATCGTGTGGTGTTTCTGCATGTGCCAAATGATTTGCAAAAAAGCAAAAAAAAAAAAAAAAAGAAGAAGATGTGGTTAATAAAATTAGGTTCGATGAGGCATTACGGGTAGGTACTCGTACTAGTCGGATGGGGTTACAATGAAGCTATGATAACTTTTAACATTTTGGGTGGAGGATGTTTCTGGTTCCAATAGAGTAATGTGGCTATTGTGACCATAAGTTCATATGGATCGTAGTACTTTACTTGATTTGAAATCAGAGATGTTTGGTGAAAATGTCAAGTAAAACTCAACGGCACAGGTTAGTTTTTTATTGCAGTGGTGTCTAGGTGAATAGCTTTGGTGGGGGAAATCTTTCGCGATCTATTTGTATTAGATCTTAGACCATGGTCCTATCAGTTTGCTCATACATTTATTGGGCGGGAATTCTTAAACTGTTTGTTGGCAAAATTCAGTTGATCTCAAGTGCTGTTCGCCGAAGTGTTTACCTAAAAATTTATTTAACAGAAATAGTTCAGGGTACGGCAAGTTTCACCATTTGTATAATAATGTTCGAAAAACCTATGTCGTATTTAGGCAATACAAATATATTAGGCCATAAGCGGGTCAATATTTAGCTTAGTCGTGCGTTGTATATATTTCTGCACTTACATACTCTATCAACGTATCTAAAGAGCAGAGACTTTTTCGAGAAGCTTTCTCATGACAGTAAATACTTTTGGATGTTTGTTCAGACGCCCGCAAGAGGTGGGACAAAATCATTGATCGGATTTTTCTGGGTTCGATCTTGGAACCCCTGCGCGGTAGTCCAACGCACTAACCACTGAGACACGGCACCCACCGTATTAAGGCATAGCTGAAATTAAAATTTCCGTGCTAATTTTCGGCAGTATCGTCAGTCGTTGTCAGCTTACTGCACTGAAAAGCCGTTTCCCCACTAAGAAATGATGCTTGCTGCTCAAGGACTGTGGAAACACAACTATACAATGTCATATATGTTGTCCACACATTGTGGAAAGGAAGGGCTGTGATTGTGGTTGAATTTATGCAAGTATGAGGGGTCAGTAGCTGGGTTTCCCATACCGTCTATATTCCTTTTTGGAGGCGTTCCTTTCCCACTTTCCTGTGATAAGTATCGATAGTGGCATCTGTTGGAACAGCTTGAAGTTTGCCAGTTGCTCTTCTTCTGAGCTTCTAAGTTAATATTGTTGTCGCTGCTCTATTGCTAGCATTGTTACTCTCACACAGTTTGCATTAGTGGCATTGGTGGAGGTACATATGTGCCGCTTAGTCTCAATGAACATGTTCGCAGGTCTGGACGCTTAGGCAATATAAGCTCTGTAGGAGTCACCATGCTTCTCGCCATTGTCGCGGTGTAGAGGATTATAGACACTATTACTCTTGTTTAAAGTAATCTACGACTACGCCTAGAGTTCCATGTGTTTAGAACGATTCTAGCGAGAGAATATGGATTCGAAAAAGACACACGTATTCAACAGCAACCGGAAGCAGTTTTTCATTCCTATTTTGACCTTCTTCCAAACCAGAGAAATTTGTTTTTCGAGGACTTCATATATTTTGATGACGTTGGCGTATGTGATCCTCTGTCCGATGTTGCGATTCTGACTGACGAAAATGATAAAGAAGAATTTGTCCCGATACCGTTCATCTCACATAACGAGGCAAGGTCGTCACTGAGTACTTTACGTTCATATGCACAGCACGAAGTGGCTAATGAAATATTTCAATATTGGCGTTCTTTACTTTGTGACACATACAGGTTTTACTTCAAATATAGTTTCATATCGAGCAGGATTTTATTGATCGTTTTCTAATTCTTCTTGTTGCTTATAAGCACCGCTATGGTATGGTACTTTCTGCTGGGTACCAGGTCACTGTAACATACCAGGGAATTGCGAAGCTGACAAACTTGCCCGACGAGGCTCCTCAGGTCTAAACAGCATAAACGTCACGTGCCCCGCATTTGCCAACATTAGAAAGGCCACAGGTGAATATCTGTTCAATGATCTAAGTGATCTAAACAATGCCTGTACGGCTAAGATAGCCTCCTTCATAATAAGGAGTAAATGGTTCCCTGAGTAAGAGGGTGACCGACCCACCTTTACACACCGGTAGCACAATTTACCAACTACTAGTCTAAGTGCATTCTCATCGAACCAACCAAATGACATAGTTATGAGCCCTCTTTTACTCTACTGGCGTTCTGTAACCCTTTTATCCGTTCGCTGTGTGGTAGGTGAAAAATCTGCGGTTCAAGTAACTCGGAACGATTTTTATGAGATACGTCAGAATCTAGTATAAATCTAGAGGTTTTCTGACTTCTATTAGGCAGTGCTAAATGATTTTTTGATATCCCAGGCTATCACTTGACAAAATAGCTCATTGGTCGTCCGAACTCCTAATCCACTTAAGCCGTTTGGAGGTAAAAAAAAAGGTTAGTAGATGAAAAAGGTTTTTTTTTTTTAATTTTTTAAATGTTTTATCTCGAAAAGTTATCAAAACCCAAACGCACATGTATGTCCAGATGGTCAGATTGGCTTCAGATAATGAACAAGAGGAGTGCCAGTTTGAAAATGCAACATGCTGTCACGTATTGTTAAAATAGTAGCCCTAGCACTCATAAACCATCAAAGTCTTGCACCAATTCTCATCTTTTCTGTTTGTTTTTGATTTCTTTAAAGAAAGGGCCACACTATTTAATCGCTATCATCCGTTTAATATCTAAAGCAATATTCAAATTAATTTCGCTTATTCAACCTAAATTCACAGCGACACAGATGACACTATTATTCGAATAAATAAAATTCAAAATATTACCACCATATTCATGAGATACATGTGTAGTATTGCTCAACTTTCACGATGATTAAACTCATGTTGCACAACAAGGCCCAAGTGCATTACCTACGTCAGCATCAATCATTGATTGATCGGCTTACTTGTGCTGGATAAAAAAAACTCCATGAATTATGATTTGAATTCCATAAATACCGTTACAAATCTAATTGCAACTCCCTTAATGTAATGCATCCAATCGATGATTACCCAGAAAAACGCCCCACCGACACAGTATCACACTAATCATGAATGAAACGCGCGAGCCCATCTAATGGGATTTTCTTCTCAGCGCAGCACACACCTCTAAAATTTTGTTCTTCGCAACGCATCAGCTTAAGTCTTAGCAAACGCGACCTGACAGCCAGATGAAAGTGTAAGCAAAACGAAATTACCATCAAAAGTGTTTACATCCATCAAAGATGAAATTAAACCATGAGTTGAGAGGGCTTAGTGCCAAAAGTCGAACTCTAAGAAAAGGGCTTCTACTTGGTGGCGAATATTCGTATCTTCAGATACTTTTTCAATCATCTTCTCTTCACTCTGGTGGTTTTTGGTGGGGTGGTGGTAGGTAGCAGCCGTCGAACATGGTTCGTTGGTGTATGACACGAAACAACGTCTGGTGTTTACTTGAATTTTCAACAGACCAACAGTCTGCAAATAACTTTCCATCCGTTAACATTGTATGTCGCTTCTTTCTCATCAAAAGGAGTCAGGTTCTTACATTACATGCAAACTATATAAAAGTGTATCGCCGCAACCACTTGAAGTTGGATTCGAATAAATAAAAACCGCGCGCGCGCTCGAGATACTTTACTTTTCAAATTGAAATAATTTTGACTTTAGTGACGGTTTTGTACCACTAGGTTTGCCAAAGTGGTAATTTAAAATTAGCCTGAGACACGATTTCGGCGCTCCTCCTGCTTTTTTTTCGGTTTGCAATCGTTCGCGCGGTCTTGAGTGTCCGTTGCTTCTGTTTGCATAGAAATTATTTGTTTTTGCTTGTTTGTTTGGTGGCGAAGAAACAACAAACAATTACTATTATTTTCGGTCTCAAATTGTCAATCAAACAAATCAGTGGATTAGTTCAAAATGCAGTTTTTGGTAAGTTTTCTTGTGAAATAGCAAGCACAAAAATTAATGATGGGAAACAGCTCATTGTGTGGGGGCTTTGAAGGTTGTTAATTGAAAAATTTGTATGGGCTCGGTTCGGTGCTACTGATTTACACGCTATAAGTCATTTTGGGGAGTCGTTTTGACTAACACGTTACGCGTTAAAGATAATAGCTTCCGTCCTTAAAATTGTCTTCATTGTGGTAGGCGATATATTTTTCTATTTTTTTTTTTTTTTTGAAAATTTAGTACGCGCTTGAGTGACAGTTTAATTGACCATTAAGATGGTATCTGGGGAATCGCATTAACAAAACGTGAATAATGGCAATAGGCCTACTACCACCAACGAGGTACATGATCTTGATTTTGAATTTCGAAATTGAAGAGTTGGAGGTTTGGTGTTTTTTTTTTTTTTGCTTGTAATTAGCGGAACTTGTTTCGTTTTCAACAAAATAGATGGATGTAGGTTTGAATGATATTAGTTGCGTATACGCCACAGAGCATCGCCCTTGTGACAATTTTTTTTTTTTAATTGAGTTTCTGCCAATCTGCATATGTCCTCATTGATTTAGGTTGTAATGTTGTTCGAGGAAGTAATTGGATACCTCGTCCTTCGGAAAATAAAAACTGGTTAGGGAAAAGTTGATTTATTGGTAGCTAGATCAAAACTAGATCTGTAGATTTCCGGACATCATTTTTCAACACAAATTTATAGACTTCCTAGACTTCGCAGCGATGTGAATGAAGACACGTTGAGCGACATAGGACAGGATTTATTGAATTTGTTTCAGGAAATCAACTATCTATTTTGCATTTCCTGAGAGTCTTCCTATTTTTGGCGAATATCTCCAGGCATAGCATAGTAGGAGGAGTGGTTGCAGGGGCTCAACGTTGGAATGGAACAATCGTAACTCAGTGTTTGAGCCTAAATACACCAATATTGGGTGGCATCCAGAGCGGAGATTCGATTTCCCGATTTGGCTGGCTGTATCTAGTCTGATTTGAATTCAGTCCTGTTGAATTCAACTTTGACACTTCGAATGCCTTGAAAAACGTGGATCCATGCTAGAAAGCTTTGATAGTTGGTATCAATGTATCCGGCATACCTCTCTCCGACTGACACTATTAAGCACTACTAAGGCACTTTGACAATCGATAAATAGCAAATTCCAGAGCAGAGGACTGGAAGATTTATTAAGGAGATACCCTCTTCAAATTGTTCTTTGATATCCTTCAGGATAATTCTGGCTATTACGCTTTGATCGCTCTAAAGATTTTATCTTTAAAAGCGTATTCACAGCTCAACGATCTGCCAATATAGACGAGCGAATATTCGCAAATTTTAACATTTCATTCATAGAAAATTTTTTTTCGCAGCAATCAGCGAATTTAACTTGTCATTTACCAATAAAAAAAAAACTAATTGTGAGGTTAAGCACTCGCGAATGTTTTGGTTGTGGAATGTGGGTTGTATTCCACTTCTTAATTCAATTTGACAAGAAGCATTCGCCTTTTCACGAAAAAATCTGCGAATTGTTAAAATCATTCCAGAAACCAATTAAAATTCAACTTCTTTTGCATAAATTGACAGATAAATTAAACTTTAAGGCATAGTAAAATTGTGACCTAAATGGTGCCAAATATGGTTCGTTCGGAGTTCGCTCATTCACCGATCCCTGAGGTGTGAATGGACCTTAAGCGAATTTGGTCATTCTTTCCGTGGGCACCTCAGTTTTTTTCTATTAAATACTCTTTTCGAAATCGTAGCAAACTCCTTCTATCTCTTGAGCAAAACTTCATCAAAAATGAGCAAAGAACAGTATAAGCCTTTCACTGAGTATTGAGTGGAGTTTTAGTCATTTATTAACTGAATTATATGTACTTGTAAATGTTTCCACTGGTATACACATGCTCTAGTCCTGTAGCATTGCACTTTTTACGTCGCCGTCGCATGCTTGTCTTACTTCCATCTTCATCCAATATAAGGAATTTCGATCCTCCTGGCTGTTTATTATGTGACCTATTGACAGTTCTGTGCTACGTGACAGAACCCCAGTGCACCAGTCAGTAGTACGTAAAGAAAAGTTTGAGAACCGATGTGCTACACGCCTTAGAGTTTAGGAGTGTTGAGGCAATCAGGTATTCTTCCAGCTCATAGTGTCGACCGAATTGTTCGGCAAGAAAAGATACATTTCTCTGATGATGCGGAAAACTATTGAATTTGTATGTTATCTGCCAAGTGGTTGTCCAGAATAATGACTCTTGATAGTTACTTCTTCTAAGCACTGCAAGATTTGAATAATATGAACGTCACAGAAACTTTTTTCTTTTTTATCGCTGCAATTTGCGAATCATTATTTGTCAATTATCAAAGAAAAAAATAATTGTGTCGTGAAATTCTCGCGAATGTTTTGGTCTTGCGAATGTGTATTGAGTTCCACATCTGTGGAATGTGAATAAAATTTGACAATTCGCAAGAAGCATTTTTCGCGAAAAAATCAGTGAATTGTTGATTTCTTGCCAGAAAATAATTACAATTTAATTTTTTTTATATAAATCGATAAATAAATAAAATTTTCTTTTTTGGGATTAGTAAAATAGTCAATGGGTTGCCTCTAAATGTACTAAAAATGGTTTGTTCGCGGTTTCGCCCATTCACTGGTCGCTGAGCCATTAATGTACCTTTAATGTGGTATCGTAATTAGTAATCTATCTGTCTTTATATTATATGTAGAAGCTTATTTTATTGTTATTTACGTAGTTGTGACAGTAGAGTAGTTCGATGCACTAGCGGCAGGACGGATTCTCGCGATCTCAGTGTGACCATACCACAGCTTAAACTATCACCTTGTAAACCATCGCCTATAATTGTCAAAGTAATTTGTATTAGTAAGTAAATATCATCTTCTTCTGCGCCTATTTTTATAAAAAAAAAAGTCATAGTTAAACTCTTCTCAAATAAAATTTTGATATTTTCTCACATAATTTTCAAAAAGAAACCTTTAAAGAGATGCGTGTTAGCATACCTGCCTCTTGCGTTTCCATATTTCACTCAAAGGCAGGCACCTGTTCCGGCATATCCAATCTTCATTAACCCATCACCTTGGGTGTATGCAAAAGAGCGTTGAAAACTAATTTGTTTACAAAGAAATTTCGCACGCAACGCGTATAATCTCAACACACTGTAACCATTTGCGCCATCTCTCTGTTAATCAGCGATGAATAATTGCCCGAGGGTCACTCCGGTGACCATTTGTATCTTGCATATCCCATACCTAAACCAAAGATAAATTGACTGCACAAACGTTCCGATAGTTGAGGGTGTGTATCATTTGAAAATATTTTTTTTTTTTTTTCCTACAACAAAGATTTCTCTGACGGATTTTCTAAACAAAAAATATTTCACAATACAAGAAAAGATACATTGCAACGTTCCGCAAAGATGCATGACTCTACACACGATGTTATGACAACAAATTCGTGATAAATCTTTAGATGACTCTATTCTTCATTTAGTTTTCTACTTCATTCAAAGACTGAGTTTAAAACGTGCTCAGCGCGCTTGGAATAACAAATAGTAGCTTCATCATATTTAACTTTGGCGCACACAAACAAAAGGGTCCCAATAGTGGGAGTACGGTTGCGGCTGCGCAAACAGACGGATGATATTTAAGCGTCACGAATGCCACAAAATCTCATAAAACAAACACTGACAGATGCAAAAGTATCTTTTTTTTTGAGAGATATTTTCTAATTATCATACAAAGTTGCTCTAGACTAGAGAGTCTGCGCGACGATGATGATGGCGCGCGTGGTATGACCCAGAAAGCTGCAGCAGTTGCATGTACAAATGTACGAAAGAAGCTAATGTTTAATGGGGTTGCCCTTCGGTAATTAAATTATTATTTTTTTCTTAATTAAATAAAGTATAATTCCCATAATGGATGCTAACAATACAATTGGATGTGATTAGTGGCAAGCGAAGGGGGGCAACCTACGTCCACGAGGCGGCAGTTGAGGACGACTACGTTAATGAATAAAGCTCCTTAGTGGAAGATTACACATTTTGGTACTCTTTTTTTTTTTATTATTATATTATAACGGTATTAAATTATATGAAATATCTCTTGCAGGGGATTTGCATTTTTCAAGGGATTATAGTATAGTTTTGTAAGATACTTGGGGAGATCTTGAGCGTCCGTCTCAAGTGATCACTTTTTTTTGTCGAACAGTGTAGGCGTTAATGGTAATATGAGCTGAATTTTTTCAAGTCAAAAGAAAATGCAGTGTAACAAAGGAATTTGTAAGGCACACAGCACATTTTGGGATAAAGTATGAGTAAATAAAGACGACGGAAATTAGTCATCAAATGCCTTTCGCAATCAAATGTAAGATGAATTATTTTCCTTCTGTCAATAAGGGCAAATTGATTTCATCAAAATCTTGAAAATCTTGATGGGGATTAGTAGTGCTAATGAGCTTATTGAACAAATAAACTTGAGTGATAATATGTTTGCACTTGGGCGTATTATTGGTGAGGGCATTACCCAACCGATGGGCTTTCTTCAAGCAATGTCACATGCTCACTTTCTTTCAACTGACATGTTGACAAATATTTTTCTGAGATGAATATCTTTTTTTCTTGATCTTGGTAATACTGTGGATAAGACTTCGATGTAATATAAATAGTTACCTCTTAAGTCTTTCGTAAAATTGGAAACAGGTCATGCGGTAGGAATCAGGTTAAGACTTTAGGGTGTCTGCAAGTCCCATCACTTCATAGCAGCCGTAGGAATTGGAGCTTTCTGCATTGCGTCATGTAAATGAGCTCCTAATCGCCAGAACTTGATGGCGTTTCTTCCTTGGTTGATAGAGATTTTTGAATAATCTCACAAAATGCCTTTTTTGGCACGAGCTGTGTGGCACATAGCGCCATCCGGTTGTAACTACATGTTGTCGGTGTCTATATCAACTAATTGGGGCCAAAAGAAATTGGTTATCCTTAACCGATATCACTCACTGCTGGTCCAGGTCGTTCTTAAAGAAGAACGATAATGGCGCCAGTCTAAAATCCAAACAGCAAACAGAGAACCTCTCTGGAGGTTCTTTGCAATTGGTGTTTCTTAGAGCAAAAGTTGCCATTTATTTAGCTTAATTTAAAAAAAAATATCCAATGATGTATTTCTCTCTCGAACAAATTTATGCATTCTTACTTACCAAACTATATCATCCGTTAAATGTCGCATATAAGATCCTATCCAACGTATTGTGTGAACGTCTAAAACCTTTCTGCAACACACTAATCTGCACGTACCAGTGTGGCTTCCGGCCCGGCAGATTGACAATAGACAAAATTTTCACACTCACAAGAAAAGACCAACGAATTTGAAGTCGAAACCCACCACCTTTTCATCGACTTTAAACCCGCCTATGACAGTATTCATCTTCTTGAGCTCTAGCAGGGGATGGCCCGAATATTAGAATACCTACAAAACTTATCCAGATGTGTCGCGTAACGCTGGAAAACACGCGATGCTGTGTGCAATTTTGAAATAACTCTTCGGAGCTCTTCCAAACTTGCACCGGATTCAGGCAAGGAAATGCGCTGTCATGTGATGTCTTCAATATCGTGTTGGAGATGATAGTGCGCAGGGCAGGTGTCAACACGGAAGGCACTATATTGCGGAAGATCCCGGCAAGCCGTCGTGGAGGCATTTACGGCTATTGATGAGCAGGCGAAACGAGTTTATCTTGAAGTAAATCGAGGATAAGATGAAGTATATATTATCAACAAACAAAAATGTATCTATCCAAAACATTGGGCAGAACGTCACTGTTGATAACTATAATTTCGAGGTAGTTAAGGAGTTCGGAACAAATATCAATCCTACAAATGACACCTTTGTAAAGATCCGACGAAGAATAACCCTACTGCTGCTGCTACTTCGGTTTGGCGAAACAACTGGGTTCAAAACTCCTAACTCGACGGACAAAATTAGTGCTCTACAGAACGCTCATCTTACCAGTCCTGCTGTATGGAGCCGAGTGCTGGACGATAAGTAAGAAAGCTGAGCAAATATTGGGCACCTTCGAGCGAAAAATACTCCGTCGGATATTAGGTCCTTTATGCAAGGAGGGCGAATGGAGGAGAAGGTACAACCGCGAACTCTATGAGCTGTACCAGGATGTGGATGTAGTCCAAAAAGTGAAGATACGCAGACTACATTGACTCGGCAACATCGAGCGAATGGACAACAATGCTCCAGCCAAGAGGATCTTCGAGTCCCAGCCCCTAGGTTCGAGACGGCGAAGAAGACCGAACCTCCGGTACAAAGACCAAGCTGTCGCGGATGCCAGAAAAGTTGGTCTTCACAACTGGAAGCAGCGTGCTTGGGACCGCATTGGCTGGAAGGCAACGATGTCTCAGGCAGGGACTCTACAAGGGTCGCGAGCCCTTTAAGTAAGTAAAGTTACTTGCCATCCAACATTCGAAGCAATAATTTCGTTCATCAAGGTAAGAGCTTTCTGCCCATTTGTTCTGGCAAACCAGAGTATGTTGTAGGGAGTTTGCTACTTATGTACTCTTCCTGCGCCTTCCATTAAAATTTTATTTGCCTTTTCTATTTCTGGTAAAATCCTTAACTGCTCTAAGTTATAAGAATAACAGAGTCTTTCTGTCCAAAATTTTTTAACAGGGTGTACAGAGATTGTACTTTTCAAGTTGCTTAAACTTAAAAGAGATCATAATTTTTGGACGCTGCGGGTGATTTTGCTAAAAATTAGTGTCTCGCGCAAACCACCATCCTTTAGGACCGGTACCATGGGTTTAAGCCCCTTCCACAAGAGCCCAGTTGATGTAGCTTATGGTGAAGTTTCTGCCCAATGGTCCATGGACTCTTCCGTCGATACCGTGGAGAGAATTAATCTGCTGTCAATCTTCTTTCTGAGGATTCTTGTTAGAAATCTAGTTAGACATCAGGTTTATCCAGACATGCTTAGATATTTCCGAATTTCCAGCTGCTGATCGATAGCTATCGAGGGGCTATATAATACGGCATTTTGTCCACTGAAAATCAGATCAATTTACCAGTTGTTGTCATCAATTAACCCCAGTTGTATTTTTCAATTAATTATCAAGTTTTATGGAAAATATTCCTATGACCATTTGACCATTCCCTTTAAAGAGTTAGGAAGCATCCATCAGCTTCTTATTCACATATTTCTACGCTTTCAGAAGATTTTTAAAAAATTTCAAAAGATTATTCAATTATTTCACCCTGAAGCTAGTGCTATATAAAGACTTGTGTCCAATTAATAAAGTCACTACGGACAGGGTGTGCCGCCGCCGATTCCCCACCAATAAAAGAAGAACATTATGTATCTACAAGCTATTATGTAGTGTTAACAGCCTCCAATGTCAGACGACGAACGTCTATCAAATTTTGTTCAAATAAAATTCAATCGATTCCAGTCGATTTATTGATTTACTGCGCTCGTATTATGTTATGTGTTTTTTTGTGTTCCCAATCAGCTTTAAATAAATTAGCTTTCCTCGTTTAGTTTTTATTTGCTAAGACCATGTATCAATAAATTTTTATTTGATGTCTTTGTTCGCGCGATTCGGTCTGCTTCCAGCTTAAAAAAGGGAATCTCACTCTCGTTTCGATTAAAGATATAATTTTCACAAATCCGCAATCACAATCTGACCCAAATGATTTGTTTGGCTTTTGTATAGAATGTCTTGGGTGAAACGTGCTCGTGCCAATTATAATTAGTTAAACGTCAAGCCATCACCCAGTAGTCAACATGTTGTGGTGAAAAAGGCGTTAATTTGGGGTTTGTATTGCAAACAAAGAAAATAATGTTTACTTTCTGGTTATTGGGGCAAGTTTGACTTGCCTCACCTTATGCGCGCCACAGTAAAGTCTTCATTGTGAAAGCTGAAGATGATGATGACTGTGGTAAAAATCACACGTGCACCCGTGTGTTTACAGCTTCAATGATGAAGGGTCTAATGAAAGAGAGTTTTTCTTTTTGATCGGTTTGATAGTTTAGCTTTTGAAATATTGACTATGGCCAATAGAATGCAAGGTCAATATATTTATGGTGCTTTGTCTTTTAAAGTGTTAATCCGTTGAAGGGTCCATCAATTTTCTAGACAGAGATAACTTGAAATCTTTTTCCCATAACTCACAATTTGTTACACTTTTTAATAGTTCGATTTCGTAATCTATCTGTCATTGGATGCTGGGCGCATATCCGACTTGAGGAGTCATCAGAGTTGCCAGACGAATAAGTTGAGACATCAGTTCTTTCACAGATATGTATTATTAGAAATATCAGCCGGCGCAATTTATTGCTTCACAACTGAAGAAGGATACATCTTTCAAACTTAATATTTGAGTGCAAACTAATGATTAAAATGATGACCAGGATATAATAGCCGTGTGTATAATAGGCGTCTATTATGAAGATCTTCTTATTGGTTGGTATTTCCACGACTAGGTGGAGTCTCAGTAGCAGTAGAGTCTTTGCGTGGTTTTTGCAGGTCTATATCGCAGATTTTTTGAGTTGTCAACATATGATATAGGGCATTGTCTGTCCTTTGTGCAATTCTAAGCTATAGTACCTTCTTTTACACATCTTTAGCACTGAAATGGTATTCCTTTGTTCACTCTACAATCAAAAGGCGAGACTTTTCTTCACAGCTCTGCGCCATTCCCTTATCGGAACATCGTGTATTCCTCAATCTAAAGGGCAAACCATAATTGAATTGAAGCTCTGGACGCTAACGTACGTAGTCGTAGAATACACATAATTCGTACACTGCGCTCATAATTACTTTTCGCTCAGTTTCGTCGAGTTTCGTTCACTTCTGTTGGCATACGCAGCGAGCAGTTTCATTCGCACATTCCGTGCGCTGAGAATGGCTCCATCGTGTGAAAAAGATATCACAGATGGTCATTATGGGGACGCTCGGACATTGACAGCGCGCGAGCAGAATTTTCGTTCGTTTATGACATTATCTATCGAACACTTAATGCTATTGTGCTTGGGGATTAGTGCTAAACTTGTAACATTTTTTTTAGTAAAACTGCCCTCGTTGACTGATTGTGTCTATTGGTTATCTCTATGGATTTGCAGTTTGTATCATCTATCTTATGATTTAAGTATTAAGGATATACCGCCAGATGCTACGACTTCAGTTTCAGCTGTGCCGCAAGTATAAGCTTGACGGACTTCAAAGAGAGTTTAAGCTAGCAAACGATTGTAGTCGAATGATTACTAATCAAGGGGTTATGACTTTGTGAAAGGTGACAACATTAGGTTGCTGTAAACTCTGTAGGAACCAAGTCTCTGTCTTTCAGGCAGATATATTTGCAACCCAAGTGAGTCAGTGTTATGTTGTTATGATAAGGTGGAAGAGTGGTAGTATCCATGCCTGCAGTCAAACTTAGCACTATGGCTCTTTTCTATGTTTAACTTCATAATGCGATGAGAAATTCGATATCAAGCTTCGAACTTGACTTGCGTTTTTCGGCGTTATCCGTTACTGCCATTCACGATTGTGTTTCTTGTAAATATAATTGTTTGTGGTATGACTTTCAATGGATCAAATAAACTCGCAGGTTACGTTCGTTTCCAGCATCCTTACTGACTTAAAAAATGGACTTAAACGAAACTTCAGCCTGTGGTCATTTTTAAGAGGGCGACAGTACTGCAAAACTCTTTTCCTATGATTATCTCACCTCTGCTCGTACTAGGTTGCAGACTTGTTGATGTGTTTATCCTTATCATTGAGGCTCGTGCCTACTCCGATTTCTTAGGAGCACTTGAGTGCCTCGGTGACAAAAAACTCATTTTAAAGGTAAAAACTCCACTTTATTCCCAGCGCAAATAAAATCTCAACCATGCAATACTCCAGACTACCTAAGCCGCACTGCAACTATTCATAATTTCATAAATTTATGCATTTCTTCGATGAGCAGCTATCAAAGAAAAATGCAAACTAAAAAGTGAAATCGATTTCCATGTTGCACGATATGCACTACGCGCATCACAGAAAAGTAACTCTATTCCCAAGGTATTTCCCCCCCCCCCCCCCCCCCCACACACTTTTGTCGGCAATGATTGAGCAAATAGTACATTGATTTTCTTATAAAATCGCAATACTGTTTGCAAAAGAAGCGACTACGATCGGTTCCTTGACCAGAGATTTTTCCTTTCGAGCCCCCACTCCACTTAGCATATGTGCAAATAACAATGATAACGATTTCATAAATGGACTACCCTAATCATCATTATAAATTCAATATAAATCACCTCAAACCGAGCTGTGCGCCCACTCGAGACCAGACGCACCGATTGCTTCCATATAAATAAACATTAAGCTTTTCGATATATTTTTTTTATCGATTTTTTTTTTCGTTAACTATCGACTGTCAAAAGATTTATGAATCGGTTTGACATGATGTTTTAATAGCTTTTAGCCGATATTAACCAATTTTTTCATTTGATGCAACGTGTAATCTCCCTGCAGAGAGCAAAAGGCACCCTGCAGAGTGATCCACACCATCAGAGACATCTTAGAGATGGGCACACAAATCGTCGATAGATTTTTAATTGGTCAATCAAACAAGCATTTGAATTTAGATCGGTCAATAGATTATGCAGATGCGTGCGTATCTGTTATACAATGTTTCAAACTTGTAATTCGTTTCTTAAACACCACCCAGCTGTATCGCTGATCTTGTTAATATATTTTTTTTTTCATTGTTTTTATGAATATTTAATATTTAAAAAAAAAAAAATGTTGATCTTGGGAATCGTTTTTTTTTTATTTTCTGCTTTAATTAATCGATACGCATATTTCAAAATTTATGAATATTTTAAAACGGAAACTATACTGTCAATCTGTTGTTTGATGAAACAATTGTTATTTGTTATAAAACAAATAAAATGAAGCTATGTCACATGGCCAATAGGTGTTTCGACCTAGCCAATTAGCCTTTTGTGGTTTTTTTTGGAATATGTTAAGGGTGTGCGATTGTTGGCAACAGACACAACAAAAAAAACCGTGTTAATGGCATTATTATGCCCGTGCTATTCGTATTCATGGGAAAAAATTATTGCAAATTAGAAACAATGAATGGTGATGAGGTGTGACTGACTGTAGAATGGCCATCTGATTGGGACTACCGTTTTTATTGCTTTGCTTAGCCAATAAATTGGATTTTTGTTTTTTCAAAATAATATACAACAATGATTGTGGAGAAATTATGTTTTTTTTAAAAAAAATGATTGAGTGAGATTGTTTTGAATGATTGAGCAATCGGATATGAGAATTCAATTAGTTAATTGTTTTTGTGAGACATAATTAAAAGAAAAATATTCAAATAGAGTTAATCAACTTAGTTTAAAAACGATCAAGATTTGAATTACAGTTAAAGACAGTAGAAATGAAAAATTGGCCTTATGTTTCTTTCGCTGAATCTATTATTATTAAACAAATCATTCATTTTATTATACATCATCATACGTAGAGTGAATGGGCTCGGTGAACAAAAATGTTGACAGCTTTTTCCTCCTTTGTTTCACGGCGGCAAAAATAGAAACTATATGCACTGACATCTAGGTGGACAAATATTGAAACTTTTTGAATGTTGACAGTTTTTTCATAAACAAATATGTGTAGATGATGCAACTTATGGCGGATATAGTATGAAAGTAACATTTCTCACATGTCATGACGTGAGGCATTCAGTCTGTATATTGAAACCCTTTACCCTTCGTTGCCTGGTACTGAATTTGGAAAAAGGCAACCAATGTTTCGAGTGGCTCGTTCGATTTTCTATCTATGGATACGCGTATACGTATTTTTTATTTTTGCTTCTTTGCTGTCATAAAAAAAGGTCACATTTGTTGTTTGCAGTGTTCTGAGTTTCGTGCCTGCTTTTTATGAAACCATTCGAAGGCTCATGATTCATTGTACTTTTCACTGCTTTATTGAGTACTCTGATTGAATGAATACTTTAAATGAGAGCCTATTACGTCCTCAAGCATTCATGAATACCAACACCATGATGATTAGTTTTCATTTCGTACATGAATCATGTGAAAGGCTCGTATTTAGGCGAATGATACTCAACCGCAAATGAATGGATTCATGCAGTTCTATGAACTTTTGTCTGTTTGTGAATTTATTTGCTGACACATCACGCAGAAACTATTTTATATATAAGAAGCTAATATTTAAGCTTGTTAAGCTATACTATTCTTTGAACTTATATATAGGAAAGACCTTGTGGCATCCTGCCAGTTAAATGTGTTAAATGCGGAAAGAGAGCTGCTTCGCTGAATACGGTGGACTGCAGGAGTATCAACATCGTTGAAAGATGTGCTGATGGTGGTTCCTATTTACTCAGTGTAGTAGCTTTCCCTGTCTGATAAAGAGATCATGAGAATAACCCTCGAAATTTAAGTCCACCTTGGTCCCCAAGCTCTGCTTTAACCAGAACCAAATATGTATGTGCTTCTCTATTGTCGCACTTTCGTTCCGCGTCACAAAATGCAATCAAAAAAAAATTAATTTTCAAATGCAAATTCATACACAACATTGAAATGACCATCAGTGTGGTCGACCTTCTGCCAATTTGCCCGCAACTCTTTCCAAACTCGTGTAATAAAAATTCGAACATAAATTTCGACTAGCTGTCACGCCAATGTGATATTTCATTGAAGATTTCCACCCAACAAAAAAACAAGAGTTATGGTCATTGGCCGTGTATAGCAGCAGATCAACATATTCATTGGACTAATTTCTGCCTCATTGTCGATTCACCGGTCACTTGGCAGAGCGTGCAGATCTATAAATATCGAATCGATCGTTTAATTTAATATTTAAAACCAGCATCTAATGTGTGACAAATAAAAGAAACAGAGGTTCCAACCTGGCATACGTTGTAATTTGATATTTATTTAATGAGGCTCTGGTTTTTATAGATTTCTCTCACTCTCGCCTGTGATCTGGATCGCGATGTTTTTTTTTCATATTTTTGTGTGTAGGAGCCACTGTGATTGTGATGATCGTGTGTTAATTTGTGAGAAAAACATAAAAGTCAACATAAAGATAAGATTGTTGGTTTTCTTCTGAGTTTTATTGCCAATAATATTATGTACATGTCTTCAGTTCGTAGGGATTATGTATGCATTGACTTATCGTGTTAACCGTGAAGTTTTACACTTTAAGTGTTGATGCGTTACAAAGTGAGGGATCTTCTGGAAGTTTTTTACACTGCCGATTGAATTTGAAAACGGAGAGTATAAAATGGCAGGCTTTTTTGAATTAAGCCACTGAACGTCATAGAATCATCTTGCTATGTTTGATTGACGTTTTGTCCCATAATCTTTGAACACTGCCTTATCGATAGTAAGTTATCTATAAGTTTTCAATAAGTTTTCTGTTCTGAGCTGCCCTTACATTTAATTACATTTCTCAAAGTTTTGTAACCTGTTTTCGAGCGATTTCGCAGATTTTACTTTTGTGTATTTAACTGATCCAATGATTTATACCACCATGAGTTAAGACCATTGAATAGTTAAGATCATTCTACCAAACAGTCATTGTATTTGTGCCTTTTTGGGTGAACAAACTGTGAAAACGGTGACACTAAGTCACACACGTAATTTAACAGAACAGAATATCATTTAATGAATTTAAACAACAACCATTTTGTGAAACAAAAAGCGTAACCAAGGTGGCGATGATAATTTCTTTAAATATGAGTAATCATAACCAGATCTCTTCCCAAATTAAATAGTAAATCTTACTATATTAGTAATTAAAGACGACGACCACGTTCACGTAAAAGGAACAGTCTCATGCAATCAATCGCATATACAGGGTGTCCGCCGGGAACGTATACTACTTTGTTTTGCCGCCATTTTGGTAAACATTATTCTTGACAGTTCATGTGAAGTGTTCAAAACAATCCATCAATCTCAATTCGACGCCGTAAATGGGGAGCGACTGCATACTTTGGGCTTGACTAACATGTGGTATCAACAAGTTGATGGCACATCGCATACAACCAGGATTCTACAACAAGTTATTTCAAAAAATGGTGATGTTGATTGGCCTCCACGGTCGCCTGATTTGACTGCTCCCGACTTCTTTTTGTGGAGATACCTGATTTTTATTAGCGATTGAAGGCATCCATGTCTCCGTCAAAGACTGTTCAACGAAGTCCTTTAAATAAGTAAGTCAAATGGATACAGCCTACGGAGGGTAAATATTCAATCATAAAAACCGCATAAGCTTCAAACATGTATACCAAATAAAATGAGTAGATATGGTTGGGATTTGAGCACCGTAACTTTCATCCAATGACCGTTTCCACTACACCGTGGTCACTTAAAATTTGTTGGAGTATAGGTTGAGCTAAGACTTAATTTCTGACATATGTACATACATACGAAGGTAAGCGATTTTACTTAAGATTTCCATCTTATCTAGAGCAGCTGTAATCATTTAATTGGAAAGGGCTTGTCGGTTACTATTAAAGCAAACACCTAACTGCAGCAACACATTCCAGGTGGTGCTCGTTAAATATTATAAACGTCGATCTATTATTCGCTTTTGGAAACGGAAATTTCTTCAATCCATCTAAAAGTTTTGGAAAGTAGTTCAAAATAATTCCACTGATAGCTATGAAATTGGTTTACAGATACAATTGGTTTCATAAGTACAAAATGCTTATTACACAATCATAGTGCTTCGAAAATTCTCACGCTCGTCAACTAAGGGCCAACAAATTATTATCAGCACTCAATCACTGCCGATTGACTGTCATAAGAACTCAACATATCTTCATGCACCTGCCCTCAGCATGGCACACACTTGTGTACTCACAAGACGAATTATTTCGAAATGTCGGAGCATCACAGTTGATTCGACACCTTCGATGGATTACTGCATCGCCACAAGCAGTCTTATGCTTATTCCAATGCAACATTTCGGAGAAATTATAAATTTTCCGGTCAATTGAGCTGCCAAAGGCAAAGGTTACTCAGATGAGAAGCATTGCCCAGGTTCACGGAGCAGGTGCTTGAGGATTTCATTTCTTTCATTTCTACTAATTCGAATGTTCCAAAGAAGTATAGTGTAACAGCAAAACAATTGCACACCCCTCGCCTAGAAGATGGTAATTTCACGTAATTGCTGATAGTTAATAGTATTTAGAAACCGAAACGGCTTACTCGAGGAGTTCCACTCCTCCTCGCTCGCCAGAGCTGGTATAAATGGGTCACAATGGTTATGCAATGTGAATTCTTACTCGTAGCTCATAGGAAAATATATTCGTGCAATTGTGTCAGCGGCTCTGTGTATCCGCTGGGGTCAAACTGTGTCAAATTAAAAAAAATAAACAATGTGCCTCTGGTATGGTTGGAGTTATTATGCGGTTCGTTGGAGGTGTTTTCCACGGTTCCAAGCTTAATTAGCCATTGGCAAAAGGTATTAGGACTTTTCATGCATGGAATATGCCTGTGATTTGGCAGTTTATGGTATACGACTTCACAACATGAAGGATAGGCGAATCTGTGTACTTCGTATTAACTCCAGTTAAGGCTTACGAATCAGATAATTTCGAGAACTTTGAAGTCGTTTTTGAAGACAGGTTCGTTGATTGATTGCGAACTTTGTAAAAAGTTCAATGACTCCAGACAGTTTTCTTATGGCTGATAATTGTGATCAAGTTAGAATGAATTCCACTTTTTACAGGACCTTCTACACTTCCAACGAAACTTTGAGAGACGTGTCCAATTGAGAGTAAATATTTGTGAATGTCCAACAAGCTGCTTTCAAATTTCCAGCCCGCGTTGAGTTGACTTCTTGGTCTATTCATCGCTCAACTGTGAATACGACCTAATAGATATTAAATATATGCAAAATTTGACGTTTTATTCACAGTAACTTTTTTATCCAGTCGCAGCAAAGGCAAAAAGTCAGAAAACGCATATTTGGTTTGGTTAAATTATTTTCAACTTGGTTTTATGAAAAACTGAAGTTTCTGACTTAAGACCATTTGGCCTAACGTTCAGGAAGTAAACTCCCTTCTTTGGCATAGTAAAATTTAGAACTGTGTGCCTTCAAAATTTCGTAAAAATGGTTTGTTCGCTCATTCGCTAGTCGCTGATCTGTGAATAGATACCATCGAACTTTTAGAGAGACACTCGCAAGTGAACACATGTTTTGGTCACTACATATCAGAGTTTTACCCAGAGAACGACCAGCTGTCATATTGTCAGCTTCATGACCCATTCACAATGCAGCGTGAGAGCAAGGCGAGTCTAGCGCTCGTTGTCAAAATAAACTGTCAACCACTGTAAATTTATGGAACAATACACAATGACGCGAGACTCGTTCTATGAAATCGCGTTCTTTTTAAAAAAAAAAAAATAAAAACTCGCTGAACTTGACGGTTTGTATGCATTATTCACAATTTTAAGCGAACAGTTTCCATATGACAGCTGTCAAAGATTTGCAGCAATATGTTCGAAACTTCAAATTATATCCAATGGTTTCTGAATTCGCTATCTTCAACAAATATTTCCAAGTTATTTTTCTTTCCCAACCATTTGTGAAAATAACTTTATTAACATATTTCTGTTAACACCTCTACAGTGGAGATAACTATCCATAACAATAAATCACAAATGACTGGTACCTGACTTCACACACTTGTTACACCTCCATATCTGCCCAAAGGAATACCAAACATCAGACCCTTGTCAGCACCGCCCAGTAGCTCTATACAAAATTCCTCCAGTCTTTTCTTCTTTCAAAAACAATGCTTCTTACACATTAACCCAACCTTTCCAAAAGACCGCTTTCAAACCGATGCGATGCCTGGAGCTTGGAAAGAGATTTGTCTCTTTAGCATTGAAGAAATCAATGCATGGCCCCGTAAGTCTGCCCTCGAGGAGAAGATCTCTATCTCTAAATTGAATTAAATTAACATTCAATATATTGGTATCATCAATCAGTCAGACGGACGAGAAGGAGAGCCAGTAGAGAAATGTTGAAAGAAATTATTTAAATTACATGTTTCGAGTGAAAATCAGTTTCCATTAATTCGAAAAAGCCAATTAATAATCGACCAAATGTCAGCAGGAACATAAATTGGAGAGTTTTTGGGACAGGTGTCAAAAGCGCAACCATTAGCAATTTTGTCGAAATATGTAGATGCTTTGGAGTTATTTTTTTTTCTCTTTTTCATGAAATATTGCTTAAATAACTCATCAGTAAAGAGGTGATTAGGTATCGTGGGATGTAGTTCTATAGAAATACCAGAAATAGTTCTATACGAATTCCAGTTGGTTCTATGGGTTGTCTTACACAAGTTGATGAAGTTGGACATTTTGTAACAAATGAAGATACATAACTCTGGTTATTTTTATTTAGCGAAAATGCCAGTGGCGGTAATCATCTAATTTGTAAATTATTCATTCTCTCTGTGGATGAGATTTGATTGATGATTTTTGGAACATACCCGAAACGGCGCATCTAAATGACAGCAAGCAGACGTGTCACGTCGTTGGGATGAAAATGAACTAGACCTCATACATAGGGTGACCAGATAAGAACGATGTGATGCAAAATTAAAATAAAACAATAACGGTGTGAGATATCAAATTGATTCTGGATTTATTTTAAAGCTGTATTCATGTCATTAAGTGTGAAATAGCTCATCATTTAAATGGCTTCGCTTGCAGTGCTTCAAGCGGTCGGTCTAATTTTTGATGACTAAGTCCAATATGTTCGGCGTTTTTCCGGCAATAGCGTCTCGAACTCGTCCAAAATGGTTGGTTTGTTAGGGTGAACTAAGGTCTTGACGTAGCTGCAGAGAAAATTATTAAGCGGTGCCAAGTCGCATGATCGCGGCGCCCAATTGATGATCAATCGCTGTGAGACGACCTAGTGGCCAAATCTTTCCGACACAAGTTCGACCGTTGCGACGGCATTAAGCGCCGTGTTGTTAGAACCACAGCTCGGATATATCATTGTCGTCGAACTCTGGTCATAGACAGTCGGTTACCATCGCTCCATACCTGAGACCATTGACAGTATTTCCTTCCTCACTTCGACGGAACTAAGGTTCAATGAAACTGGCAAGCCTTAAACCGCAGGTCTTCACGTAGCTGCAGAGAAAATAATCAAGTAGTGCTAAGTCGCGTGATCCCAGTGCCCAATTGCTTAACGATCCCTGTGAGACGACCTAGTCGCTAAATCTCTCCGTCGCAACTTCGAGCGTTGTTAAAACCACAGCTCGGATATGTCATTGTCGTCGAGACTCTGATCATAGACAGCTGTTACCATCGTCTACATATACCTGAGGCAATTGACGGTAACGATGTCTCCTTCCTCACTTTGACGGATAAAAGGTTCAATGGTACTGGCGAGCTATAAACTGCACCAAACAGCAAATCCTTGGTCGAACACTTCTGAGTTGTGTTCTCTACAATAATGGAAACTATTTGATTATGAGCTTCGTCCGTAGTCCGGATCAATTTTTGCATTAGCACAATCTTGTATGGATGCAGGCCCAAATCCATACAGATCACTATGGTGGCTATATTTTCTTTCTTTAGTACCAATGCCTATCTGGTTGGTGGCTTAAGAGCCAAAAGAGTGTACTTACGCTCAAACTATTCAACGGTGCGACGAATTGCCTGCACACAGAAGCCGTGATGACGACCGACCTCATGACGAAATTCACGTTGCGTATTTACTACTAAGCCGGATTTTCAATAAAATTTGTAATAATTTCCACAAGTCCGACAAACGTGAAATGACGCACGAAACGGAAAACTTTACTGAATATTTTGACAGCTGTATGTCATTGGTAACTTTGACAGCTGCTGAAACATAACCAATGGAAGAAATATCATTCTATCTAGTCAACCTATACATACTCGTACATACATTGCTGAACAAATGGTTGAGAGAGCAGAGAGTATCGGCAAGGATATTAGGCTTTTGTGTGCTGTCAGTGTTAGTAGCAAACTCACATATTCTTTCATCAAATAGGATCAAATTGATCCTTTCTGTTTCTAGTGTGACTACAATTCGTTGAGTAACTTTAGTTAAGTAACTTACTTTCAACGTTGTCTTATCAAAAACCCACATCATATTAGTGGAAAGATAGAAAATCAGATAAGGCCTCCATAGCCGACATGTAATTTTCAAATAAAGTACCTTACAGTAATTATATATGAGATTATCATTTGTTTACGTTAAGACTATAACAATATTATCTTTATAATTATATTAAATTTAACTAAAGCAATAAATTAAAACAACCCTTAAACGTTGCCTATAAAAGACTAGCTTCTGCTTGAGGGTGCTACAGTAAGCCTCCAACCTCAGCTATGAGAAGTATTTTGAGTCTTTTCCTTATGACCGCCCTCTTCGCAGGAGCCACAGCAGTAAGTGAATTTCAAGTGATACTTCATACATTTTTTCTAAATTTGTTGTCATTCTTTAAGAAACTATTTCTTTGGTATGATTTCGTACCAACAAAATGCCAAGAGGAACCTCAAGTCGATTTTTCAGGTGTGAAAATCACAGGCACCTGTCCATCACACCTTTCCGGTGATATAGTCGTTCGGGAAAAAATAACAAATTCCATTGAAGTAAGTGTAGAAATGGTAAGGGAAATCCTGAAAATATCGTATCAATTTGTTATTTTATTTGAAAGGTTGATTATGATTTGCAAATGGTGGAGTATGATTTCGATGTCGGTGATATTCAACTCCTCAATAGGTATACTGGTAAGTCAACTATCTGTGAGTTCATCAATGGATTTTCTAAGGAATATTTGTTGCCATCGTTTGGCACGAACAATGACTTTCCAATACCACATGGTAGTGCCCCTTCGGATTGCGAAATAGAAGCGGTATGTATTAAGCTTTTAGTTTGGGTACGATAACGAAATGTAATCTTTTAAAAGAACACGTTTCATGCCTTTGAAACTGATGATATTGAAAAATTGGATGCAGAGTCCAAATTGGAGACAGCCTGGTATCAATTGAATTTAACATTCGAGGATGATGGAAACTGTGTTGGGGGTTATTGGGGCATGTTTCACGCTGTTAATGACCTTAATGAATCCTGTATTGAGGATTAAATATGTGTTACCATCAGGTTTTGAGTTCCTGGTTTCTTTTTTTTATTTGTAACTCGCGAAAGAAGCAAGACGTGTTGAAATAAAAAGTGAAATAATGTTCGAACCAGTTCTTTTTATTTCTCCAGCAAGTAACTAGGGTTCACTGGAACTCTTCAAATTTACCCCAATTGCCGTGCTTCTTTTCTTCATTCTTCTACTCCGTGATTTTCTCAGATCACCTTTGAGTTGCCGATACCCATTGACTACAGAACTGACCCACTTTGGTCTACTCCAGATATTTGAATGTAAAAGAGCTTCCCGACGAGGCCTATTTCACACTCTCTGGCGCCGTTAACAAGTATTTGGGGAACTGAGAATCCACACGAGATCCATGAAACCCCGATGCATGACCAAAAAATGGCTGTTTGGGACGGTGTTTGCGCTAAAACCATTATTGGGCTATTTTTCTTCAGAGAAAGCGAGATAGTAAATGGGAATCGATATCGATGAATATTGTGTCTGCCCACAAATGTGTGAAAAAGGTCGGGAAGGGTTACTGGTTTCTACAAGACGGTGCGCCATGCCATCCTGCAAATCAAACAAAGCAGTTTCTTCAATGAAAACTCTGTGGACCTGTGCTGTGAAAAAAATGCGACATTGCTACCCAGATCTATAGGTTCAACGTCTCGAGGGTTGTTTTTGCGGCAAAGAGTACACCAGCAAGCCTTAGACAATTGACGAGCTCGAGGCAAACAGTGGTGCCAAAATCATCTCTATACCGGCCGAGAGGCTCGAAAAAGTTATGATGTGTATGCCCTATTGATATCTTTAGACAGTTTACAGGATTTAAGAAGGAAAAATGCATAACTTAAATCTTATGCAATCCCTCTGTCAAAGAGTAAGACATTCCCTTAACTCATTACCTCTCTTGAAAGCAAATCGATTAACAACTCACTAAAACGTATCTACATAACTCAATTACGCGCGTGTTACGATACTCTGCATCTCACTGACATCTGTCACATTACTAAAATTCCTGAGCTGCATTTTTCTGTTTATAACAACTTTCACACTCTTAATAAAGTGTTGTATACCAAAGCATAATTTAATTATATCCACTTCTAAAAATATCACGAAATCTCTCACGCATAAGTACCATAACAGCTCAACTCCCACAGGGTTACATGCAGTGACCATAAAATTATGGATCCACCTCCAATTATCGGAGCAATCAATCAACAAATATGACGATATGACCAATAGATGGCCCTCGGCGGTATTATTTTCTTTTCTCTCCCCCCAAATTCAATTGTTTATGGAGCATAATGAGAGTGTACCTACTGAATGCCTTAGTGTAAACAATCTTTTTTTTGTTTCCCCCCTGCTTGACCTACACGGTGGCGGTTCCGATTGATGTGAATTAATTTTACATGAGATTCGGTTGGTGGTACCTATCTTCAATCGGAATTCCGTCCTCATTCACAGAGAAGACCGCGGAATCATGTCGATGAAGGAAAGTAAAGAAATGAAATCGCAAATAAGTGAACAAAATTTCAATTTTTGATTGCCAACCGGTTTGCAGATAAAAAAAAAAAAACCATCATTCGACTATGTGACGATAAAAATAGCTGCGCGCATCTGCGATTTATTAAAGATGTTCGATTTATCTTGAAAGAGAAGAGCCATGTCGCTTATGTTTCTTTTGAACTCCACTCCACTGAGTGTGAGTAATGTTTTGACTTTCTTCAATGTGAATCTGGTAATCGAACCAAGCTTACATAAGTCGTTTCTGGCTGGTATGTACATACGAGTAGTGTCCATGAAAGAAATCATGTATGAAAGTTTAAATAATAAAATGGAATCCGTCGATTGTTAGTTATGTCGGATTCATGCAAATATTTTACAACTTTAACCTATTTAAGACAAGGTGTTCCTTTGACAACTTATAAGTTTTGTAATCAACTGATGAAACTGAATCAAAATACTGAATGAATTCAGGAACATATCAAGTGCTTGGAATAGCATTAACAAAGGTCAATAATAGTCAAGAAATGAATCCTTACTATAAAATCATGTTTCACCTTTCAACTGTCATCATGAACAATCATCAACTCAGGGGCTACCAAGTAAAGGAAAGAGCAACATAAGAGGGAACTATCGGTGTGTAACGATTTTTTCCAAGGTCACTGATCATTTAATCACTGAGCACTGGATTAAGCAGTTGGTGCTATGCACTTCTCCTGTCAGTAAGCTATTAAATCCCTCGAATTCAGAACTATCAAATCTAAGACAGTAAAAAACCTCTGCGTAAAGAGAAGCCGGACGGGAAGCACTTACGGCGGAGGAGGTGACAAAATCTTACTAAGAATGGAACCATCTAGACCAACCTATTCCACCGAGAAGAACTCTCTTGTCTGCGCTTGCTAGGACTACTTTTTCAATGATTTCAACAACGATTTCGCCAACAAAAACCACATGGTTCCATGAGCAAGAGCATCTTATTTACTGACAACGAAAAGGACCATCAAGGACGCGCTCCTAACCAACCAACTAAGCAGAACACAGTCAATAATAATAACATGTCACATAGATTTCTATAAACATGCGTAAAGATTAGGACTGACAGGAGCAAACATCTCGGGAAAGAGAAGTAACTTATTGAATACTTTCTCAAGATAAAAGATCGATCAGGACACGGTCCTAACAAACTTTTGATACAAGAGAATCGATGATTAATTCAAATTGACATGCTCGGGTTCGCATTTATCGAATGTTTAAGTGGTCGAAAAATTTGACCAATAGAAAAAGGAATAGAAATTCTTCTTCGAGTATGTTTCAATTCCCAGTCATTGGTAGTAATTCCACAACCTTAACTTGAGAGCTTTTTTTTTTGTATGGTCAAAGCGAGATGCATTAGCTCAGACCAAGGTGATAGCCAAATTTACGATATGGCCTTTAGACAAACTTTGCAAAGAGGAACCGTTTCTCCGTTACTGCGATGTATACTTTGTTAAGACGAGGAGAGGACTCAAAGTCAGTCTCAAAAAACGAATGGAGCTCACGGTATTGACCTTAGGTACTAAATGTGATTAAAATCAGTCCATTCGTTTAGACTGTAGCCTGCTGACACAGACAGATAGAAAGGCAGTATCGGCAAATCTACGTTTTCGAGCTTCTCTATCATGTCGGAATAGTGTGTGTATCTCGTGATCGAATTTTTTCACAAAACCAATAGCAACCAATCAGCTCTTGCGACTGAATGATGTGACATTCTTAATCTCAGTCCGGTACTTTTAATTTTCCACGCAAGCAGCAGGCTCTTTGGCAACAAATGGGCACCAAAGCATGCCATAACCTAATGGATGGCAGAATAGTTCTTCTAGACTCAGGAACAGGTATTAGAATATTTCTATTTAACATCAAACCTTATTTGAAGCTTTGACTCTGAACAACGCAAAAACATCCAACGGAAATTATTATTTTTACTTCTTTTTGTTACTCGATCGGATTATCCCAGTTTAATACTTAATACCATACAGAATTATTATGCACAAAAGCGCAACAAATTTTATATCACCTATTAGCTGTTACATTTACTAAAAACATCGCATCCATATGCTAATCTATGACCCATTGGCTGCGCCTGCGCATTTTTAATGCGTTTTAGTATAGTGTAGTGTGTGACACTATTGAATAATACACAAGTTACGTAGTCTATCGTGGTGCACAATAGAAGATCAAGCAGCGGAATGTTTAGCCTCATTAGCATACATAAATTGGTTGTTGAACTAAAAAGAAATGAACGTCAACAATTGTACCAAATATTGTGTTGAAAATGTTTAAAATCTTTTGCGATTTTTTTTAGTAATATTTCAGAGAGATCAAAGAAAGAAAAATAGGCATACGAAAATTAATCCTTTGAAAGAGAGGTGTGAGGCCTCGCCTGTCACAATTATACGTATTGCGTGCGATGTATATTTTGGAATGCAAGGGGCCTTTAAATTTGTGCATTGGATATTTGTCAGATCCTTGGAAAACTTTTCTGGCTTAGTGCAGCATGAGATGCTACTGAATCATAGCACCATAGGCAGCGTAAAGCGTCCTTGAATTTGAGGAGACTTATAGGTCTTATAGACCAATGATTGGTATTATTATGCTCCTTTCTATCTAGTCAGCTCAGCTACCTTTTTGTTACCATAGGTTAGGGTTAGGTAGATGGGTGCCTTGTGACCAGAAGGTTACTGCTCACCTTGACCCACAATTCGGGTCCATTGTGCCCAATTATTTAACCCTGGGAACGCTGTAATAAAGTCCGCTGTTAGAACCACCCAGATAGTAATATAAATCTCAGGAGGTCCACCAGCTCAACATTGCCTAAGTCCTCCAGCTTCGAGAAGAAATGACTGCAAAGAGTTCTTTTTCTAACAGATAGAGCAGGACATTCACACAGCAGGTGATTCAATTTCTTCTTCGTCTCTGCAGCTTCTACAATAGTCATTATGCAGCACACCGAGTCTTTCTGCGTGAAGGCCAATGACACAATGGCCGGTAATTACGCCAGAAACGACCCGTGCGTTATGACGACTAAGTTTAACCAGAGTTGTTGATCTCTTCTTGCTAAAGGCTGGCCATAGAGTTCTATCCGTTACGCATGTATCCATATGAATCCAGCGTCTGTTTGCACGGTCGATGGCTTCATCTTCTACTTTTTTCTTTAAAGAACTGACTGGGGCTGCTACAAGGGAAGGGCCCGCGATATGTGCAACGTCGACCCTTTCCTAGCAAGCTCCCCCGCCTTCTCGTTTCCTTCGACATCCATATGCCCTGGTACTCAACTGAGGATCACCGTATTGGCTCTGGATATATCGTTTAAAAGTAAATTGCAGGTTCTCACCAGCCTCGACCGAGTTATAGCAGAGTCTAGAGCCTTAATGGCTGCCTGGCTGTCTATATAGACAGATATAGTTTTTTCGACGATATTACTCTCGCGTATAATTTCAGCAGCTTGTGTAATGGCAGTGACTTCGGCTTGAAAGACGCTGCAGTCGTCGTTTATTCTAATGGAGCAGTTCACTCCTAGGAATCCGCCGGTTAGCAGCACTACGCCGTCCTAGTATGCCTACTTAGGCCTCAGCACCACGTCAAGGTGGATAGTCAGCGCTGGGGTTGTTACCATGCACGAAGGATCACGAAGGAGAATGATGGTATTAGAGCTGAAAATGACTTTGTTGCAAGTCCAACGGTCTGCTCGTTTGCCACCTTTTTCTTTAAATATTTCATTGAAATACTCTTTGCAGTTTTTTACCGGCTCCGTGGATTTGTATAAGTTCCTAAGTATCTGTCCATGTAGACCTTCAGAAGATAAAGAGATAAAGAGACTAACTCGTCTGAATGCTTAGTACTAATAGGTTTCAATGCCCGTTTTTAAATTTTTATCTTAATTAAAGTTCCAAAGGAATACTTTTCAGCACATGGATCACGCACATCAAATTCTAGGTGGCCATTTAGTCTAGCAGTCCTTGGTGCCTAGTGTTTTATGATAACCTAATTTAACCTGACCTTAACTGACCTTTGTCTACCAACGTGTTATACATGATGAAAAGCTTCACAATAATGTCTGCTCAGTGTTTTCATGAAAGTACCTAAAATTTCGCATTCACTTAGATACTGCTCTGTTCTCAACTGAGTTGACTTTTTATATCCCCTTACGAAGATGAACCTGCTTTCCAATGTCTATTTCACCCGAGGTAGAAAGTTAAAAATAAATTACGAAATAAAAGTTTAATTATTTCACAATTACCCCCAGTTATACCCGCACGTTCCGAGTTCCTATGTCCGCAATAAATTCCATTTTCATTATCAGTCTCATGCGACTGCGGTTTCCCAGGGTCACAATTGGACACAACTGCGTTCCAGCGACACAACACAGACTTTATATCGATGTTAAATGAAAAAAATTAATTCAAAACTGAACAATGCGTCGTATTAGCGCCAACTACTACAATGGTCTTTTAGCTTTTTTATGCCTGCTGCTGTGATTGTGAAGATTTTTAGTTTGGATTGCATCGGTAGCTAGACGTCATGTAATGGTTTCGTGAAAATTTTTTAAAGTTTAAGTGTTCATTGAAAAAACCAGTGAAAAATGCTACAGTTCGCCTGGAGCGAATCGTATGATACCCTATCCCTATCTTATTTGGTCGTGTCAGTGGGCGGTGGAAAATGAATTCACAAAATTTTCTATTTTGCCTTATAAACTAATGTTTTTACTCAAAAATTAATTTTTGAAGTAAACGCCCCTAAAAAGTGGGCGTGGCCATATACAATGTATAGACGATTTGTGGATTAAGTGAATATCTACATATTTGCCCAAGTAAGTTTTTTCGAGTTTCATATGAAAATAGTGAAAAAAAGTGATTTTTTTTAAAAGTGGGCGTGTCAGTGGGCGGATTTTAAAAATTTTTACACTTGTATTGCTTACTTTTCCGAAGACCTCGTATGCAAAATTTCATCAACCTAGCTCAAAATTTAAGGCCCAAAAACTGGTGACATACGGACGGACGGACGGACGGACGGACGGACGGACGGACAGACGGACGGACGGACGGACGGACGGACGGACATAGCTCAATCGACTCGGCTAGTGAAGCTGATCATTTATATATATACTTTATTGGGTCTATCTGTAATATTTCTCTATGTTACAAACTATGTATCAAACTTAATATACCCTTAGGATAGGGTATAAAAAGTTTGATAGGCCTGGTTTGGAAAAGAGATTTTATTTAAGTCGCATGTCTCCCTGAACCTGAAAACTAAAAGTTTCAATAAAATTTCAAGTTTTAAGGAACGTATTTGGAATAAAATTTCATACGTTCCACAAAAGCAATTATAATATTTATATTTATTTTGAAAATACGTAGTCAATAAGTCAAGTTTTTGCAAATAATTTGAAAATTTTTGGATTTGAAGTTAACAATATTTGGTGTTACATATTTTTGTATAATAAATAAAAATTTGTAAGATATTTAATAGTTTGTTTTACGAAAGTCAATAGGTACTTCAAAATTTTTGAAATTGACTGCAAAATGCACTTTAAAAATCAGTAGGCCTCAAATTCAGATTTGAGGTTGTAAAAATGCGGTTAAATTATAATAAATTAATTACAGAATTTGTCGGAAAAAATATCTAAGAATGTATAACTTCATCGAAATCAAGATGATTAAGTTTAAATTTTGGGAATAGCTGTTTTTTTTTTCCATGAGGTTCCAAATTTCTATAGAAGAGACATATTGTAGCCAACAGTAGGGGCAAAATGATCGAGATGGCTATGAGAGTGCCTTTATATTGATCTAATTCTGCTTAAAGTCGCGGAAATATTTGAGATGGGATCAATATTAAACCAGTGAAAAAATGCTACAATCCGCCTGGAGCGGATCGTATGATACCCCATCCCTATCTTATTTGGTCGTGTCAGTGGGCGGTGGAAAATGTATTCACAAAATTTTCTATTTTTCCCTATAAACTAATGTTTTTACTCAAAAATTAATTTTTGAAGTAAACGCCCCTAAAAAGTGGGCTTTTGATTTTTGCATTCGTTCGTAATTCACAGTATTTTTTTCACGTTCATGTTGAAATACACTACAATCGGTGAAAAATCTTCCATACGGATGCAAGAGTATACTAGCAGCAATGTAGATTAGCGAAGTGTTGGGACTTATTGATTCTGTAATAAAATTCTGCGCTGTCACGTTTCAAATCAGAGCGGAAAGCATTATGATAGTGCTTTTAAGAGTGAATGAAGGGGTAAATGATATTACACCGATCTATTAATTTTTGAGCGCAAATGTGTAATTTTTAAAAAAAAACAGAAAATGTTTATTTCCTTGTTGAAAAACATCTTTCACAGACGTTTATTGAAAATTTGGTTATTATGAAAATCAAAAACTCTGCTAAACTAGCAACGCATGAACATATTCTGCTAATGAGCGCACTATTTTAGCCGAGTTTGCTAATAAGTTCTGTCCAATTTCTACACGCAAACTGGACCTAAGATAAATATAATACTTCATCCTGAATACTTTGAACGCGACACCTTATAAGAGTGAGTACATGCGACCCAGTCGCACACTTTACTTGTCGATGACTTCTTCGCAAAGTGAAATCCAAATCCCAATCCATTGAGATGCCATTGACATTGCCCGGTTACTCTTAGTTCCCACATTGAATGGCTTTTTTTGCGGCGAAATTTTCTTTCTTCATATAAACGAACCAAAATATGCAATCAAAGCTCTGAGGTTTTATGACGTCGATTAAGTTGATCGAAGGGCCATCCCAACTATTGTATTTGGGGTGATCATAGTCATAAAAACACTTTCACGATTCGAAAATGTTCGCTGATTGAGGGTTTGGTAATTTTTAATGGCTATGGTCTACTCTTTGGTCTTTTGAAAGAAATAAAACCCTCCCCCCTGTAGCAGGTTCAACCCAAAGACAGACAAAATGCATTATCTTGTGCCAATGTCGTCTTTTTATTTTTTGGTGCAGCACTTGCACAAAAAAGCAAGTTTCAGCTCCTGCCTCCTCAGTTGAAGATGAGATGCCGACAGGGAGAAAGTTCAGTGGAATGCATCCTCATTGCACCTTCTGGCCATCGAAGACGACGATGATGATGATGCATTTTGCGAAAACGTGCCGCATCTGCTTATATGTGAGCATAACCGAACACTTTATGTAAGCTGGTGTGGCAACTAAAGTAAACAAGCTAACAAGGTGGTATTTGCAACTTCGAAAAAGTTGTTACGTAAAATGTCGTAAAATTAAATTAAATTTTTTTAATTTTAAATAAATTTATAAAAAAAGCTTCTGTCTTCGCGACTATTGAGCAATGCTTTAAGTATCTGTGGGAATGGGATGCCATTGACTGCGTTAGAAACTTCTCATTTGTAGCAAGGGTTCGTCAAGGATGGCACCATAAGGCTGCTACACTCCACAGCAGACTCTCCAAAATATCAATTACCTTCACCGCACTCTGTGCCATAAGAAGATATGCCCAGAGATCCAATCTGTACTATGAAGTAGTAGAAGCTGTATGGACTAAGGAGAAGACGTGCTTGCCAATACTCTTGTATCTGCCGCTTAAGCAATATAGTAGGGGACTGGGAAGCGCCCTCTTTAATCACAGGTTGGTCTCATTGACCTTTACTCCGAGTATAGTCACACGAACTGGCTGTTATATGCTTGGTGTAACTCAGGAGATACTTACAAATGCTTTTAACAAATGTTTGGTTACGTCATGTCCACTGTACATAGTGTTCCACTGGGTAAAAAGAAACCGGCTAGGTGTAACGCCAACCTTACTAACCTTACTTACAAAGCAAAAGAGCCCAAAGAAACAGCGGATAGCGAAGCCTACAAGCTAGGTAGCTAGATCACATCTTTCTGGATGTGGCACAGCTAGGAAAACTATTCTAAATGCAATATCTAGCTTGAACCCTATCTGCTTAGATCAGCTGTTAATGGCCAAACTACAGGAGACCTAGTCCTGAGACTGGAAGTCAATGGCTTGCTTAGATCTTTGATTTTAACTTACTTTTTTTTGGACAGAACACCTTCCATTTCTTTCTAGTCTAATCCTCATTATTTTTATGTTTCAGAAGCCATCCCTTTGCCTCCTACTTCTAATGCTCGCATCAGTTGTAATTTGTGAAGACAACACCTCAACAGAGAATAACGAGATCATCCCTAAGGAAGCAATAAAAAACATCGACGACACTGTACGTAAGGCACTCCTCCGCGCCATAGACAAACTAGAAAAGCAAGCAGCAGAGTCATACTCCTCCTCAGAAGATACTTCCGATAACGATGACGAGGAACCAGAACTGAAAGCTAAAGTTATTGAAGTTCCTACAACTTCATCGTCGGCCGATGAAATTCTCGAAGAGAGTACAACTCCCGATGTGGCACCAACTGTTCAGTTCTTTACAGCCACCTTCGATGAGAAACTCTCAAAGGAACAACCACTCCTCTCCTTCATCACCAAAGAAAAGCAATTGAAAAAGAAAATTCAAAGCTCTGTCAGCCTGGGATCACCAGAAGTACTAAATGTCACAGGCACAGCAACACCAGACAATCATCAAGCAACTCGGAGCATAGCATCTGATCGAACGAATGAAATTTCATCGGAGAACAAGGCTGAAGTTCAATTTGAAATCACCAAAATTAAAAAGAAGCCAGTACCAACTACGACTACCACCACAACCACAACAACAACAACTACGACCACACCCAGGCCAACTCACAATGAAGATGGTGAAAACATCGAATTGGTCGATAAGAACGACATAAAGATCCAGGCGGCTCCCTTAGTCTCGGCCTTTACGGTGGACCTGGACGAGAGGGGTGCAGCGAAAAATGTTATTCCGATTCTTGATCGTCCATCAACGACTAAGAGGCCAGAGGAAGTACAAGCTGCTTCAGCAGTTGGACCAACAATTGCAAGGTTGAATGTCCTGCCGGCGGGACTTTTGCTCCCGACTCCTTTGCCAACGGAGAATCTGCCACAATTTAGGACAAACGATGTTCCAATCGTTAAGTCGGTGTCACAAACTGTTGACACTAGGATTCCCGTCTCGAACTCTTTGAGAGCTGATTTGGTTAAAAATAAAATCTTTTAATTAATTCTCAAGTAACTTATTAACTTTTTCTCTGTATCCTTTCAGGCCATTCAACAGCAACAGTCTTCGGATTATCCTCTAGTTAACAACTACTTTTACGAGCGACAACGTGCTTTGGAACAACAAATCTATCAGTTACAGCTTCAAGCTAAGCAACAACAAGAACAAATCACCAGACAACTTCAAATTCTGGAACAGCAAAACCAACAGCGTCAACACCAATTGCCACCTCAGACAATTCTTCCGCCTTTGACAACGTCAACAACTCAAAGAAGTCCCAATTCGAACAGTGGATTCACAATTCGTCCATCAATCGAATTTATTCCTCCAGTTACCAAGGCTCCAAACAACTTTGCCTTTTCAAACAATCAGCAGCTGCCCGTCAAAGAGCCTTCCAAATTCAATGGTGAACCCAACAATAACAACAACTTTTTCTCGTCCAACTCTAACAATAATGGCTTTGGAGCTAGTTCCAATCTAGTGTTCACTGCAAATGGCAATCCAAATGTCTTTGCGTCAAATGGCGCCCAACGCCAGGCCGAACAATCGACACTTCAAATTCAACCATCCACTCAGTTGACATTTGTGCCAAACTTGGCACAACCTCTTGTAACGCAGCCTTTGGAGTTGTCCCCATTCCAAAATCTTCCTCAAAATAACTATCAGGTCTTCCAAAACCTCCCCTTCTTAAGTGGGAATAATAATCTACTTCAGCAACAGCAACAACAATTGCAACAACAGCAACAATTACAACAGCAACAACAACAACAACATCAACAGCAGCATCGTTCCCGTCAATTCCGTCAAGAATCTGGAACTGGCAACTTTGGCCTTAACCAGCTTACCGCTAGTCAAAATCAAAATTTCTACAGGCAACACCTGACAGCTGCGAACAGTGATCATTTGCAAAATGTTGCAGCTGGCTATCATCAGACAGGTATCCGTTTTGATCAAATTCCAGAATTAAATATAATTAGTAAAGTTTTAGCACTGAATCATGGTATTAGTCCGTATACACCACAAAATCTGAGATACCAGCCCGGCCAGGCTGGATTCTAGGGCTGCACACAACTGAGATTGAAACGCACGTAGTCTGTCATACACGTCCATCCATACTGCACAACTTCATGCATGCATGTGACTATTTTTCAAAAAAAAAAAAAAATTGCTTTTATTTTCTTGGTTTCATACATCTATTTTGTTTTAGCGATTAAGTGTTCTTGAGTATGCTTAAGTATTCCAGGGTTTGATGGTGCTGTAAACATTTTTCGACTCATTTTTATTTTAAAATTTAAACTTGCATTTCGTTTGACGTGGCGTTTAGTTTCTCACTGGGGGTTTTGTGTGTGAAAAAAACGTATTCTTAACTTTTTCTGGTAACGTTTTCGGCGTTCCAATTAAGTAGGAAAAAGATTAGAAAAAAAGAGGACTGTTTCGACTTAGTTAGATCAATAATGCTGCTTTTTCCCCCTCAACTCCTATATGACATGAACTGGCTGGTTTTCCTTATAATGATTCAAACCTGTGTCTCACCTGTGATGACAACATATATTATTTTCTAAATGTTACAATTATAAAACCCAACTTTTGAATCACTCTTTACAACTTGATCAACTAGTCGATTGATCAATTGAACGAGTTGATCAATAACCCTGAACACCTAGTTGATCAAGTCATTCAATTGCTGAATATCTCCGTACCTAGTTGATGGCATCATTCACTTTGTTGAATAACTCCGTCTACCTCATCTCATTAAATTTTGGTCTGATAACTTCTTAAGCTAAACAGTTAGCTTATATTGGTGAACTGCAACAAATTGATACACGTATTGATATCCTCGGAAGTTGATCAAAGGGTTGAAGGCAATTGACTACTGTAGCACAATGATTTGCACAGAAAAAACTGGCTGTCACATTGGTCAACTTTCGTGGGCAATGAACGAAAGAGTCAAAATAAAAAAAAGAAGTAAGCATTTCTCTGTCACATTTTTATGGTTTTCATTCATTCATCGCAAGCTTGTTGACCAACGACTTCAAGAAATATAATCACAGTCGTTCGAACGCTTTCAACTTTGTTCAACCATAAGTTATTGCCATAGTTTATGTCAATAATCGTATTCTTATTAGTTCCGTTCCCGTACCCTCCTAAAACAGCGAATTTTTAAGAAAAGCTGTTCGCGTACGGAGAATTTTCGTAGTTTTTCGCAGAAGAGAGCGCTCTCAAGAGAGGAAGAAATTTCCCCATGCTGCGAATCTTAGTGCGAGAAATGGGCTGGTTTATGAAAACTATCAAATCTGTCAAATCAGTGTACTTTCAGCATTTTCTTGTTCAACCCGTTTTAACTCTCTCTGAGAGAATTTTACCCCCACTCATCGAAGTTTGATAATCTACGAATTTTAGTGTAAAAAGTACGCGAACGGACCGTTTTATTACAAACGGCCTTCTTTCGTTGTAATTGTCAACCATTTGTTGAATACCTTAGTTTACTTTTGTCACGAGTGGGACAGCAAATAAACATTTTTAATAGATTTTCTATCTCGGTCTTCATTCAAATGAAATGCAAGTAAAAAAATTCCTCTTGTTATATTTTTCTAAATAAAATCAAAATTATTACTTTTTTCTTATTCTTTCATATCTATTTTCATGCTTCATTTTGCTATTCATGTTATTGTACTTCTCTATCCTTTTTTACAATCATAACTATAATTTTATCCATAGCTATAAATGAATGAATGTACATACAATTATTTTTAGTTTCTGTTAAAATGTCCATATATGTATTTAACAAATGTTTAAAGAAATTTTTGTTTTAAATATAAATCAATTTCATTCCATAATTATCAATAAATGTCATATTTTATGTTTAAATTATTATTATCAGTGAATTGTTATTATTCTGATTATTTATTTCAAATAAAGTTTTTTTTGTTTTGTATTAAGTAAGGGAGATTCTTTTTAATGAATAGACTTTTTGGTATTACAGTTTTGAAATTAACAGGGTATGAGTTTAAAAAAGTTCAACAGAATATGAGGTTAAAAATTTCATTGTTTTAATAAGCAGACGCGTTTCAAACATGAAAGAAACAAAAAAGTAAGTATTAGATTGTTTACGCATCATCTCTCCAGAGATTAAAAATTCCTAAACTCGAAACTATTGGTATTTTATTTTTTATTTTACGTGTATCTTCTTAGTCTTACGTCTTGTATCCTCTTCTGGGTCCTATGGCCTCTGCAACGCCTACGTGCCATCGTGTGCGGTTTCTGGAAATGTGTCTCAGCTGTCCCCAACTCATTCCTATTTGTATAGCGTTTGCCTGAATTGCAGACAGATTTGTATCATTTTCTCCTTAATGAAGAATACAAGTTTCTTTTTAAAAATGGAAAAAAATTAACAAAATTAATTTTTTCACATATATGTATATTGGCTTTAGTAGTAATAGAAAATATTCCCATTAATTTATGGAACTCAACGTCCTTCAAGTGGCTGCCTTCACTGGCTTCGCAGTAGCGTATTCTGTCACTCCAATTTTCCAAGATCTTGTCAACCGAATCCTTGGATGTTATTGACCTTATGTGCTTGAATCGTTTCCGTAATGTTGGCATAACATTGGTACTTCACGGTTCCCTACAAAAAAAAAAGTCCAAAGGGGTCAAAACGCACCTCTAAGGCGGCCAATTGACATCGCCAAGAAGGCCTGATAACACGATTTGGAAATTTGGTGCTCATAAGATAGATTGTGGCATGGGCTGTGTGGCCCAGAGGTGCAGCAGGCGCAGTAGGTGCTTCATTTCGGCCAAAACTTCTTTTCAAAAAACGCACTGTTTGGTCTACACAGCACTCACTTTGGAAATAAGTTTTCAATATTTCCCAACGTTGTTCAGTGTAACTCATTTTGTTCCACGGAATAAAACGTACTTCGACATATAAAAATCTTATCACGTGCATATGACTGCTTATTGTGCTTACGATCCAAGTGGAACGAATGGAAAATTTACAATCAGTTTTTAGCGTAGAAAGTTCTATCCCCATTTTCTAAACCTCACGTTAATGTAGGGACGTTAAGCACTCAACTGTATGTACATATGTAGGTCCTTTCTAGTCGTGCAACAATATATAACAATATATACCGGGCACAATAAGTATAATCGTGTAATGTTAGCCCTTGGCTTAGTCGTTATATATTTTATTTTTACCTTGTTAGAATGAATTTATATGCGTTTAAATAATTGGAACATATATTTAAACTCACAATTTTATAGACAACATCGCAAAAAGTAATGCCTACTTTCAGGCTAAGTACTTGGTATACTATTGTAGCAATGTCGGTAATACAGGTTAGAGTTATTTCAGTTACATTTCGAATTAAACACTGGTAAAACAGTTGACTCTATAACTAGAAAATCGTTTGCGACAAGCGTGAAAAAGGACTAGTTACGAATTTGTAAACTTTACTATTGGCGGTCTACTATGAAGCGCTCGACGAGGAGAATAATATGCGATTCTTTCTACTCGCTTCGCGGTTATACATATGTATGTGCAAATTTACAAAATGAAGGGGATAAAAAGGAAGAAGTCAACTTCAACCTAAATTTGAAGTTTCGTCCCGGAACTGTGGAGATTCATAAATACCGCCAAATGCAAATTTACTGCTCGATTGTTATAAGTCTTTTCTTAAGTTTTCAATTTGACATCTAAAAACACCGTCGATAACCTTCGCTATTAAAACTTGGGTCGCACACAAAGGCGAGCGAATGACACTCGCTTAAAGTATAGAGTAAGGCTGCGATAGTGTGCGCAGTTCGAAAACTATTTTGCAGTTAATTTTTAGAACAAGAGAACGCAGTAAGGCCAAGTTCTGTGCAGAAGACTTTCTTTGGGTTGCAGAAAACTTATGGAATCAACAGGTTGTTTATCTGGGCATTTGAATTACTTTTCCAAGAGTAGGCAAAATAGTAGGTAGTCGGTTTGTGCTTTTACTTTCTACTGGTGTCGTGGAATCAGCTGAGTATGTCCCATCGAGTATATCCCAGTTATTTAGATAAAGTAGTTCTACTTATGATGTGTGCCGCGGCCCAATGGTTTGGGCGTTGGATTTTCTTACATGAGGTTAGGGTTAGACTACAGGAAAATATCACCAAAGTTTCTGTTCACAGTAATGAAATGATATGCAAAGTGATAAATCCTTATTTCGAGTGACGTTTGAGTTGATTGTCTGTTGTTGGTTTTTCTATTATTATAGGATCGAAACGCCTTGGGAGTCATTTAACTTATGTTCTACAAACGTCTTGCAGCCACAAATTATATAATTTTTTGACGAGGCGTCTAAGCTCCACTGGTAGTAGTATTTAGGCTTCAAAAACCTTCCCTTTTTATACATTGTTGCTTTGATCGGTAACAGTTCCAAAGAGACATCCGTTCACACTCTCACCCACTCCAGCATTATTGAAAGAAAATGTATTGCTTCTTCTTCCATTCACCGCCATAGTAAACCATAGACAGTTGGCTGCGGAAGGCTTATGTAGGTTATAATCATTCCAAATCCAAATTGATGGCGACAGTAAAAAAGCGGAGCCCGCAAGCAAGTTAACTATCGGAAGAATAGCAGGAGTGCAAAGAACAAACATTTTCATTTTTTCTGGTTCAACGTATATACATACTAAGGCTTTATTTGCTTACCCAAAAGTTGAATACAAACTCTTCAATAAGGTTATAGGTACCCAAAGATTTTCTGCTTATCTCCAGAATTAGAACAATGTTGTATCGGTTGTGTGTACTCTAATATTGTACTTGCACTAACTAATGAATTTAAAGGAAAAATAAATACAAATATATTTTTTTGGTTTTATGTCATTTTTGTATATTTTCATCAATTGGCATAATATGTATATGTATGGTGTTTATATATTAATAATTATGTAAACTAAACTTCTAAAATCAATTCATTTCATCAGATAATTCATTCATCGTCATATAGTACAACAAACCCCAAGCTGAACCCCCAAGGACCCTTCCTTGACACCTACACACTCACACACAGCTTGGAGATGCAAACAAAAAAAATAAAAAGCAAGATAATAAACAATTTTTTCCACTGCAATTTAGTTTTTAACAGTTTGGTACTCTCTCATATTTATATATATATTTTTTTCATAATAATTCACCTCACATTCTATAGACACATACAAATAAAAAAATTAAAGGAGTTACAAGTTATATATATATAAGAAAATTTAAATTAATTTGTTCTGATTAAAAAAAAAAATAAAATACAGACACATGGTTCTCTTTAGTTGGCTTATTATAAACAAAAGAACATAATAATAAGTTTCTTCCTTTTTTTGTTAAATTATTTTTAGTTTATGTTTCATTGTTTTATTGCACAATTGCTATAATTTTTTTGTTTTCTTCTTTTTTATTGGGAAATCAGGGAGACTAATATTATTTAAAGAAAATTCATCCTTTTTTTTATTTTAACTTAAAAAATATATTAAATTTTGTTGTGGTTATAGTGTTGTTTGTTTGTTGGTTTATTTTTAATATAAAAATATTAATAAACGAAGAGAAAAAGAACAGAAAAGTAATGTAAATTAGTAAAAGAATATTCATTTTTTAATTTTCGTTTTTTTGTTAGCTTTATAATTTAATAATAAAAGTTTTACAAAACTACAACTAAAATAACAATGAATAGGTAACTATACTACATAGTAATATCTTCGCTAACTATTACAAAAAAATAATAATTAAAAATTGATTTCTAAATCTTTAGAATATTCAGCTCAACAAAAACGCAAGCCTTAGTTAAATAATATTTATGTATGTTTTGTGGGTTTATATATATATAAAATTTGTTTACTTATTTAGGTTCTCATTTTTTTGTTTTGTTTTGTTTTATATGATTTTGTTGAATAACTACTTAAATATGTATAAAAATATATATCATATATTTGTTTATAATTTAATTTAAATAAACTTAAGATTACGAAGTTATTTTTTGTTTTATTTTCAAATTCAAATGTCCTTGTTCTTCTTTAAATTATGTAAATAAAAAAAAACTAATCCTCTTTAAGGCACAGTAGATTATCAGTTTTTTTTTTTTCGTTTCCATTTTGTTTATAAACTATTTTCTTTTAGTCATATCATAATCATTAAATATTAACAATTTTCTTTGTAAAAAAAATATATATATGTATGTAACAGCAACTCCAAACAATAAACTTTACACCTCAACGCCATAGGTACGATCGACTACGTAATCGAATCGACTGTTCTCGGTAGAAGCTTCTGTATTGGACGTCGTCGTTGTTGTTGATGCTGCGGCGGTGGCGGCGGCGGCGGCTAGTGCTGCAGCTGACGTTGAAGGTTGGCACGCATTGAGTGCAGCGAGGGCAGCTGCTGCAGCTCTTGATTTTGATGCAGCGGTGGCAGCAGCATAGGATGGTAATTCCCTTGGCATACAATTGGCAGGGACTGATTGTGTTGCCGTCGTCGTCATCGTCATCGTCGCCATCGTGGATGACCCTGGTGTTGTTATTGATGATGATGATGATGCAGTTATGAGATTCTTCATTTGTTGATGATTTTTGGCGCTGGCTTCTACTAGAGCGGTATTAATGGCAATTGCGGGCGATTGATTGCTGCCATTATCGTTCTCGTACTCGGCTTCATCTTCTTCGATGACATCCTCCTCGGTGACAATAAATTCGAGGGGTAATTCGGGTACTGAAAGGCCTTTGCGGGTGAAGAAGGCGATTTTCTCTCTTTAAAAAAAAAATAAAAAGAAAGAAAGTCAACATTAGTACGGTGATAACTTGTCACCAAAACCAAGGGAGAACACTTACTTGAAAGAGACTAGATCTACAGATCCTTTAGCAACTTTGGTCTTGCGCAGCTTGTAGATTTCCTTAGATGTTTTGTGAAGCAATCGTTGCAGTTGTTTCTCTTCTGGGCATTTAGCTGGATCGGCTCTTTCGACCAATCGTTGGAATTCTTCATTTTCCATTGCCCAAGCAGCGATGCGTGCATCTCGGTTATCACGGGCTTGTTCGAGTCTACAAAAAGAAACATTAAATCAAAATTAGACCTGAAAGCGTTATCTAAGCGTTTGTTACTCACGTTTGCTTCAAATTTTGTAATTTTATAATTTCATCATTGAGAAAATCTAATTTACTGTGTTGCGCTTGTAAATCTAATTCTAGATCCAAACTAGTCCTTGGGATATGAGTATGATGGAGTTCTAAAACAATACAACATTAGGACATGTGGCGAGAGCAAACAGTATGACTTGTACTTACTTGTGACTGGTTTTGAAGTCTTCGTATGGAATCGTAATGATCTCCTTTCGACGGCTCCTCTATGGAATGGATGTGGTGTAACACCAAAATGCATAGCAGAGTCCGAATCGCTACGATTCAATCGGCAGATATAACGACTTTTGCCAACGGCGGCGCTGGGTGTAAAGGTTTGTGATCGTTTAACGGGTCTATCGTCAGCGGATTGCTGTTGTTGTTGGGATGAGGTGGGATCACTTAGACGGGCTCGACATTTCTCTGGGGGGAAGGCACACTCGGTATTCGTTTCTTTATCGGCATACTCTTGTTTGACGTTATTCATGTAAGCGTCTAACATTTTTCTCGTTAACTCAGCTGCGGAATAGATATTTTCATTAGTAAATCTCCAAAAGAGAAGGATATCTATGAAACTTACCATAGTTGCCAGTGCCATCGTCATCCTCTTCATCTTCTGGCTCATCTTCTTCGTCGTCTTCCTCAGCATCGTCGTTCAGATTTAGATGCTCTTTGAGTTCTTCGGCGATCTGTGCTTGCATTTCGAATGGTGGAGCTTGATTTCTTGTCAGCGTCGAGGTCTGAGACGAGGTTATCGTTGATTCGTCAGAAGATTCCTCTTTGCAGGCTGCAGGCAGTTCTAAACCATCAAAGCTGGGGATAAATCTTGAACTGAGAACATTGTACCACTTCAGAGTGGAGTCGTCCGCATTGAATTCAGCTAAGCTGATTTGAACAGTTCCCTAGAGAAAAGAAAAAAATTCTAGAGTTCTTTGTAAAGCTGAATAGAGATTCTAAGCTTACAATGATCTCCTCCTTTTGTCCACTGACACTGATAACGCTCACTTGAAGGCTCTTTGTCAGCAATTTGCTTAAAGAGATTGGCACAGCGAAATTATCACCAAACATTGGCTTGTGGAAGTCGGGTACGCTCTTCGTTCGTATGGATTGCAGTGAGTTTGGCAGGAGAGCAGCACGAAGGTACCTAAGAAGAAAAAAACAAAAATCAGTCCCTGGATCAAGAGATGTCATATTATTTACTTACACTTGTGAATTGTCCGTCGCGGTGGTCAGCAGGGCAGCTAAATTGTTTGCTCTCTCTAGAGAAACCACAAAGATTCCCTCGTTTTTGAAGTATTTCAATCCAATTTGAACCTGTGCCAATTCCTTTCGTGGCAGGTGAGCTCTAGACGCCTCAAAGACACCCGAATCACCAGCAACAGACTCATTGCTGACTGCAGCCGATACAGAGCGGGTATTCGATGTTGAGGACGATCGACTGAGCATATCTTGTGGCAGATCCAACAACGATGGTTTCTCGTAGATCGGTGACAATGGTGCGGCTAGATTAATTGGCACCGGCGTCTTAAGATCATGGAGTTTCTCCTCCAGCATCATGACATCTAGGACAGTCGAGTCCAAGTCATAGTTCGGCGGTTTCTGTTGTTGTTGCGTCACCACTTGACCGGCAGACGCTATGGGCAGGTTAAAGTTCGAAGCATTAGCGTAGGTTGGTTCCTCTTTCAGGGCGTCTGTGTATTTCATTGGTGACGCTGGTGGTGTTTCCATTGATAAACTACTACGTGGAGACAATGACATCGCTGATTGCATCTGGAACAGACCCTGTGACCTTCGATGTAGATCGACAACATCGATTTGTGGATCCACAGACAGTGGATCTAGGTAAATATCTGTGAAACTCAACGCGCTCTTACTGCTAGCAGTCGATAGTGATCCCAAACTGGATCCACTACTGATCGAAAAGGTACTCTCCGATGAGAATGACTTGAGTCGTTCCTCGAGCATTTTTGTAGATTTCAACGCTTCTTGCAGTTTATCGAGCAGAGTTTGTTTCTCCTCGTGCAATCGCAATCGATTGGCAATGCATTGATTTGTAGCCTCATATGCCTCGTTTAGATCCTCTTCCAGTTTTCGTCTTGTCTGCTGTATTACAAGAATCTCTTGCTGTGACTTGGATTTCAACGAAATACTCTTCAATTCATTGAGAAGTTTCTCCTTTTCTTGGATCAGTAGCAAACGATCCTTGTCCGATTCCAGTTGGCCCGGTTCGATACGTTCAACATGATCAGCCAATTGCTGTTGTAATTGTTTGATTTTTTTACGCCATTCACTGTATTGGAGTTTAGTTTTGAACATTTCAGCGAATCTAGCACCGCTGTTCATGTTATCATTGGCAGCACCGCAAAGGTCTGTCTGGGATGCAACACACACTCGATCGAATGGTGAGGTGGCATTTAGAAGATCAGCGGCAGCCTCTTCACTGTATTGTTGTCGACTGAGTTCGTTTTTAATTTGTACGAGACTACGCATTAGTTCTTCACGTACTTTCTCACCAGAGACAAGAGACTTTTGCACCTTGAGCATTTCTTCGCGAATGGCTTGAACTTCGGCAATATCATAGCAGCCATTTTGACGGGCATTGATCTTTTCGCCCACCGAATAGAGGGTATTAACACCGCGTTGTGTGTACGAGATGTCGTTATTAATGTGATTGAGTTCCTGTTTGAGACGACGCACACGCTCCTTCGCTAGGACTAGATCGGCACGCAGAAGTTCAGGATCATGGCGGGTATTGATCGAGCTTGATGATGAGCATACTGAAATAGAAAAGAGTGCGGAAGTTAGTAAAGGCTAATGAATAGTAAAGTTTGTTGTGTTAAGCTAGTTTGATGACTAAAAATCGAAATATTTGAGCAAATATTTCATATTCATTTTGTCTAGAAGTAATGACAGCATTTGGCTGCAAAAATTTTATCTGTTGCAGCAAGTAGAGAACTCTGATCGTTACCTTGTTTCTGGTTAATTGATCAACAGAGAATCTTAATCCATAGTTGAACATGGATTGAGCAAAGTATTTTAAATCAAGGGGCAAACACAAGTATAATTGTCATTTTCATCGATAGGTGGAGCTATTTTTTTGAAATCAAATTGCTGCCGATCCCATTGGTGATCGACTATCGGAACAGAGACCTACATATGTCTTATTTTACAGTAGTTTTTTTGATGTCTTAAGAAGAATCAACCCAACAATGATTTCTTTAAGAATTTAAAGCCCCGTTTTGGGCTTGAAGAAAGTAGAAAACCGTCAAAAACTCCAAACAAAAAAAGAAACGACCAAAAGACATATCAGGCTATAAATAGACAAAAAGAACTTCAAGTTTCGTCGGTCTACAGATAAACCATTTTCGTCTGGAATTTAATGGTTTCGACGATCAGAGATCGATAACTCCATTTACAGCGGCAACGTAAGTTATCTTCCAATCAACAGGCTGTTAACCCTAGTATACTTTTTAAATATGCTAAACTAAAAGTTGTAGGTGTTATTTGTTTGTCTTTGGAAAATTTATGATACTTACAACTACTTCGACTGGCGGCCAATGTATTCAGATGATTAAACTCATCTTGAGCTATAAGCAAACGCTGTTGTTTAACATCATACATTTCTCTCTTCTTCTCCAGAACGTCCTGTGCGGCGTTGAGATAATCTCGAAGCATCGCCTCTTGGACACTCTTCCATTCTTGTCGTGGATCCTCCAATTGTGTTGTTTGACTAATATGATTAATATAATAACGACCAATATTTGTATCGTAGGCCTCTTCCCAACCAACTGGTAGCTCATCGCCAATACAATCCTCAAAAGATTGTGGTTTTGTATATCTGTAATTTAACACATAAAAAAAAAGAGATAGTTAATGTTTAGTTTTAGCAAATAAAATCAATTCAATAAAACCCCCCACTTAAGCCCGAAAATAACAGACATAACAAAATTCTTACATCATTTTCTAAGAAGATGTAAATTTTTTTTCCTCTGTCGTCGTCTTCTCTACTTTTGTCGTTTTATTGGGAGTTTATTTTATCCCAAAAAAACAAAAAAAAAAAAAAAAACAACAATTTACGATTTCCTGTTAGACGCGCATACATTAGATAAAACGCACAAAAGTCGAACCAAAAAATTTGAAATTAAATAGAAAAAAACCTCTTAGATTTGCATACATAATTTATGAACGCAAGAGCTGATGGATATTTTGATGCGACTTGATTGATAGTTCATTTCATTTTAAGACTTAAATTTTGGGATGGAATTTTTCTGAATGACTCGAGATTATAAAAGCAAAAAAAAAATTACGAGCGACATATGGAATACGATTTTGTGTAGGGGCAATGCACCTTATTTTTGTGTCGCAATCAAGAGTAGAAATGCGTAACACAGTTTAGATTTGGAAAGGTGTAGGAAATTTCTTCAAACTGAATGTTGCTTGGACGATAATTTTGACTATTTTTTCGTTCGAATTCTTTGGAGATCTACGTTCAATTGGAATGACAGTTTCTAAGACCAAGGATCCTCTCAAATTCATAGACAAACTTACATATATGGATAGATTATTACTACGATCAAAGCAGTGAAAACCAACAAAGCAGTAGGACTTGACGGCATACCCGCGGAACAGATTCGGCTGAGCTACTGTTCCCACTTGTCGAGAGAACATGGGAAGCCGAGAGTTTTCCGGATGAGTGGAAGAAGGGAATGATCGCCAAGCTCCCTAAAACAGGTAATCTAATGTAGTGCGAAAACTGGAGAGGTATATGCGTGCTGCCTGTTGTGGCCAAGATAATAGCTAAAATAGCGAATCAAAGACCAGCTTGAAGACACACTCGAAGCCGAACAAGCAGGTTTCCGATCTGGATCCTCCTGTGTCGACCACATCAACACCTTGCGGATCATCATCGAGCAGTGTGTTGAATATCGATCACCACTTCACCTGCTGTTCATCGATTTTGCAAAGGCGGATAAATTAATAGCAATTATTAAGGCTACATATGATGGGTCCACATGTCACGTCTTGCACAGAGGAAGGCTGTCTGAGGAATTCGAAGTCCAAAGTGGGGTTCGACAAGACTGCATACTTTCAGCAATACTATTCTTATTGGTGATTAGCAATGCGCTGAATGCAGCCTTATCAACAGGCAATGAAGGAATGGCACCTATGAATATGTCTTAGATTTTCAGCAGGCTGTCATTTAATTAACAACAACAAAATATAGGTACACAGAACCAGTCTACAAAATGGCTGCGCCTGTAAAAAATACCCCCGATTACGAGTGTGTGCGTGAGCTCTGACTTGATTTTGCCGGAAACGTCAGAATACATTCAAAATCGGTGATAGTTTTCAGCTTGAAACGTCAAATCGTACAAAGATCGCTGTCTATATTAGTTTGTCTATGGACAAGTTGATGGGTTGTTGTCAGAGTGCCCTTGGGTTAAGGCCATAGGTAGATTATAACTCGCACTTCCCCTGCCCGTTCATTTCTGAAAACAGGCGGAGCCTAAAGTGCCCTATTTGTAAATGTAAATATGAACTAGATGTGACCAAGACCTAACTATTAATTTGCGGCTGAACTAGGATGGTTGTCGTTTTATGTGACAGACTACTCTTTGTGGGATAGCTCCGTGAAACAATGTGGGACACTGTCGTGTGATGTATACTGTTTACTGCATCCTTTAAAATCTGTTTATCAGTGTCATTTTTAGCTCAGATTGAAGATCCTGAACTAAGGTGATCTCCCCGAGCTGCTCTATTGCCTGTGCAAACATCCCATCACAGCTGCTGTTGGTATTTGGTCAGCAAAAACCCCATACTCTTTCACTATACATTCCTAAGGTTCAGCATTGTTCTTTTAACATCACTGCCACTTGTAAGGTGTAGTCTTTAAAACACATGTATCGTATCATGTTCATGAAATTGTATCTCAGATGAACAACATTTTATGCGAATAGGTCAGGAAACATGACGAATCAAATTCCATTGGAATATATTCTAAGAAATAACCTTTTGAGGTCTTGAATACTCAGAGAACTTGATAAAGTGCAATGGATCATAAAGTAGGTCTAAACGTTCGTTTATTCCTCGCAAAAAAATAAAGAAATTGGTGTCGAAAAGAGATTAAAAAGTACTTCAATCTCACGATAATTATTATGCAACCTTCAACCGACTGGCGACTACCAATACTCTTAATTTAAGAAAAAAATCACTCAGTCATCAAAAAATGATTGATTGAGCTGTGTTTGTGGTTTGCCCCTCGTTCAAAAGGATTACATGCTAAACTATCAACTGCATGACGGACGACCCTTGCACATATAAATGCAAAAGATACAAAAGCAAAAAAGAAAAACTTGCGATAAAAAGGGAAAATTTACATTCTCACCCGCCCAGCAGCATAAAAATGGCTAACAAAAGAAGCCCCACATAAGAAGCGAAAAGCCATTCCGTGCTCCGATAGAATTTCAAATACCTACCAACCCGTTGTGACTTTTACTTTGTGAAGCATGTATGTATGTATCTAAGAATTGTATGCATGTAGCTGCGTATAGTTCTACGTGTTTGTGTGTGAATATTGTGATAAGCTTCATTTGCGGTTGAGTGCAGCCCTGCAAAGACCACCAACCACCCACCACAGTGCCTTTGAATCCAATTTGTTTCTCAAAGGGTGCTACTGCTTTCAACACCCTCTCAACCACCCCCACCCGAAAGCCAATGGGTCAGAGATACACACACTAATACCGTGGCCCCCGGGGGGCTGACGACATGTAAAATAATTCCACAGAATTTAATTATTATTCTCCTAACCTAGCAGAAGTCAGCAACTTTTGCCATTTTGAGAGCGCGACTTGTGCACTTTTTTTTCCAACTTTTTTCTTCTGGTTCATCGCTGTCGTCGTCGTTTCTTCTTTAGCTATCCTGTTCGTATATTCATTTTGTCGACAAAAAAAAAAAGAAGAAAAGAAACAAAAAGCCGATAATAATAATTCACAGAGAAATATCATAAAATAACAATGTGACGTTAGGAATTCCGAGAATGTTCCGTCTGGAATAGGCCCCGGATCCTTTAAAGACGCGACGACGACGTGCCAATCAACACGAGTAACATTTTTTCCCAGGAACTTTGATCACCTCTTGGATTGTAGTTGTTCTTTCTTTTAATTCTTTCTCTTATCAGTCAGAAAACTTGCTCTTATCCATGGAAAAAAAAATAGGTTTATTTTTAGGTTTGCTTATAATTTGCGATCGTTTGGCGGTAAGTACACTTAGAGATAAAAAAACAAAAAAAAAAAAAAAACCAAATCCCAACCACGCCATACACATTCCATTCGAGGACGGTCACAAGAAATTTCAAACGAAAAACCACTTAAAATCAAACTAATTCAATTGATAAGCCTCAGCCTGAAAGCAAAGTCAAGTAATAGACGACCATACTGTCAGCTGGGGCAATAACAATGATGACGGGGTTAGAATATCTTAATTATTCGCCGATAATAAACAAACAAAAAATACCTCTATACTCAGAGCTGTTTAGAAAAAACCGAGGCATGTGTAGCAATGCACGTAATAGAAAACCGTGTTGCGTCAATGGAAGGTAGCTACTTGTACTTACCTTCAATTCAATTAGAGAAATGATATTTTTTTTTTGTTTTTAGGAAGTATCAATGAAGCTATAAGTTTCTAGGAATTTTCGTACGACTTATTTGGAAGTGGCTTATGCAATTTCAAAACGACGCCATATGGTCTGTTAGCTAAATATGACTAACGTACATTTGTTGAACTTTAAACGTAAAACTTTGGATAATGCGTCAGAAGTGAGTACTAAATTTTATGATTTACAACGTGAATGTGTGACATTTTAAAGATTGTTTTCATATCGACGTCAAATTGAGCTCACGTTGTTATTTACTGCGTTTTTCGAAATGTCAACAAATATTGAAAAAACACCAAACACTAAAGTAACGCCATCTATCATCTGTCACACTTTTAGGAGACTGTTCATTCCAAAAATGCACAATTCGATTACCCGGGTCTTGTAACAACTATCTGTCAACGTAACACTTCAGTCTTTCTATAGGCATAAATATTACACAAGTCTTTCCTATACATATAAACATTATAGGTCCGTACTTTTTGTACTAAAATTCGTAAATTATCAAATTTCGAAAAGTGGGCGCAAAATTCTCTCAGAGAGAGATAAAATTACGAAAAAGTAAAAGAACGGGTTGAACAAGGAAATGCTGAAAGTACACTGATTTGACAGTTTTCACAAACTAGCCCACAGAAATTTCTTGCACTAAAATTCGTAGCATTTGGAAGTTTTTTACCCCTCGTGAGCGCTCTCTTCTGCGAAGAACTACGAAAATACTCCGTACACGAACAGCTTTTAGTAAATATTCGTAATAATTCGCTGTTTTAAGAGGGTACGCGAAAGGACCATATAATCACCTATCTTTAACTCTCTTATGATCATAACTGTCGGCATTCATATTTGTCAGAAAAGTCTTGTGAAAATATTCAAAGCAGAATATACTATAGTTTAAAAGATTATACGCGCCATTGTCTGACAGCTGTCAAGTCGAATCTGTATAAACCTTGTAATGCCCTTTCAATCAATTTGACAGTTAAAATAAGTGGAATGAGCTACATCATTAGAGCTTATTATTAGCTAATCTAAATGTAAGCAATAAAATGTTATTTTCTTTTAATATTAGAGGTAGCTCAGGAAACAGTGAGGAATTTTCGTACGTCAACTTAATTAGATCTGTCAAATTAGAAGTGTTTGACTGTCTTGTTGTGGGTTGAAAAATTATTGGATAATATTTTTTTATTTACTGCCTAACATATTACTAAAACAATCAGAAAATGCAAAGATAAAACCGGAAACTAGATGGCGTTGACTTTGCATTTTGTGCCAGACGGTTGTTTCTTAAGAGATTCTTTAAAGCTGGACTTACTTGTATTGTCGCCAGTTTTGCGGAAGGAATAGTTTAGCATACTCGTTTTAATTACCAGTACAAGATTTCGCTTTCTAGCTATCAAATCAATTACTGTGTCATGCTACACAAATAAATCTGATCGCAGTTCAGGTTTCAAGAAGCCTTAAATCGGCTTCTTATATTTTCTATAAAAAAAAAAAAAGCTGTAAAAAAAACCTCATAGCACCTTCAGGAATGTCGCTTAACATCTGATTTGAATTTTATTTCCTAACAATAGACCCACGTGTATATAAATCTGCATACAAATTGTATCAAATAAATAACAAAAATAAAGATCATCTGACGAGATACAATCTGCCTATCCACAGGGTATAACATGAAATTCTTTTCCAAAAAAGAATGCAAATAAATTGCTCGAAAAAAAATGTACTGTATAAATTTATTATTTTTCGAAGGAATCTCTCGTGTGTTAATAATTTAAATAAATACATGTTTCTTGTAAATATATTTCTTTTGTTAAAAATAGTGACATTAACTAAAAATAAAATAAATAAAAAAATATCAATATTTATTCATAAATTCAAATTAAGCGCCTGATTAAACCGGAAATGGTGTTTTTTTTTCTCCATCGTGTATCTGTGAATATTTGTTGATCCAATGGAGTTAAGTTCTTCACCTTCATCCGGTTTACATGGCACGTACCTTTTTTTTTTGTCAAAATCATCCGAGAGGAAATTGTTAAACGGAGTTCGACCATACACTCTCAATGTAATTGAATTTTCAAGTACGCATTCAAATATTCAACAGAGAGAGAAAAAAAAAAACACAATTACGAAAGGAAATAAGATGCGTATGGTTACTTATTTCAATATTGTCACCTTGACATACCTTAACTAAAAAAAAAAAAAACAAAAAATACTTAAGTAAACGTGTTAACAACAAAACATAAATCTACGAGTAGACTAAGACAACAGGCAGAAATTTATCTCATAATTCGTATCTTATCGTATGTTTTCTTTTTTTTTTGCTGTATTTTTTTTTTATAAATATATATTCTGAAGATTAAAAACTTATGACACGATATATACACGAAATGAAAGAAAAAAATTCCATGGAATTTCCTGTGTCTGTGTCAAGTCTTTCGAAGAGGGGTGGTCTCTTGGGTCTATCGGTGGGGTTAAGTTCCGGTGGAAATCACAAATTTCCAATTAAATTTGAGTCCCTTTTGGATAATAATTCACCATTTACGATTTGAATATTAATAAGTATCTACGCAGTTAGATACAATATTATGCCATTGACCTTTTGAAAATTCTATTTGTGATTAGTATTTTTTTTTAAAAGTTGTTTACAAGGCAATTTTTTTCTCTCATCACCGCGTGCGTAATAAGTTTAAAATTTGACGGAATTCTAAGAATTTATTTTAGCTGATTAAGAGATATTTACTCAAGATAGTCAAATAATAGGAAAGGAATGTCAAGATAGCTGAATATGGGGGAAAATAAACTGGGCGGTTATATGTGCGCACGATAATGCGACAAAACAAGTTAGTGAAGCACTTTTCTGGTTTTTTCTACAAAAAAAAAGCAAAAAATGAATTTACAGATAAAACAATTGAGTACAATTTGTACTGTGTGCTATAATGAGAACGATCTGTATCTGTGTGTTGTTTATTACGTCTCTTGTGTAGCAATAACGTTCACTTTTTATCAAAATGACACTTACATAAATGTGTTATGATGTGTGCGAGGAATGTCAGAAACATAAATTGTATTTTTCTTAGCAAAAAAACACTGACTTATGGTCAATGACAAATTCTTTGTTGATGAATTACTGTGAACTATCTATGCTATCAGAATATGTTTGATGGCGGTTTTTGTTTTTTTATGACCGGAAGTGAATCAGAGTTAAGATGAATTAAAAAAAAAAATTGTAAAAATGCGTGTGTGATTTCCTCTTGATAAACCAATTTATGTAGGTACAAAACGGCGGCCATCAAGTTGGCATTGTACGAGCAATTGCTGAGAGCAACGACTGAATAGTTTAAAATATTCAATTTAAAGTGGTAGGAGCGAAGTTTGAATATTTTGAACCTGAAAAGGTCATTGCAATGTGATACGGATGCAAATAAATTTATTGCTACGATAAGGCATGTACTTTTCCTGGCGTTTTACTGAAGAGACCTTGAGCAAAGGATACCAAAGATAGATACCAAAAGCATAGCTAAAATAATCCTGGAGCGAATCAAAGACCAGCTTGAAGACACACTTGACGCCGAACAAGCAGGTTTCCGATCTGGATCCTTCTGTGTCGACCACATCAACACCTTGCGGAACCCGCTTACCCAGGATGATAGGATACGCGGCGGTCCTAGGAGTACGTGGCGCATAACAGTGGAGAAGACAGCACGGCAAGTGGGAACGGCGCGGCACACGATGGCGCGTAGGCGTTGTAGAGGCCCTAAGACCCACAAGGGGACACAGTATTTAAGAAGAAGAAAACTTAGAAACAATTGTCCCCAATTATTTTGACGTCACAAAGTGCAACTTAAGTCAGCCATTTCTTACATCTTCTCTTTTTTTTTTTTTTTTGAGTTAGGTCTGAGCTATTTGATAGTTGACTTTACTATATGGTTATAGCTTTGTGATAGTTTAACTCACTATATGGGTCTGGTGTTCACTAAATGGAGCAGGTTTGGTGAGGGACTCATTCCAGCTAGCACGGTAGAAAAAATAAATATTCAAAGCCTAGCTTCTCATAGGTATTCGTGGTGAGCGCTATGTCTCACCTTAAACTCCTATTGCAAACTACAATTCCTGTGTACGATTCCAAAATATATACGATTTGCTTCAAGTTGAGAGTTAATAACTAAAAGTTTACTAAATACGTGTAGTGGGTGGAAAATCAACTCAGGCACTTTGGAAAATTGTGTAGAACGACCTGCGGGACTCTGGGAATTTTGACAGATTTTGTACATATGAAAGACCTCCATTTCTTCGATCTAAGCTCACAACTCTTCAGTGATACTAGTAGAAGATCAGTGATCTTTCCAAATTTTGTTGTTTTTACTTATGCGTGCAGTCAGAAGCTTATGATATTTTTAAACAAAGAGTACTTTTGGTAGACGATTCTTGAGATTCCTCCAATTTTCCGAATCTATTCCAAAAGATCAGATTGAATAACTTATGACAATCTCCTTGAACCGCTTCTAAGTATGAATAACTCAATACAGCATTCTAGTCACATACCTTTTGCGTACACTTCTACCCTAGACGATCGACGGTCATGTAGATTGTCTCGGTGAATTTATTCTATTTACTGTTTAGTCCCCATTTAGAATCGAAAACCGTGATGGACAAATTCCTCAATAATTCACCTTAATCATTGCCAAAACCGGTACAAAAAAAAATCCTTGACAAAGCCAAAAATTCTATTCAACTCAATAGTGGTTGACCGAAAGAGAAACGAACGGACAAAAATCAAAATAAAATATCCCACGTGCTATATTTCTCATTGATAAACCATACCTTCATACAAATATTATGTTAAGCAATTCAAAAATAAATTACAAATAAAAATTCCTCATCTCTTCCACTTGAGCAATATTTTTTTTTTTTTTTATTTATGCTTACCAATGCTATTTCTGTTTCATTAACATTTTTGCTCTCTTTTTCGCTCTTAGCTCCACTCTCTATGTGTGCCATAACATATGCCATATCCATCAAGAATAAGCATACTTTATTATATACATAGAAATAAATAACATTTAAGAAAGAAAAAAAGCAAATACACTTGCTATTTTGTGTTAAATTCAGCTGTCCGCTGCTACTGCCGCCGCCGCCGCCGGCCACCCGGTTCACGCGCCCGACCGCTTCACCGCTTCACACACCATCCAACCATTAAAAACCTCGTATGCTCTGGAATGCGAAGGTCGCAGCAGTTGTTGTTTTGTTGTATATATTAATGACAGCCAACAGCCCCCCGCCTTGTTTCTCTCGGTATAAGAGAGTGCAAAAGCCAACAATAATATTAAAAGCAACAACAACGAGGAGCAAACGAAAAAAAAAAAAAATCAACTATTCGCGATCGCGATCAGTTTTTGTTAGATACAATATTCATTGAAGGGGGAAAAGATCAAGAGGAGATGGATGGATGGATCGGTTTCTTTGGATTTGTTTGTAAAAAAAAAAAAAAAAAGAAAAAAAAATTGATAGTTCTTGAACGAATTTCGAATTGTGTAAACTTCGCGAGTTGAATATACAATTTTTTCTTTTCTCAAAAACGATCAATTTCTAATGAGTTTTTGCGAATTTAAGGTGTGCTTTCAAATGAACTTAAACTTTTTACGGGATCAGACATCGAAATTGGGTCAAAAGATACAAATATATTTCATAGATACAAAAGTATCTTTTACCAAAAAGTGATCATTTTATATCAGTACAGACTATTGGATGTTAGTTTATCTAAAATTGGTAAAATTTAGTTCATTTGATGAGTCAGAAGATATCTCATAGACGTTATTGCACCTAAACTCCAAAAAATGAGAATAAAAATCCACTTAAAAGAATTGACGAAACAAAGCTGACAAAATTTAAGCTGCATCTTAGAATGTGCACATCTTACAAATCAGCAGAAATCGTGCATCTGATCGATCCATCAAATGATGATCACATGCAAAATATCACCCCACAATAATTGTAGCAAATTGAATCACTCATACATATTTCGTAACACTAATTTCCTCCTCAGACAAAAGGTTAGGTATGTCTCCATTGAGCAGTGAATACTGACTATTGCAATGTTAGGAATTTATTCGGTGATTCTTTTCTTTTTGTTTTCAATTCGAATATTGTAAAGATTCATTCACACAAATCACCACACAGACAATATGTCGATTGAAAAGAAACAGCAGGCCCCGCGCGCCGATCTGAGAGGCAGGGGGCATCAGACCAAAGGAATGTAAAAATAAAAATACAAATTACGAAGAATAATTTAATAGGTTGGGTGGGTACGTCGGAAAATTTCCTCCATTCCATTCCACTCTCTCGGGCATAGAGTAATCATCCAGATTTAGCTTATCCAGCAGCTAGTTGGTAGCCAATAACTAGAAGCATTTCTATATATATATACATATGTATTTTCTCATGAGATTTTCACAGGAAAAATTTACATACTTGCACATATATTTTCCTACACGGATTTAATTGGATTGATCGGTGTTTTTCTTAGGTTTAGGTATTTTTTTTTTAATGTTTATACAAGTATTTGTGTGTAACTAATGTGTAGCAACAATGAATCATTCGATCTGGAATGTAAAATTATTTTCAAATTAAAATCTCTTTTCCTTGGAATTGGAAGTATTAAAAAAAGTTTCTTTTTTCATTGTAATCATTTAAGGAAATTAAATTTTTTTATATTACAAATGAAGATTTTATTATCTGGGGGTTTTCTAAAATTGGAATTCTATTGATGGGGAGATGGAATGGATAATTAAATAATTAAGTTTATTACACATGAGAATGTGGGATGTTCAAATGATTGAGCATTGTTAAGAGGGAAATTTTATTTAAATTCAGGGAATATTTGCTTGCAGTCATCAGTTACGCTTGGACAATTTTACTCCAGATAAACGCACTTATCACAAAGAGACTACAAAAAGCCAAAAACGTCAAGACTACAAAGGAAGAATAAGGTGAAAACTCGAAGAATGTCAGTCTAAGTCTGGTCATAAATATTGGTGAACGATAAAGCGCTTTCACTAAGGGAACGCATTGTTGAACGCATCCATTCTACGTTGACAGCTCTTTGGCATATGACTGGCGTTACCAGTCTTAGTTTTTACGAGGAAATTATCAGACAATAATTGCCAGCAAGCCGTGGACATTTTAATAAATTTCTGCTCCAGCACACACTCAAAAATACCAGTTCAAACCTCAACCCGTTGCATTACAAGCTATGATCTGAATTATAGGACATGGGCTGCCTTACTCCACGCTGAAATATGGGCTCTTTAAAGCGTCATAAATATTGACTCCTTTTCGAGCAGTAGACACTTTCCCATGCTTGGAGTGCGTGCTTGGACAGAGAGTAAAAGACCGTGCTTAAGACAGATACTACATATGATGTGTTCTACGATTTGTAGCTATTGATGAATCCAATAAATGAAACAAAAATAATTTCTTTATATCAGTATCTTCTAGACTACGTATGTACGGTGAAACTTTATTGTATACGTCCATAGGTACATACAGCTTCTCCCAACAGCATTATTAGGATGAGGCTAACGAGCGTCAATATGAAACCATTGGTGGAAGGTGTTAACTCATTTTATGATAAAATAAGAGTTTATTATTTAATTTATTTTCGAATTAGTACATTAAAATGCCAGCAGAAAATTAGAAGATTCGCTAAAGAGTCCTAATAAATTATAGAGATATGTAACTCAGGAGCCTGGTTGTTTGACATTATAAAAACGTGTTAAGTTTGACTCCTGAAAATTTCTCAAAATCGAGTTAACACCTTCTTTCACTAATGGCTTTGTATTTTGAAAGAGCAACCCTTTTAGTAGAGAAAGCTGTTTTTACTTCTCGACATTGAATGAGTAAACTTGATTAAAGAAGTATTTAAATAAACGGTATTTTAAGGTAGATACTTTGAAATCCTTCGAGATAAGTATCTGCTGCAAAGCTGTAAGAGAATGCAATCATTTTGAAATGTAATTCACTTGACTTCACATGGATTTGTTTCAATTGAATGACTTCAACTTAATAGATGACTTTAACGACTTCAGATGACTTCACTGCCTACAAAGACTTTAAGTAAATGCAGTGAATGCTAGTGACTTCGAAGGGACTTCAATGAATGCAGCACTGTAAGAGAATGAAGTCATTTTGACATGTAATTCATTTGACTTCACATGGATTTGTTTCAATTGAATGACTTCAACTTAATAGATGACTTCACTGACTTTAAAGACTTCAAGTGAATGCAGTGAATGCTAATGACTTAGAAGGGACTTAAATGAATGCAGAGCAATCAAAATGATTGCATTCATTTTGACTTCAAATTAATGATTGCTAAATCATGAGTTCACATAAATGGTGATTTATATTTGTTAAGTTGAAGTCATTGAATTGAAACAAATCCATGTGAATTCTAACTAAGGATGACTTCAATGAATGCATTCCGATTGATTGCATTCTTTGCCAGCCCTCTACTTTATAATACAAAAAATATTTAATTTTTGCAATAATATAAATGCAAGAACGCTGTAGGATTTTGGAGTAGAGTGTACCTATATTCTTGCCAAGTTTCTTTCAGGAGTTTCTTAGTCTGCCCGATGCCTTAAACGTTATTCCAAGATTTAACCCTGTTTTTCATCTGTAGTTTCTCGAGATAGTATAGCTTTCCTGCTTAAATTTTACAAAGAATTTCGCATTGAAGCTATCAAAAATCTGCTTTGATCTCAGCATTTCATTTTTTGAAGATCAAGTCCCTGTTGAATGATCAACAAATACTCGACTAGGTCAGACTAAACCATCAAGATACGAGCCAGCCGTATAAGGCAGTCATCACGTCAAGGTTTTACTAACTGATATTTACGACCAATATGTGAACGTTTAGATCTAATCATTAAATTCCTATCTCAGCTTTTTCTTATGGTGCAACGCTTAGGTGATGTCAGATAACTTTTAAATAAAAACTTCCAATGAAAACCATTCCAACAGACGAAAATTTCGTTCGTATCGTAAAAAAATAATCATAAAAATTCGGCCATGGACCTCAAATCGAGTTTCATCGTATCAACAAACCATAAAATTTCATCAAGATACTCAGCATACATCTTGCATCCCTCAAAAAGCAGATACAATATGCATATTTATGCGTTAACAACGAATTTAATTCTCTAGAGAGTGTCAAAAATAAACCATAAACATTCCACAGCCATTGTTCATAAAATATAATAAAACCGGCCTGCAAAACTTACAAAACTCCTCCATCTACTTAAGCGAAAAAAGAAATAATAATGCTTTCTCAATAAGAATAAATATATTTTTGTTTTTGAGTTTAAATATGAATTTGCTGATAAATAAGTAAATAAATAATTTCTACTGTTGACTCTGGCGCCACAATTCCGACGGAGTTTAACATAATTTATACAAAAAACAAAAGAATAAAAAAACGACTATTTGAGATACAAAATAACCGTAAGAGAATCGCTTTTTATATCTTTTAACAAAAAAAGAATCCCAAAACAAATCACAAAAATTCCTATGCTCATCACGCGCTATGACTTCTTCAATAAAATAATAAAATCAGCTCGACAAAAATGTGGAAAACCCAAAAAAGAATGAGACTATCTATAACTTTGGAAAAATAAAACTAATAACAATAATAATAAAACCAAAACCCATAGAAACATGTTGAAAATACTAATAGTTAGATAATAATGGTATTTTTTTTTTTTTTTTCTTAAAACACTGAAATCTAGCGCTCTACACGAGCAGCAGTCATCTATAGATGGATACAAATTCAAAGATACAACATAGCACACAAAAAAAAAAAAACGAAACCTTATACACAAAATTTGTTTTGTGTATGTTCGACATTAGTTAATTTGCATATTATCATCTGAATAGATACGAGTATTTTAATTTTTTTTTTTATTTTTGGGTTTTCAACCAAAGTCGCGGCTCTATGTTATGGGCGTAAACCTTTACAACCGCCACGTCTATCATTTGATTATTATTTTTTCTTGGATTAAACATTGTTTTTTTTTCTTTTTATTTTTTATTGTTGTTCGAAAAAAGAAAAAGAATTTATTCTAATGGAATATATACAGTATCTATAACCATATATAGGAGGGTGAAAACCAATCTTATGATCGTCAAAGAGACAGCTCTGAGCTACGTGTGTGCATTTTAATAAAGAGCTGATGTTGGTTTTTTAATCTGCTGTTTTTTTTTCCAACGCAGAGTAAGAGAGAGGCGAGCTTGTATGCGATGGAATTTGTGCCCCCGTTCGAGAAATCGGATTAAAAAAAAATAAATAAAAAGAATATATAATATGCATACGAAATTTTTGTTCATAGCTTAAAGTATTTTTTTTTATTTCATGTGTTTTGATAAGTCGTAGATTTATTGCTATTATGCATGAGCGAGGAGTTGTATTTTCTCACAGAAGAAACTATAAGTGACGTGAGCTGGAGATTGTTTTAAAATTTTTGGCTTTGTCGGGATAGAAAACCCTTCACTGAAAATTTATTTTACTCGAAACTCTAAAGCAGAGCATAGCTATCCCTTTGCTGTACAATTTGTAGTTGGGTCACTGCTTTGCTGCATATTTGTAGGCGCATTGGTTTCAACCCATGCTTGTTGAGGTAGGTTTCAGTACATGTTCTTCATTTCTATTTTTGGTCCTCACAACCTGTGGCATTTGTCCATAAAATTTGTAGGAGAATCCGAAAATCATTTGATACTTCAAGCTGACAATCTCAGACGAAAGTTGCAGTTCTGAGAGTATGGTTGTTTTAGGAAGGTTTCAGTATACTGTTTGAATATTTGCAAATCACAAGATACAAAAACAAAACAAAAAACAAAAACAAGATAACAACCAATGAAGTAGGCGTACTTTAGGGCGCAAAGGTTTGGAAACTCGGTTAAAAGGAAAAAGGTTTTGGTACGTAATTTAAAAAATAATTTTAAAGCAACCGTTTTTACAGATTTTGATGTCAGATTTTTACTAAGGAGACCTTAATTTTTGTCCCAGTGACTAAAGTAGTTCAAGGCTCCACGACGATTCTAAAAGCCTATATCACAAAACAGATCAGCAGCATTCTAATAACCAATTCATAACCTTGTTTATTTTTAACACAAACTTAACAATGGACTATTCACGAATATTCCAAAAAAGGTCTATAAACTCAAATCAGTGTTAATTCAAAGAGTGCGCTACGCCTCGGTTGAGGTATTTGTTCAATCAGAAAGAAAAAAATGTCACTGACGTCTCTAGAGAAGCCTCCATATAAATTCCTTAATTAAATTATCACCTCAATTGACCCCAAAGATATGTTTATACATATATATCAAAATAAAACCGATACAAATAGACAGTGACAATGCACAGTAAAAAAAATAAAAATAAAAAATAATAAAAACAACCAGCAGAAGAATAAAAAAAAAAAAAAAAAAAAAAAAAAAAGATTACTTAATTTTAACCAATTAATTTTAATTTATTTTTTCTTTTCCTTTTTCCCTCTTTGTATTTAATTAAATTTGCAAACAATTTTTTTTCTTTTTCGAATTGTATCTTCTCCCTCTCTCTGTGTGTGGAATGCTTCTGTATTTTCACTTAAGTGGAAGATATGTATATATTTTTGTCCCCCAAAGCCAAAATGCCAAAGTACTAGCGCGCACATATTTGTTATACGCCGTTGGGTCTCCTCTTGCGAAAAAAAAAAAAAATTTTTACTTTTTTTTTTCTTATAAAAATAAATTGAAAAATATATTAAAAAAAAAAAAAATACATTTTAAGAGTAAAAATACGGCACAAGAAATGTGCCACAGACGCAAATACACCAGAAAGAATGCGAGAAATAAATTCTTTAGCCTCATACGTCATTCGGCCATGATGATGGTGGGGTCTATTTTAGCCCCTTGCGTACAGTGTTTTGGGGCTTCATTTATTCCCATATATCAGCGCGCAAAAGTCGTTTATCGTGCGAAGAAATGAGAGATTTTTCACTGCGCTAGACAGTTGAACGTGTTCTTAAGTGCTTTATAATGGAATACATCGAAGCTTCGCTTTATTATGGAATGCCAAGTATCTACGTACAGTTCTTCTGAGGAAATCGAATTATTATACTGATATTCATTGTTTTTTTTTATTAAAAATATTTTTTTATCTGTCAATTCTGGTATTTTATGTCGTCACGGAGGTCGGTTTTTTTTTTGTTTTATGTGACAAATAATATAATTAGGTGGACTTGAGGTTGTTGTTTAGATTGGGCCTGTTGTTGATGGCCGGCCAGTGTGTGGCATGGGAGCGATAAAAACAAATGTAAAGGCAAATAAACTGGCATAAATGAAGGCGCAGGCATTTCTAATTGACATTTATGATTAAACTTCGAAAGTCGAACAAGACCAGTGAGATACTTTGCGGAATGTGGAATGTTGGGGGAATTTTTTTTTTTTTTTGCTTTTTTTGTATTTTGTTGTCGGTGGAGGTGTTAAATTGACATTTAATTTTATGATAGATCGTATGATTCAAGGTGATCATGATGGATATCTTTACTTATGGATATAATATATTTGTGGTGCAATAGAATGGAATTTCAACGTCAATGAATCACAGTAAATTGTGTCTATTTTTGATAGCAATTAGAACGAAAAATGTTGCAATTCCATGTTTGTAAAGGTAAGGCAATAAGTTTCTGCGAAATTTGCTCTTTTAAATAGATGTTGAGGCGGACGAAAGGTAATCGGATTGCGGAGATTTGTAGTAAACTCCTACATATATTTATAAACTGGATTACAAAGCGTCTTATTTCAAGCGATGGCGGCATATCAAACCTATGAGGCATCCGTTTGTATAAAGAGCATTCTTTGCCAGCCCTCTACTTTATAATACAAAAAATATTTAATTTTTGCAATAATATAAATGCAAGAACGCTGTAGGATTTTGGAGTAGAGTGTACCTATATTCTTGCCAAGTTTCTTTCAGGAGTTTCTTAGTCTGCCCGATGCCTTAAACGTTATTCCAAGATTTAACCCTGTTTTTCATCTGTAGTTTCTCGAGATAGTATAGCTTTCCTGCTTAAATTTTACAAAGAATTTCGCATTGAAGCTATCAAAAATCTGCTTTGATCTCAGCATTTCATTTTTTGAAGATCAAGTCCCTGTTGAATGATCAACAAATACTCGACTAGGTCAGACTAAACCATCAAGATACGAGCCAGCCGTATAAGGCAGTCATCACGTCAAGGTTTTACTAACTGATATTTACGACCAATATGTGAACGTTTAGATCTAATCATTAAATTCCTATCTCAGCTTTTTCTTATGGTGCAACGCTTAGGTGATGTCAGATAACTTTTAAATAAAAACTTCCAATGAAAACCATTCCAACAGACGAAAATTTCGTTCGTATCGTAAAAAAATAATCATAAAAATTCGGCCATGGACCTCAAATCGAGTTTCATCGTATCAACAAACCATAAAATTTCATCAAGATACTCAGCATACATCTTGCATCCCTCAAAAAGCAGATACAATATGCATATTTATGCGTTAACAACGAATTTAATTCTCTAGAGAGTGTCAAAAATAAACCATAAACATTCCACAGCCATTGTTCATAAAATATAATAAAACCGGCCTGCAAAACTTACAAAACTCCTCCATCTACTTAAGCGAAAAAAGAAATAATAATGCTTTCTCAATAAGAATAAATATATTTTTGTTTTTGAGTTTAAATATGAATTTGCTGATAAATAAGTAAATAAATAATTTCTACTGTTGACTCTGGCGCCACAATTCCGACGGAGTTTAACATAATTTATACAAAAAACAAAAGAATAAAAAAACGACTATTTGAGATACAAAATAACCGTAAGAGAATCGCTTTTTATATCTTTTAACAAAAAAAGAATCCCAAAACAAATCACAAAAATTCCTATGCTCATCACGCGCTATGACTTCTTCAATAAAATAATAAAATCAGCTCGACAAAAATGTGGAAAACCCAAAAAAGAATGAGACTATCTATAACTTTGGAAAAATAAAACTAATAACAATAATAATAAAACCAAAACCCATAGAAACATGTTGAAAATACTAATAGTTAGATAATAATGGTATTTTTTTTTTTTTTTTCTTAAAACACTGAAATCTAGCGCTCTACACGAGCAGCAGTCATCTATAGATGGATACAAATTCAAAGATACAACATAGCACACAAAAAAAAAAAAACGAAACCTTATACACAAAATTTGTTTTGTGTATGTTCGACATTAGTTAATTTGCATATTATCATCTGAATAGATACGAGTATTTTAATTTTTTTTTTTATTTTTGGGTTTTCAACCAAAGTCGCGGCTCTATGTTATGGGCGTAAACCTTTACAACCGCCACGTCTATCATTTGATTATTATTTTTTCTTGGATTAAACATTGTTTTTTTTTCTTTTTATTTTTTATTGTTGTTCGAAAAAAGAAAAAGAATTTATTCTAATGGAATATATACAGTATCTATAACCATATATAGGAGGGTGAAAACCAATCTTATGATCGTCAAAGAGACAGCTCTGAGCTACGTGTGTGCATTTTAATAAAGAGCTGATGTTGGTTTTTTAATCTGCTGTTTTTTTTTCCAACGCAGAGTAAGAGAGAGGCGAGCTTGTATGCGATGGAATTTGTGCCCCCGTTCGAGAAATCGGATTAAAAAAAAATAAATAAAAAGAATATATAATATGCATACGAAATTTTTGTTCATAGCTTAAAGTATTTTTTTTTATTTCATGTGTTTTGATAAGTCGTAGATTTATTGCTATTATGCATGAGCGAGGAGTTGTATTTTCTCACAGAAGAAACTATAAGTGACGTGAGCTGGAGATTGTTTTAAAATTTTTGGCTTTGTCGGGATAGAAAACCCTTCACTGAAAATTTATTTTACTCGAAACTCTAAAGCAGAGCATAGCTATCCCTTTGCTGTACAATTTGTAGTTGGGTCACTGCTTTGCTGCATATTTGTAGGCGCATTGGTTTCAACCCATGCTTGTTGAGGTAGGTTTCAGTACATGTTCTTCATTTCTATTTTTGGTCCTCACAACCTGTGGCATTTGTCCATAAAATTTGTAGGAGAATCCGAAAATCATTTGATACTTCAAGCTGACAATCTCAGACGAAAGTTGCAGTTCTGAGAGTATGGTTGTTTTAGGAAGGTTTCAGTATACTGTTTGAATATTTGCAAATCACAAGATACAAAAACAAAACAAAAAACAAAAACAAGATAACAACCAATGAAGTAGGCGTACTTTAGGGCGCAAAGGTTTGGAAACTCGGTTAAAAGGAAAAAGGTTTTGGTACGTAATTTAAAAAATAATTTTAAAGCAACCGTTTTTACAGATTTTGATGTCAGATTTTTACTAAGGAGACCTTAATTTTTGTCCCAGTGACTAAAGTAGTTCAAGGCTCCACGACGATTCTAAAAGCCTATATCACAAAACAGATCAGCAGCATTCTAATAACCAATTCATAACCTTGTTTATTTTTAACACAAACTTAACAATGGACTATTCACGAATATTCCAAAAAAGGTCTATAAACTCAAATCAGTGTTAATTCAAAGAGTGCGCTACGCCTCGGTTGAGGTATTTGTTCAATCAGAAAGAAAAAAATGTCACTGACGTCTCTAGAGAAGCCTCCATATAAATTCCTTAATTAAATTATCACCTCAATTGACCCCAAAGATATGTTTATACATATATATCAAAATAAAACCGATACAAATAGACAGTGACAATGCACAGTAAAAAAAATAAAAATAAAAAATAATAAAAACAACCAGCAGAAGAATAAAAAAAAAAAAAAAAAAAAAAAAAAAAGATTACTTAATTTTAACCAATTAATTTTAATTTATTTTTTCTTTTCCTTTTTCCCTCTTTGTATTTAATTAAATTTGCAAACAATTTTTTTTCTTTTTCGAATTGTATCTTCTCCCTCTCTCTGTGTGTGGAATGCTTCTGTATTTTCACTTAAGTGGAAGATATGTATATATTTTTGTCCCCCAAAGCCAAAATGCCAAAGTACTAGCGCGCACATATTTGTTATACGCCGTTGGGTCTCCTCTTGCGAAAAAAAAAAAAAATTTTTACTTTTTTTTTTCTTATAAAAATAAATTGAAAAATATATTAAAAAAAAAAAAAATACATTTTAAGAGTAAAAATACGGCACAAGAAATGTGCCACAGACGCAAATACACCAGAAAGAATGCGAGAAATAAATTCTTTAGCCTCATACGTCATTCGGCCATGATGATGGTGGGGTCTATTTTAGCCCCTTGCGTACAGTGTTTTGGGGCTTCATTTATTCCCATATATCAGCGCGCAAAAGTCGTTTATCGTGCGAAGAAATGAGAGATTTTTCACTGCGCTAGACAGTTGAACGTGTTCTTAAGTGCTTTATAATGGAATACATCGAAGCTTCGCTTTATTATGGAATGCCAAGTATCTACGTACAGTTCTTCTGAGGAAATCGAATTATTATACTGATATTCATTGTTTTTTTTTATTAAAAATATTTTTTTATCTGTCAATTCTGGTATTTTATGTCGTCACGGAGGTCGGTTTTTTTTTTGTTTTATGTGACAAATAATATAATTAGGTGGACTTGAGGTTGTTGTTTAGATTGGGCCTGTTGTTGATGGCCGGCCAGTGTGTGGCATGGGAGCGATAAAAACAAATGTAAAGGCAAATAAACTGGCATAAATGAAGGCGCAGGCATTTCTAATTGACATTTATGATTAAACTTCGAAAGTCGAACAAGACCAGTGAGATACTTTGCGGAATGTGGAATGTTGGGGGAATTTTTTTTTTTTTTTGCTTTTTTTGTATTTTGTTGTCGGTGGAGGTGTTAAATTGACATTTAATTTTATGATAGATCGTATGATTCAAGGTGATCATGATGGATATCTTTACTTATGGATATAATATATTTGTGGTGCAATAGAATGGAATTTCAACGTCAATGAATCACAGTAAATTGTGTCTATTTTTGATAGCAATTAGAACGAAAAATGTTGCAATTCCATGTTTGTAAAGGTAAGGCAATAAGTTTCTGCGAAATTTGCTCTTTTAAATAGATGTTGAGGCGGACGAAAGGTAATCGGATTGCGGAGATTTGTAGTAAACTCCTACATATATTTATAAACTGGATTACAAAGCGTCTTATTTCAAGCGATGGCGGCATATCAAACCTATGAGGCATCCGTTTGTATAAAGAGCTGACAAATTGCAAATTGGAGCATCCGTAAGCCCTTTTGGTTTTTTGAGAAAAACGGTTTCCTCTTAAGGTTAGCGACATCTTATAATTAAAACGTTTCCTTCAACATTTTTGAGTCATCCACGATTGATAAGCCAATAAAAAATCCTACCTCAAGGGAATGTACAAGTGACAATCAACAGAAATAATATTTAAATTTTGGCGCCCAACACGGGGCTTCGTTTTTATTTTTTTGTTTTGTTTTAGAGAAATCCAAATTCCAATGAATTTTCTTTACAAAAACCAAACCAATCCTTAATTTCTGTAAAACAGCAAGCATTTCCGCCCAATTTCCACACATTCCTCGGTCGAATTCTTTCGCCAATTTAATCCGACAAAACGGTGGGGCAAGAAACTTTATGCTGCGTTTTCCATTGCAATCAATGCAACTTCTACCCTCTTTTTCTTCCATATACACTATATCGAGACGCGCGTTCGCAATTCACCACCACCAAGTGTGGGTATATGAATTTTTTTATTTTTTTTTTATTTTTGTTGTTGCAAAGGTAACTAACTTCTGTTGCAAAATACTTAACCATCACCATATATGTGCAATTTTCTATCTATGCACAGGCAAACACACTTCCAACAACAAACAAAAGAGTGCATACCTGTCAAATGGGTGTATACGAGCCCCCAAACGAGGTACACAACTTGACGTCGTCTTTCATTGCTGCATTCATCGTCCGTCCGTCCGTTCATACGTAGGTACTCCATCCGTACAACACAGAGAAAGAGACAGAGATAGAGAGAATGGAATGTTTGATTTCATACCTTGCGGATACAAAAAGTTGTATATCTAATCAACTGCACTATGTGCCTTGCCACATACTTGAATAGTTGTGCCTCCCTCTTGAGATCTCCGTATTTGGCTCTACACTGCATAGATACCATAAATACATATACACATAACTGGTATGGTGGGCATAGAATGTATCGAGCTACGACTATCATCAAATAGCAATAATGTAAGCTGAGCAACAGGCAGCCATGCCAGCAGGCTCTAATACGAGCAACAACAGCAAAAGTTGAATGGTTGCATTAACTCGTGGGGTGACTAGATGCACAGAAACAAAAAATAAAAAAACAGAAACTGGAGGCATGAAGCAGCGCGACAGCATGGGAGAGCAACAATCTCATATCTGCAATATATTCCTACGTTCATCTATACTCGAAGCACACTCTACCTCGTTCGTTTTGATATTAATACAACAACAATAAAATAGTAGAATTGATGCAGCGCGCAGTGCTACTGCGGTTGCACTTTGCCGCCACCGCCACCGCGCCACGCCGTGCCGGTTACCCAGGAGAAAAGGTAAATTTTGCTCGGAGGAAAAATCTCCATGAAACCGGCTAAGCACGTTGACTGCCGCGGGAACTCGCTTGCTAGTTGGCATAGCTGGCATTCATCGGCTATATAGTAGTTATAGAGTGAGTCTAACGAACTTTGGTTAAATATAACGTAAAGTAGCCAGCATCAATAATACCTTCGTATAAATGAAGCTTTTCAAGACCATGAAGACGTTTTTAACCAAATATTGCAGTGGGGCTTAGTTTTGAAAATATCTTATCAAAGAACTAGGGAGTCAAGATCAGTACCAATCTCGAATTGAGTTCTTGGTGATCTGATACGACAACAACAATTATTTCGAACAGGCTTTAAGCTTGAAAAATGTTATGACTTTTCATCAAGAGCCAACCAAGATCGACACTATAATCGAATTCCGAGCGATCTTCAAATAAAACTGTCTTATAGCTTGAAATCGTCTGATTTTCATTCACTATAGCATCAATCCAAAAAAGGCATAAAAGGAGCGAAGGGAGTTTTAAAACAGATCTCCAAGTGCCTTAAATTGAGGAATGGGAATCTTAGTCGTGATCAAACGAAAGATCACTTCAAAATTTGAGTTTCCAGAGATCTCTTTTGAGAGATCTTCTATGTAAAGCCGAAAGATTTAAATCAAACTAAAGGAGAGAAGAGTTCATGTTGAAAGTTTTGGGACTTACCACTTTCAATAAAGATCGCAGCCAAGATCAGTTCTAGATTGGAAGCTCTAGTGATCGTATATGATCATCCTTCTGCCATTAAATCTTTTGATATCCATTTATGTTTGTTTTACGCCCAACGTTTTGAAATGGTCCAGGGCGACAGTAACAAATTTCTAAATCAAACCAAACGCATTCGTATCTACCCTGAATTTGGTATGATATCTTTCCAAAAACTAGGTACATATGTAGTATAGGTATGTATGTTGAAGAGCGATTAAAATGATCCTAATTTGGTTGAATAAAATAATAGTCATAAATTTTTTTCCCAAAAAATTTCGCAAGAAGAAAAGAGACAAAAAAACGATTTTGAAAATAGTTTATTGCAGAAGGCAGTTAGACAGGCAATGCTGCTATGCACCTTCTGCACTTACTCTCTGCCCGGGTAAAGCTCTCCCACCATCAAGACGACAACGATGAAAACGCAACAAAACGACGACTCAGTCGACTCACGGTTGATGTCGAAGAACTCGTCAAGACCGCATTCCATTCTATTTCTTTTTTCCACGTTCCCTCTAGCCACCCATTCCACCCAACTACTTCTCCTATCGGTGGTGGTGGTGTGCCTGGCCTGGCCTCCTTCTCCTCCTCTACGGCCGCTCTCTCACTCTCTAGCTTCTCTATCAATTCACATATTACAGTATCTAGCAACATAGGCATTTTGTTTGTAATTATATGCATTTGTATCTATGCATTCTGACTACTGATGTAATTTAATTTTTTTTTCTCTCCTTCATTCTTTCTCCTTCCTCCCATTGAAATGAAAGGAAATATAAAATGATCGTGCATACCTACGTATACATATGTACATATTACATACCTGCTTAGAAAGATACGTAGATACATTTTTTTTCTTCCTTTGCTATTACTTGTTGGCCATTTCATTGGCAGAAAAATTTATTAATTTCTTTGGAATTTCAGTTATTAAAACGAAAAAAAAAACTCGTGTATTTCTTTGAAAAGATACAAATTGAGAGGAGATCTCTGCAAGAGGTGATCGTATTTTCTTATTCGATCAGCTCCAGATGGAAAGTAGCACCCGCAGCAGTATATCTCCAACGAAATAAGAAAAAAAAAAAAAAACGAAGCTAAACACAAAATGTGTGTATACAAAACAATTTTGTTGTTGTTGTTGTTGGTTCGTCGTCGTCGTCGATCATTTTTAAGTGGAAGCCGGTTTATCTTGTGAATTCCCGAAATTCCTTCCATGTTGTGATCTTGCTGTATTGTTTGTAGAGAGATACAGATACACCCGGTCTGACTCTAAGATACTTTTTCTGTTCGTGTTTTGGATGGCTTTTTATTTAATTTTTTTCTTATTTTTTTTTATTATTTTTCGGTAGCTCAAGATTCTTCTTCTTTTCTTACTTCGCATTCCATGTTCGACACATAACATGAAGCTTTTTCAATGGTGGTGATTATTGTTGATTTTCACCTTTCGGGGCAACCTTTAGCAATAAAGTGTGCACGCGCGCGCACAAACAGATACACACACAGGGGGGAACAGAAGATATACAGATGCAATGAGTTCGAGAGGAGTTAGGTTGGTATAAAGTGCTTGTGCTTCGCAATCAGAAAAGAATTCCCTTCTTGATTGGGAAATTTATGATTTGAAATAAATAAATGAATGTATCGAAAGGAATTTCATGTGTGAGATACTTTACGGGCTAAAGAGCTAAAGCCTAAGCAGGAAGATTATGGTGGGAGTGGATTTATGGAGTTCTGTCAACTGGATTTCGCTTTGAGGTTCTTTTATTCTTTTTAATGTTATGACGTTCCTTGAGGAATTTATGGAATTTTATATGACCTACGAGGTGCTTTGTGAGGTGAAAGAATGCAGTTGCAAGTGGTCTTTTTTTCTTTTGTGGGATTTAAGGGGGGATTTTTGAGTCTATTTGGAAGGTGATAATGAAAAATTATGACCAGAATTGGGTTTTGAATAGGAGGTATAGGCATAACTTGTCGCTATAGAATGTGCATATATGGATAGATAAAAATTGAGAAGATCGAACAAATCTAGCGATCGTTTGGAATTTGTATAAAAGGTCTTGAAAGTCAAAACTTGCCTGAAGATCAAAGAAAGACAAGCATTGAATGACAAATTTACAATTCGTCTTAATTAACACTTAGGTACATATGTCATCAGACAAACTTTTGCCTTGTAGTTACCGAAGAAAGTACTCAGGTACCTACTCAAAAGCTTTCATGGTTTTTTCGACTATCATTGTTAAATTTAGAAGAGTGATCGAAGTCAAGATCATATCGAAATTTTACTTCACTTTACTTAAAGCAAAACAAGTCGCATCAGAAGGATTTAAAGTTAGAAACTAAAAAAAAATCTATAAATTTTTATTTCATGTGTCCTAAAGTAATTCTTAAGTGATCGGGTTACTGGAGATCTTCTGGACTATTTTTGAAAATGCTTTAAACCCTAAGATTTGCAGCACAATGGATTTGTTCTTGGTCTAGGGCCATCCTCACCGAGGGCCGGTTTCAACCAAGATTTGAAAGGATCGGCAGTTCATTAAGATTACACTCAAGATCACTTCTTTAAGTGATCGTTCAACCCTCTGAGAACAACCAAATCAAGTCGCTACTACTACGCAATTGTGAAAATATCAAATTAAAATATTCGAAAGGATTCAAAGGAGCGATCGTTTTAATCGAGATTTTATTCAAGATCACTTTCAGATTTCAGTTCTTAGTGATCTTCTGAATTTTCTTAGAATTTCTAGACTCGACTAACATACATAGGTGTGGGAGCAAATAAGGAACTGGATCGTGTTGTAGTCTTAAGACTCCTTTTAAAGAAATAACCTCTTGATCCTCCCCAAACCTGTCGATATACATTCATACATACAACAAAAAAATAAAACAAAACTCGATCAACTACTTATTCGTAATCTCAATTGAATTATAAAACCAAAAACTATCTCGTAGATTATCTTAACAAAAAGTATATGTACCTGCACTGAAGGTGGAAGTTAACCATTAAACCAAAAGAAATCAACAACACTACCATCGTAGTGTTGGATTAGGTATTATTATTATTATTGCTACCATTTTTGTTTATAACAATTAACAATAGCAGTAGCGGAAATATTTTACTTTCCAATAATCAACTCGAGTGAAGAAATTATGCTAATTAATTTCACAGTATTTTATTTTTGTTTTTATTTTTTATTATGATTTATTTTTATTTTAAATTAACAGCTGCTTCCTACGCAGAATCCAATTAAATGCACCACACTTTTGTGCAAACAGAGTGCGAAAGTTTTGTTTCTTTTTTATCTATTGGCATGGGGTCACGTACACCTTTTCGAATGATTGGATATGTGATGTGATAAAAAAATGTTTAAGCGCTACTGATATTTTGTTTTTTATGTTTGCTAGGAAAATTAGCAAATTTTATAACATTTTTTCTCTCTATACAGTTTGGTAGTATATTTAAGAGACTGATTGACTTTAAATTGATTTAGAATTTTATATTTAGATATATCATTTAAGGAATTTATTTATTGGTTTTTATAATTCACAAGCATTTGTTATTTTGCACGTGGAAGAGTTTCGGGAAGATTTTAAAGACGTATTTACGATAAGGAAACTTAATGATCTGTGTATACTCAGATATTAAAAAAAATGCCAGTAAAATATTTGTCTTTACTCAAATTATGTCAAAATGGCGCCCAAATTTCGCTATTGGTTTGCAACTCTGCTTAGTCGTTGGTCTTTACCCAGGTTAGGTTCACGTCTCCATTAAATAAACGCACAGCCAATTGTTTAATTATATAATTTGCTTCAGCTTCAATGCTCCAGTGACATACCAAAAATTAAGCGAAAATAAACAACAAGTTCAACTCTTTTATACTCTATTTAAATTTTCTCAAAAGAAAACATACAAAAGCAAGAAAAAAATAAAGTAAAAGTCATCACAAAGTAAGTGAAATTATGATACAAAATTGTAGCTGTTTTCGTTTCTCCATTATTTACTCGTCTTTTGACACCACAAATACAGTAAATGATGCAGCAAGAGCTTACAAAAAAACAAAAAAAACTGGACAGACAGAAAAAAAAAAACGTGCGCAGTCTCACTGAATAAAAAGTTAAGTTAAATGTTCTCCCCAAAAGCGGGTCAGTTTCTTTCGCAGAAATAAAAATTGTATAGGTAATGTGGTTTGCTTTTGGTGTTTATCTGGTTTCGGAATTGGATTTTTCTATTTTGGGGTGAAATGTTAATAAAATTCTTTCAATTTCACTTTTTTTTTCTGTCTTTGTTCGACAACTTTGTTCTTAAGATTTTATCATTCCTCTGTAGCATAAGAGAAATAAATTTAAAAATGTATTTTATTTAACAAATAAACATTATGATTTATGAAATTAAACGTAACGTAAATAAAATTTCGAATATACCATAAAATGTTCATTGCTTTGCTGACAGCCAATAAATTAATGGTACGCGGGAAAAGACAGAAGTTTTTTCAATCGAAATGGATACAATAACCTGAATTTTTCATGCGAAATTTTCAATGATAAAAATTTGTTTTCATCGGTAATCGGCGATGGTTCCCTCTAAATATAATTTTCTCCTTAAAAATCTGTTCTGAAAGAAAACCGAACGTATGTATACACAATAAGATCATTTGAGATCTTGCAAAAGATCGGTACTAAATTTAGGTTAAAAGTCTTCTAAAATAACCCACAAGAATTCGCTATTGTTCCATATCTGACATATTTTTATCACGCCCAAAGCGTTAATACGTTGAAAGAACGATAGTCGCGGTTAAAATCACAGGCACGATCAGCAAGTGAAAAGATCGAGTTGGTCCCCAACCACTAATATTAGACTACTTCCTGGAACACCAAGTGAAATCATATTTAAAAAATTTAAGCACAGTGCTTGGATAGAATCGTCTTTGCTGAGATCGCATTCAAGATCACTTCTTAAAATGATCTTCTAAGCCTGTTGGACCAATCAAAGAATCATTTATTATCCTTTCTCGTTTCAGTTTCAAAGAATTGAGGAACGATAGAATAAAACACAAGCGATTTCCTGAAAATTCTTAGAAAACCAAGCTTTTTCACATATACATTGCTTTTGCTATTGAAATCTCTCTATTATGGCCTTAGTTTAAATACATTTTAATGTAAGATTATTTTTTACTCTTGCAATTTCAAACACCTGCTTTCATTTAAGTGCACAAAACTGCTTAATTTATTGAAAAATAGGTGCTCTTACTCGTATATCTGTAAAAAATTGTTACAAACAAAAATCTGCTACAAAACTCGTTTCAGAAAATGTCTAAAATTTATAAATCACTGTCATGGCATTCCTTGAGTAACGTTTTTTTGTTCGTTAAATAGTCATTCCATTAATTACCAGTCATTCTCAAAACTTGATAATTAAATTAATCAAAACGACTTAGACAAAAAAACACCCAAATTATATCTAATGTTTCTTGATATGGATTTAGCCAAATGTCAGGCGACAGACAGCGTATAAGACTCAAAATGACTAACATAATCGGAACTTCCCAAATTCTGTGGTTAACACGTCAATTATTATTATTATTATTATTATTTTTTCTCTAAATTATTTAACGAACCATATTTGTTTAAATTCAAATGACTAACACGATCAATATTTCCTCAGACTGCCATGGCATTCGTATCTAACTGACAGGAAAGCGTAGGTAGCAAGCAAAAGAGTTGACAATCGAAATCGAATACCTAATCTCAATGACATTTTCGAAAATCTCTTGTCAAACAACGAAAATATTTAGGTGCCCATCAAACTATCTTTGACAGTTTTTTTGTTTTCTTCTTTTTGTGTTTGGTTGGTTTGTGAGTGGTAGGTATGTGATGTTGTAATAAACATACTAAGTTGGCCTTCAAATGATAGAAAATATTTTCCTCACATTTGCGCTTGTAATCACTGGCCAAGTACAAAACAATTCATGTGACATGCGTGTGCTAAATATTTTAAATACTTCAAAGTTTTTTTTTTAGATTTTTTAAGGTTTGAAGTAAGCCACTTGGGGAGGTATAGGTTTTACAGTCCAAACAGGTGGGTGGGTGTTAAGTTGAGAAGTGACATAACTCTCGCCATATATGTACGTGAAGCAACATATTGAATGGAATGAATGTTGTTTGTATTTTTTTTTTTTGCTTTTTCCACCATCGTCTTGTGTCTTTTTTTGCTTTTGCTGGTTTTATGCATTGATTACACTTTGATTACACATATTTCTAGCGGTGTGTACACGAAGGGGTTTTGCGAACAGACGGATACAACGCACATAACAAGACCTAGCTGGGTTGACTAAAAGACCATTTTTAGTTAGCTGTTGCCGTCGTTGTTGTCGTCGAAAGGCATTAAATCCGCAATACCGTGGAAAATAGCGAGAGTCCAGGGATCAGTGGAAAATTTTCCTGCACTTAGTATCTTTTTTTTCATTATTTTCAAGCTGAAAACTACTAGCAACATGTTGCCAAGTCAAGTTGTTGGTGACATTTTTTTTACATTTTGTTTTACTGCACTTGTTTTACTAGAAATAACACGACGATGGTATTCATGATCATGTTCGCAGTGTTACGCTAGTGTGATTTGTTTAACTTAGTTTCTTTTTCTTGCTTTTAAATTAGAATTAATTAGTTTTAATAAGAGTGGGAGAAAGAAGACAGCGGAGAGAAACATAAGATACATAAGTATTCTGGATCATGAGGTGTGGGAATGGAATGATAATTGCCACCGACAGGTAGTTGTGATGCATAGTGTGGGCGCTAATCTGGTCTGGAAGATAATAATGTGTGGATACTCAAGAGGTATAAGACTAGGTGGAAAAAAAAAAGTCAAGGCTTCTCGTATTGGATTCCATTACGGAGGAGGTGAACTGGTGCGTGATGACGTGGAACTTCTTTATCTTACACCTTTTTATTTTTATATAATTTTTTTCTGCTTCTCTATTTTTGTATCTAGTTAGACTGGTTGGGATACTCTTGGGGATTTATCAATTTGTCAAGTTTCTTCTCTTAATTAGTGATAGATACTTCGTTGAAGTTGAATGGGAAGAAGAATATCTCAATTGATTTTTTGAAAAGAATTTCTGGTCCAGAAAAGGCAAAAGGATATTCGAAATTATGGTATAGGAGAGTTGCAAACTAAAGAAGCATACTGTGGTCATTGCAACGCATTTCTAATAATCAAGGGAAGAATATACCAGAGTTTCAAAACTCAAGTAAAATATAACTAGGTCTCAAACCATTTTGTCCTTGATAAAGATAAAGATTTTGAATTGGAAACAGGGTAAAATGCTAAATGCTTGTCCATCAATTCATACTGCTGCAGGAGAAGCCGAAGTCACAGTTGAAAACGAGTTCGTTTTGAAGTAAATGAACTGTGCCAGGATTCGGAAGCAGTCTAAAAAGCAATCGTACATCCGTCTACATTTAATTAGTCAGGAAACAAGACGACAAAAAAAATGCCGACTTTTCTATTTCACCTCACGTGGCTAAAGTCGTAATCACCACAATCCATTTGTGACCCAATGTTTCTATATCAATACCAAATTCCAGATTACAGGCACAAACTTTGATAAATTCATTCACATCACACCCTCCACTCTTACTCGTCCATGTAGTCTCTTTTTTAAGTCTATATCTGGAGGCATTTCATATATATTTTATCTCTCCTCAAAATCGTTGTCAAGACCATCAATTTGATCCACTGGCACTATAAAAAAAAAAATGTGTTTTTTCAAAAGAAATTCCTCACATTTCAAGACCTATCCGCAACCCTGAGATAGAGGTGGATTATTACAAAAAAAAAAAATGAAAATTCCTTCTCCGCTATGTCTTGTGCCATAAACTTGTTCTTTTATTTAAAAATTCAAAAGAACACACGATAAAAAAAAAAAAATTAAAAACTATTTTTAGAATTTCATTCGATGGAAATTGAAAAATTCCAGTACCACAGAAAGATTTTAATTCCAAATCTCGAGACGCACAATTTTATATTTTACCCCATATGCCAACACTCATAAATTCAGAATGTGTTGCCTTTTTGACGCATTTCTCGGGAATAAAAAGAAAAAAACTTTTTTAGTAGCAAGAACGCACAAGATACAGATATTTATTTGGGATCAAGAAAATAATTAAGAAATTCTCTAATGAAGCTGAGAATATGCATATATATCCCCGGCACAATTCGTATGGATCTGTATCTATCAGTTTGTTTATTTGTTTTCCTTCTTTTGGCTTCTAATGAAATTCTCGATGAAAGGGTTGGCTATCAATTATAATGTCGGATATTTTTAGAAAACATACACACATTTTTTTCTAGTCTATTTTCCTATGGTATTTCGCTCACATTTGTCTAATGATAGTGACAGTTAAATAATAAAAAAAAAATTGATTGTTTGACTGATGAGGCATAACTCAAGACTTCAACAAATAGTACGATAGACATGTGGGAAATACGCGCAGTCTTAATGCTTTCGATTGGAATCTGTTTTAGGTTTTTTTTTGTAAATACATATGTATGTAGTTTTTTTTCTATTTTTTTGGGGAAGATAAAGTTCTAGATAGCTGGTTCGTTGGAATTTCAAGTTTAGTCAAAAGTCTAAAAATATAAGTCAGGGTTAAATGACTTTGTTTATGCGAAGAGTTTATCGGATATTTGGGGCGATTTTGTATACACCTGATTGAAGTAGAAAGAAGAAATATTATGTATTTTTAGAACGACGCGAAAAAATTCACTAAAATTTCACAAGAAAGTACGATATTCGTATATTTCGTTTCGCGAAAGTGAAGGTTGAAGTGTTGGGTGTTTCATGTTAAAACGTAGTATCTAGTTATCTCATCATGATCTTTTTCTCGAAATAAGATCTTATACACTATGTTAAAGCGGAGGGCTTTAGGGTACTACATCCAGGACACATCTGAACTCCAAGAACCTTGAAGAGATCTTATTTCAGAGATAAAATGTCTGTCCAAAACAAAAGATATTCCTGCCATCATTTCAGATTAGTTATCTGGATTTGAAATGCTGTTCCATGCGCAATTAGTCCATTGCCTACCTACCGAGAATAAGCTTCAGTGACGATGAGCTTACATCAACAGCAATATTACAACAGGATTGGTTGGTTATTTGTAAACGATCCTCGATAAGGGTGCACTTAGACCAGAAGTAGCTCCATATGTTGCCACTTGCGTAATGTTGGTGGGTACACTCCTACTAGTTGGTCCTTAGGGTAACATATACAGAAAAAATAACCTCCTTTCCGTCTCTAAAGTTTTAGTACAACTCATTGTAGAGAATACCTAACCTGTTGCACAGTATCCAATGAGATTAGTTTCTTATTTTGGAGACGCTTGCTTTCTTGTGTTTCAGAAGTACGGTGACCCACATCTTTTGTTTAAAAAACTGAGTTTAAATCTTGATGTTCTGAGCTGTGTTCAAATCTATATCATTGTTCTATTTGCGTCGTTTACATAGGTCATTTTTAAATGAATCACTTAAAATACTATGAAAATGTCGCATAAAAATTACACTAATTGGATCATCTAGTGGAAAATTAAAAACACGTCACGATGAGACTGCAGAAACAGTACCATGAAGTCAATTCTTTAGAAGTTAAAGGATACTTTGTGAAAAGGTTGATCGAGTTTCATCTAATCTCGTTAACTCATAACTCGTGTGCTATATGACTACGTGTACTTAAAAGGATGAGAATCAAAAAGAAGGGCGCGCATGCAAATCAAAGAAAAGCTATTTGACTTACTTTTTGCGACTTTTTTCTACGAAATTGCGATATTCAAGCAATCAAACTGCATATTTTGAAGAGAAAATTACAAAGGATCTTAGAAAATTGTTGTAGTGCGTCATAAAAAGTAAATAGATCACGTACGTGATGATAAATATAAGTGAAGGAGAGGACGTGGCATTCCCTTCTTTCGCTCTTTATGAGATCGCATTGTTATGAGAAGAGATAAAGTTTTATAGTCTTGAATCGAATCAATATCATATCAACAGGGGTGTTGCCCTGTAATTAATTTCAATTCTTGAAACCGACTGCCTGGGTGTAACTACATCTTGTGTCCTTAGCCACGACATAATATGTATAAATATTTGCGTATATTAAAAAAAAAAAACTACTCTATCTCCGTGATTCTAGTATTTCAGCAGAACAATAATTTGGGTGAAAATATTCCACAGAACTATAAGCACGTTGACATACTTCTTCTTACCCACCAAAGTTGTCAAAATGTAACAAAACTTCACTCTTCCTGCATTCCTTTCAATCAGTTTTAACGACGTCTCATTCACCCCTTTGAAATTCATCATTCAACGTTGAGTAATTTCTTTGCTCCACTGTCGTGCCACAATAGTACCAACCATGCTGACCCTCTTGACCGACAAATGGCAAAGTTCCAAAATGTCTGTCAATTTCATACTCATCTACACACACTCAACAATCTTCTGGCGATTTCCGCAAAAAAAAAAAAAAAAAATGAGAACAAAAAAAAAGCAACAAGATTATAAAAGAAATGACAATACAAACATTTTAATCCTTTGTTTATTGTGTGTGGTGCTGCGCGCGCGTTCCAGTCGAAAACTTTCCTTTAAGTCGCTCTCTCTCTCTCTCTTTCTCCCTCACAGTCACAGCACACTAAAGGGAAGATGGTTGACGAATGTGTTTTATTGCTTTGCCCAGCACTGTGACTGTGACTGTCATCGTCGTTGTCTGGTAAAAGCCCACCCTCCCCCCTGAGAGTTGAACAGAATGCGCAACCGGCAACGAGGAGCTGCAAATTCCTCGCACACCCAATCATTATTTAATACACAATATACTACACATCGAAGACGAAATGAAAAAATAAAAAAATAAAAATCCATCCAGAAGATATCCCTCCCAGCCGCCAACCCACAGCGTGCGAGAGATACCACAGCACGCTAAGTACAACATATGAGCCGCGCAGTGTGTGTTTACTTGAAACTTCAACGCATGCCCTGGACGCCTGATCCGCGCGCGCCCCCATTTGTGCACCGAGAGAGCGCTCTAGCCACAGCATAGTATCGAGGAGCTCTCCATCAATCCAAAGCAATTCGGTTATTGGAGGGTGGTGCGGTGGCGGGTTGTGGGGTGGCGAGATGCGGTGGGCCTGACAAGGCGGGCGGTGAGACCACGACGACGGGGCCCCAGATAGAGATATCTAATGAGCGCGTTTTACTGTTGTGTATACTTAAGCGAACGTTTAAATTCCAATGCGATGATTAACAGTCCAAGTATAGAGATAATAAACACTCTTTACAGTGTGCTGTGCGCGAGCTGGTGCTGCTGCTGCTGTTGGCTAGTTGGTTGGATGGATTTACTCTGAACGTAGTTGTTGTTTTTTGTTGGCTTTTTGGGTTTCGCTGGTGTTTTATTGTGAATGTTTCCACTTGTAATACGAAGGTGTTACCAGTCGAAAGTTGGAAAGGAATTGTATGACTCTTTTTTATGAGAATCAATAAGAAGGGAGTTGTATCAATTTAATGGAATTTTGTCAAATTTGAAGGTAACGGCCTAGGAATGGCTTCTGAGTATCCTACTCCCGCAACAAGCGGAATGCGTCGAAAGATTGTCGAAATCGTGTATTGTTTTTTGGTACCTACTGTACGATTGATTCCAGCAAGTCTGGGTAAGTAAATTAATCTGTGTATTAATATGTATATAGAGGTTGTCCGATTCAACGAGATTCAAAAAGAAGGCTTTTATTGGATCATTGCACATATCATTCGTCAATTCTTGGAATGGCTTACATTCAGCAGAAAGTTAAGAACGACGCAAAAAATAGGCGTGGCTAGATGCTGAAAAGTTGGAATATTCGGTAGTTGTATAGTGAGTTGTCAATTGCCTGATGAATGCGTCGGATTTGGTAAGGTTGAAGGAGGAAGCTGAAAACATAGATACAGCTAGCAACTGAAGAATGTCTAGGCTACTCGAGGTTTTTGAGATTCTATCCGAGGGCCTATCGCAGATCTTCTATTTGCTTTCAAAAATACTGTACTGTAATTTTTGACAGTTCCTTGATTAATCATTAACAAAAGACCAAAAACAGTATAAGTATGTACTTTGGTATCAACGTATTGGAGGTCACGCAGGAACTAAACAAAGTCAAGAAATGAGCCAGGTTTAGGTTACTCCCACACTTCGGTTTAAGGCAAACAGCTAAATAAATACCTAGGTACTTACTTATTTCATAGAAAAGGCCTTTCAATAACTTTTTTCTAAACTTGAGAGTGTCTTATAAACAAGGGAGCTAAATAAATTTGAATCAAAAGGTTAAAGTTCATTTAAACCCAATAAATTTGAGCAATCAATACAACAAAAACATCCACCCTATCCCTTTCTGAATAAAAAAAAAACAACTCTAAACTAAAGTTAAAGTTCAAAATTCCATCAAACAAATGAAGCGAATAAAAGACAAAATAACGAAAGAAAAAAAAATCCCCCTCGTTATAAAATCAAAATGAGAAAGAAAAAAAAAACTTATGTATAAACTCAATCATTCCCTTCAAATTCCTTCAAAAAAACAACAGATGTGGAATGCTGACTTCAATCCACTACACAACTACACATAAACTCGCAACAATAAACGCAGAACACAAACTCGACTCGATTATAATTGACTTTCAAGGTAACCCCTCTCCACATCAGTTCACATTACAAAAAAAAAAAAAATTAATTCATAACAACATTCCAATCTGGCAATACCCAGAAGGAATGCGATCCGTGTAGCCCCCATAGGTTATGTCGTAAATTGTATTCTTCCGTCTCCCTCGCACCCATACAAGCCCATTACAATCTCTCTCTCTCCTTTGACTTCGAATTTATGAGCACTATTCACTGATTTCTTCTATAAACATGTTGATAACACAAAAAAAAAAAACACACAAGGGTTACCAACGCAAATCGAAAAGAGAGGACAATCATTCTTTTTTTTTTATTTCTTTTATCATATTGAGTTATCAATTATTCATGTCTCGTTTGCAGAGACAAAAAATACACATTCTTTTTTTTTTTTTATGGTATCCTCGAATCATGAGTAGAGCAAACGACAACAAAAACATGATGATGACAAAAAATCAAAACAAAAATGTCAGTCTTAAACGGTAAAAAATTGATGAAAAAACAACTGTATATCTATAAGATTGTAGATACATACCGATCGCGTGGATCCAGCCATGTTGTCTTCTTAGTATTATGGTCAATGTAGTAAATTTTTCCATCATAATCTGTAGCAACATCCCAACCATCTGGCAGTGGAAATTCACCATGATTGTGTGTTTTTGGCATAATTTCAGCGCGGAATTCGAACGAGAGGAAGGAATTTTTTTCGAAAAAAAAAAGATATTTCCACGAAATTTGTCGAGGTTCGACGTTTTTTTTTTTAATTTATCTGAGATATACACTGTTCTTTTTTGAGAAAAGAGGAGAGATTTTCCTTGAATTTTATTTTACACGATCGTATCGGCGAAATAACACACGCGTAGTACAACACTTACTCGATGGAATTGAATTTGTATCCATGAGTTTCATATTCTTTTTGCGGGTTCAATACATTACACACGGAAAAAAAAAATTGAGAATTTCTGGACCGTTTTACGAAAAAACTACACAATTTTGTATAGGTATCTAAAAAAACAGAGAAAAAGATAGAAAAATTTTAGATAAAATTCAATAAAAAATGTTGTTTAACAAAATGTATCTGCGTGTATCTCTGTGTGCAACCCTAAAAATGTATCTGACTTATGTTAATTTCTTGTTGGAAATTCCTTTCAGAAAAAAGAACTTATAGTAAACATGCAACGGTCCGATTACTGTTCTTCTACCTCTTGCACTCTTTTTTGTAGTAAAAGGAAAAAAAAAAAAACAACGAAAAATTCAATGTAATTATTATTATGTCGTTCGTGTTGTTGTTTTATTCAATGAAAACTCTAGAGAGAATTATCCACAATCTTTGTGGGGTTGATGCTTATTGCATCTCGTTTACTCTTTTGTGTTTGAATGAATGTTATCTATCCCGTTCGCAGTGCGCGCATTCCGATCTACAAAAACAACAAAAGAGCATACAGAGACGACGACGACGACGACGACGACTCAGCAGAGTACACTACGACTACACACAGTAAAGGAGAGTATAAAGCAAAAGCAAACACAACAAACGACGAGGGCAAATGAAGCGATGAGAGGGAAGAAGCAATAAATGGACGAACGACGAATGAACCGATCCATGCACACAAAATAAAAGAGCTGCACGAGGGGAGGGAGGGAGGGAGAAAATAAATAAAAACGAGATATGAACATAATCAGCATAAAAGGAATGGAAACCTAAGAGCAGAGAGCAAAATAAAAAAAAGAGAGAGAGAAAGGGTGAGATCGCCCAGTCCCAGTGATCGGAAAGGAAAAACATTTTCCCATTGAATTAGATAGTTTTTCCCTCGATAGTTTTCAAGGGATTTGCAATTTTTTCGGGGCATTATTATAGAAGTGTTACCAGCTGAATATGGATCTACATTGATGAAAAACTATTATTTGTCTCCAAACCCGTCGTTCGGTAGCTTGGTTTCAAAAGTGAGAGTCAAGTAAATAGTCGCTCTATCCATCTGCGGAAAAGTTAATATAGCCGAAGATCACTTTAGATTTATACAAGCCGACGTACCCTACCCTAATATAAACTCTGCCAACTTCTACTAGCCCCGAAGTAAGCTTCTTAATTTGATCCAACACAAACACCACATAACTACTATTCTACAAGGTGTTTGTTTCTAAGTGATCTGCTAAAAGTAGCTACTACCAAAGATCACCCTGTACTTATGCCAGCCTAAACACTTGAATATTAGTCCCGCAGATGACTAAAAGAAGTTGTGAACAAGTGATCTTCACCAAGGACATCTACATAGATTCGAAACGATATTCCTACTGAACTCCTTCTAGCTTCAATAAGTTAAAAGATTAGGCCAGTAAGCAATTATAAAAGGCAAAACACTGCTTCTCACAGTTCTACATGTTATGTGCGGCACACATTTCTGCACGCATAAAAGGGATCCTCCATTAGTCAGGACTTGTAAGTCGAAATCTGGCCATGATCGTCGGCACTTCTGGATCTATACAGGTTAGAAATACCCTTTAATGTCCTAAAAAAAACTGATCTCCCACTGAGGATCACCCAGCATCGCATGATACTAATTTGGACCTATGTTTGTGCTGCAATCCGTATAAAATATCAAATAGTCTGTGTAAACTGAGTATAGATTGACTTTGCTGTTCTATCTTTTCCTTGCCTTCCATGAAAATAAGACTTTTAGCAGCTGAAAGATCGATCTACATTTGATCGTGTCATAAATTTAAGAAATTGAAACCTGGAGTTACATATTAAAACACTATTCTGGCTTTCGGCTTATTGAAGGTTAAGTCTCGAAAACATAATGCAAATCGTGCAGCGATCTTGGCACTAAATTAGTTTAGACTAAACCAAGGAACACTGAGAATTGTAAAACATTACTGATATTCCTGCGTCATACGTATGCCTTGTGATCTTACAACCCGAGAGGATCAAACAAAAATTGTAAATAAGTAAGGATTAAAGAACAGGAACATTTCTGAGGATCATTCTAAGATACCAAGAACTTCGACTTCTGTAAGAATCTCGTATTATCTCATTTTTTTAAGAGACGTACGTTCCACGGTTCTTATTTCTTTTTTAAAGAGCTTTAAGTGCTTTAGTTTTATTTTTCCATAGTCATTTTCAATCAATAATCCGAATCTTGAAATGATGATTTAAGTTGTTTGCTAATTTGTTTTGTTTAGTCGAAATCAAGTACATATTTCGTTGGCCAGCCTAATTTTGTTTGGCTTTGACTAAAAATTTTGCATTTCGCCCTGGTATCCGAGGTACAAAATGGCAAAATTTCCAACATTCCAAACCTTTTGCTGATATAGCAAAACATTTATTTTCATATCCAATTGCGACTGGCAACACTTTGTGCCGAACGATCACTGAGTATAGTGGATTGGCCACATTGCACACATACCCATAGCAGAGCCTGTATATACAGATTTCTCACTAGCGATCGCCACATATGTGTGCATGTGTAGTGTTGTGTGTGCGCATTCCAATTGTACGTATGTCAAAATGAGAAGCAAATATATGTTTGCCTGTGTGTGGCTGTACCGCGCAAAGAAATTCCATTCGACAACAACAAAATGTACGTGGTATATCCATAAGAACGGTTGGTTGCCACCGCGCGCAACACGATCGCTACAAATTATTTTTTTTTTTTTTCTTTCTTTCTTTCTCAGTTCGCCTTCTTCGTATAACCCCTATTTCTTTCTCTCTTCTATCCTATTAGTATATTATTTTCTGTTTCTATGATTTTTATTTTTTTTACTTGTCAGATATTCCTATTGTATACACAGAGATAGCGCAGATGTATCTATGCTGCGACTGTTGCAGGCAACATTATCGAAGAGAGAAGAGAAGAGATCATGAAAAGTATCTATATATCCGTGCCGCATAAATTAGACACCACACAACAATTTAAATCCATTTTTTTTCTTTTGGTTGGTTAAAACATTCTTTTCTTTTTAGTATCTACAAATATTCACCAAGCACTTGTGAGAAGTTTTGTCAACTTTATGCAATTGCAATTTAAATTTTTAGAAAAAAACAAAAAAACTTTTTCTTTGAAAATTTTTCCACAAAAATTTCATATTTTCTACTCAATTTACACAGAGCAAGAGAGTAACGCACACACACAAGCACTTCAAAGCAACACACAACTCGATTGTAGTAAACACCCATTGGAGTGTTGGTGTGACACAATAATTTTCACTTGAAATTCCAATCTAGTTAAGTATACAACAATTTTTTTTTTCTATTTCTCTTCGTTTTCATATATCTTTTTCCTCTTCACATGGATTGCATTGCAAAAAAAAAAAATCAACTGAGATACTTTTTCACTTAAAAAAAAATAAAAGAAGTGATTATTACATTTTTTATGCTGACGAAGTACAAGTTGACAGCGATGGTGATGGTGATGAATATAGCGGTTATAGCTGATGGGCTTGATTGTAATCCACAAAAAAATCGTTGAAAAATGCAATTAATTTCAACAAGATACAAGAGTTTAGACCCGCGCGACGACGCAAACGGTTACAACGGCGGTAGAGGAGACGACGACAGATACGTTGACGAACATAATTGCTATTCACCACAAGATACCATTCACTTGGAAGTGTGTTTGACAAAACAACAAGAAACAATTTTTTTTTTCTTTTCTTTTAAGGAAGAATACAACAACAAAAAACAAAACTATTCAACAACGAACGAACGAACCAAATTCACTTCTTCACTTGTTCGCTAATCATGGACTAATGAATCTGTTGGCTAGCTGGGGCACTCAACGAACCTTATGTCGGGAGAAACACATTTCATCGATACACACATGGATACTGGATGCAATGGTGGGTGAGCTATGTTGCTGGAGTGATGTTGCTGGAACATGTTGCGTGAAATGCATTTCAGTGGAGGTATTAACCACTTTTTGGTCTGAGTTATGGATAAACACGAAATCGTGAACAGGGTGGCCGTGCTATTTTTGTGGAATACTCAGCCCTACGATATGCTATCGTTTGTTTAAGTTTTTTTTGGAAATTTATTTCAGTGAACTTATTTTGTGGGAAAATATGCTTCAGCCTACGTCTGAAGAAATCCCGTCTTTAGCTTATGTTGGAAAGAATTTTAGGTTTTTGGATGTACGTACAAGGCTAAGATAAGATCATATAAGCTTATGCGTCGGTTATTCATAGGAATACACTTTCTCGTAAATACATTTATATGTATGTGCCTTACTCTATTGCATGCAAGTTGTCTTGGATGCTTTTCCAATACGTCCTACTGTTCAATAAAAAACTTCTTTACACTTAAATCATGGGTTGCATAAAAAAATCATTTAATCTATGTAGATTAAGACGAGTTAGTCTTGCTTTGAGTTGTACTGGAGTTTTTGACGGTATGAGTGCAAGGCTTCAGCAGTAGCGAAATAGCGAAAACGACTCTCCCGGTGCTCAAGTTTGGAGTGTAGTACAATCATTACCAATGGTTTCAAAAGCGATCAAGGATCAGTACTCGTGTGGTTATGGAATGCGATACAAATTAGAAAGGTCGTAGTGTACATATGTTCATATGTATATGGCTTTAGTCATATTGAAGCTTTCGGGAATGCAATGGTTCTATAAAGTGCGACACAGAACTAATTCCCCAAAACATGAATTGAGTCAGTAGCGTAAGAATTAAGTTCGTAATGTAGTGCTTTCTTTACCTCCTTGGGCAACTGTAGGCTATTTGTAGGCTAAAATAGCAAGTCCTAGGTAACCTGCGTCAGCAATGTAACGTTTTGCACTGAAAGAGACTGGAGGAAATTAATGTCCAAAGTCGGTTTCGGCAAGGCTCCATGCGTTCACCAATATTGTTTTTATTGGTCTGCTAAATACGGCCTTATCAAAGGGAAATGGAGGAATTCGATGAACTTTTAGGATGCACCCATCCTTTTAATATCGCAAAATTAACGTTCATTTTATGTATCACAATCTAAAAGCTGAAGGGCAATCTAGAGAAAGCAGGGGCGGAATCCTCTAAGCTGATAGTTGATAGTCGCATTTTTGATAGTCAAAGTTGATAATCACACTCTGTTAGCTCTCCGTAAAACGATCACAAAAATTTATTTAAAACTTGGTAGCACAGTTTTTCGGAATGTCATTTTCATGTCAGTGATATCTGTCTGTGATTTATTAAATAAAAAAAAATGTAATTTAGCACATTATGTGTAGTTAGCATATTATTTATATTAAATGAAGTGTGGAAAAATTAGTTTGCAGCTAGATAATGTCTAATAATGTCGCTGATTCGTACAGCTTCTCTTCTCGGTGTGGTTATGTGTCTGTGAATTGTAGATATCCGGTGTAAACATGGTTTCATTGCCAAATACGTCATGCAGAAGAGTAGAACGCCACAGGCAAACGTGGCACAGAAGCCGAAAAACCATATCAATTTCCCTGCGGCATGAAATAAAATGGAGTTTCAGTTACTTTATTGAAATAAAAAATAGTACTAGGTAAGGTACTCATTTTCATTTCTGCTCCCCAAATCAAACCAATTGGCATTACTATAGTATGGTTCAAGTATAGGGTAATATTAGAAAACTACCTTCCATTCCCCGATAGGTGTCTGCTATATACCAATCGGTAATGTAGTTCACCATCAGGCGGTTATTATTTATTTTTTAAACATTTTCGAACAAGAATTCGTTGTGAAGGTGTGTAGTAAAAGTGTCTTGTACGGACTTTTGAACCACCATTCGTGATGAACGCACTCTTAAAGAACCAATTTTCAAGACGAACTCAGTCCTTTCATATTCCCTAAGTTAACCACAATAGTAGCATTACCACCGAAGCAATCTATTAGTCGTCGAGATATGATTCCCATATGCACATGATGCACCTGAGCTGAATGTGAGTATCAGTGGCACCTGGCTTCCTGAAACGGGGACTCATTTATTCATATCACACTCTACAGCAGTTAATTCCTCACAATAAGGATGTATGTTTGATAGTCCTGCTGGGAAATTTGTTCAACTCTCCTCTATCTCCTTTCGGTGAAGTATGGAACCTACTTTATGAGTCTGCGGTCTGGGAAGGCACACGACATACTCCGGTCAGAATGTAGATTTATTATTACAACGAAACTTTACTTCCGACCCTCGGAGGATTGTTAAGCCACTGAACTAACGACGACGACGACTGCTGGCAGGACATGAATGCGTGTGTGTATGTGCATCTTCTCGATGGGGCCATCCCATCATCTGTCATTTGACATGGATGCATACATTATTCAAAGCGAAAATTATTTAAGGACAGCTGTGGGGTGCATAGTTATCGTTCTATTGTAGGAAGGATAGCATTTTGAACGGATGTTAGCTTAAAATCAACGTGCTAGGAGGGAGGTGATGTATTGGGATTACCGGTGCTTCTAAATTACATCATGTGATGTACTGTGTCCCTTTTGCGTTTTTAATTACATCAGAGGGTAGTCGTTGGTGGTGATTTGTGGTCAAGTTAGTGAGGATTTCTTTGCTTTAGACCACTTTCGGGAACACAATTGGTTCACTTCTCGTCCGTTGCACAAGTGCATGTCAGAGAAGAGATGTAGAAAGCATATGTTGGCACTTTGTTTCCTGTTTTGTGGCTTTATGATGGTACAGACTTCTATGATCGTGCTAATGGATTGAAAGAAAATGTTGTCACTCTAAAGTAAATTCCATTAAATTGATTTAGATGTCATATGCTGAGGATACAAATAAGGGGTGCTATGCTCTGTGCACATGTGGATTAAACATTGACAAGAGTATAGCTAGGCTCTGTAGCAGTAGAGGTTTGAAAACAACTTTTTTCTAACCAGCGCTTGAGAATATCAATGACCTTTATACTTATGTATAGGACACCGTCGGTGGGTCATCTGGAAGAGTAAGAGAAATCGTAAGCATTTGGTGCAGCGGTGTTTGGAACTGAAGTTTTAATATTTATTTTCTGTGAGTGGTATCCAAACTATCGGGGAAATTGTATGGGATTTTCGCATTCACTTGTAATTCTCAGTTTTTTTTTTTGCATTCGTAAAAATGGCCCTATATACATATTCCTTCCAGTAAATATAAAAACAATATCCCCATTTGAAATCAATAGGATGTAGGACTTGTTTTCAGATCTACTGATCTGCTACATGCCCGTCCAATTCTATCCCGAATTTTTGGGCTATGACTATCTAGTATCGATACCAGTGGTACCTGTTGGACATTATTCTTTCTTAGACAGCTTCGCCTCCTGTATTGATTAAGCTATTAGGACTCATTCTGCGACTCATATTTTTTGACAATCTACAGTTGAGATGCATGAAAAAGATGCCTTCAAAGATACATATCTTAGAAAGTACTGTATTATGCTGCTCGTCTGTTTCGGACGTCAAAACTACTATCGATTTGGTTACCTGTCAAATAATGCCCAACTGACTTTTGGGCTCAAACAAGGTACCAAATATGACAAGGCAGCATTTGTTGCCCTGTAACCATTTCGAGGAGGCAGAGACTATTCTTGTGATGGTTACCCAATAAAGATCGTCCATAATTTTTAGCCTACGCATTAGGCCATTATTTAGGACGCATTTGGCCTAAGAAAACGTCAAATGGACCGTCAAATGGACTTCTTGCACTGTAAGTTTCGCGGACTACGCAACAACGCAGACAATTCACAAGTGTATTTTTGTCGTAAATCTGTTTATGCTGACACAGCAAATCAAACCGAGCAAGTCCCCTGACAGCTGTCAAATTGATTGTCTCTGGAAAAGTGTTGCCAGTTAAAAAAACACGCAATATGAAATAAGAAAGGGCACCTATGCATGCATTCATGTAGAATTCTTAACATATCTAATATGCCATCCTAATATCTAAAAGGAAATGCAGCTACTGAAGCTAATACCCTTCTAAGAACCGGAACTCATCTTTCACATGCTCGTTCCCTCTAATAAGCGCATGTAAGTTCCGGAATCGCATCCGCCCTTTACGCGGCCACCCAGCCATTAGCACGACTTTCAACTTTGACACTAAAGTAGGAAGTAATTTTTCGTCTTCTTTTCGGAAGGGAGACGACGAAAAAGGATTCAATGCATTAGTGTCCAATAAACCTAATGGAATCTCAGCCACTTGCCCTGCACTTGAAGTGTCCTTCACTATTAGCTAATGTGCAATGTTAGCTACTGTAACTAGCTGTCCTTTTCGTCCCTATCAACGTCGTCGTCGTCGTCACTGGAGCGTCATCGTCACTTCAGCTAGCCACTTATCTGAGCGAGGAAAACACTTAAGATGTGGGGGAAGGACGGAACCGTTCTTCTGCGTTTCATAAACTCTCATACTTTTTCTCCCACTTAACCCTTCTTCCGGAATAGAAAATACATTAAAATTTGAGAAAGAAAGAACGAAGTCGCATGAAAAATAAATCAAATCACTTGAAGTTGAATTCCTGTTTTCGTTTTCGTGTTTTTTTTTATTTCCAAAACCAAATGCATCATCTTCAAGGAACGTGTTGAATGCAGCAAGGATCAGAATACCAACGCACAAATATATCTGAAGTAGTTGGCAAAAGAAGGATGATTTTTCTACTCCTGGTTGAAGTGGTGGTTTTTTTTGTTGCTGCTTTCTTCTGCAGTAGTGACTTTTGTAATGTATTATGCATCGGGATCTCTCTTTGAAAAGGATACATGTAAAGTTTCTAGCTTCTTTCTTAGTTGAGAATGAGTGTAGCTGTCGACTTATGTGTGATGGTTTTGGTTCCGCGTCGCCGTCGTTGTGGTGAAAACTTCTTAAACTGCTGCAGTCAAAGTTACGGTAGATGCTCTCTCAAAAAAAAAGGAGCCACAAATATCTTTCAACAATCGTCGAAAGTTTCGATTTTTAGTTTTATTTTCTTTTTCTCCTTCGCCATAGTCCTTATCAAGATTTGGGTATAGACAGGGAGGGATAAAAGTATAATGTAACTCGAGTTGTGAAGGACGAACTGGAGAATGAGTTGCTATCTTTTAATAGCTTTTCGTCTTTCATTAGTAAGTGGGATGATCTTAACTGCGGGTGAAGTGGTTGAGTCATTAAATATTTTCAAGGATATGGGATAAGAGATGAAGGTTTTTGGGTTATAAGTCATGAAATTGTTGGAATTTTTTCCAGCGCTGTTTTTTTTTTCTTTTTGCCTGTGAAAAGATGAAAAATCGAAGACACATGAATCAACAGAAACGGAAGGAGAATTCAATATCAAGCATAAGACGAATATGTTGTTCAAGGACATAAAGTTTGAAGAGGAAGAAAATATTTACTTTACCATTGGTATTGGTGGGAAAATAAAAAAATAACATGAGTGAATGATAAAATGATTTCTGCCAATCTCAGGGTAGTTTTTCTTCAAATTTGATGCCATAAATTCGACACGGGTGTGATGTTGGTGGATATAACTTTAGAACCACTTGGAAGGTTCTTAAAATTGTTTGTTTCCCAACACGTGGCACATAAAAGTAAAAAGAATCAAATAAAAATGCAATCGAAATGAAATTGAAGATATGTGAGAACTTTGAGTCGTTTTACAAATGTACCCTTGACCACTGTGAGATTGAAAATGACTTTGATGGTATTTTCTGAGACTCAAAACTGTTACCTCGGGCGCAGTAGTCCAACACTTTAGCCATTGAGCTATGGCAGACACGCCTTGAAGTTAGCTTATTCCAGCTTATTCCATCGTCTTGAGGAGCTGTTTGGCTTGTAGCACTTAAGAAGACTTGAATTTTTATCCTTACAGTCGCATTCACTGGCTTACTATATAACTTATTGAAAGGACTTTCCTTTGATGTCCCAAATGTCCTTTTTGCAGTAGGACTGGTGTTCTGTCATTCACTTCTGGTGGCTTAAGCAACAACTAATCTTACCAAAATCCAGAGGGCGGCATGCATCGACGTACATTGTTGACGGCGGCAATGGAAACCATGCTTAGTTTCATTTCGGAAGGCCGCATATGGATGTCGAAAGGGGGTCGACAGTGCACCTATCGAATGCCTTTCCTTTTGTAGTAGCTCTAATCCGTTCCTTACGGAAGAAGATAGAAGATCAAGCCATCCGTCGAAACACTGGGTTCATCTGGAAACATGCTTGACGGTCAGGGTTAATTATTTCTGGTTAAACTCAGTCACTGGAGGGCAAAATGTCACCTCCTCGTGGTGCCCTCTGAATAGCTACACAGTAGTGAACTAACGATGAGCGTATGTCAAATCGATCTACGCATGTGTAACTAAACACTCGGACCTGCGCGAGCACATTTGGCTGAACTTTGGCACTCATGTATGACCGGACGAGGCATCTCTTGTTTACCTGAACGAGTACTACGTCTCAGAAGTCTAACAAGAGCCCTCAGAAGGAGGATAGAAGGCGGATGAATTCTCTAGATGGAATCAACGGCTGAATCCATGGACGGTTTGGCGAACACCTTACTTGAGCTACTTCGACATATTCAGGTTTGTAAGGATTTCCATGACTTCATCAGGGTTATGGAATAGAGATGGTGGCGAATGAACCCTAAATGGGTCAACTGCAGCGCTCGCACCTCCGAAGTAAGCTACTGATGTCGGTCTCTCAGACCGGCATTGGGTCCTAGGAGCTAAAACCCATGGAACTGGCCCTCCAGGTTGGGGGTTGTGCCGTCGGGGTAACTTCCCTGCCACATAAAAGAAACTATAGTTATGAGAGAGACATTAGCCTCGGTTAACAATAACAATGCCCCTCATTTGGCTACTAGACCCGGAACGTCCACGGACCACGGCACGGGTCGTTTCTGGAGTAATTAACGGCCATTGTCCTTCATGCGGAGCCACTCGATGTGTTGCATAATGCCTATTGTAGAAGTTACAGGGACAAAGAAGAAGTCAAATCTATTCGTCACCTGTTGTGTGATTATCCTGACCTATCCGTCAGCAGAATGAGAACTCTTCGTAGTCATTTCTTCTCGGAGGAGGAGTTGATGGAATCATATCGCTTTCTGGGTAATGAAATAGCAGACTTTCTCTTACAGCGTTTCTAGGATTAAATGAATGGGCACAATGACACAAAGCACCCTTCTACTTAACCAAATTAAGTAACAGAGCATGCTTCTGGAAATGTAATGGCCTACAACGGGCTAGAATAGACTAATTGTGCTTGAGTCTCTTCCATCTATGAGTCCATCTGCATTTTGTTTTCTTCACATGTTCGCTCTGTCATAAGTCAAAGCGCAGACCACTAGTTTAAGGAAATCCTAATTAACCATGCATTACTCAGTTTTAATTTCGACTTAAATCCTTCGGAGCGAGTTTGTATCAACTTCTTAATCCAGTCAGCTTATTGCAAAATCTCGTTTCAATTCACGATTCCACCTATTGTTCAGACAGCTTTTCAATTTTCAACCTCACACTCTGTTCCTTTTGAACAAAGAAAATGCAGAAAGATTTTTCTTTTTCTTATCACAAGGACAAAGTTTTCGCACGCGATTCAATCTTTGCAACCACAACACACAAACACACACAAAGTTTCACTCGGGATGACAATTAATTGCACTTGGCCGCTGCTAGTTGAAAGGTTGAAAGGATATTAAATTTTAATTCATTTTATTTCCAGCAAATTCCAGCTCAAAAAGTGCCAATTAAATTGCAAGGAAGTGCCATCATCAGGAACGAAAAATGCTCGTGTGTTAAGAAAAATAACCCACGCAGCAGCAGCAGGAGCAGTAAAGCAGCAGAAAGAGTGCTACCTTTTTTTTTTTTTTTGCAATGATGATGACGATGATGATGAAAAATAAATTAAAAAACAAATTACTTAGGACATTAAATTTTTATCTCGTTTAATGGCTGGGGACATTCCGTCAGCACTAGTACCCGTACCAACCTCGGTGGACCGTCCATGCGTCTCCCCAACAGCCACTGAGTAATCAAAAGTAATCCTTGGCCATAATTCCACAAATACCCGAAGGACGTCTCTCCTGGCGGCAAGGAATATTGAATTTTCGTTGCTTTATGGAAAATTGAAATATAATTTCTCAGTGAAGCGTAAAACTCGTTGTCGTAATAGCTCTAGAAAGGATCCATCCCGCCTCCTGTGGGCTCTGCAAATAAGCGAGTGATCAAATACTCTACCCATAGAGTAATGATGTCTGTGTTAATGCGTTGAAATTATAGAGTAATCACCGGTTGATTTGCGATTGCAAATAGATACTAAACACACACAAAGGAGGCAAAGGAGATGTATTTTTTTTATTCGTCCTGATGGAGAACCAATCCATCCATCCAGGAGCTAGGGGGAGGGGAATTCTGTTTTTTTTTTTTTTATAAAAATCGGCCACGGCAGTGTTTGACGAGGCTCCTTGTTTGTCCTTAATTCTATTTCCTATCGCTGACGATGACTACTGACGCCCGAAGCCACCGACGACGACAACGATGAGATGATGATAATGATTTCCCGTCCGGTTCGCCATTAATGAACATCAGTTTCCGGTTCATTTCATTAAATATTAAATCTCCAATATTCTCATTTCATATTTAGGCTTTCCCGAGCCCCGAGGGGTGGCCATGTCGTCGTCGTCCTCCTTGTTTAGGTGGAATCAGTTTTTCTTTTTTGTTTTGCCCTTTGTTTAGGCAAAGAGTAAGAGAGAGAGAGAGAGGCTAAGGTACATTAAACTTCCGTAAATTTGTAAAATTTTGTAAATGCTTCAGATAATTGAAGCAAGAAGCGCGTATATTGAATAAGTCAAAGCGGTAATTACATCTCAAGATGTGGCTGGTGTAAATAAGTTATTACATTGAGTGCTGGGGGTGGTGCTGGTTGTGATGGTGAAGGCCTAACAGCGTGCTACTTTCAAAAATTTAAGGGTTAGGGCTGTTGGCACGCGTTGTGTTAGTTAATGTCGAAAGGATTAAACTTCCTGCTTAAATTTTCTTCTGTAAAAAGTGCAAAAATTCTAATTTATTATGTGTGAGGGAGTTTTGACGCCGCACCGCCAGAAGCAGCAGGAGCAGCACAAAAACAAAATCTCTGTTTGAAGGGCTTATAGCACGTAACAACCACCAAAGGGAATATACTCACATAAAGAGTTATAAAAACATAAAAGAAGCACGTGAGGAGGCTTGATAAGTTTGAATTTAAAAAGAAAAAAAAATTGTCCTTAAAAATTGTCCTTAAAAGTCTTACTGTCAGGATCTAAGGGATTTCTTGTGAATCTTAAAGAGTGTCAAGGGCTTTTTTTTTTGTGTATTTGTGACCTCTTTCCTTTAAATTAAAATTTTTGGATAAATTTGGGAGCAAATCAATCGGACTGCTCATTTTCATATTATTGGATGAATATTTGCTCATTTATTTGAGCATCCGTTTTCCTTTTATTTGAAGTCACTATGTGGTCTTCTTTGCAAAATTTTGTTTTGCAGGCTACAAACTAAAAAGTTCGGTTCTGACAACCAGAAGGGCCAGGGTTACAATGACATCTTTACGAGACATCGTACTTACAGCGAGTTATTTTCGAGCGAGCCACATAGCTGGTATCACATTACCCGCAACCTTTTTTCAAATACATTGCCAGGCAGCAAAGTGTAAGAGTAGATGGAATAAATGTGAATGGGTGACTCATTTTATGAGAGGCAATAAAATTTAAGCCCAAAGAATAATTCTGGTAAAGGAGTACGAATGTGTGTAAATAAGTGAAAAGCAGTAAATATTTCGAATGGCTCACAAAACGAGCTAGTTGCTGCAGGTCTCTGGTGCAGGGGTACATGTGTAAAGCTCAGGTGGTATTAAGTCTAGTGGGAAGAATTGTATGCAATCTTTGTATTTGTGTGTAATTCACAGTATTTTTTCGCATTCGTGTTGAAATATAGGAAGAGCTTTCCAAAGGAATTAACTAACTTTTTATTGCCAAATTGAATGGATGTGCATGGAAACTTTCATTACTATATTGTGGCCATCACTTTGCCGGGACATCTAATCATTCGAAATTGTCTGGTAGATAATACCGTCGATTTTTCTCACCTATTCTGGTATAATGACATTCAAGTCTGTGTACTTTAGCTTCATCCTGTGTAGCCTCGCTTGGATTTTCTTGGGAAATGTACAGAGTAAATGAAAAAAGGATTTCTTTCGACCTTCTTCTTGTCAAGAATAATTTTAATAATTTTCTACTAAGTCGCTGAGTATTCTTTGCTGCTTTTCTACTTTGCTGAGACAGGGTCATCTACATGGAAGGGCGCTAGTTGCTAGGTTGCGCCCTGCTAAACGTGGTCCAGCTGTCCCAAGTAATTGCCTTGTGTGTTTTTGTTGTAATTCGCTCATAAATTTCTGAAGCCGCCGCATGCTTTAATCGCTTTTTTGCGTGGCAATTCAAGTTCATTTTGGTTGACTGAGTATTTTTCTCTACCTTATGTCAATTTTTTTACCATGAGCTCCGCTCGATTGAGAGACCTATTAGAGCGTGGCTTTTTGGTTCTAAATGAGTAAGGTATCAAAATATTGGCAACATTTGTTCAGCTTTTTCGTCCTTTATTGACCTAACGATAGAGATAAGACCTTTAAGTTGGCTCTCTTTTCGAAGAAATTTGGGTGTGACGTCAGATGTTATATTAATTGTTGATACTACTGTTATGCTTCAGTTATTTGGAATGTTAAAAGCAAGGTGGATAAGCAGGACTTCCAAGACAACTCCAGCAAAGACTCCGTCCTTGATTTTGCACTCATCTATAAAAATTACCAGCGATTGTTTGTACATACCATCATGTGCATCTTCTGTGTTTTGTTTGTTATTATGTGCTTGTAGACACAGTAAATTTGTATATTGCGGATGTAGACAAGGATACATTCTGTGTTACAAGAAACCCTGCCCTGCACACTATCTATTCTAGTACTAGATTGAAGAACTTGTCTTGAACTTGATAGCCTAATGCCTAATGACTCAGATTTCTCTCTTAGTATTAGGTACACTCAATTGAAAACAAATTGCCTGACAGTCAAAAATGCAAGATAAGAGCTTCAAAAGATTGTAAATTTTCAGCAGTTAAGGTAAATTATTCCGTAAAAAGTACGTCGTATGATCTAACTTTACTTAAGCCTACATCTTAAAGTCTTAGTTCTTTAACGATAGTGTTGGCGCCAAGAGATTGAAAGAGGTTTAACTATTTAATGCAATGGTGACAAGTTAGATAGTTGCTCAATCAATAAAGTGTCAATGGAGCTTGTCAGTAAAAATATGATTCTATTGGGTCTTTAGGAAGTCCTAAGCGAATCTACTGGCCAGCATAACTATGTCGTACTTTGAAAAAAATTAATAGGTACTTTATATTTTAACGTATTTAGTCCTCTACTTTAATGATAAATGATGATATCTTCGTACTTAGAATCTTGAGGAATAAGAAAATAATTGGCTTCACCGACGATAAAGCTATGGTTGTAGAAGAGAAAATTGCTTGAACAGCTCGAGCCTGACTGTAATGAAGCTCTCAGGATGATTAGGGACTTGCTAGTAAATATAGTCCTAGAACGTGCAGAGAAAGAAGCTAGAGCAGTGAGCATCAGTAGCAGGAGAGTTATGGCAACTGCAGGAGCAAATGTGGGTGATCATATGAAAGTCTTCAAAATAAAGTTGAAGCATTACTATGTACATATGCAAGCCTTTACCTTTAACCAAATGAGATGCCAAATTTCGGCGACCCAAAGCAAAAATCTCTACGGAAAAAACTTGTGACATTGATAAATCTCTACGACTTCGAAATATGAAAAGACAAAGTCGTGCAGAAGAAAGACGAAGGCAGCTTAGAGCCAAACAACCTCCTACCGCATGGCATGAACTTACGTCCTCGTGAAAGACGCGCAAAGAAAATTTCGTACCAAAAGGACAACGCTAGCAACAGTGATGAATCAATGTGAAATAAAAGTAAATATTAACAAGGTTAAGTCTTGAAGAATGGCTAGAGATATGGTCTTACTCTAAGAGCAGCCTGATGAACGCAAGGTCAATAGAAAGCATGAAGAGCTGATCTCTATACGACCAAAAGCCATTGATGCTACAGAGAGCATACATACGTCCAAAGATTCAGTTCAACTGCATCCATTTAATGCTCAGCTTAATGTATGCACATGCATCACAATTAAAACTCTCTGAAAAGTATCCAACTCCCGAAAACCTCCTCAAAATACCAAAGGATCACATCACATTTCATTAAAACACCAAAATTAAACTTTAATTGATTTAGGAACCTCAAAACTCTTACTCTGGCTCACTGGCTTAACTTTTCCTCTTAAAATAGTTTCTAACAGACGCTAGCATATGCTGCAGTGGTAGTAACTTTTCTGGAATCCCCTTAAATACACATTTAGACTACTCTCAGGCGAGTTATGCCACAGCCACCAAAACCCGGAAGATTAAGCGAACTTTATTTTAAAAATTGAAGTCACGGCAAACCAATAAAGCAGTTGCAGTACGTGCATCGAAAGAATTCCTCCATTTCATGCATGCCAGCACATGGTACGAGTAGGTATATCGACAAAGAACAGAGGCTCCACAAAAAAGGACCCGAAATAAGGAAAAAGAAGAAAATAATCGCACTGATGTTGCCCTAGTTTTTATTGCTTGAATGGCCTCCCCCATTCCAGAGGTATAACAATGCGACGATACTCCCTCAAACAAACATTTATTTTCGGCGACGCGTTGTTCTGTTCTTATGAATCCCAGAAACTCAAAAAAATACTTCACCGAGAGTAAGATTTAAAAGGTCATAAGTTCTCTTCTTCCTAACCCGGTCTGGGTTCTTGTGTGTGTGTGTTTTAGTCACCCACCCTAAGGCGGCGACAAAAAAAACCTATCCCCAACAATGTTTGCATTGTCGTCGTCCTCGTCGTTCCTCAGTGGTGATGGTGCAACAACTTCACCATCCTGAACCGCCTCATTTTGGCAACGAGCAGCAACAGCGACAAAAAAAGAAGGGACGATCCGAATATTTTACATTGTTCGTTTGCGTCCTGGAATTGCCTTTGTTCCATGTGTGTGTGTGTGTGTGCTCACTTCGGTAAAATCCTTGTTTTTGGGTCCTTTTTATGTGAGCTAGGTTAAAATGAGTCACCAATCCTACCAACCAGCAGCAGCAGCAGCAGGGAATAACACAAAAAGTTGTTTTACATTTACTTTGTGGAATGTATATTGGGTGGATGATGCGCGCACGGTGTGGAGTAGGTTAGGTTAATATGGACAGAAAAAGGATAACAATTCAAGAGGAGTGGGTGGAACATTTGAAACAGGACTATAACCTTGACCTAAGCGGAGCACGTACACAAGGATGTTATCTGTTAGTGCACGCGGATTGTCCTAGCTAGCAGTTTTAATCAATACTCTTATTTATTAGCACAAAGGGACGACGACGACGAGGATAATCAATTTCATCCTTGCAACCTTGTTCTTTTTTTTTTTTTTTTGGAGGAGTTTACTCGTAAAACTTTAGCTAGAGTCCGGTACTTTTGGCCGATAAAAAAAAAAGTTCGCTACTGTAGAAAAGTTACAGCTTTGCCCGCATTCCAGCTGTGGTAGATGTTTTCTTTTCAGAAAAAAAAGGAAGGGAATAGGTACAGATGCTGGAGATTTCTCAGACGATCATCCTTAGAGCTTGCACACACAACTGGCAACAAAGAAAATATTTGGTTTATGACTTTGAAGGGATGCTTTTGGCAACTTTGTTCTAAGGGCGATTAAGTTATACTATACAGTGTGTCTAAAAAGGTGGAATGTGTTTTATGGGAAGAGAAAACTTAAGTTTTTAGGAACCAATAACGGTTTGAGTGGGATATGATTTGCTTTGCAGGGAAATGTAAGCTATCGAACTGGCAACACTGTTTTCAGCGACAACCAATCTGACAGTTGACAGCTGCTTTTGAATTTTGGTTGCCAATTCACCATTCGAAAAACCAAAGATCTACCTTGGTAGAAGTCCGACCAAAAAGAGCCTACTATTCGGGCTACTACTGGGTTCAAAACTCCTAACTCGACGGACCAAATTAATGCTCTAGAGAACGCTCATCGAAGACTGGTAATCTTGCTGTATGGAGCCGAGTGCTGGCCGATAAAGCTGAGAAAATATTGGGCCCCATTCGAGCGAAAAATGCTTCGACGGATATAACATCCCTTATGGAGGATCTTCTCCTCTAACCCCGAACTCTGTGAGCTGTACCAGGATGTGGATGTATTCCAAAAAGCCAAGGATGCAAACTACATTGTCTCTGCCACAAAGATCGAATGGACAACAATGCTCCAGCCAAAAGAATCTTCGAACTACTGCGCCCAGATTCGAGACGGTGAAGAAGACCGAACATCTCAACATCAAATACCAAGTTGTCGGGGTTGCCAGAATACTTGGTCTTCGCAACTGGAAGCAGCGTGCTTTGAACCGCAAAGGATCAGCCGTGTATCGGGCAGAGACTCTTCAAAAGTTGGAGAGCCTTAAGTTAGTGATATGCGTTAGCATAAAAATCTCCAATAAATAGTGAGGAAGCTATTAAGACACTATTGTCCAATTTCAAGTGAGAGAATGCATTATATCTCCTGCCAGATATGTTAGTGTAAGAATTAGTTGGGTGTCCTTCATCACCAATAAACTGTAGACAATGACTCTGCAGATGTTCTTATTAGGGCTAGCTAGCTAATTGGGCTGTCACAAGAGAGGCGGCTAATGCCTAGCAAAATACACTCGTCAGTGAGTTTAAAAAAAAAACGTTGCTCCTATTCTTACCTTCATAAGACAGGTTGCTAAGCTAATTCTACCCTTTTGCTACAAAATATAATTTAGGGGCGAAGTATCACTCAGAAGAAGAGAAGAAGATGTGGATGGCCACCGTGTTAAAAATTAATCAAAGCACCCGAAAAGTACTTAGCGAAAAATTTACTGCGAATTACGAACGAATGCAAAAGTCAAATGCAAATTTTCCCAGTATTTAGGACACCACTCATTGGCGTAGACATCAATCGCCTCTATCGATCCATATTGAGCTTATTCTGCTTCAGCGGGTAGGTTGAGGATGCTCGATCCGATTGGCATGGCAATGGGCCTTTTGTGGCCTAAGTGTGGTTGCTACGTTGCACTGATTGTTACGAAATCACTGTAAGAACGTGTTCTGCTATAGTTCTCTCCAGAAGTTGAATTCTGTGGTAAACCTGGCTCTTTTTCTAAGTCACTTTTCCGTACGTTAGAATAGATTTCATTTCAGTTCAGTGTTTTTACTAATAGCACTTTTGGAGTGGAGTGGAATTAGAGGTCGCCATAGCAATGAGAGCTTACGCTGAATTTTCTTAGCCTACAAGTTCTTCTTGATGACAGCCTCTAGTAGTACTCGTAGTGATGGACTTGGATGCAACTTAGTTCTCAACATCGTACTCCTGTTGACTGGAAAACTAACTTCTCCAACCCACTGTAAGATTGGTCCTTTCAAATGTTGCAGCAGAGTAATCCCTATGTGAACTGGATTCCTGCCATAAAATCGTCGTTCAAACAAAAAACATTTTCTAAAATATTTATCAACCGAAGAAAGGAATGCCTCCTATTCCAACTGCAATTATTCTCTTTCACTGTTTTTGTGAGTGCGTCGTTTTTTTTTCTCTCCCCCAGGATCGACACTGGCATCTAGAAGCGCGTTGGTTCTCATTTTATGGTCAAAAGCTAATGAGTCTTAATGCAGCATTAATTGTAATACATTTTCGTTTTGCCTTCTTCTCCCCCTCTTCCGCTGACAAGGACGTATGGCAAACAAGCAAAAAAAGGCTTAAGACAGGACAGGATACCATACACACACACCCACACCCACACCAGCCAGAGAAGACAGAAAGCGTTAATATTTAGTGCAGTCAGACACAGATGTTATGTTGGCAGGGTTTTCGAATAAAACACACACACAAACAGATTTTTAATTTTGTTGTCTTTCGAGGTAAGCGGCAAAGTACCAACAAGAATTATCGTCTTTTCACAACCCTTAAGGTGGGGCGGCGTCGAGGAGGTTAGACATTAATTGCGTTTGTACCGCTTCAATTATGATGCGGCCATGAGGGCGATAAAGTTGTCTAACTCAGATGAAAGTAACAAGTTTTTCTCGTTTTAGTGGATCTCATTACAGCACCTAGGGGTGTTCTTCTCCACCACCACCATCGTGTTAGAGGGGTGGGTTTAGGAGCGCGCACGGTTTGAGAATGAAATAAATGGAAACGAATGATGATTTCTTGGGTTTCCACTCATTGCTTGTATATTTTGGTAGAATTAGGGTGGTGGTGCTCCTTGGTACACCGTTGAATGCGTCAGAGACAAGATAAATTCGAGTAGAAGGCTATTGTTAGACTTAATGGCGTTTGGGGTCTTTTATTTTTGATGTTAATTTGGAAGACAATTTGCCTCTATTTTGGGACTCTGCAGATAGCCTTTTTGGCTTGGAATTATTCTCGTAGATGAAGAGTAACTGTGAACGCATCTCATAGTTTTGTATTAAGGGTCGATCGAGGGGGATGAAATTAACGCTATCCACGTAGCACTTAAGTTTAAGTATCATTCTAGGAAAAGTGGGATATAGAATTTCGGCTTGCGGTTGAAAATTGAGATAAACATGACCGCAGTTGTTGTTGGAGTAGCCTTTGAAAGCATAACCGACATTGAGTTGGGGGAAATAAAAGGAAGTAGTCATAGGAGCTGGACCTAATTATATTTCTTTTATAGAAAGTAACTGCCTGTGGCATCTCGTGTCGTGTACGTGGGTCCTTTCTGATGTTATTCACTTTAATTCCAGGATTATATAAGGTGGTCTTTGTTTGTAATGGCAGTAGGTACATATTTGTGTTTGAGAGTATTACGATTGTATGTCGGACGTTTGGTGATGGTTAGATTTGGGTCGGCTTTTTGAAGGATGCCAGTATTTAGTTGGTGGAAACATAAACATTCAATTGCTCAATTTCATCCACTCAATATGAATCCTGTCCTTTCAGACTGGATACAAGAACAGAGTGACAGCCAATTCGACACATAGGCCTTTAGATGTACACATCTTTCACTGAATCCAATTGGTATTATGTATAAGGGATCAACTGCGATGAGTATCTATGCTAAGGACAATCCAACCTAAGAAGAAAAAGCAACAGGATTAGAGATTGTTCCCCATCACACGCTGACTTCAACTGCAAAGTTAGTACAGTGATCACATCAAGGAAGGACTGAGTATCTGCGCAAGCGGAGGGACTATCCATCTGCATAAAATCACAATCTTAACAGGCGAGTCCAAAACAGATATGAGCTTGTGTATCTACTCATCAGAACTCGAAATCCCAATGATAGTTAAAAGCGACACGGGGATTATCCACGAAACTGTAAGCTTCTATAAAAGCCATCTCATCTCTAAAAAGCCATCTTATCATCATAATACTTGGAACCACTGGGAACAAAGAGATAGATGAATAGGCAAGAATTGGATCGAAGCAAAGCCTGACAATGGCCCATACCTCCGCTCTTTCTTTCTTAACACTTGCCATATCCAAATCTGAACAAGCAGATGAAAGATAGAGACATCATACGGTGACTATAGAAAATTCTGAATAGAACACGATCAGTGGAAGACCAAATCCCTTCATAGGCATTGTTACTGCTGCCAATCTACTGGCTGCTCACCGAAGAAGAATTCTTCTTAGCACAGGTGACATATGCAGAGCTTGGGACACCACAAAGGCAGAGTCATCATGCCTTTCTTCTGTTCTATCAAAGAGATGGACCTGAGATAATTCTTCCTCAATAGACGACCTCTCTGACTAGTCACTAAACGCATTCATAGGTTCATTAGGACAATTCCAGGGAGGCCACAAGTATTCGCTTGTTTTCCCTTATACAGGAACTCTCACATATGAGCAGCACAATGAATCTTTGTGGCATTGAACCTAACCTATCACCATGTCGGTTGATTACTTCAATCTCCTTTAGGTTTTTACTTTTGAATTATCTTATGAGTTGTCAACTCTGAATATTCAGATCATCATTAAATGAGGACGATGAAAGTGTGGGAAGCTTTAACGCTATAAACTGGAGTAAGGCGCAATCTCATTGATGCAGTGTCCTGTGATGACAGAAGCGCTTGAGATCCAGCGTAGGCCAGGTCTGCTTAGCGATAGAGAATAAGTGATAAGTCTAGAAAATTGGATGAGAGATGATTTCTTTCGGACCAAGTCTGATGGACGCAAATACTGACCAGCAGTATAGACGGTTGGATCAATATAAAATATGGGATAGAAGCTCAATTCTATCGGGCCGTGGACACTTTAGAATCCACCACTACAGGACAGGACGAAAACTTTCATTACACAAGGTACGCGAAATTTCATTCCCAATGATATTATGAAGCACGATACCTCCTGGTGAACAAATTACATATGTAGGAGAGGTGATGAAGAGCCTTTTTCATGACAGTGGGACCGTGGCATCCTCCATACACTGTAGTCCAACGCACTAACCACTGAGCCACGACTGTAGGTTGGCTGGTTGGTTAAAATCGGCCCTCGATGAGGATGGACTTAGACTAGTAGTTGGTCCATTGTGCTGCCGATGTGTAAAGGTGGGTGGGTCACAGGCATTGTTTAGATTACTTAGATCGTTGAATAGGTATTCACCTAGTGTGGCCTTTCTAATGTTGGCAAGTGCGGGGCACGTGCATAGGAGGTGACTGATAGTCTCCTCTTTTCTTCATCTCTACAACTTCTACAGAAGCACATTGCCCGGTGAGGGTTTCCCTCTTATGTTGCGGAAGTCCGATGGACCTGGTTTCGTTTAACGTGGGCCAAAGCAGCCTTACAGTGTTACAGTGGCCGAGCTGTTGCCACCGATGGTTGGCTTCTCTCACCGCGTCAGCATGGACAAGATATTTAGCATAGGACATTGGCGCCTCGATGTAGGTGACGTTTATGCTGTTTATACCTGAGCCTCGTCGGGCCAGTTCGTCAGCTCAGCAGAGAATGAGGTTGTACTGTCCAACTATCTCGTTCAGAGATACGCGGCAGTCCTTCACTGGCTTGGATCTCGTTGTGCTGGATCCGAGGGATTTGATCGCCGCTTGGCTTTTGATGTATATGACAATATCCGATACTGATACTGCAATAACCACCAACCAGTCAGCTGCCTGACGAATGGCAGTGACCTCGGCTTGGAAAACGCTGCAGTAGCTAGGAAGGCTGAAGGAGAGGTGAATGGCCAGATCTTTTGAAAAGAAGCCAGCACCGACCCCTTCTTCGGTTTTGGAGCCGTCCATGAAGATTGTCAGCGATTCATGGTGAAGGACCTCCCGTTGTGTCCATTCTGTTCTGTCGGGTATCATGCATTTGTAGCCAATGTTGAAGTTGTGTTCAGTGGGCAAGCGGTCGGTGACCTTTGGAAGATGGCATTGCATCAGAAAGCTATGACAGTAAGTCGGTTTATTAAAAACAAGGGTAAACCATCGACTAGGGTTTCTAACCACCATGCCAGTATAGAATTTCTTAGCACCTTTTGAGGTTCAGTCTAAGCCCTTAAGATGCCCACAGCAGGGCACATAAATTGTTTAAGCCGGAAGCTATATCTGTATTTATTTCCAAGTTGAAACGAAATGAGTTACAAATTAAATTTTTGCTACAAAAATAGCCCATTGAAATGTAATGTCTCATCAGCAATTCAAAGAATATGATAGTAGAAGGTTTCCTGTTTCATGAACGACATAGGTTCCTGTCAGACCCTTATCTTCTCCACATACAATTCACATTAAAAAGGATGATAAATGCTACATATTTCTTTCTGTCTTAGGTATCTCAGTGCACTCCCACTCGATTTTAAAGTTACAACAAAATAATTACATTGTCAAAACCCACTTTTAAAACGTTCTTTTCTTTCCTTTCAACCCACACCCGCCAGATAAGTTCAAAAGTTAATCCTTCCACGGCAACAAAAGTTAATCGATATTCTGCCCACACATTCATTGAATAGGAAAAAAAAAAACTGCAATTAGCTATGAGTTCGTTCAGTACTCTAGAGTACTTCCTGCAGGGAGCTTGCATTTAAGTTAAAGAAAACTTTCACTTAAATGGTTTTAGATACTCTATCTCGCTACTCAACTACTCACCTGTACAATAAGTTCATTCACATTCGCTGAGCTGAAAGATCCTTCTATCGTTGGAGAAGTTTTAATCAAACCTACGCTCTGCACAATATTGAATTTGGTTTACCCAATTGCCAAGTGCCTTGAGGTTGGTATATATATTTTTAGAGGATACGGCTACTCCCATGTTTTGCAGTATACGTACGAATGCTATCCATCGATACAGCTATTCCATCATCATCTCATGGTAGTTGCACAGTAGTGTGCAATTGGAGCATGAACAAGAATCAAGATGAATTGTTAATTAGTTTTCATCTCATATTTTTAACTGGGTGTTAGAATAAAATGAAATGACTTCATGTTCGTCCTAGTGTGAGGAATTACGAATGCAAAAAGCACTCAAACTCTAACTCACAGATACCTACATGGCCGTGGGCAACGAGCACTTAAATAAACCCAAAACGCACCCACCTGTTCTAGGATACAAAAGCGACCAACCACAAAGTAAGCATCATGCGAGGAACTACAGAAGAGGATCCCTTTTAGGTATCCTTTTATGCTGCACGATAAAATTTCAAAGCTATAATTAACCACCGAAGAGGGGAGGTACTCCCGGACATAACTACGAAACATTCCAACTTAATAATGACTGGAAACCGCACCTTTTACTATGCCTTTTAATAGCTTTTTGCCGAAATTTTGGCAACTGTTTTCCCCAGTTTCTTCTTCGATAAGGCCTTGTAATCCTGCATTTGTGTCATTGTTACTGTATTTTTATGCAACAGACCGCACTGCCTCCAGCAATTTACACAGACACACACCCACAGGCACAAGCAGGAGATCCCTTTTGCAGCATCAGACGGAGCCTCCTTTAATGGGTTTTCGAGTTATCCTGTTTGCACTTACCATAGAGGCAAATATTTACTTTGCCAGACAAGCAAATGCATTGAGTACGATGTCGTCCTTGTGTCTTCATATTCATCATCATCATCATCATCATCGGAGGAGGAGGAGGAGGAGGAGGACTGGGAGGAATCTGTTGCCCAGTGTCTTTGGTTGCACATTTGCATGTCATCGACCAGTAGTATCCCCGCCCAAAGATACAGAAACTACGTTTCGTAATTGCTTTTTGTGTGCTTAGTATCGATGTATACTGAGTATATCCTGCACAAAATGAATTGCTTTTTACCTAATGCCCAAGCAACTAAGATGGAATAATTCATTTGCGCATAGAGCTACTTTAAATAAATTTCGTAATGCAATGCCCTTAATTTTTATTGATCCTTTGAAAAGGAAAAGAACTCGAATTAGAGTGATGCAACTTCGTGTTTGTTTTCCACAGGATATCAGGCGGCGACACATCTCAATCGAAGTAACGAAAGATGATAAATGAGTTCATCGATAATCCTGTGCCATCTTCTCTTCTCGTGGTGGTGGTGGTTGAATGGAACAATGATGGAATGCTTTTAGTTGGTTCTTCATCGTCAGGCTGAGATATCCTGTTCATGCATGGTATTGGGTGCTGGTACTTTTGCGTTTGTTATTTATAATCCTTGATAAGCAATTGCCAACAAATTTCTGTATATAATATATTTTTTATGGATTTTTTTTTGGTTGTTGTTGTTTCGAGCATGAAAACGCGCGATAAATAATACGAGTGGCATTTTATGGATGTGCAAGATGTGAGCACTTTTGTTTTGTTCTCGTTAGAAAAAAATTACAACTTTTCTTTTGGAATTTCGCTAATGATAAAAAGTTTGTCGTTGTGCTTTATTCAAGGGGAAAAGGCGAAAGGAAACTCCTGAAAGGATGCCATATTACTTGCATAGATTACTTTTTTTAAATTGTTCATAATTCTTCTAAAAGTTTTGGAGACATTCCCTAAGTGAAGGATTGGTTTCTGGCTCTGCTTTTAGTTTTCTTCTTTTTTTTTTGTTGGGATAGGAAAAGTTTCGCTGGAGCATCAACTTGTCCACAAAGCATCCCATTACGCCTTCTTTTACTGTATAAATTTTCAATGTCTTCTTAATGAATGCAAGTAGGCGCTTTAGTGACGAAGAGCTTACATTGACAGGATTCACTACATCCGCACTAGAATCTGCCACCTGATACGAGCAAAGGCAAGACAGCAAGAATGCCGCGGATCTCTCACTGACGTCTGGGAGCATCCGTTTAGTCAGCCTACATCCGGGAGAGTCATGCCACACACAATTGTGTTCATAAGAAACCCAATCATTTATGGAAGCCCTGACCGTAGATGCAGGAAGACTTAACACAGGTTCGGGTCCTGAGAAACTCTCTTCTGAGCCTTGTCTAGCAATCTAATTGAATATCTCATTTCAAGCGACACCAGTGTGACCTGGCACCCTGATAATAGCCAACGATGTGACTTGTAGCCATAAGGATTGCAATAATCTCCGGCTGGAAGACAGAGGCATGTTTACCCAATGAGTATTGCAGTCTTGTGCTGTCATCTTCCACAAATACATCGGCCCCTGAACCTGGATTGGTTTTGGAATAATCCGTGAAAATACGACTACACCCCATTCCTGGCTCAGAAGCTGGCGGTAGACAGTCCTGAATACCTGGAAAGTCGACCACATACTAGAGCTGCAACTGAAGCCTCGAAGTCATAATATCAGACGGCATATCCATTAGACCACGGTCATAGGATAAGTGTCGAGCAAGATCATCAAAGTTTCAGTGCGTTTCATACTAGAAGCTACCACGTCTGAGTCTGTGGATAGCTTTTAGCGAACACCCCATGATATTAGTATCAAGAGGAGTGGGATTCTGCAGTGCATCCAGAGCAGAGCCTGGAGGAAAAGAAAAGCTCCCGTGGACTCACCCGTGCTGACGATCGTACAAATATACATAGTGAAGGCAGGTTGAGAACAGTTTCAAGGCGCTCAGTTGAAGCTGTTCATGTCATCCTGGTGGTGCCAATGAACGCAATTCTCTTGTGATGGCCATAAAGTATAAAACTTTTTATATCTTAAACCTATGATGTCCTTACACTGCCAAAAAACTGAGAGCGATTTGGATGTTTTTGATTCTATATGTTTTGACCAGAGAAGCTTCTTATCCAGAATTACTCCTAGATATTTGACTTTATCTGAGAGCAACATGCTGACACCTTTAAGTACTGGCTGAGTCAGACCGGTCATGATCCTTCTTCTCGTGAAGAGAACGACTTTCATCTTGAGAGGATTGACCGAAAGTTCATTCCTAGTACACCACTCATCGTTCATGTCCAAGGCTATCTGCACATTAGTACACATAGTTCATAGGTATGTACCAACGGAGAGCACAGCGACATCATCTGGATATGCCTGCGCGTAGATGCCAGAACTATTGAGAGTTGTCAGCAGAGAGTCCACCACCGTGCACCATTATAGGGGAAACAAGACATCACCCTGTGGACAGCGCTCATCTACTTCAGTCTCATTTCTGAAGAACAGATTTTGCAGCGCAGTTTCACAAGATTTTCCTCGCTAGTAGGAGTGTTGCATTTCCGATAGAAGATGTATGAGAAGAGCAACACCCCGCATATAAGTCTCAACCAGCCTTTCCATACTTTTTAGTAGGAAGGAAGCCAGGCTGATAGGTCTTTTAGTTGGTACTTAATTTTGAATAGTTATTCATTTATGTTAGTGGACTTTACTTTTGAGTTTGGAGATGCTTAGCTTAGAAGGGATTTTTAAAGAAAATAGATACCTCGTCCTCATGCCATATTTATGAGCTGTGATTACTGTGACTTACAAACGAATGCAACATTTACATAAAATTCCTCTCAGTCGATTTGGACACTACCAACGAAGAATAACTATTGAAACCTACTACCACCTGAGATTCTATCCCTTCTTCTTTATTCTGTCATTCTACTGTAGACAAAAAAGTGTAAAAAACTTTTTTCAATTCACTTTTGGCTGAGAACTTTCAGAGATATGTCACTTTAAACTATGCCAAGCTTTACATCAACAAACCTCCCGATCCAGCAATTGCATGACAATTAATCAGCCACACTGTCATCCTCTTACACGACACATTGATCGCAGGAGTAGCATTAGAGCTCTTCTTCCATTCGTGTAGCTTTCAATCCACTGTGTCTCATTGCATGGCGACTTCCATTCCAGTTAATATGATTTATTTTTCCTGTCCAAAAAATATTTGCTAAAACTCTTCCACAAAAAGATACCAAAAACTAAATATAAAAACCCCAACTAAGTATACATAGTTGATAAATTCCTTCTAACGAAAGTCATACATCAAGCGCTACCCACCTCCAGGATAACGCAAAGGGCACCTCCGAGATGACAAATTGGATTGTCTCCCGATAAGGAGAGACCGAAAGAATGTTGCCACCGCAAAAAAAAAAAGAAAAAAAGAAAAGCCTTCCAGCCAAAATAAGAGGACTGTTTCGGAACATACACGCGAGCTCAAGTGACAAGTCAAATGAAATATGGCAACTGGGAGTCCTTAGGTGAATATCCACAATTTCAGAGAGAATTGTCGTGATTCTTCTGATATGTATCTTGGCTTTGGTTTTGGTTTGAAGTTGGCTCCACGAGGAATAGCAAATGATTGCGAAGATGATAAATCAATTGAAACGAAGATATGTGTGGAAATGTCAAGAGGGCTCGTCCTGGGGGTTTTGTTTGTTATTTTTTTTTCCTGCCTCTCGGTGGTATCACTGTTGAAATGTAATGAAAACCGAAAGCAGGCTGTGATGTGTCCAATTTGTGTGATAAATTGACTCCAATTAGGAAGTTGTTAGGTTATTTCTTTTTTTTTGGTTTGAAAATTTGAAAGGTAATTACAGGGAGATGTATGTACCATGAGGTGTAGACACGCGACAAACTGGACACTGGCAACGATGCTTAGGTATACTTCACGATGAAGAAGGAAGCTCCACACGATGAATGCTACAACAGATGCTAGAGCTTGTGTCAATCCAGCGAACTGTCAGTCCATTTGACCAATTTTTTAAACATCCAGAGCAACCCTATTGCCAAGATTTCAAGCACTATTCACGATTCTTCACAAATTTCAATGAAGTCCATTGGTGACCGCCAATGGAGAAGGTTAATGTAATCATCACAATCTGCTGTCCTATTGATCATCGTCATAAGTTTTCACACTTGGATATCATGCGCTTCCATTCAAGTAAATGCCTGTAAGAGGCCGACGTGAATCGGAGAACTGTCTTTTTTTTTTAACTAATTCGGTCCTCATTTCTCTCCGAAGATCCACCCATATATCAAGTGCTCCTTGCACTGACGATTGATCTTCATTTATGAGAGCTCCCGTCAGCTTTGCTCCCTCATGTATGTTTACGATCATGCGCACGTTGGTTTCTTGGACTCGTCGTTGTCTGGTCAGACCTCTTGGTTATCTATTAAAGGCTTTAGTTTAAATCAACCAACATCATATGCGAATCCTTTATGTTTCGGATTGCTTGTTGGTTTACTGATCTTCAGACAGCCTTATTATTTTCCGCTGTCGGCCATCTTATATCCTCTCATCGATCTTCATGATATGTGACACCGGCTCGGCAGAATGGTAAAGCAAGAAGATAACTTTTACCCCACTCATTAGGCATTCGATCAGCGCTCATAAGTTTCGAGATCAGAATCATGAGTCATTTGGATCTGGATGTCTTCCATATTTTTTTCAAAACTTAAAGGGCCAAACCGCGTGGCGTTTTTGGAGTATTTAACCGCATTCCTAACTTCTTCGTTAATAATGTTGGATAAGTCTTCAAGGTTTGAGGGCTCTTCTTGAGCATTGTTAACGAGGGATCTCCTTCTTCTCTGGGCGGCTTTTTGAAATATAGTTGCTCTCTTATTTGCTTCTGGACAGCTTGGTGAAAAGTGAGTATCCAGTCTTAGTAATTCTGTACGGAATTCAATCTAGTTCCCGTGTGTTTACCGCAGCCCCTTTGCGCATTGTATGGCCCTAATAGCCCTTAATCGGAGATTCTTCTGCTCGAACAGGCATCTGTCCGCCTTTTTAGAGTTTTATAGCCCAAAGTTCCTCGCTAACGGCTTAGGAATATGTTAAACTCTTCTACCCAAAACAATCGAGAGTGATGACATTTCCCCGTTTGCAGTCAGTCATATGTACATAAAAAGGTCATTGCTGGACGTTTATCCTTCGAGTCTGCCCATTATCGTTCCACCTAAAAGACAATGCTGAGGAAGCTTGCTGCGAGCCTTATTCAGACCCGCCGTTTCGTTGTAGATAAAGGAGTTCAGACGAGCTTTTTAAGCCATCGAATAAATCATGAAGCATTGCGCTTGCAGTTGCCAAGAGGTGACTTTTGGGTTCCGTTGCCTGTCAAGCTCAGTGAAGTACCATGAATTAGGGGTTTCTGAAGTTGATTCTTTATAAATCCATCATTTAGCCATTTATTCAACAGCAATGACAAATCGCATAAAATGTGGCCTGGTACTGTATCTCTGACTCTCTACTTTCTAACGCCACCTAACGCGGGTCTCATGAAGAGCCTCCATTTTGCTCTGGTTGACTACTAGGTGCACCATAGGTCACAGTGCACTATTGCCCCAATCTTCGTATCATAACACGAGGTACGCAGACGTGACTAACCAACGACCGCCAGCTTACAGTAATTATTTTTGAAAAGCATTAACGTTAAGCCGTGATTCTTTTTTCCGCCCCCAAAGGATGACTCTTGTGGGTTTAATCCTTTTGCTACTGAAAATTTGATCCCATTTAGGTAGATATTCTCATCAATGTCAGACCTTCCATTTTTTTTCAGAGAAAATTCTCGCGATAAACAAGAAAAAAAACTTTTCAAATTAAAATTCATTGAGGATTAGCGTGTTCTCGAAAATTGGTTTTGAGTGAGCCTCGTTAGAAGTGTTTATGATTTGAAAATCAGGTCAGTGCCACAAGCTGATCGAATACAGCTACTCTTAAGCGCACTCACATTCACACGGATGTATGACCTAATTCCCCGGAGGAGAGAATATTCGCATTAGTCCTTGTTTTATTTTTTTGCGGTTTCGACTTTTATCTCGTGTGGTGTAAATCACTCTCTGTCTGGTTGCAGGACGACTGAGTATGTGTGCGGTTGGGCTAATGAACAACCCTAAGCTTGAAAGGTACCCTAATTAAATTCGTGATGATTCGAGGAGAGCCTGGCTAATGGCAAACTAGTGTTATATCTGCCGTCAAGGACATCGATACAATGTAATATGTATGTGCGTTTGACTGTGTGCAAAGGAATCTTTTGTTCCGTTTAATTATACGTAATTAATCGGCCAAAGGAGAGAGCAATTCACATCGGAAGAGGAATGGAATGGAGATTGGTGACTGGGAGGACAGGTGGGTGACCATTTGCTGATACACGATACATGTGTATCATGCATGGAAATTCCATTGTTATCGGAGGCATTTATGTAATTGGAAATCAGCAGGGATAAGGATTTGATTATAGGCGAAAGCGTTTTGCGATTCAGAAAGGTGAGAGGCCTACAGCGTATCTAGCTGTGCGGATGGATGATGGAAGAAACTTTGGCGTTATGTTTCGATTAATTGGAGATAATTGCAGTCGGGTGGGATTGTAATTATCGAAAACAATGGTTTTTGAGGGGTCATTTATGTTGGTTGTGTAATTTCATGAATTTGCATTCCGGCAACAAGGAATTTCTGCTTGTCATGAGTGCTAATTAGAAGAAAAGGGGATGAGTAACATTATTAGGGTGAACATATGCGAGGATAAAACTGTACCAGGAAGTGTGCATTTGAATCTTTTTAAAAGATATTTAATTATGCAATCAAGACATATAGAGACTTCCAGTTAAAGGATTTCGAAGAATCCAGCTTCTTTGAGAAGGATACACTTGAAACAGAAGAGGTTCCTTCCTTCCTCCATCACTACTGAGCTACTTAAGAAGTAACTTTCGGTTTTTTATGTAGAAAAGATGATGGCACACATAAAGGACTTTTGAACTTTGAAGGGTTACTCTCTAAGACCCCTCTGCTTTCCATTTTTTAGGGACACATTCTTATATATGATGTCCTTCATGATATTTTGCTTTCTTAATTATCGTCCAATATTCGGTTGCAATAAATGAAAGTCATTCCCATGAACGTTGGGCCTACAGTTACATTCTTTAGTGCGTTGCTACACTTGACTCCCAATGAACATCATTCCCATGAACGCAGTTGGTCAACTTAAAGAAAGTCTCGTCGGAAAAGCAAAAGTTCTGAAAATATGTACATCTGTCTCATTCAACAGAATTTTCTTCGCGCAAGTAGGCATGTGTTAATAAGTAGAGTATACGAAGGATTTGGAACCTTGATAGTTTTGAATACGTTCCACAAATGTTGCCAGAATGTGATCCTCCGTTTCTTTTTGTTTTCCCTTCTTTCGTCGTTTATCCGACTTTGAAGTTTCTTCATTTCTTGAGGGAGTAAGTTGATGAGAGAGCATTAATGATGCGACGAGTACAGCATGAGATGGCGGACAGACCTAACTCCACCCACGTAAGTCCTTACTTTTGCGGCACCTGACAAAGGCTTAGTGCAAACGCCCTCGTGAAGAAAGGTGTTTCGGCAAATAAATCGGGCTGAGTTTTACTCAGTTTTCAGCCCTATTTGGAGTTTAATTCAGTTCGGAAGTAATTCCATTGCTTACCTTGTAACATGCTTGGCGTGCTATCCTGGATATGGACACACTATTGTGAATGCTAAAACCGTCCTCACAAGAGCAGCAATACCGGCAAAACTGCAAACGGGAGCCTTTTAGCCTTATCGATATAATTTTGTAAGTCTTATCACAGACATCGTTTTTTGCACGTTAAGCAATCGCTAGAAGTGCTGCTTTGAGCCCATCTTATCTTGGCTTTACTTTTCAGTAAAGAGACTTTTCGATGTCCTTAAAGTAAAGTATCCTTATGGTTTTCTCATAAAATTTCCAATCTTTTGAGTTCCATCTTGCAACTCAAACATCATAATACTTGGGCACCCTTTTTGATGTTGACTGGTATCCTTTGGATGGTGGTGCGGTATTCGGTTTGTTGAACGCACTGTAGACAGTTTGACGATCAAATACTTTTTGTAGACTCTGCTTCTTTCTGGCGTGCTAAGCCGTCTAATGATAAGTTTCTTTAAGGCCCACACCTTCTTCTTGTTCGATAATCGGACTCTAATTCAAGCAGGAATAAGAAAATGAACAGAGTCTTCATTGGCCTTTGGGAGAGTGCACAATCGAGGATGCGTTTGATGCGAGTCTAGAGTTTATTTTGTTCTCATCTGTTAGTGTCTGTGGGTGATGTCTGTCTTACTTTGGCAGCAATAGCTACGATCTAGAAGGATCTTTTCATTCTCAAAAGTCAAATGAAATCAGTCAAGAAGGTCTGACGTCCATGGACAGTGCCTGGGATCTATTCTCCCAAGTGATATCGATTCCGTCCAATTTCAGCCAGTGGTTACATATAGCGAGAGGTATATTCTTGACCTCCTTTCTTCAGTAGTGGGGGAATTGAAATCTGGTCAGGATTTCAGTGTCAAGGATTAGATTTGTCATTTTGCACCCTGTACCTGCAGGCATTAGTGGTAAGCTAGAGCAGACTTTGATGTAAGCCTGGTGGCAATTTTGTCGCTTAGTCGATCTTCTCGATGGTAAAAGCTTCGACCTCCCGATGTTAGAGATCGTTTGAAAGAATGCTGTTCTAAGTTGAGTGTATTGTTACAAGCAGACCTTTAGAAGCTCCTTTATCAATCAGTTTAAGATGCATCAAATGCAGAGATTTGTCCTTAGACCTTAAAGGTTTGAAGCCTTCTTAAGCTAGTTAGCATCTTCTTATGCTAAATCGTTTTGTAATAACTTAAAAAGAAAAACCTTCCCTTATGTTTATTAAATTAAAACCCAATAGAGATTATCATTAATATTCCACATCGTCGTTACTACCATCCGTCGTCCTTGTATAAAAAGAAGAAAACCCATAAAATAAATTTTTATTTGTTCCCCCCCTTTTGTGTCTTCCACGAGCTCGTTCGCAAGTTGAAAAGTGCATTTTCAACAATACTCACAGGAGGTCTACGTGTATCCACCCCGAAAGGAGGTAAAACAAACCAACAACCTTACTGTGCACAGAAGCACTTCATAAATTCATGTTAATAGGATTGTACTTCAACTTCACATACCATAAAATTGCCAGCACGGGGGCACAACTTGCACTTTGGTCTTCCTTGTTTTTAGGCATGTGTATTGTGTGTATCCTTGGAGGCGATACAATATTTGTAGCTTCTGAAATTCCACTTCATGTGGACTTCTACAGGGCCACATATCCTAAGAGAGTATGACTGACTCCACCAGCCATTTCATCGAAAAATTCGATACGAAAAGCAGCACCACATCCTGCAGGAGACTCAGACTCAGGCCATCCAAAAGGATACAGATACGGAATCGGACTACTTTAGGTATGTAACTATGTATCCCCGGTGTATAAGTGCGAATTAAAAGTTTTGCTTTATTTGTTTGTCCAATTATGACCGTTAGTAGTGGTGGATAGATGCGCTCTTTGTTTGGCAGGACGAAAGTTATTTGTAACTTTTTTTTTGTGTGTGAAAAAAGCGAAGAACTCTCCTTCTGACTACAATTCACCGTGGAATACAGATAAAAAATAAATGCTGAGTGGACTGTGTTGGCAGCTCGTAAAACTAGAGGATATGGAGCACGTGTACAGGATATACAACAAGAAAGGATAGTAGCCTTTTTTTTCGTGTGTATGCATTGTATTACATTTCATGGTTTATTATGGCTCCAAAGGGAATTGGCAGCCGGAGATACAAAACACATACTGCAAGGTATATTTCGTGTTGTTTTCAAATAGAAGGCCTCTAGAAAAGTGGAGTAGTAGTTGGTAGGTAGATTAGAACTGAAAGGATATACACCGATATGAACGGTTGGCAGGTATTACGTCGAGTCGGGTTAGTTACCCTCTCTTTTTATTTTTCGTTTCGTCGTTGAACACAATGTTAATCCTGGAATGCACCATTGCGCATTTGTGGCACATCCTCGTCGTGGTCGTCGTGTGTGTCTGGGTCTGGGTTCACGAGATATGGTCAGTTGTAGTTGCCCCCGGTAAGGTATTATGCAGATTTGATATTGAAGTTTGTTTTAGCTAGGATGCACCCGGGAATAGGAGGGTGGGTGGGGTGGTGGGGACTATAAAAAGTAAACAATTTTGTGGTGCCACAAAATGATAGAATCTTTTGGTATTTGGTTTCGTGCACACTGGCCGAAGGCCAAACAAATTTAATAAACCGAACGGAGTATAACCTGCAGTCAGTCAGCCCACTACTGGGAGGTTGTGTACTTTATTCAGCTTTGGAGAGATACTATAACTTTTGGCTGGGTTTTTGTTTTTCATTTTGTTGCAGGTACATATTACTGGGGATTTGATTTCTGTGAAATGGAGGGAGTATTTGAATTTGGGATTAGATGTGGGGGTACATTTCGCAGGAGAATTCTTTGACCAGAGTACCCTGGAGAAATGTCAATATTGAGAGATTAAAATGATTCACTTACAAGGACAGTTCCAAAATGCATTTTGGTTAATGACATTAAGTGCAATAGAGCCTACCCATGTCCCTGTCATCAAATTTGTATCATCACTAGAGTGGGTTAGGCTAAGAGCTCATCTTAGAACTATAGTCTCACTCTCTTCAGATTTAGTGCTTACCCCGGTGACTAATAATCAATCGACATTTCTGAACCACTCTGCATTCATAATGAATTTTGGGACTCCTTTCATTCCGACGTGTCTGCTTAGATCTTGGAAGCACAAGATTGCAGGCAAAACTCCTTCTTGAGGAGTACTTCAATCAAGCACGCAATTTAGAATCACTCTCATCTAAATAATGCTCACTAAAATAAATAAGTTTTGGCTCATCAGGTTCAATGACTAGCTTCTTACAATCGTACGAGTTGTGTCCAGGAAGCATTTCTGCACGTACAGAAGGCTCTTATGTCTTATGCTGTAACCGAAGGACAGATTCTTTGAGAAGTTTTCTTATGACAGTAATTGTCTTGGATAAAGTATTATTATTTACCTCAGCTTACCCTAGCAGAGAAGAGTGGAAAGACAGGCGTATACCAAATGTCGAATCTATAGCTCTTACACAGATGGATCAAAAATGAACACCGGTGTAGGATCCCGAATCTGCACTGAGAATATTCCGATCTATACGACTCCCAAACCACAGCAGTGTTTTCCAAGCAGAGGTCCTGGCAGTGATAACAGCTGCCCGTGAGTCTTCCGTAAGAACAATACCGCCAGAAGGTATCACTTTCTTTATCGACAGCCAGGCAGTTACCGCCATAGAAATAAAATCGAAGCTTGTGAAGTGCTGTCGCGAAGAGCTTAAGGTACTCTGCAGAGGATGCGGCGATGAGGATGTTATAGAGGACACTACCCACTTCCTCTGCCAGTGCCCTGGACTCTACAAATTCCTTGGCAAGCACTTCTTTCAGGATCTAGGAGAACTCTTCAACGCCAACACCGTTGGCTTGGATGTTTTTCAGAGCTTCGCAAGAGGTGTGACTGTGAAAGAGATTTAATTGCATTTTAAGGAACCGAGACATAACACCCATGCTCCCTATCATTACCTCAGACAATAGAAAGTTGAGCAGATACTATTCTGCATTTTCGTTATCCAAAAATAATGCTATCCTTACCAAATCATATATAAATGATTACCATAACTATTCTAGTCGACTGAGCCAACTTCGTCCATCTGTCACCAGTTTAATATTGAGCTAGGTCTATGAAATTTTGCACACAAAGTCTTTGGAAAAAGGAACTGTCCAAATGCAAACATTTCTAAATCCATCTACTCTTTGTAGAATGCACTTCATTGAGTAGTTTTGGAAGGAGCTTGGAAAAACGCTAGGCAAGAAGGGCCTTTTTTAGGAAAGGAATAGTGTTTCATATGATGCGTTTCGTCTGCCTTTGACCCGGCTGCCTTCGAGGCTGTGGTCAGGCTGCTTTCAGTTGCAAAGACCAAGTTTTCTGGCATCCGCTATAGTTTGGTCTTTGTACCAGAGGTTCGGTCTTTTTCGCTGGAGCAATGTAGTCCATTTGCTGGATATGACCAAGCAATATAGTCGACGTATCTTTAGAGTACCATCCACATGCAGCGACTGCGGTTGTATTTTCTCCCCTAATTCCTTTTCTCGCATAAGGGACCTAATATCCGACGAAGTATTTTTCGAAGGTGGCCAATATTTTCTCAGCTTTCTTATCGTCCAGTACTCGGCTCCATACAGCAAGACTGGTAAGATGAGCATTCTATAGAGCATTCATTTGGTCCATCGATTTAGTAGTTTTAAACCCAATTGTCTTGTCAAACTGAAGTAGCAATGGTTTGGTAGCATTGTTCTTCGTTGGAACTCTACAAAGGTATCATTTGTAGGATTCATAATCTGTTCCGAGGAAGATGAACTTCTTAACTATCCCAAAATTATAGTTATCAACACTGACGCTTTGGACAGATAATCCAGTGTACGTTTTGAAGAGCTCAGAGAGCGGAAGAGTGTCACGAATTGAGCCATCATCGCCTGGTAGAGCTCGAGATGATGAACGCTATCATAGATGGCTTTGAAGTCGATGAAAAGGTGATAGGTTTCGACTTGGAGTTCATTGGACTTTTTCAGGATTTGTCTGAGTATTAAAATTTGTTCTACTATCGATCTTCAGGGTTGGAAGCCGCACTAGACGTGTTGATTAGAGTGTGGAAGACAGGTTTTAGACGTTCACAGAATACGTTGGGTAGGATCTTATATGCGACATTTAACAGGGATATGACTCGGTAGTTTTTACAAGAAATAGGATTGCATTTTTTGAAGATGGGGCATATAGAGCTTATACTCAAGTCGTCAGTCGGGAAGAGTTGTATGCCATTTTTGAATTCATTCGTAATTCACAGTATTTTTTTGGATCCATGTTAAAATGCACTAACCGAGCGAATTATTTACTGTGGAAACGACAGGGTAATGAGTGATGACCATAGAGCCACATGACACTGTATGAAGCCAGGTAATATTGTTGTACATTGCGAGGAAAAGAAACGAGGGAAGCTGTACTTTTGTCACAAAATTTTTTGAATAGAATCTGGAAAGCAGGATGGATAGAGAAGATAAAGGAATGCCTGGATCATACTAATGTTTGAAATGGATTCATTTCTGAGACTTCTAGGGATTGGATACAGATGCAGGTATTGATCGATGTCTTTTTATTTTGATTCAAACATGGCGTTGGTCCTACAATCTCTATCTCTCTTCAAGAATCAATTTCTTCTTGACACTTGTTTCTCATCTCATCTTTCAACAAGTCAATGTACCAAATAAACATGCGACCTTGATTGTCAGACCCAAGATCTTAATTATAGATTCCTTTAATACCTGCAAAAAGAAAAAGTTTCTCATTAAAACCTCAACATTATTAGTAACACACACCTCCATCTATTGCCATTTTTCGAAAACTTCTCAGCTCACCTTCTGCAAGTGAAAAACACCAGCAACACAAACAAAATCCAATTCCGGCCATTAAATTCACCTACGCGAGAATTGATTCGTTTACACTTGTATACCCACTTTCGTATAGGGACACAGGACCCGGCCAGGACACAAGAGAACAAAAAAAACAAGCACGTCCACAAGGCCATAATCTAAAAACAATCGTGCGCCCGGTACTAACATAATAAAATCCAATAAATTCTGAAAATGACATCACCTTTCATAAGGACGAGAATTCGAAGGAAAATTTATTGCGTTCTCTTATATACTATACATGTACATAGGTACATACATATGTATATTCGTATATTTTTATTTTGCGCGAGGACCCTTGCTGCTGCCACCCATTCTCCTTTCTCTCATAAAGAGGACGAAACATAACAGAGCAGTAAAACATTGTGCGACATTGATTTCATTTGCAGGAGGCGCGCGGGGGTACATTTTAATTTATGTCATCATCAAAATACACAAGAATACTGAATGCGACACGAGGAATAAAAATTCAAATCGAATAGAGAGGAGGAGACAGGTGGCGGCGGCGGTGGCATTGGTCCTTTTTTTTTTTTTTTTGTATTCTTTGGCGAGTGACGTACCTGTGCTGGCTGTTAAAAGTGGGTGATAACGTGAAGTGTTGCTGTTTGCTTTTAAGCATTAATGACAATGATTCTGGAAAATGAGGTATTTTGCGAGATACTTTGAATTGTTTCCTTTGCTCTGGCAGAAGTGTCCTCTTCTTTTGACTGAGCAGAGGAAGTAGGTATCCTTGTAGGGACTCCACTTATTTTTTTTTTGTTTTAAAAAAGCAATAACTGGAAAAATATAAACCAGACACGGCAGCAGGAATGAGGTTCGTTCAACTTTGAAATATTGATTTTAGTATCCTGTTTCCTGTTGTGGAAAAAAACGTTAATTTTATCTTTTTTTCTGTCCTCCCTTTTGTATCGTTCTTTATTCTATTTTTTTGTTGGTTTTGGGTGAATAGTTTACTTTGGGTTTGATGGATGTGACAAGCACTTTGTGGATGGACGCTTAACTATGAGAAGAGTCCTCCCTAGGATCAGTTTTTGGCACGTTTTGAGCATATTTCTTGATTCGATTAGCGTAAAATAGTTCGAATTTGCATTGCAAATTTATGATGTTTAAAGATAAAAGGTGAAGTGGTTTAAGGAGGGGCTGTGATACTATCTGATTCAATTGTGTCTTTTCATCGCGTCTTGGAATTGTTTGAGACATCTAAGCGTGCCACTGTCATAAGAAAGCTTCCACTTATATGACAGTTTTGAGCAGTTGAGAGATTGTGCTTCGTGGACATGGCTGATGTGCCTCAGCTCTTTCCAACTTCCAGTTTGCGCCATGTACTTTTTTTGGATCGCCACATTTCCTGAAAGGTTCCATTGCATCGTGTGGTTAGCTATGGTTCCTAGCCGCAGAATTTGGCATTATTCAATTTAGTTCAGACATCGGTGGTTACAATACTCAAAAGGTATTGGAAACTAACGAGGCTAGCTCCAGTTATTACTTTAGCTACAGCAGGAGGTACACAGTAGTTCTTCAATCATCGCATTGGGTCGCCTGTTTTAGGGCGCTTAGCGATCATCCTTAACCGTATGGTTCGTAATAGTGTCCCCTTTCTCATTTCGAAAGGAATAAGGTCCAATGATGACGCCACGAAACAGTCAATGTTTGTGGGTGCATTGATGCTTGGTCTTACACCTCAAGATGAAATTCATGTTACAAATTTACAACTGAGCCGGAATTTCGAAAATGGTTTTTAATACTTTTCGCATGATAAAATGGCAGACCTTACTCAATATTTTGACAGCTAACTGTCATTGTAAACTTTGACAGCTGCTGAAATATAACAATTGGAAAAAGTTTCATTGCTATCTGGCCACCCTTCAGTTCAGCGCATTGGCAGCAGTGAAAATTCTTTTCAGAATTGGCAGTACCTTTTCTATTCTTGGGATATTCCACCAAATCCACATTTTTCTCATAGATTTACGTTGTCTAATAATGCAATTGTCCAATTTTGCTTAATCAAAATTTCAAGGACAAGAATCAGTTACATGAATCATTCTTTCAAGCTTACGCCAACAACTTTCTGATTCGATTGAATAGATACTCCTTTAGCAGTTGGCCTTAAGTTGCCCACTGATTCTCCTGAGAAACATCTCATTGAAAATAAAAATCCCATCCAATAGAGTACACTTGCCTAATTGTAATTAGATAATCTAACTAATACCGCCCAAGGTCAATTTGGGTCAGTCGAGAAAATTATAATTCCCTCTGGCAGTGGCTTATGGCATGGAAGAGATAAATTCAACCTACGGTGACTTTTATCGATACTAAAAATGTTGGCCGATAATTAATTGAATATGCCACCGGAAAAGCTACCCCCAACTGTGTTCGGGCGGTACCTTGTTAATTAGCAGACAATCCGTTTTGTTAATAGCTAATAGGATTAATTATGTAGAGAGTGTATAAATCGTTAGCAAAGTTTAGTCACGTTATTGTTTATTGTTTTGGTTTTCAAAAATTTAAACGTAGATACAAGGTTTGAAGTAATTAATTGTAAATTTCTTTTAAGTTATCTTAAGAGCGTTGGAGTGATAAAGTGAGTCTTATTTTTAAATGCTAACTGGAAATTAATTTGATAAGTCGATACGTATTTTGCGTCGCAGAGTGTTGCTTTAGCTCCTGAACTTTATGCTATTCCTTCATCATTTCGGCTAAGTACATACAATGCTTACCCTAGATCAGGATCCGGTTTTACCCGGAAGTGGTGCAAAAAAACAGGAATCCTTTATACTTCCAGACGCAAAGAGTGTCAAGCTCCGCTGGATACCTGGACACAGCAATGTAAAAGAGAACGAAAAGATAGATGAATGGACAAGACTAAGGTCTGCTGTGAATATCGGTGAGGTAGACACTTCCATGCTGCTAACGATTGAGAAGTTGTATATACGGTATCATCGACATCATCATGGAGAAAAAGGCCAACGCATACTGGCAATCAAGAAAGGATTGTGCAACTTCTCTTCTCGAAAATTGTGGCCAAAATTTAATACAACAAAAAAGCATAGACTTGATCGACCTACCATAAAACTTCTCCAAAGACCTAAACCCCGATGTAAGGCAGAATAAACTATTCAATATTGATGATGCTAGGCAAGATCCCGTCCATAACAATATCCAAGTTGAAATCCAATAAGGCTGCTGAACCTAACGGCTTACAAGCTCAGCAATAACGGCTACTGGTGAGATGATTTGGTAGACCAACTAATCTCTAAGACTTGGTCAGACGAGTGTATGCCCGGTGAATAGAACTTGAACAACGTCTGCCCGATCCATAAGAAAGGATACCTTCTCAACTTCTCAACATTGCCATTCTGTGTGAAGGCCTGAAACCTTTTATCAACAGCCTGAGAGGCCTTTTCAGTGTGGTTTCAGGTAAGTCGACTGTCGATCAAATCTTCGCCTTTCGACAGGTCCTGGAGAAAACCCAAGAAATTCAGTGAAGGACTGCGTAAAAGGGTGACCCACCCACCCTTACACATCGGCAGCACACTGGACCAACTACTGGTCTAAGTGCATCCTCATCGACGGCCGGTTCCAACCAACCAATCAAGGGTTGACCGACTCTGAGAGAGGTTTCCAACTACTGCCTGATGATGATGGATGTGCCTTCAAGTTGTCCTGAATTATGGAAGGATACCATTAAACATACTTTTCATTGCGGAAGTCTTATCCTGTTTTAGTGGTAATCACGATAAGCTTGATGGCTACTTTATAATTAAGAAAAGGAAAAGCTAGTATTTGCCTTACACTGACGAGTTGCTTGACACCTAAAGTAACAGCAGCGCTAACTACCTACTGCCGTAGAAAAAACCTTGGCCGCATTAGAGTTCTCGTTGCGAATTCCTCTCATACAGCTTGGGCTTGGAACTTGGTTCCAGCTACTTTCCGAACGGCATTTTCAAGAAGTGACTTCTTTTATCTCACTTCGGGTAGTCCTTTCGTTTACCTACTTTTCCCCGGCATGATACCTTAAATAACAAAATTCAAAGTTAAGTGCAGGACTGAGCCAATGTCATAAGGCAAGGGGAACTCTAAACTCTCGAGGTTCTTGACAGCTTTGGGTTTCTGAACCAGAACAGACCGAGTGCCAAGACACGCTATGAGTCAAAATCTCTTGTCGCCATACTTATTTCAGAGGACTTTCCAGAGGTATACGTTTTATAATAAGATGCTTATGGGTTTCCTTAATACTACACAAAGTCACCTTATACAAGCTCACCAGCTTCAATGAGGACATAGTAAATGGGCTACTTACAGTAAGAAGAAATGGTTTGTGGACTCTAATGAGCGGACTTTCTCCAGTCCGTGTACAAATCAAGATAACTTTCTTTGAGAACACTGCAGAGGCAGGAAGGAGACAACCACTCAATTGACGTGTGTTTGCATAAACTTGGAACCTTTAATTTTAGACACGGATAAGAGCCTTAATGTTGCTTCTTGCATTCAGCCAAAGAGATAGCAATGCACTTGTCCCCCAAACATATTGTCGTATCGTAATTTCCATTAAGGGGGCTTTATTCGAAGCAATTTAAGTTCTGTTTAGTTGCATTTTGCCAAAAGGATTTATCCACCTCCAATAATAATGTTTTGAATTTCCTCTTTTTGAGACAAATTTTGAGGAAATTAAAAGGAAATACAGAGTTTCAAACCGGATAAATGTCTGGCAAATTTCCGCATTTTGCATCGAGACTCCACTAACGAAAAGAAGGATACAATGTAGTGTATATGGTCCAAACGTTTCTCCTCCTTTCAAAGTTCAAGGAAGCAACTTCCAAAGTGTCACAAGTGATAAAGACTCCACGTAGATAGTTCTCGACCCTGTAATGGAAATTTCAAATTTTAATTTCAAACATCATATATGCACTCTTGTCAACATACTTTATTTTTTCTGTATGCATCCTTAAAATTTGAAGAAGTTTTCATCCCCAAATATATTCACCGTTACGTTGCCCATTTTTAACAAGGTGCACACAGATTTAACCTTCTTTTTAGTTCATACACTTGAATTTATGACCCTCATAAGGGCTGTAACTCTTCACTGCCTTCCCTGTTATACATATCACCCTTTTAATGTGTGTCACATTGTTACATTGAAACTTTATGTAGTCATTTGCAAAAACAAAAAAAACCCTGCAGCAACATTCATTTTATCCTTCGTTCGTTGATGTTGCTGTCTGAAGCATGTGCTACATTCTATTATTGTTGACACTGTCACTAACTATGTACACATATATGCATGTAGGTTTTCACCCCTGGCAGTGCCTATTTTGCCTTATTTATTCGTGTGCGTTTAGTTGTAACTCATAATGGCATCACCAGTTGCTTGTGAGAAGGATTCACATACATATACTTCGCCGGAGGGGCTCTGCTCTGCTTTGCTCTGGTAACTTTTCGCTTAATTGTCTTTTCTGGCGCGTACTCGTATGGCTTGTACACTAACTTGCGTGCGACCACTCACTTAACATTGGTATACACTCTTGGAACTTGGAACTTTGATTGAGTGGATGGATGGATGGAGAGGCAGGCAGGTAAATTTCGTACTTTCTGATCCTTTTAATTAGATCAAGAACTTTTGAGTAATGATCAGGGATATTATCTTAGAAAATCTGCCACAAGAGAGGCATTAGTCAGTAATTTGATCCTGAGATTTTCGAGAAAAGTTAACGCATATAGTGGGTTGGAGATGAATTAATTGGATTTTAGATAACAAGGATAATGAGGTGATTAATAAATTGTGACGGGAGGATAGTTTAAGTTGGCTGTCTTGAAACAATGGGTGTGGGACTTTATTTTAAAGAGAATTCTATTGTTCTTGATGCTTTAATTGTAAAGACAGAGGTGTTTATGTCTAGTAAATTCAATCCAAAAAAGAAAAAACGAAAAAATACCGTGAACTACTAATGAGTGCAAAAATATCACATACAACTATTCACAGTCAATTTGGACACCATGGAGAACAAAGTTTGAATCCTAATATCACCTCTGACCCACGGATGCAACATGGTTGGTTGGTTGCTTGAAACTGGCCCTCGGACAGGATACACTTATACCAAGAATAGGTTCATTGTGCTGCCAATGTGCAAGGTGGGTGGGTCCCCGTCGTACTCTGGGAACCATTTACAGCTTAGTGTGAAGGAGCCAATCTTAGCCAAGTATGTACTGATTTAAATGGTATCGACGAATTTTCGGATACCGTCTTACTAATACTACGTATCAACGATTCGTAAGTCGCCTAAACTAAACCGCCAGGTTTCAAATTATGAAGTTTGGGTCTGTACTTTGAAGGAAGCTGAATTCTATGTGGTGGAATAATCTTTAGACTGGTCGCCTTGATGTTGAGTTATGTCAACACATGTCAACCTCTTTTTGGTAGGAGACACATATGTAGCTGGTATAAATTTATGCTCTCTACCAGGCTAAGGTGTTATCCTGCAGTATTAACTTGCCTAGTATGTATGAAGTATGAAGCCTAGCACTCGCTTGCAAGAGGCTGGTTAGATCCCTATAATGGGCGCGTTGGACCCAATAAAGTGGCCAGTGTTTTTACGATCACCTGGGCAACCGCTTGTAGAGTGTCCTATCGGCCGATTTCATGGGTATCTTTACTATTCCACAAGGTAGTCACCAAGCTGTTCTCTTCTTCAACAATTTCTGGATAATCTTTCAAATTGGTGTCTCAAAACTGTTTAGAGCTCTATAGCGTCAAGCGCAAGGATAGACATAACTTTCTCACGCAAGCACCACGTAATCTTACCAGTCTTTATCTGCCTCCCCAGTCTAGCTCTATCCATCGTTCAATATCTATCTGACCTTAGCACACATATTGTAGGACTTTCGTGTGTTCAAAATATGCAGAGAACATCCACCTTCAGTTTCTTCGCTTTATCCTTCAGGAGTTCTCTGGTCTCTCAAGACTGCCTTAACCTAAAGAAATCTTAGTCCTGAAAATCGCAGAATTCTTTTAACTTATCGACTTTTTGAGGCTTTAAAGATTGCGAATTCCTTTATTTATTTGAGCACTGACCTACATAATTTACGATGCTCTCTTCTGTTCTATCTATCGATTTACAGCACCTCACATGAGCCTTATGTACCGACTTCTCTTTTCTGAAAGGTTAACTCAAACCTCATCTATTTGGATTTAAATATGTTGGCTGCTAATGAATCACAGTAAAAGTCGTCTGCCACAAGCTAGAAAAATGTTTGCTGCGATCACTGGTGATACAATGGCCTGCAGGGAATGACTTTTGTTGCGATCACCGGTGATGCATTAGCAGCTAACGTGTTAACCGCTGCATTCACTCTATCGAACTTGATCTCTTTCATAACTTTTGGTTACCTTAAGTGACAGTGCGCTGCAGTGGCCCGTGAGCCTTAGGTAAAAGCAATACATCTTGAGGGTTTTCTCTTCTATGTTGACAACTAGGCTGTTATAAAGGCTTGTGAAGTGCTGCCTCGACTTAAGCACTAAGGACACGAAGGACTACTGGGAAAAACAAGAAGGCTGACGAACTGGCAAGATGTGGCTCAAGATCCACCACAGAACCAAATCACCCATCCGTGTACATCTCGGCTTGTGGCCTCAAACTTGAAGCAGTGGAAAAAGCCACAAGAGAGGCAGCTCACAGGTGGTCTCCTTAGAGACCTCTATCGTTACAAGAAAGCTATGGCTCACGCCTAACAAATCAAGAACCAAGAGACTTGTAAGGAAAGACAGGAAATCCATTTCCATTCTTGTGGGTGTCCTTATAGGGCACAACACTCTGCAGTATCATATGAGAAAACTACGAAGGACTGAAGCGGAGCTCTGGTGAGGCTGAAGAGGATGAAGAAGCTATTGAGGACACTACCCATTTGTTATGCCACTGTCCCGAGCTCCAATATACAAGTTATAAGTTCCTGGGGAAAATTTTTTTCAATGATCTACAGATGAACTCTCCAGCATATTAGTGGACTCTTTATGGTTGGTTGTTGTGTATATAATGGACCGCAAACAAGGTAAATTGCAATGTATTCATGTTATTTTCTTTAACAGGATTATTCCTGGTAAGAGTAATCATATACCTGCCAATTATGGACATCACAAGGGATCAGAGCTGGGCTGAATGCGGCGCGGAGCTAATTTTTCCTGGCAGTTAACACCTAACCGAACCTAACCTAAGTTCTAAATGTAAGTATTAAATCTACTTTTGTCTAAGCCTGAAATTAAAAATTGTAATAGCCGACCTACAATATGCTTATTACATACTTACGTAAAATTTGTTAGCAATATGAAAAAAAATAAAAATTCATTTCTGTTATATTTTCTTCAAGTTTATATTTTTTTTCACCACTCTTAGTTCTATTTCATTTGTGTTCTAATTTTTTTTTTAGTTTTTTGTTTTCCTTTTACTTATGTAAATAATTTTTGGTATAATTGTCAGGAAGAATAAAAATAAAAACATTGCATTTTCACTTTACAATTTTCTTTACATTTCATTAGTAGTTTTCTCTATTTCATTTATACTTGCATTTTCTTTTAGTTTTTTTCTTTTGCTCCTTCTTCTTCTTATCTTAAGTCAATTTAATTTATATAAGTTATCTAAAATTTTACATAGAATTCTTCATTTAATTTTATTATAACAAAATAATATAAAATTTACTTTATTTGTCTAAAATACTCAAACATAATATACAATTAAATTTAAATTATATATTTATATTACAAAACAACAGAGAGTATGGCATCCATGGTTTTTTTTTTATTTATTAATTAGTACTTTATACATACTTTTAGATATTGCACAACAATCTTTAGTCAAAAACAAAAGAAAACATATTTTGAGGGACAACCACAGTAAAATATATTTATTTTTTTTTTTTTCAAAGCTTTTCTTTTTACAATAGATTTATACTTATTTATTTTTATATTACAATTTTTTCTTTTAAAGTCATACATTTGCTAAGGTAAGTTGAAAAAAAAAAAACGAAAAATTCTAAAACTAAATAACAAATAAGAAAAAAACAAACAGGTCTCTATAAAATAAAAAATATATTTTTAACTTTTGAGCTACTGATTGCATAAAACTGCATCAGATTTTTAATAAATTTTTCGTGTATAATTTAATAGTTTTAATAGTTTATGAAAATATTTGCTTGTTTTTTTTTTTATTTTATTTCCTCTTTAATTAATTACTTTCATTTTTCTTAGTATTTTTGTTTTTCAGTATCACAGAGAGACGTGACTTTATGCTTACACAAGTTATATATAATAATAGAAAGTAGATTTATTTTAAATCTTAAATATTAATTGTTAAGTATTGTAAACAGCTTGGCTTAGAAAAAAAAAATCGAAGAAAAGTAACCAAATTAATAAGTAAAACATGTACAAAATATTGAAAAAGAAATTGTTTTCTACTCTTTTGTAGATGTTAATTATTTTACTTAGACTAGACATTTATTGATTATACAGACTGATTCTGATTTAATTTTTATTTTTAAAAATTATTTGGTATTTGCTCACACTCAGTTTTTGTTTGGTTTAATACATTTTGGAAGCTTTTTTTTATTTGTTTTAAATAAATAGAAAATAAATTAAAATTCGCCAATATTATGTACAGAGAAGGTTTATTTGTTTTTTTTTTTTTTTTTTTGTAAAAATGTACAATTTAATGATTAGTTTTTAAATTTATTTTGTAATTAACTAATTAAGGGAAACGGGTGTTGTACATTTTCCAATTTAAATTTCATATAGTTTACATTTTGTTTTTTGTTTATATTCTTTGTGAAGACAGTTATTTTAGTAATGTAACTTTCGAGAACTTTAATTTGGACTTAAAGATAAATCTTAGGCAACTATTTTGTTAGGTTCGAAACACTGGAGGAGATAAGCTAAGTCAATTTTGTAGGTGGATATTTCTTTTGTTTATAACAAAATGGGTGTACTTAGTTGAGGACTTAGACCTAGAGACTAAAAGACTGTTAGCACAAAATCATAAATAAATTCTTACTAGCTGTCAGCCTTGTCAATTAGGAGCCAGTATCATGTGGGACCTTGTTCATTTCGGACTTAAGTCATAGTAGGTCCGTTCGCGCACTTTTTGCACTAAAATTCGTAGATTATCAAATTTTTAAGAGTGGGAATAAAATTCACTCAGAGAGAACTATTATTACGAAAAAGTAAACGAACGAGTTGAAGAAGAAGAAGTTGAAAATACACTGGTTTGACAGCTTTGACAGTTTTCATAAACCAGTCCACAGAAATTTCTTGCACTAAAATTCGTAGCATGGGGAAATTTCTTACTATCTCGTGAGCGCTCTCTTCTACGAAAAACTCCGTACGCGAACAGCTTTTCGTAAAAATTCGCTGTTTTAGGAGGGTACGCGAACCTAGTGTTCAAAGCTCCACTATTGAATTCTGAAAAAGTGTCACGGAGGACGAGGAGAAAGAATGCTTCAATACTCAAAAAGAGTACTCCCCCAAAACTACTCGCAATGGCCCACTGATCAATCAATTCTATTCCATTCAGCTCAAGAAAATCTGAAAATAACTTTTGACATCTAAATTACGCAATTATTTCCTGAACTTGAACTGACAGAGAAAACGTAATTTGATCGATATTTCGAGACGCGATTTTCCCATGCTAATACCTGAGAGCTTATCGATTTGACTTTACAAGGACGATAATTATTATTGTCCATAGAATTAACTAGAAATAATTCACAACATAAAATGCGGCATGGAATTTAAATTTTGCAGTTTATACATAATTTATTCCATGGAATTTGTTTGTGTCTTCTATTTGAGTGAGTTCAGCAGCTATGTCGTGAAAACCTAACAAGTAGACCGGGTTACCTTTTAGAATGGATGTCAGACCTAAATTACTGTCATAAGTTTAAGTAAGAGACCATTTGAAATACTCTTGATTCAGGTCAGAATATTAAGCACACTTAGGGCTTAACCATCATATAATTAAGGCTCTTAACGCTGCCGTACATAGTCAAGCGATAACAAATAATTTATAAAGAGCACACGTAATGACTTTCCGATAAGTTTCGTCGAGTTTTCGTTTACTTTTGGCTTTTGCTGAGGGTGACTTCCATACGATATGACATACGGCCTTAATGCATAGATTTTGACAGCGCTCGACCAGAGTTTTCTTTCAATTATGACATAAGCTATCGCACGCTTAATGTAGTTTTGTGTTTGGGCTTTTAGGCTGGCATTTAAATTACAGTATTGCACACAGTTTTCCATCTTTAGTGAAACCTTACTTTTGACCAAACTTGACTGTCCTCAGTCCCCAAACTGTGTTGAAAAAATTGGTTTTGTAAAAAAAAAAATCCTCGAAACCATTTTAGAAAAACAGTTTTCCATATTTGTTGACACTGATCTCCTCCACTGGGTAAAATGCTTAAGACTACCTATACAAAGTAAAGTACACTAACATTGATGAGTTTTATTTTTTTTTGTATCTTTTTATCTTGAAGTAGTTTACTTATCTCTTGATTAACATATGATTTTTTTTTTTTTTTAATATTTGTTTTGTTCAATTTACAATGAATTGTTTTGTACGCCTATATTTTAGTATTTAGTTACAAGTCTCCGCGTTTTTGTCTAAGTTTTTTGTTTTTGTATTATCCTAGTGCCCCCTTTTGACTTACACATACAATATTCATTTACAAATCCCCATTCTAGAAACTAAACCCTACATCGACTTTCAGAGGAAACTCTCCCTGGCACCGTGTCCCTCACCGCCGAGCACAACACGCTGTGACGGTGGCTCGCCATATTGATCCTGATAGTAATTCTCGCGCATCATTGTATTTAGCGATGAACACCGGAAGTACAATATCTCCTGGAACGGCTTGCGAAAATCCCTATTCAACGTTGCGTATATAATGGGATTCAGCAAGGAGTTGGCATAGCCCAGCCATAGGAACAGAGAGGACAATGCCTCGGGAACATGAGTTGTTTCGCTTTCGACAAACGGCCGGATTAGTGCTAGTATAAAAAATGGCAGCCAACATATTGTGAACGCCGACATGATAATCCCTAAGGTGGTCGAGGCTTTCTTCTCTTTGGCCAATTGAAATCGTAATTTCTTTTGATGCGGTGAGCCTAGGAGGTTACTGCTACCGCTGACTAGTGTGCCACCGCCGCATGTGGACGTGCTCAGTGAGTTGCCACTGTGTCGGAGGCCGCACATTTCGAGGCGTTGATTTTGGGCAGCCGCCCCATTGAGGGCGTTCTGTAGATGGGTTTGGGCGCGTTTTTCCTCCTGGACTATACGCCGTGCGGCCCGGAATATCTGATAGTAGACAAAGAGCATGACGGAGAGTGGAAGATAAAAGGAACCAACCGTGGCGTAGATTTGATAGGCGAAATTCTGACACACCCGGCAGATGGGCTCACCATTCTCGCCGATGTGCTCGTTGCCAAGGATTAACAGTGGCGGCAGTGAGATGCAGGCGGCCGCCAGCCATACTAGCGCCACGCAGAGCATCATTCGTCGGGGCGTTCGCTTGACGCCATATTCGAGGGGTTTTGTTATCGCCAGATATCTATCGACGGAAATGGCACACAAATTGAGAATGGACGCCGTGCAGCAGAGCACGTCAAAGGATACCCAAATGTCGCAAAAGAGCGGACCGTAGTTCCACTTTTGTAGGACTTCGTAGAGCAACGCGGTCGGCATGACTAGAACGGCGACACACAGGTCAGAGAGAGCCAACGATACGAGTAGATAGTTGCAGGGTCGTCTTAGCTTCCGGACCATACAAACGGCAATGCAGACAAGTACGTTGCCTACAACAGTGCCTAGGATCACGACCAGTAGAATGAGACTGACAATGATGGTTTTGAGTGGTGGTAGCTCAGTTTCACCATCGAACTCGCTATAGTTGCCATGACCATCGAGCAGGGTGCCCAGAGAGCTCGATAAGACACTAGTGCCACTGGTGCCCGCAATCGAGTCTGGACTACTATTCGTGATGGACGAGATTAAGGTGGTTAAGTTAAGGTTTGCTAATTGTGTCGTTGTGGATGTCAGCAGTGGTGGCAGCTCGTCTTCGTCGAACACCCGACGACTCACATCCACTGAGGCGGTAATCGGTTGCAACAGGAATGCCAGGGGCGTCGATATGTTATGCGTCTGATGCGTCTCTGCGGCGGCGGCGATACGGTCCTCGTTGATTCTAAACGGATCCATTCAGAGCAGGCGAACCAGTGGATTGGTTGGATGACGTTGACCTTAATCGGTGGCACGGGAGGTTAGTTTATCTTTCTACACAAGCACACACACACGGGGTACCCTTATGACCCCATTGTCACGGTGATGGCTTCTTCTTTATTGGTGACTGACTCTTCTCCCTTCTAAAGTGATTTATGGGATCCGCTTTTCTAAGTAATTTTCTACTATGTACATTCCGTGGAAGCGATTTTTACTGCTTCTAGAGGTGATGGTGGTGGCTGTGGCGGTGGCGGTGGCGGCGATTTAATGGGGATGATTATGTCGCTCGTGGCCTCTACAATGCCAATGATACTTCTCGTACTGCCTCCAAAGACGATAATGAAGATGAAACTCTCACTAGCTTGAGTTATGTTACTTCCTCCGCCGGCTGTCTGTATCTTTTGTTGTGTAGTAGTATCTACTGTAATGGTGAATGCGATTATGTTGTATCTGTGTGCCGGTTCGTCTGTATCCATTTATAAAAGATCATTAAAATGTTGTCTTGTTGTTGTTGTTGTTGTTGGTGTGGTGGTGGCGGCGTCGACGACGTTAACGGTGACACAATTACGATGTCGGTGTTTGGTGGTAGTGGCTTTGTTGCTGCTGCTCGTTTGGTTCGCTTGTAAGCTTTGGATTCAATCTTAAACCCATTTATCATAATAATTTCTGGTTGCTCCTAGATATTGCCTGTAATGGGCTGCTGCTGCTGCTGTTGTAGTCTTTCGTTTTTCATACAAAAATCGATTTGTTTTTTTTTTCTGTACTTTGTTGTTGTTGTTTCTGTTGATACTGATTGCGGTAGTAAAAGTAAATTTGCTGAGTTTTGTAAAGTTAATTTGTAACGGAGGGAGGAAAAAAAAAAGGCGAAACCCTTTTTTTTGTTTTGCTTTACTTTGCTCCTGGTGCTATATTTGTGGTCGTGTTTGGTGGATAGATATCGTCCTTAATGCCTGCTATTATCTGGGATTTGATTGTCGTGGGTCTGCTGTGTAAAAAAAAGAAAGAAAAACGGAAAAAATTGATGAGTAAATAGAGTCTCGTTTCAATTAGGGATTGGGAATAATGATTTGAAAAAGGGACTCGGAATATAAATTGATTTGATCCGAGAAAGTTGATTCATCGAGGTAATATTACTAATTGTTGCGAAAGGAATAGGAGGGTGGTCCATCGGAGGGATAATTGAACAATTGAATTTATTACTGTGAGGGGATAAGTAGGAAGTACCTATTTGGAAATGTCAAGGAATAGGGATGGCAATTATTTTGAATTTTTGAAGATTGCTTGGCACGTGGCAATCTAAGATGTAATTGGAAAAAAATAATAATTGATTCACTATTGTAAAGGGGGAGCTTGTAATTAGTAAGCAACTTGTTTTGTTTGTTCTGCGGTGGGATCGATCGTAGAAACAAGGAGCCAAACATCCTTTCGGCATATCCCAAAAGGTCAGGAGGGAGAATATTGGGAAGTAATTATTCATGGAAGTAAGTTATAAACCATCCCTGCTAGCATTTTGAAGCGTTTTGTTGGTAGGTTTGCTATTCCCTTTCCCTGGACAAGAACTGTCTGACAATAAATGCAATTCTGAGTGGCGCCCACACATCTTCGCAGAAATGTATAACGCTTGTCTCTGGAGCAGTGGACATCAAAGAAAGACTCAAGAAGGTTGCAGTATGGGGTAATAGTTTGGTGGACAGTGCTGCCGAAAGCAATTAATTACAATCGTCTAAGCAAGGTTCAGCGCTCAGCTTGTATATGCATAAGCGGACACTACGCACATTACCCTCAGCGGCACTGGACATCATGTTTCATTTATTACTTCTTGGTATATTCAGCAAGCTTCTTACAATCGAGAGTACAAATTATAGGTAGACCAGTATTGTTAGATATCTCTAGTGTCTAAACGAATTTGGTCTCAGTCGCAGGAGACGAGTTATCGCAGACTAGAAGAGTAACTGTGCGTGATCACGAGAGCTAAACTTCTATCTGATCTAAATTTTTGGTTAATTTGGAATCCCACCTTCACCTACATATCTGATCACGATGGCGACTCCTATAGTACAACTTGTTCGAAAGCAGTTGAGGATGTACAATCATTTTGAAGAACATAACTTTGTGGGGAACAAACTTAGGGAGGACCGAACCCTAACCAACATCACCAGACGCATTAAACTTGGAAAGCAGGCAGACAATACAAATGTGTTCTAAAAGGCCTCCAAAGGCACCTCCTAGGATAAGACAAACCATCTTGATAGATACTTAAGTTCATTTTGTAGAATACACGACTGCAGATGTATGTCCTGTCGGTTATAAGCAAGCTTTACATCAGCAACTTATTATCATATGTTGATAATAACTGCTCAAACATAGCATGAGTACAAAAGATGATTTTCATAAGATACTAATACTTACTAGTAAAACAATCCTACTTCTCTTCTTTGTATTTCCTTTCATTTGAAATTAAAAAAAAATATTCATTCGACATTCAATAACTTGCAAGAGTAGGCAGGGTTTATTGCAAGGATTTATATTTGAAATAATATATTTCTAAGATGTTTCCACCGAAAACAAACGTATCGCTTGACGGAGCTCGGCGTAAAAGTTCACTGGAAAACAGTCAATTTATTGAGAAAGTTCGCGAAGAAGAACGCCACAATGATATCCTTGAGGACGTCTTCATGCGCAGTACCGGAGAGAATCCCTATCGCAAAAAGTTACAAGCCAGTATTAAGCTTTGTAATGCGCTCAAGGAAGAAATCAAATTAGATTATGTCCTTGACCGACGTGCCCTGGTCAGGCGTCAGTGTTACGCCGACTTGCGATTAGTTGAGCAACAACTTCGTGCGGCCTATGTCTCAAAAGCAATATCCGCTCAAAAGTTTGAACAAAAAGCAATGGAAGAGGAGAACAAAGCCAAAACACATGTCGAAAACGTCGGCCTAGAAGAAGCTCGATTGAGGCAATCCGAGTATATGGCCAAAATGGAACAAGAGGTCCGTCAAAAGAAGCTCGCTCTTAAGGAGGATCTTCTCGAGCAAATGTCCGAGATCGAAGCCAAAAGACAGCACGTTAAGATGAGCATAATGATGGAGAAGAAGCGCTTAGATGATACCGTGAAAAGGTACAAAGAAGAAGAGCAGCAGGCGCAACGTAATGCTCTAGCAAACAAATTGAAATTGAAAAATGAAATGAATGAGTTCCTGCAGATGCGAGAGAATTGGAAATTGCAACAAACTGCTGCTTCCTTAGAAGATGATGCCAAAACACAAGAATGGCTTAAGCAACGCGAAATAGAAACGCAGAAAGCGGTTGAAGCCAAGAAGGCCCTAAGGGAACATAAGAACAAGTTGTGTGAGGAAATGGGCAAAAGGACTCATGCAGTTAGTGCTGAAAAAATCAAAACTCTGGACTTTTTGGCAGATTTACTGGTAGACGAACGCCAGGCTAAGGAAGAAATTAAAGCGGCACGAGATCAAGAACGACAGATGCGTGATCGTGCCCTTGCTCATGAGGAACTCACTCGAGTACGTCAGGAAAAAGAACGACAAAAGCAAGAGCTTAAGAGGCAAAACGAAGAATTCTATCAGGAGGAACTACGCTTCTTAGCCGAACGTGACAGATTGGAGCAAATTAAGGATGAAAAGAAGAAACAGAAGGTCCAAGAATATCGAATAGCCCTCCAGAATGCACTGGACGAGAAGAAACGGGTGCGAGCCAAGGAAATGAAGAAGTTATTGATGATAGAAAAATTCGAGGTTGAAGATACAGCTAGAAGAGATGAACTTATTGAATCGGAACGCATTGAATTGTTGAAAACACATGCTCCTGGGCTCAAGGGGTTCTTACCGCCAGGATTACTACGGCCGTCGGATAGAGAATTTTTGTCAATTTAATCGATACAATCAGAAAATTTAAAAAAAAAAACCAAAAAAGAAATATATAATGACTAATGAGTACTGAGTATGAGTGTTTCTAATGAATCATGTCATGAGCTGAAGCTAAGCATAAATGTATATCTCAATAGTCTCGTATAACAGGTATTTGATGAGTATCATAAGTACCTGGTGAATATGGGCGTGTCATGCGTTTCATAATGACAAATAATGTCACAACACAATTTATGAATCCAAAAATAACACAAAACAAAAATTTAAAAAAAAAAAAATTTTGTGTTAGAGGATGTAGAGTGTAAAAAAAGGATAAAATTAGCAACACATTTCATATAAAGATTAAGCCAAATTATGACATCTTGTCAGAAAAAAATGAATGTGCTTGTCATAATATGGAAAAATGAGTTAGATCCTAAACATATTCATAGCTCTAAGACTGTCTAGACTATACTGACATTGATTGACGTGAATAGTGACAAATATATCATTCTCAGCATTGCATTCGGTATATCCGGTGCGTATATGGAAGATCTCTTTCTCTCTCTAGTTGCTAAGCATTGAGCAACTACAGTCTTTCCGTCGACAGACAGTCGGGCTCTGAATTAAGTTTCCACAAGACAATCTCAGGGTCTTACGTCTGTCCTGTATCCCTTTGTGGGTGATAGAGCATCTACAAGGCCTACGCGCCATCGTGTGTGGTATATGGAAATGTGCCTCAGTTCTACCCGATTCTTTGCCTGACTGGGTAAGCGGGTAGCATTGCAACGCATCGAACAGCTATGGACTTGTCACCTTGTAGTAGAGTGCCCATTTGTAAGATCTCTTTCTTTCGCGTTTTCGACCCCTGAATTGATGGAAAACAAAGTTGAACTCTCCGTATTCAGAAACATGACGTTTAACACTTGAACTCACGTGACACGCAGATAAGTTAGACGTCGAATAAATGCTGACTGCATTAATCACTACTCCAAGTGTTCAATATCCTTCACATTATCTTCTTTGTGGAACAAAGGAGATAGTCCTTTCTGATAAAATATATAGGCTTTCACATGGTAACACTTTTAAGAATATAAATCGCCTGTCAATTAACCATGAATTCAAGAATCAACACATTTATTTACAGAAGCCCATTAAATGATTTCAAATTAACATCAGATAGCTAAGCCGATAAACGAATGAGTACGTGACTTCGATGACAGCTGTCAAAGCAATTACTGACAGAAACGACACGCTAGTGACTATATCCCTCTGACAACGTCTATCTATCTTTGACAAGCAGTCTTACGAGAGGGAATGAATGATTTCCTTAAAAGGAAGCTAGTAACGACGTGACATGATGCGCATTTCTTACTCTAAAGTTGGCATGTGCTGGTGCACCTCAAAGAAATTGAATTACATACTCATTTCAGTCTTCAACCCATAGTAATGTCCTCTGACACACAAACCCATGCTACTATACTGCTCCATTGCATGCACCCATTTAGCTGTGTGTAAGGAGTCAATTGTGATCCTTTACCGTCACCCACAGATGAGTGCATCTCATTTCCTATACTTCAATCAATTCCATGTTCCTCAAGGGAACTTTTTTTTTTTCTTCTTTTAGTTCCACCATTCTCTTGTGTTTAATGGCGAACACGTTATGGGTAGTGTGCATAGGAAGAGAGAAAAAAAAAAGACTGTTGTTGACAAAGAACGTGTGTTCAAAGGGATTTACATGGTCGTTGACGTTTTACTGAACGCGAGCACACCTAGAGGTTGGCTTGCTTTGAATTGACAGTAAACACAAACAAAAGGATTGACATGAAAGAAAATAAATTTAAAAACAAAAAAAGAATAGCCCCAAAGGAAGTGACTTAATGAGCTTGGTGTGCAGAACGGATGTAAACATTACCTGACTTGGATTTTATTTTGCCGTGTGCAACACTGTATTCCGGAAATGTACCCTAAGTGCAGTTGAACGCTTACAAGCCGGAGGTTGTTTATCTGTTCGAAGAGGTACCTTTGTAATCATTTAATCTGACTTTTCGAGAGGAAGTATTATTTTGTAGCTTTTGGAGGAATGTCCTGTAAAGAACTAGATCAAGTTCTTGAATTGTGTTAGGTTGGGGGAAGGTTTCTGTGTAGCTTGCGATCAAATCTCATGCACTCATGTAAGGTTTGGGTGGCGCAAGAGGTTAGTGGCCTTTCTCGTATTGCATGAGGAGGAAGCGCAGTCTGTAGCATTTAGCTGTGCTTTGTACCGAATGCATCTCCTAGTTTGCACTGGAAAGTCATGAACTAGAAGCCGATGTCAGTAACTTAATAGCATTTGGAAAGGATTTTGTTCACTAGCATAAGCCTGAGGAATTAGGAGATGATCCCTCATTGATCTCAACCTTTGTCGAGAATGCTTTTACAAAGAAAGCAGAGGCCAATGAACTCTTCTATCTCTGATTGGAGTTATTTCGAGTTCATATGGACGCCATTAAAACACTGTCGACATGAAAAAGAATGGATATGGATGATGCTTTCAATCAGCGACTAAGATGGTTTGGTCATGCAGAGCAGATGGAGCCCAACGTTCCAGCTAAGAATGTGTTCGAACTAACTCCGGACGGACGACGTAGTAGAGGACGACCTTGCGGTAGGTGGGGCGAAACAGAGACTTCAGTCAACTTGGCGTGTACAACTCGAGCGAGCTGACTCGTAACCGGGCTGGCTGGAGTGTTTTGTTGGTTGAGGCCCAGCTCCAGCCTGGTCTGTACCTTTCTGAAGTAAGTAAGTAGCCTATTCACCAAGGTAGAGGAAATTTACAAGTAAAGAAATATAAGGCCACAAACACAAGCAAACTGTAAGTCCCTACGGTTCCAAGTCATAACCGAATAACACAGGGTTTTGATACGCTTTCTCATGATATTAACATTCTTGGACATCTTTCGGGCTGTCAAAAGTGGGGAGGCTATTCCTGCAACCTCGATTCATTACTCAAAAATCCAACAAGAGTGCCTAAAATTTTGAAAAATAAATCCTTTCTTCTTCTAGTTTTGAAACTCTTTTAGCATGGGTGACAGTGCTCAGAAGATGTAGAGCGTTCAATAAACATTTAAAGGGGTAATTAAGATCACCATAAATCTACTCAGGCCACATCCTTTCCCATCATACGGGCTCTCAAACGATATGTAATTTAACCAGTGCATGGAAGTCTCTTATTTTTTCGCAAAATATTTCAACTGAACAATCAACTTAAGCTACATTTCAAGAACAATAATATTCCCAATAGCATTTTCAACATTCCCCACATAAGTCCATCACTTGCTTCGCCAATTTTATATCCGCCCTCAAATGCTTTCATTCAATAAATACAGCCCATGTCGTTTAAATCCTCCGCCCCCTAACAAAATGGGAGGCTCCTGTGAGGATTTGTTGAAATTCAAAAGCTTTAAAGTAAAAATCGGATTACTTGTACTTTTTTTTGCTTTTGCTCAAAATGATTGCACATCTTGATATAATGCGCTGTAATTTTATGAGTAAAAAGGAGCATGTGAATGGATTTCTTAACTCGTATAAAGCAGAAGGATTTCGCACCTAAAATGTGTGGTAATTCCACGGCATGACGACGGCTTAAGGTACGCACTTAACTGTGAGTGTCTGTAGGAGATTATCGCACGTAGTAGGTGGTAGTCAATTTTTAACAACTCGCCCACGAGCTAAGCAAACTTTCAAATGACTGTCATGTGGGGAATTATTGACCTAGATTTCCCAAAATAATCCCTACAAACTGTAGTGGTTTTCGAACAACTAAAATTGCATGAGAAGCACTGTTTAACTGGTGTTTTTTTTTTTTTTTTAGCCTACAAATATATTTATATCCCAACACATGATATGAATAGGAATTTTGAATATTAACGGAACGAAATTCAAACTAACATCCGATTGCATGTCCCGCAGAAATGATGGCCAACATTACATACAATTTCCAGAGAACACTTCAAAACGATGTTTTATCGCCAGGCAGTCCTTTTGCCCCCGCGCTGAACAGGACCACAATCGATAAGGGTACACATAAAATTCTAGGAACGCGCTGAAAATGCTGTTAACCCCCTCATGACGTGCCAATTTCGTTGCGGTTTTTTGGCGGGGCGATTCACATTGGATATTATGGTGGTTTCCCCAAAAAGTAATTCCCATCAGAGTCTGTTCATTTGTGCCACCAGCTTCATCATCGTTCTCCGTCGTTGGGAAAGTAACATTCAATTGGAATAATTTCTGTTTTTTTGTTTTGGGGGAGAAAAGGATACTTTAAGATTCGTTGCACGCCATTATTCAGCTGTTGCTGTATTTTAGGCGTCATAATTATCTAAACATAGCGGATAAAAGCGCCCATTGTAATGAATGTGTTATTAAAACATCCCTCCGCCAAAAACAACACCATGGTTGTGGTTTTCATCTTTTGTAAGGACTCGGTTAACCCCTTTTCTAATGGCACAATGGCGACGGAATAAACAATCAAATATTACATATTTTCCGGGTCGTTAACGGGGTGGATTTGACGGTTCTATTGTTCTTGCGCCCTTAATTACATTTTGTGTGTGTGTGGGCTTTGTGGTGGGGGTTGATCCGCGGCGAATGTTGAGCCATTACAATGTCGAATTTATTGAATCGACTGGGTTATGGGAGTTCTGCCTAATCTCATTAGCCGGGTGAAATTGTTAATTGAAGAATAAATTAAAATTTAAATTAAAAAACAAAAGAATGAGATTCTCCATATTGAAGGGGAAGTTTATTGTTAATAACTTGCTGCCGTGGGGGGAGGGGCAGTTTCAATTTCGACGCAAGGAATGAACATTTTGTAATTACTGTAACAGTTGCTTTTAGAATATTGAAATTTGGTTTGTAGGACATTACCTTTGAGAGCAGTGACTGTGGTGGCGTTCTTGAGATGATAACATATTTTGTGGGATTCCCTTGCCATAAGGTTTGAAAGGGTTCCACATGTAAGATGTTGAGGTTTAATTAGTGTTTTGTATCCCTGTTTTGAGCAGAAAAGGTAAACTGAAGAGAGGAGGAGCTCTAAGGATCAAGGGCTACAATAAACAACACAGATCAGACCCTATCAGAGGGAAGTATGTATGTGACTCGCTCGAAAGGAAGAGAGGCACAATATCAAGGAAGGGGTTTCTGATTGTATCAACCACAGGCTAAGGCCACAATATTAAAGAAAGCCTTCCTGATATGCTGGTCTTAAGAGAAACCAAATGCAAGTTTGCTGTGGAAGGTGAAAAGGCAAACAGCATCAAGAAAACTGTGAAAGGAGATCTACTTCTTGAGCTTAAAAGATGTACTATCTTGCAGGGCGCGGGAGCTGAAGAATAGTTAAAAGTATTCTGGAAAGATTAGTGCACAATCTGGATAAGATCACCACTCAAGTTTGTTGTGGAAGACGTAAGAGCAGGACCTTGGGAAAAGCATTGCCACTCTCATGCTACAATCTTTTGCAAGTTAGCTTCTAAGGAGGAGCTGATAACATCGCCGGTTCTAAAGGTAAAGGACTTTCTCTACCTAATGTCAACTTCTCAAGTAACAACTATGCCGAAATAAATCAAAGAATTCCTATGTCTAAGCCCAGTTTGAAAGGGTTGCTCAGTAGCAAATCCTTCTCTGCATTTCTCTCGAACGATAAGGATGCCTGTGGTGACTTTTAGAGGAAAGGACCTCGAGTTATTTTCCTTCCTGTATGCGTACCATCTACCACTTATCGGCGCTCCTGCCTTATGAATCTTTGAGACCAAAATGGACAGGCTTCACAGTAGAGGAAGACTTCAAGAAAAGTGTTGGGACCTAGAGTGAAATTTCACAAATATTTTGCAATCCCCTCGTCGACTCACTTATCTCAAGGACTGAAGGAACAGGTGAGACAGTACACTTTTTTTCTTTAATAATCTAGTACAATTTATTTAAGTTTCAGTGTAGTCTTCCTGCCAAGGCTTCTCAGCGAACTCTTTGCGGGCTTCTATCATTTCCCCGATTGGAATGTTCTTGTTCAAAAGTGCTGTCAAGTTTTAGGATGTTTTTGGTTGTTGACAATTTAATTTTGCAGCTTATTTTATTTTTACTGTCACTTATCTTTAATTTCAATTAAAAAGAATTGCGATTATATCTTGGTCGCTACATTATTCAACCCAATTCGGGTTGTCCTTGTCCCAGAACTTTTACGCTTGCAAAGACTTAAAATGTCAACTCTTGCTCCCATTCATTACGCCAAAGCTAAACACACAAAAAGCCATTCTATAAGAAATGTCCAAAAAAACTTTCTGTAATTCTGATCATGTTAATAAAAGTTTTGACAATTTTCTGTCGGTTAAGCATAAAAGATAGTTTCGACATTCTTACTGTCACATGGATAGTTTGACCCAAAAAACACGAAGATGTTCAAGAACTTCTGCTGTGGATAGTTTGTGAATTCTTTATTCCTACAAGAAAAAAATAAAAATAAGATAAAATCCTTTTCCACAAGAAAAACTATCATCACGTACCCTGATTGCTTCCAGATAGGAAAGCATTCTCTATGTTTGCCAAACAAATACCACACACGAGTCGACTGATAATGATGATGATGATAATGATGTTAATGGTAACATTTCAAGATGGGTGGCAATTGATACATTGACACAGAGCCAACCAAATGCGAAAGGATAACGCATTATTCTAGGAAAAGATAAAAAAAAAAAACGATATGGGATTGAATATGTCACGTATGTCACATTAATATATTCGATATCGCTTTTGAAGTGTTTTCCATTTATTTTTATTGCCTGTGAGTGAAAGAGTTGACGATTACCATAAACGATAAATTTTGTTCCCCTTTTGTCTATGTGTCAACAGAAACTTGGGCCACGTGCTAGGATAAAAAGTGGAAGGATTCAAGAAATAAGGTCAAATGTTAAATAGTCAGGAGTAATATTGAACTACGCTTTGAATTGTTCAACTGTCTGTGAGTGTGGAAATTATTGTTTTATGTTGAAGACATGTGAAGTTATTGCTTGGAAAATAAAAAGGAAGACGAAGTGCCAAGCTGTGTGCAATTTCAGGGAAGAAAAGGACTGTGAAGGGTCTTGTAAAGTGTTGGTTTGGGGAAATGTAAAATACGCATTATCTGGTCTCAAAAGAAATTTTGAACTCGAATTTAGAACGGAATTACGGAGAAGTTTTGACTCATTTTCAAAGAGCTGGATCCATCATTAAGTGTTCTGCGTTATGTTTGGCTAGGTAGCCTAACTGTTTTGCCTGCCTGCCTGCCTGAGTGAGTGGATTCTACTGCATGGGGTACTTCACAATGGAGTTGTCTGCCGTAGAGTGTGTCCAATCCATTGCCACTTTCTTGATCCAGTAGCTGACATGAAAGTATTCAAATGATACCTCGTACACCTCAGGTTGTATTGATATAAGCTCTGAGTTTTCTTGGGTTCTCCCTACTTACAAAAGCCTTCTGGAAGTTCATAAGCAGTATATGTAGCGGCGACCTGTACTCAACGCATTTCTCTTTTATGATCAGTAAGGTTTTTAAGTAGTCAAGAGGATCCAGAGAACTGCATCCATCCTTTAGAGTAGCCAAGGAGGTCCTCTGATATACAAAACCCTTCAGTGAACAGTCTAGGAGCCCTCAGTACAATTCTATCTTTCTGGTTACACTTTGGTCAGGATCATTGATCCTCCAAAACAGACTTATCTATATCATAACATATCTACCCACATGGGCTAAAGAATTCATATCTGCGATCGTTTCAATGGCTGTGTCTACTTCATCTAAGAGGATTTAGCTCAGGGTTCTGCTAGGGTCGACCTTTTGATCTTCAGTTCTGAAACCCGAGTCCAGTGATTTGTCAAACATATCTTGGTAGTAGCCCACTCCCTGCCATTGACGGTGTAACTACTGACGAGGAGGTAAGTTTCGAGGATGTGACTACTGTATATGCCCCTCAATAAGTCCAAGGACTCACCTTATCAGTATTAAAGCATTCCATGTACTTATCTCAGTTGGACCTTGTTTACAAAAACCATTAAGTCTGCCGTGGGACATTCATATTGACTTGTGCAGTCATTGAAAAGCTCGGAACTTAACGTTTGTCCGTTGTCTGTTGGATGGAAGGCCTTTAAAACTTTGTCATGCTTGAGTCACTTACCCTAGCAGCCTTCAACAATTTACCAGACTGACATTTAAAAGTAATTCTACCTCAGTTCTTTTCTCTCGGCATTTATTCGATTGTGACATTCGGTTTTAATTGAAAAAAAAAAAAAAACCATTTCCACCAACACACTTTACGTCCTGCCAACACAAAAGTCTGTGTAAATTAAAAGCAATCCCCTCAATGAAATTCTCATTTATCGCTTGGATAACACTCCAACCGTAAGATAAATAATTAACACAATTTCATGTGTAGTTTCACAAATGGATTAAATATCAATTCACACTTTCCATAGACAGGCCGATACACCACTTTAATGATGATAATTTTGTTTATCATCTATTACAGTAGCTCCCTAGCATTGTGTACAGTGTCCCGATATCGAATGATAACAGCATGTGTATTAACAAACAATAACAAAACCAAATAGAGTGTAACATTTTCTACACATGAAGTGTAATTGCAAAAGTATCTACCGCTGCTATGGGGTGGGGAAAATTGATAATTAATGACAACAGTGTGAGAACCTAATGTCATAACGCTGATAAATTGTACTTGAACGTATTAGATTTTGACTAGTGTTTCTAATTCGATTTGTTTATCTAGAATGAAGGATGCGGTTCGATTGTTTTCTTTTGAAATTGATTCTGTTAAGCTGGTTAGTGCTGGTGGATGGCAGGCACTTGTAGATGAATCTAATTACCGCGCGTTTGTAGGACTATTCAAATGTAGGTTCAAGATTTTCATATGTTCTCTGTTAAGTATGTGATAAAGCAGGAGCTGAATATCGATGAGTATGTGAGGTTGATGCCCTAGAATCAGGAAGAGAGTATCAAAATTTATTAATTTCTTGAAAAATTAAAATTTAGCACTCCTTACTATATTTCTTTATATCGATTGACATATTGTAATATCGATTACCATTTATAAATATCGATTTAAGTGACACATCGGTTAAGCCCATGTCAATGTTTAGTTATTCAAACAAGAGCGACCAATCACAGCATCGCTTCTATCTGTAATATATGACAGTCAGTCAGTAGAGTTTTTATGGCAGATTTTAAACTTCTTATTAGAATGAAATGATGGACCAATGCCAAAGGAATGGTCGTGATCCTTTTACTGCGGATCCTGACTTTGCATATAGGATGAAGAAAGTAGAATCAAATAATGCTGAGCCACAAAATTGGCCACAAGGTGCAACTAAAGCAAAATCTTCATTATTTTGAGGTTAGTAAGCTCTACCTTATGGTGTGTCGGTGAATTTCTTCGAAAATTACGAACGGAAGTAGGCAAATAGAAAGGCTCATGTATAGGGTAATAGGGTAAGCCGCAAGATAGGGTAACTGTCGGTTCGTTCACGGCTCAACAAAATTGGTCCGAAATGTCGACTAATGCCTCGGATCTGGAGGAATATCTTTTGAAAGCCTCTGGCTATCACGCTTAGATCTAGCGATATTATGAAACTAAGTATAGGTAGATCATAAATCAGAGCTCTCTGAACATTGCCCTAAGAGGAAACACGCCAGCAGATAAGGGCTATCAGAAACAGACCTTTCTAGGTATTGCAATGGTACAGGAGCCGGAGTTTATTGTGAAGCTCTAGGAGTGAACTGCTCCTTTAGAATAAACGGCGACTGCAGCGTCTTTCAAGCCGAAGTCACTGCCATTACGCAGGCTGCTGAAATTATACGTGAGAGTAATATCGTCGGACGAACGATAACTGTCCATATAGACAGCCAGGCAGACATTAGGGCTCTGGACTCTGCTGTCCGAGTTATAGGCTGGTGATAACCTGGAAATCACTTTTAAGCTAGACATCCAGAGCCAATACGGTGACCCTCAGTTGGGTACCAGGGCATATGGATATTGAAGGAAACGAGAAGGCGAATGAGCTTGTTACGAAAGGGTCGACGCTGCACATATCGCGGGCCCTTCCCTTTGTAGCACCCCCAGTAAGTTCTTGAAAGAAAAAATTAGAAGATGAAGCCATCGAGCTAGAGCTCTATGGCCGGCCTTTAGTAAGAAGAGGTCATCAATTTTGGTTAAACTCAGTCGTCATAACGCACGGGTCGTTTCTGGCGTAATAACCGGCCATTTTGTCTTTCATTGGCCTTCACGCAGAGAGATTCGGTGTGCAGCATAATGACTATTGTAGAAGCTGCAGAGACGAAGAAGAGATCGAATCTATTAGTCACCTGCTGTGTGACTGTCCTGCCCTATCTGTTAGAAGAAAGAGAACTCTTGGCAGTTATTTCTTCTCGGAGCTGGAGGACTTAGGAAATGTTGAGCTGGCGGAGCTCTTGAGATTTATATTACTATCTGGGAGGTTCTAACAGCGGACCCTACTACAGCGTTCCCAGGGTTAAATGATTGGGCACAATGGACCCGAATTGTGGGTCTCAGTGAGCAGTAACCTTCTGGTCACAAAGCACCCATCTACCTAACCTAACCTAGGTTACACGAATCAAAGTAAGGAGTTTTGTAGGATCTACTCAACTTCTGAAGGACATTCAAATGCTTTGACTTTGCTTTCTTTCTTTCTTTTTACCATTTCAACTCACCCTAGGGATCTTATTATGGTGCCTGGTGTAATATGATAACCTTATAACTCCAGTAGACCTGCTGGGTGACATAGAAGTCTAGAGTGGGACTGATACTAACCCCAGAGCAAGAAGCAGGCTCATATCCTGAAAATCTCACAGTGGAAGCTATGTATCAGAGTAGATTATGGAGAACTAACATCACTCAGTCCAAAAGTAAGGACGGGCAGAAAGTTGTCAACCAGAGGAATCACATAGCAATCAGTAGTGGAGTAGTCTTTGGACAAGAACGCAATCAACATAGGCAACATTGTGTAGCTAGTAGTCTTGCCTAATCACGGCGGCAGCGAACTGGATGCATGTAGCAGATTCGGGAAGGCTAGAGCTGAGCTTGGAACCGAATTGAAATAGTTCCATTTCGAAGTATAAATCAGTACTACTGTATGGAGGCAGTACCTATTTAAAAAGTGGATAGCAACACATGCATGCTGTTAATCTTAGTCAAATGTCTAATAACCATGTTGAAGATTTTTTCGTCAAACTGTATCTTCAATGAGCAATTTATCAGAGAATGAACTAAGAACTTGCAGACTTTACTACATAAATGGAAGAAAAAATCAAAGTGGATCCAGTGCATGAAAACAAGTCCATGTGGAATACACTACTAAACCAGGCAGGACGCTCTAGGTAGACTGGGCACAAACCCTTGCATGAGTCATCGAGATCTTCGGAAACACGCTGCAGGAACCTGAAATACATAATATATAGCAAGCATAATTGATGTTCTATACCACCGAAGGAGTAAAGGATAATAGTGCATATAAAGGATTCCAAGCAATAAAAATGCAGCTTCCTCCTTAAATGTTGAATTGCCTTAATTTGATGCCTTAAGCTGGCAAGGATTACATCGGAAATAAATAGGACAAGCCTTGCAAGTACTTATTAAAGCTCTTATGTGCCTTTTCCCAGACACGGTTACATGCAGCCGTAAATTTTCATTTTAATCCTGAACAAAGCTACCGAGGGTAATTTCCCTACCAAAGCATTCTACTATCAATGTAGTCTATGCAATTTTGTAACTAATAGATACTATCAACTTAAACTGTGTAGAAGAATTCTCTTTGAATAATTTCCCAATAAAACTGTTACAATTGCAATGCCTTAAGCAGGAATTAAGATGAAGGACTCAGCCACAATAAAAAATGAGTTATATACCCTTCGAATTGAAATCTAAATGGTCCCTGTGGTGGCAGTGAAATTTAGTGCCCACTTTTAATGCTCAAGTTGTTCCTTGTGATTTCCATTTTAGACGAAACTTTTTCCCTCACAGCACTAACCGCAACGCAATGCAAACAAAGTAGTCTTATAGCATTTTTTTATTTCTATTTTATTACTTAACGTTGGCAAATAAATTAAGCAGCTAACTTTTGTTTGACTTTCCATTTCGGTTCCCAGCTCCAAGGGGCGTTTAATGGAGTCAAGCAACTTTGTCACTTTTGTATCTTTTTTTTAATAGTATATCCTAAGGACATGATATATAACATAAAATCAATGACTTCACTCACGTGTGCATACAAACTAATCGAATTGCCATTAATCCGTTCGCCCCTTAAAGGCAAAAGCATCCTATGGGGATACCAGTATTCCGAGAAAAAAAAAACTAATTCCTAAATATTTAATTCCTTCAAATTGGTCAATGAAGAATCAAACAAACATGGGAGCGGAAAAAAAAAGGATACATAATCTGAATCTTAATACAAGCAGGAATTCCCTGGAACTGAACCCAAATATTGCCACGTGTATATAGATGGATACGGTTGTACGTACCCAAAGCTATCTGGCTTGACATTGTACAATCTTTCTTGTAACCTTCTGGGTAAACATTAGGGATATATTAACAAGGAGATTCCCTGAAGGAAAAATGAAAGAAAAAACCCTCCGCGTTGAACATTGATGTAAAAAAAAAAGTATCGTTAAAGTTTTAAGGATGTTTTTTTTGTTTTTTTTTTGCGGATCCTGTACTTGCTTTTTTATTTGATCAAAATTATTCCTTAGGGAGGAGAGCGCGTTTTATCCATTTCTTTGGTTTGTTCTTTTATTTTTTAATAATATTTTTCTTTTGCTATGCGTAAGCATTAAATCACAGGAGTTGTTAAGCATCGCGTAATAGATAGTAGTCATTACTCTTGGAAGCTGGCAAACAAATCAAATTGAAATTATCTGCACTGCGAGAGAGAATATATTTTTTAATATAAGATTTTTAGATGAATTTACCTTTGATTTTTTGCAAGTGTAGCTCCTTTTAATAGATTTTGCAACCGCTCACTTGTTCCTTAGTGTAAAATGTTGATACTGATTAGGATGACTGAATTTATTTCTGCAAAAGAGAAAAAAAATATTTATAAAAATATTTAAATCATGTATAAAACGTTCTATTTTGAAATGTATTTTAGTTACAATGTGCAGACAGTGGTGTCCTAAATAAAGTTTCAACTTTAAAGTCTTGTAAACACACTAAATATATTAGCAAATTGGAATAAAATTTAAGGAGTTCCTAAGAGGCCCTTACGTGTCAAACTGATGATGAAGACATATGCATGTGCAGATGCATACCTCACTTACCATTTTGATCGGATGCTATAAAAAAAATCTCCTTTTTATTTCAAAGGAAAAAACAAATGAAGAAACCTGCAGTTTGGCTGAAACGGGGAGCAAGATACCCTACTTTTCTTTAAGAAAACAGAAACCCTCCACTGTCTCTCTTCAGGTGGTTACTGTACACTACTTAACCAGCGATGCCAGATGGAAGGATTTTCCTCTGTTTTCAGGGTTTTTCAATCAAAAAGGGGGCACAAGTTTCGAAAACTGCAAAAATGAAACTCTTTGGGAAATTTTCAACAAAGCAGAATATTAAAAAGATACATATCTCGTGAATAACAAGTGTCAATATCAACTTGAAACATTAACAGATCGTTTGTTTGTCGCTAGTATTTAAATAACGCGCTGCCAAACGGTACTTTTAAAAATCGACAATGAAAATTGTTTGCTGGTCGGGTAATTAAAATATTTAGCTGAAAACTAGGCGGTATGAATAAGAGCTGTCAGATAGGAAATGGTTGCGTGTCCACTTGAGAGCACTTAAGCTCTCTCGAGTAGCTTTCTATATGAGAGTAAAATTTGTGTGAGCCATGCTTGCGGGTAGCTACTCTCAGAATAGGAACATTGTTTGAAAAGTGCGAGTTAATCGCAGAGATTAAGATAAAGTCTGTCCACTTGCGAGCAACTCTTTAAAAGTTTAAAAGCTGAGAGTAGTAAAGCAGCGCAATACGAGTTGCTCTCACGTTCGTGACCAGGGATGCCGTTTTCCAATTTCGAAGGGGAGTATTTTAGAAGTTAACAGAGGAGTATTTTGTGCCTGAGGGGAGAACAGGAGTATATTTGGTGTTTTAAACTATTTTTTCTGCTTACTTTTACATTTCGTAGTTTACAAGAATTATCTCATCATTTTCAAGGACAGATACAAGACAAATCCCATCACACACTGGAGCAATTTTGCCCTGGGGTAACCTCGAGTGAATTCTCCTAAATTGGCAGTTCGCAAAGAAAAGAGAAAATATATAAGTTTGACCCCGCATTTGAACTGCTTCAATAGTGGATGAAGATTTTACCCTGTTTCTTACTTTACACCCCATCTTCCTCTTCTAAAAAGCCAGTCTTACCCCGGGGTAATTGCACCAGTTTGTGATGGCCCATTCAATGAAATAAAGATGACAATATATTTACTAAACACAATTGGAGTTACTTTCTAATACTATTTTGTGGAAAAAATCGAAATGTTGGTGAAGCAAATGGATGACAATGCAGTGAAGAACAATGCCGTAGAGGACAACCTCAGTGACGTGCACAGATAGCAAATAGGTCCTTCAATTTAGAAAATAACTACGTTATCTGGAATCGTTTTCTATCGCATTCCTCTCGATCATAGACGTACTATAATAGACAGACAAACCTACATCCCTCTGCCTAAAACAGCCGGATTCAAGTCAATTTGACTCTCCAAAAAGTTCAAGTTGATTGTAGATTTGTAGATGCCATCAATGACTGAATTCTTGTCCTCTGTGGTCCAAAATTCCAACCAGTCAATCGATGGAAATTGACCAGGTCATCACTATCTTTCATGCTAAGATCCATGTAGTTGTTTTTTTGCAAAGCTTATGAAAAGAAATTGACGAAAATACGCATTTGACCGAAATTTTAACTTTTCACATAGTCCTCAACGTCCAGGATTCTTGAATCCACACACTAGCGAAAGTTTGTCCAGGTATCAACCTCATAGAAAAGGGATAAAGCTTTCACTGATGGTTGACGCTAAAGACAAGGGGTCTCTATACTCAGCTAGATGGGGTGGATACTACAATTCTGACTTATGTTTTGTTATACGCATTTCGTACAGTCACAACTCACATTTATCAGTAGTAGGGTCCCAAATGCAATTCCAGATGGAACACCCACACATCAGATGAGTTCGAATTTGGCGATCTTCTTGCCAACAGAGCTGAAGCCTGAAGATCTGTTTTACCGTTTCTCCAGATTGCTTGTGACTATAGCCAAATTTTGTGTCTTATATGACTACAGCAAGAAAATTTTAGAATGATCAGCAGCAGCAATGATTTTTGTGATGAGCATCTTAAATGAAAACATGAAAGAGGACAACTTTAAAACCATCATCAGCTTCGGTTTAAAATAGGCCATTAAGCTACTCTTAGAGATGGGTTCATCAAGATCAATATCAAAGCCGCATATTGATGCCTAAAGCATAACTTCATACTCGTAAACTATCGAAAACGGAAGACAATAATACGTGTACGAGGATTAACAGTCCATGGAATCCTATGAATGCTTTCCACCAATAAAGTATTGAGTAGATCAGTATTCATCAGTCTCCAGTGCTAGGCCAACCAGTTGCATTCCGATTGAACTTATCAAAAGCAATAAGAAGATTATATCTATTATTTGATACTTTTCCTTTATTACCATAAAGTGTTTATGTGGTCACTGTAAAAGGACGAAAACGTGTGCTACGAGGTGGATCTAAATATTCTTTAAACCATACTAATGATTAAAGCGAAGACTTCGAGTGGCTCTCCAGTTTCCATAACCCCTCCAATGGTCTAAGTAATAGTGCCCTATCTCCTCCGTCTTTCTTTTAAAGTTTCAAGAATTTTGTTTTTAAATGACCGCCTTTCATGAATTGTAGAAGAAGGTCAACTTGCTACTCATTAAAATGACTGCACAAGAAATGCAAAGACTGCCAACACAACTATAAGAACCCTTTAAAAAAGTTAGTAGCTCACAATACAAACTTAGCCATTTCTCCACTCCACATTTTACATTTTCTCATTCAAATTCATTCTAATAAATCTATCTTTTTAGCAGAAACCATTAAAAAAACTGCTCCTGTCAGTTGAAAGGAAAAAAAAACTTTCTATAAATCCCCTTGCTGCGCACATATAAGGATTCCTCATTGAGCAAGCATTTCTTTTTGAAAAAAAGTTCGATTGAAAATTGATTTCAATATCTCCATAGAAGACAGGCCATTATTCACGCACGCTTTTTATTTTTTCTACTTTTAGTCCTTTTGTGACAGTTCGAGTGTCACCTAGACATAATTAATTGCCTGTAACGGCGCAACTGTACCACAACCACATTTTATCGCTCTTACCCCATCCACAAGTATCAGGCGGCTGCATGTAGGAACATCCCCTAGCGAAAGGTCATTTATCACGAAACCAGAAATTAGTCAAATGAGCTTCTGAATAATGCTTATGCGATTATTCTAATCCGTCGAGCATGGGTTCTCCCATGGGACATTATATACATATATCTCTTTCCCAGATAAGTGGCAAACCTTTTGCTACATTACGTGGATTTATCTTAGGAAATATGCACGAATAAGTCCCCAAAATTTGGTCCTCTATGAATGATGAATCCAAAGAAAGTGATTGATAAACCTTCACCTTTCTTCTTTTCTTGTCCTTTTGAAGCTTAAGCATCGCTGTGACAGTAGTCCTTGTAGAATTGAGTTTGCTGCTTATGTTGTTCTTTGATTTGAGAACAAGAAATGCTAGCGGATATTTTGTTTGCTGACAAAGTGCACAAGCATTCGCATTGAATTTGAGTTTGTTTTATGTGCGAGCATTTTGAATAAATTTTGGCATTTTGTCAAATGGACGAGTGGTCGAATGTTTATTTATCGACTGTTTGGCACATGAAAGGAAATTCATGGTTCTAATGGACCACTATTGTGATGATTTCTGCCATGAGGAAGTGATAGATTTTTTCTTTTTAACAAAGTATAAGTTTGAAAGTGTGATGGTAAAGTGTGGGAAAAGGAACAACTAAACTTGGAAATGAATCATGCGAATAATTTATGGTTCGCAATGTGCTTGACACAGAATTTCAGCCCTTCAGTTTGAGTAGAAATGCGACACCAACTTTGGAGAAGTTACACAAGGATGTTAAGAGTGTACACTGAAGTGGTGTTCTTCTGATTTAGTGTTTTTGTCGCGACAGGGAACGCTTCACTGGAGCACGCAGACAAAACTTGTCCTTGGACTGCCAGAGAGATTTTCTTACATCGCATATTACTGAAATTTTCTAGTCTCAGGAAAATCTGAAAATGTGGTGAGGGCATTCATTAGCAGCATTCCACACATTAGGTTCTGTCCAGTGTAATAGCTGGACAAACACAGAGGAAGTGTTCCACAGTACCATCAATCTCTTCGAAAGTGTGAGAGAAAGTTGTTTCGCCCAAGTGTTGACTGCAGTAATTCGTCCTTAAAATACCGCAGGACTCTTTAGGCATTCAGAGCAATGCCATATATAATTGTATTCATAAGAAACTGGAGCCTTGATCAAGAATATAGGAAGACACAACACAGGTTTGGGGTCTAAGACTGTGAGCTCATCGTAAACTTTGTTTCTTGCGATCTTGTGAAATTAAATGCAAAAGAAAGCCAGTGAATTGAATTTTGTGACGCGATTTAGCTTGCATTCGTCAACTATTTTGTATGTGGTAAAAGGGATAAGATTGGCGGTAACTGCAGCTATTTTGCACTATACTACAAGCTTTTGAACTCTTCCTAAAATTTTAGCTTGTGGCTTTTAGTACAGAAAGTCAGAGACATGCTTGCCCAGTGAGTATTTTAGTCGCATTGCAAAGAACCGAGCTCCTTTCTTCTTATGTTTGCTTTGTAGCCATCTGTCAAGATCTTTCTCTGGGTGAAGTCAGCCTCAAGTACTGAAAAAGGAACTTGCGCCACAACTGGGGCCTTGAGACTATAACATTAAACTGTATATCCAAAGGCCCAGAGCTTCATTATTAGCGCCTTGCAAATTCATTAAACCTCCCGTCGCGCTATAATTCCTTTGCAAAGGATCAGTGACACTACTGGCGGATACAAAAGGACTCGAATAGCATTCTATCAACTGACTGAATCCGAAGGTAATGGTAGAGCCAGACGAAGAGCAAAAGCAAAGATGAAACCTTTGAAAACAAAGTATTTGGGAAAGATTTTATCTAAATGAATCTATGAAACCAGAAAACCTCTTCAAAGAACTTACAAATTTGTTTAGGGTTTTAGTAAAATAAGGAAACTATTCACCAGTCACCAGTCACCAGTCACCAGTCACCAGTCACCAGTCACCAGTCACCAGTCACCAGTCACCAGTCACCAGTCACCAGTCACCAGTCACCAGTCACCAGTCACCAGTCACCAGTCACTAGTCATCAGTCACTAGTCATCAGTCAATTAGGCAAGTGGATGCCTATATGGTGTAGAGAAAGCGATTGTCTGCAACTCTAGGTGGCTTCGAAATAAATAAGACTAAACCAACCACAAAGGGATAACCACGATGTCCTCAAGCTACCAAACCTCGGCAAGCTCAAAATTAACCTCCATACGCCTAAGGCGATAAAATCATTGAAGCATATTCCCAGAATTTATCCAGTACAGTGAAGGGTTTGATGCTGAAGCCTCTCCAAGAGTTTTGTTTTTGTTTTTGCTTGGACCCACTCACCGCAATCGTTAACGTTAACTGTGTTTGAATGAAATGATGTACTATACCAGGTGCTGTCATCTCAAAATTTCAGGAGCGGTACTTCGATCTCGATGACAAGTTACTCAATATTGATTGATGTACTTTCATGGCGTTTAGCGAAGCTCAGCCCTTATGCAAAACCTGCTCTGTTAAATGGTTGTGAACAATTTCTGAATGCTTCAGTATACGAAAATTAATATTTCGGAACAAAAACCGGGAAGAGAGCTGCAACTATTTCAAGGTTATTCCCTTACTTGTGCTACCTACATCATGATTATAGTCTTCTGGCAAAAATGATAAAGCTATCAGTAAGTTGCCATATTTCTAATTAAAATTTCTCCCTGGGAGGCACTGTTTTCAGAGGCAAATCCAATGACCACCTGTGATCACCATAGTACAGAACCCGTTCATACGTACCTATTAGTACATCATTAATAAGTGAATTTTAAATCCACCATGAAGCCTCGAAAAACTTTTCAGCAAATGCCATATGAAAAATTTCTCTCACACAACCCGTGCGATTGTAAATATCGATTTTACCTCTCATGAACCATAAGAACAATGGTCAAGCAGTTAGCCATGACCAAGTCAAGGCAAAGGATACTTATCTAAAATTAATCTTCCCAGCGGGATAAATGTGTATAAATCAAATGCCAAGCAAATACTCGACGTAAACAATTTGCTTTTGCGTACACATACTCGTACATATGTATTTTTCGACGTTAAATGCGCAACGTCGTGTAAACACAAAAACAAAAAACAACTCTCGACACGCAAAGAAGGGGCTACTAGGGACACCACGTGCGAGCGTTGTATCATGTATATGTTTGAATGGTGTCCAATAGTCCTTGCCTTACGACAGATTTACCAGATTTACCTTTCAACACGTCAATGTTACTCTATTGACACGAGTATTCTGTGGTGTAAACAAATCCAAAACACCCTCGTTGGTTGGTTGCTACGTTGCCCACAAAAGGGGCGCTCAATTGATGTGTTTACTCATTTAGAATTTAGTTTTTCCTTTGATTGGCCGCACTTCGTGTTGGATAGATAAATATCCGTTCAGTTTGAATTGATGGGTTATAAATCACTGGAATAACATTTAGATAGACGTACCGAAGAAAATAACTTGCTCGCTTGAGATACTTTTCTTGTTTTTTTTAAATTTCCTACGACTAGCTAGTTCGTTTTTATGATTGAAAGGATATGCTTATCTTGTTCGTCCTCTCTGACATTTTTGAACATCCTTCCGGTAATTCAATGCTCGGATGCACACAAATAGTTTTATGACTACGCTTTAAAAAAAAGAAGCTACTGTGCATTCTTTTTGTGTGTGTGCTTCTGCTGTTTTAGTATGCATCGTAAAGTTGAATTTTTTTTTTATGTTTTTAAACTTGTTCGCATGGAATGGGTTTTGAAAAGTTTTCAAGTACTTTTCTGCTTTTAAGATTTTTGTGTGTGACCTTCATTTTGATATGATTCACTGCAGATACATTCGGTTTCAAAATTAAATAATTAAATGCTTTTAACACGATTGTGGGAAAAATACTGTGAATTATGAAGGAAGACAAAAATCACTTGTAACTCCCCTCAGTCAATATTTGGAATCACTCCTTCTTATTCTCTCTTCCCATTTACCCAACTCTCATACTCTGTACATCAGTATTAGGGCATTCATAAGCCCGTGCTGACTAAAGAAAAACCGGATTTGAATACCATTTCCCTGATTAATTGTCAGCCAATTAATTGGGTTCATTAACCGCAAACATTCAAATCATTAGAAAATAAATTGGGGCAATTTTGTTCGAAAACAAAATTGTTTGTAAATAAATTTCCAGTTGAATAGCTAGCCAGTGCAGCGAATCAATTCGATTAACTTGTCATCGGGCCTAATTGGGCATAAAATATCGATATATTTACCTTTATGTTGGGGAGAATATTTTACTTTCGCTTCACAAATCGGCTATTACTTCGGAAACAGCCATTTTCAGCGGGCAACTGATTTGCGAAATCATTAATTTTCCAACGCGTATCGATTTCTTAATTGCTTTTTCTTTAACCTTGACAGAGGGTCTATTAATAGGGACACGGTATTGAAATTTTAATTGAAATTGTTGGCATTGTTTGTTATTTCAAAATGGTCTCACATTTCTTGGGTGTTAGTAAATTTTCTTGTTAATGTTTTTGATTAATATTGTTTTTGGGTTTTTGAAAGGAAGAGATTTAAAATATGATTGGGACATTGGTCCACTTGCTTTGGTTACAATTGAGAAGTTGTCTTGTAGACTTGTGAGGCCATCATGGAGAGATGATCGCGATCTCTAGGGGAATCTCAAGGACTGAAAGACTTGGTTATCTTGCCGTAAAATTAAAAAGCCGTGGAAAATTTGAGTAATCCCTTGAAGGAACCAGCTTCTTCTAAATTGTTGTAGAAGTAAAGTAACCTCCCAAGTATTTAAGCCTTCTTTTTACAATGCACTGGTAATTGAAGCTTTGTAAAAGTTTTAGATTGTTAGAACTGGTGGTAAAAATTCTCAAATAGAAATTGAAGATCAATGAAGGAATGAAAACAGCCACAATGGCCTTTAATTCATACAGGATCATAATCCGGATGAACACAGCTATTGTAAGAGCTATACTGACTTATGGCCCTCATGACGGTTAACAGACTTGGTAGTAGCTGTACAACAAGGACAATACCAACTGCGAGTCTTGACGCCATTTTCATACTAGGAAGGCAGTAACTGACAGCCATTAGTGACTTAAGGACCTATCTAGTGAAAGACAAATAAAATGGAACATTTAACGATCTCCTACCTCAGAATGGAAGAATGGAAAAATCACCTACCATGCTGGTGCAGAGAATTGCACGATCAATCCGATTCCCAAATCATAGGAATGTCTTCCATGTGGTGGGCTTGGTAATGATAACATCAGCTCGTGAGGCTGTGCCAGGAACAAAACCTTTTTAAGATGAAAGCAAATACTGCCGCAGAAATAAATCAAAAGCATATGAGTTGCTGTCGCGCAGAACTCAGGGTTTTTGGAATATAGCACAAGATAACGCCCTATTGGGTTCCACGAAGGAGTACCATGCAATAAAAGGCTAATGAGCTAACAAGAGTACGCTCGAAATCGACATAAGAAAAAAAGCTGACATCTCTGTGAATGTAAGCCTCCAAGTACATAGGACAAGAGACACAAAATAAAAGAAACGCCTGGGGAAGAGACGCCATGAAAGCTATGTACCATAAGGAAACTATTGACTAGGCCTGACAAACCGAGATACTAATTTGGAAAAAGCAGACATCCCATTGTCAAGACTGTCAATACTCTGTGGCCTGGCCACTATATGAAGATACTTTAGGGCTGCTTTTGTTCACTTCGTCGTAAAGCAGACGACTTTGTGGAGGAAGTAAAAAAGGTTACGTATACGCAACAGTACCCGACCGAAATCTGCGATGTGTGCACTGTGGACAAAAATCTCTCTGCACAAAGTAAAGGCAGAGTTTAGTTTTAGGGTAGACGCCGATAGACCTCTCAACTCGCCTCTAACTCTATCGAACATGCTGAATAGAGTTGGTTCACGGGCCGACCTCTTGCGAACATCTTGCAAACATCCAAGGGTATTACTGTCTCAGAAAAGCTTCTCAAATTGTCCTTTGGATGGGACACAAAACTGTTGGTTTCTTCCTCGAACACTCTTCGTGGAGAGAATCTTCGGCCGTATGGTATAAGGATTCTGATAGAGAACATTTTTTTCCGGTAGAGCTCTACTCAATTTCCAATGCTTTACTGTCTTTCCTTTAACTGACGTCAGATTTTTTTTACTTATTCCATAGGTCCATCTATAAGCTTAGCCCCCCTCTTATCTAATGGACAACGAACCATATTGCATTCAAATCCCAAAAAACAAAAAAAAGTATCCCTCCTCCTCCAACTCGTTGATATAAAAAAATGTAATTTTCTTACCAAATCAACAGCACAAAGGACTAAAGAGTCCTAAATCGAATTGTAAATGGTAAGGCTATGCACCATCTGGCACATGAACGTCAAAGCAATTTGCTTTTTCAGTCTTTTACAGTCCTTCAACTCTAAATGAGTTGTAGAGAATGGGATCCTTTGAATATGTAGTCCTTACTCTGAGGGTGTGGCTCATGAAAAGCAACCGCCACATTGAAGGTATAGTAGTTCCTTCGTGCAAAATACAAATTGCATTCACATGTGTGACAGGACTCTAATGATAGGGGAGTCGTTTTGAAAGCGACTAAGGACCATTATGGTCCTTTTGTTTTGTGATATTGATTACGAATGATTTTTATTTTACTGAAACTTGCTTTAGAGAGGAGGATTATTTTTAACAGAATTATGGGACTGCCTTTATGAAACTCAAGTCCTTAGTGCAATTTGTATCAGAATGCATGAGGGTGGGCCTAGACGCTTTATGTGAAATGAAAAACTCTTTGACGCAGGCACTAAAAGGTGCTTAGTAACGCTCTTTGCTAGGCTAAATTGTCAACTGAATGACGCAGAGTGTGCAAAGCGTTTATAGATTTGTTTTCAAAGAGATTAAATTGTATTTTTTTTTTTGTTTAAAGAAAAGAGGATAAAGCATTGTTGGTAGTATGGTAGAAGGATTATTTTGCTTTACATAATTTAATATTGAAGGCAGGACTATGTCGCAAGCTTCTGAAAGTATGGCAACATCATCAGAATTTGGCAAATCGTGGATACCATTGCTCAGTCAACCACCAAAGGAGGGGATATAGAACATGTTTACCACTGAGATTCGCTCGGTAAAATACAGATTGGCCAAGATTTTGATTGAACCAGTAGCGCAACAATTAAGTTCGTTATCACCCAATCAACCTCCAGTCAAATTCACCACTTTGCCATCAGTCGACATCTTGGATCTATTCTCCTAGACCAGTGAAACAAACGACGATCGGGAGGCTGATAAGTCAGATAGTAAATTGTACGTAATGTTGTCCCTCAACATTGATTGCCTTAGGAAACCCACAGTGTGCCAAGAACTAGGAACCATCTCTAATGGAGTGTTGGAACAATCAGCAGCAGACTGCCTCCCACCATAAATAGTCGATCGCGAGGAAGAATCAACCCGTGTCTTTGAAAGGCTATTTAAAGAAGGATTTATGAACGAAAATAGTTTGGAGCTTTAATTGAAGCTACTAGTTCAGCATAGCGTGCGACGTAAAAGACGTAACTACGTGTCCTTTAGAAGCAGAAAAAGTACGGGGTAGATGGACAACAGAAACGTTTATTGAATCACCAAAAAACTGAAAGGTGGCCAAAGTCCAGTCAAAGGCTAAGGCAGTTTTTTTTTTTCAATATCGAACGAGGACTAGTTTGCAGGACGGTAACAGCATTTTTGTATGGTTTTCATCATGTCATACTGCGATACACATTTCTGGTAAGTGCCAGTTGTGGCTAAGAACATATCTAGAATCTGGCCAGGCCACTCGGTGAGTTTCTGCTGTTGATCTTCTAGTGTCCATCACATCAATACGCTCGGGGTCATTATTGAGTCTGGCCCGGATCTACTGTTTTCTTTTTGCTTACCAATATTAAATCTAAGATTTTTCCAATTCAACATTGAGTCTGTGCCCTTGTATGGACTGCTATTGAGAAGCGCTCGTTAATCTGCACCTACGCAATATTCTAGGGATTTCCTGACAAAACCATATTTCGAACAAACAATATGCACAATCATACAATAATAGAAGTGACAGTGAGTTAGTGACACTTTTCCGATAAGGTGACAGGTCTACAACTAACCACACATTGCAATGCAACCCCCTGAGGACGCGCAGTGGTTCTTGGTGCAATACAGTTGCAGGAAAAGGACGGCAACTGGAAAAGAGTTGAAGCACATTTCAAGAAATCGCACACTATGGCATGTATATGGGCATTATAGCCCAGCAACGAGTCGAAGTGATGCTGCGGGTCAACTGGGAACAGACCTGAAAGAATGGCAAGGTAGATGGAGCTTTTCTGACAAAGGTTTGAGTCAATAGGAAGCATGGAGACTTGAACTTCTATCTAACGCAAATGCATACTGGTCATGTATGTTTCAAAGCATATCTCAACAAGTTTTGGGCCTGAAGACAAGCCTTTTGCCCAATGTGTATAGAAGCAGTGGAAAACGCGGAGCACATAATATTCCACTACCAATGATGTCATGAATGCTATAACCTATTGACGAACAGACTGAATTTGGATTTAATACCAGAGGACACAATCAAACTGAAAGCTTGGGAAACAGTCAATGCAACCGTGGCTACTAACATGACGGAGCAACGAAGACAGGAGAGACAACGAAATGCAACACAAGATGCTGTCAACGCGAACGAGCCGAGGCTGAAGTCCCCTCGCGACGTTTGATGCGCAGAAAGCACCAGTACCAGTTTTCCACAATATTGAGGTCTTCTTAAACACACTCTTCTCTTTATGTAGGATTCCACCTTTGAGAATGTGGACTTTGAAGACTTAAGGGCTGCTTATACCTAGAATATATTTTTAACGTCTCAAGGAATGAGTACTTTATTGAACGCAGGCGAACTAGTCAAATTAAGAAGAATGCAGTCAAGAAGATAATCACCTCCACAGAATCCAAATTACAGGTAATATCGAAGTAAAACTGAGACCAATCCACAAGGACTGTCCAGAATGAAATATTCATATGTAAAAACTCACATAACTCGTAAATATAATTCTGCTTTTCTTGTAACTCCTATTCCTCGGTACTGCGCAATATATTGCAAATAGTCTGCAAACAATGCTTATACCATTGCCACAACCACAATTTTAATTGCATATTTGGAAAACACACAAAACAACACTCTCCGGGAATACTTTTTACATTCTTTTCCTAAAACACAAATATTCTCATTCAAAATTCGTTTATTCTTCACAAAGCGATCCACAAATACACCACATATCTAGGTACATTTGCTTTTGTTTTTAATTAAAACACTTTTGTTCCAAAACGATCCAATAAAATTCATAATAACTCCTCCACCCGTCCACATATTCAATTCGAAAATGTAGATAAAAATTTCGCTCTTCCACAGCTCATAATTCTTCTTATTCTCAACTGTGTGCACCTCGTTAAATTATGAATATTCCTTTGTAAATACAGAAGGCTGAAAATTCACCGCCGAAAAATTAAGAAATTATCGAAAAATCCGACGAAATTTTGAAATTTCCTTTTGCTCATGAAGACAAAACAATTTTTGTGTAAACATTTTCACAGTTTTTTTTTTCGTTTTTTTGTGTTCTGCGAAACTGAAAGTGAAAGTAAATAAACCCCGCACAAATGTTATAGATAATTAGTTAATGAATGAGTTTAATCATCGCGCCCACTGGAATAGATACTGAAACAATTTCCATGGGCTTTTTGTGTATTAATTTAAATTAATAATAAAAATCAAACGCAAATGTGTGTGTGCGTGTGTGAAGTTATTTTGGACAGAAATTTTGTTATTTATTGGTGCGCTCTGCGGTGTGATAAGAACGGTTCATGGTATTCAATTTGGGGGGCTACTGTTTGAATAGTAGAGAGAAGCGCTCTACTGATAACGTGACAATGAAATACTTATTATCTGGTGATATTTTATGCTCACTCAATGCAGAGCTGCATGTGTAGGGCGATATTAATCCAACGGAGGCACCGGTTGCGCGTTGTTGGTGACAGATACGACGGCGGCGGCGGGAAGATTAAAAGCCTTAAAGATAGTCCATTTGATTGAGAGTATGAGAATATTCGGGACTAATTGAGAGCAGAGAGGCGATTGAGGGACTTTGACCTTTTTTTCTTGTTTTTTTTGGTTTTCGAAAATAAAAGAGTTTTCATTTATTACGACTTTGTTGTATTTAAAAAGAAAAATAAAATAAAAAGATCAAGGCTGAGAAACTATTTAAAAACTCTTTAGAACCGTCTAATTCTTTATGTTTTACTTGCCCCTGTACTACGAGGCAAGTATTGGATTCATGAAAAAAATCGAGCTTGATATCAATTCTGACATTACGTAGAAAAGTTCGAAAAAGAGGTCTGCCGATTGTGCCTATCTATTTACGCTGGGCTGCAGTCTCTGTAAGCTCTATAAGCTCAGTAAGGTCCCAATTCGAGAGGAGATCAAAATTTTCGTTCTTGGCCTAATATTAACGGGACTTAAAGCCAATTTTACAAAAAGTCGATTTGCTCGAAAACGACTCTCAAGATTTCGAGCTCGGTTACAGTAACATCAAGGGTAATCAGCGAACGGATGAGGGAAAAGGGATTCTGCCTTTGGTTACGTAGCGAGGCGGTGGATGTCCCACTGGGTACTCTCAGGGCAAGAATCTCTTCGAACTATCAAGAGAAAGCGGATACTAGATGAAGGAAGTTGCGGAGCTGTGTTATGTCTACATCGATGTGGCTTAAATATCAATTGAAGAGAACACAAGAGTCACCGAATGTAAACCTGATATAGCAAGAAAACTGTCGGTCGTTAGGGATTTATGCAATCAGAATAGGTCTCATTGCCGTAGCTGCGATATTGCCTACGAGAAGGCTCTAGGCAGGGTCAGACAACGTACTCTAGGTGAACCCTTTTATGATATCCTTTGGGGAGTTTATCAATTTTTGCAATGGGTTGCTAACACAAGCACTCCTATCTATGGACGTATTTAAGCTCAGAACCACAGAATTGTTCAGGGCCAATGAGCAGAAATTTGACTAATAAGTTCCCAAGTTCGCCAGCAGCCAGGAATGCCTTTGTGCCAAACCAGCATCTACTCAAACATGAGAAGGATATAAGAGACATGAGAGCTTCGAGTGCTGCTTGGCTGTACGTTCTCCTGTTGCATTCTCTGGCACAGAGCTGAGAGCAAAAACATCTGTTTAAAGGAGTTAAAGAAAGGCTTATGATGGCACATAAATAACAAAGATAGGGCTACTTGCAGAAACCGCAAGTAGAATTAAATTCGGCTGGATGAATTGCCTCGTTAACAGAGCTAATGAAATGCTTTACGTGACTAGAATTTGGGCACATGACGCATCAGTGAGGACTTTGAACAAACAGGTTACGATTGAAGCTGGAAAAGGAGGGACTTAATTGGGCTCCCTGAAACCATCCTGAAGAAATTAATGTCTAAGAGTTTTCCTTCTCGTAGACTAGTGCCTGGGTCTTCTTCAAAGGAAGTACCCTAAATCGTTCTCTCTGACATTGTCGTGTGCCTAGACACATTCTTCTTCCACCAATCGAATGTTGTGGCAGGAAATAATTTGATTAATTGTGCTAAGATTCCTTTGTTCGAAGGGTGGATGGATTTGTCCTTCGAAACATGAGTCCACAGGCTAATACTGTGACCTAGTCTAAACTTAAAACACACCGTATGGTCATGGTGTAGTCATAGGTAAGTAGCTCCTACCTCTAATGATTGTCAAACTATGGCAGCAGATTTTCTGAACTTATGACCCTGCACCTTCGTTTTCACCTAGATCTAAGGGAGGAAAACATTCAGCCCGTGGACAGATCTTCTTGGGATCCCTTTCATATTCATTTATCTGCCTATTCGTTCTCTGCGATGCCATTATGAGCGGTTCCTATAGCATATAAGAATAAGATCCATCGCGGCTCTGTTTTCTTGTACTCTTCCAGCGAATTCGTAACCTCTTTCATTACCTGTCAAGCCTCTATCCCCTGGAGGGCCACATAAGCTTTCTGACTGCACATCCAGTGCATCTCCACGTCCAATGATATGTCGATAACATCTCCTTTCATATGCTTACCCAATGGAAATTAAAATATTTCTGCACAGATATACATAACATTTTGTGGTGTGTTTAAAAAAACATGTTACATTCCGGCCAAAATGTATACTAACTTGACAGAAGAAATCATAAGATGAGACACTGCCTGACAGTTTAACCAAATCACTTCTGCATCGATTCAAAAGATAAAATAAATATTTGACGATCCCCTAAGACTGCCTTGCAAATCTGCTTTATTATTGACAACCTATTGGGAGCAGCAAAAGGTAAATATTCCTCATGCATCCAATGTCATTTGTCTCGAAAGGTAAACACGTGCGAGCATTGCTGCATGTCAACTGTCGACTTTTTTCCAAGCTACCGCCAATGCTTGACATTCTCAACCATGTGTATGTATATTGAATATCCTGACGTAGCTACACGAATGTCAATCAACGTCAGTTCTCTAAACCATTGGAGGTGGAAATGCGAGAGAGAAAAAGAAAAAAAAAAAATGAACGCCGGTAGCTACACGTCTCGATGACGAACGTACATGTCGAGCCATGGAATCGATCCAATTCCTTATTGACAGTTCTAGATTCTAAATATACAACACTTTTTCTTTTGTTGACAATGTTTAGTTCGGAGCGACAAATTTTTTTAAATTTGAATGCAGAACACTAAAGAGTAATCCTCTTTAACAACATTTAATAGCTCGGATGAATTCCATCAGTACTTTGACCTTTCACCCGGCCACCCTCAGAAAACAAACAAAACAATTACCACAGGATGAGCTTCACGCCTACTCTTGCTTCCATCTTCTGGCCAGAAGACAGCTTCCCCTTCATTTGCATAATCTAAATCGAAAAAAAAGATAGTACAAGGATCTTTCCTGGAGGTTTGCACACATAACGGACACTGAGTCTCTAGGGAGGAGGATATCAAGTTCTATGCGGAAGACAGAGTGAGAGTAGCCTTAGATACACACAATCCCCACCAGCAATGTTTCCCTTGTAAAACTTAAGACTAAATTATCTTCCTTATTGCAACAAGATGACTAGGAGAGGATGAACAAAAATATAATCTGTTCACGGTAATAGCTTTCTAATTGCATAACTACCTGCAGAGTGTTTTTTTTCTACTTCACTACCTTAGTGCTTCTGTGGTCTGTTTTTTTTTTTTTCGTCTTTCCTTGTCAAAGGAGTATCCTTTCGAGTTTATATTATGTTGCGTAAGTGATGGTGGTAATTATCTTGCTTATGAGTGTCCTTTAATGGCAGGTTGCAAAATAGCTGGATAAAATCTTTTAAGAGGCAGTTGGGATTGGGATGCTTCATTTCAATTTGATTATGTCCAAAGGATGTTAGCATAATTTCGTAAATAATTGAGAAGAAATGTTTAAGCTTTTAATGGCTTCTACTGTTGGCAGTAACTCTCGTACCTTTTTTGATGCACAGCGTAGTGAAATAGCCATGTGAATTCTGAGTCACAGACTGCACCAAGAAGACGGCTGCTAGATACGCCATCAAACTGCAGTTTGAATATGACAACAAACCAGGTGACGTACTGCGTCGTTTGAAAATACTCAACTCAATTCCTATGAGAGACATGTTCTCTATCACACAAGACATAATGGTCAGACTGTTGTCTTGCTTCGGAGGTTGAAATGTTTAACCGGAAAACTGATTTAATTGTGTTCCGACACCATAGAAATCTGGTTTGGTTGACTGACAAATAGAATACGTATTCTGGAATAGAACCTGGGTTCTTAAGACCCAACACAAAGATTAATTAATTTAATTAAGGGATTAAAAGACGCCTCGGATAGCCAAGTGGCACTTAGGGCACTATCGTCCAATCGAATGAACTCTTAATCTGTGAGGTCCTACTACAATGCTCTATAATCTATGGCGAAGCACAACACGGTAAAACTTGATTGAGTCACTTGACATCAAAGGATTGTGGGCAACGATCAGCTTGCATTGAGCAGGTGCTACAATCTGACTGTCTGTTTTGATTGTAATGGTTATCGCATTCTGTTTGATTGTTTGTTTACAAGTAGCGACAGTCTTCTCAAGTTCCCTTCTCTTGTAGGAAAGATAGAGTGGTGCCATGCCTGGAAATGTAGTTATTTGGTGTACCCTCATGGTCTGGCATACAGAAAAGGTAAATTATGGGCAATTTCTCCATCTCTTAAAGATAAGCAGCAATCTATCAACTATCATAAAGGAGATATATAAAAATATTGTACTAGACACATATGTGTCAGTGATTTGGAAGAAGGAATCTTCTCTTGGCTAGCTTGAATCTTTTCAGTGAAGAGGATAATTTTGCAGAATCGTCGTTTCCATCTAAACGAGGCTTACAAGGCTACATCGCAAAAGTGTTTCTTTTGGCGTGGTCTTGATGCTTAATGATGATGATAAACGGTCCTTATTTTTTCAAAATTAGGCAGGAACTCGAGTTATAGTTGGTCAATTGTCAACCTTACAGGACAGTAGTTAGCAGTTATTTCTTCGATAAAATGGATGACACTGACTGGAACGATACATGGGTTCAACAGGGGCTATAATGGCTTATGAAATCAACCCCTGAATCATTGAAGCCTTGTTTAAAGAAGAAAATTAGACCAGTGATTTTGTCTATTACGTCACTGTATTACTCGTTGTGGGTTTATATGTATGTATTTTGATTCAGTAGCCCCTAATTAGACCGACGCTTTGTCATAAATATCCGAGGAATCCATGACTCCTTTTGAAACCAAGCTCGAACTCAATTCCTATTATTATTCTTAAAAAAAATCTTCTATGGCTCTTAAAATAATGACAGATACTCCCATGGTTAATGTCAAAACTATTGGTGAGAATCGCTGAGCTGCCTTGGAGCCGGTTATAATTCGCTCGTGTATTTACAACAAACTTTGTTTTTTCATTAGAAAATTGAATTAATATTGCATCTATATATTACACTCTATATGTTTCAACTACCAGTATGAGTATGCGTATGTATAGTTCTCGATGGATATAATCATACTCTTATACATATAACCTAAAAACAATAAAATTTCTTTCCCTTAATCCAGTCAAAAAGCTTAGATTTCCATCGACGCATAACCTCGACTGTTAACCAAATTTGAAGTTAAATTTCCAAAAAATTAAGCAAAAGTGTGTGCAATAAAACCTTCTCAGATTACGTACTCGACTAAAGGTAAATATCCTTAGAAGCACCTAAGCGCAGGAGAAAAAGGAAAATGTATGTAAAACGAATGATCACTCAAAGTACACACACATCAAATGATAAAAGTTAAAGAACACTTTGGCGAAAGACGAAAGATATATGAAAATGAATTTTTTAAAACCCAACGAAATTATTCATAATTTTCGTTGATTTTTCGTTTGTTTTTTCTTTGGGTTTCCTGGCAATGAAAGTTTAATGGTCACACCCACAAACTTTCCGTTTTTCTGCCTTCGCAGAAAATATCTAATATTTTCTTTGTTATTTGAAAATTATGTGTGACAATTTTCTGACGTCGTTCCGCCGAGAGATAATATAAAACACATTTAAATATAATTTGCAAAATGTTCATTGAGGTGACAAATTACTTTTACTTTTTTTTTTTTTTGTTTTGTTTGCTGCCGTCTCTTCTTTTTTTTTTTTTAGAAGAGAAGGTGTGACATGAATATGACATAGAAATTTGGAATATGTTTTAAAATATGCTACGGGAAAATATAATGTCGAAATTTCATGATCTATGGGGCAGGGTATAAATTTTATTTGACTTCAATAATAAATGTTTTGAGTGGTTAAGGCATTATTAACTTTTTAGACTCATAAATTGCAGGTAGAACAGTGTTTAAAAAATTTAACACATGCACCGAAAAAAAGGAAGAGACTAAAATATTATTTTGACTAAATGTTGAAGGCATTCACTTCCCTAAATTACGGGGCTCGTCCTCCATTCCGAAACATTTTTTCAGTAATTGGAAAACTACTAGTTATTGCTTGTAAATTATGTACGTTTTACAACTTTTAAATTATATTCCCGCAACTATAAATATTCACAGCTTTTGAAAATTCTAATTAAATTTCCATAGAGGGTCTACCTTGCGCAGATTTGATGAGTTTTTGGGGTTGAATACATAATATATCACCACTGTAAGTGTGACCTCTCACAGGATACATTTTTGAGTCACAGAACCTTTTTTTTTTGTTTTAAATTTGAAAAGGTGACAACACTTTTCGTTCTAGAAAGGATATCCTCTTCAAAGCAAACTCTTCATATCTCGAGGCAATCTCTCTGACTCAGTACTCAATTTAATCGCTAGCATGTGTCAAATTAATACTCATCTAAGATTTTAATCTTCCACCTTTCAATCAGTTCCACTTATACGATAGATGACTCAATATCGCTTTTCAATTAAAAAATTAAATTATCTGCTTTATGACTCCGTAGATTAAGATTTCACGATAATGAGTTTATTCCAGTGAACTTTTTGCTCGAGCTCCATCAATTCTGGGTTCTATTTTTAGAAGGGAAGTACCTCTAAAAAAAAACTTTAAACTGTAGAATAGTAAATTTTTTCTCTCTATGGAATCGTAATTTGGCCGATCAGTTACAGACGTATGAATAAAAATTGGCTAACACAACTATAAGTAATGAGTAAAATAACTCGTAGTTAGTTAAATTTTCTTGTAAATAAAATTGTTTTCGCCATATAATAGCTATCTGACGTTTTAATAGTAACTAGAACTTGCAAATGGCAATGGGCGAGTTCCCAACACCTCGCTAGTCTAGCTGCTAGATTGGAAAAACACCCTAGAAGATGTAACGTACAGCTAGAGTTAGAAAGTACTAAAAGAATACACCACATGCCCTGTTTAAACGAACAGATTGTGAGATTGGTTTAAGAACAAATTGGGTTTCAATCTGGGTTCGATCGAGTTCGAAATTGATTGTAATCGTGTAATATATGGCACTTTTCCTTTATGTTTAGAGGTGGTTTTGCCAAACAATTAACCCTTATTAGCTATGTTTTATGTTTCGCCCAATAACTTTCGGTAATTGTACCAAAAAAGGAAAGAAAATCTACTACATTCTATTGAAACGTCAAAATAATTGGTTGGGTACATCGGTTTCTTTTAATTGTCATACAAGCAGTTATGCTATCAATGGCCGAGTTCCCAACACCTCGCTAATCTAGCTGCTAGAATACTTTTGCACCGGGATGACAGATTTGTCGCTAACGAATCTAGCGGCCTCTAGTAAAACATGTGTCATCCCGGTGCAAAAGTATTCTAGCAGCTAGATTATCGAGGTGTTGGGAACACGGCCAATGCTAATGCAATGAAAGGAAAACAAAATATAAGTACAAGTTCTAAAGTAGGAAATAAACGGGACGAGTATAGAAAATATGTATTTTTATACCCTATCCTAAGGGTATATTAAGTTTGACACATAGTTTGTAACATAGAGAAACATTGCAGGCAGACCCAATAAAGTACATATACATTGAGCCATGTCCGTCCGTCTGTCCGTCTGTCTGTCACCAGTTTTTGGACCTTAAATTTTGAGCTAGGACAATGAAACTTTGTATGCGAGGTTTTTGGACATCGGGACAGAAAATTGTAAAAATTTCGAAAAATTAATTTTCTTCAGTATTTTTGTATGAAACTCGGAAAAACTTACTTAAGCAAATATGTAGAGATTTCTTTACTCTACAAATCTTCCATACATTGTATATGACCACGCCTACTTTTTAGGAGGGGTTTTATTAAAAAGAACAGTTTTTCGGCGTTTTCGTTCGAAAAAATATCACTTCGTAGGGACAATATTTAATATATGTTGAATGAATTTCAAACTTCGCCCACAACCACGCCAAGTTTTTGAATAATTTGGAAAAGAAAAACACTTAGAAAAAGGACAGGGTATCACACGGTCCGCACCAGAAGGATTGTAGCATTTTCATGTATGTTTTTTTTATAATTTGCGCGTACCAAAGGGGATATGAATATCCTTACACTGATAGTTCAGTGGACGTTGTTTAGAAAAAGGGGGAAGAGCAACAGGCAAGGTACCTTTGCACGTTGGCTTTGAATGCTCGAAGGCTGCAATGACGAGGAAACACAGAGCCGGGAAAATCATTCCACATATGTGTCGTTCGGCTTATGAACGAATCTCTGTACTTGACAGGACGTCCGAAGTAAGGCTTGAGGATAAACTGTAGTGCATTTAGAGCGGGACACGTATTGCAAATAGCTATTTCGCTGGGGCATTTTGGATGAAAAAAACGATAAAACAGAGAAAGACATGAGACATTTCGCCTATGTTCTAGGAAGGCTATGGAGCTTACAATGTCTCTATCAGCTATGAGTTTTAAAACACGCTTTTGAATCCTGTCCAGTAGGTGCAAAACGGTTTTAAGGGTGGGCGTTGTACTCTAGCTTAGATCAACTACTTGTGAGGTGTTCAGAGTAACATAAAAAATTATTAATTTTTCAAGTTTTGAAAACTTTGACTCTTGAGCAAAGAAAGATACCAAAAGCCGGCCATAGGTAGGAAGTTAGGTAGATAGAGGGAATTGTATCAGCAAGCCATGCTGAAAACTTAATAAGCTCCAAGGCGCCGCGGCACGCCGTTTAAATAGACAAGCTCTGGTGCTCTCTCGGATGTAGAAAGAGTTGTAAACTGTTAGATGAAAGGGATAAAGGGTGAGACTATTTATTTATATCCACCGCGTTGCATTGACGAAATGATAACATCAATGCTAATCTCTGTAGAATTGGTTCCTTCTCTCCCGATGGGTCAGTAGCCAGAATTTATTACCAGGACTCTTGCAATATCTTAGTGGTTTCTGTTCAATAATCCTTGCATTTTGTTCCAGTAGAATTTGAATATTATTGGTATTTAGCAGATAGTCTGCTAAGACTCCACTATTGATAGCCTCCAGTAGGACGAATATCGCGTTCATAAAGAAACTTCAAGGGCAAATGCCCGCGTCGCTAGTTTTTCAGGTCTCTCATTTCTCCCAACATTACTGTGACCCGTCAGTTAAAGGAGACTGAACCTGAACTCAGCGAGGACCACTTTTTGCACTGTTTTACCAAAATAGCCTTTATGGCGGCCTTGAGTGAGTATGCGGCAAGTCCCACGAGCATTTGGAACTTCATCCTCAAGAACGTTGCACAAGCTTTGAAGGCGGTAAGACATGGAAATGTAGACAGAATCAGGTAATATCGCTGTCGCAAACCAACGGCAGTAAACATTTTTGTTTCCAACCCTTCTATCACTTCTTATATAGTCCGTCAGATTAACTTAACTGAATCAGGATTCTGTTGTGATCATACGTTTTGTTCCACCAGCAACGACTATAGTCACTTTGTTCGACAGAAACACATTCTCAGATTAGGTAGATTTGGTCCAAAAAGATTGTAATCGAAATTCTCACTCATAATTTCCATTCACAGCTCAGTGACCGGCGATTGAGCGAACTGTGAACAAACCATTTTAAGCATATTTAAGGGCAAACAATTGACAGTTTTACTATTCCAAAAGAAGAGAGCGTTACCTATCGTACAGAACTTTTAATTGTTATTGGTAACTGCAGAGAAATCAACAATTTGCGAATCAGAGAACCCTTTTTGCGAACGAAATCTACATTCGCAATACCAAAACATTCGCAAATTTTAACCTCGACGACACAACCCCCAACCTGGAGTGCCAGTTCCATGGGTTTTAGCTCCTAGGACCTAGGGCTGGTCTGAGAGACCGACAACAGTAGCTCACTTCGGAGGTGCGAGCGCTGCCGTTGACACATTTAGGGTTCATCCGCCACCATCTCTATTTCATAACCCTGATGAAGTCATGGAAATCTTTACACACCTGAGCTTCGAATATGTCGAAGTAGCTCATGTAAGGTGTTCGCCAAACCGTCCATGGATTCCGCCGTTGATTCCATCTAGAGAATTCATCCGCCTTCTATCCTCCTTCTGAGGGCTCTTGTTAGACTTCTAAGACGTAGTACTCGTTCAGGTCAACAAGAGATGCCTCGTCCGGTCCTACATGAGTGCTAAAGTTCACCCAGATTTACTTTATAAGTACTTTACCCTTACGCGTACAGCTTTTCACGGAAAAATTCTCTGAACATGTCGAATTGAAGTTTACACATTTCAGAACGACTCACAAAAATAAAAGAAGTGTTACACAAATCTTATTAAATTTATACATATAAAATATCTATGCCAATTGGCCTACCTCAACTCTTCTTATTTACGTATAAACTGTCGATTAGGAATAAATATCGTTGTCATCGTAAGGTCCTCGTAAATTATTAGCAGGTTACCATTAAGTCAAACCATGAATCGTCTATAAAACAAACACAATACGCTATAATCGGTTTTGTCATTTGCTTAACTACAAATGGCCGAATCATAAAAAAGTATATTCCTTGTTTTTTTTTTTTAGCAATAACTTAGGGCAAACAATTCAAGACAAAGTTTAGTGTCACTTTAGGCATTCCTCCCGATGAGAATTGCCACTAAGAAAGCCCATTTAGTGAGATACTTAATACTTTTACGAGTTTAGGAAATGCAAGCGCGAGCAATAAAATAGAAACACTTTGTACGCGCTTCAGGAGAGCTCTATAAATAAATTTCAAAATTACGACAATTTGTAGGAGAGCCTAGTTAGTGGAGACTTTAATTACATTGTGGGTGTTTCATGATCAACAATTTACTGGTCACTTGTGAACAAGAAAAAAACCACTGTTTGGCCCACATGCGGTTTCACATTTTATTTTATGTAATGAACACATCTGGCCAGCATGAATTTATTCGCTTCCTATTGAATGAGATTGGAAAAAAAAAGAAAACATTAATCGCATTCCTCAAATGCGATCAATCCCATTTTTTTTGTCGGTTAAATGCTTCCGAAAATAATCTCCAGATGGATGAATATTTCAAAGTCGGACAAACAAGATGAATTTATAAACAAATTTTTGTACATAAAAAATAAATTTACTTTCAAATCGAACGATTAAAAATACCACAAAACTGTATTGACTTAAGGATTTTTGTTCTTTTTTTTTTTTGCTGGTTTTTGCTTTCATTGTTTTAAATTGAGTTCGACCAAATGGCAATGTTATTTCGGTAAAATTTTTGAGATGAGAATGTGAGTTTGAATTTTTTTAGATTACGAAATAGTTGAACAGCATTATGTAGACGTGCTTTTTGAGTGCCAACAAAATCCATTCTTACTAGAGTTGTCAGTAGTAAGTCAAGAGTTGTCTTATTGAGTTTGGAATATGAAAAGTAGCATATGTACGTGAGTCAAACACGTTTAACAAAACTTTAATATTAGTGGTAGGAAGAGAAGTCATCTGGCTCTCCTAGATTTACGGAAAATATCACAAAAGCTAGAGAGGCGTTAGGACCATTGGACCTCATGGAGAATGCTAAACATTCACATTTAGTTTATATCATTCTCAAGATCTATATATATTTCAAGAACAGACTGGTGAAAGCAGTGCTATACGTGGTGGTAATGATAATTGATAAGTCAGTCTACTTAAAAGAATTTACATCTAGTTATAAAGGGGCCCTCCGACAATGTCATCTTTAAAACAGTTAGACCAAACAAGTATGAATTCTATTCTCTCGGACTGGATATTATGCCTTCTTAGCACAAAAAGTATTAACTCCAAGCTAAGTGGAAACTAACCACATGCTGTGGTTGTAAAGGTGAAGGTACCTTTCTGGGGAAGGATTGCTCTGGCATAGAGATAGCACCCAACGAAATACTGATAAAATTGTTCCCAAGAGTCATACTGCGGACAGTTAAATGTTTGCCAACTTTCACTGATTTTCTACGAACAGTTTTGAATGTCCTGAATAATTGTGCCAAACACTGTGAAGAAACAACCGATATTTTAGTTCTCTTCACAAATAAGAGAAGGATACCTGACTTTAAGCTACTACGACTTCAAAGAATGCAACTCCATGCCACGGTCTTTGCCTGCTTGAACTTATACAACCTGGCTAGTGACTGTTGAAGTCTACTTATTCCGTCAGGCTGCATTTCTTATATGAAATAGCCCTCTTCAACAAACCTGTAGCTAATGAGTCCTATTGGTTAGCAAAGAAACAGGCAGATGCTTTATGGTTGCACTCAGAATTAGTAAAGCGAATAAAAAGTTCCATCCGTACACTTTTATGGTCGTCCAAGATGTCGAAAGGTAAAGTAATTTAACATCAGGGTAGTAGTCATAGAGATATTATTTTTCCTTTTATATTTTTCAAAGCTATTTGCCGGAATCTTAGCCCTATAAGCAGTTTGCCTTATAAAATGTCCCTTTCCCTTAAGCCAGAAAAAGAACCCTTAGTAACTCCCATTCTCTTGTTTCGGCAGTTGGAGACAAAGGGAGACTGATCTTGAACTGATGGCCAAGCAAAAGGGGTTCGTCTTATGTATTCCTCTTACATGTGAAATATGTCGAAGATATCCTTTGATGTCAATTATTGTTAATGACCATGGCTATGATGCAGGCCTCATGTAACACTCTCCGCTCACTGAGTCTATTTTTGAATCATCGGTGAATATTATTATATGTCATTTCCACCATTCACGTTGGGTCTTATAGTTTCAAAACTTGAAGAGGCCTTGGCTCAGCAGGTAGTGCGTTAAGCTACTGTACATCATGTCCCTGGTTCGAGTCCCAGAAAATATTATAAAAGCTTTCACTCCTTACGAGCGAGTGACAAAAATCTAAGATTAGATACTATTATCATAAGAAAGCCATCTGCGCTTCAGAAATGGCATACGCCTGTAGGTCCCGTCTATACCTGAAAAAATGTTTACCACTCACAACGTGTATAGCTATGAGAAGTAGTGTATAGCTAGGCCTTGGAAGGTTTCGTTGCAAGCATGGAACACCACACAAGCTTTCTTTACTTCCTGCTCTATATTAAGCTTTAAGCCCCGCACCCTTTGACTTAACGTTGGAGGTTAAGGAGAATAATATCTCATTATGAATATGAATTCACTTGCCAGACAATTTTGACTCCTTATCGATCAGAAAATGAACAGAATTTTTTTGATTGCGATAGGCCAGTTAAAAGTATAGATCAATAAATATGATGGAACTGATGTTCTCGACGGTTGATTGAATGATTGATTGATAAGCACCAATGTAGCCACTATACATTGTTTGACAAAATCTCCCACACCTTCTTAGACAAAATCTTCTTACACTGATTCAGTCTGGATGTTGTTAAGGACATTGCTAAGAAGGTAAAACACCTTTATCCAATATGTATAAATACGAGTACAAAACGAAAACATAGTTCTCTCAGGACAGATATTATTGACTGCTATTATAGAAATAAAAACTCTCTCACTGATTTGTGAAATTATTAGAACAACTGTAGCTCCTTACTTGCTCTCTAATCTGTTTTAAAATTGACCTCAAAAATATGTAACTATTTAAACAAAGAATTATCTCACATTGACGCCAACCTATTTTCCAATCCCAATACACATTTGATGACACTCTGTAGTTCTAAAAATTTTCTGAACGTCATTCTCAATCTCAATCGACATAATTGCGAAAACATTTACATTTCATGCGTTAGAGACAGATCAACACGGTGCTCTTAGCAAACGTCAGGATATCGAATATGATAGTTCGCATTCATCATAGCGATTCCTTGAAGTAACAGATCAAATGAGTCAGTCATTGAACACACCCCACAGCACAAACTATGTTCAACATCAACCAAAAATTATACAAAAAGAAATATTTTTCCAACTTCAATCAACTTTTGGTGTGTGTTTTCTGTTTTTTTTGTAAACATTTTTGTAGACTCCTGTGCTTTTACCAAATCATTCATTATTTTAAACACAAACATTTGGGTAGCCGTGCTTTTTTGACTTTGAAATTTCAACACCAATATTTTTCTTCGTTGTTTTCTTCTTGAACTTGACAAAGCAACGTATTGTGTTTTCTTGTTTTTTTGAACAACACACAGCTCAGTAATTTAGGAAATTTTTAATGAACTTTGAAATGACTGAATGTATTTCAGATATTTAGGTACTACCTACATGAATAGATACGTTTTTTTTGTGCCGCGTGTGGAACATTTCAAAATGTGTAATTAGAAAATAATAATGTTCGTCATTTCAACAAGAAAATATATAATTTTTTTATTTATGTTTAGTCTGTGGGTTTATTTTTTTTTTTGAAAAGACTCATATTTCAAGGGCTAGCGGTATGTGGTCGTATTTATTTAAAAAAAATTCTTGGAGTAGTTTCTATTTTTCGTTTGGACTTACCTTTTGAATAGAAATTAGTTTTGATGAGTATTGAAGCGTATCTGAAAAGAAAGCAGAGATATTTATATCAAAAAAAGTACTCAAAGTATCTTACGCATGCATTTGCATTTAGGGAGTGCACATGAAAGACATTGCGTGTTGCAAATGTCCCAGGGAATGTATTACTATTTCTTTTCACAAAAATTCTTTAAAGTGTATATTTTCAAAATAAGATTGAAGTGGTTTTTCTGTGTTAGAGTTTCCATTTTCATCTAAAGGAGGTACAAATGAATGTGAAAGCGTTGAACGAATTTAGTAAGTAGGAAAGGACTCGAGTAAGATTACGTTTCTAGAGATATTATGTCCTTTGAGTGTCAGTCTTTGAAATGTTTTTAAAAATAATTGTAATAGAAGATTATAAGGAAGGAATGGTGAGATTAAAATGCGTGCCTTGCATTCATCTGAACTGTGTTAAAGGCACGTGGCGTAGGTCTTTTAATTATTTGAATTTTTGCATTTAATCCATGTATACGGATAGTGAAAGCAAATCTAATGCTAAAGAGGAGTTTGGGAAGTCAGATATATGTATGTCAATGCACAAAAGACAAGAGGCTTTGAAGTCCGTATGTCCATTTCAATGTTAAGTCCCCAAAAATTTCAAGTTTCAGATTGTATATGTCATACTTAAGGCAGGAAAGTAGATCAGTATCCTTATGTGACAGTCAGACTGTACTCTATGCACGTGGCGCTGACGTGCACGTGACGTGAATTGGAATAAAACATTAGAGACATAATATCATTATAAAATGTATATATTTCGCAGCTACTCTCTGCTAAACCATTCCCTGCTCCTTGTCCCATTGTCAGCGTAATGTAACATTTTTGAAAAAATGTAACTAAATCTACGCACAGATCAACTAACTCTTGGAAATAACTTAAAGTTGCTATTCTAAAATTAGAAACCCCTGAAAAGTTTTCCATTTAGCTCGACAAGTGTCTATTTACATTCTTAAATGAAACTACTTTACTACCGCAATTAAACTAAATAAATAATGGGGCTGTTAATTGAGATACACGTTCTCAAGTTAACCTAACCCTCGCCTCGGAGAGATAATATAACATTGTGTACTTATTTACATAAATTTAATCAACAAAAATAACTCAAAAATGTTCTGATTCATTACTCATCTTTTGGCTTATGTAAGGAGTACATAGTACCTATATTTATCTAAAAATAAAAAAAGAGGGTTCAGTTGTAAGTCGCAGTATTTGATACGAATTTTTGGTATTTAGGAAGTAGAATAGTGTTGGGAACTTAAAAATTATCCTTCAACATTTACATACTTATATAAGTACCTACCCCAGAGGTGGACAGGGTGTTAATAGTGAATAGTATCAAGTCGTCGAATGACAGATTTGATTCTCAATTCCTGAGCATATTCATTCAATTTTCACAGTAAAAAAAATTAAATCCTTGGATTTATCAATCAAAAACTGGCTCATCAATTGTTTTGCAATTTCAAAGAGTTTTACTAACGCCGTAGTTATGCAATGACGACGACTTTTACTATATTCTTCAACCGCTTTTAGATGCCTCTGGTAAGATAAATGGTAACACGGAAGAGGTCTGACATGACGTTCATATCAGAGAAAGTAGTAATCGAAAAGGATCGAAAACTTTCGTGGGTTATCAATAGTTCCCTTCGATTTGAATCACAAGGCGCTGATGGTATCATCCTGGCAGAGCTGCAACATTCCTATGGCATTACCCGACAGTAGTGGATTAATATATTCAGCTCCTGCCTGACGTACCAAAGATGTGGAGAGCATAAGATAAAGCAAAGTCCGACAGAACCTCTCATAGTTCCCAAACACTTTAGGCTTCTTAGCTTATCTTCCTTCATTAAAAAGACGAGAAAATTTAATAGAACTTCATGTAAGAAATAACTTGGACGGACGCAAAAATAGATTCGACATCGCAGCATGTAAGGGCCGATCGGTAGAGATCAACTTGTCAGCACAGTGTCTCCACTAGACCAAAAAGAATTTCCCTTGGTAGCCTTTCTCGACATATGTACTTAGAAGGGCCATTTAACAATATAAAACCAGAAACGATTACATCGGCGTTTACTGGATCAACCAGATGCTGTCTAGTAGAATGATTAATTCGGAACTAGACTTTAGCAATTCAAGTAGACCAATTCATCGTGGTGTGCCACAAGAAGGTGTGCTTTTCACCTTAAGAAAAGGGAGGTTATAACGTTTGAAGACATAGCCATTGCTCTAAGAAATATCCCACAACTTAAGTTGATGTCATAAAAACATCCCTGGCAATGCTTGTTTGATTACACCAAGTATCTAGGCCTCATCATCGGCTACAAACTGAACTGGAAAATGAACGTTCAGGAGCGTATCAAAATTTACTTACTTGCTTAGGTGGCGTTACTTCCTCTATTGCGTCATGCATCAGCGACGTTCTTGTTTGGAACACCTGATCTACATGTCCCACCCATCTTTGTCGGCTTATGAGAACTCTTATGACCAAGTCGATATCCTTGTATAGGCTGTCTAGTTTGACATTGAATCTTCTTATCCATTTGTCGTCTAGCAGACGGGACTAAAGATCAATCGAAAAACTTTTCTCTCAAAATAACCTCATCCGAGATTGTCAAAGTCCATGCCTCTGCACCATATGGCAGGACTGAGGTTATTAGTGTCTTATAATACATACTACATACTCGATAGATCCTACGTCTATTGTAGTATTCTGTGTAAGACGCCGTTGTTGAGTGTCCTTTTTTGTAGAGAGCATAAATTTTGTCTTGCTATCATCTACCGCTTAACCTATCCTTGTTGCATCAATCTCAATACTTGTAAAAGCCCCCCTTGGTTCTTGCGACTATGTTCATGTTCCGTTCTTATCGACTTTAATGGAACAGCGGGTGTTCTCGGCAGGTATTCCAAGACTAGATAAGGTTATCCTACTGACCATGAATGATAGTTACCAAACCTTACCTAATCTATTCTAAGTAGCAATTGTAAGGTATTTAAATTTCTTCTTCTGTTGACAATACGAATTAAAGAGCAAAGGGGTCAGCATGGAGCCATCAGGCACCCCTTCTCACTCAAGCGCGCCAAATAGAAGAAAAATTAATTAGAAGTTCAAACATGAAAAGGTACTCAAATCGTACAAACCCTGTTAACTTCATAATAAGCTTAAAACATCCTAGCTCGCACTAACTTCCGTTAACAAATATCTTTCTCAAAAAGACCGTTCCTTCTTCTAATGAACTGTCTTAAGCAAGTACCAATTCATTGGGACATTTTCCAGATACCGACTTTTTTACGACCTCTTTTCCAAGTCCTTAATACTGTTACAACATACTTACAAAACACATTGAAAAGAGTCCTTTAAACAAAAGATTTATTATTTTGCATTAAGGAAATTGCAATAATTTTCCGCCTTCCTTGTCAAAAGAAACTCCAAAGAGTAGTTATTCCCATACTCCACTTGAACTCCATTGAAAGAAATCCCCGTCCTAGAAAAGAACATATATTCAAACAAGCTTTTCCTTTCAACAACGCATGTAAAGTACCTCAAATTGGAAAATGAATCCATAAAAAGAAAAAAAAGTCTTGAATTATACGGATCACAGGTAGGTTACGCATCCTATTTCACCTTGAAAATGCCAATGATCCGTGTCAATGAGACAAGAGCGAAAACAGAAAACAGAAAACAATTTCCATATTCATTTTGTCCTTCTTGTTTTTTTTTTTTTGGAGGAAAATTAGATTCACGTGTTACCTATGCCTTATCTAAGGTGCCGAAATATGAAAATGAGATAAACTCGCGATTTCGTCCTTAATTCACACCACGGTATAGGGTGTGCGCAAAGGCAGTGAAAGTAAAAGGAATAAAGGATTTTTTTTTTTTGAAAAATGTGGGCCATATGTCCTAGGGTTTTACCTACTTAGCCAGGCTAATTTACATACTCGGGTTTGGTTTTCCCTTAAAAAAAGGACTTCATTCCACGCCCATGGCCATGAATTTTTGCGACACATGAATTTTTATTTCAAAGAAACCGAGTCCTGTGTTCATGTTATCTCGAATGTATATACACGATTGTGCTTTCGACTCAGTATTTGTTGGGACACACTTTGACTGGAAAAAATCGTTTGTACCTGTTTCCTTGTTTTTTTTTGGGCTCTCCCCTTTTGTATAGGAGTTCGACGAAGGGATGTTTTGAAATATTGTGTCGTTTCAATATTTCAGACTCTTTTTTTGCTTTTTATTGTCTGAATGAATACATATTTAATATCCTGCAGATGTACTACCAACTCGTATGATGTATCCCTTTCGGCGAACAGCTTTTAATGGAATGTTCAAGGACCAATCATATAGAAGAAATGTTAAATGATTTTTAGTTTTTTTTTTTGGTAACATGGTTTTTGGGGGGTGGGCGAAGGGATATTCTGTACATCAGTGAGCACAAATTGAGGTTGAAGGCTTCTAAAAATAATTGGATTCACTCTCAAGGCGAAATAAATGTCTCGTACTCGCTCGGAATGCTGTTCGTTTTTTGTGTTGAATTTTTGGAAATTGATTATATAGCCTAGTTTTCTGGTTGATGGGGTTTTTTACTTCGATTGAATGCTGTCATAAAATATCATAAAGCCTGAGATTACATGGGATATGGGTGGATCTTCATCGGTAGACTGAAAATAAAACCACCCATGCTATGGCTTAGGTAGCAATTTATCGATTAGGTGATATAGGGAGGCGTATGCAGTTGAATTCACAACTGAATTACATGTGCTGGTTTAAATAAGTAGGTGGCTTAGAATGCCTTAAGAACGAATACTTGCTTGAGGTTGCGTTTCTGTCCAGTCTCTATACATGTCCTAGCCATCTCATCTGTCTCTGTACAGATCGTATAGTTTGTCGTTAGTTTTCTCGTCCAAGACCTGTCAACGCAAACAGGAAGAAATATCTTACAAAAAATTGTTCTCTCGATGCGACCAAGGATATCGTCATCCACTTTCAATAAAATGCAGGTTATAGCGCCATAAAACAGGACTGAGATAGTCAGGGACTTGTACAGAGTCTCCTTAGTTGTTCGGGATAGGGCTTTACTATTATAATGCCCTATTGCCTTAAAAAATAGCGGTTGGCTGTCGCTTGATTTCTGCGCTGCTACCATTGTCAGAGTTAATAGTAGACCAAGTCCTTTTTGACATCAAAGGTCTCAGTACGGTCATCATTGATTTAGCTGTGAGCATTCTCCATCGTCATCCTGCATACTCGGACAAATTTGACAGGGATGTCAAAACCTATAGATGCTGTCATAGTTACTTACTTACTTAAAGGGCTCCCGACCCTTGTTGAGTCCCTTCCTGAGACATCTTTGCCTTCCAGCGTCTGCGGTCCCGAGCACGCTGCTTCCAATTGTGAAGACCAAGTTTTCTGGCATCCGCGACAGCTTGGTCTTTGTACCGGAGGTTCGGTCTTCTTCGCCGTCTCGAACCTGGGGACTGGGATTCGAAGATCCTGTTGGCTGGAGCATTGTTTTCCATTCGCTTCATGTGGCCGAGCCAATGTAGTCTGCGTATAATGACTTTTTAGACTACATCCACATCCTGGTACAGTTCATAGATTTCGCGGTTGTACTTTCTCCTCCATTCGCCCTCCTCGTATAAAGGAACTTAATATCCGACGGAGTTTTTTTCGCTTGAAGCGATAACATATACTTCGTCTTGTCCTCATTCAGTTCAAGACTAACTCGTTTCTCCTGCTTTTCAACAGCCGTAAACGCCTCTACGATAGCTTGCCGGGATCTTCCGATGATGTCAATATCGTCTGCGTATTCCAGCAGTTGGACGGATTTGTGAAAGATAGTGCCTTCCGTGTTGACACCTGCCCTGCGCACTTTTTGCTCCAACTCGATATTGAAGAAATCACATGACAGCGCATCTCCTTGCTTGAATCCGGTGTACGTTTGGAAGAGCTCCGAAGAGTTGTTTCCATATTGTACAGAGCCTCGTGTGTTTTCAAGCGTTACGCGACACATCAGGATTTGTCTGAGTGTGAAAATTTGGTCTATTGTCGATCTGCCGGGCCGGAAGCCACACTGGTACGTGCCGATTAGTGTGTTGCAGAAAGGTTTAAGACGTTCACACAATACGTTGGATAGGATCTTACATGCAACATTTAACAGGGATATGCCTCGGTAGTTCTTACAAGACAAGAAACCACACTGATAGGGGCCTCTCAGGCTGTTGATGAAAGGCTTCAGGCGTTCGCACAGTATCGCAGAAAAGAACTTGTACGCAATGTTGGGGAGTTGAGAAGGTCTCCTTTCTTGTGGATTAGGCAATCGAAGCTGAAGTTCAATTATAAGACATATCTTCGTCTTAGAGTTGAGTTGGTGTATGCCGCCTAAAACTTCCGTACATTGGAGTATAAGCTTTTAATATTTTCTATAGCGCGCTTTTCATGGCCTTGCTTCTTCCTTGGAAAAATTGATGTTCCTGATTTGGTTTCTATCTAGTGGTGTTTTGTCCAGAGCTTTCTGAGGGCACGGCATGATTTCCATTCCATCTTTCATCTGTCTGTCTTTTTCAAATCCTTTTCCGCTAGTTTAACTACTTTTTTGTTTGTTGGGCTATCACCTTATTCCGGGATCTATACTAGAGTGCTATCTACTGTTTTTCAGTAAGAGCTCTGCAGGCTTCTTGGTAGGGTTATAATACTGTCACTGATGGCTTTTTTAGGATCTTGCTTGGCTATGTAAATATCCATTTCTTTGGTGTAAAATTCACTCTAGACATAGACTCTTCCCTCATCCCATTTGTCCATGCTAGACATTTTTGATAGAGACTCCTGTTGTCACTTCCTCTAATTATTTTAAGAAAACATTGTGACAAATTGAGTGTCACCTCAAAATTTGCATCCTAATTCCGAAAAAAGAAACCTTCTTGTTTGAGCCCACTTCATACCTTATTTATTCTTCTATTTCGGGATAATCATTTGTATTCTCTTGTCATAAATCTTGCCATAATGTCATACGAATTCGGATAAAATAGGATTACCTCATCTTGGGTTAGGTTCTTTTGCACACCAACTCTCATGGGTGCTGTTAAGTGTCATATGAATAAATTCCATTTGCTGTTGGCATTTTTGATAAATTTATGATTTGAACAATATATATATTCCTACAAGTAAGGTACTACTTATCTTACAGATTTGTATACAAGACTATAAATAAATCTGTCAGGTGATTATGCACTTTTTATGGTGTCGGAGGGTATTTTTACCTGTCAAAGGGCATATAAAGCTTACTTTTTTTAAGGAAATTTGTCAGAGCCTACTAAAGAGACTTAGAGAACATACAAAGCCATTGAACCCTTGAATTGAATTTCAAATCAAAAAGTGACTTTCAATTGAATGCTACAGCAAGTAGGTACCCAAGTCCGCAATACTCATTACAAAAAAGGTACACAAAAATTTAATTTAATTTTTTAGTACCCAATACCGCAGTGGTACTGTGTCGCAAAAAAAAAAAAAAAAAATAGAATAAACATTAAGTCCTTCACAGCGCACTGATTGCCTTAACCTTCCCCAATGGGTTCATTTATTTTGGTTATTATTTTCAGCGAGGATGCGGGTGCTTGTAGCTTTTTATCGCGCACATTTTTGTTTTTTTTTTTTTTCAGGAAAGACGACAGAATCCATTTTAAATTCTGCCAAAGAAGCGAATTTATTTTAATTATTATCCTTAACATCCTTCGACTGGAAGTTCTCTCCCGCGAATGGCGTGTAATCTGAATAACACTATATAATAATAACTTGCCCTGTGATGAATGGGCTCTCACGTTAATTAGTTAACTCAATTTTTTAACCCCCTTACAGCCGTGTACTACAACATTGATTTATTCTTATGTTGTATGTAGGATTTGTAATTATTTTTATGACTTTCATATGACTTAACATGAACAAAAAAGTTCACGGTCAATCCTTGTGTGTGTGTGCCAGTCAGTCTCTCAAAGTGCGCCGACCGATAATTTCTATATTTAGAAACACACAAATACACAACTGACTTGTGTTTGACTTGAGCCTGTGACATAAATCAAAACGAAAATATCCTTTCCAAATAATGTGAGTGTGCGTCTCGAGTCCTTTGGAGAACAAGAAGTCTTGCATGTCTAAATGTTGTTATCCATCTTCCATGCTAGAGACTCATTTGTTCGCATTTCGTTTTCTATTGCGAAATTCGTTTTGATGAATGGAACATTTGTTGAGAGTCGAAGGAATAGAATATTGTTGTTATGTCTAACGACGTTATTAATTCATCAGAAGGTTTTGAGAGCCACATATGTAAGGTACATGGGGCACGTCAGCTAAACGTGACATGTTTCAGAGTTTCCTCCCACCTTTCAGATGGCAGGGAACTTTAATCAACTTTGTTTGTAAAACTAGTACGATTATTGGCCTTTCTGCGAGAGATCCTAATTACCAAGTCCTAATAGTCTTATAAAACTTTTTGTTTCCCTCAAAAAACCACCCCAAATGAAGTACCCTCTCAGTTCATTCCAAAAAAGAAACAAAACTCACCTTAAACACTGAGGCACAAATATCCTTACGCGTATCCTGTTACGAATGTAGGGAAGCAATGATGGTGATGTTTATGACCAAAAACCATTTATAGCCACACCATCATCACCAGAGACGGAAATGTGCTGCCATCCCTTCGGTTTTATAGCGTGTCCCTTGTGAAAGTCATTGTGATGAGGATTCAAGTGCATAAGTACGCAACAATGTTGAAGGTTCTCTTCTACCCCGACTATTTGGTCTCTTAAAAGCATCTGGCTTTTGTGAGACTGCGAATGGTTTTGTAATGAAAGTTACATGATGGCCCTCTGGAGATTCTGCAGTAATTACTCGGTCACCATTGATGGCAGAGTACACTGTTGTACTCTGCTGTACACTTGGCGACAGTGTGGTGGATTCTTTGTAATACACTAATAGGAAGTGGCTTCCTCTTGTTGTTTATGTTTATATTGTTGTTATATCGAGAAGACTCAATATTAAGGGAAGTATTGTGGTATTCCTTTCCGGAGTTATGGGGATTTCAATAATTCTATACCGGAGTATCTAGAGAATCTCTTATGAATTTCTCTTTACTTCAGAAATGGAAATGTTCTCAAATACTATGCAGCTTCGGTTGACCTTAGCACTAAAGGGAACAAATAGTACTACAACATCACTGTGGAAGTTCCGTAGGTGTCAGCTCTTGGACCACTTCTGTGGAATATCTTGTACGATTGGGTAATGCTACCACAAAGACTTAATGTGATAGGTTTTGCTGACGATATCACCGCGGTGACTGTCGGCAAGCTTATCCATAGGAATGTGTCCTCCACGGATGAAGTAGTCTCCTGAAAAATGAAAGCTTGAATCGGTAGCCCTTGAACTAGCTCACTTCAAGACTGAAGCTGTCTTAGCTGCTGTGTCACAGATGCAAGTAGCATGCGCTTTCTCTGATGCTGTCAAGTATCCGCAGACCTGGATACGCAAGGAGAATTCTGCTACCAAGAATTGATTGATAACTTGGTACCTCATGCACAGTAGTCCAATGCACTAACTACTAAGCAGAGGCTTTCACCTAATCGAAGGCTAAAGGAGGAATAAAAGGCAACATCTACAGCAATCTGGCAAGCCACATGGGAAAACACTAACAAAGGTAGATGGACCCATAAGCTGTTTCCCAAACTTGGAAACTTGGGACAAAATTACACACGGGGAGCGTCATCCTACGTAGTTTCTGTCTTGGCATACCAAATACTTCCACAGATTCGGAAACTGCTCGCTCCTTTGTCCAGAAGAGGGCACGTTATGTACCAGTGCAGATGCTTCACAAGAGGCATCAAAGGGAATCGACGAATCCCAGACCTCCTAATAGACTACATTATTAGGTCAGGCTTGAGATCTGTTCCATCATGATGACCGTGCATATTGAATTGATTCCATTGGAAGCATTAAGAAGAGCCGAAGTGGTAAATAGAGAGAATAGAGCAGAATTTTCCAATCAGCTCCGCGATGTAATAAATACCTAACGACAGTTCTACGGGGAGACTGATCTGATCTGAACGATCGCAAGAGCCGTAGGGGCTTTGAAAACGTTTTGGTATTTTAAAAGATTCAAATCCTTAATCCTTGCACAGTAGCTTAGTGTACTTATCGCAGAGCTTCGAGCAAGTAGATCTTATGTGGGTTGGGTCTTGGTTAGAACAGGGATGCTGATTTTAGCCAGGCTGGTAAGTTCCCCGGCCTGCTCTCCCACTAGGACTCGATGGTGGGCAAAATCGATGAAGTAAAGGCTACTTCAAGTTCCAAATGAAGAAATTCTGGTGCTTGTTTGTCACTCTAGGAGACATACTATACATGAAGTCCGACAAGATAGTCCAGAACATTAATTTGTTAGTGGTTAGTGGATCTTGCGACTGTACTTTGTTGATTCCGCGCTACTCCGGATATCTGCATTCGAGCTTTGGGTTCAACCAAGTAGTAATAAAAGTCTTATTTGGTAGAAAATATTTGAATGCCTGAACACCTTTCTTCGATAGCAATATAGTCAATTAGGTTGATGGTAACATGATCATTGGACTGTGTTTCTAAGTAGCTTCCAAGGTGAGGGAAAATACTTGTTTGCTTCCTTTGAAGGTCACTAGTCCAACACACTATCCACTGATGCAAGCTTTTGATATTTTGTTTTTTTTTTCGAAAGATTTATCCTGATTGATTAGTATCTTTGTCTTGACTTATCAATATATCCTTCCCTTGGCATCTCTTAAGGAGCACTTCATACAGAACAGAGGGCTAAAGCCCACATACAAGTTCTCGTACACTGCATTGATGTCACCAACGTTGTAACGACATAAGATTAAAAAAGAAACCAAAAAACAGAAAAATCAATCTTCAAAATTACTTTGAGCATATAAAATTGATGGCAACAAAAACCCGTGAATAATGACTCCGCGGAAATTACCAAAGCATGTGCGCCACGTTTCACCCTTATGTGAGGTAGCTTTATGATGTGCTCATAAAAATATGTACAAGCAAATGTTTTTGCTTCGAATATACAGTAAGAAGTCAAGGCGAAGTATTTTATTTCCTTCGAAACTTCGTCATACGACAAATAAAATGAAATATGAAAAATGAAAGGAAGTTTTCACATTACGACGGGAGTAAACAAGTAAAAAAACAAAAAACAAAATCTTACATACAACTGAGTACTTGATATTTTTACGGTGGTTACACTGCGGAAAAACGAAGGGAGGTCTTGAAGGGGATGATTGCTTCTCAGAATCATATCGTTGATTGGGCACTTATTCATGCTTTGGAAATCTAAGTTCATGTTTGAAGGAAAGTAAATACTGCTTATATTTTTACTGTGGACAGTAAGCTATCACTTATGCAATCTTATTAGGGCCAAGGACTTTACATACAGTTCTATCAAGGAACTAATTGAATGAAGGAAAGTAAGTGTATTAAACCAATTGGACGATGCGATCTCAATCTCTAAGGCCCAATCCACATATGATTGGTGCAGGTGACGTGCTCAATACTTACCGAGATGGATAAGTGTTCTTTTATGTGCTAGCATGCACGATTTGCTATCCCGAATAATCGTTGTCACGAATAAGCATTCGTATTAAGCAGGTCATGTGCTGCATACTCTTCAACTACTGTCTAGGACTAACTTAGGTTACGTTTGCTCTATTTTATGTTTCGTCTCTTCTTAGTTTATCAAATCATCACAGTCCAATCTGCATACTCGTCTTGAAGGAACTGATGTCCAACCGAACGTGTCTGAAGTACAACAATATGTATTGAGCGTTTTTATAATGTTTTGGACAAAAGAGAGACCTGTGGTGTCCAAATCTGTGGATAAAGGGACTTTCCTCCTCGTTTAATTCATCGAAAATCTATTGCCCAATCTATTTTAGGACAGTTACAGAGTTTAGCCAGTTCTTAATCCTGGCAACTACCATATTTGTGGTGGAGGGTTCCATCTTTATAGCTGTGCTTGGCCACGGTAACAAAGGTCAAATTCAGCAGATCAAATTTACTCCTTGTGATAGTAGAACTCCGCCGTACATTATACTCTACCATAAGAACGAACTCTGTGGGACTCTCGTGGCAATGTGTAGCATTTACCTAACTCTGAGCTTCCTTTTGGTATTGAAGTTTGTGGGCATCTTCTGCGAGCACTGGGATGTACTCATCTGATTTGCTAATGAATTTTTACTTATGTAGTTCGTAGGATATTTTCTTCTGCCTCCTCTCCATCTGCTCCTCTATACTGCTCCAGCTACTGCATCTACTACCCCCTTTATGACTTAGGTAGTATAATGTGATATTTTGAAGACCAACTCATGCGGTGGTCTTACAAAGGCTTTCTACCCACTGTTGTATTCTACTGTGTTTGATTCGGAGGAAGTGTCCAGGCTTAAATTTCAGGAACACTGTGCGGTTGGCAATAACAATCTTCTAGAAAGTTTTCCAATGAGACCAAGTCTACACTGTTTTATGCCAATTTGTCAGACGGTGAACGGTGATGGCCGGTGTTCCAATCCACCCAACCCTGATGAGGGTGAGGATGTCGATGTCAAAGCTTAAGTCAAAAAAGATTGCTTAAGTTGGGCATCTAAAGGTACATAACTTGGTAGAGAACACAGATCAACTCATCTGTAAGATATGATCGCCGGAAAGTTGTATGAATAGTTGAAAAAGCACAGAGAGAGTGTGCGTCAGAAAGGAACATCCAGTCAAGTATGAAACAGTATCGAAGAAGCCACTGAAAAACCATCAAAGCCACTGGCTTTAATCGGCTCTAATCGGCTCTTAGGTAAACTTTTTTCTTATGGGAAAACAATTGTATTCAAAACTTCTGATCGATCGAATTCATGCTTTAGAAAACATTCTGTTCTATGGCAAATGTGCTGCACAACACCTTCGAGTGATATTGGGCCTTATATGCGAGAAAAATAAAGGACGGCGAATATACAACCTAGAAATCATAAGCCTCTAGTGAATATAGTTCAGAAAATCCAGACGACTTTATTGACTCTGGCAATGTAGGGCACGTGGAGAACAGTGCTCCATCCTCTAGATTCAGGACAGTGGAAACGATACAAAAAAGGACTGTGTGAGACCTAATGCTTGTAGGATTCATATTTCTGATCACCAGCGGTAGGACTTTGCTCACTTTGCCTTTTTTCTTCCGCAATCGTATGACACTATAGACTTTAAACAAATACGTTTGATGTGCTGCTGGTGCCTAATATATGTATTTTATTTTGCCTTTTCTCGTATTTTCGCTCTTTTTATTTTTATTTCAAAGTTATACATATAGAGGACTCAAATATACAAGGTTCATGTTCATCGGATCCACATCCTTTTTTTGTATGCATTGACTATTTAGCTGAACACAAAAATTTCGAACGAATACGAACAGATCTACATCATATAACATAACATTAAGGAAACACTATAGGAGATGTCTTGCAGATTTTGGACTTGGAAACACTAATCGTGTCATTTGTGTCCTTGAAGTCTTATATTCCTTGCACTACCACATGCGAGCTTCTCATTCAATTTAAATTCCGTTCAGACTACTTCCACCTGATTCAACCTGCTTTTTTTACTATCTAAATTAACAGTGACTGAGTCCGTCACAGAGCAATCTAAATCTAAATTTACGTCACGTCATTCAACGATCTATTGCAGTCGACTGCTTTATGCGACAAAGGAAAGGCAAATTCCACCGAATTAAAATTCCATCACACGAGCGAAACTGCATTCCTTTTTTTTCCTCGAGGATATGAATCTTCTTTCTGAACTGAATTTTCCCGCAGGACACAAGGGAATTGCAATTGCCAACAGTTTGCTCTCTCTCGCTCGAATTCAATTCAACGTCTCTGGCATGGACTCCATATAAGTGAAATGTGATACCTAGAAATTGCATGGTATCTCAAAAAAAAAGAAGACAGGAGGTTTATTTATTAAAGCTCCACCGTATGCACCATCAAAAAAAGAGAAAAAAAATCAAAAACCATCTCCGAAAAGGATGCTACTGCAGTGGATGCCATTCAATTGGTTTGGGACATACCGTTTCTCCATCTCTATCCTGTAATCCGCTGCTGCATGTCATATGCTCCTTGTAATTTCGTCGTCCTGGCAGCAACAAGGGAATTAGGAGTTCAATTTTCACAAAGCATACATAGGAGATAATTCCTTCCTTCTTTTTTGTTTGATAGAGTGTCCTTTTACATCACCTTAGACAGATTTCAAACAGAAGAAGAATTTAAGAATCGGTATCTAAGAAATTAAAGAATTCAGGAGTTTTAGCCTGGCTTCAGCATTTAACCCCAAATTGAAGAAAAGTTTTCTATTCAATTCCCCAAAAGTCCCAGACTGGACAACGTAATCCTAATCTTTGTCAAAGATCTCGGGTCGAATTTCCTTTTGGCGCTCGATAAACTTTTTCTGTGGAACCTGTAGATAATCCTTATTACTTTTTTTTTCACCACTGACAAAGGTCGAGTCGGTCCCTGCAAAAAAATAGGGGACCTCTATGTATAGCCCCCATCCTTATTTTAAATTCTAAAACAACACAGGATATACAAGTTTAGACAATTTAAATTCTTTCATGTTATACGATTCTGTTTTCGAATCATTTTGGTGGAATTCCTAATAAAACAAAATACAAAGTAGGATTTTCATTTTCGTTTTCATGAACATTAAGGTATTTTTTAATAAATTTTTGCTGACAGAGATCAAGTAGAAAGTAGAAATGAGAAAAAAGAGGAGAGCCTTCCACTCCCGGAAAAAAGTGGGGACAGTAATTGGTTTCATTTAGAATGCATGAAAAATGGTAAGAATTTCGCCTTCCGGGAAGCTAAATTGAAGGGACGCTCTCGGATGACAACTTTGAAGTCGAACATTTATTATGAGTAAATTTAAATGGAGATTTTCAAATTGTGTAACAATAATTTATGAAGTTTGATGATGTTTGCCAAACAAGCGTAATAAAATGATGACTATGCAATTTTAATAATGTTCTCCTGTAGGACGTATTTTTTTTTTTTCAGAAGATAATTCAGGGTCAACAGATGAGAGCAATTTATTTGATCGTTGGACTTAATTTTTATATTTTAATCAATTGAACTATTCAATGGGGGAAAAGTGTTCAGTGGATATAGATACACTACCCTATGAAACAAAAACTCTGAAACAGATAACAGTAATCAGCAGGTATGGGATTTTGTTGACCTAAAATATAAAAACAAGGCAAAAAAAGCAGTTATTTAAACAAGAAACAATAAAATAAAAACTTAATTAGAATAACATTGAGCAACTATAAGTCTTTTTTTTTTTTTCATTTTCAGGCAACAACCGCCTGCGATTGTCCCTTAACAGCGCTTTAAAAGAGCTGAAGGACCTCTCCACATCAGCAGAAACGAGTGGAGCCCAATTAAAACACTCGACATCACCCACTTCAATATTTTCAAGAAGCTCACGGTTTGTGTCGCCTTTAATAACGCAATTTATTTCCTCCACTACCTCAAGCCCCTTAGTCGCATGGAAAACGGATTTAAATTTGTCCAAAACATCTTTTGCGATTGTCAAACGTTGGTACTTCAGTTGTTAAGACAGAGAAACACAAGGTGGCGCAAAAGTCTTCACCGTATCAGAAGATGCTATATTTTTTTTGCAAATGGCGGCAAATGTCAATTCTAGTTTGACATTTGTGAAGTAATAGATACAAAATAAATAAGACATGAATCGCTATACCCCTAAAGAACGCGGAAGAATAGTCGGTGGTCTGATACCAACTGGGAAAACATTACGACGTTTAGTCGCACAGCTAGAAGAGCATGAGATACTGGAAGGTCTCTCTGAGAATATCGCAGCTGTGGCTGAAGATCTCGCAGAGGATCTCGGAGTATAGACCAAAGACGCGCCATACAATGGGGCATCAATCGACGAGCTTTAACGAGAGTAAGATGTTCCCTTACAAAGTGCATACAGTGTATCATTTGTAAAAAGTTGACCACCAGGCGTGTGTAACCTACGCTCAAGCCATCCTGAATGTCGAACACGAGGGGGACTACCTTGCTTCTGTGGTACCGATAATCCGCGTATAACACACAAAGAGTCATTACACCGCCTCAAAGTTTCTACATACATGGTGTGCCGCTTACACAAGAGGTTTGAAGGACTATTGTAGACGACAAAAGTTACATGTTGTGAGTAATTTTGTGGATAAATTGCGACTGGGTGACATGCGGTCCCAACAGTGCATGACATGAGCCACAACCAAAATTCTGGCTTCATTTCCGAGTCACCTAATCTGTCGTTTTGGCGATTTTCACTGGCTGGCATGATTGAAGCCTCTTGAAGCCCACAAAGAGAGTGTCCATTAAGAATGTGAAGACCCATCGCCGCAAGTTTTGGCAAGAGTGATGGAAAATGTCTAAACCTTATTCAAGAGCAAGGTGGTTGAGTTGAGTGTATGATTCTCGATATCAACACCAGTGCAATTCACTTGAAGAGGCCTTTAGTTGAGTCTGCCTTCGCTCTTAAGGAGAGTGTCAGTGTTATCGTCAATCATGAATACCTTTACACTGCAATTCAGGACACGGGAGCGAGTTTGCGACTCTGCTGCCATAAGCTTCACTCCATAAGCACACTCCTTGCGGGTTGTTTCGAAATAATTAGGAAGAAATGTTTGTAATTTTGCATTCGTTGCATTATAATTCACAGAACTTATGTTCAGCCTAAGTATATAAATTTTTATGGGAAAATAGAAGGAATATGGTTCAGATTTGCGAAGTGTCTTTCCACAATATTGTTTTTATAATTAATAAACACCAAAGTACATTAACGAGTACATTATTTCAAGACAATTGGTGCTTGTCGATAATTAATGGATCAAATAGACTTATAATTGGAGAATTCAAAAGAGAATATTGAGTCCTTAATTCGCTTTCTAATTGCTATAATTAAAAAACACTTTATTGCCGCAACATATCAATCAGAAATAGTATAGCCACATAAGTGATTCAAAGGTACAAATTTATAATTAAATAAACTTTCTTAATTAAGAACTTCAATTGGGTACTTCGCGTAAAGTGTTCGTCAAAACCAAAGAAGAACCTTTTACTTCCGTTCTCTTCAACATAGAACAAGGTAAATAGACCCAAAATATCCTAATCATTGAGCAAACATCTACTTGTGGTTAACACAAGTACTTATCCTTGTAAAATGCTCCTTTTATGTGGCCCAGAATATACAGTATCCTTAGAAAAAAAAATAAAACAAGGGATATTTTGTCTAAAACTTACCACAGGACAACCACTCTACACTAAAAGGGGTTAAAAAAGGGATAAATGTTCAGGCATGATAAATTTAAGCTAAAACAAAAAAAGAAAGGATTTTACGCTTGCAGATATTGTATTTACATGTGGTTATGGATGTATGTACCTAACTCCCTGTGGAGTGATTATTATATATTTTTTTGTGAAATATTTTGTTCCTTCATAACTTTTGTTTTACGAGTTGGTAGCTTCTCTGTAGATCCTAGATACTTGTAGTTTAAAGTAGTTTGCTGAGTTTGTCCTGCCATTGTGAATTTATTAAATCGATAATCGAACTACGTCCTAACATGTTGCAGAGCAAATATTGATTTAAAGACGAGTAAATATTTTGCCTCGCCTATGAGATACAAATGTTTTCTTCTCTTTATATTCTTTCCTCACTTTACAAATGTGTTGGCTGACGTAAGTAAAATTTGAAATGTATTTTAAAAATAGACCAAAAGTGACAACATACAATTTTTTTCTTAAATTTCGTCTCATTTCACTGAAAAAGTAGGTAAAAAATATATTCTTTCGCAAATTAATTCGTTCACTACAGGGTGTTCTGTTCTCCAAACATCGAAGGGCCTGGATACGCAAGGAGAATCTTGCTATCCAAAGTGGTGAGCTCCATCCTTCTGTAAGCTGCCCCAGTCTGTGCGGCTGCACTCTCAACAAAGGAATTAAGGAGGAAACTTTCGTCTGCTTACAGGCTCTGTGCAATCCTCATGATGAGATCACCGGACGACTGGGTGGAGATTTATTTCGTCATAACGTCCATGCAGATTGAACTGTGTAGAATCAAAGCATTGAGAAGGGTCGGTGAGGCAAATATAGATAGTAGAGCATAAGATGGTAACCAGCCCCGCGAAGTAATACCTAACGGCAGCCCCCGGGGAGAGTGGTTTGAAGTATGTAGGGTGTTTGTTTAGTACGTAGGCGTATTCCTGGCATCGATTACTCAGGTTTACGAATCGTGCATGCTAATAGAGCAGAGTCCACTGTGCTATACTGCTGGCTTTACTTCTTCGTGTTGGTCCTTAGACTAGCAATTAGAAATTCTATGTGATAACTCCTCCCGGCGACTGGTTATGATAACGCCTAATCTTTCCATAAAAAAAGACATGATTCCTAAATTTTCTCATTCCCTAAACTTGGGCTCATGAATGCCTCCCACTTGATTGGTTTCCATATGAATACTAATCCCCAAAGCATTATGGATAAATCCCCAAGCGTTAGCGTTGATTAAGGAATTGCTTTATGTTCCCTCAGACAAAAAAATAAAAAAAACACACCCTCCTTTTGGTTGCAACTTGCCTCCCCTCTAGAGAGGCATACAATCCTCCCAAATGCATCGTATTATATATTTTTCTCTGTATCCTTCAAGCTTTAATCATGAAATTGCTATCGATCCAAAATCGTCGTCCCTGTCGATATCGTAGTCGACGTTGTTGTTGCTGTTGTTGCCCTCGTCGACACTTGGGGAAAAACAGGTGGCCGCCCGCTCGTATTTTTCGCAGTTTTACGGCCCGTAAAAAAAGGCAACCACCCAAAACCAATTGCCAAGTGCTTTTCATACATACAAACATCTATATGTATAGAGGGGAATGTTTTTGCTGTCCGCATCCTAGAAGCAATGTGGGCTTCTAATAATGCCATTAAATTTCAACCCCCCCTCGCTAGCTAGTGAGGTGCGTGATTCAGGCTATCGGAGATCACTTTCTGCAACGCTCCTCCAGTTTTAATGCGTGCGTGTGTGTGTGCGCGCGTTTTTATGGCGACGGGGTGTGTTCAGAGTAAGTGTGAATCTACTTAATGGATGGCTCGAATCGCTTTGCCACCTTTACTCTATGATGTTAGGAACTGATATAGCAGATTGTGCGGTTGGATGATGTGGAAACGATTGAAGGTTATAACACACGAACAGTGAATTGGGTCGGGTCAGATAATGGTGAAGCTATTTCCGGTCGGCGACTGTGTTAATGGCATCCAATTAGGTGGTAATGCTCTAGGACTAGTACAAAGTACAGAGGGATAATTACATTTCATTATGAGAGGTAATTTGCACTCAAAGATACAAAATTTAATGCAAAGGACTTCTTCAATGCAGTGCATTATTTACCCAGGCTTTTGGTTTTGCATGTTTGGTAAGGCTCCCTTGGAATACAAATAGAATAACAGGTGATAAATCCAGATTCAAGGAAGGATAGAGAGTGCTAAGTGCTCTATCCAAATTATTTCCTGTGCAAGTCCTCTCTGTGCACTGCTTTTTGATTCTGTTTTCTGGAATTATGACGTTTTTTTACGTTCCTGCATACTCCTTCTGTTTGCACTCTGAAAAAATTGAATTATGTTGGAAGGATTTTCCTGGGTAGGGCCATGCTACCTGTCTGGTGGATTTTTGTTCTACCTCAGAAAGACCAGAAGAGCAAAAAATGCAGTATGAAATCCTTATCCCAAGAGTTAAGCTCTCCTTTGTGACCTCCTTTTACTCTAATGCATAGGTATCCCTCCTAGAGAATGAATTGGAAATTGTCGTCCCTGTGCTTTAAATGGAACCGATTATGATTCTGAAGTTTCTTAAGACTATCCACCGCCCCTGTTACCTCAAATCAGTTCCGAAACTACTACTTCCTTGTTTAGACATCCCTTTCAAGCGAAAACAACAAAATTGTATCCTTTGTACCGTTTCTCATTAAAATACATCCACATTGTTGCGCAATCCTCACAGAACGCAACACCCCATCACCATCCGCGTAGTTCCGAACAATTTGGGTAAAGATACGAGTATGTCCCAGAAGCGGGAAAGGAAAAAACAGATTCACCTACAACCAAGTGGTTTCCCTTGAGCAGAGATCACAACCTTATGGATACACAGTCAAAGAGAGGGGTTGGACTTTGTGCGCGAAGAATGTCGCTTTACTGATGAAAGGCTTTGTTTACCTATTCTCCCTTTTGCTGTGTGCTTTGGAAAACAGTCTTTCGTTCGTTGTACTATACAACACCACCCACATACACTTTTGAGTGTTGAAAGAAGCAACCAACAGAAGGGAGTAAAGTCATCTTTTTATCATCATTTAAAAAGGGAAATCAGCGTTAATGGATGTCACGTGTACGAGGGTTGTGTTGTAAATCAATTTAAAGTGTAACCTTTAGTTAAGTTTCTGTACATTTTCCCTTAGGGTGAATGTGGGGGGATATTTATTGTTTTGTGTGGGGAAAGAAAGGAAGCCAATAAAAAAAAGAAAAAGTACCTTGGGATTTTGTGTGCATGGTTTTTGGTTTTGTAAATTAAAAGTGCTTTTGGTGGAGATTTTGGCGTCATTTTGGTGGCTGGGGATTAAGGAAAGAAGAATAGATTACATCAGAATAGTCAAGCTAACTTTTTGGAAACTTTACTAGGAGAATCGGTAGTCTTATTTTTCGAGTTATTTACTGAAATAATGAGACTGGACTTCCTTCTATTCTCTGAAGCTTTGGCCACCCAAGCTTTGTGACATTCTCATAAATTTAATTCGCTTGCGTGTTGAAACAGTAACCCCATTAGCAAAGCCTCAATCTAGAGGACCAGTTCCTTGGGTTTAGGAGCATTGAGTGAAAGCCCGGGTTTATATATAACCCACGTCAGTATCGGACATTGAAGTTACGAACGCCACCATCTCTGACCCATAGTTACGGAAATCTTTGCAGATCTGATGTTTAAATATGTCGAAAAAGGTCATATGAGATGTCTGCCAAACTTTCTATAGAGTATTTATCCACCTTCCTTCTAAGTTCAAACGTTGCGGTCAACAAAAGATGTCTCGTTCGACCAGAAGTTCTCATGCTCACTCAGTTCTAAATGTTCAGCTGTATATGCATGGACGGATTTGACTACTACTACCATGGGGAACTACCAATTTCTCATATTTTGCTGGCATTTCCATCATTAGTTTTGCATAAAACTAGCTGGAGTTCCCGGCGTTGCTTCGGGAGAAATAACCCAGAAGTCTAAGTGTAGTTACGGTGAGTGAAAAACCCTCTGGTGTTTGTGCAATATCTTGGAAGCTATGAGCTCCAGGCAAATATGTACTAAATGAGAACTCAGCGAACATTTGACGATTGTTCCTAAACAAGGTGGCCTAATATACATCAATCCATGCAAAGATGCTATAACTTCTTAAGACAGTGAACGATTTTAAAGCGACGATGTTCATTCTCATCTGAACGAATGGGTTCTGAAGCACTTAGAATCAATGTACGATTTCTAAAGAGCTATATCGTCTACTGAAAGTCCATGCATGGTAAATGATTTCTTCAAAAAAGAGTGAACAAAATGTTACGTATCCGCCACCGAAACTCGTATTTTGTCATTTTGTTCACAAGTTAATCGTAAAAACTTCTTTAATAGCTTTCTGACAGGTCAACATCCAGAAGCACAAACTTTGCATGTACGTAGCAAACATAGCTTTAAACATGGAGAAAGAAATTACAACAGCAGGATTGCGTCGATTCTTAATTCTAGACTAAGCAACCTGGACCAGTAGTCTGCGGTACTGAAATAAAAAGTTTTGACGAGACATTCATTGAGATTTTCTGACTATCGCACTCGGACGAAACATGTTCTTTCATTCACAGAGTGAAGAGCCTTAGATCGTCGGATTATTTCAACTGCAATATGAGTTCATGAGTTCAGCTAGATAAGCTAGTCCGGGTGAGCAGTAATCTCTAATGCATAACACTGTACAGTTATAGTTTGGAAACTATAGAGAATAAGAAGTGGATATGGAATAGCATAGAAGGCGGGCCTGATTTCCCGGCAGTCACACAGTGACGAAGAAAAGGATATCTTCTAAAACCAGTTGGGAGCGACATGGTCATAAGGATTGTAAAGCTGAATGCTCAGATGGGCAATGATAAGGAAAGGCTCAAACATATTATGAAACGCCACGGACTAGGTAACTACAATAACTTCGACGAAAGATTAGTAGGCTTTTGCTGCAAGTCGCCTTGTCATTGGAGGGAATCATGTTTTGTCACGAAGTATGCGTATACCAGAACCAACTGGGAAAGCAACTTCAAAATAAACATCTTCGAGATATCGAAAACGGGGAAAGAGCAGACATGGGGTTGAGGTATGAGAATGCCCAGTTTAAACATCAACTGACTGGAGAGATCCCACAGTGAACTAAGTGGATTGTGGAGTAGACATAAGCAGCAGATCACTGTTTACAATATAATACATTGGCATGCTGTGAAAGCCATTTTCAGGGATTGACTATGGGTCGCAAAGAAGATATGAGGCTTGGTTTTCTGAGGATATCTGTAGAAGATTTGTTGAGCTGCGTTAAGTCATTAAGAGAGCTAGAATACCGAGAGTTTCATCAAGGTTCTTAAAGAGCAACCTTATGCTTGATGTGGCTACCACATGGCACAATTTGAATAGAAGAAGAAGGGCCCAACGAATAAGCTAGAAAAATAGCTAGCCCTCAGTGACCAACCGACTTACTTTGCAGTGGAATTGATTTCTTCTTTTGGTCAATCAATTTGTAAGTTAGCTCTATTGGAAAACAATTCTTGCCTTGTCTGAGGAGCTCGTAGTCTAAAGTAGGGTTCAGTAAGGCTGCATGCTGTCACCAGCAGAAGAAATTTGAAGGATTCTTACATCCAAGCACCTTGCCTATGCTAACAATGTATGCCTACTCTCTTGGAAAAGAATCTACCTTCACCAAAAGGCAGTTAAGTTGAGAAGTATAGCAAACGTCATTGGGGTGAAAATTAGCTCGCTGAAAACAAATATGATAAGCCTGTGCTCGAGAGTTAACTCACAAGTGTATTGTTGGATTAATGGTTGTGAAAGTAGTGAATTCTTATTACTAATAGGTCATAGCCAGCTGGAGTGCAAAATATTGCAATCGAGCTACGATTGTTCCATGCCACCACATCAGGTGTGGCAAGGATTCCAAATTCGTGATGCTGTAGGGATATTGCATTTGCAAAGTGACTCCCACTATCAAAAGAAAGTTCCAAACGGGTTGTGATAAGGACTTTTTGGACAAATCGTATGTCGGCAACTTTATCATAGGACGGTCTGAGAGCCAATGAGTACATATAACCATACAACGGCGGAAGTGACAGTGGATTAGTCACACTTTGTCAAAAAGTGACATGGGTGTATCTAGCTAACCACGCGATGCAAAGGTACCCTCTAGCTTAGGATCGCAGAATATACGAACGTCCGAGAAGTACATGATTCAGAAGAATGCATGACATCTAGTAAAGATTGGGGAGAGCTTAGGCAACTGCAGAAGATGGTGCTTTTGCAGATGCAAAAAAACTCACAAGATATACAGGAAGTAAGTAAGTAATAAACACTCAAATGTGTCACTCAAATAGATACAGTAATTTAAAATCACACAAAAACAGAAGCAAAATAAAAAAAATAAAATATACGAGCACCTCCTTGCATAGCAAACAGGACAAAGTACATCAAAGCCCACGCAACCACAGTCAATG